>CM051243.1:129851411-131051411 GCA_027917425.1 Gastrophryne carolinensis | reverse complement strand
ACCAGAGCTGGGTACTATGCAGGACCCGCTGTTCTGGACAAGAAAAGGCATCCATCAGATTGGGCAATTATATAGGGGGGGAGTGCTGGTGTCATTCGATCAGCTTAGGGAGGAGTTTCATCTATCCCATCGAGATTTTTTCCGTTACCTGCAACTCCGGCACGCACTGCACTCCCAGTTCCACAGGGTGGGTCCGAGGATTGCGGGATCTAGCGCGGAGAATGCGGTCAGAGACAGGAGCCTGACAAAACCAGTCTCTACACTGTATAAGTGCTTGATGGGAGAGCTGGAGTCTCCGAGAAGCAAGATTGAGGCTAAATGGCAGGGCTTAGACCCAAATTTGGATCAGGATGACTGGGAGGAGATAATGGACAACCTACACGCATCGGTAGTGGAAGCCAGAGATAGATTGATTCAAACCAAGTGGATTCATCAGGCTTACATCACCCCGGTTCGTCTGCACAGAATGGGCTTAACTGATACTGATATATGTCCTAGATGTGAGAGGGGCAGTGGCACATGGGTACACATGATCTGGTCATGTGAAGCCCTGAAGGTCTTCTGGGAGGGTGTGATGGGTCTGATCAGTAGAGTTGTGGGTTTTCGGATACAGGGATCTGTCCCACTGTGTCTTCTGGGGGTGGTCGAACCGCTGTCTGAACTGAGAGCGCTGAAGTCCTTGCTGCGTCTGCTGCTCTTTTATGCCAGGAAGTGCATTTTGATAAATTGGAGACATCCGGCTATACCCTCAGTGCAAGCCTGGAAAAGGTTAGTCAATCAGAAACTTATTATGTATAAACTGACATACGCTGCAAGGGGGGTACCGGATAAGTTTGAGAAGGTCTGGGACCCATGGCTGCAGAGCCAGGAGTCGGCATCTGAGGATGAGTGAGCATGGGAGTAGGGCCTGATGAGGAGGATCTTGGGTCGAGTCTGCTATCTATAACATATTTATGGAGGATTGAGTCAGGTGTTGGAACATGACTGATGAGAAGTGGGAGGGAATTTAGAACATATGCGTCCTGTCTAATAACGGGTAGGCGTCAGCCTCCTTATCCTGTGTCCTTGGCCTAAATGGGTGGGTAGCAAGGGTCTCCGGAGTCCGGTATGGAAGATGTGAGAATGGTCATCTGTGTTAGTCTACATATGCCATTTATGAAGATGGGTGCCTGCGGCACCTTCGTTACTTTATAAGAAGACTTGTATTGTCTTGTCTGTCTGTTTATTGCAAAATAAAAACTTAAAAAAAAAAAAAAAAAAAAACATCAACAGCATGTCGTCTGCGAAAAGTTCCCTGCCTCCTAAGAGGATTCCTTTGATTGAGGTATTTTGCCTTAGTTTTATTGCAAGTGGTTCTAGGGCCAGGATGAATAATACAGGGGACAAAGGACATCCTTGTCTGGTACCTCTCTGGCTCTTGAAACTTGGGGAATGGAAGCCAGCACACTTAACGCAAGCAGACGGGTTGGAGTACAAAGCTGCAATCCAAGAGAGGAATCCTGGGCCAAGGCCCCATTTATTTAAGGAGGACTGGAGGTATTGCCAAGAGAGGGAATCAAAGGCTTTCTCCACATCAAGAGAAAGGAGCATTGCCTCTAATTTTTGGTCCTTTGCCCCCTGTATCAATTGCATTATCCTGCACGCCCCATCTCCAGCCTGTCTTCTAGGGACAAAACCCACCTGATCTCTGTGAATTACATCCCCCAGAAATTTGTTGACTCTGTTGGCTAAGATCTTTGTGAGGATTTTCAAGTCTATTAAGGAGTGATATAGGCCGAAAATGTGTCCAGTTTTGGTGGTCCTTTCCAGGCTTCGGGATCATTGTTATCACGGCTCTAAGCATGTCTGGGTCTATGGGGTTGCCTCCTTTGATATAGTTGTAAACCCTCGCCAGTCGAGGTGCTACTATGGGGGCCATTTGTTTTATAAAATGCAGCGGTGAACCCATCACGCCCAGGCCTTTTATTGGATTTCAATGTCTTGATTGCTTTCAAGACTTCTTCTACTGTTATATATTCTCAGTGTGTCACACACCCCGCTTCCCCTTTAATTCTTACGATAGGGTTACTCCACCAGCAGGTGGCGACGTTGCAGAGAGAAGTCTTGAAAACGAGCCCCTTCCGGCCTACATATACCTGGGACCTCCCACTTAACACCCAGTGTTTTCTCTCTGCAAGATGCGACAAAACAGAAGAAAGAAGTCTCCTGCTTGCAGGTAGCCGGGGTCAAACCCTGGCATCCCCCCATGGTCTATTTCTGCCCAGCTATTTGTTTTTTGTTCACTGAGCTGATATTGGAAGCCTCCCAGCCTAGGTTGCTGGCTGGGCAATGGTAGACGGCACCTCATGGTGCCTAGGAGCTTATCTCCTCCGCTCGTCCCCACGCTTGGGGCAACGCGGTTATCCGGCTGGTGATCCGGATTTGGGATGCCCCGTCCCGGTCTCCCTTTTTAGCCTGCCTTCCCTCGCCTGGTCCCTTCTCCCTTAGCGTGGGGGGGGGGGGGGGGGGGTTGGTGGTGTTTGGGGGTATCTTTAATATTGGGCCAGAATGTTGTATGTGGTGTTCTGTTAAACAGGGTGTTTTTGTGTGTGCATTTCTTTGTGCTGCGTGGCCGAGCGGGGTGCCTGTGTCTGGCACCCGCCTTGCTACGTGCGGGCGCGGTGCTCGTCTCTAGGGGGCGGGGCCGCGTTCCTTCGCGGCCTGTGCCGTGCTGACGTAAGCGGGGGGCGGGGCCGGAGCGCTGCGCATGCATGTTAGGTATTTTTCCCTATTGTCATTCCCATTTGGAAGTAATTCCTCTAGATTGGTTGCACTGATTTTTACTGTGCTGTGCACTCTTGAGCCCTTTTGGGGGTATAGAGGGCTGCATACTGATTTGTATACATATATATATATATATATATATATATATATATATATATATACACATATATCTAGGGATTGCCATTATACCTGGGGTAGTTAATGTTAGTTTTTGTGTGTGTGTGTATGTTTACGCTTGCTGCATACTTTTTTTTTGTACTTCTGGAGGCTAATTGTGGTCCCTTCCTTACAGGTCCGGGGAGTCCCATGCTGCGGTGGGTCTCCCGGTCTGATATACCTGGCTAGTCTTATTTAAAAAAAAAAAAAAAATCCTCCCACTCCCGGGACTTTAATTATAAAAGGGGCATCCCAGGTTGCTTAATGCGTAAATCCCTGGGTTATTGCGAATGCCATAATTTCACCATATGGAGGCTTCCGACATTACCGGAAAAGTCTCTTCGGGGCTATCCAGGCTGTGTGGGGGTTGTGGGGCTCCGCTCCCAGGCAATGATGTCATAATATGTATTCCATGTGCACAGCGGAATATTGCGCGCCAGGCCGGCATTCCGGCTTCTGGCTCCCCGCAACCTCCGTCATCTCCTACCCCCCCCCCCACCTATTCCGGACCCCGTGTGACGTTGTCAAAGGTGGGGATTCGCAATCCGAGGTGTGTGCACGATTGGCCAGCCTCGAGAAAATAGTTTCCGCTGCGGTGGCTCAGAAGGCTACGGCTAAGCGGAAGCACCTTTCTCCGGCATCGCCTGTTCCGGAGGATGAGGTGTTTGAAGTATTGGATTGGTCCAATTGTCCCCCGGCTGAGGAGGGGGAGTTCCTAGAGGAGTCGGACGAGCCTGCAGACCAGCAATTGGTTGGTACCGCTGACGATCAGGCTGCGGGGGTGTTCCTTGACACTCCTTCCATTTTGGCCCAAATGTTTGAGATTTTGGCTTTGGATCCGCCTGAGGTGGTCCCCCCGCCAAAGGGTGAGTTGTTTGATGTGCCCCAGCCGCGTTTGGTGTTTCCCAGGCAACAACACTTTGTGAGGGTTGTCCTTAAGGAATGGGAACAACCCACGCGCCTTGTTGGAGTTCCTCCTAGTTGGGATAAGCGTTATCCCTTTCCGGAGGATTTGGTGAAGCTTTGGTCTGTTCCCCCTGACGTCGATGCCCCTGTGTTGGGGCTGTCTAACACGGCTGTGTTGCACTCCCCTGACACTACTACCATTAAGGATGGTAAGGATCATCGGATTGATCAATTGGCTCGCCATGGTTTTATCAGTGCTGGATCGGCACTGCGGCCGGTGTGTGCTTCGGCGCTTCTTCTGATGGCTGTTAGGTCCATTGTTAGAGATTTGTACGCAGATCTTGATCCCACTTGTGATGAGTTCAGTTCTCTCAAGCAGTGTGAGTCGTTTATTTCCTTTGTCATGACCGCCCAGGACGATGCGCTTGCGATGTGTAGCAGGACCGCGGCCGTCGGTCGGTGTGGACGGCGGACTTTAACTCTAAGAAGTCGCTTACAGCTTTTCCTTTTGTAGGTTTGCACCTGTTTGGCGACAAATTGGATTCAGTTACCAAGGGTGGTAAGTTGTCTCAACGCAAGAGGCCGCGTCGTTCCTTTCGGGGAGCGGCTTCCTTTAGCCCCTCCTTTTGGGGAGTCAGAGCGGGCAGAGGGGCCTCCTTTCCCGCTACCAGGGGTGCAGGTTGGACCCGGGGGAGGGGCCGTGGCCGTCCCGGTCAGTCCTGGGGTGCCAAGCCCAAGCCTGCTGGCAAGCCCGCTCAGCAATGAGGAGGTGCCCTCACCCGTGCGGGTGGGGGGACGATTGCGACACTTCTCCCTGGTTTTGGACCAGGAGGTTCCGGACAGATGGATCCGGGAGGTGGTGTCGTCCGGTTACAAGCTGGAGTTCGAGTCTCGCCCTCCTTCACGGTTTTTCCGGTCTTGGGTGCCCACCGATCCTTTGGCCGCGCAGGGGCTCCTGGCGTCGGTGAAGAATCTTCTGGAAATGGCGGTCATCCGGCCGGTGCCGCACTTGGAAGTGGGCCTCAGGTTTTACTCCAATCTTTTCACAGTCCCCAAGAAAGACGGGTCGGTTCACCCCGTTCTGGATCTGAAGTTCAACAGGTTCATCTGTACTCGGAAGTTTCGCATGGAAACTCTGCGAACGGCCATCGGTTCTCTTCGGCAGGGGGACTTCATGACGTCCATAGACATCAAGGATGCTTACCTTCATGTTCCCATCGGCTCATCAACGTTTTCTTCGGTTCGTAATGAAGGATCGGCATTTTCAATTCGTGGCACTTCCGTTTGGCCTTACCTCGGCTCCAAGAGTGTTCACCAAGGTGCTGGCAGGGGTGATGGCCATTCTCAGATCTCAAGGCATTCGCGTCGTACCTTTTCTGGACGACCTTCTCATCATGGCTCCATCTCTCAATCAATCGGAGACGGACACCAGGATGGTGGTCTCCACGCTGGAAAGCTTCGGTTGGGTGATCAACTTTCCCAAGTCCTCCCTCGCCCCGGCCAAGGTGGTGTCCTTTCTGGGAATGCAGTTGGATTCTTGTCAACACAGCGTGTTTCTGCCTCAATCCAAGATTTGTCTGATTCAGGAATTGGCTCGGTTCCTTCTTTCCAATCCTCGACCCTCCATCCGTCTGGGGATGAGACTGGTAGGGTTGATGGTTGCCTCTTTCGAGGCAGTTCCTTTTGCTCAATTTCACACAAGGACGCTTCAGCTTCATCTGTTGGCGTCTTGGGACCGGCGACCACGGTCGTTGGATCGCCCCTTCCAGTTGTCCTCCCGGGTCCGGCAGTCCCTTCAATGGTGGTTGGTCTCGACCAATCTCTTGAGGGGCAGGTCTTTCCTGCTTTCCTGACTCCTCTCTGGGAAATTGTCACCACGGACGCCAGTCTTTCGGGATGGGGGGGATTCTGGAAGGATCTTCATTTTCGGGGGGCAGTGGGAACCTCGAGAGGCCCACTTGCCCATCAATGTTCTGGAACTGAGAGCCATCCGTCTGGTTCTTGTTCATTTGACTCAGCATGTTCTGGGCCTTCCGGTTCTGGTTCGTTAAGACAATCGGACAGCGGTTGCTTACATCAATCATCAGGGAGGGACTCGCAGTCTGGGTGCCCTCAGAGAGGTGTCCCTTATCCTGACCTGGGCGGAGGCCCATGTTCCTTGTGTCTCGGCAGTTTACATTCCGGGTGTGGAAAACAGGGAAGCAGATCTGTTGAGCAGGTGCTCTTCCCGTCTGGGAGAATGGGTTCTCCATCTTCAAGTTTTTCGGTGGGGGACACCGGAGGTGGACCTGTTTGCCTCTCGTCACAATTGCAGGCTTCCAACCTTCGTGTCGCTCTCCCAGGATCCTCTGGCTCTGGCGGTGGACGCCATGTCCCTGAGCTGGGGGGATCTGGGTTTTCTGTACCTTTTTCCTCCGATACCCAAGCTAGGCAGGGTGGTACGGAAGCTGGCTCTGGAAAGGGTGTCCGCCATTCTCGTGGCTCCAAGGTGGCCAAGGCGAGTATGGTTCGCAGACATCGTTCGGCTTGCGGTGGATCAGATCGTTCTGCCTCTTCGGCCCGATCTGCTCACTCAGGGTCGGCTGTGTTACCCCAATTTGCCAATGCTGGGTTTGACGGCTTGGCTGCTGAAACCTTCATCTTGAAGGAGGAGGGTCTTTCTGACTCGTTTGTTAAGACTCTGATCTGTGCCCGGAAGAGGTCTTCTTCTACCATCTACTATAGGACTTGGAGAGCCTATATCGCTTGGTGTGAGGTTAGATCTTTGCCTTGTAGGGTCTTTTCGGTTTCCAGGATTCTGGATTTTTTGCAATCGGGGCTGGATTCTGGTATCCAGCTGAGTACTCTGAAAGGGCAGGTTTCTGTTTGTTTCTGTTTTCTCTATCTTTTTTCAGAAGCCTTTTGCGCTTCATCCTTTAGTTAAAACTTTTTTCCAGGGGGTTACGCATGTGCGGCCTCCCAGGAAGCCATTGCTCCCTGTTTGGGACTTGAACTTGGTTCTTTCTGCTCTTCAGGCTCCTCCCTTTGAGCCCTTGCAGGATATTGCTCTGTCTACCTTGACTCAGAAGATTGCCTTCTTGGTGGCTATCACTTCGGTTCGGCGTGTCTCGGAGTTGGCGGCCTACTTTGAGAGGCATCAGGACAAGGTGGTCTTTCGTTTCAAACCGGACTTTCTTCCTAAGGTTGTTTCTGCTTTTCATTTGAATCATGATACTGTTCTTCCCTCCTTGTGTCCTAAGCCTAAGAATGACAAGGAGAGGGTTTTGCATTGTTTGGATGTGGTACGCTGTGTTAAGTACTATTTGATTACTACTTCTCCTTTTCGTAAGACTGATGCCTTTTTTGTTGTGCCCCGTGGGCCTAGGAAGGGTTTGGCTCCGGCCAAGTCTTCCATTAGCAAATGGATTCGTCAGGCGATTGTTGGGGCCTATTCGGCCAAGGGGAAGGTTCCCCCTTTTCATATAAGTGCTCATTCTACTCGTGCTGTTGGAGCGTCTTGGGCTTTTCAGCACCAAGCTTCTGTTGAACAAGTTTGTAAGGCTGCTACTTGGTCTTCTGTTCATACTTTTTCTAAGTTTTACAAGGTTGATGTGCGGGCCTCAGCGGATGCTGTGTTTGGCCGCAAGGTTCTGCAGACCGCAGTCGTTTAAGTTATGCCTCATTTTGCTGTCGGATACCCACCCCTTGTGGACACTGCTTTTGGATGTCCCTATCGTAAGAATTAAAGGGGAAGCGGGGTGTGTGACACACTGAGAATAATACCATTTTGTGAGTACTCACCTGTAAAATGGATATTGTCAGTGTGTCACACACCCCGCTTCACCCGCCCTTTTTTGGTATCCTGAATCCTCTATATGGTGAAGCTTTCCTTTATTTTATTTTGAGGTTACCGTTGGATTTCCTGGTACCTTGCCTTACTGCTGTTTGAATTCACTGGGTGTTAAGTGGGAGGTCCCAGGTATATGTAGGCCAGAAGGGGCTAGTTTTCAAGACTTCTCTCTGCAACGTCGCCACCTGCTGGTGGAGTAACCGTATTGTAAGAATTAAAGGGGAAGCGGGGTGTGTGACACACTGACAATATCCATTTTACAGGTGAGTACTCACAAAATGGTATTTTTCATCTATTTTGGCACTCTGACCCTCTGGGATTCATGGTAGGTTGTTCTCGTCTAAGAAGGCCTGTGTCTGATGGTCCCCTAATGGAGGTGGGGCTTTGTATAACTTAGATAGGCCTGCTGAGAATTCTTCAACCACTACTTGGGGGTTGCTAGTCTCCCCTCCTGTCTTAGTCTTGAGTCTCACTGGCTTCATGGTATGCTTGTGACACTTTAATTGGGAGGCCAGAAGGGTGCCTGGTTTATTTGCAGAAACATAGTATTTTTGTCTAGAGCGTCTATAACGTCCCTCCGCCTCTTAAGATTGCAAGAGGTTAAGTTTAGTTCTGGAGAGCTCCATTTGGCGGAGATGTTTGGAACTGGGGTTGGTTTTAAAGGTCCCTACATCCTTAGAATATTGGGACTGAAGTTGTTCTGAGAGTATTGACCTTTCCTTTTTCTTTCTAGAAACTGTGGCAATAAAGTGTCCTCTCATAACAAGGCGCCCCAGACCATAGTTGGTGAGGTTTCTGGGTTCTCATTTATAGTGAAGAATTCTAAAGCGACTTTGCTAGCATCCTCCACCAAGGGTTTTGAGGACAGCAGCGAGTCGTTCAATATCCATGAGGACGATTTGGGTTTAATGACCATAGAGTTACACGTCATTGCCACCAAGCCGTGGTCTGACCACGGGACAGGGCAGATTTTTGTCTGACCCACCTGTGACATAAAGGTGGATAGGACAAAAATGTGGTCTATCCTGGTATGTAGCTTATGGGGGGCAGAGTAATGCGTGTAGTCCCTTTTTATGAGGGTGCATATCTCTCCATGGGTCCACTAGATGCGCATTATCCATCAAATCTGTGAAGCGTTTGCTATCTTGAATTGTAAGGGCGTTTGGGGGGAGTGATCTTTCCAGGGATGGTTACAGCGTTAAGTTTGAGTCCCCGCACATAAACATAGCTCCCTTTCCATGCTTCTGCAATAATGGGCACATACGGGCCAGGAAAGGAATCTGCTTAGTGTTTGCCGTGTTGTAAGTGAGAAATGTTACCTCATCATCCTGTAAGGTTCCTTGAAGCAAAAGATATCTACCGCCAGGGTCTGCTATCTGTTTATGGCAGGTAAAGGAAAGCCCGTTACGAAATGCTATTAGAACACCTTTCTGCTTACCTTGGCTGACCGCCTGAAAAAACAAGGGGAATTTATGGTTAAGAAATTTTGGTTTGCAACTAGATGAGTAGTGTGTTTCCTGGAGACAAATTATGCCTGCGTGGATTGAATTAAAATATTTAAATGCTCTGGACCTCTTATTCGGGGAGTTTAGCCCCTGAACATTCACTGGTGCTATATTAAGTGACATCTTCATTTACGAAGGGACTATCTCCCTTGAGGAGCGGATTATGCTTACCTGGGCTCCCACGTTGGGTGGGGGTTTTGAGGTGGGTGGATGAATAGGGGGAAAAGGGGGAGGGGAAAGGGGTGGTAGAGTTAGAAGAATTAAACACATTAAGTAGACATTGCTCGCATTTCTGTGTGCGAAAGAGCCTGTCCAAAGGCTTGAGAAGTGTTTTCCCATCTTTGGAAGGTAGGGGGCGTCCGGTGTGGGTCAGGAGTAATATCTTGAGTATATTAAAAGGGCATTAAAAGCTATAACATTTTGATACAAAACAGAATTAAACAAGGTCTCCGGCTGGTGGGATCCGGCCCAGCCACCTGGGGGTGGCACCCCGTCGCCCTCCCTATCGGGGTCCCCTCTGAGGGCGGCGCGCCTTCTCCTACCTGTCCGAGACTGTTTAGGCCGCATGGCCAACCTTTATAAAATAAAATTATTATAAACATTTTTATAATCAGAGAGATTGAAAAGAGAGGCTTTGTTATAGTAGCAAAAAACTTTTGGGCTTCCAGAGCCCTAACACTCGCTGATACAAAACTGCAGGTTGTTTGGCACCCTAGAAGGCAGCCCAGGTGCCTGGTATGACCACTGCTGCAGGTCAGATGGGTACCCAGACACAGGGTGTGTACTGAGGGGGTTATCGCCGAGAGTCCCCCGCTCCGGCGGCGCACATGGTCGTTGATGTGACCTCAACGGGATAACCGGGGCATCCCAAATACGCATGGAGTTGGCCGAGAGAGCATGGGTCCCTGTATCTGATTATAACTCAGTAGAGGTGCCAGGGAGTGTTGCACTCAGTCCTTCTGTGAAGGGTGGAACATTTGGGACACAAGATGTTTCATCGCTGGGGTTTACTGAACTTGTTTGGTGAGTCGTGGTGATGGGGTGGCTTGAATGTTGCTGCTGTAGCCAGGCCTTGGCATTCTTGGTGTAGAGGGGGGAGAAGAGGTTGTCTTATCAGGTTCTGGTATACGGATGTCCAGAGATTTAAATTTATCCAGAAGCTCTGGGAGAGAGGAAGCTTGGACTTGTTTCCCTTGGTATGAGAATGAGAGCTTAAAGGGGAAGCCCCATCTATAGCGTATTCCCTGCGCCTGCAGGGCCAGGAGGTATGGCCGAAAAGATCTTCTTTTTAAGATGGTGGTTTGGGATAAGTCCAGCAAAGATTTGATAGCTGTGCTTCTGAAATGTAAGGGGTGCTTTATCTCTGCAAGCTTTCAATACAATTTCTTTTGTTTGGTAGAAGTGGAATTTGACAATGATGTCACATGGTGGGCCCTCTGCTGATCTTCTGGTTAGGGCCCTATGAGCTCTGTCTAATTCCAGTCTCTCTAGTGGGATTTCAGGTACTAGCTCCTGTAAAAGGGCTGTGATGGTGCCCACTGTGTCTTCCATAGTTTCCGGCAACCCCCTGAATTTTAGGTTAGATCTGCTGTTGCGTTTTTCCAGCTCCTCATTCTGGCCCTTTAAGAGGGTGATTTGTTCTTGGAGCTGCTGTAATAAAGTCCCCTGGTTATCTAAAACTGTAGTGGCATCGTCCATGCGGGATTCTAATGCATCTGTACGCCCCCCCCCCCCAGATCTCTGATCTCTTTCAGGAGGGTGTCAGTATGTCTGGCAGACACTGCAGTAACCTCTTCACTCACTATGGTTCTCAGCTGGCTGAGGAAGGCCTGGTTTGCTGTGGGGCTCTGAGCTGCAGTCTGTGTGGATGGAGGGTGCTGGGGCCAGCTATCTGTGTCGAGGGAGAGATCCTCCCCAGCGCTTATCCCCCCCCCCCCCCCCCCCCGATCTCCTTACTTGGAGTGCTGTGAGCTGTCTCCTCCTCAGCACTGTCAGGGACTGCCGCCATCTTGCCTGCTGGAGCTGCTGATCTGCGTGTCTCCCTAGCAGCTTTCTTCATAGAAACATAGAAACATAGAAGGTTGACGGCAGAAGGAGACCATACGGTCCATCTAGTCTGCCCTTATGTGTATACTGTATGTACTCTTTATCTTAGGATAGATGTGTGCTTATCCCAGGCATGTTTAAATTCAGTGACTGTTGATTTCTCAACTACCTCTGCTGGAAGTTTGTTCCAAGCATCTACTACTCTTTCTGTAAAATAATATTTTCTAACATTGCTCCTGATCTTCCCCCCGACTAGCTTCAGGTTGTGCCCCCTTGTTCTATCAGTAAGTTTCTTCTTAAAAACAATTCCCTCCTGAACCTTATTCAATCCCTTCACATATTTAAAGGTCTCAATCATGTCCCCCCTCTCCCTTCTTTCCTCCAGACTGTACAAATTAAGTTCTTTAAGTCTTTCCTGACTCTTCCTGCTGTGAGCTGTGGACTGGGGCTTCCAAAGGTCTGTGACTTTTAGGGGCCTCTCACGATCTGCCCTGCTGCTGCTGTGTGCTTCCAGCCTCTCTGACCTGCAGAGCTGAGCTAGCAGGCATCCATCTTGCTCAGCTGTACACGCACGCCCCCTAAACTGGACCTTTCAATTTTGCTATCCTCCCTCCTTTCTCACTTTCACATGACTTGCTTGGTGGTGTATCTGTACACCACTAACTTGGCTGTGGGTGACACTTGTAGTTGCAGTTGGCTTATGTTTTACACGGTGGTGGGACTCTTTATAGCGGGCCATGCATGTGCACCAGTCTGTTGAAGGTTTTAAAACTTTTCATCCTTCGTGAAATAAAATATGCATCTGCAGGATCCTCTATCTACCAAAGAATCTCAAGTGTGTTTGGAATTGGAAAGGGGGGGAGGTACGGTGGATACCGTACCTTGGTGGGAGTTTCTCTGAGAAGAAATCATTTCAGTAGTGTCTGTACAGTGATCCAATTTAATTCACATTTCACATATTTACAATGGTGCATGATATACATTCAAAGAGTGCAAAATAAGGTGTGCAATTAAAAATCAGGTATTCTAAGTATGTCACACACCCCGCTTCAAGAAATTCATTACATGTGGGTATACTGACCTGTAGATGGCGATCTTGCAGAGATGTCAATAAAAAAGGTAAGCCTCTCTTGGCCCATAAATACCTGGGACCTCCCACTCATTCCCCAGTCTTTCATCTCTGCAGAGGCGAGCAAGTCAGAAGATGGATGTCTCCTCCTTGCAGGTAGCCGGGATCACTCCCGGTCCTCTATTCTTCTATTCCTGCCCAGGTCCCTTTATTTATATCACTTGCCTCCCAGCCTAGGCTGCTGGTCCGGGCAACGGTAGATGGCACCCTAGGTGCTCAGGAGCCGTGAGACCCCATAACAAGGGGTAGGCGGCTAACCGAGTTGGTGACCCCGGTTTGGGATGCCCTGTCCCTTGGCCCCTACCCTAGCATGGATTCCCCCTCTCCCGGATACCCTTAGAGGGGGGGGGGGTCCTTATGGATTCATCTTTTTATTATATTGTGTGTTGTGCATGTTTACTACTCAGGCTGGCGCCGGCGTTTTTAAAAACAATGGCGGCTATAGGCGCCCAAGAGGAGCTTCTTCCCCTCAGGGCGGGGGGCCGGGCGCGCGCCTACGGCCCGCCCCCATGCTGCGGGCACCATTTTCAGGTCCCGGCTTCTGGCCGGGAGCGACGGGGGAGGGGCGGGCGCGACGTGCGAACCGCGCAGGCCCGCCCTCCCTCTTCCTCTGCACACTACGCGCCTGCCATCCCCTATTGCCTGGCGTGCGGGGCTCCAGAGGGGTGCAGGTCAGGTGAGTGGCCTGTGGCCCATCAGTTTTACTTATTGATTATGCCCCTCCCTGGGGTTGCTGGGCAATGCTCTGCTATTAACTCTTTGGTCATTTGCTAGCATCTGATTGTGTGTTTTTTTGTGTGTTTCAGGTGGACCATTGATCCTATTAAAGGGGGATTCTCCCAGTCCTAGGGTCCCTGGTTAAAATTTAGTTGGCTTAAAATTCCTCCCACTCAGGACTTAAAGGGGCATCCCGGGTTGCATTAATTGCGTAATTCCCTCTGGGCATTATATTAAAAAATCACCATATGGAGGCTTCCCCGGATACTGGGCTTGTGTCCCCCTCGGGGCAATCCAGCCTGTGTTTGGGGTGTGGGGTATCCCTTTTGGGGGATGATGTATTTCTTTGTGTACCCTGTGCGCAACGGTCTATTACGCGGCAGACTGGATCTCAGGCGTCTGGTTCTGCTCCGCCAGTCTCCTCTCCGTCTCCCCCTCGCTTGACACGTACCCCATGTGATGTGGTCATTGGAGGGGAGTCGCAATCTGAGGTGTGTGCCAGATTGGCCAATCTTGAAAAATTGTTTTCCAGTGCCGTTGCTAAAAAGGCCACGGCAAAGCGAAAACATGTGTATACAGCCACGCAGGCCCTTGATATGGAGGAGTTTGCTCCCTGGATTGGTCTGATTGTTCCCCATGTGAGGAAGGGGAGCTGTATGAGGAGTCTGAGGGCTCCGATGATCAGCAGTTTGTGGGCGCTGATACCGAGCAGGGCCAGGGGATTCCTTGGATACCCCGAGGGTCCTGGCTCATATGTTTGAGGTCCTGGCTATCTCTCCCCCCGAGGCGGCTCCTCCTCTTTGCCTCTCGTCACAATCACAAGCTTCCAGCATTTGTGTCTCTCTCGCGGGAACCGCTAGCTCTGGCAGCGGATGCCATGTCTCTGAACTGGAGGGATCTGGGGTTTCTATACCTGCTCCCTCCATTTCCCATGGTGGGCAAAGTGGTGCGCAAGCTGGCCCTAGAGGGCGCGTCAGCAATCCTGGTGACTCCAAGGTGGTTTGGTTCGCAGATGTGGTAAGGTTGGCAGAGGATCAGTTAGTTCTGCCCCTTCTGCCGGATCTATTCACTCAGGGTCCACTGCTCTACCCCAATTAACCAACGCTGGCTTTGACGGCGTGGCTGCTGAAACCTCCATCTTGAAGGAGGAAGGTCTTTCTGATGCTGTCATTCAGACTCTGGTTCTTTCTAAGGTCATTTGCTCTTCATCCTCTGGTTAAGACTTTTTTCCAGGAGGTTACGCATGTGCGGCCTCCTAGGAAGCCTTTGCTCCCAGTTTGGGATTTGAACTTGGTTCTTTCTGCCTTGCAGGGTCCTCCTTTTTAACCTTTGCAGGATATTGCGCTTTCTGCGCTTACTCAGAAGGTTGTTTTTCTGGTTGCCATCACTTCTGTTCTGTTTCGTAGTTGGCGGCCTTGTCCATTAAGGCCCCTTACTTTGAGAGGCATCAGGACAAGGTTGTTTTCCGCTTCAAAACGGGTTATATGGTATATATGGGATGATGCAAATGTTTACTTGGCACCCAGGGGCTGCATGGAATTTGCATATGACCCAAGGTGATGATGTGTTCGGGCCCCGCGGAATCCCCATTGTGACAACTCTCCCAGACAGGCTGTTTCTACTTTTAAGGGAAACAGAGAAGGAGCCTAATAAATGTAATTTGGCTATTTAATTTAGTTTAGATGTAGATTCCTTCACTGTAACCCCCTATAAGCCTTCTAGTATAATCAATAATGGCTCACAAGGAAACAATTTCTTTCCAAAGGGCTATATGACCATTGATTTCCTATCAGGGTGTCCACACCACATCCTTCTCGGTGATAAATGATGTTTTGTAAATACATACATGAAAATATTGGATTGTAGATGATGACCATCTGTGAATGAATACAACTACAGCACAGGTATCCTATTAGACTGTATATGTCTATACACGCATCGCTGAATGCATTGATAAAGATTAGTGAGATATACGTAAAAGGGTGTCTGATACACATACCTGATCTCTTCTCTCTTTTTATAAGGGCATTGAAAAAGCCAAAAAGGTGGCGAAACATGTCTGCCCAATAAAAAGTTAATCCGAGGAGGAACTTTATATAATTAGTAAGAAAATGAGAGAACGTGTGAGTGAAGAACACTCTCAGTGATGTGAAATAAGCAGATATGTATCATTGCAGGTCATGCACTAATGAAATACATGTGATGTAAAGTGATGCATTAATGAAATATATGTGATGCAAAGTGATTGTTTTTAACATAATATTGTGAAATAAATGTGAAGAAAAACTTCTTTTAACACAAAAACAGTGTGGTCATAATCAAATGCTCGATGCCAGATACCGGGGGTGGCCTTTACCTGGAATCCACAAGAATAGTATGATTATTCCATTCTTAGCTCCTACTGGATGGCCTTGCACTGTTAGCACTTTATTATTGGTTATGGATTGATCGCAGGGATCGATTGTGGGTTTGATTATTGTATGCTTAGCACTTGCACTTTAACAGTAGTTAAGTTATAGTAGTAGTCGTAGTTTCCACAGAATTAATATAAGATAGCATTATATAAGTTAATTATCCTTCATTCTTTAGTATAGATATCTCACCAAGGGCTGTTTGTTTTTCATTCGCATTAGAGTATATACTTGTGTAGAGAAAAAAATAAGTGTGTTTTTTATTCTAAGTATGTCACACACCCCGCTTCAAGACATTCATTACACTTGGGTATACTGACCTGTAGATGGCGATCTTGCAGAGATAACAAAAAAAGGTAAGACCCTCCCAGCCCATAAATACTTGGGACCTCCCACTCATTCTTCCATCTCTGCAGTGGCGAGCAAGTCAGAAGATGTATCCTCCTTGCAGGTAGCCGGGATGACTCCCGGGCCACTTTTTATTCTTCTATTTCTGCCCGGATCCCTTCTCTTAAGTTACTTGCCTCCCAGCCTAGGCTGCTGGTCCGGGCAAAGGTAGTTGGCACCCCTGGTTTGGGATGCCCCGTCCCTTGGCCCTACCCTGGCATGGATTCCCCCTCTCCCGGATACCCTTAGAGAGGGGGGGTGGGGGTCGGGTCCCTTAGGGATTCATTCTTTTACTGTGTGTGTGTGTTTGGTGCTTTACTGAGTGTGTGTTATTTAGACTGTGCTGGCAGGACGCGGCTCCGGCGGTCCCCGGCGTGTGGTTAATGGCACCTGTGGGCGCCCATGAGGTGCTTCTCCTCCTTGGGGCGGGGCCGCACCCCCATGGCCCGCCCCCCATGCTGCGGGCACTGTGTGTTAGGTCTTGGCTTCTGGCCGGAAGATACGGGGGAGGGGCAGGGCGAAGGTCTGGTGAGTGGCCTGCGGCCATCAGATTTTCTATCATTAACTCCTTATGGACATTGCCAGCATAGTCTGAGTGTGTGTTTTTTTTTAAGGTCCCTGGTTAAATTTTAGTGGCTTAAAATTCCTCCCACTCGGGACTTTAACTGCCAGCCTACCTTGAGATTTTGTCACCCTTTGTTGCCAGACCATTTTGCACTATATTCTAAGTATGTCACACACCCCACTTCAGACTTAATAATTACACTAGGGTTAACGCACCTCTAGGTGGCAGCATTGCAGAGGACTTCTCCAAAAAACTTCAACAGGCCCCTCCCGGTCTATACATACCTGGTACCTCCCAAGAACCTCCCAGTGTTGTTCTCTGCAAGGTGGCGACAAGACAGAAGAAAGAAGTCTCCTGCTTGCAGGTAGCCGGGGTATCCCCCCGCCCCCCCCCCCCCCATGGTCTATTTCTGCCCGGTTTTTGTTTGAATTGTGTTCTATGTAATGGCAGCCTCCCAGCTTCGGCTGTAGGCCGGGCAATAAGGTAGCCGGCACCATTGGTGCCTAGGAGATTAGCTCCTCCGCTCGACCCTTCATTGCGGGGCATAGCGGGATTCCCGGAGTGGTGATCCGGATGTGGGATGCCCCTTTTTTTTATAGGAGTTAGTGGTCAGGTTGTCCTTGCCCTGGGGTGTTGTGTCTCTTCCGGGGTGTGGGACGCGCTGGGGACAGTGTCATGCTTTACTATGCACATGTTGTTTGAGTGTCCTGCTGCGCTTTTCCATTTGTGATTTTACTTTGTGTTTTTACTGGGGGCGGGGCCTAGCGGCGTGCTGCGCCGTGGTCCCGCGGGTGGCTGGGCGCCGTATTCGGCGCCTGCAGCTTGCTTGCCCGGCTGCTCAGGGGAGACATTCATCAGTGTGTGGGTCTGTGTTCTCCGACGCTGTACTCCGGGAGCCGGCGGGTGGGGCCGCCGGCCCCGTGATCGAGGTCTGATGGCGGTCCCCGCAGGCAGACGCTGACGCTGCATGGGGGCGGGGCCGCGCACGGATTGGACGGCCTGAGGGGCAGGGCCTTCTCGGCTCCCGCGCTCCCGGAGCGTCTCTCTCTTCCTCCGTCCTCGGTGTGCTGGCCGCCATCTTCTGCTGGCTGCGCGGTTCCTCTTCTCTCCAGGTAGGCGGTTCTTGGGCCATGTCAGTTACCCCTCGGATCCTTCATTCTCCCTTGCCTCCCTCCTCGCCCCGGCGCAGCTTGATGGTGCTGGCGGGCATTAACCACTTCCGTTGCTCTGGTTAATGAGGGGGGGGGGTGGTGGTAAAGGGGGGTTTTGTACATTATGCGGTGTTTTTTGGCATGGTGCTGATTGACGCCTGTCTCTCTCTCCCTTTGTGTTTTTCAGATCCTGGGATCCCGTCTGGCAGGGCTCTCCCGGTTATATATACCTGGCTTGTGGGGGGTGTTTGTTGTCCTTGCAATATATTTATATATATATACATTTATTGTATTTTTATTAGGGCCTTTTGCTATTCCCCTGGGTCAGGATCTTGTCTGTCCTTAGACTAGTGTTAGGTTATTTAGGGGCATCCCGGGTCGCGTACCGCATAAATCCCTGGGTTCTGCAAATACCATAATTTCACCACATGGAGGTTGCCACAGATACCGGGAATGGTTCTTCGGGACAATCCAAGGTGTGCGGGGGTTGTGGGGCTCCGCTCCAGGGAGATGTCATTTTGTGTATCCCTTGTGCACAGCAGAACATTGCACGGCAGTCCAGTACTCCGGTGCCTAGCACTTCGTCAGCCGCGCCATCTCCCTCTCCCCCTCGCTTATTCCGGACCCCGTGTGACGTTGTCCTGGGCGGGGATTCGCAGTCTGAGGTATGTGCCCGCTTGACCAGCCTTGAGACGCGGTTTTCTGCTATAGCCGCTCAGAAGGTTTCAGCTAAGCGGAAGCATCTGTCTCCGCCTACGCCGGATTCAGATGAGGAAGTTGTGGGAGATCTGGATTGGTCGGATCGTCCCCGTGAAGAAGGTGAGCTCATTGAGGATGAAGATTCTGATGTTCAGCAGTTGTTGGGTTCTGAGGGAGATCCGGATGATGGCCTCCCTCTCGATTCCTCTACCATTTTGAGCCAGATGTTTGAGGTGTTGGATTTGGAGCCACCGGTGGTTGCTCCCAGGCCCAAGGGTCAGCTTTTTGGGGTTTCCAAGCAGCGTCTGGAATTTCCCAGCCAACAGCACTTTGAAGAAATTGTCTTCAAGCAATGGGAGCAACCTACACGTCTTGTTGGTGTGCCGTCTAGCTGGGATAGGAAGTATCCCTTTCCGGCGGAATTGATGAAGCGTTGGTCTGTTCCCCCTGAGGTAGATACTCCGGTCTTGGGACTGTCCAACACGGCGGTCGTGCATTCCCCTGACACGACTTCGCTCAGGGACGGTGAGGATCGCCGGGTTGATCAGCTTGCCCGTCATGGTTTTGTATGTGCGGGTTCGGTGTTAAGGCCTGTCTGTGCTTCGGCTCTTTTGACTTTTGCTGTCAGGTCTATTGTCAGGGACTTGGGGGTGGATCTCGAGCCCACCAGTGATGAGTCCCTTGGGCTTAAGCGCTGTGATGCTTTTTTGTCCTTTATCCTGGCCGCTCAGGAGGATGCCATGCTGATGTGTGGCAGGGCTACTGCCTTGCTGGTAGCTATCCGGCGCTGTGTGTGGTTGAGACAGTGGACGGCTGATTTTAATTCTAAAAGATCGCTCACGGCTCTGCCCTTTATGGGTTTGAGGCTTTTTGGTGAGAGGTTGGACTCTGTTGCCAAGGGAGGTAAGTTACCTCAGCGCAAGAAATTTCGTCGTTCCTTTCGGGGGATGGTCTCGTTCAATCCGTCCTTTCGGGGAGTTGGCGCCGGTAGAGGTGCGGGCTCCTCGGCCCCCAGGGGCGGCAGTTGGAATAGGGGCAGAGGCCGTGGCTGTCCCACCCGCGTCTGGGGTGCCAAGCCCAAGCCGGCTGCCAAGCCCATCCAGCAATGAGGGGGCGCCCTCACCCGTTCGGGTGGGGGGACGGTTGCAACTTTTCTCCCGGGTGTGGGACCAGGAGGTCCCGGACAGATGGATCCGGGAAGTGGTTTCGGCCGGTTACAAGTTGGAATTCGAGTCCCTTCCTCCTCCAAGGTTCTTCAGGTCTCGGGTGTCTTTGGATCCTTTGGCCGCGCAGGGGCTCCTGGCGGCAGTAAGGAATCTTCTGGATTTGGCCGTCATTTGCCCGGTTCCTCCTTCAGAGGTGGGACGCGGGTTCTATTCCAATCTCTTCACGGTCCCCAAAAAGGACGGGTCCTTCCGTCCTATTCTGGATTTGAAGTTTCTCAACAGGTTTATTCGTCCTCGGAAGTTTCGCATGGAGACCCTGCGGTCGGCGATCGGTTCGCTTCGGCAGGGGGACTTTATGACGTCCATAGACATCAAGGATGCGTACCTGCACGTGCCGATTTTTCCTGCTCATCAGTGGTTTCTCCGTTTCGTGGTGGGGGATCGGCATTTTCAGTTTGTGGCTCTTCCATTCGGTCTCACCTCTGCTCCGAGAGTGTTCACCAAGGTGTTGGCAGGGGTGATGGCCCTGCTCAGAGCTCAGGGGATTCGCATTGTGCCTTACCTGGATGATCTTCTCATCATGGCTCCTTCCTTCAGTCAAGCAGAAGGGGACACCAGCACGGTGGTGTCCATGTTGGAGAGGTTCGGCTGGGTGATCAATTACCCCAAGTCCTCGCTGGTTCCGGCCAGGGTGGTGACCTTTCTGGGGATGTCGCTGGACTCCTGCCAGCACAGAGTGTTTCTTCCTCAGGCCAAGGTTCTGATGATTCAGGAATTGGCCCGGCTGCTCCTCTCCCATCCTCATCCGTCCATTCGTCTGGGGATGAGACTGGTGGGGTTGATGGTGGCCTCGTTCGAGGCAGTTCCCTTTGCTCAGTTTCATACGAGGACTCTTCAACTTCATCTTTTGGCGTCTTGGAACCGGTGTCCGGGGTCGTTGGATCGGTCCTTCCGGTTGTCCCCTCGGGTTCGGCAGTCCCTTCTGTGGTGGTTGGTCTCGGACAATCTTCTGAAGGGCAGGTCGTTTCTGACTCCACTTTGGGAGACCGTCACCACGGATGCCAGTCTGTCAGGCTGGGGAGGTTATTGGAAGGATCTTCGGTTTCAGGGGCAGTGGGACCCTCAGGAGGCTCACTTGCCCATCAATGTTCTGGAATTGCGGGCCATCGGGTTGGTTCTGTCTCACTTGACGCATCATTTACAAGGTCTGCCGGTTCAGGTTCGCTCAGACAATCAGACGGCGGTTGCTTACATCAATCACCAAGGGGGGACTCGCAGTCTGGGTGCCCACAGGGAAGTGTCTCTGATTTTGGTCTGGGCGGAGACTCATGTCCCTTGCATCTCGGCAGTTTACATTCCGGGTGTGGAAAACACGGAGGCGGATTTTCTGAGCCGGTGTGCGTCCCGTCGGGGGGAGTGGTCTCTCCATCCCCAGGTGTTTCGGTCACTTTGTCTCCGGTGGGGGACGCCGGAGGTGGATCTGTTTGCCTCTCGTCACAATCACAAGCTTCCGTCCTTTGTGTCCCTGTCCCGGGACCCTCTGGCTCTGGCGGTGGATGCCATGTCCCTGAGCTGGAGGGACCTGGGGTTTCTTTATTTGTTTCCTCCGATTCCCATGCTAGGCAGGGTTCTGCGAAAGTTGGTTCTGGAAGGAGTTCCCGCCATTCTCGTGGCTCCAAGGTGGCCAAGGCGGGTGTGGTTCGCGGACATCGTCCGTCTGACCGTAGATCGGTTCGATCTGCCTCTTCGGCCAGATCTTCTCACTCAGGGTCATCTCTGTTACCCCAGTTTACAAACGCTGGCTTTGACGGCTTGGCTGCTGAAACCTCCATCTTAAAGGAGGAGGGTCTTTCGGATGCGGTCATTCAGACTCTTATTAGTGCTAGGAAGAGATCTTCTTCTTCCATATATTACAGGTATTGGAGATCTTATATTGATTGGTGTGAGGCTAGGTCCTTGCCCTGCCGGGTCTTTTCTGTGTCTAGGATTTTGGAGTTCCTTCAGGCGGGTCTGGACTCTGGTCTTCAGTTGAGTACCTTGAAGGGGCAGGTTTCTGCTTTGTCAATTTTTTTCCAGAAATCTTTTGCTAGTCATTCCTTGGTCAAGACTTTTTTCCAGGGGGTCTCGCATGTGCGGCCTCCTAGGAAGCCTTTGCTCCCAGTTTGGGACCTGAATTTGGTTCTTTCTGCTCTTATGGCTCCTCCTTTTGAGCCCTTGCGGGATGTTGCTTTGTCCATTCTTACTCAGAAGGTTGCCTTTCTGGTGGCCATTACTTCGGTTAGGCGTGTTTCAGAGCTGGCTGCTTTGTCTATTCAGGCTCCTTATTTTGAGGATCATCAGGACAAAGTGGTTTTTCGTTACAAGTCAGATTTTCTCCCTAAAGTGGTTTCTGCTTTTCATCTTAACCAGGACATTGTTCTTCCTTCTTTGTGTCCTAAGCCTAAGAATGTCAAGGAGAGTGCTTTGCACTGCTTGGATGTGGTATGATGTGTCAGGTACTATCTACGTGCGACGTCTTCTTTTCGTAAGACTGATGCCTTTTTCGTTGTGCCATGTGGGCCTAGGAAGGGTTTGGCTCCGGCCAAGTCCTCCATTAGTAAATGGATTCGTCAGGCCATTGTTGGTGCTTATTCGGCCAAGGGGAAGGATCCCCCTTTCCGTGTTACTGCTCACTCTACTCGTGCGGTTGGTGCGTCCTGGGCTTTTCAGCACCAGGCTTCTGTTGAACAAGTGTGTAAGGCTGCAACTTGGTCTTCTGTTCATACCTTTTCTAAGTTCTATAAGGTTGATGTGCGGGCTTCAGCGGATGCTGTTTTTGGCCGCAAGGTTTTGCAGGCTGCAGTGGTTTGAATTTTTCTGCGTTATTGCCTGTTAGGATTCCCACCCTTTTCTGGACACTGCTGTTGGATGTCCCTAGTGTAATTATTAAGTCTGAAGTGGGGTGTGTGACATACTTAGAATAATACCATTTTGTGAATACTCACCTGTAAAATGGGCATTATAAATATGTCACACACCCCACTTCACCCGCCCTTTTTGGTATCCTGGCTCTCTATTTGGTGAAGTTTGGTTCTTTACGTTGAGGGTTAAATTGTTTTGGTTCTGGTACCTTGTCTTACTGCTGTTCTAACACTGGGAGGTTCTTGGGAGGTACCAGGTATGTATAGACC
Organism: Gastrophryne carolinensis; assembly: GCA_027917425.1. NCBI lineage: Eukaryota > Metazoa > Chordata > Amphibia > Anura > Microhylidae > Gastrophryne > Gastrophryne carolinensis. The sequence continues at coordinate 131,028,811 of CM051243.1, read as the reverse complement.
GGGAGGGGCCTGTTGAAGTTTTTTTGAGAAGTCCTCTGCAATGCTGCCACCTAGAGGTGCGTTAACCCTAGTGTAATTATTAAGTCTGAAGTGGGGTGTGTGACATACTTATAATACCCATTTTACAAGTGAGTATTCACAAAATGGTATTTTTGCGCTCCCCTTGTTCAACTGTGATTTTTGAAGGGATTTCCAGGGATTTCCCAGGAAAGTGATATATTGTTTTTTTCAGCAGAGTCTGGGCTTTAACATGAAATGTCTTGTTTGTCATTTTTAGGTGTATTCTCAATATTTTTGGATGAAATATGTGCAAAAAACCCCCAAAAAACAATTTTTTACAATTTGTAGTGTTTTTTTGTAATAAAAAATTTAAGTTTGTCAATAAAATTTTATTGCGCGTGAAACCCCAATTTCTCCCGGTTACAGCGATACCACATATGTATAGGTAGACACCCTTTCCTGCCCAGGAGACTCCCCCAAACTGAAACAACGCTTTAGGAGATTTTCAGATAAAATACAACTATGCTACGCGCTAAGCGCACCTTGCAGTTTTTCAAGAAAAACAACTCTTTACATTTGAAATACCCCCGACAAACTATATATTCTCGGGAAGTACACACCTCAGGCTTTCTAGGCGTACCAGGCTTGTTGACATGGGTGCAGTTTCTGGAAGTAATCCCTCAATATATTCTTTGGTTGCACAGGGTTTCCCTAAAAAAATAAAGTATAAAAAAGCAGAATCAAAACCACATTTTCCTAAAAAAAAAACTATATGCAAACCAGAAAAAAACTGAAAATCTGAAAAAGCAACATGCCCCGAACAGAACAATACCCAGCATGCATAGCTACTGTCAAGGGAAGAGTTTCCAAACACACCAAAGTAAAGCATGAGCATAACGGTAATTTTACTTCAAAATTTCAGCTTTGCAGACAAAGTGCGCACCTTGTGCTTTTTCTACCAAAGCAGCCCTTTACATTTGGAATATCCCCCATAAACCATATATTCCCTGAAAATACAAATTTTAAGCTTTCTAAGCGTACCCAGCTTGTTGTCATGGGCTCATCTTTCTGGAAGTAATCCCTTGAAGAATTCTTAGGTTGCACAGGGTTTCACAAAGAAATGTATAAAAAAGCAGAATAAAAAACACCTTTTCCTAAAATATCAATATGCAAATAAGAAAAAACAAGCTAAATCTGAAAGCGCAAGGTCCCCCGAGCAGAACAATACCCAACATGCATAGGTACTATTAACCCTTTTAATTGCCAGCCTACTTGAACTTTTGTCACCCTCAGTTGGTCATTTTTCCCCATTTTGCGGCATGTTTAACCGTGATTTTTGTCGGAATTTCTTGGAAAATATATGTATATATATATATTTTGCAGCAGAATTTAGGCTTTAACATTAAATGTCTTGTTTGTAATTTTTCTGATGTTTTTTAAATATTTTTGTGTAAAAAAACAAAAAAATAATTAAAATAATATTTTTTAAAGAATTGTCTCCTTTATTTTAAATAAAACATTTTTTTAGTAATAAAAACCATATTGCATGTGATAGCCCCATTTCTTCCGATTACAACAGTACCACATATGTATCGATAGCCCCCCCATTCTTGCCCAGGAGACCCCCCAAACTGAAAAGAGCATTTTATAACATTTACAAATAAAATACTACTATCCACACTATAAACATAAGGGGTTAATTTATAAGGACATAGGGACCCCCCTCCCAGGGGGGGGGGGGGCCCAATTTCTTTTTGGAATTTTTGGCTAAGCCTAACCCTTAAAATTAAAAAAAAAAAAATAGTGGGGTCCCCCCCCCCCCGGGAGGGGGGTCCCTATGTTGTTTCTTTTTAATTTTAATTCTTTAAAATTTTAATTTTTTCTTTTTAATCCCAGGGGGTGGGGGGGACCCCATTTTTGGGGGGAATTTTAAGGGTTAGGGTTAGCCTGACCCTAACCGTAAAGTGGACCAACACCCAGGATTTTCTTTATCCTGGGTTTTGAGCCACTTCCGCGGGGGTGCCCCGCTGCGTAAAACCCCCGAGAAAGGTATAAAAAAAACTCACCTCAGCCCGCTCCTACGGCGCATGCACGAGCGCTCGTCAAATAAGAGCGCTCAGAGCCGCTGTGGTATGCACGGACAAGGGACAGACAACCACAGCAGTTCTGAGCACGCTGGCGGCCGCATCTCGCGCTTCCCTCTAACAGGGAGCGCGCCCGCGTCGGCCATTCACAAACGACCGCCGCGTGTGCGCGCCCTGATAGAGGCGCGAGATGCGGCCCGCGCATGCACCGTTGGAATGGGGATAAGGTAAGGCAAATGGGGCGTCCTGGGGGGTTTCACACAGCAGGGCATCCCGATTTCGGATGCCCCGCGGGGAGGGATCTGATCCGGGCCGATCAGCCTGGGTGTTGGTCCACTTAAAAAAAAAAAAAAAAAAAAAATAGGGGGGGGGGGGGCATTTTTTGGGGGAATTTTAAGGGTTAGGCTAACCCTAACCTTTAAACATTTTTTATAAAATGACGTAGGGTCCCCCCTCCCGGGGGGGGGGGGGGGACCTCATTTTTTTGGGAATTTTAAGGGTTAGGCTGACCCTAACCCTTAAAATAAAAAAAAAGACGTAGGGTCCCCCCTACCCGTCATAACCAGCCCGGAACCAGCTATGGGGGCTTGTAGGAACAGAGTGGGGAAGCCAGCTTTTGTGGCCCCCCCACCCTGCAGCCTACGAGCCCACATAGCCTATGTGGGCCCGGGCTCTTCTGCCCCCCCCCCCCCCCGGGCTTTGGGGAGGCAGGTAATTGGGGGTACAGGGGTTAATGGCAAGTCACCCGCTAGGGCAGGTGTCACATGGTACAGGGGTCACATGGATCCCTTACCAGTTCACAAAGGGTTAAAAGTAAAAAAAAAAACACATGTACACACTTTTTCAAAATAACTTTATTAAAGAATTTTTTTTATTTTATTTATTTTTTTTTAATACTTACCTCCCATCCATCCCTGGTTAACAGCTAAATAAAACAGACACACAGTAAAAATTATTTTATTAAAAAAAAAATACTCTTTACTCACCTTCGATCGTCAGCTCCTGTGTCCGTCGCTGATCTGCTGTCAGATGCCGGTGATCGGCAGCCAGAGGAGGAGGGGAGGCAGGAGATCAGAGGATCTCCTGTCCCCTCCTTCTCTCACCACGGATCACCGACATCTGACAGCTGAGATGCCTGGAGCTGTCAAGACGCCGGCCGAGTGACGTCATAACCCCCGCCCCCAAAAGGGGCGGGGCTTTGCGACAAAATGGCGGCGCCCGTCGGAGGAAGAGGGGAGAGAGGCTCTCTCCTGAAGATAGAAAGCCCTGGGGGGGGGGGGTCGGAGGCCCCCTGGGTGAAGAGGAGGGCCGGCGAGATTGAGCGCACATGGAGGTGAGTAAATGTCATTTTTATTTTATTTTTTTTACAGGAAAAGCCAGCGGCCGCAAAAACGGGGGGGGGGGGGGCTACTCCGGGCTCTCCCCTTCCTCCGGAGGAGCCACGACGGGGGATCGGAGCCCCCCAGGGTGAAGAGGAGACCCGGCCGGTTCAAATGAGGGGTCAGGTAAGTGTTTTTTTTTTTACATTTTGCAGGTGCTAGCAGGGGGCTAGAGGCAGCCACGTAAAATTTACGTAAAATTTACGTGGCTGGCAATAGAAGGGTTAAAGGGGCATTCCGGGTTGCATTACTGCACAATTCCCTTGGAGCATTGTACATATATATATATATATATATATATATATATATATATATATATATATATCTTTTTAAAAATCACCGTATGGAGGCATCCCCGGATACTGGGCTTGTGCCCCCCTCAGGGCAATCCAGGCTGTGTTTGGGGTGTGGGGTATCCCTTTTGGGGGATGATGTATTTCTTTGTGTACCCTGTGCGCAGCGGTCTATTACGCGGCAGACCGGATCTCATGCGTCCGGTTCTGCTCCGCCAGTCTCCTCTCCGTCTCCCCCTCGCTTGAAACGTACCCCACGTGATGTGGTCATTGGCGGGGAGTCGCAATCTGAGGTGTGTGCCAGATTGGCCAATCTTGAAAAATTGTTTTCCAGTGCCGTTGCTAAAAAGGCCACGGCAAAGAGAAAACATTTGTGTACGGCTGCGCAGGCCTTTGATAGGGAGGATTTTGACTCCCTGGATTGCTCTGATTGGTCTGGATTGGTCGGATTACTCTCCACCAGAAGATGGGGAGTTGTTTGAGGATTCTGATCTTTCAGATGATCAGCAATTTGTGGATGCTGATTACGAGCGGAGGTCAGGGAGTTCTTCTGATACTCCCAACGTCCTGACCCAGATGTTTGAGGTCCTGGCTATTTCCACTCCTGAGGGCACTCCTCATCAACAGGGGGAGTTTTATGAAGAATCCAAGCCGTGTTTGGAATTTCCTAATCAGAAGCATTTTGATAAAATTATTTCTAGGGAATGGGAAAGGCCGGCTCGGCTTCCAGGCATTCCTCAGAGTTGGGATAAAAGATATCCTTTTCCCGCGGACACGGTTAAGCGATGGCGAGGATAAACACATTGACTAGATGGCTTGCCATGGTTTTGCCAGTATTGGGGCAGCCATACGGCCTGTCTGTGCCTCATCGCTGTTGGCAGTGGCTGCTAGAAAGGTGGTCAAGGACTTGTTATCCTCCTCCGGTTTGAATCCGGACAGTGAGGAATTTCTTGGACTTAAACGATGTGAATTGTTTTTGTCCTTCATGGTAGCCGCCTTGGATGATTCCTTGATGATGAGCAGCAGAGTTTCTGCTCTGATGGTGACTATTAGGCGTTCGGTTTGGCTGCGTCAGTGGGCGGCTGACTTTGGGTCAAAAAAGTCGCTGACGTCTCTCCCTTTCATGGGGTTAAGACTTTTTGGAGAAAAATTGGATTCGATGGCCAAGGGCGGTAAGTTGCCTCAACGTAAGAAGCAACAACGTCCTTTTCGTGGAGCGGCCTCTTTCACTCCCTCCTTTCGAGGTTCTAGAGCGGGAAGAGGATTCGCCTTCACTACTACGAGAGGTGATTACTGGAACAGGGGCAGAGGTCGTGCCCGTTCAGGATCCAATTGGGGCTCTAAGCCCAAGCCCGCAGCCAAGCCTGCTCAGCAATAAGGGGGCGCCCTCACCCGTGCGGGTGGGGGGACGGCTGAGACACTTTTCCCCGATTTGGGATCTGGAGGTCTCGGACAAATGGATCCGGGAAGTGGTGTCTTCCGGCTACAAGCTGGAGTTCGAGTCCAGCCCCCCTCCGCGTTTCTTCAGGTCTCGGATGCCCCCGGACGCACTGACCGCACAGGGGCTCCGGGTGGCGGTTTCAAGTCTTCTGGAAATGATGGTCATTTCTCCAGTGCCCCTATCAGACCGGGGTCGGGGTTTTTACTCAAACCTGTTCACGGTCCCCAAAAAGGACGGCTCTATCCGGCCCATCCTGGATCTGAAGATTCTCAACAGGTTTATCAGACTGTGAAAATTTCGCATGGAAACGCTGCGTTCAGCTATCCAATCTCTTCGTCAAGGGGACTTCATGACGTCTGTAGACATCAAGGAAGCTTACCTTCATGTCCCAATTTTTCCTGCGCACCAGAGATTTCTCAGGTTCGTGGTGGAGGATCGGCATTTTCAGTTCGTAGCTCTTCCTTTTGGTCTCACCTCAGCTCCAAGAGTTTTCACCAAAGTGCTTGCTGGGGTGATGGCTCTCCTCAGAGCGCAGGGAATTCGAATTGTGCCATATCTGGACGATGATCTCATCATGGCATCGTCATTCAGTCAAGCGGAATTGGACACCAGGACGGTAAGGTTCGAATTGGACACCAGGACAGTACGGTATCCACTCTGGAAAGGTTCGGCTGGGTAATCAATTACCCCAAGTCCTCCCTTTACCCGTCCAGGACGATATCCTTTCGGGGAATGTCTCTGGATACGGAACAGGCCAGAGTGTTCCTTCCTCATTCCAAGGTTCTTTTGATTCAGGAGCTGATTCGGTCGCTCTTGTCCCTTCCTCAGCCAACCATCCGCCTAGGAATGAGACTGGTGGGATTGATGGTGGCTTCTTTCGAAGCAGTTCCTTTTGCTCAGTTTCACACAAGGACGCTACAGCTCCATCTGCTGGCTGTCTGGGACAGGGATCCTCAGTCGCTGGATCATCCTTTTCTGATGTCTTCCCGAGTTCGCCGATCGCTCCGGTGGTGGCTGAACTCAGCCAATCTTGTGAAGGGCAGATCTTTTCAGACTCCTCAATGGGAGGTGGTCACCACAGATGCCAGCCTTTCAGGATGGGGGGGCTTCTGGAAGGATCTGCAATTTCAGGGTTTGTGGGGGCCCCTGGAAGCCCACGAACCTATCAATGTTCTGGAATTGAGAGCCATCAGAATGGTTCTCTCTCATTTGACTCATCAACTGCATGGTGTGCCGGTTCAGGTCTGGTCGGACAATCGGAGGGCGGTTGCCTACATCAATCACCAGGGAGGGACTCGCAGCAGGAGTGCCCTCAGGGAGGTGTCTCTGATTCTGGACTGGGCGGAGAGTCACGTTCCGTGCATCTCGGCGGTCTACATTCCGGGAGTGGAAAACACGGAGGCGGACTCTCTGAGCAGGTTGTCAGCCCGCAAGGGGGAATGGTCTCTCAATCCCAAAGTTTTTCACTCAATATGTCTCAAGTTGGGGTCACCGGGAGTGGATCTCTTTGCCTCCCGTCACAATTGCAAACTTCCGGCGTTTGTGTCTCTGGCGAAGGACCCTCTAGCCCTCGCGACGGATGCCATGTCTGTGAACTGGAGGGATCTGGGGTTTCTGTACCTGTTCCCTCCGTTTCCCATGGTGGCCAGAGTGGTGCGCAAGCTGACTCTGGAAGGAGTGTCAGCAATTCTGGTGGCCCCAAGGTGGCCAAGACAGGTTTGGTTCGCAGACGTGGTAAGGTTGGCGGAAGATCAGTTCGTTCTGCCCCTGCTGCCAGATCTGCTCACACAGGGTCATATACGTTACCCCAATTTACCAACACTGGCTTTGACGGCGTGGCTGCTGAAACCTCCATCTTAATGGATGAAGGTCTTTCTGATGCTGTTATTCGGACTCTTATTAGTGCTAGGAAGAAGTCCTCTTCTTCTGTTTACTATAGGACTTGGAGGTCTTATATTGATTGGTGTGAGACTAGGGCTTTCCCTTGTAGGGAATTCTCTATTTCTAGAATTTTAGAATTCCTGCAGCACGGTTTGGATTTAACGCTCCAACTCAGTACTCTGAAAGGGCAGGTGTCTGCCCTGGCGGTGGTTTTCCAAAAATCTTTTGCACTCAATCCGCTGGTTAAAACCTTTTTCCAGGGGGTTTCGCATGTGCGGCCTCCTAGGAAGCCTCTAATTCCGGTTTGGGATTTGAACTTGGTTCTGTCTGCTCTTCAGGGCCCTCGCTTCGAGCCTTTGCATGATATTGCCTTGTCTTCCCTTACGCAGAAGGTGGCCTTCTTGGTAGCCATCACCTCGGTTCGGCGTGTCTCTGAGTTGGCGGCCCTGTCCATTCAAGCTCCGTATTTTGAAAGACATCAAGACAAGGTGGTTTTCCGTTTCAAGACGGATTTTCTCCCTAAGGTGGTTTCTGCTTTTCATTTGAATCGGGATATTGTTCTGCCCTCTCTGTGTCCTAATCCCAGCAATGACAAGGAGAGGGCTCTGCATTCCTTGGATGTAGTTCGCGTGGTGAAGTACTATTTGGTGGTAACGTCTGCTTTTCGCAAGACTGACGCTTTCTTTGTGGTGCCATCTGGGCCCAAAAAGGGTTTGGCGCCTGCTAAATCTTCCATCAGTAAGTGGATTTGTCAGGCCATTGTTGGGGCCTATTCTGCCAAGGGGAGGAATCCCCCTTTTCGTGTTACTGCTCATTCGACTCGTGCGGTTGGGGCTTCCTGGGCTTTCCAGCACCAGGCCTCTGTTGAGCAAGTTTGTAAGGCTGCTACTTGGTCTTCTGTTCACACTTTTTCGAAGTTTTACAAGGTTGATGTTAGGGCCTCAGCGGATGCTGTTTTTGGCCGTAAAGTTCTGCAGGCTGCAGTGGTTTAAGTTGTGAGTTATGCCTTGTTTCGGATCCCCACCCTTTTTTTGGACACTGCTATTGGATGTCCCATAGGTAATGGATATCTTGAAGCGGGGTGTGTGACATACTTAGAATAATACCATTTTGTGAATACTCACCTTGTAAAATGGGTATTATAAGTATGTCACACACCCCGCTTCACCCCGCCCTTTTTTGTATTCTGGATCCTTCATATTGTGAACTTTGCGTTGTTAATGATTGATATTTGGCTCTTCCTGGTCCCTTACCTTACTGCTTTCTTGATACTGGGTAATGAGTGGGAGGTCCCAGGTATTTATAGGACTGGGAGGGGCTTCTCTTTTTTCCTATCATCTCTGCAGATTCGCCTCTTCAGGTCAGTATAACCCATAGGTAATGGATATCTTGAAGCGGGGTGTGTGACATACTTATAATACCCATTTTACAAGGTGAGTATTCACAAAATGGTATTTTCAGTTTGTGGCTCTTCCGTTTGGCCTTACCTCGGCTCCAATTGTTTTTACCAAGGTGTTGGCAGGAGTGATGGCCATCCTAAGAGCCAGGGGTATCCGCATCGTGCCCTATCTGGACGATCTTCTCATCATGGCGTCTTCCCTCAGTCAGGCGTAGCTGGATACCAGGAATGTGGTGTCCACTCTGGAGAGTTTTGGTTGGGTGATCAACTATCCCAAGTCCTGCCTCACTCCCTCCAGGGTGGTGGAGTTCCTGGGAATGTCTCTGGATACTTCTCAGGCCAGGGTGTTTCTCCCCCGAGCCAAGGTTCTTCTGATTCAGGAATTGACTCAGCGTCTTCTATCCATTCCCTGCCCGTCCATCCGGCTAGGGATGCGGTGGCGTCGTTCGAGGCGGTTCCCTTTGCCCAGTTTCACACAAGGACGCTCCAGCTCCATCACTTGGCGGTATGGGACGGGTCCCCACTGTCATTGGATCAGTCCTTTCTGATGTCCCCCCGGGTGCGGCGTTCCCTTCGGTGGTGGCTGAAACCAAGCAATCTGACGAGGGGCAGATCCTTTCTGACCCCTCGTTGGGAGACGGTCACCACGGATGCCAGCCTGTCAGGTTGGGGGGGATTTTGGAAGGATCTTCAGTTTCAGGGACTGTGGGGGCCTCTGGAGGCTCACGATCCCATCAATGTTCTGGAGTTGAGAGCCATCAGGCTGGTTCTGGCTCACTCGACTCATCAGTTGCAGGGCCTTCCGGTTCAAGTTTGGTCGGACAATCAGACGGCGGTCACCTACATCAATCACCAGGGAGGGACTCGCAGCAGGCGTGCCCTCAGGGAAGTGTCCTTGATCCTGGCTTGGGCACAGAGCAATGTCCCATGCATCTCGGCAGTGTACATTCCGGGAGTGGAGAACACGGAGGGGGACTCCCTGAGCAGGGGGTCATCTCGCCGGGGGGAATGGTCGCTCAGCCCCAAGGTGTTTCGGTCACTTTGCCACCGGTGGGGGACTCCGGAGGTGGACCTCTTTGCCTCTCGTCACAAGCTTCCAGCATTTGTGTCTCTCTCGCGGGATCCTCTGACTCAGGCAGTGGATGCCATGTCTCTGAACTGGAGGGATCTGGGGTTTCTGTACCTGTTCCCTCCGTTTCCCACGGTGGGCAGAGTGGTGCGCAAGCTGGCCCTAGAGGGCGCGTCAGCAATCCTGGTGGCTCCAAGGTGGCCAAGACAGGTTTGGTTCGCAGATGTGGTAAGGTTGGCGGAGGATCAGTTAGACCTGCCCCTTCTGCCGGATCTGCTCACTCAGGGGTCACTGCTCTACCCCAATTTACCAACACTGGCTTTGACCGCGTGGTTGCTGAAACCTCCATCTTGAGGGAGGAAGGTCTTTCTTTTTTTTTGTATAATATAAGTTTATTCAAGTTTTCAGGGTTAACAGTGTACATTAAGACATAGCAAGATAACAATGACAAGAATGATAATCTAACATAAGCATGTCGGACTGCAGGTTCAACTATTACACATCAAAAACAGTAATCGTTCAAACGAAATCAACCACCGCCCCCTCCCGCCCATCACGGCCTCCTACCCGACCCCCGGCTCCACACCGCGGTGCCTCAAGCCGTACTCTAATCCCGTAGGTAATAACAATCTCGCCAGCCTAGCCTTTGGCTGGAAGCTCCAGTCCTCCCATGGGGCCAGTCTGAGGGTCCAGTGGGCCTCTCAGCTGTAGACCGTCCGATCACATCAGAGCAGGAATGATGCGGGCGGGAGCGGGTAAGGCCTACCTTGTCCCCTGCAGACCTTCAGCGATAACGAAAAAGGAAATAGAGATAAAGAAGAGATTAGATAAAGAACTAAGGAGACACTAGGAAGGGGAGGGAGGAACAAGGGGGAAGGGGGGGATTAGGGTAAGGGAAGCAGGAGCGCGTGGCCAATCACCGTCTATGGTGCTTCAGAGGGTAAGCGATTATCTCTGTAGTCAATCCACGCCGCCCATGTCCGCGTGTGCGCCTCCTGCATGCCCCTGGCCTCCATAATCATCTCCTCCATTCTGCATATGCTCTCAACTTCCTGGGCCCACTCCACGAACGTCGGCAAGACCGCAGACCTCCAATGTCTTGGAATGACTGTTCTCATTGCTGTGATGAAGTGTCGCAAGATCCCCTTTTTGTTCCCAGAAATGGACCCAGGAAGCAGAGACAACAACGCCAACTGCGGGGTGTTCTGCACCGACTCCCCCATAATGGAGTTATAGGTTGACACGACCCTCTCCCAGAGGTTCCCAACAGTAGGGCAACCCCACCAGATATGTAACATGGTGCCAAGCTCTTTCGAGCACCGCCAACACCTATCAGAGCTGGAGTTATTGTATTTATGAATATCCGCCGGGCATCTATACCACCGGGTCAAAACCTTATAATTCCGTTCCTGTGCTGCACATGGGGTCGAGAGTCTATGGGTGAATAAATAAATCTTATCTAAGTCTTCGTCATCTAACTGTATGCCCAGTTCCTTTTCCCATTTTCTAATAAATCCCGGCGGTGAGCAATGCTTAATCCCCAGCATCGTACGATACAGGACAGCGACTGCATGTTTATCCGGGGGGGCTCGAGTCAGCGTATGCTCCAACTGCGTTATAGGCCTAACGCCCCGATCCGCTAGGTTCTGGGATTTTATAAAGGCACTCAACTGATTATACAGGAGCCACGAGATACGTCGACCCGGCGCGTTCTGCCTCATCTCTTCCAACGTGGGGAACCTGCCCGAGGCCATAATGTCTCCTATAGTAACATTAGAGGACGCCTCCCACGCCAGGAAACCCCTGGCCCGCACGCCCGGAGCAAAGGAGTAATTATCAAAAAGTGGGGTCAAAGGGCCGGGCCTATGAATCACCTCTCCCCGCCTAGTCAGGTTGTCCCACACCTTCAGGAATTGCCCTGCCAAAAATGGAAGGGTATCTCTCCGTTGTTTGGGGAGAGAGCCACCTCACGGCAGAGAGATTGGGTTAACGGGAGACAGCGCCTTCTCTAGCTCCACCCACAGTTTTTTCTCCCCTCTTTCGGCCCAGTCCAGGATGCGGAGAGTCATGGCTGCTGCATGGTATGTTTTCAGATCGGGAAGCCCCGCCCCCCCGTTTGGTTTAAGCCTAGTAAGCGTACTAAATCTTATCCGGGGTTTCCCCGTGCCCCACACAAATCTCAAAAATGCCGTTTTCAGCCTCCTGAAAAAGCAGCTGGGTAAATATATGGGGATCGTTCGAAGAAAATAGAGGAATTTGGGGAGAATATCCATTTTTAACACATTAATCCTCCCGAACCATGAGAGTTGCCTATTATTATACGCAGTCAGCTCACTCAACGTCTTCAAGAGCAGGGGGGAGTAGTTAAGTTCGTATAGACGGGACAGGTCAGCAGGCACCTCGACGCCGAGATATTTTATGGAATGGGGCTGCCATTTAAATGAAAAGTCGGATTCCAACTGTCTTACCATCTGCTGCGAGAGGGAGACATTCAGAGCCTCCGACTTCGAGTAATTAATTTTAAAATTACTCACGCCCGAAGGTCTCAAATTCCTTGAGGGCCACAGGAAAGGAAGTCAAAGGGGCTCCCAAATGCAGCAGCAGGTCGTCAGCGTACAAGGAGGCCTTGTATTCACGGTCCCCCACTACCACGCCCCTAATATCAGGATTCTGCCGTATGGCCACCGCTAGATGCTCCATTGTAATGACATATAGCGATGGGGAGAGTGGGCAACCTTGCCGTGTACCATTATTAACCTTAAAGGCCGATGAGAGAAGACCATTCACCCTTACCCTTGCCGTAGGCCTGAGTATAGCGCCAATATCCTGGACAGGAGGGACGGACCAACACCGACCTGCTGGAGAGAGGCCTTAAGAAACATCCAATCTACTCTATCGAATGCCTTCTCTGCATCGCATGATAACAGGCACGCAGGTAACTTGTTGGAGTTTGCATATGCAATCAGGTTCAACACCTTATTGGTGTTGTCCCGTGCCTCCCGCCCCGGCACGAACCCCACCTGGTCTAGGTTTATCACTCCCGGGAGTAACGGCTGGAGCCTAGAAGATATAATTTTAGCGTATAGTTTAATATCTACATTAATTAGTGATATTGGCCTGTAACTGCTACACAAAGAGGGGTCCTTCCCCGGCTTGGGTAGGACTGTAATAATGGCCTCTAGAGACTGCCCCGGGAACCCGCATTTAGGGCCTATGGAATTAAACACTCTGACCAGGAAGGGAAGTAGCTCGGGAGCCAACTGCTTATAAAATTTGGGGGTGTAGCCATCCGCCCCCGGGCTTTTACCTTGCGGCGTCTCTCTAATTGTCTTGGCCACCTCGTGCACCGAAAAAGGCTCCTCCAATGCCTCCGCTTCCTCCTCAGGAATGGGGGGAAGAGGGGTATCGTGTACATATTTAACTACATCCTCCGGGGGGTCCGCAGATATCGGGGTGATCTGGTCCTGCCTTAAATTATATAAGGATTGGTAGTAGTCCCTGAACGCGTCTACTATCTGGGAAGGCACCATAGTCATATGCCCCTGTGATCCCCTGATATTGGGTACATAAGTGGTCGCGCTTCTAGGGTGTAGCGCCCTGGCTAGTAGCCTCCCACATTTGTCGGCTGATTCGTAATAGATGGCCTTCTGACGTTCCCTAAACCTTAGGTACGCCTGACTATATAATCCCTGTAGCTTCTCCCTAGCCTTCAGTAAGTCGAGGAGCAAACCGTTTGTTGGGTTCCTTTTTATGGTCCCGTTCCAGGGATTGAATGAGCTGTATAGTATCCCGGATTGAGGCGGCTCACTGCTTTTTCAACCTGGTCCCGTGCTTAATGAACTCTCCCCTCACTACACATTTCAAGGCCTCCCATTGATATGGAAGGGGTGTAGGGTCTTGTGCATGATTCTTCAGGAATTCTTTGATCGTTTCTCGAACCCCCGACATGCAGACAGCGTCCCCAAGCAAATTATTATTGAGCCTCCAATTCCAGCACCTTGGGTAGAGCCCGGGTAGGCACACAGAGAGGAATATCGGCGCATGGTCTGACCACACGATCTGGCCGATCCGCGCTTGCGGAGCCCAATCCATGGCATGATGACTCAAGTATAAATAATCTATTCTGCTATAAGATTTCTTAGCAGAAGAGAAGAACGTAAAGTCTCTGTCTCGTGCATGCAGGGCCCGCCACGAGTCCACCAACTGCATGTCAGCCAGCACTTTTTTCAGCTTGTTTCGTTTACTTAGGGACACTGCCGACACCCCGGAGGAGGAGTCCAACTCAGGCTGCATGGAGATATTAAAGTCCCCTCCCACCAGCAAAGTGCCCTCCGAGAACCCCTCTAACATCCTCAGAACTCTTACACAGAAGCCCACCTGGTCAGTGTTGGGGGCATAGATATTCGCTATGGTGTATATTTTCATATACAACTCCACTTTAAGAAATATAAATCGCCCGTTGGGGTCCGTCCTGACCTCTATGGTCTTGTGGGGAAGAGACTTATGGATGGCAATCGAAACCCCTGTTGCTTTAATATTGGGATTAGGTGCATGATGCCAGGTAGGATAATATCTGTTTTTAATGTTCGGAATATGTCCCTCTTTAAAGTGCGTCTCTTGGAGAAGCAGAATGGCAACCTTGTGTTTATGCATATCATATAACACTTGTGACCTTTTCTCCTGGACATTTAGCCCCTTAACATTAAATGAGCTGACCACCAACTCTGCCATTGTCCACGCGCTACTTGGGGAATAGGGAAGATGGACCAGGGAGAGGGAGATAAGGAGGGGTTGTGACACTAGGGGTCTCTAAATAAGGGGGAAGACTACAGAAACAGATAACAATAAGAAACGAACAAGTACTAAATGCTAATGCTAACGTTAGCAATAACGCTCCTTTGGTCCTCTTTATAAGAGACGAGCGTTCAGGCCTACGGGGGGGAAGTGGAAAGCCATAGCCGCGAGCGAGGAGATGCTTCTATCTTATAAACACACTATGGGAGTCCACTTCTCCAAAGTCCCAAGCCTCCGGTAAGCATCTTCACCATTCAATAATAACATTAAACATTAACCTGAGCAGAAAAACATCTTTGCATGCATAACAGTTACCAACAATAGGTTCCCAACCCCCTCCCGCCAGCTCCCCTTCAGCTGAGGGCAAGAAGGCTTTGGGAGACCGGGAAGCTCTCATCCCCTGGCCCCACCAACCGCAAAAAGCCACCGTAGTCCGCCATTGTTCATCAGCAGGACGCGTCGCCCACCCCCCATCCATCCACATCCAAGCCCCCCCCGCCCACCTCAGAGCCAGCCACGGGAGCCAGAGCAGGCCACGCCGTCCACGAGCCAACAGCACTCATTCACATTGACCCATGTCCGGCGCCACCCCCCCAGCACACCCGCGCCCTCCTATATCCATCCGTGAATGAGAAAGGATGGCCAACCACGCTCACAGCTCTGTACGGCTGCAGTCCAGTACGCAGGGCCCAGCTCTACAGTTTGATCTCCGCCCAACGGGTCCAGGCAAGGGGGGGACAAGACCAGGGCTCTACAAGGAACCGGCCCAAGGCGGCGGGCGCGAGGCCCGCACACCCCCGACCTAAAGCAAACCCGGCGGAGGTAGACCGGGCCGCGACGCGCCCCCGATGTCCTCAGCTGATCTAAACAACTTGTCGGCGTCTGCCATCTCTGGCTCTATTCCTCTGCGGCCTGGGTCCTCTAGGAGGCGCACGTCTTCCTTGTTCTCCAGGGATCCCCACATCAGGCGCCAGCCAGTCGTCCACCGGTACACTCGGGATCTCCAAGAAGCTGAAGAGATCCGGGAGCTGTGAGTGCGACCGCAGAACAAACGAACGCCCTCTCTTCGTGACCACCAGATGGAATGGGTGGCCCCATCTGTAAGCCGCTCCAACCGACTTGATAGACTCCAACAACGGTCTCATAAGGCGACGCATGTGGAGGGTGCGTCTGGCAAGATCCGGGAGTAAGGTAATCCGCGAACCATTGTAGGGGATGGGGCCCCTGTCCCATGCTCTTCTCATAATATCGTCCTTAACTTTATAAAAGTGGACCCGGCCGGGAGCCCTGTGCGCTCTGTCGATTTCGATACGCTCTTCAGGGGGCCTGTCCAGCACAATGTTGAATATCCGGGAGACAACTTCATTCAGATTATTATTCTCCGGGGCTTCAGGGAGACCGCGTATCCGTATGTTATTCCTGCGGCTCCTGTTCTCCAGATCATCTAAATGCATCAGGGCCCTAATTGTTTGTTGGTTAGAGTCCGCTTGAGCCTGTTGCATTGCTGTGTGTGCCCGTTCCAGCGCTTCCAGTCGCTGGTCCGTGTCGGTCCGGTGATGTTCGAGGGAGCTGACCCGGCCGGATACCTCTGAGACCGCTCGTGTCACCTCTTCCAGCTCTCTTCTCAACAGGGACTCCATCCTATTAGTGTAATTCTCAAAGTCCCGTCTGGATGGCAAAAATTTCAATAAAATGTCGAGATTATATTGCTCCTTCGGTACGGGCCCCCGAGGTGCCAGGCCCGGCGAGGCCGGCAATAACTGAGACCCGGTGGGCGACCGAGGCCGGGCCGGGCTGTCAGGTCCATCAGAGAAAAAAATGAGGCTATCCGGGGGCGATGCACTGAGTCCCTGGTCTTCCATTGCGCCACTTGGGTGACTCCCGGATCCAGCCGGACCTGGCAACGCTCTCCATTCCCGGGGCATGCCCCGCCATTCACCGTCCCCTCCATTCTCCTGGGGTATGGCGCTACGCCTTCCGTTCTCATGGGGTCCATTCGCGCGGGCTCTGTTGTCAAAGGGCACCGTTGTCACCTGGGCATCCTCATCGCCCATTTCAGAAGTATTTATGCCACGGGGAGGGGGATGTATCTCCACCACAGCCGTTCCTGTGCCAGGGCCACCTCTTTTCCTTCCTGCCCCATTCTGCAGTGCCCAAGGCTCTTCTGCTGGGGGGGCCCCACTGCTCGCTGCCGGTTGGCCCCGGGACTGAGCAGGCAACTGTATGTGCTGGCCAATTTCCTCCTGGGGTCCCATAATGGCCTCTGCCGCCGGGTGTTCCCCCCAGTCCCTGTTGCCCAGTCCGAGCCCCTCTGGCCACACTGCTCCAGTTTCCTGCGGGAGCTGAGTCACCCCCGTTTTATGGGGCAGCTGATCTGTATGTGGAGGGGACTCCTCCACCCCGTGCTGTGACTCCCCGCCCGGGCAACCCGCTGCCGCCTCTCCGATGCGGGACCCGCTCAACCGCGCTGGCAGGGGGAGGGCTCCAGCCTCCCCGTCCTCTATCTTCCCGGCCGGTCCTCTGTCATCGGCTCCGCCGCTGAGGGCAGCGTCCCCGGTGCGCTGCCGCCCCCATACCTGCTCCGCCGGGGGAGAGATCTCGCCCGCTCCACTCCACGGCTCCCGGCTCCTGCTGTCAGTGTCGCCGACAAGGGCCTCGGCGGCACACGTGCGCTGCGGTGCTCCCGGCCGCGCCTCACCTCCGACCACGGGACCCGCCGCTCCCGGCACCTCCGCCCCCGCCGCTCGAATACACGGGTGCACTGTCTGGGAGGGTGAGCGACCTCCAGGCCGCCCCCCCAGGCCAGGTGATGGGCTCTCCGCCGCCTGCGGTACCTCTCTCCGTTCAGCCGCTGCCGCCATCTTGTCCTCCCTGCTGCTGCTCCCGGCCGGCTGTCTCGCCCTCAGGAATTTGCTGATCTTGCCAGCCTTGTCACTGCCAGGGGTCGTCCTGCTCTTCCGACGTTTGGACATCTCGTCAGTGGGCAGTAAGATGGTGAGATTCCCTCGTTAGCCTATCTCTCCTGCAGAGCTCCTCAAAAACGCACCCTCACGCCACCATTGCTAAGCCACGCCCCGAGGAAGGTCTTTCTGATGCTGTCATTCAGACTCTGGTTAGGGCTAGGAAGCAGTCTTCCTCTGCCATCTATTATAGGACTTGGAGGTCTTATATTGGTTGGTGTGAGGTCAGGGCCTTGCCTTGCAGGGTGTTTTCTATACCTAGGGTTTTGGAATTTCTGCATCATGGTCTGGACCAAGGTTTGCAGCTTAGTACGCTGAAGGGGCAGGTTTCTGCCCTGGCGGTTTTCTTTCAAAAGTCTTTTGCTCTTCATCCTCTGGTTAAGACCTTTTTCCAGGGGGTTACGCATGTGCGGCCTCCTAGGAAGCCTTTGCTCCCAGTTTGGGATTTGAATTTCGTTTTGTCTGCCTTTGAACCTTTGCAGGATATTGCACTTTCTACACTTACTCAGAAGGTTGTTTTTCTGGTTGCCATCACTTCTGTTTGACGTGTTTCGGAGTTGGCAGCCTTGTCTATTAAGGCTCCTTACTTTCAGAGGCATCAGGACAAGGTTGTTTTCCGTTTCAAGCCAGATTTCCTTCCTAAGGTGGTCTCTGCTTTTCATTTGAATCAGGATATTGTTCTTCCCTCCTTGTGTCCTAAGCCCAGCAATGACAAGGAGAGGGTTTTGCATTCTTTGGATGTGGTTCGCTGTGTGAAGTACTATTTGGTGGCTACTTCTCCTTTCGTAGGACTGACGCCCTTTTTGTGGTGCCCTCTGGGCCTAGGAAAGGTTTGGCTCCCGCCAAGTCTTCCATTAGTAAATGGATTCGCCAGGCCATTGTTGGGGCCTATTCTGCCAAGGGGAAGGTTCCCCCTTTTCGTGTTACTGCTCATTCTACTTGTGCTGTTGGGGCGTCCTGGGCCTTCCAGCACCAGGCTTCCGTTGAGCAGGTTTGTAAGGCTGCTACTTGGTCTTCGGTTCACACTTTTTCCAAGTTTTACAAGGTTGATGTTCGGGCCTCAGCGGATGCTGTCTTTGGCCGCAAAGTTCTGCAAGCTGCAGTGGTTTAAGTTTGTGCCTGTTTTTTTGGATCCCCGCCCTTTATGGACACTGCTATTGGATGTCCCAAGTGTAATGAATGTCTTGAAGCGGTGTGTGTGACATACTTAGAATAATACCATTTTGTGAATACTCGCCTGTAAAATGGGTATTATAAGTATGTCACACACCCCGCTTCACCCTGCCCTTTTGTATTCTGGATCCTTTATATGGTGAACCTTTGTTAGTTTTCATTGGCTTTCCTGGTCCCTTGATCTTACTGCTATCTTTATACTGGGGAATGAGTGGGAGGTCCCAGGTATTTATGGGCCGGGAGGGTCTTACCTTTTTTTGTTATCATCTCTGCAAGATCGCCATCTACAGGTCAGTATACCCAAGTGTAATGAATGTCTTGAAGTGGGGTGTGTGACATACTTAGAATACCCATTTTACAGGTGAGTATTCACAAAATGTTTTTTTTTTTTTTTTTTTTTTCTTACACTTTATTGAAAGTTTTGTACATCAATTGATTAATTATAGCCACTATTGGAGCTGTCTATTATGAGATTATCCTGAACTTGTGGACAAGAATGTCATTTGGTTGCTAGGATTTGTAGCAGGAGCTTTGTACCCAGGTGGATGAGTTGTTTTTATTGTGTTGTCGCTTTGTTTGTGTGTTTTTTATTATGACTTTTACAACATGAATAGAATATAAGTATTTTTTTCAATCTTTGGAGCTGTGCCCCTTTTATAGATCCTAGTCAATTTGGTTTGCCTCTGAGTGTGATTTGAGGATGGTGATGGCCAACAATAAATATTCAGTATTGTTGCCTTTTCTTTCCTGTGGTTTAGGCAGAATATGTGTCAAATGATATAGGAAATCACTTTTTTCAGCCACATACACTGATTAGCGGTTTCTCACTGTCGGTTATGTACCCAAATGACATGAATTCATCTTTCATTACCAATGATAATGGTAAAAAGAAAGGAAGGGCACTTACTGCCACGGCCCAGGGTTTTCAAACTGCCCTGGGCCTCCGATGTTATAGGAAATGGTTAATACTTAGCTGTTGGCTCCGGTCTGACACTGTGTATTCCGCCACTAATTAACCAGCTGCGTGTCCGGCATGTTTGTATTCCTTTATTATAAAATCTCTATCGTTGTAACTATGTCACTGTGGACACGTTTCAGGCTTTTGACTCTTGTCAACATGCAAGTCCAGTCCTACTGACAAGGGTCAAAAGCCTGAAACATGTCCACAGAAATCAGGAAGCTCTCTTTCTGCTCTAGTCCTGTCTCTGTCTTCGAGCAATACCCAGTTGTATTGGACAAACTATCTTTTTTCTTCCAAAGATCGTTTGCTAACCATCGTTTGGTTAAGACTTTCTTCCAGGGGGTTACTCACGTAAGCCCTCCACGTAAGCCTATGTTACCAGTCTGAGATTTGAGTTTGGTTTTATCTGCTATGCAGGGTTCTCCTTTTGAGCTTCTGAGTGAGGCTCCTTTGTCCATTTTGACTCTTAAGGTAGCCTTTTTGGTGGCTATCACTTCTGTTAGGCGTGTTTCTGAGTTGGCGGCGCTTTCCATTAAACCTCCTTACTTTGAGAGACAAGGTGGTGTTTCGGTTTAAGCAGGATTTTCTGCCTAAGGTTGTGTCTGCATTTCATCTCATTCAGGACATTGGTTTGCCTTCTTTGTGTCCTAATCCTAGTAACCCTAAGGAACGGGTCTTAACATTCTTTGGATGTGGTTAAAACTTTGAAGTTTTATCTGGTAGCTACTGAATCCTTCAGGAAGACTGATGCTCTTTTTGTTCCCCCTTCTGGTCCTAGGAAGGGTTTGCCTCCGGCTAAATCCACTATCAATAAGTGGATCCGTCAGGCGGTGCTACAAGCCTACTCTAAGGGGAAGGAGCCTCCCCTCCGCCTTACTGCTCATTCTACTCGTGCTATTGGTGCCTCTTGGGCCTTTCAGCACCAAGCTTCTGTTGAACAAGTTTGCAGGCCGCCACTTGGTCTTTTGTTCATACTTTTTCTAAGTTTTACAAGGTTGATGTTAGGGCCTCAGCTGGCGCTGCTTTTGGCCGCAAAGTTCTGCAGGCGGCAGTGGTTTAATCTGCCCACTGTTACTTTTGGGGATCCCACCCTACCTTACGGACACTGCTATTGGATGTCCCATGTGTAAGGAATATTCTGGAACAGGACGTGCTGTATACTTGGAATAATACAATTCTGTGAGTACTCACCTGTAGAATTGGTATTATAAGTATACAGCACGTCCTGTTCCATCCCGCCCATGTTATCATTATTCTTGGTTACCTCTGTATGGTAATTGTTCTTTTTATGTTTGATTCTCCCGGCTTCTTGTATATTTGCTTGTGAACACTGGAAATTAGTGGGAGGTTCCTGGCTATTTAAGGGGCCGGGAGTGGCCACAAGTCTTTTTCTGCATTCCAGCGCCATCTTGTGGATGTATTACCCATGTGTAAGGAATATTCTGGAACAGGACGTGCTGTATACTTATAATACCAATTCTACAGGTGAGTACTCACAGAATTGTATTTTTTGGGGACGTTGCTTTTTCAGATTTCTTGTTTACATATTGTTTTTTTAGGGAAAATGTGGCTTTGATTCAGCTTTTTTTATTATTTTATTAGGGAAACCCTGTGCAACCAAAGAATTAATTGAGGGATTACTTCCAGAAACTGTGCCCACGTCAACAAGCCTGGTACGCCTAGAAAGCTTGTGGTGTGTACTCCCAGAGAATATATAGTTTGTGGGGGGTATTGCAAATGTAAATGGTTGTTTTCCCTATATCCAGTCCAGGTCGTCCCAGAAGTGATGACAAGTGGGCATTCCGCCTCCAGGGGGTGGTCGACTGCAAGATCAAAAGCGGTTGCTCCTCCTAGCCCCCTATAAAAGCAGGTGTCTCACTATGATTTCCCAGTGTTCATCTTGCAGTCTGGCTGCTGAAGATCGTTGGATACTCTCTCTTGGATATTGCAGCTGTGCGGGGCCTCCTAGCCCGTCAGGTAGGGAGAACGCCGGGGTCAGACGTCTTGGCAGAGCTAGGCTCTGGGCCGCAGACCCTGTCTAAAGGGTATCCAGCCATAGGCTGATGGTGAGCCTATAGGGGGGGAGGAACCATTTACTGCCCTCTGTTTATTCTCTCTGCCCCACAAGCTTTATTGTGTGTGTGTGATTTTGTCACTTTATTTTGATCATTGCGCTGGTCATACGTACCTCCCTCGAGTTGTCTCTTACTGCTACCCTCTCCCCTCCATCTTGGGCCCTTATGGTGTGGGGGGGGGGTCGGATGCTGCTCGGCGGCCTCTCCTGAGGCCGCAAGCCTTTTGTTTCTGGCGCGTTGTGCAGGGGTCCCGCTGTGGGATGCCCTGCGGCAAGTCTTATGGCTTCTTGGAGGACGGCCTCCATCTTGGCATTTTGGCAGATACAGGGCTGTGAGGAGGCAGGAAGCGGGCGCTGCTGTTCGCGCCGTTGGTGGGGGGGGTGAAGCCGCATTATGACGCTTTTCGTGTCACTGCCATGCGGCCCCGCCCCTCAAGGAACGCACAGAGCTGCTGACTCGGCGCCATTTTTCTTCCAATCCATTCCAGGCAATTACAGAACATTACATTACACAATAGGGGAAAGGAACCAAGGGGATAAGGGTGGGGCCTGGGGATAGGGAAGGGGCGCAAGAGCGGCTTGATGATCTAAATGGCGCTCCGACCTGTACACAACCAACACGACAATGCGACTAGGTCTACGGGAAGGGCTCCCGACCAAGGTCACGGAGAGCCCCATCCAACCCAGGGTTTGTCGCTGCCTCTCTCTGCAAGTCACCTCGGGAGCCTTCCGGGGCTAAAGATAAATCCACTGCCAGGGGGGCCAGGGAAGAAGGAAAGAGGGGGAGGGGCCGGGACAAGCCCCCACGGCAGCTTGATGGTGCAGTGGTATAGGTTGCAATCGTCAACCAGCTGGTTCTGCAAACAATTGTTTAAACTCTTCAGACTCCTGAAATATTAACCAAGGCATCCACATGCGCCTATACTGCTCATCTCTATCATGGATCGCAAGTGTGAGATCCTCCATCTCCGAGATATTCAACACCTCCCCGATCCAATCCTTCACAGTGGGGGCTCTCTTTTGTTTCCAAAACTTTGGAATCACTAACTTAGCTGCATTCAACAAATGAACCTGCAATGATTTCTTATATTTGCTTACGGGCTGATTGGTCGAATGCAGCAAGATCTGAGCGGGATCCGTGAGAGTCGGGCCCTCTGTGAGCTGGGAGACGATGGCCAGCACCCCCCCCCCCCAGTATGCCCGTATCCCGCAGCAGGACCATAGGATGTGAAGCAAGGTACCCCGTTTGGTCCCACACCTCCAACAATATGGGTCCACCGAGGAAGACATTCTATTGAGCCTGTCAGGCGTATAGTACCATCGGGTCAGGATCTTATAATTAGATTCCTGCACCCTGGTAGCAATCGAGGATCTATGAGCAAGTGATGCAATCTTCTCTCTCTGGTCCTCCTCAAGTTCCATCCCCAGGTCTGCTTCCCATTCCCTCCAAAATGTCTTGGGGCTGTCATCTTCTCCCACCAATAGCGAGTATAGTCTGGAGGTCAGGTGGTCGTTTCGTGCTACCCCCAGGCAAATCTTCTCAAATTCCTGCACCTGTCCCTCCTCAATCCCGTCCTCAATCCCCTCCTCGATCCCCTCCTCAATCCCTGCCCAGACACACAGGACTGCAAGCGAATTAAAGTCCATGGGTCGAGGCCTGCGTTTCCCCATCTGGATCTCAAATCTGACAGCGATACCCACCCTCCTTCTGACAATAAGTCCCCAGCTCTCAGCTGACGCAGCTTACTCCATTCCCTAAGGTCTGCTTTCGATGACCCGGGGGCCAACAACGGGTTAGTTATTATGGGAACCATAGGGGAAGGCCATGGGGAGATCTCCGAGTAGGATCTGTAGATCCCGAAGACCCTCAATGATGCCGCAACGGTCGGGTGCCTCTTCATGTCTAGGGGTAGATCCCCCCCTGCCCCACATCAAGACCTCCGGTGGGGTGGAGGCCACAGTGCGTTCCAGCTGTACCCATCTTTTGGTGTCCTAGCATGTAGCCCACTCGCAGGTTCTCTGGAGATGTGAGGCCGCCCAGTAGAGCCTACTGTCAGGCAAAGACATACCCCCCTGATTCTTGGGTCTATAGAGTGTGCGTCTCCCAAGCCTCGCCCACTTCTTATTCCAGACGAACCTCAGAAGGGACCCACTAAGGTCAGTGAAGAAACTCGCAGGGATCCGAACCGGCAAGGCCTGGAACAGGTACAACAATCTGGGCAGAATCGTCATCTTTATTATATTTACCCTCCCCATCCAAGAGAAGGTGGGGAGGTCCCACCTCTCCAGATCACAGCGAATTCTCCTAGCCATTGGGAGGAAGTTCAGGGCCACAGTGTTGCACAGGGAGCACGGCAGCTGGGTTCCCAGGTACTTTAGAGAGGCCCTAGCCCACTTAAAGGGGAATGACTGCCATAGGGTCCTGACCAGGTCCCCTTGGAGTGAGACATTCAAGGCTTCCGATTTATCAAAGTTGATTTTTAAGTATGAGAGTCTCCCATATGCCTCAAATTCCTTCATCAGGACTGGGATGGTCACGGAGGGGTTTGTAACAAAGAAAAGCAGGTCATCCGCGTAAGCAGCGACCTTATGGGTGCCTTCGCGGGTAACCAGTCCTTGGATGTCAACATTGTCCCTGATTCTACACAGGAAGGGCTCAAGCGATAGGGCAAAAAGGAGGGGCGAGAGGGGACAACCCTGGCGGGTGCCATTTCTGATCCACACCGGGTCCGAGAGGTGGCCATTAATCCTCACTCTCGCTGAGGGGGTGGTGTGCAACTCCTCAATAAGCAATCTCATGTTATTACCTAATCCGATGTACCGGAGAGACTCCTTGAGAAATGGCCAACTGACCCTATCAAAGGCCTTTTCGGCATCGGTGGAGAGAAGCATCAGAGGGGTCCCAGATGTCTTGGCCGTATGAATGACATTAATGGCCCGGATGACGTTGTCCCTGGCCTCTCTATGCAGCACAAACCCAGTCTGGTCCAGGTGCACTAGATGGGGGACTAGTGGCGACAACCTGTTAGCCAGGACCTTGGCGTACAGCTTCATATCCGCATTAAGCAGAGAGATGGGTCTGTAACTTTTACAGGATAACTGATCCTTCCCCGGCTTGTGTATAACAGTGATATGGGCTTCTAATTCTCTACTGGAGAATGCTCCTGGGTTATCCTCGTCTAATAACGTGTTCCAGGCCCTCACCAGCCGCGGCCCCAGCAGATCCCCAAGGGTCTTACAGTACCTAGCCGTGAAGCCGTCAGGTCCCGGCGCTTTACCCAACGGTGAAAATTTAATAGCCTCCGCTAATTCACCCGTAGTAATTGGGGCTTCAACTAGGGTCGCGGCCTCTTCCGAGACCTTCGGCATATTAGAGCTCACCAGGTATTGCCTAATTCTCTCAACATGTGTCAAACCTGACGTGTCGCAAGGTAGGCCATAAAGTCCTGAATAATATTTCCTGAATGTGCCCGCTATGGACTCTGAAGTATGCTGTTTCCGTTGGGTGTCGTCAAGAATCTCGGGTATGAAAGTCTGGGCCTGTTGTTGCTTAAGGGCTCTTGCAAGGAGGGCGCTATTTTTGTTGCCAAATTCGTAATACCTCCGCTTACATTTTCTTATCATATGCTTGGCCTTTTGCCGTAATAGGGCGTTAAGAGCCACCCTAGCTTGCGTTAGCTCGCCGAGCACACCCGCTGCCTCTGATTTTTTGTGGGAGAGTTCCAGAGCATTAACCTTCTCTGTCAGTCTCGCCAGCATAGCTGTATTCTCTTTCTTTAACCTCGAGGCGTGGCTAATCAGAATGCCCCGAATAACGCTTTTGTGGGCTTCCCATAGAGTCAAGGGAGAGACCTCCCCGTTGTCATTTTCGTTAAAGTATGAGACGATACCATCTCTGACTGCCTGTAACACCACCGAATTATGTAGCAGAGATTTATTCAACCGCCATGTAAAAGGGGAAAGAGGTCTATTCACCAGCTCCAAATCTAGGTAAACTAAAAATCTAGGAGAATGAGGTGGGACAAATACAGTCATCCAAGACCCGCTCCAGTAAGCTATGGGAGACCCAGAGGTAATCAATCCGGGAGTACGTCCCATGCACCTTTGAATAAAATGAGTAATCCCTAGCCGTGGGGTTTCTAATCCGCCACGCGTCCACCAGCTGCAGACTCTGCAATCTCACCTTTAGGGATCTTAGGGCAGGCTGAGTAATTACTGATTTGCCCGTTGAGGTGTCAATGAGTGGGTCAATTGGCAGGTTAAAATCACCACCCAGGATCAACTCGCCCTCAGCAAATCTTTCGACCTTGTCCAATGTCTGCTTGAGGAACTGAACCTGACCCTGGTTGGGCGCATATACCGAGATCAAGGTGTAGCGTTTCTGATTAATAAGGCATTTAACCATGACAACCCTCCCCGCACCATCAGCCCAGGAATCTATCAAGGAGAAAAGGGTATCCCTCGCTATTAAGATCGCCGCACCTTTCTTTTTGCCCTCGGCAGTAAAGCTGGTGAACGCGTGCGGAAAGAACCCACTATTTAGCTTGGGAGAGGCACCTTTTTTAAAGTGCCTCTCCTGGATAAAGACTATCTTCGCTTTATACCGCCTCAGCTCCTGCCACAGTATCGAGCTTTTTTCTGGAGTGTTAAGGCCTTTCACATTCAGGACCTTCAACGACCCCATATTGTGCGTATGCTCAAAGGTGGTGTCCAGGTAGATCCGTTAAAATGAGGTTGCTGCTAATACCCCTGGGGGAGAGGGGTGTCAGGGGGTGGGGTAAGGGGTAACAGATGAAACTAGGGGTGTGCACGGGGGAGGAGAATTAAACAAATGTGAAACAAAGAACTAGACTAACCAGTAGTCAACCGGCAGATCACGATATACGTGTTCCGGGAGTGGTGCTTTTTAGCGGAGGGTGATGGAATTCCGCTCTATCCCCCCAAATATGGGGTGGACAGGCAGTCCGCTTCTTACTTCCCCTCTGTGGGGACCGAGGTCGTCACTAGAGGGGTGCACCTGGTGGATAGGGGGAGAAGAGGACTGGGGTCGTGATCTGCGGGGTGTGAGCTGCACTATATTTTGTATTCTCGTTATGATGCACTCTAAGGCATGCAAGTTATGGAGGGGAATTCAGATGGATGGATGGCTGGGTGCCCCAGTAAGGCGCCGCAAGGCCACCAGGGTGTGGCTATATGATCAGCAGTGCGATCCAGAGAGACAGCCGTCATGCCCCCGTGACAGTGGCCAATACCTAAAAGGGATGGCGGCGGGGCCCGCGGGCCCAGTACCGCAAGTGGGTCCCCTGTCAGTGGGAAGGCGGCCCGCCCGGCGACCACCCCAGAGGTCCAACGGGGCCTAGGTCAACCAGCCATCCGTATGCACGTGTCAAAACATTTAAACAAAGCAAATGCATTTAAACAACATGTCATTGTGTCAGTAGGAGAGCCAAGGGCTTTATGCCCTATGCGACCGTTGTCGCTGCCACTCTCACCAGGTACAATAAAGCTTACAGCAACCAAATGGGGTTAGGCAAGATAAGGCACAACAGCGCAGGGGAGCCAGCCGGCGACCCGCAAAAGGCAGGTCCCCAGCCGGGACGCCCGATCAGAGACATCTTATTCATTTGAAACAAGACACGACTATCAAACATCTAGGAGCTCTTACCAAAGTGCCACCCGCCTCGCCCACCTCGGTCGCCCACCCCCCATCTTTTCGTCACAGGGTGGTGGGACTTACCGGTGCAGGGAGGGACCGGGCACCCGCGCTTCAGGGTCAGAGGCCTCGCCTGTTTCTTCACCCAGCTCCGCGGGGGACCCCATCTGCTCTCCCCGGCAGTCGTCCACCATAGACTGGTAGATCTGGAGCAGTCCAATCAGGGACCTCCACCGGGGCCGTCTCCAAGAAGTGGAACAAGTCCGGGAGTTGACTCGAGGATTTCAGCACGAAGAGATTACCATTTTTCCGGACTATTAGTTAAAAAGCATGCCCCCAACGGTAGGTGGCTCTCTGATTCTGGATAGATTCCAGCAGCGGCTTTAGAAGCTTCCTCATTAGCAAGGTCCTGCGCTACAGGTCCTGGAGAATAATCACCCGGGCACCCTGGAACACGATGGGACCCTTCTCCCAAGCTCGGCGGGTGATCTCTTCTTTAATTTTGAAGAAATGGACCCTGCATATAATATCTCTGGGTCTGTCTCTCTCCAGCTGGCGGGGGCCCAGCGCGCGATGCACTCGATCAAGCTCAATACGGTTGGTGTTGGGGAGCTCCAGGAGCTCATTGAAAATCGACGTTACTGTAGCTTCAAGGTCTCGGGGCTCCACCG
Source organism: Gastrophryne carolinensis (assembly GCA_027917425.1). Lineage (NCBI taxonomy): Eukaryota > Metazoa > Chordata > Amphibia > Anura > Microhylidae > Gastrophryne > Gastrophryne carolinensis. The sequence goes on along the minus strand of CM051243.1, from coordinate 131,000,979 downwards.
ATTCGGGCACTCCCCTCAAGCGAAGGTTGTTCCTCCGGTTCTCAATGTCGTCATGTGCAAGGAGGAGGTCGGACATGTGTCGTCTACTCTCTGTTTGCTGTTGTTCCAAAGTCGCCACACGCGTTTCCAGTGACCCATGCGAACTCTCCACCCCATCCACTCTAAGCTTGATGTCTGTCACCACCCCCTGGAGGGTCGCCAGCTCCCTTTTGATAGCTCTCTTGGAGACGTATCCATCGAAGTCACCTTTGGTAGGAAGACCTCTCAGGGCTTCATTGATGTTGACTCTAACCGCCTCTGCAACCACATGCGATGATAAGTCGAGCGGAACTGATGGGCATGAGCTGTGGCCAGGTATCGAAAGTGTGGGGCTGCACGGAGCTCCTCTTCCGCTATGAGAGTGGAACCCAACAGCAGGCCCGTCTTGCTCTGCGTGATGGACCGCAGGTTTGAGGGGATTATCCAGACTCCCCCTGGCTAGGGGGTCTTGCCCAGGCCATCCCAGCTGCGGCAGTTGAACCTTGCCCCAAAGAGCTTGCTCGCGTGGCTCGGTATGTGAATCAGTCCCAGGGTGGACCCGTCAGGATGGAGCGGGGCTCCCCGGGGGCGTCGGGGCAGGCGGACCGTCACGTGGCCCAGGGGAGAAGGCTAATGAGGTTGGCAAGGACCGGGATGTATCCCCATATGACGGGGGCAGACGCGCCAGACCCGCGGATCAAAGTGGCGAGACCGGAGTGCATGCAACCAATCCTGGGGATCCCGCACCCAGCACGTACATCTGCATATTGGGGACGTTATTTTGCTGCTGCAACACAGTTATCGTGTGGTGGGCCCCTTGCTACTGCGGGTTATGTTTTAAGTGATTTTGTGTGGTTGGGAACCGGGGGGGCGGGGTCTGGGAAGCGATCACTGACCTTGGTGCTGCCAGGTGTTCCCCCGGTTACTCCCCTGCCCCGTGGAACTGTCACCCTCTGACAGCTGCCTCTATCTGCAGCCGACCCGCGCGCTCTGCTTCTCTCGCGCCCGTGCCCGCTGCCCGCATCCTCCGTTGGTGGCGCATCGACCCCTCCTCCATGGGGCTGCGGGTCCTCACAGCGCTGCGGACCATCGGGACCAGTCATAGCAGCGTAAGTGCGGCTGTCAGCGTCTCCCTGCGCCTTCGCGCCCTCCGCCGCCATCTTGCTGTCTGCCTCCCGGGGCGGACCGACTTCCCGGGTGCGGAAAAAGGAGGGGATGGAACGGTCCCGGGGCTTCCTGGTCGCTCCCCTACCTCTCCCCTTCTTGGGCATCTGGTTTTCGGGCTCCTCTGAAGCGCCTGAGTGCCGTTTTACACAGTAGTAGTAGCTCCTCCTGGCCCTACATATACCGGAGGACCTCCCACAATCCCCTAGATTTCTCTGCAGTGCTGAAACTGCGAAGACATGAAGTATCACGCTCTCGCAGGCGAGCGGGGCTTGACAGCCCGAGGCCCTGCGGGACTATTTCCACCCGTCCTCATTGTGAATTAATACCTCCCAGCCTGGGCTGCGCGGGTCGGGTGAAGGTAGGCAGCACCTGGTGTGCTTATGGAGCTAGTCTCCACCGCAATTCCCCAACCATAGGGTAGGCGGTTTAGGCTGATGGTGAGCCTCCAAGGGATGCCCCTCCCGCATTATTGTCCCGTACCCCGCGTAGTGCTGAGCCCTATTCGGGTCGCCATTCTCCCTCTTTTCCCCGTCTACTGGGGGAAAAGAAAGGGGGGGGGGGGTACGCGTGTGGCGGTCCCAGTGTACCGGTGTGTCACGCTCGTGGCTTCTATCCTGCCCTTACTAGCTCAGAGATGTCAGGACCGCGCTGCTTGCTTCTTTTTCGGCTGCCCCGGTGTGTTTTTTACTTGTTTGCCACTTAATATTGTTACCGCGGTGCCCGCGCTTACTGTCGGTGTCCGCTCTATGGTACGTTAGGCCGGCTGTTGCACCATTGCCTTATTTTTTACTTCAGAGCTTCGCGCTCTTTAGAATGGGCGGGGCCTTTGTCTGGCGCGCTCCGTGTCACGGCGGAGTATTTAGCCTGCTCTTCGAGCTTCGCCGGGCGCCATTTTGGTTAGCTTCCCACGCACGTGTCGTCGCGGTCTCCTCCTCCACTAGAGCTGTAAGTGCCCTTGCGGGCGAATCCCTCTCATTATTGTCTGCCCATCTGCGCATGTTCCTGACATCTCTTTCCCATTGTGTCTTTCAGACACTGAGTTCCCGGCGGCCTCTCCCGGCCTCATATACATATATACCTATATACCTATTCATATTTTTACCTTATACGTATACATTGCTATACTCATAAGTATAAGGAGCGGGCCTTCCCAAAATCTCCCACATTGATCAGCGGGTAGTTGGGGCATCCAGGGTTGCTTACTGCATAAATCCCTATCGACATACTATAATTAAACAATCACCATATGGAGGCATCTCAGGATTGTGTTACCGGGGTCCCCTTGGGCGGCCATGACTGGTGCTGTGAATGCAGGCTATGAAAAGCGGGCATAACTGAGCAGGCCGTTTGTGGATTGACACTAGGGTCGCCGCGGCGGTGGCAGCGGCAGCCGGGAAGCACTTTTATTGTGTGAATGCGGCCATCGCGTGTGCGGCTGCGGTGGCGGCCGTCCGGGGCAGGTTGCCTGTTGATGCGTTTCTTTGAGCCTAGGAGGCTTGTGTGTGTGTGTGGCGGTTGCGGGCAGCGACTCCGGGACAATGAATTACGGACAGAGCCTGCTGGTATTATGATTATTATTTTACAGTTTGGCCAACCTGTTTTTTGACTTGCGGCGTTAAGCAGCCTTTCTTACTTTTTATGTATGATCTTATCTTTTGTTTAGGCTGTGAAGAGAGAACGGTGGTGGTGAGTGGACATCGCCATTATCAATTTTATTATTATTAATTTTATGATCATTTTTAGGACCAATTGCTTTATCAATGTCATTATTTATTAATGGTATTAATATTATTTTTATAGTATTAGGTCTTTTACTTTATATTGTGTGTGTATATATATATATATATATATATATATATATATATATATATATATTACATAAAATTATATTTTAATATCAGTATGATTGGTTTTTATTAGATTTAAAAAAAGAGTCCAAAGATTTTAAGGATTGTTTGGACTTTAACTCGTTCGCTATCACTGCAATGGATGATGCGGTCAGGCTGGCGGCTAGAACCTCTGCTCTTCTTGTGGCCTTGCGCCGTTCCTTATGGATAAGACAGTGGTTGGCTGATGCCGCCGCTAAGAAAGCTTTTATGGATCTACCTTTTTTAGGGAGCAGACTCTTTGGAGAAAAGCTGGACGGTATGGTCAAGGATGGCAAGCTTCCTCAGAGAAAGAGGTCGGCTCGGCCTTTTCAGAGGCCTTCATCATATCTGCCCTTTCGGAGTGGTAGAGGTGTCTTCCGTCCTTGCTCCCGTAGAGATTTTTGGGGTAGAGGCAGAGCGCGTAATAGGGCAGGAGGGGCCTGGAGAAGTAGGCCCAAACCTCTAGCCAAGCCCACTCCAGCATGAGGGGGCACCCTCACCCAAGCGGGTGGGGGGACGGCTCTTGCATTTTGCTTATATCTGGAGGTGCCACATGGTGGATCTTTAGATCCAAGAGGTGGTGTCTTCGGGCTACAAGATGGAGTTTGCAGCCAGACCGCCCACAAGGTTCCTTCGGTCAGGGGCATCCCGGAACCAAAGATAGATGCCCTGAGATCCGCAGTTCAGCATCTCCTTCAAAAGGGAGTAATTTGTCGGGTACCCTTTCGGAAGGAAGGTCAGGGGGTTTACTCCAACCTGTTCACAATTCCCAAGAGGGATGGGTCGATTCGTCCCATTTTAGACTTAAAGGATCTCAACAGGTATATCTGCGTGAAACATTTCCGCATGCAGACGCTAAGGTCAGCAGTAAGAGTAGTTCAGCCCGGGGATCTTATGACTTCTATAGACAAAAGGGATGCATATTTGCATGTGCCGATTTTTCCAGGGCATCAGAAGTTCCTGAGGAGTTTGTGGCGCTTCCCTTCGGGATATCCTCGGTTCCAAGAGTGTTCACCAAAGTTTTGGCGGGTCTCATGGCCATTTTCAGGAGCCAGGGGATATGCATCATCCCATATTTGGACGATCTTTTAATTTCAGCTGGGTCTCTTCAGCAGATCATGAAAGACACGCAGACGGTCCTATCAACTCTGGAAGAGTTCGGCTGGGTGATCAATTACCCGAAGTCCCATATCACTCCTGCACCAGTAAGAAATTTCTTAGGAATGATTCTGGACACAGTTCAAGTCAGTGTTTCTACCAGAGAAGAAGGCTCTGCTAATGCGGAATCAAATATTTTTACTGGCTTGCCAGCAGCCGACTATTCGGCTAGGGATGAAGCTAGTAGGCCTTATGGTAGCCTGCTTCGAGGCCATACCTTTTGCCCAGTTTCACATGAGGCCTCTTCAGTGGAATCTGTTGGCAAGCTGGGATCGAGCCCTGCAGTCGCTGGATCAAGTCTTTGTGCTAACGCCCTCAGCCAGGCAATCTCTTCTGTGGTGGATGGACCCTCTTCATCTTTCTGTAGGCAGGTCTTTTCTGACACCACAGTGGCAGATCGTTGCCACGGATGCCAGTCTCACAGGCTGGGGGGGCATCTGGCAAACACAGAAGATCCAGGGACAGTGGGGGCCGAAGGAGAATCAGCTTCCCATAAATATATTGGAATTAAGAGCAATCCGGCTAGTGCTTCAGTATCTGATCCCCAGTTTAAAGGGGCAGGCAGTCCAGGTCCAGTCGGACTATCGGACGGCAGTAGCCTATATCAATCATCAGGGGGGTACTCGGAGCAAGAGTGCTCTAGAGGAAGTACGCCGGATTCTGACTTGGGCAGAGGAGAATGTTCCCTGCATCTCGGCAGTTTACATCCCGGGGGTAGAAAACCAGGAGGCCGACGCCCTGAGCAGAAAAGTTCTGCGTCCGGGAGAATGGTCCCTCAGTCGGAAGGTCTTTCAAGCCCTTTGTCTTCGCTGGGGGTGTCCGGAAGTGGATCTCTTTGCATCCAGACACAATCACAAACGGTCGAAATTCATGTCCCTGTCAAGGGACCCTCTGGCCATAGCAACGGACGCCCTGTCAGTCTCCTGGGCAAGGTTCAAGCTTCTGTACGTTTTTCCCCTGCTTCCGCTCTTGAGCCGTGTACTAAGAAAGATAGCTCAGGAGGGGGTACCAACCATTCTAGTAGCTCCTCGTTGGCCAAGGAGAAGTTGGTTTTCAGACATAACAAGGTTGTCGGTGGACCATTGGCACCTACCAGTCGAGCCATATCTTCTCACACAGGGGGCACTTCGGCACCCGAATTTACAGATGCTAGCTTTGATGGCCTGGCTATTGAGACCTCAATCTTAGCAGAGAAGGGTTTATCGGCTAAGGTTATCCATACCATGATTCAGGCCCGGAAGATGTCTTCTTCCATAATTTATTACAGGGTCTGGCGATCATTCATATCTTGGTGTGAGGCTAGGAATTTTTCATGCAGAAGGTGTTCGATTTCTAGAATTTCTACAAGATGGCCTAGATATGGGCCTACAGTTAAGCACCCTAAAAGGGCTTGTGTCTGCCTTATCTATTTTTTTCCAGAAGTCTATCGCTAGTAATAGGCTCATTAAGACTTTTTTCAAGGTTTCACTCATGTCCGACCACTGGTGTGGGACTTGAATCTGGTGTTGATGGCTCTGCAGGGTGCTCCCTTTGAACCCATGATTGACGCTCCATTGAGCATTTTGACGCTTAAGGTGATATTTTTGGTGGAAATCACCTCTGTGCGGCGTGTTTCTGAGTTAGCTGCCTTATGTATGAAGTCTCCTTACTTTGAGTTACATAGAGACAAGGTAGTTTTTCGTTTTAAGCCAGCTTTTTTACCTAAGGTCGTCTCTCATTTTCACCATAATCAAGAGGTAATTCTATGCCCGGTTCCGGCTAATGCTAAGGAGAGGGCACTTCATTCTTTAGATGTAGTCAGGGCCATAAGATATTATTTGGCAGCTACAGATTCCTTCCGCAAGACTGATTTTCTTTTTGTTTTATCAGAAGGATAGAGAAAGAGGCTTCCACCAGCTAAAGACACTGTCAGTAAGTGGATTAGGCAGGCAGTAGGAAGAGCCTATTTGGCCAAGGGAAAGGAACCCCCTTTTCGGGTCACGGCCCATTCCACTAGGGCCATTGGTGCGTCCTGGGCTTTTCAGCATCAGGCTTCGGTGGAACAGGTTTGCAAAGCTGCCACCTGGTCTTCGGTTCATACATTCACCAAGTTTTACAAGGTAGATGTTAGAGCCTCAGCTGACGCTGTTGTTGGTCGAAAGATTCTTCAGGCGGTAGTGAGATAAACTACCTGCTGTTCTGCGCTAGGGGATCCCGCCCATAGATGACACTGCTTTTGGAGATCCCAAGTGTAAGGAGTGCCTGGAATGGATTGGAAGAAAAAACCCAATTCTGTGAAGTACTCACCTGTAGAATTGTTTTTTCTGGGAATCCATTCCAGGCACTCCGGCCCACCCGTTTTGGGTCATGATCTATCTTTTGATGCTTTTCTGGTGGTGTTTAGTCCATTTATTACTTTTATTCGCTTTTAAAAAATGAAAAAAGAAAAAGTATAAGAGAAAGTGAAAAGAACACTTATGGTCCCGTCCCCCCAAGGTGGATTCACCTGTGTTGAGGTTATCCAACCCTACGGTTATGCTGTCACCCGATACCACTTCCTTACGTGATCCAGCTGACAGGCGCATGGATCAGCTGGTCTGTCATGCCTTCACGTTTGCTGGTGCTTGGTTTCGCCCTGTGTGTGCCACGGCTATTGTCTCCTTAGCCATCAGAAAGAAGGTGAGACGTCTTGTGGATATTGCTAAGTCTCGCAAGCGGGCGAAGGAGTATATAGACCTCAAAGCTTGTGTGGATTCTTTTGCCTTTGTTGTCTCTGCCATGGACGATGGTGTCCAGCTCGGTGCCAGGGTTTCGGCCCTGCTTGTTGCGCTTCGCCGCTCGCTCTGGTTGCAGCAATGGTCGGCTGATGCCGCGGCCAAGAAGTCGCTCACTAGTATCCCCTTCTTGGGGCACAGGCTGTTCGGGGAGCGTCTGGATCTCCTGATTAAGGATGGTAGACTCCCTCAGTGACGGAAGCCTGCGTGGCCCTTTCGGGGGCTGAGGAGGCGCCCTCACCCATCCGGGTGGGAGAACGGCTTCTGCTATTTGCTCATATCTGGAGACAGCGCATCTCAGATCGGTGGATTCAGGAGGTGGTGTCCTCCGGTTACAAAATAGAGCTGGCAGTCAGGCCGCCCTCAAGATTTCTTCAGTCTCCCATATCCCAGAACCCAGTGAAGGCACAGGGCCTGAGAATGGCCGTGCAGCACCTCCTGCGGTCCGGGGTGATTTGCCCTGTGCCTTGTCAGGAGCAGGGCCATGGTTTTTACTCCAATCTGTTCACGGTTCCCAAGAAGGATGGAACGCTGAGACCTAACCTGGACCTGAAGGTTCTCAACAGGTTTGTCAGAGTCCGACCTTTCCACATGGAAACCTTACTGTCTGCGGTGAACTCGCTTCGGCCCGGCGACTTCATGACCACGGTGGACATCAGGGATGCTTATCTGCACATCCTGATATTCCAGGGACATCAGAGGTTCCTGAGATTTGCTCTGGAGGACCAGCATTACCAGTTTGTGGTTCTGCCATTCGGGATATCCTCAGCCCCCCGGGTTTTCATCAAGGTGCTGGCGGGCATCATGGCTCTTCTGAGGAATCAGGGCATTTGTGTGCTGCCTTATCTGGACGATTTACTGATTGCAGCTCAGTCCCTTCAGCAGGCCGAGAGCGATACCCGGACGGTGTTGTCCACTCTCAAGGAGTTCGGATGGGTGATCAATTACCCCAAGTCTTCGATCACTCCCTCAACGGTGAGGTCCTTCCTGGGCATGACGTTAGACACCTCTCAGGTCAAGGTTTTCCTGCCACAGCAGAAGGTGGTGGGTCTTCAGACACAGGTGCAGGCCTTGCTTTCTTGTCAGCGACCATCGATTCGTCTGGGGATGAAGCTGGTGGGCCTGATGGTGTCATGCTTCGAGGCAGTGCCCTTCGCCCAGTTCCACATGAGACCTCTTCAATTGAACCTGTTGACCGGCTGGGACCGGATGCAGGAGAGTCTGGAACAGGAATTTTCACAAGAGACAGTCCCTCTTGTGGTGGCTGGATCCCAGAAACCTGTTGGTGGGCAAGTCCCTTCTGACTCCCCGGTGGGAGATAGTTACCATGGATGCCAGTCTGACTGGCTGGGAAGGATTTTGGCAGATGCAGAAGCTCCAGGGTCAAAGGGGTCCGCAGGAGAACCACTTGCCCATAAATATCCTGGAGCTAAGAGCGACCCGGTTGGTGCTTCTTTACTTGACTCCCCATTTAAGGGGTCGCCCGATCCAGGTTCACTCAGACAATCAGACGGCTGTCGCCTACATCAATCACCAGGGCGGGACTCAGAGCAATCGAGCCCTCAAGGAGGTGACCCAGGTTCTGACTTGGGCAGAGGAGAATGTTCCCTGCATCTCGGCGGTTTACATCCCCAGGGTAGAGAACCAGGAGGCAGACTCCCTGAGCAGGGGGGACTCTCGTCTGGGGGAATGGTCTCTCAGCAACAAGATCTTTCACGCTCTTGTGTCTCCGCTGGGGTCAGCCGAATGTGGACCTGTTTGCGTCCAGACACAATCACAAGCTCCCAAGGTTCGTCTCCCTGTCCAGAGACTCTCTGGCCTTCACCACAGGCGCTCTGGCAATTCCTTGGATGGAGTACAGGCTCCTTTATGCATTCCCTGTGTTTCCACTCCTGGGCAGAGTGCTGCGCAAGGTAGCCCAGGAAGGGGTTCCAGCCATCCTAGTGGCTCCTCGCTGACCGAGAAGTTGGTTTGCGGACATAGTTCAGATGTCAGTGGACCGCTACATCATGCCCGCCGACCCAAGGCTTCTCACGCAGGGGTCGCTGCGGCACCCCAATTTATAGACGCTGGCTTTGACGGCCTGGCTATTTAGACCTCAATCCTGATGGAAAAGGGGCTGTCAGCCACCGTTGTGCATACCATGATTCAGGCGCGGAAGAAGTCTTCTTCCATTATATATTACGGAGTTTGGCATGCCTCCATTGCTTGGTGTGAATCCAAGAGTCTCCCTTGTTACACTTTCTCTATCTCTAGGATCTTGGAGTCTTTTACAACACGGTTTGGACTTGGGTCTCCAGCTGAGCACCCTCAAGTGCCAGGTCTCTGCTTTGGCCATTTTTTTTCCAGAGAGCCTTTGCCAATCATAGATTGATCAAGACCTTTTTCAGGGAGTCACCCATGTACGTCCACCATGTAAGCCTGTATTACCGGTGTGGGACTTGAATTTGGTACTTTCTGCTCTTCAGGATCCTCCCTTTGAACCGTTGTACGATGCTGCATTGTCTATATTCTAAGCATACAGCACGTCCTGCTCCAGAACATAATCATAACGTATGGGTATACCTCCGCCTTCAGCGCCGTGCACTGCAGATCACGAAGAAAACAAGCTCCTCCCGGCCCTACATATACCCGAGGACCTCCCACAATCCCCAGATTTCTCTGCAGTGCTGGAAACTGCGAAGACATGAAGTATCACGCTCTCGCAGGCGAGCGGGGCTTGACAGCCCGAGGCCCTGCGGGACTATTTCCACCCGTCCTCATTGTGAATATATGCCTCCCAGCCTGGGCTGCGCGGGTCGGGTGAAGGTAGGCAGCACCTAGTGTGCTTATGGAGCTAGACTCCACCGCAATTCCCCAACCATAGGGTAGGCGGTTTAGGCTGATGGTGAGCCTCCAAGGGATGCCCCTCCCGCATTATTGTCCCGTACCCCATGTAGTCCTGAGCCCTATTAGGGTCGCCATTCTCCCTCTTTTCTCCTTCGGGGGAAAAGAAAGGGGGGGGGTACGCGTGTGGCGGTCTTAGTGTACCGGTGTGTCACGCTCGTGGCTTATATTCTGCCTTCACTAACATCAGAGATGTCAGGGCCGCGCTGATTGTTTCTTTCGGCTGCCCGTGTGTATTTTTCTAATTGATTGCCACTTAATAGGGTTGCCGCGGTGTTCGAGCTTACTGTCGGCCCCGCTCTATGGTACGTTAGGCCGGCTGTTACTCCATTGCTTTAATTTTTCCTTCAGAGCTTCGCGCTCTTTAGAATGGGCGGGACCCTTGTCTGGCGCGTTCCGCGTCACGGCGGAATATTTAGCCCGCTCTTCGAGCTTCGCTGGGCGCCATTTTGGTTAGCTTCCCACGCACGCGTCGTGGCGGTCTCCTCCTCCACCTGAGCTGTAGGTGCCCTTGCGGACGAATCCCTTTCATTATTGTCTTCCCATCTGCGCATGTTCCTGACATCTCTTTCCCATTGTGTCTTCCAGACGCTGAGTTCCCGGCGGCCTCTCCCAGCCTCATATACATATATACCATTCATATAAGTACCTTATACGTATACATTGCTATACTCACTAGTATAAGGAGCAGGCCTTCCCAAAATCTCCCACATTGATAAGCAGGTAGTTGGGGCATCCAGGGTTGCTTACGGCATAAATCCCTATCGACATACTATAATTGAACAATCACCATATGGAGGCATCTCAGGATTGTGTTACCGGGGTCCCATCGGGACAGGACCGGCTGTGTATATCGTGTGGTCTCCCCCATGCTGAGGCGGACGGGGCACGGGTCTGCGCGTCATGTTCTGAACAGACACTGGAACTGCGAGCGACGCTTGCAGTTGTTCCTCGCCCCTTCCCACCCCTTACCCCTTCCCGAAACCTCACTCCCGTTGAGTCTTGTACAGGTGAAATAGATCCCTCTCCTAGACGGCCCATGTTGGCCCAGTTCTCTGACCTAGGCTCCCAGGTCGAGAGACCGAGGGGTCAGGATGACGCTGATCTGGATGTCTTGGACCAGCTTGACATTGACGGCATGTTACTCAGGATTTTTAAGGTACTGTTCGTTTCGTCTCCCGGCGCGGTCTCCGGACCGAGAGGGGGGCGGTTTCATACCGCGCCTCCTCGGTTGGAATTTCTCGAGCAGGCTCACTTCCATGCACTTGTTCTTAAAGGGTGGGAATGTCTCGCCGCTCTTCAAAAGACGCCGGATGACTGGGCTTGGAAATACCCTTTTCCCCCCGAGATGATAGATGTTTGGTCCTCGTCCCCAGCCGCGGATGCTCCGATTATTGGGGTTCCTAACCCCCCATTCCTTACTTCTCCGGCTTACAGCTCCCTGCGGGACGCCGAGGATTGGCGTATCGATAGGCTTGCTTCCCACGTCTTTACCTGTGCTGGCGCGACGTTGCGCCCTGTCTGTGCCGCGGCGATCACGGCAGTGGCCGCTAAGACTCTTATAAGTAAGTCACTGGAGCATCAGCCTGAAGATTTACCCTGGGATGTCTTTTATGCACTCTCTAGTTGCGATATCTTTCTTAAATTTATCCTTATGGCCTTGGATGACACCATCAAAATGTGTGCTAGGACCTCTGCCCAGGCGGTGGCTATACGTCGCCTGCTCTGGCTTCGTCAGTGGGGTGCAGACAATGACACTAAGAGGATCTTGAAGGGGCTCCCCTTTAGAGGACATCACCTGTTTGGGGCACGTCTGGATTTTTTTGAGAAACAGGCCACTCCACCCAGTCAGAGGCGGCCGCTGCGCCCCCCGCCCCCTGCTGGACCTGGTCCAATTTCCCGCCCCAGGAGTGACGTTCAGGGCCCGGGGCCCTCCGGTCGGGCTAAGTCTTTTTCCTTCCCTGATTTCCCTCATGCATGATGGGACGCCCTCACCCACCTGGGTGAGGGGAAGGCCGCAGCACTCTACTCCTATCAGGAGGCATCCTGCCTCGCTCTGGTGGCTTTAGGTAGTTACCCTAGAGATGGAACGGTGTGTTTGCTGGGCAGTCCTTTCCTTAGTCGGTTAAGGGGTCTATGTTTACATGCCCGTCTTTGGGCATGGGTGCAGGCTTAACTGGGCCTGCCAGGTATGGCTTCCCTGCTGAACGCCATTATCATATAGAATCTGGGGCCCCTGAGCGGGTCTGCCCCTCTTCTCCCCCTTTTTCTCTCCCTTCTAGGATGAGGGAGCTTATCTGCCTAACACCTAGGAGGGTGTGGCATCTGTACCATAATCCTTCGGCCTGGCGCCCTCGACAGGGCGGTCTGTGCCCCACGCCCCAGGGACCCCCTGGCTGCTGGGCGTGTTTGGATTTTCCAGGCTCTGGGGAACCTTTGGGATACTGAGCCCTCTACGACTGGTATTGGTGTTCACTTACACCGTAGAGACTTAACCTAAGCCCCCTGTTTTGCGCCCTCGTATGCACTGGGCTTCGGAAGGGTGTGTTGGCTCACATGTCACCAAGGGGCGTTTGGTACAGGGGACCTTTTAGGCTCTACTGTTCCCTCACACGGAGCTGTGGGGATGGAACTTGACAAAAAACTGAGTCCTACTCGGCTCCACCCTCTAATCCCTGGTTTACACCAGACGTAGTTTTCACCCAGTGCCCCCTTTTTTTGTTTTTTCCTTGACTATAAGGAGTTTACAGGTATGAGACCTCCGGTCCTCCGTCCTGTATAGTGATTCCTCCAGACAGCTTCGCTTTCTGGTGAGCCGATTGGCGACTCGTCCTTGGACACCATTAGTCCCGGGGATCTTGGGCTCTGAAGTGACTTTATTAGCCCTGGATGAGAAGTTTGCACCCTGGGCCTGGTTTTGCCTACCCTACCACCTTGTGGAGGCACTTACTCTTCTACTGGACTCGTTGGTACCGCGGGGGAGCATTCCATACTCCTTGCCTTTCCCTGATGGTTACCATGGTACCTATTCTGGCACAAAGGGGGCCTATTCTTCTGAATTCCCCGGGGGTTCCTAGGAAGGGACCTTGAAGGTTCTGGTTTCCTAGGTGAATTTTGGTCATAAGAAGCACGTCGTGGGTCCTAGCTGGGGACTACTCCTTCTTGTACCCGTCCATTGGGGGACTTTCTGCCTTAATAGGACAGGGGTTGCACTTTGTCCCTGCGGAATTCTCGGGCCTGTATCCTTACAGGGTAGCCCTGATTCCTTAGGGGACTTGCTATTCCTTGTCCTTCCTGAAGTATCCCTCCCTCGGGAGGTCTCTGTTATGCCTCTGGGCTCACGCTGGCAGGGTTCTGCGGGACCCCGCCTCCATTACAGGGGTCTACCCCCGTTATTGGCCAGATTGGTCTGCCCTGGTTGGGGCTAGTGGTTCTGGCTGGCTAGTTTACTTGAAGATGTTATACCCTTCCCCCACCGGGCGCGGGGAGAGCTTGCGCTGGTCCCTGATGACAAGCAGCACCTTATGCTTGGGGCCTGGGAGGCCCAGCGGGGTGTGGGTTCTCAGTTCTGCTGAGTACAACTGGATGGTATGTTCCCTCATGAGGACTATTATTCTTGGTGTGCCACACACCCTGCTTCACTTCTAAATATTCTTCACTTAATGGGTTAACTCACCGCCAGGTGACGTAGTGCAGAGAGGAAGTCTTGTAACGAGCCCCCTTCCGGCCTATATATACCTGGTACCTCCCTTCAATCACCAGTATTTTTCTCTCTGCTTGACGTCAAGTCAGAAGATGGAAGTCTCCTGCTTACAGGTAGGCCGGGGTTTTTACCACGGCACCCCCCTTTTGGTCTATTTCTGCCCGGTTTGAGTGTTTATACCTTGATGGTGGAATGGAAGCCTCCCAGCCTAGGCTGCTCACTGGGCAAATGGTAGATGGCACTTTAAGTGCCTAGGAGCTTATCTCCTACCGCTCGACCTCATGCGTGGGGCAATGCGGCTATCCGGCATGGTGATCCGGAAATGGGATGCCCCTGTCCCGAGGGTCCCCGTAGCCCCTTTCTCTCCTGTTACGGTCCCTTCTCCCTTCACTATGGGGGGGGGGGGGTTGAGGGTGTGCATTTAGTATGTTTGTTTCACTAGTATAACTTTATTTCAACATGTGTGTGTTCATGTTATGCATTAAGTTTATTTCAGCATGTGTGCACTTTTTTGTTCACTTGGTTTAGGTCTGCTTGAATGACAGACCGCGCTGGGTAGGTGGCTGGCCGCTTTAACTAAGTAGACTGTTGCTTAAGCGGCCTCCTCCCGCCTCCCCCCTTTTCCCCCCTTCCCCGCTGGCACTGTTTGTAGTTTATTTTTTGCATAGGCTGCGCTATGCGGTCTTTGTCCTTCCTCCCCCCCTCCGCTGCCTGGGCGCACGTGTAGTGGCCCATCTGGTGTAATCCCCAGCTGAATTGGCTGCACTGATCAGCGTAGGGGGCGGGTCCCGGTGACGCGGCAACGGGGGCGTGGCGCCGGCGTCATGCGGCGGCCCCAGTTTCACTTCCCTTCAAAGGGGGAAGTCACGTGGGCGCACGGCCGCACTTGGTCTCCGGTGCTGCGGCTGCTGGCTGCTGTCTCGCTCTCCGGCTGCTGCTCTCGCTTGGCCAGGTAAGCGGCCCCACCTGGGAGTTATTTGTTATTAGGGGGCATGGTTTTGCTCATTTTTTAAGGCACTTTGGTGCCATGCATATATGATTGTTGCACACGTGAGGATCTGATTGTGATTTCTCTTGCCTTACAGATCCCGGGATCCCTGTTTATGGTGGCCCTCCGGCTCTATGTTGCCTGGCTATTTATTGGGATATATTATAAATGCTTATATATATATATATATATATATATATATATATATATATATATATATATATAGTTTATTAAAGGGGACCTTAACTTAATTTAAAAAAAAAAAAAAAAAAAAAAATCCTCCCTTCCGGGACATTTACAAATAAGGGGGCATCCCGGGTTGGCTTATGCCTTAAAAGACCCAAGTATTGCGAATACCATAAATCACCATATGGAGGCTTCCATTATTGCCGGAAACGGTTCTGCTGAGCCTTTCGGGGGGTGCGTAGGTTGTGGGGCTCTACTCCCAGCTGATGATGTCTTTTATTTGCATCCCTTGTGCAAAGCAGACTATTGCGCGCCAGTCCGTTGCTTCGGCTGCGGGCCCATCGCATCCTTCATCATCTCCTACCTCTCCCTCCCTGTTCCGGACCCCGCATGGCACTGCCAAAAGTGGGGATTCGCATTCCGAGGTGGCGGCACAGCCCAGCCCCCGGAAAGTAGTGCCCGTTAAAGCAGCGTTAAAGGCCGCTGCAAAACGGAGGCATCTGACTCCGGTACCTTCGGCTCCACAGGACGAGTTATGTGAGCCTGTGGAATGGTCCGATGGATCCTCGGACGAGGATGAATTCCTGTTGGAGTCAGATGAGCCTGCAGGTCAGCTTGAGGCTGATGTGATTGGTGATTGGTCGGAGGGGGTTGTTTTTGACACCCCCTCCATTCTGACTCAAATGTTTAAAATTTTGAATTTAGATCCACCTGAGGCGGCCACCCTGCCAAAGGGTCAGTTATTTAAGGAGCCTCAGCCGCGTTGGGTTTTTCCCAGACAACACCACTTTGAGAGGGTGGTTCTTAAGGAATGGGAACATCCCACGCGGTTATCTGGAATCCCTTCCAGTTGGGAAAAGCGTTATCCTTTTCCGCCAGAGTTGGTAAAGCTTTGGTCTGTCCCTCCTGACGTCGATACCCCTGTGCTAGGGCTCTCCAGCACGGCTATGGTACAGTCTGCTGAGACCACTGTCCCTAAGGATGGGGAGGATCGTCGGATTGACCAATACGCGCGCCATGGCTTTATTTACTCCGGGTCAGCGTTGCGCCCGGTGTGTGCTTCAGCCCTTCTGCTATTGGCGATTAAGTCTTTAATTCAGGGGCTTTATGAGGATCTCAATCCCGCTTGTAAACAGTTTACTGCGCTTAAGCAGTGTGAATCTTTCGTGTCCTGTGTCCTATCCGCTCAGGACGATGCACTGGCTATGAGTAGCAAGGCAGCGGCTATGCTGGTGGCTATTCGCAGGTCAGTATGGCTGCGTCAGTGGTCAGCGGATGCGGCTTCTAAAAGGGTACTCACAGCTCTCCCCTTTTTGGGGTTGCGTCTGTTTGGGGAGAAAATTGATTCAGTCGCAAAGGGTGGTAAGATGCCACAACGCAAGAGGCCTCGTGTCCCCTTTAGGGGGGCAGGTTCCGGTAGGCCTTCCTTTCGAGGATTCAGAGCGGGCAGGGGGGCTTCCTTTCCCGCTACCAGAGGTGCAGGTTGGACTCGGGGGAGGGGCCGTGGCCGGTCCACTCAGTCCTGGGGCACCAAGCCCAAACCTGCTGATAAGCCCACTCAACAATGAGGGGCTGCCCTCACCCGTGCGGGTGGGGGGACTATTGCGACACTTCTCCCAGGTTTGGAACCAAGTGGTTCCAGGCAGATGGTTCCAGGAGGTAGTGTCGGTCGGTTGCGACCCGGAATTCGGGTCTCACCCTCCTTCACGGTTCGTTCGGCCTCGGGTGCCCATCGATCCTTTGGCCACGCAGGGGCTCCTGGCGTCGGTAAGGAATCTGTTAGAGATGGCGGTCATCCAGCCGGTGCCGCGCTTAGAGATGGGCCTCGTTTTCTACTCCAATCTTTTCGCAGTCCCCGAGAGAGATGGGTCGGTTCGTCCCGGCCTGGACTCTCATCAACACAGAGTGTTTCTTCCTTTTGCCCAAGTTCACACGAGAACGCTTCAGCTTTTTCTGTTAGCGTCTTGGGACCAGCAGCCTCGGTCGCTGGATCAGTCCTTCCAGTTGTCCTCCCGGGTCCGGCAGTCCCTCCTGTGGTGGTTGGTCTCGACCAATCTTGTGTAGGGCAGGTCTTTCCTGACCCTTCTTTGGAAAATTTGTCACCACGGACGCCACTCTGTCGGGATGGGGCGGATTCTGGAAGGAGCTGCAGTTTCAGGGGCAGTGGGGACCTCGAAGGCCCCACTTACCCATCAATGTTCTGAAACTGAGAACCATCCGTCAGGTGCTTGTTCTCCTGACTCGGGCCTTCCGGTCCAGATGCGTTCAGACAATCAAACAGCGGTTGCTTACATCGGTCTTCAGGGAAGGACTTGCAGTCTGAGTGCTCTCAGAGCAGTGTCCCTGATCCTGACCTGGGCGTGTCCCATGTTCCTTGTCTCTCGGCGGTTTACATTTCAGAGGTGAAGAACCAGGTAGCGGACCGGTTGAGCAGGGGCTCTCCCCGTCTGGGAGAATAGGCTCTCCATCCTCAGGTGTTTCGCTCACTGTGTCTCAGGTGGGGGACCCCGGAGGTGGGCCTGTTTGCCTCTCGTCACAATCACAGGCTCCTCTGGCTCTGGCAGTGGACGCCATGTCCCTGAGCTGGGGAGTTCTGGGATTTCTATACCTGTTTCCTCCGATGTCCATGCTGGGCAGGGTGCTTCAGAAGTTGGCTCTGGAAAAGGTGTCGTGGCCCCAAGGTGGCCAAGGCGAGTGAGGTTCGCAGACATCGTTCGGCTGGCAGTGGACCAGTTCGTTCTGCCTCTTCGGCCCGATCTGCTCACTCAGGGTCAATTGTGTTACCCCAATTTACCAGCGCTGGGTTTGATGGCCCGGCTGCTGAAACCTCCATCCTGAGGGAGGAGGGTCTTTCTGATTCAGTCATTAAGACTCTGATCAGTGCCCGGAAGAGGTCTTCTTCCATCACCTACTATAGGACTTGGAAAGCCTATATCGCTTGGTGTGAGATAAGATCTTTTCCTTGTAGGGTCTTTTCGGTCTCCAGGATTCTGGAGTTTTTACAATCAGGGCTGGACTCTGGTCTCCAGCTAAGTACATTGAAAGGGCAGGTCTCTGCCTTATCTATCTTTTTTCAGAAGTGTGTTGCGCTTAAGTCTTTAGTTAAAACTTTTTTCCAGGGGGTTACGCATGTGCGGCCTCCCAGGAAACCATTACTCCCTGTTTGGGATTTGAATTTGGTTCTTTCTGCTCTTCAGGCTCCTCCTTTTGAGCCTTTGCAAGATATTGCTTTGTCTACCCTGACTCAGAAGATTGTCTTTTTGGTAGCGATCACTTCGGTCCGGCGTGTCTCGGAGTTGGCGGCCTTGTCTATCCAGGCGCCTTACTTTGAGAGGCATCAGGATAAAGTGGTCTTTCGGTTCAAGCCAGACTTTCTTCCTAAGGTTGTTTCTGCTTTTCATTTGAACCAAGATAATTGTTCTCCCCTCCTTGTGTCCTAATCCTAAGAATGACAAAGAGAGGGTTTTGCGTTGTTTGGATGTAGTACGCTGTGTTAAGTACTACTTGATTATCACGTCTCCTTTTCGTAGGACGGAATCCTTTTTTGTTGTGCCCCATGGGCCTAAGAAGGGTTTGGCACCAGCCAAATCTGCCATTAGCAAGTGGGTACGTCAGGCCGTTACTGCGGCCTATTCTGCTAAGGGAAGAGTTCCCCCTTTTCGTATCACTGCTCATTCCACTCGCGCCGTTGGGGGCGTCTTGGGCTTTTCAGCACCAAGCTTCTGTTGAACAAGTTTGTAAGGCCGCCACTTGGTCTTCTGTTCACACTTTTTCTAAGTTTTACAAAGTTGATGTGCGAGCCTCAGCGGATGCTGTTTTTGGCCGCAAAGTTCTGCAGACTGCAGTCATTTAAGTTATGCTTCACCTGGCCTTGAGATGCCCATCCCTTGTGGACACTGCTTTTGGATGTCCCATTAAGTGAAGAATATTTAGAAGTGAAGCGGGGTGTGTGGCACACCAACAATATCCATTTTTCAGGTGAGTACTCACAAAATGGTATTTTTTTAACATAACATGGTGCCTTACCTTAGACATACTTTAGCGCTGGCAGGATCTGGGGCTGCCCGAGATGACAGATCTCAAGAGTCTTGTTCCCTGGGGGTTCTGGACCTTGTCTTCCTCCTTATTCTCGTCCTTCTGCCACGCTGGTTTAGCTTATGTTGTCCCTATGCTATGCGCTGGGTCTAAGCCCCTTCCCTGGCGGGATGGTATCTGCTCCTGGGATTAGGGTCCTACAAGCAGTGCTTGGTATGTGCTCACTATTGACTCTGTCTAAAGTTGGGGCCTGATCTGTTCTCCTATTACGAGACCTGATCCGATCTTTTGTTTGCATTCCTCAGGGTCTGCTCAAGTGCATTCCTGGGGGATCCCTAGTTCCCCCTCTGGGGGAGGACTTATTCTGAAGCCCTACCAAGGGTTCCCACAGTTCTTAGTCAGGTCCTTGTCTGACCTGCTCCTTACATTAGGTTGCTCTTCTGGGGAGGTTTCTCCAGACAGTGGAGTGCCATAAGGAACGGCACTATTGGTGGTCCTAGTAATATTCCTTGGTATAGAGCTATACCATGAGGTGAGGGTACCCGCCTCACACTAATTGGGATTCAGGTGTTACTTCGTCCCTTCTGCCTTGGACGGATCCTCTGGTCTTGGGACTAGGGTCTAATCACTATGAGATGAAGGGATCTGTGCCCCTTTACTGGGGTAAGAGATCTGCCGGAACTGTCTCGTCCCTGATGGGATCTTATTTTGGGGTCTTCCGGTGCCCCCTTCTGGAAGTACCGGGTTGCTTGTGGCCATGGATTAGGGCCCTCTGGCCTGGTCCTGTTTGGTTGCTCATCCTTCCGGACTTGTTGGACCTTTTTGGCTCTGCCGAATGTCGTTGTTAGCACTTCTGTTGGCCTCGTCTGTGGCCTGGACATGTATTCCCCGGGGGGGAAAAGTTTTGAGTTCCATGGTTACTCCCTCTTGTAGCGGCATGGTTAGACAGTTATTTTGGCCTGTCCCTTTGGAGGAAGATTCTTCCTCCCTATTATTATTAGTTCTTGCACTATTAGTGCTGGGCTTGCCCTGTAGCACTATGTTCTGGCGATCAAGCCGGTCAGTCCGCTGCTTGAGTTCTATTCTCCCTTTACAAGGTTCAAAGGTTGAGGTTGGAGCATTGCTCTCGTTGTTGATTACATGGTTAAGGGTGACAGCGCTTTACTGTTGGCTGTGCCTTTTTATGGGGATCCCACCCTATTGTGGACACTGCTATTGGATGTCCCATACGTTATGATTATGTTCTGGAGCAGGACATGCTGTATGCTTAGAATAATACAATTCTGTGAGAATCTCACCTGTAGAATTGGTATTATATGCATACAGCACGTCCTGCTCCACCCCACCCTGGTTTCACTTTGTTCTGGATCCCCTGTATGGTGATTGTACTCACTTGGTGTTATTACCAGAAATTCTGGGTGGTTCTGTTCTCCTGGCTTCTCTTATCACTGCTTTTCAATGCTGGGGATTGTGGGAGGTCCTCCGGTATATGTAGGGCCGGGAGGAGCTTGTTTTCTTCGTGATCTGCAGTGCACGGCGCTGAAGGCGGAGGTATACCCATACGTTATGATTATGTTCTGGAGCAGGACGTGCTGTATGCATATAATACCAATTCTACAGGTGAGATTCTCACAGAATTGTATTTTTGACCCTCAAGGTGTTTTTTTTGGTGGCGATCACCTCCTTATTTTGAGCGGCATAAGGATAAGGTGGTCTTTTGCTTTAAACCTGATATTTTGTCCCTTTCACCTTAATGAGGAAGTGGTCTTGCCTTCCTTGTGACCAGCACCGACTAATTCCAAAGAAAGGACCCTCCATACCCTGGATCTGGTTAGAGCCATCAAGTATTACCTGGTTGCGACTGAATCCTTCAGGAAGCCGGATTTGCTCTTTGTCCTAACAGAAGGTTCTAGTAAGGGTTTGCCTCCAGCCAAGTCCACTCTTAGTAAGTGGATCAGACAGGCGGTGGTGCAAGCATATTCTGCCAGGGGGAAGGAACCCCCTTTTCGAACCACAGCTCACTCTACCAGAGCTATTGGTGCCTCTTGGTCTTTTCAACACCAGGCATCTGTTGAACAAGTTTGTAAGGCCGCCATTTGGTCTTCAGTTCATACCTTTACCAAGTTTTACAAGGTTGATGTTGGGCCTCAGCTGATGCTGTTTTTGGCCGGAAGGTGCTTCAGGCGGTAGTGAAATTAACTACATGCTGTTCCGCACTGGGGATCCCGACCTAATGGACACTGCTTTTGGATGTCCCACTTGTCATCACTTCTCGGACGACCTGGACTGGATATAGGGAAAAATACAATTCTGTGAAACTCACCTGTAGAATTGTTTTTGAATATATCCAGTCCAAGTCGTCCCACCCCGCCCTTTGTTCATTATCTCGTTTGCCTGTTATGGTGATTACCATTTTTGTATTGGACCGTTGTCCTTAAGGTTTATGTTGGAGAAAGTACATGCTGAAGCTATGTGAAGTAATATGGTTTCTTGGCCTCCCAGCCTGTCTCTTTTTCTTACTGATTTAACTCCTGGGAAATCATAGTGAGACACCTGCTTTTATAGGGGCCCAGGAGGAGCGACAGCTTTTGATCTTGCAGTCAAGCGCTCCCTGGGGGGCGGAATACCCACTTGTCATCACTTCTGGGACGACCTGGACTGGATATATTCAAAAACAATTCTACAGGTGAGTTTCACAGAATTGTATTTTTTCTTGAAAAACTGCAAGGTGCGCATATTGCATAGCATAGTTGTATTTTATCTAGAAATCTCTTAAATCGTTGTTTCGGTTTGGGGGAGTCTCCTGTGCAGGAAAGGGTGTCTAATATATATGTTGTGCAGTTGTAACTGGGAGAAATGGGTCTTTTACATGCAATAAGATTTTATTGAAAAAAATTTTTTTTTGCACATTATTTGCCCAAAAATATTGCGAATACACTTAAAAAATAACAAATTAACAAGACATATCAGGTTAAAGCCCAGACTGAAAAACACAATATATAATTTTCCCAGGAAATCCCTTCAAAAATCACAGTTGAACATGTGGAGCGCAAAATAGTGCAGAATGGACTGGCAACAAAGGGTGACAAAATCTCCAGCTAGGGTGGCAGTTAAAGGGCTAATTCACTATATAGCTGTGTTACGTCTTCCTCATTACATCTTATTTTATATGCTTTTGAGGATGGTGTGGGAAAAGTTAGTTATGCTGGTTAAAGCGGACCAAAACCCATATTTTTCATTAGTTCCCTTGAATTGCTCCCCCATGAACTTGGTCATGGTTTGGCAAATTAGGAGCACTATCGCAAATTTTTCATGGGAACTTAGATATAAATGGTAATTTGTATATATGTAAGTGGTGGAGTAAGCAGTACAATTGTAGATAAAAAGTAGGTCTATGTTGTGCAACTCTAAAGTGACAGCTGCTGTAAATATCGTGTGGGTGTCGGGGAGCGTCACCCGGACTGATCTAACTGCTCAGAGAGGGGGAGAACATGTTCCATGCGCTGTGTGTGGAGCTGTGCAGGGCAGCATAGTGGAGAGGGCAGAGGAGGGTGGCGGAGTTTTAGTCCTCGGCAGTGTTGATTTATGTTGATAATAGCCTCCCTATGTTCTTGCTATTCTGTGCTAGGCAGTGTCCAGCATCAGGTGGAAAAAGTGTTGTCTTTTGTTGAGATAACAAGGCAGTGTCAGCTACGTGACAAGTGCTTACATCTCAGCAAGTGATTTGGTTCAATGGTTAGTGTGCTGGTCTATGAAGCACAGCATTGTGAGTTCATATCCCAGTTCCTACAATTTTATTTAGTTTAATTCAGAATTTTGTGTTTAAATTCAGTTTTTTTTGCTCTACACATTTTATTTTGACAGTTTTTCTTTCATGTTTCCTCTGCTGCAGTATCTTTCGGTTTACCATTTTTTTCTTTCATATTTGTACAACACGTTTTTCCATGTATATTCTTGGTGTGCCACACACCCCGCTTCACTTCTAAATATTCATCACTTAATGGGTTAACTCGCCGCCAGGTGACGTAGTGCAGAGAGGAAGTCTTGTAACGAGCCCCCTTCCGGCCTATATATACCTGGTACCTCCCTTCAATCACCAGTATTTTTCTCTCTGCTTGCTGACAAGTCAGAAGATGGAAGTCTCCTGCTTACAGGTAGGCCGGGGTATTCTTACCCCGCCACCCCCCTTTTTGGTCTATTTCTGCCCGGTTTGAGTTTGTATACCTTGATGGTGGAATGGAAGCCTCCCAGCCTAGGCTGCTCACCGGGCAAATGGTAGATGGCACTTTAAGTGCCTAGGAGCTTATCTCCTACCGCTCGACCTCATGCGTGGGGCAATGCGGCTATCCGGCATGGTGATCCGGAAATGGGATGCCCCTGTCCCGAGGGTCCCCGTAGCCCCTTTCTCTCCCGTTACGGTCCCTTCTCCCTTCACTGGGGGGGAGGGTGTGCTTTAAGTATGTGTGTTTCACTTGTATCACTTTATTTCAACATGTGTTGTGTTCATGTTATGCATTCAGTGTTATTCAGCATGTGTATACATTTGGTTTAGGTCTGCTTGAATGGCAGACTGCGCTGGGTAGGTGGCTGGCCGCTTTTTAGCAGACTATTGCTTTAGTGGCCCCCTCCCCCCTTCCCCGCTGGAATTTTATGTACTCTTTTAGGCTGCGCTATGCAGTCTTTATTATTATCCTCCCCCCTCCGCTGCCTGGGCGCACGTGTAGTGGCCCATCTGGAGTAATCTCCAGCTGAATGGCTGTACTGATTGGCGTAGGGGGGGCGGGTCCTGGTGACGCGGCATCGGGGGCGCGGCGCCGGGCCCAGCGTTTACTTCCCTTCAAAGGGAGGAGGTCGCGTGGGCGCGTGGCCGCACTTGTTTTCTGTGCTGTGGCTGCTGGCTGCAGTCCTGCTCTCCGGCTGCTGCCTTCGCTGGGCCAGGTAAGCGGCCCCACCCGTTGGGGCCGTTAAATGGGGAGTGCATATCCTTTTGTAGTTGGATATGGGGGGAGTCACATTTTATTAAGGGGGCATGATTTTGCTCATATTTAAAGGCACTTTGGTGCCATGCTTATATGATTCTTATACACATGTGAGGATCTGATTGGGGTTTCTTTTTCCTTACAGATCCCGGGATCCCTGCTTATGGTGGCCCTCCGGCTCTATGTTGCCTGGCTATTTATTGGGATATCTATTAATGTGTGTATATATATATATATATATATATATATATATATATATATATATATATATTATATACAGATATATATATAGTTTATTAAAGGGGACCTTAACTTAAAAAAAAAAAAAAAAAATCCTCCCTTCCGGGACATTACTAATAAAGGGGCATCCCGGGTTGGCTTATGCCTTAAAAGTCCCAAGTATTGCGAATACCATAAGTCACCATATGGAGGCTTCCGTAATTTCCGGAAACGGTTCTGCTGAGCCGTTCGGGGGGTGCGTAGGTTGTGGGGTTCCACTCCCAGCTGATGTCTTTATTTGCATCCCTTGTGCAAAGCAGACTATTGCGCGCCAGTCCGTTGCTTCGGCTGCGGGCCCATCGCATCCTTCATCATCTCCTACCTCTCCCTCCCTGTTCCGGACCCCGCATGACACTGTCAAAAGTGGGGATTCGCATTCCGAGGCGGCGGCACAGCCCAGCCCCCGGAAAGTAGTGCCCGTTAAAGCAGCGTTAAAGGCCACTGCAAAACGGAGGCACCTGACTCCGGTACCTTCGGCTCCACAGGACGAGCTATGTGAACCTGTGGAATGGTCCGATGGATCCCCGGATGAGGATGAATTTCCGTCGGAGTCAGATGAGCCTGCAGGTCAGCTTGAGGCTGATGTGATTGGCGATTGGTCAGAGGGGGTTGTTTTTGACACCCCCTCCATTCTGGCTCAAATGTTTAAAATTTTGAGTTTAGATCCACCTGAGGCGGCCGCCCTGCCAAAGGGTCAGTTGTTTAAGGAGCCTCAGCCGCGTTTGGTTTTTCCCAGACAACACCACTTTGAGAGGGTGGTTCTTAAGGAATGGGAACATCCCACGCGGTTATCTGGAATTCCTTCCAGTTGGGAAAAGCATTATCCTTTTCCGCCAGAATTGGTGAAGCTTTGGTCTGTCCCTCCTGACGTCGATACCCCTGTACTTGGGCTCTCCAGCACGGCTATGGTAGAGTCTGCTGAGACCACTGTCCCTAAGGATGGGGAAGATCGTCGGATTGACCGATAAGCTCGCAATGTTTTTATTTATTCCGGGTCAGCGTTGCGCCCAGTATGTGCTTCAGCCCTTCTTCTATTGGCAATTAAGTCCTTAATTCAGGGGCTTTATGAGGAACTTAATCCCGCTTGCAAACAGTTCACTGCGCTCAAGCAGTGTGAATCTTTTGTGTCTTATGTCCTGGCCGCTCAGGACGATGCGCTGGCTATGAGTAGCAAGGCAGCGGCTATGCTGGTGGCTATTCGCAGGTCAGTATGGCTGCGTCAGTGGTCAGCGGGCGCGGCTTCTAAAAGGGTGCTTACAGCTCTCCCCTTTTTGGGGTTGCGTCTGTTCGGGGAGAAAATTGATTCAGTCGCAAAGGGTGGTAAGATGCCACAATGCAAGAGGCCTCGTGTCCCCTTTGGGGGGGCAGGTTCCGGTAGGCCCTCCTTTCGAGGATTCAGAGCGGGCAGGGGTGCTTCCTTTCCCGCTACCAGAGGTGCAGGTTGGACTCGGGGGGGCGTGGCCGGCCCACTCAGTCCTGGGGCACCAAGCCCAAACCTGCTGATAAGCTCACTCAGCAATGAGGGGACTATTGCGACACTTCTCCCAGGTTTGGAACCAAGTGGTTCCAGGCAGATGGACCCAGGAGGTAGTGTCGGCCAGTTACGACCTGGAATTCGAGTCTCACCCTCCTTCACGGTTCGTTCGGTCTCGGGTGCCCATCGTTCCTTTGGCTACGCAGGGGCTCCTGGCGTCGGTAAGGGATCTGTTAGAGATAACGGTCATCCGGCCGGGGCCGCGCTTAGAGATGGGCCTCGTTTTCTACTCCAATCTTTTCGTAGTCCCCGAGAGAGATGGGTCGGTTCATCCCGGCCTGAACTCTCATCAACACAGAGTGTTTCTTCCTTTTGCCCAAATTCACACAAGAACGCTTCAGCTTTTTCTGTTAGCGTTTTGGGACCAGCAACCTCATCGCTGGATCAGTCCTTCCAGTTGCCCTCCTGTGTACGGCAGTCCCTCCTGTGGTGGTTGGTCTCGACCAATCTTGTGTAGGGCAGGCCTTTCCTGACCCCCCTTTGGAAAATTGTCACCACGGACGCCAGTCTGTCGGGATGGGGCAGATTCTGGAAGGAGCTGCAGTTTCAGGGGCAGTGGGGACCTCAAAGGCCCCACTTACCCATCAATATTCTGAAACTGAGAACCATCCGTCAGGTGCTTGCTCTCCTGACTCAGCACGTTCTGGGCCTTCCGGTCCAGATGTGTTCAGACAATCAAACAGCGGTTGCTTACGTCGGTCTTCAGGGAAGGACTCGCAGTCTGAGTACTCTCAGAGAAGTGTCCCTGATCCGGACCTGGGCAGTGTTCCATGTTCCTTGTCTCTCGGCGGTTTACATTCCAGAGGTGAAGAAACAGGTAGCGGATCGGTTGAGCAAGGGCTCTCCCCGTCTGGAAGAATAGGCTCTCCATCCTCGGGTGGTTCGCTCACTGTGTCTCCAATGGGGGACCCCGGAGGTGGACCTGTTGGCCCCTCATCACTATCACAGGCTCCCGAACTTCGTGTCGCTCTCCCAGGATCCTCTGGCTCTGGCAGTGGACGCCATGTCCCTGAACTGGGGAGTTCAGGGATTTCTATACCTGTTTCCTCCGATGCCCATGCTGGGCAGGGTTCTTCAGAAGTTGGCTCTGGAAAAGGTGTACGCCGTTCTCGTGGCCAAGACGAGTGAGGTTCGCAGACATCGTTCGGCTGGCAGTGGACCAGTTCGTTCTGCCTCTTCGGCCCGATCTGCTCACTCAGTGTCAATTGTGTTACCCCAATTTACCAGCGCTGGGTTTGATGGCCTGGCTGCTGAAACCTCCATCCTGAAGGAGGAGGGTCTTTCTGATTCAGTCATTAAGACTCTGATCAGTGCCCGGAAGAGGTCTTCTTCCATCACCTACTATAGGACTTGGAAAGCCTATATCGCTTGGTGTGAGATAAGATCTTTTCCTTGTAGGGTCTTTTCGGTCTCCAGGATTCTGGAGTTTTTACAATCAGGGCTGGACTCTGGTCTCCAGCGAATTACGTTGAAAGGGCAGGTCTCTGCCTTATCTATCTTTTTTCAGAAGCGTGTTGCGCTTAAACCTTTAGTTAAAACTTTTTTCCAGGGGGTTACGCATGTGCGGCCTCCCAGGAAACCATTACTCCCTGTTTGGGATTGGAATTTGGTTCTTTCTGCTCTTCAGGCTCCTCCTTTTGAGCCTTTGCAAGATATTGCTTTGTCTACCCTGACTCAGAAGATTGTCTTTTTGGTAGCGATCACTTCGGTCCAGCGTGTCTCAGAGTTGGCGGCCTTGTCTATCCAGGCGCCTTACTTTGAGAGGCATCAGGATAAAGTGGTTTTTCGGTTCAAGCCAGATTTTCTTCCTAAGGTTGTTTCTGCTTTTCATTTGAACCAAGATATTGTTCTTCCCTCCTTGTGTCCTAATCCTAAGAATGACAGAGAGGGTTTTGCATTGTTTGGATGTAGTACGCTGTGTTAAGTACTACTTGATTATCACGTCTCCTTTTCGTAGGACGGATTCTTTTTTTGTTGTGCCCCATGGGCCGAAGAAGGGTTTGGCACCAGCCAAATCTGCCATTAGCAAGTGGATACGTCAGGCCGTTGCTGCGGCCTATTCTGCTAAGGGAAGAGTTACCCCTTTTCGTATCACTGCTCATTCTACTCGCGCCGTTGGGGCGTCTTGGGCTTTTAAGCACCAAGCTTCTGTTGAACAAGTTTGTAAGGCCGCCACTTGGTCTTCTGTTCACACTTTTTTTTACAAGGTTGATGTGCGAGCCTCAGCGGATGCTGTTTTTGGCCGCAAAGTTCTGCAGACTGCAGTCATTTAAGTTATGCTTCACCTGGCCTTGAGATGCCCATCCCTTGTGGACACTGCTTTTGGATGTCCCATTAAGTGAAGAATATTTAGAAGTGAAGCGGGGTGTGTGGCACACCAAGAATAATACCATTTTGTGAGTACTCACCTGAAAAATGGATATTGTTGGTGTGCCGCTTCACTCCCACCCTTTTCGGTATTTCCGAAGCCTTTATATGGTGAAGCCTTTTTATTTATATCAAAATTGATTTTGAGGTTACCGGTGGAATACTGGTACCTTGTCTTTCTGCTTTTTTAATATACTGGTGATTGAAGGGAGGTACCAGGTATATATTGGCCGGAAGGGGGCTCGTTACAAGACTTCCTCTCTGCACTACGTCACCTGGTGGTCAGTTAACCCATTAAGTGAAGAATATTTAGAAGTGAAGCGGGGTGTGTGGCACACCAACAATAACCATTTTTCAGGTGAGTACTCACAAAATGGTATTTTTTGCGAGGCACATATAGTTCTTATATACAAGGAAGGGAGACCTCCTGATGCCTACTCTTCATATAGACCCATATCCCTTTTAAATCAGGATGCCAAAATATTAGCCAAATTGTTAGCCATTAGATTAAACCGAGTTATACTGCAATTGATTGGGCCTGATCAGTCTGGCTTTATGCTGGGTCGCACCACGGGGATAAACCTGCAGAGACTGATGTCGAACCTTCAAATTGTGCACGATAACTGTGGTGGTCGGGTGATTGTTTCGCTTGACAATAAGAAGGCCTTTAAATCGGTGGAATGGACTTTTCTGTGGGCGGTGTTGGCTAGAGTTGGGCTCCCCGAGAATTTCATTAAATATATCAAACTGCTATATGGGCGTCCCACAGCCCGCGTGCGGGTCAACGGATGTTGTTCCAAACCATTTACACTGAGCAGAGGAACCAGACAGGGGTGCCCACTCTCGCCACTGCTATTTGCATTGGCCATTGAACCGTTGGCAATTCTGGTTAGGAACTCCCCGGCCATCGCGGGATGGAAACTGGGTGCGGTGGAAGAGAAAATTTCGCTGTACGCAGACTATACTCTGCTATACTTGGCCGACGGCCACAAGTCCCTAGAAGCAGCCTTAGACATCATCGATACATTCGGGAGATTCTCAGGTTTGAAAATTAATTGGGACAAATCCAGCTTGATGCAGGTGGATGCCTGTGACTCTGCATCTCTCCCAGATCCCAGCTGAAGGTGGTACGGCAATTTAAGTATCTCGGGATCATGATTGGGAAGCAGTCTAGTCAATTTATGCCTCTCAATATATCACCAGTCATTGCGAAATTGAAGCAGAGGGTCAGTCGGTGGGCGGATCTCCCACTGTCGGTCATGGGTAGGATCAATATATTCAAGATGATCTTTCTTCCAAAATTATTGTGTATTTACCAGGCCTCGCCCATATTGCTCCTTGCTTCTCATTTTAAGGCGCTGGAAGCAATTATTTTTGGATTTATTTGGGGGCAGTCCCCTCCTCGGGTTAAATAGGCAAATTATGAAAGCACAAATAGACGTAGGAGGGCTGGCTGTACCACACATGAAAATGTACTTTTATGCTACCCAGCTGCTGTATGCCCATTGGTGGATTAGACGACCGGGGGATAATCCAGTGGTACGTCTGGAGGAGGCAGTGCTGGGCTCCCCCGTGCGGCTATCCTCCTTGGCCTACAGGGGCACAAGGGGACTCGGGAAAGCGACCACGTGTATGAGAACGGTCTGCAGTATCTGGGAGAGGGTGGCCAAATTATGTGCGGATCCAGACGGGAGTGGAGCGTTTTCCCCCTTCACCCCCCTTTGGGCTAACCCTAGGCTTCCGGAACTCGGGACTGTGCAGGATCCACACTTCTGGGATAGAAGGGCAGTCCACCGGCTGGGCCCACTTTACAGAGAGGGGGTACTGGTGTCCTTTGATTAGCTCAAAGAGAGCTTCGACTTGTCTAACCGGGATTTTTTCCGTTACTTACAAATTAGACACACCCTGAATGCTCAATTCTCCAGGGTGGGCCCAAGGGTGTCGGTTTCGCAGGTGGAGAATGTGGTTAGAGATTCGAACCTGGAAAAACCAGTCTCCACACTGTACAAATGTTTGCTAGGCGAACTGGGGTCCCCTAGGGAAGGGATTGAGATGAAATGGCAGGCTATAGACCAGTGCCTGGATCAGGACGATTGGGAGGAGGTGCTGGATAATCTGCACTCTTCGGTGGTTGAGGCGAGAGATAGAATGATCCAGACCAAATGGGTCCATCAGGCGTATGTCACTCCGGTCCGTCTGCACAGGATGGGCCTGCTGGATAGGGACACATGTCCTAGATGTGAGGGTGGTAGCGGCACATGGGTGCATATGATTTGGTCATGTGGAATACTTGCTGGCTATTGGGAGGATGTAATGGACCTGATTAGCAGAATAGTGGGATTTCGCATCAGGGGTTCAGTTTCGCTATGCCTTCTGGGAGTGGTGGAGCCGCTGTCGGAGCTCAGTGCATTGAAAGCTTTGCTTCGGCTGCTGCTCTTTTATGCCCGGAAGTGTATACTGATAAACTGGAAGCACCCGGCTAAGCCGTCTGTGCAGGCATGGAAAAGGCTGGTTAATCAGAAGCTTGCCATGTATAAATTGACATATGAGGCGAGAGGAGTGCCAGACAAGTTTACCAAGGTCTGGGATCCCTGGTTACAGTGCCAAGATACGGCCTCTGATGATGGCTGAGGTGAGAGTATGGTCGCATCATGGTGGTTTTGGCTCTTACGCCGATGGGTGGAGCAGATGAAGATGATTGTGGATTGGCGTCCGATCTGGGGTGGGGGGGGGGGAAGCAGAGGGAGGTGGAGAGTTTCTGTGTGGGAGAACGATTACCCTGATGTACTTCTAACCATTTTCTGCTCTTTTGGGTCTCCTCAAAAGGATTTCTTATCTTGTAGGGCTTGAGTCCGGAGTGAATGTCTTCGTGTTGTGTGAATGGCCGTCTTTTGTGTAAGTAGGCCAGTCTGCTAATAGGGGCCTGTGGCATCTTGTTTGCTGTATTGCATAATATTATTGTATGTTATGTTTTACGTTTCATGCAAAATAAAAACTTTAAAAAAAAAAAAATGCACTTAGGTCAGTAAAATGTCTGAATGTGTGGTAAGAATGGAGCATGATAAAATGTAAATGAAATACACAATATTTAATACTTATTTATGTATGGACGATTTTTACATAAACTGTAAACTTGTCGTACTTTCGTTCTATTCCCTTGCATATGAAGTTGGTAGATTTGTATGTTGGTGTAAAAAATAAGATTTTAACAAATAAAAAATAGTAAAATATAAAAAGGATTTAATAAAGTTTAACGTTTTAAGTGCTTTACAGTAATTAACACAACGTGGAATAAAGTTGGAAAAAATTCACTAAAATGTTTACTTTAGCTCCAAATTATTAATTCTTTCAAGCGGCACTGTAAGAAAATGTACCCCAAGATTTGCTATGCAATTTCTTCTGATGGTGACAATACTGACCACATATGTGGTAAAAAAAAAAAAAAAAAATCTTTTTGGGCATATGGATGGGGTCACAAGGGAAGAACTACTGAGCTTTTGGGGTTGTGGATCAGGTTGGAATACTTGCAGATGTTGCATTTGCAGAACCCTGCAGGTAACAAAATGGCAAAAAAATGACCCTATTTTGGAAACTATGTACCCCCCCCCCCCAACAAATTAATCTAGGGGTGTAGTGAGCATCCTGAACTCATCTAAATAAAAATAAGAGTACAATTTGTGTAAAAAAAGAATTACCTACAGCAACGGTTAAATACCCTTGCTGAAACCTAAGGCCCCCCCCCAAAAAATGCTGCTTACTTAAACTAGATTTAATCTTGATTGTACATTCATAATTATTTCACTGCTGCTGCGGATAATATTATTGCAGCCAGAGCATAAAGACCTGACCATGGATGTGGTGAGTAAAGTGAACTCGCATTTGGTCTTTCGACGCCTTCCCTGCTGCCATCTCTGGGTCCTCCTATGATGTCACCAGATCTATCATTTGCGGACAGGATCCTACACTTCTCACTGCCACCTCTAGATCACCCACCCCACCTCATTTATCAGTTTTGTGCTTGCTTAGTATCATTTAGAGAAAGGAAGCACCTTTTGTCTCTCAGCCATCTTGACCCAATCATTGTCTGCAAATACAGTGATGATTTACCAGTATGATGTACTTTTATAAGTCAATCACCTTTCTGATTTGATCAGGGCCTCGGCAGCCTGGAGTAAAACCCACTTGATACAGATGTACATATTGTCCTACGAAAGAGTTTACATGTTTTGGTAATTTGCTTAAGGTCTATATTATAAGTGAGATGGGACAGTAATTACCCCAGTGAGAGGGGTCACGTTCTGGCTATGGAATTATGCTTAGATATGCTAAGTTTAAGCTGCGTTTAAGCTGCGGTATAAAGATCTGCTACTCTTAATTGCAATTAAACAGGGTAGTTAAATGTGAAGCTAGGGTACTTTTGAAATAGGAGCCATCTGGGCCTTGGGTCTTGCCATTTTTCAGGGTTTTGATGACCTCCTCGTCTCTGAACACTTCATCCAGCTGTGCCCTATGTTCAGGAGTTAGTTTAGGAAACACTTCGACCCCGCCCCAAAAAAAAAAAAAAAAAAAAAATGCATCTGCTTCTGATAGGATAAACTCCAGGTCACTGGAGTAGAGTTTTTTTATAAAAGTTAAGAATTCTTCTACAAACTTTAGGGGATCACTGGAATGAATACCAAATAGATGGAGTTAGGAAATAGCAAATGCCTTGTTTCTGGGTGCAAACTTCCTCGCCAGGAGCGTGCCAACCTAATCGCTGGTACTGTCAAATTTATGCTTGCCCCATCTTTTGTTTTTAGTAGTAAGTAGGGTATGGAGATCACATCGGAGATTATCAGTTCTATTCAGAATGCCCCTATTTGTATTCTCTTTATGGTCTTTAAAAACTTTTGTCAGAAGATTCTAAACCTGATAGGCTCGTACAGTACAATGTCCTTGTGGACTACCCAACTGATTATGAGGGAAGTGCCTGAGGAGGACTTGAAAAAATCCTTACGTTTACTCTGTAGATCATCACATATCTTCTTTTACTTAATAGGTTAAGTCTCCATCTTGACCTAGGTGGTTCGGTACCAAAAGTCAAAATAACTGCGGGATAGTCGGCCCAGGGTACTTCCAGAATTTTGCATGACTGAAGCTTAGGGACTAGCATGAGGGTATAAGTGGATTGTCTGTTCTGAAGTGGGAATGATGAGCTCGAGGGTAAAAGATATTTTCCCTACCACTGGGATTATCTTCTCTCCAGCAATTTACAAAATTGTGAGAGTGCAAATGTTTGGGATGATTATTTTGAGATTTATCCGGGGTAGCATCTAGCAGTACATTAGATTCCACACTCAGGATTGGTAGAAAAGATGTCCCATATTAGGGTTATAGTAATTTGTGAGGGAGATCAATTGCTCATTAATTTTTGCCCTTGATGCCAATCTTGTGTGCGGCCGAGCTTCCATTCAGCTTCTCTAGTTGCACATTAATATGGACGGTTTTTCGCCTCTAGTCCTTAAACAGGGAATTTGCCCCTCTAAAGCTGCTAACTGGTCAAGGCAGCGCTGCCTTAATTAAGAAATACAATGCAAATGTGCAAAAGTTCAGTTGGGAAATCTGAAGTGCATATGTAAAAATAAGCTGCAGATATCTTTGTCTTCTGTTTCAAATGGCTAAAAAAAAAATAGTAGATCATTCCTCCTCTCACCTGCACTACTTAGTTGTGGGCTACAGGCAGGTTGAGGGAGCACAAAAGGCCACTCTATGCATAGGAAGCATACTGTAGTATGAATTGAAAGTTCATGTGCTATGGCAGAGCTTTGGGTTAGAATTTGCTACAACATAAGTTGAAGCATTGTACTACCTAAATAGTGTTGTAAATCTGATAATTTTGTAAGAAGGCTAGCCAGCTATGAACCAATGGATGTCTCTTCTACTTTTTCAGTTTTTGGTCAAACCACTTTATCGCAAAAGTGTAAGTCTGCAGGAACCTCAACGGATAGAGGAGATCACACCAAGACCTGCCTTTCGAAGACACACATCCCTTTCACAGAGTATAAAAAGGTATGGGAGATATACGTCAAATAAAATTCACATATTTATCTGGTGCATATTTTGTTTGAAATAAACTCTCAAAACATTTCAACACTAGTGGTCACCCTTAAGGCTTCCAGTCCTCCCCGGGATCTTCCGCAGTAAGAAGGCCCAAAAGGAGTCCTCTCCCCCACTTCCACAGCCACCACCGCTAGCTCTGCCTTTTGTGATCGGGGTAGATGGCGTCGCCTTACTCACGGGGCTGAGCAGTCAGATGCCAAAGGTGGTCACTGGAGGAAGTTTGGGAGGGGTAAGGGGTTGTGATCCCCTGCCTCCCCAGCCCCTCTCTGTCAACAGATTGCCGCGGGACACAGGATCGGAAGTGTATATTAAAAAAAAGTCATTTCTTTCTTATGTGTTTTTTTTTTTTTTACATTTAACCCTTTGTGAACTGGTAAGGGGTCCATGAGACCCCTATACCAGTTCATGAGGGTTGGCGGCTGGCAAGTCACCTGCGGCTGCCCCCAGCCCCCCATTACCTGCCTTTCCAAAGCCTGGGGGAGCAGAAGAGCCCAGGGCCATGGAGGCTTTGCAAGCTTGTAGCCTGCAGTGCAGGGACCACAGAATCTGGCTCCTGCACCCTGTTCTTATAAGCCCTGCATAGCTGGTCCCCGGGCTGGTTATTAAGGGTAGGGGCCATGTAATTTTTGGGGGGATTTTTAAGGGTTTTTAAGAATGGTGTCCCTCCCTCGGGGAAGGGGGAGCCATGCCATTTTTTTTATTTAACCCTTTATAGTGTGGATAGTAGTTGTATTTTATTTGTAGATGTTATAAAGTGCTCTCTTCAGTTTAGGGTGTCTCCTGGGAAGGAATGGCAGACTACCGATTCATATGTGGTACCTTTTGTAATGGGGAGAAATGGGGCTTTCACATGCAATCAATTGTGTTTTCTTGAATAAAATGTCTTATTTAAAATAAACAAGACAATGTAAAAAATATATATTTTTCCTCTCAAAAAATATAAAAAGGGGCGTGGCCTGGCGCGCTAATGGAGAGGCCGCACTAACCTGAGCTCCTGATCCTACCCGGGCTTTTTTCCCATTATACGAGGCAATCAGATCACTGAATTATCCTGTGGCATGCCAGGCAGACGGGGCAAGAGAAAAGACAGAGGCAGAGGTGCAGCTCGAGCCGGCGTCGGGCGGGTGAGGGAACCGGCAACCTTACCTCCTCTCAACGGCGGTGTGAGGAGTGAGCGGCTCGCGCGGCCTACGTTGACGGAGGCACCCTCATCGGCGCATTCACTGGAACCTCCGGACGGGAGGGAGAGATCCGGGCGGGCGGAGGACCACGGAGAAGCCCGAAGTGCGGTGCGGCGGGCGCCGGAGATTACACAGGCGGCCCCTGCAGTGCTCAGCGTGGAGAGGACAGCACGCAAGATGGCGGCGGTGAACGAGGTAGGGAGGTCGCCCCCCTCTCCACCCACCAGATCCCACACTCAGGCATCGGCGTCGGGAGACCCTGAGTGCACCAGTATAGCAGGCCCCCATTACCACATAGCAGGGGGCAGCCCCACTTGTTACAAAGAACCTGCGCCCCGCGATGACGGGGAGGCAGCCCAGCTCACACATGTCCAAGATGGCGGACGGGAAACAGGGGCAGCAGATAGACGGCCACAGCTGAGACCTGAGGAGAGGGCCACTCTGGCCAATGGAGCAAAAGGAGGGGAAGATCAGCTATCCACTAACCCACAGGGGGAACGGGGACACAAAACCCCTACCACAAAGCCCCAGCAGCTTCATATGGCAGCGTGGAAGGAGACAGCCTTAAACAAACTGGGAAAATATGCCTTCCTTCCAGATGGGAAGGACCCAGACAACCCGCCACCCGCCACTGCTACAAGAGGGGCACCATTTACACCCCAAGTGCCACAGGGGAGAGCTCCCCTCCCACAGAGGGCCCCGAGATCCAGATCCAGAAGCAGATCTAACCCAGGGCACACCAGGAGCCCCAGCCAAGACCGCGACTGGGCTACCAATGGGACGAGAACGTCCAGCCCGCTACCGCCCAGCCCCCAGCCTGATACCTCTATGTCATGGCCTTCCCAAGGGGACCCAGCCATCCCGAGCTCCCCGGTCTTGATGTCATACTCCCATGAGGAACCTCTTCGCCCTATGGAGATATTTTCCACCCCGGTGGAGGTAGCGCTCCCTTCTCCAGATGCTTCAATTCTGCAATCCCCGCAACAAACCTCAAACGATATCGTGGACACCCCAGCTCACGCAGGCAATATACACAGAGAAACCCTTTCTTTCTTGAGGTCCATCCCCACCAGGGCGGACTTTGAGGCGCTCATTTCTAAGTATGAGATGGCATACAAAAAGGATATCGCGGAGGTAAAGGGCCACCTCCAGGCCCTTGACACCAGGGTGACATCCCAACAATCAGCTACTGAAGCCGCTATCGCAGATCTAGCTCAGCGAGTGGAGGCCCAAAATGCGCAGATTCTCCAGCTCCAGCTACAACATGATGACCTAGAGAATAGGCACAGGAGAAACAATCTGCGGCTCCGGGGTATTCCGGAAGCTTCGGCGGGTGAAGACGTGAAGCAGATCATCACCACTATCTTTAACAAATTATTAAACAGAGACGCCGAGACCCCAATTGAGATCGACAGAGCGCATAGGGCTCTGGGCCCCCGCAATCCTGACCCGTCACGTCCACGAGATGTAGTATGCAGGGTCCACTTCTACAAAATTAAAGAGGAAATAGCCCGCAGAGCCTGGCGACACGGACCGGTGGACTTTGATGGCGCTAACATACAAATTTTACCAGACCTATCCAGGCGCACCCTGCAAATGAGGAAGATGATGCGACCGGTACTAGAAGCTGTTAGAAATGCGGGAGCCTCCTACCGTTGGGGCTTCCCCTTCCACCTGATTGTACACAGAAACCGCGAGACATTCCTTCTCAAAACTCACCGGGACCTGGAGGGACTTTTCTCATTCCTGGGCTGTGATCCGTTCCAAGCCCCAAACTGGCTTCTCCCCAATGCGGAACCAACCACACGGGTGACTCGTGGGGCGCCCCCCCGCAGATCGAGAATGTCCAGACCCCGATCGGGATACGAAAGACGCGCTGGACCTATGGACAGTGAGCCATGACCTCTCTCGCCCTGGACAAGCAGGAACTGCGGTGATATTTTATTATGTTTTAGAGTTTTAAGTTACTGATTTATTGCCCAGATCACTAGATCTGATTGCTCAGGTATAGCCTGTATACTTTGTTTACTGGCTATCTTCCTCTTTTGTTAACCGAAGCCCGGTGGATATGGTTGGCGGCTACCCCAGTCTCGTTGCTAGCTGCAAACCCCCACCTAGGTTGGCATCAGCCCCCCCCCGACAGGAGGAGCGCTGATCCCCCAGAGCAGTAGCTCTTTAGTGTTTCCCTCACGCCATACTTGGCCTTTGTATTGTTTGCAATGTCTTTTTTTACCTTATTGCCTTGTTCCTGCCTCCCCCCCACCCCAGTGTTCCCCCTCTCGCACCACAACCCCCCGCCACCAGGACCCCCCCACACCCAACCACAGCCCCCCCCCTTCCCCCCACCGGAACCTTCCGCCCCCCGACCTCCAGAGAAAACAGGGAGTGACCCCCGGACACCCAGAGCCCTCCCGAGATGGGCGAGATAGTGATCAGCTCGTTTAATGTAAAGGGACTTAATATCCCCGAGAAACGGTCCAAGATTCTATACAACCTCCATAAGCAGAAAGTCAAAGTAATCCTCTTTCAAGAAACCCACTTTAAGACAGGTCACATACCTGATATTCGGGATAGACACTATACAACTTGGCACCACGGCCCCAATCCGGAGGGGAAAACAAAGGGGGTATCAGTAGCCTTCCACAAATCACTCCCCCACGAGACCCTTGATGTTCGGGTCGACCCCCGGGGTAGATTTCTCTTCCTTAAAGTCAGGATATTCCACAAAATATATACATTTGCAAGCCTATACGCTCCCAATACAGACCAGATCAGATTCTCCATCCAGACCCTCAGAATGCTGGAGGACTTTGCGGAGGGGGTGATCGTCATCGGAGGAGACCTGAACGTCCCCCTTAACCCCTCGGTCGACTCCTCCTCCGGGAGGGCATCTGTGTCGTTGAGTAAAATAAATAGCTTGAAAAAAGCTCTAACAAAACTCCAGCTGGTTGACACCTGGAGGGTTCTCCACGGCCAGAAAAGAGATTACTCCTTTTTCTCCCACGCCGCAGGCTCATACAGCAGGATTGACTATTTGCTCACGAGCCACCATGCATTGGACTGGGACCCTAAGGCGTGGATAGGACCTATTTTATGGTCCGATCATGCCCCGATCTTTATCTCACTGGCCCTCCCAGGCCTCTCCCCTCTTTGCTGGTCGTGGAGACTCAACGATAATCTGCTTGACGACGCGGCGTGCTCCGCTGCGGTGGAACAGTCGATTCAGCACTTCCTGGACGATCACAGAGCCGATCCAACCCCCCTGCCCACTCAATGGGAGGCCCTGAAATGTGTTCTCAGGGGAGAGCTTATTAAACAAGGCTCTAGAATTAAACGGGATAAAGCAGACCAAATTAAAAGAGCGTTGAATGATATTAATACCCTAGAAACTACACATAAAGCCAACCCAACTAACCTTGGGCTTTTGAAACTTCAGGAGGCCAGGGAGAAACTTCAGACCCTATATAATCGATCTTACCTGAGCTACAGAGATAGGGGCAGAGCACAGCTATATAGGCTAGCGAATAAATGCGGTCGCACACTGGCCAGAACCCTCCATCCACGACCAACAGCCTCATATATTCCTGCACTCCGGAAACCTGACGGGTCATTGGCACAATCCCCCTCAGACATAGCAGCCACCTTCAGAGAATATTACAATTCCCTTTATAACATCCAAAACCCTCCTGGCTTGCCCCCGGGACGAGGAGCCTCCTCCACAGCGATAGAAGATTATATCTCTAGCACCCTTTTACCCACGATCTCCTCAGAGGAGGCGGAGGCCTTAGAGATGCCCTTTTCTGAACAGGAGGTTACCCAAGTAATCAAGGACTCGCCAGCTGGCAAATGCCCGGGTCCGGATGGATATACCCCTAAATTTTTCAAACGATTTGGATCTCAGCTGACCCCCTTCCTGACAAGAGTCTTTAATTCTATAGGGGGAGACTGCCCCTTCCCTAGGCAAGCCTTGGAGGCCACAATCTCGGTTATCCCAAAACCAGGAAAGGACACCGCGATTTGTGGGAATTACAGACCGATCTCACTCATCAACATCGATCTTAAACTTTTTGCAAAGATCATAGCTCTAAGGCTTCAGGGATTACTCCCGGGTAGGATTCATCTGGACCAGGTGGGGTTTGTTCCGGGGAGGGAGGCCAGGGACAATACTAACAAGCTGTTCACCCTGATCTCACACATAACTTCCTCCAACACCCGGGCCTGTCTCCTCGCCTGTGATGCCGAGAAGGCGTTTGACAGGGTGAACTGGACATTCTTGTCAGCCACACTGAAGCAGATTGGCCTTGGCCCTGGCCTCCTCTCCAAGATTTTGGCCCTGTATACTAGTCCGACCGCCAGAGTTAGAGTTAACGGCCTGCAATCCGCCCCATTCACTATAGGCAATGGCACGAGACAGGGCTGCCCCCTCTCCCCCCTTCTCTATGTTCTAACAATGGAGCACTTAGCCACGGCCATACGCAATAACCCGGATATTAAGGGTATTCAAGTTGCAGACCACCACTATAAAGCTTCCCTATTTGCGGATGACTTGATACTGCACATCACGTCTCCACATATATCATTCCCGGCTCTTCTAAAAGAATTTGAGCGATTCGGTGCGGTAAGCAATTTCAAAATTAACCTCTCCAAAACCGAGGCGCTCAACCTCTCCCTCCCCAGCCAGGAGGTACGCCTCCTGGAATCAAACTTTCCATTTAAATGGAAACAGCAATCCATCAAGTATTTAGGAATACAGATACCGGCGGACCTCTCCAAAATATATGAGCTAAATTACTCCCCCCTACTAACTAAAATTGGACAAGATTTAGAGGCCTACGTGAGGAGACCGATCTCATGGTTTGGAAGGGTCAATAGCCTAAAGATGGACGTACTCCCGAAACTTCTATATGTCTTCCAGGCGGCCCCGATTGGACTTCCCGGCAGCTTCTTTAGAAGATTGAGATCTATATTCTCAAAATTTGTGTGGGGGACTTCCAAACCAAGGGTCAGCCTCTCTACTCTCTCTAGGGGCAAAGGAGATGGGGGCATAGGTCTTCCTGATCTGAAATCCTATCACACATCGGCGGTCCTGCAGAGGCTAGTAGACTGGACCCGCAGAGGGGAGGAAAAACTCTGGGTGCATTTGGAAAGGTCGCTCTCTCGATTCAACCCCGCCACTGTAGCGTGGGCTGCCCCACTAACGAAAACTCAAAAAGGAGCCCTACCCTTCCTCATGAAACATTTTCTAGACATATGGGACCCCCTGCAACACAAACACAACCTAGTCCGCAGACCTGGCCCACTCACACCCATCTTTGACAACCCAGCATTTGAACCGGGCCTTCTATCAAGAAGCTTCCTTCTTTGGGAGGCATCAGAGGGAACTACGGTGGGCCAGGTGATGCGAAACGGGGCCATTCCCTCTTTGGACGATTTGAAAGCTAAAGCAGGGGCCAAACGCATATCATGGTTGCTCCATAGACAGCTCCATACCTTCCTAACTTCCAACAACATGATCGATAAAAGTCGGACCCCCCCCACGAAACTAGAACTACTCATACTGCAGGAAGCCCCCCCAACTCACACGATTTCTAAGCTCCACAACATCCTCACCAAGGCCCTACATTCGGGGACCCCCAGATACATTGAGAAGTGGGAAAAAGAACTAGGCCTCAAGTTCTCTGAAAACGAGGTGACAAAAATATATACCTGCACCCTCAGCTCATCTATAGCCACATCCATTAACGAGCGCAATTTTAAGATCCTTGCCCGCTGGTACAGGTGCCCAGCCGATATTCATAGATTCGATAAAACAACCCCTATCACATGCTGGAGATGTCAGAAAGAGGAAGGAAATATGACCCATATTTGGTGGAGCTGCCCAAGTATCAAAAGCTT
This sequence comes from Gastrophryne carolinensis, assembly GCA_027917425.1. Taxonomy (NCBI): domain Eukaryota; kingdom Metazoa; phylum Chordata; class Amphibia; order Anura; family Microhylidae; genus Gastrophryne; species Gastrophryne carolinensis. Next base: position 130,959,883 of record CM051243.1, on the reverse strand, counting down.
ATGGGACGAAATTATCAATATATATGGGCAGGTCTCAGGCAGGGCCATTATGAACACGCCCCGGTTGGCACTCCTGTCGTTGCTTCCTGATTCCTTAGCCAGCGCGAAGAAAGATGTACTCCGGTTCTTCCTAGCGGCCATGAGAGCAATCATTCCTAGACACTGGAAAACATCAGACTCTCCGACATTGGCTGAATGGGTGGTGGAACTGGAGGCTATCCGCTACATGGAGAGCTTGTCCTCCGTGGACGCGGAGACTAGCGACAGATATGTGTCGACCTGGGCGAGTTGGTTGGAGTACCGGGACACCCACTTGCCAGCGAGGCTGCGGGCGGCTGAGTGAACACAGGCTGTAGGAGCCAGGTAGCGTCTACAGGGATTCCCTGGACCATGCGTCCTCCCCGCACTGTTATTACAGTCCGGACTAACAAATCAAAGAATACTTGATACACCCTTTACCCAATAGCCAACACTGGAGCCACGTACTAGTGGCATACTACCCCACATCCATTAGAGCCCTCCCCCTCCCTCCACCCTCCCCCGGGAGGGGCCCCGCAGCTTTATAAATTACAGAGATTTGATCAAGGATGTACACTTAATCTTAACATGTTACGTATTGTCTCGTTGTCAAATGGAAATTGAATGATGTATATCCTAACTACCGATTGTATAAGCTTTACTTATGTTGCCCCTCATAAGCCTCCCATTTCCCGAACCCTTGCCTTCTGTACCCCTCTCCCTCCCCCCCCCTTTTTTTCATTTCGCCTGTTTTTTGTGTCTTCATTTATGTCAAACCTATCTGCTGTTTGAAAACCAATAAAAATTGATTATACTAAAAAATATAAAAAATCAGTGGAAACATTACAAACAAGACATTTCATGTTAAAGCCTAAATTCTACCGCAAAAAAAAATATAATTTTCCTGGAAATCACAGTTAAACATAGCGCAAAATGTTGGAAAATGACCTTTCAACAGAGGGTGAAAAAACCTTAATTAGGCAAGCCGTTAAAAGTAGCTATGCATGTTTGGTAGCATGGAGCCTGCAGCTGCAACAATGTCGGGCAGCCCAGCAGATGGCAGTTAAAGAGACAGGTTCAGGTGCGGACAGTCTTCAGCAACTGGTAAGATAGAAATGTTGTTTTTCATATCTGAGTTATAGTACAGCTAAAATGGTTAGGGGTATTAAAGGATTTTGTTTTTTCTTGATTACTTATGTCTCTTAGCCTGAAACGCATAAGATCAGGGATTCTGAGCACCCTAAAACAAAGCTCAAGGATTCCAAAAAATGTAAATGTTTTGAAGAATGCAGCATTGTGCTTCCGGATACATGGCAAAAGCCTCTGTGCCATGATTTTAGAAAGAAACGGATGCAGACACTGTGGTCGTCCTCAGGGAAATCCTGGCAATGCGGCAGGAGATTGCCACAATATGGGATGACCAGAGGGGTTTAGTAGCTCAGAGTTATCCATTGCTACCTCACCAACTCCTCATCCAGTTATAGAGAGTCAATTAGCCTTGATTCCTGGTCCACTCCAGATTAATATGGCACCTGAGCTGAGAGAAGTAAGTGAAGAGGACCAGGGGCAGGTTGTTCAAACAAATTATCTGAAGAACTTGAAAAATTGTTAGATGATATGTATGAAACCTGGGGAATTCAGTATGTTAAGCCTTTGTCAGTACAGGATGAAATGTACAAGAAATGTATTCTCAGTGTGCCACACACCCCACTTCACCTTTAAATTCTTCACGATTGGGTTACTCACCGCCAGGTGACGCTGTTGCAGAGAGGAAGTCTTGTAACGAGCCCCCTTCCGGCCTATATATACCTGGTACCTCCCATTTAACACCAGTGTTTTTCTCTCTGCATGACGACAAGACAGAAAAATGAAGTCTTACCCCGGCACCCCCTTTTGGTCTATTTCTGCCCAGTTTGATTGTTTGTTACCTATATGGTTAAATGGAAGCCTCCCAGCCCAGGCTGCTCACTGGGCAATTGGTAGATGGCACTATAGGTGCCTAGGAGCTTATCTCCTCCGCTCGACCCCCTGTTTTGGGGCAATGCGGCTATCCGGCATGGTGATCCGGATTTGGGATGCCCCTGTCCCGAGGTGCCCCTTGCTCTCCCGTTACGGTCCCTTCTCCCTTCACTATGGGGGGGTGGAGGGATGTGTGTATGCATGTATGTTTTTACTTATTTAACCTTGTTATGTTCAGGTCTGCACCGCAAGCAAGGGTGCACATGGCCTGACTGTCGGGCACCTCTTGTTTTGCGGCACCGCCGTCTGGCGTGCCGCACTGTTTGAATCTGGAGGGGGGCGGGGCTCGGATGACGTCAGAGGGGGCGTGGCTGGACCAGCGGCATCATACAACGGCCCCAGCCGCGCTTCCTTCCTTCCTCTCATTAGAGTTCAGGTGTGGGGCACTCAGCCGCACAAGTTTTTTATCTCTGCTGCCGCTGCTACTGCTGCTACTTCTGCTACTGCTGCTACTGCTGCTACTGCCGCTGTTCGGGTGCCTTGGTGATTCAGCCTTGCTTGGGCAGGTAAGCGGCCTCACCTCGTGTGGGGCCGTCTATTGTTTTATTAAAAAAAAAAAAAAAGGAAAAACAAAGGACAAGAGTTTTTGCTGGTTAAAATTCTTTGGCCTCTTTTAAGCACTCTGGTGCGTTTTTTATTATGTGTTATATTGTTGCATGAATGTTGTACTGCATGCTGCCACTTGTTTTCTGGGGATCTTACTGTTGGTTTTTTCCCCACAGATCCTGGGATTCCCTCAATGCAGTGGCTTCCCGGTTCTATTATGCCTGGCTAGTCCTATTACTCTAAATTGGGACATATTTATATATTTATTTATATATATATATATATATATATATATATATATATATATATATATATATATTGGAAAAAATTAAAAAAAAAAAAAAAGGGGGATCATTATTATTATAAATTAAATCCTCCCTCCCGGGGCATTAATATAAAGGGGCATCCCGGGTGGCTTATGCCTAAAACCCTTGGTTGTGCGAATACCATAAATCACCATATGCAGGCTTCCGATAATACCGGAAATGGTTCTTCTGGGCCATCCAGGTTGTGTGGGGGCTGCGGGACTCCGCTCCCAGGCGATGATGTTATATTGTGCATTCCTTGTGCAAAGCAGAATATTGCGCGTCAGTCCGTCGCTCCGGCTGCTGGCTCCTCGCAACTTCCATCATCTCCTACCCCTCCCTCCCTGTTCCGGACCCCGTGTGACATTGTCAAAGGTGGGGATTCGCAATCTGAGGTGTCTGCACGATTGTCCAACCTCGAGAAGATAGTTTCCGTTAATGCAGGGTTGAAGGCCACTGCGAAACGGAAACACCTTTTTCCTGTGCCTCCGGCTTCACAGGATGAGGTATGTGAGCCTGTGGATTGGTCCGATTACTCCCTGGACGAGGAGGGGGAATTCCTGGTGGAATCAGATGAGCCTGCAGATCAGCTTGAGGTTGATGCTATTGGCGATCTGGCTGCGGGGGTTTCCCTTGTGACACCCCCTCCATTCTGGCTCAAATGTTTGAAATTTTGAATTTAGATCCGCCTGAGGCTGTCACCCTGCCAAAGGGTGAGTTGTTTAATGTGCCTCAGCCGCGTTTGGTATTTCCCAGACAACAACACTTTGAGAGGGTTGTGCTTAAGGAATGGGAACATCCCACGCGGTTAACTGGAATTCCTTCCAGTTGGGAGAAACGTTATCCTTTTCCGCCAGAATTGGTGAAGCTTTGGTCGGTTCCCCCTGATGTCGATACCCCTGTGCTAGGGCTCTCTAGCACGGTTATGGTGCAGTCTTCTGAAACCACTGCCCTTAAGGATGGTGAGGATCGTCGGATTGACCAGTATGCTCGCCATGGTTTTATTAGTGCCGGATCGACGATGCGGCCGGTGTGTGCCTCGGCGCTTCTTCTATTGGCGGTCAGTTGTTCAGCATCTATGCGTGGATCTTGATCCCGCTTGTAATGAGTTTACTGCTCTTAAGCAGTGTGAGTCTTTTATTTCCTATGTTCTGACCGCTCAGGACGATGCGCTGGCTATGAGTAGCAGGACAGCGGCAATGCTGGTGGCTATTAGTCGGTCAGTATGGCTGCGCCAGTGGTCGGCGGACTCAGTTTCTAAAAAGGTGGTCACAGCACTTCCATTTTTGGGCTTGCGACTGTTTGGTGATAAAATTGATTCAGTTGCAAAAGGTGGTAAAATGCCTCAACGCAAGAGGCCTCGTCGTCCCTTTCGGGGGGCAAGTACTGTTAGGCCTTCCTTTCGGGGATTCAAAGCGGGTAGGGGGGCTTCCTTTCCCGCTACCAGAGGTGCAGGTTGGACCCAGGGGAGGGGTCGTGGCCGTCCCACTCAGTCCTGGGGCACCAAGCCCAAGCCTGCTGGTAAGTCAGCTCAGCAATGAGGGGCTGCCCTCACCCATGCGGGTGGGGGGACGATTGCGACACTTCTCCCAGGTTTGGGACCAGGAGGATCCGGGAGGTGGTGTCGTCCGGTTACAAACTGGAATTCGGGTCTCGCCCTCCTTCACGGTTCTTTCGGCCTCGGGTGCCCATCGATCCTTTGGTCGCACAGGGGCTCCTGGCGTCGGTAAAGAATCTGTTAGAAATGGCGGTCATCCGGCCGGTACCACGCTTAGAGATGGGCCTCGGTTTCTACTCCAATCTTTTCGCAGTCCCCAAAAAGGACGGGTCGGTTCGTCCCGTCCTGGACCTGAAATTACTCAACAAGTTCATCCGTATTCGGGAGTTTCGCATGGAAACTTTGCGTACGGCCGTCGGTTCCCTTCGGCAGGGGGACTTCATGACGTCCATAGACATCAAGGATGCTTATCTTCATGTTCCCATCTGCCAGGCTCATCAACGTTTTCTTCGATTCGTGATGAAAGATCAGCATTTTCAATTCGTGGCACTTCCGTTTGGCCTTACCTCGGCTCCAAGAGTGTTCACCAAGGTGCTGCCAGGGGTGATGGCCATTTTCAGATCTCGGGGCATTCGTGTCGTACCTTATTTGGACGACCTTCTCATCATGGCTCCGTCACTTGATCAATCGGAGACAGACACCAGGTTGGTGGTCTCCACGCTGGAAAGCTTTGGTTGGGTGATCAACTTCCCCAAGTCCTCCCTCGCTCCGGCCAGGGTGGTGTCCTTTCTGGGGATGCAGTTGGACTCTCTTCAACACAGAGTTTCTCCCCCAGTCCAAAATTCATCTGATTCAGGAGTTGGCTCGGGTCCTACTTTCCAATCCTCAGCCGTCCATCCGTCTGGGGATGAGGCTGGTAGGGTTGATGGTTGCCTCCTTCGAGGCAGTTCCTTTTGCTCAGTTTCACACGAGGACGCTTCAGCTTTATCTGTTGGCGTCCTGGAACCGGCAGCCTCGGTCGCTGGATCAGCCCTTCCAGTTGTCCTCCCGGGTCTGGCAGTCCCTCCAGTGGTGGTTGGTCTCGGCCAATCTCGTGAAGGGCAGGTCTTTCCTGACCCCTCTTTGGGAAATTGTCACCACGGACGCCAGTCTTTCGGGATTGGGCGGATTCTGGAAGGAGCTTCAGTTCCAGGGGTGGTGGGGACCTCAAGAGGCCCACTTACCCATCAATGTGCTGGAACTAAGAGCCATCCGTCGGGTTCTTGTTCTCCTGACGCAACACGTTCTGGGCCTTCCGGTCCAAGTGCGTTCAGACAATCGAACAGCGGTTGCTTACATCAATCATCAGGGAGGGACTCGCAGTCTGGGTGCTCTGAGAGGTGCCCCTGATCCTGTTCTGGGCGGAGGCCCATGTTCCTTGTCTCTCGGCGGTGTACATTCCAGGAGTGGAGAACCAGGAAGCGGACCGGTTGAGCAGGGGCTTTCCCCGTCTGGGAGAATGGGCTCTCCATCCTCAGGTTTTTCGCTCACTGTGTCTCCGATGGGGGACACCGGAGGTGGACCTGTTTGCCTCTCGTCACAATCACAGGCCTCCGAACTTCGTGTCGCTCTCCCAGGATCCTCTGGCTCTGGCAGTGGACGCCATGTCCCTGAGCTGGGGGGGGGGGGTCTGGGGTTTCTATACCTGTTTCCTCCGATACCCATGCTGGGCAGGGTGGTTCGGAAGTTGGCTCTGGAAAGGGTGTCCACCATTCTTGTGGCCCCAAAGTGGCCAAGGCGAGTGTGGTTCGCAGACATCGTTCGGCTGGCAGTGGACCAGTTCGTTCTGCCTCTTCGGCCCGATCTGCTCACTCAACACTTGGGGTTGTGTTACCCCAATTTACCAGCGCTGGGTTTGACGGCCTGGCTGCTGAAACCTCCATCTTGAAGGAGGAGGGTCTTTCTGACTCAGTCGTCAAGACTCTGATCAGTGCCCGGAAGAGGTCTTCTTCTATCATCTACTATAGGACTTGGAAAGCCTATATCGCTTGGTGTGAGATTAGATCTTTTCCTTGTAGGGTCTTTTCGGTCTCCAGGATTCTGGAGTTTTTACAATCAGGGCTGGACTCTGGTCTTCAGCTAAGTACTTTGAAAGGGCAAGTTTCTGCCTTATCTATCTTTTTTCAGAAGCGTTTTGCGCTTCATCCTTTAGTTAAAACTTTTTTCCAGGGGGTTACGCATGTGCGGCCCCCCAGGAAACCATTACTCCCTGTTTGGGATTTGAATTTGGTTCTTTCTGCTCTTCAGGCTACTCCTTTTGAGCCTTTGCAAGATATTGCTTTGTCTACCCTGACTCAGAAGATTGTCTTCTTGGTAGCTATCACTTCGGTCCGGCGTGTCTCGGAGTTGGCGGCCTTGTCTATCCAGGCGCCTTACTTTGAGAGGCATCAGGATAAAGTGGTCTTTCGGTTCAGACCAGACTTTCTTCCTAAGGTTGTTTCTGCTTTTCATTTGAATCAGGATATTGTTCTTCCCTCCTTGTGTCCTAATCCTAAGAATGACAAAGAGAGGGTTTTGCATTGTTTGGATGTAGTACGCTGTGTTAAGTACTACTTGATTATCACGTCTCCTTTTCGTAAGACGGATGCCTTTTTTGTTGTGCCCCATGGGCCTAAGAAGGGTTTGGCACCGGCCAAATCTTCCATTAGTAAATGGATACGTCAGGCCGTTATTGCGGCCTATGCTGCTAAGGGGAAAGTTCCCCCTTTTCGTATCACTGCTCATTCTACTCGCGCCGTTGGAGCGTCTTGGGCTTTTCAGCACCAAGCTTCTGTTGAACAAGTTTGTAAGGCCGCCACTTGGTCTTCATACTTTTTCGAAGTTTTACAAAGTTGATGTGCGAGCCTCAGCGGATGCTGTTTTTGGCCGCAAAGTGCTGCAGACTGCAGTCATTTAAGTTATGCTTCACCTTGCCTTTGGATACCCATCCCTTGTGGACACTGCTTTTGGATGTCCCAATCGTGAAGAATTTAAAGGTGAAGCGGGGTGTGTGGCACACTAAGAATAATACCATTTTGTGAGTACTCACCTGAAAAATGGATATTGTCAGTGTGCCACACACCCCGCTTCACTCCCGCCCTTTTCGGTATCCCGAATCCTTCATATGGTGAAGCTTTTATTTATTTTGAGGTTACCGGTAGATTACTGGTACCTTGTCTTTCTGCTTTTTAAATCACTGGTGATAAATGGGAGGTACCAGGTATATATAGGCCGGAAGGGGGCTCGTTACAAGACTTCCTCTCTGCAACAGCGTCACCTGGCGGTGAGTAACCCAATCGTGAAGAATTTAAAGGTGAAGCTGGGTGTGTGGCACACTGACAATATCCATATTCTAAGTATGTCACACACCCCACTTCAATCATTGATTATTACACTTGGGTTTATGCTCACCTCCAGGTGGCAGTGTTGCAGAGAATCTCCAAAAAAGCAACAGGCCCCTCCCGGTCTATACATACCTGGTACCTCCCAACAATTTCCCAGTGTTATTCTCTGCAAGGTGGCGACAAGACAGAAGAAAGAAGTCTCCTGCTTGCAGGTAGCCGGGGTATCACCCCGCCCCCCCCCCCCCCATGGTCTATTTCTGCCCCGCTCTGTTTTGTTATCCTCCCTGATAACTGGCAGCCTCCCAGCTTCGGCTGTAGGTCGGGCAAAGGTAGCCGGCACTTTAGGTGCCTAGGAGATTAGCTCCTCCGCTCGACTCCATATTGTGGGGCATAGCGGGATTCCCGGAGTGGTGATCCGGAAGTGGGATGCCCCCATTTACCTAGCAGTTAGATAGCCTTTTACATGAGGTGATCTGGGCATGGGACAGTGGTCTACTCTCTTGCACCGGGTGTCATGGGTGACTGTGTTTGCTTGCGGCCGAACTGGCTGGTATATGTGGGGCTCCTGCGCTTGTTGTTTTATGGCGTTTTTTGTTTCCGGCGGGCGTTTGGTGTGTGTGTCAGGCGATTCGGCCCGCTGTGGGTGTTTTTAGTACTATGGTGTGCATGATGGCGCCGTTTTGCGCGGGATTCCTCTTAGGAGCTGAGGGGCGGGGTCACGCGGCGCGCTGCGCCGCGGGCCCGCCTGCTTGTGAAGCGCCGAGTTTGGCGCTTGCTGCTCTGCGTTATTGTCAGCAGAGGGGGGAGAGTTTTGTGTGTGGTTGTGGTGTATTCACTTTTGGGGACCGGCCGGTAGCTCCGCCGGCCCTGCTTGGTATGTGAGCGCGGTTCTCGCTGGGCCAGACGCTCGGCGACGTTGGAGAGGGGCGGGACCGCGTCGTGCGCGGGCCGCGCGGTGGTTGGTCGCGTTAGGGAGGGGCGGGACTAATACAGCTCCCGCGCTTCCAGGGCACGCCTTCCTCCTTCCTCCCCTGAGCGGCGCGGTGTTCTGGCCGCCATCTCGCTGCGGTGTGTCACGCTGAGGTAGTGCTCTCCTCCAGGTAGGCTTGCTTGGTTGTTTGTTTTCCTTGTCAGGACGGGGGTAGCCTACGGAGGTTGTCTATTTACATATGCTTCCCTTCTCCCCCGCTTTACTTCCCCCCTGCCCCCCTCCCCCTCGCTCCCACCTTTTTGAGGTGATGGCTGGACCTATTAACCATCTTCTTAGATTTATGGTTAAAGGGGGGGGGGGGAGACGTCTTCAGTGGGTATAATTGTATGATTATTGTATGATTATTTACATGTGTTTTGTTGTGCCCGGAATGATTGTTGTCCCTGTTTTTGTGTTTTTCAGATCCTGGGACCCCATCTTGCAGGGCTCTCCCGGTCTTATATACCTGGCTAGTTTGGGAAAATTGGTTTATTTGTCTGTTTAAATCCCATGGTCAGGGTGGTATAGAATTATAGCTAGATAGGTAATTAAAGGGGCATCCCGGGTCGCTTACTGCGTAAATCCCTGGGTTCTGCGAATACCATAATTTTCAGCATATGGAGGCTGCCAAACATACCGGAAACGGTCCTTCGGGACAATCCAGGCTGTGTGGGGGTTGTGGGACTCCGCTCCCGGGGGATGATGTCATTATATGCATTCCATGTGCGCAGCGGAACATTGAGCGCCAGTCCGGCACCCCGGTGCCTGGTACTTCATCGGCCGCGCCATCTCCCTCTCCTCCTCGCCTGTTCCGGACCCCGTGTGACGTTGTCATGGGTGGGGATTCGCAATCTGAGGTGTGCGCCCGCTTGGCCAACCTCGAGAAAATGTTTTCCGCTATGTCCGCTCAGAAGGCTCCGGCTAAGCGTAAACACCTATCTCCGCCTCCGCCGGACTCTGACGAGGAGGTTGTTGAGGATCTGGATTGGTCAGATCGTCCTCTTGAAGAGGGTGAGCTGGTGGAGGATTTGGATGATTCAGTGGGCCAGCAGGTGCTGGGTGCTGAAGGGGACCAGGCTGAGGGTCCCGCTCCTGATACGTCTTGCATTTTGGCCCAAATGTTTGAGGTCTTGGATTTGGACCCTCCCGAGGCTGCTCCTCGGCCTAAGGGCCAGCTTTTTGGGGGATCCAAGCAGCGCTTGGAGTTTCCCAGCCAACAGCATATCGAGGACGTTGTCCTTAAGCAATGGGAGCAGCCTACACGGCTCGTCGGGGTACCGCTTAGTTGGGATAGGAAATATCCTTTTCCGGCGGACTTGATGAAGCGTTGGTCTGTCCCTCCCGAAGGTGGATGCTCCGGTCTTGGGACTGTCTAATACGGCGGTTGTTCATTCTCCTGACACTACTTCTCTCAAGGACGGCGAGGATCGCCGGATTGATCAGCTGGCCCGCCATGGTTTTGTCTGTGCGGGTTCGGTTTTGAGGCCGGTCTGTGCTTCGGCTCTTTTGACCTTGGCGGTTAGGTCTATTGTCAGGGATTTATGTGTGGATCTTGATCCCTCTGGTGATGAGTTTCTTGCGCTTAAGCGTTGTGACTCCTTCTTGTCGTTTATTCTGACCGCTCAGGATGATGCTATGTTGATGTGTGGCAGGGCTTCTGCTCTGTTGGTGGCTATTCGCCGCTCTGTGTGGTTGAGACAGTGGACGGCTGACTTTAATTCTAAAAGGTCGCTCACGGCTCTTCCCTTTTTGGGTTTGAGGCTTTTCGGTGAAAAGCTAGATTCTGTTGCCAAGGGAGGTAAGTTACCTCAGCGCAAGAAATTTCGCCGTTCCTTTCGGGGGGCGGCCCCCTTCAATCCGTCCTTTCGGGGAGCCAGAGCCAGCAGGGGTGCGGGCTTCTCGGCCTCCAGGGGCGCAGGTTGGAATAGGGGTAGAGGCCGTGGCTGTCCCGTTCACGCCTGGGGCGCCAAGCCCAAGTCAGCTGGCAAGCCTGCTCAGCAATGAGGGGGCACCCTCACCCATACGGGTGGGGGGACGGTTGCGACTCTTCTCCCGGGTTTGGGACCAGGAGATCTCGGACAGGTGGATCCGGGAGGTGGTGTCGGCCGGTTACAAGCTGGAGTTCGAGTCCCGCCCTCCTCCAAGGTTTTTCAGGTCTCGGGTACCTTCAGATCCGTTGGCCGCGCAGGGGCTCCTGGCGGCGGTAAGGAATCTTCTGGATTTGGCAGTCATTTGCCCGGTCCCTCATTCGGAGGTGGGAAGCGGGTATTATTCCAATCTCTTCACTGTACCCAAAAAGGATGGGTCGTTCCGTCCCATTCTGGATTTGAAGTTTCTCAACCGGTTTATTCGTCCCCGGAAGTTCCGCATGGAAACCCTGCGGTCTGCGATCGGTTCGCTTCGGCAGGGGGACTTTATGACGTCCATAGACATCAAGGATGCTTACCTTCACATTCCGATCTTTCCGGCTCATCAGAGGTTCCTTCGCTTTGTGGTGGAGGATCGGCATTTTCAGTTTGTAGCTCTTCCATTCGGCCTCACCTCTGCTCCGAGAGTGTTCACCAAGGTGTTGGCGGGAGTGATGGCCCTGCTCAGAGCTCAGGGGATTTGCATTGTGCCTTACCTGGACGATCTTCTCATCATGGCGCCTTCTTTCAGTCAAGCGGAAGGGGACACCAGCACGGTGGTGTCTATGCTGGAGAGGTTTGGCTGGGTGATCAATTACCCCAAGTCCTCTCTGGTTCCGGCCAGGGTGGTGACCTTTCTGGGGATGTTGTTGGACTCTTGCCAGCACAGAATGTTTCTCCCCCAGGCCAAGGTTCTTTTGATTCAGGAATTGGCTCAGCTTCTTCTTTCCAATCCTCGCCCGTCCATTCGGCTAGGGATGAGACTGGTGGGGTTGATGGTGGCCTCGTTTGAGGCAGTTCCCTTCGCGCAGTTTCATACGAGGACGCTTCAGCTTCATCTTTTGGCGTCTTGGGACCGGCGACCGCGGTCGTTGGATCGGTCCTTCCGGATGTCCCCTCGGGTTCGGCAGTCCCTTCTGTGGTGGTTGGTCTCGGACAATCTTCTGAAGGGCAGGTCGTTTCTGACCCCGCTTTGGGAAACTGTCACCACGGATGCCAGTTTGTCAGGATGGGGAGGTTTCTGGAAGGATCTTCAGTTTCAGGGGCAGTGGGACCCTCAGGAAGCCCACTTGCCCATCAATGTTCTGGAGTTGCGAGCCATCAGGTTGGTTCTGTCTCACTTGACGCATCATTTACAGGGCCTGCCGGTTCAGGTTCGATCGGACAATCAGACGGCGGTTGCTTACATCAATCACCAAGGAGGGACTCGCAGTCTGGGTGCCCACAGAGAGGTGTCTCTGATTCTAGTTTGGGCAGAGACTCATGTCCCTTGCATCTCGGCAGTTTACATTCCAGGAGTGGAAAACACAGAGGCGGACTTTCTGAGCCGGTGTTCGTCCCGCCGGGGGGAATGGTCTCTCCATCCCCAGGTGTTTCGGTCGATGTGTCTTCGGTGGGGGACGTCGGAGGTGGATCTGTTTGCCTCTCGTCACAATCACAAGCTTCCGACATTCGTGTCACTGTCTCAGGATCCTCTGGCTCTGGCGGCGGATGCCATGGCCCTGAGCTGGAGGGACCTGGGGTTTCTTTATCTGTTTCCTCCGATTCCCATGCTAGGCAGGGTGCTGCGAAAGTTGGTTCTGGAGTTCCCGCCATTCTAGTGGCTCCAAGGTGGCCAAGGCGGGTGTGGTTCGCAGACATCGTTCGTCTGGAGAAGATCCGGCCGAAGAGGCAGATTGAACTGATCCACTGATCAGTTCGATCTGCCTCTTCGGCCGGATCTTCTCACTCAGGGCCAACTGTGTTACCCCAGTTTACAAACGCTGGCTTTGACGGCTTGGCTGCTGAGACCTCCATCTTAAAGGAGGAGGGTCTTTCGGATTCGGTCATTCGGACTCTTATTAGTGCCAGGAAGAGATCCTCTTCTTCCATCTATTATAGGTCTTGGAGATCTTATATTGATTGGTGCGAGGCTAGGTCTTTGCCTTGCCGGGTCTTTTCTATTTCTAGGATTTTGGAATTTCTTCAATCGGGGCTGGACTCCGGTCTTCAGCTGAGTACTTTGAAGGGGCAGGTTTCTGCTTTGTCTATCTTTTTTCAGAGGTCTTTTGCTAGTCATTCTTTGGTCAAGACTTTTTTCCAGGGGGTTTCACATCTGCGGCCTCCTAGGAAGCCGTTGCTCTCTGTTTGGGATTTGAATTTGGTTCTCTCTGCTCTTCAGGCTCCTCCTTTTGAGCCTTTGCGGGATATTGCTCTGTCCACTCTGACTCAGAAGGTTGCCTTTCTGGTGGCCATCACTTCGGTTCGGCGTGTTTCGGAGTTGGCAGCCTTGTCTATTCAGGCTCCTTATTTTGAGGAACATCAGGACAAAGTGGTTTTTCGCTTCAAGTCAGACTTTCTCCCTAAAGTGGTCTCTGCTTTTCATCTTAACTAGGACATTGTTCTTCCTTCTTTGTGTCCTAAGCCTAAGAATGTCAAGGAGAGTGCGTTGCACTGCTTGGATGTTGTACGTTGTGTCAAGTACTATCTACGTACTACGTCTTCTTTTCGTAAGACTGATGCCTTTTTCATGGTGCCCTGTGGGCCTAGGAAGGGCTTGGCTCCGGCTAAATCTTCCATTAGCAAATGGATTCGTCAGGCGATTGTTGGAGCCTATTCTGCCAAGGGGAAGGATCCCCCTTTTCGTGTTACTGCTCATTCTACTCGTGCGGTTGGTGCGTCCTGGGCTTTTCAGCACCAGGCTTCTGTTGAACAAGTTTGTAAGGCTGCGACTTGGTCTTCGGTTCATACTTTTTCTAAGTTTTATAAGGTTGATGTGCGGGCCTCAGCGGATGCTGTTTTTGGCCGCAAGGTTCTGCAGGCTGCAGTGGTTTGAGTTTCTGCATTATTGCCTGGTTGGATACCCGCCCTTTTTCTGGACACTGCTGTTGGATGTCCCAAGTGTAATAATCAATGATTGAAGTGGGGTGTGTGACATACTTATAATACCCATTTTACAGGTGAGTATTCACAAAATGGTATTATTCTAAGTATGTCACACACCCCACTTCACCCGCCCTTTTTGGTATCCTGGCTCTTTATATGGTGAAGTTTTGTTCTTTATGTTTGAGGGTTACATTTGTTTGTTCCTCGTACCTTGTCTTACTGCTGTTTTAATACTGGGAAATTGTTGGGAGGTACCAGGTATGTATAGACCGGGAGGGGCCTGTTGCTTTTTTGGAGATTCTCTGCAACACTGCCACCTAGCGGTGAGTATAAACCCAAGTGTAATAATCAATGATTGAAGTGGGGTGTGTGACATACTTATAATACCCATTTTACAGGTGAGTATTCACAAAATGGTATTTTTTCAGGTGAGTACTCACAAAATGGTATTTTTTTTTTTTTTTTCTGTAGCAGGTACTGACCCTCCTACAGGACCTCATGAAATGGATTTTAGGGTAAGCACTAGAATCAAATTATTATCACATTATTCTCAGGTAGCGGCTGTTCTCTGCAGCTGCATGCTGCCTAGCTGGCTCGATTTGTTATCTTCTGCCTAGGTCATGATGGGGCAGGCTACATTTCTGACTGTTAACAGGGAAGCTAGGCCAGACTAGACATGCAGTGTGGCTTATCTAAGCACTCTTAGTCTCGAGGGTGGTGGAGTAGGTCCCTGGATATTGGCTATATTCTAAGCATACAGCACGTCCTGCTCCATCTATACTACTTACACATGGGTAATCCTCCGCCAGAGGGCGCTGTTCACTGCAGACATGCAAAAACAGGCTCCTCCCGGCCCTTCATATACCCAGGGACCTCCCACAAATCCCCAGATTTCTCTGCAGTGCTGAACTGCGAAGACATGAAGTATCACGCTCTCGCAGGCGAGCGGGGCTTTACAGCCTGTGGGACTATTTCCACCCGTCCTCTTTATGCCTCCCAGCCTGGGCTGCGTTGGTCGGGTGAAGGTAGGCAGCACCTTGTGTCCGTGCCCCTCACAGAGTTAGTCCCTGGACGCAGGTCCGCTTCTCCCTCGCTTCCTCCCGTAGCTCGGGGGAAAAGAAAGGGGGAGGGGGGTATGTGTGGCAATCCTAGTGCAATGTAACACGTTTAAGGCCTTTGCTCTTTTATTGTACTTGGGTGTCAGTGTCGCGCTCCTTGCTCCACATAAGTTTATGGTTGCGAGCCTGTTTGTCCTTTCATTAACATTAGTTTACTGCCCAGACCGCAGCATCACTTTATAGCGTGACAGCAACTTTATGTATGTGCGTTCTTACCACTACTGTCTTTCTCTTTTCGTTGGTTAGAGCTTCGCGCTCTTTGGGGGAGGCGGGGACTCGGCATGACGCGCTCCGCGTCACATCCTGATCAGGCCCGCCCCTCGAGGTTCGCTTGGCGCCATTTTGACAATCTTCGCGCACACGTGTGGTGCGATCCGCCTCCTCCCTTGGTCATGTAAGTGCCCTCCGGGGCGGTATTTGTTCTATGTGTTTATTTGGCTGCGCATGGCACTGACACCCCCCCCCCCCCCCCCCCTCTTGTCCCATTATGTCTTTCAGACGCCAGGACTTCGGTGGCTTCTCCCGGTCTCACATATATTACAGCAGGTCCACATAACAAATTCTCCCACTTCCTAGCGGGTCTTGGGGCATCCAGGGTTGCCTATTGCGTAAATCCCTGCGGGCATACTGCTCAGATAATCACCATATGGAGGCATCTCAGAATTATGTACCCGGGGTCCCTCTGGGACATGACCGGCTGTGTGCGGTGTGTGGTCAGCCCCATGCTGATGCTGACAGAGCACGGGTCTGCGGACCGTGTGCTGAACAGGCACTGACCCTGCAATCAGGTTTGCCAGTGGCTGCACCTCCCTTCAATACACCCGTCTCCCCGGACCTAAACCTCACTCCTGATGAGTCTCACTCGAGCGGGGATGCCATGCCGCGCGTGCTGCCTACGGTGGAGCAGGTGCTGTCTGGATTGGCGGAGCGTATGGGCCCTGGAAAGAAGCGGTCCCTGACGCCTCCTGGCTCTCCCGTTCCTAACGATACCGATGACTCTGCTGATATGCAGGACCTTGATCCTTCTGAGGAAGGTGAGCTATTCTCAGATTCGGGCTCCTCGGATGAGATGCCCGGGAGCCGTGATGATTCTGGGCCCGATTCTTGGGGCCTGTGTGACACAGATGAACTTCTTATTAAGATCTTTGAGGTTTTGTCAATCTCCCCTCCTGGAGAGGTTCCCAAGCCTAAGAAGGAGAGTTTCCACACAGCGCCGCCGCGCTTGGAGTTCCTGGAACAGGATCATTTCCAGAATCTTATATCCCAAGAATGGGAATCACCTTGTAAGCTTAAAGGGGTCCCAGGGGTCTGGGATTGGAAGTACCCTTTCCCTCCTGATGTGGTTAATTTTTGGTCGGCACCTCTTGTGGTGGATGCACCGATTATAGGGGTTACTAACCCCCCTTCATGACGGCTCCTTATTACCGTACCCTTCGGGATGCTGAGGACAGGCGCATTGACAGACTGGCTTCCCACGCCTTTTCGTGTGCAGGGACGGCTCTGCGCCCGGTCTGTGCCGCGGCCATCACTGCGGTGGCCGCCAGGACTCTCATTAGAAAAGTACTTGACCACCGACCTGAGGACCTCCCCTGGGGGGTGTTTAATGTGCTATCAGACTGTGATGTGTTTGTGAGGTTCATTCTCTCAGCGCTGGATGACACCATTAAGATGTGTGCTAGAACCTCTGCCCTTGTGGTAGCTATTCGCCGCCTGGTCTGGCTGCGACAGTGGGGTGCTGACGATGCTACGAAAAAGGCTCTCACTGACCTTCCCTTCAGAGGACGGCGACTATTTGGGGCCCGTTTGGACCTTTTTGGAAAAAAGGGTAAGGCACCCCTACGCAGAAGGCCGTCCCGGCCTCCCCGGGGCAGGGCCACCCCTCCACCTCCCTACGTTGGTGTCAAACACGAACCTGAGGTGTGCTTCAAACTGTTCGTTGTGGATTTCCACCATGGGGTTGGCAGGTAACGCCCTGGGCCCTCTGGCAGGACTAAGTCCAAATCTGCCAAGACCTCCCAAGCATGAAGGGACGCCCTCGCCCTTCTGCTGGGCGGTCCCTCTCAGTGGTTGTCAGGGTGCTTCTAGCCCCTGTTATTCCTTCAGGAATTGGTGCAGGCCGTACTAGGCCTACAGAGTTTGGTCTTACTTACAGGTTTCCCTTAACTGTATGGGGCTACGGCCTCTATATTAACCTTCCTCCTTCCCTCAACAGTATGAGGCAGTCTGGGCCACGCTGGCCTATGGTAGGCCTGGCAATTCTACTCTCACAGGTAGTCCCTATATGACATCTCTGTCTTGGGACACAGGCGCCCTGTGCAAGGGGGGCTTCCGACCTCCTGTGGAGTTCTAGATCTTCTTAGTTCCCCCTGTGTCTGCTGAACACCAAGACCGTTACTAGGCGGTGTGGCAGGACCAACCCTGCGGATTGAGGCATTGTTGGTGGCCTCTCTTTCGCTCCCAGGCTACTCGCCATGGCGCGAATGGGGGTGATGTCTCGGACATGCCTGGGGGGGCGTCCGCATTAGGATCTACCGGGTCGTCTTTCCTTACTCTCCAATCTCTACGTCGGGCCACGTGGATTGGTCGGCCGGCGTTGTCCCCTGGGAGTTACTGGATGGGTGCTCAGTCGCCTCAATCCCTCTTGGTCCCTTATCCGCTATCTCCATTCCTTGGATTCGGTTCAGGCTTGAGCCTTCTTCCTTGGCAACAAGTAGACTCCTGGTTACGGGGGCTCTGTCCCCCTTTGCTGACATCTTACTTTCACTAGGCAGGATTGCAGCCGGTGGGCCCGTTGGTGGCGTATCCGATGATATCCCTTATATACCGAGCCCTTGGGCTCTTCGGCACAGTAGGTTATTGATCCTACATGGGGTTCCAGCACCCCTGGGGCTTGGTTTGTGCTCATTCCCCCTTGGTAAGGTGGTTCCTCTTGAGCTGATCATATTCAAGGGCCCTGTCAGGGGGCACACCTTCTTTGCTTGCACCTTCCTGTGAATGGTCACCTTGGGTACCAAGTCTCGCAGGTAGGTGGGGGGGGGGGGGGAATTTTTTCCAAAGCCCCCCGTGGTTCCTAGGTAGGGTCCCTTAGAGGGTCCATCTTACCTACTGGTTGTTGCAACAGTGAGCCTTCCGTTGACTTTATACGGCTGGACTTCTCCTCTTTTAGGACCTGTCTGTTTGGGGACTCTTGGTCTGTTGGAAGACAATGGCCTGTTTTATTGTTGGTCTGGAGCTTGAAGCAGGATGATCCCTCTGGAGGGTTCCTGATCTGGGCGGGGGTCTACGCCCCCTGCTCCTCAGCGGTATTCGCTCCAATGGATGCCTTTCAGTGGCAGGTTATGCTATCCTGGTGTCGCTCTGAGAGCCAACTAGGGTGGCTCTGTTGGGTCTCGCTTATACCACAGGGGCTCCGCCCTTGTTTTTACTGTCCCAGAATATTCTGACTCTGGTCATGGGGGCTTAGTAAAATTGTGCATAGATTTTCTATTTTATATGCCTTCTCTTCGTTCACCCTACTATGTGGGGTTCTGCGCACAGTTGTGCTGATAAAGAGACCCGTGAGATTGATGGCCCCTGGGTGGCCATGTGAACTGTGGTTCGCAGATGCTTCTGCTGAGGTCTGCTGACCTGTACGCTCTCTCAGGAGTGCCGTTCTGCCCTTGTCAGGCCCCTCCTTTTGTCGTCTCAATCTACAGACTCTAGTCTGGGGCTTGACAGCTGATTCATTCACCCCTTGGAGACGGGCTTATCTTCTGGGTGACTTGGTATATGGGGGGCTATGAGCAAGCTTTCTTGGCTTCCTCTTCCTCCGTCTATTGTGGTACATGGTGTACCCATATTGATTGGCATGAGTTTTGGTCTCTTACCTGTTGGACGTTCTTGGTTCCCAGGGTTCTAGAGTCATTACAGCATAGGTTGGAGTTGGCTCTCCTTCTAGGTACTCTAAAGGTTCAGTTTCTGTCCTGGCTGTCTTCCTGTAGGAGTCTGGTTCTGTCTTCCTTGTGAGGAATTCTCTTGGGGTTTGCTCATGGGCATCTCTCAACTAGTTCTGTGGTTCCTGTTGGGATCCATTTTCATTCTGTTTGCCCTGCGGATTGTTCCCTTGGGACTTATGCTGGATGCTGTCTGAGCTGCTTTGTAGTCCAAGTCGCTTCTCTGGGGGCTCCTGCTTCAGACGTGTGCCTGAGAAGGTGGATCTGATTACTTAGCCTTGGCTCGATATATATATATTACCATGACGTGGTGGTATTCCGTCTTACGCCGGACCTCTTTGCCCAAGCGGTGTTTTAGGATCATTGTTTAAGTCCTTTTAGTCTAACTACGGACCTTATTCTTAATAATGCTGAAGTAGAGGGTCTACATTCCCTCAACAGGTGTTGCAATTTTTCCTGGTGGTTTCTTGTCCCTTAGGGGGACTGATGCCCTTGGGGTCTGCGGGCGCCTCCTTATGTATGCGATTGATATCGCTTGCTTCCAGGGCCACTGCGCCCTTTGGATTGATCTTACTTGGATGCCTTCCTGGTCCTGAGTAAAGGTTTCGGCTTCTTGCTAATGAAAGGGTCAGTATTCCCGCCTGTCTGACGGGAGACCAGTTCTCATTCCCCTTAGGGAGAGTTCTACGTTTTCCACGAGGCTTCTGTTGCCTGTGGGCTGGTTGGGCCGTTACACTGGCCTATTCCTTTAAGGGGGAAGAATCCCCCTTTTTTCATTTTATTCCGTTATATTGGTGTTTGGGTACCATTGGCCCTTCAACACCACCTGTTGAATATGTCACTAGACTGTTGCTTGTCTCTGTTCATACCTTTCAAAGGTTTTGTTATGAGATTGATGTTAGAGCCTCTGCTCATGTCGTACCTGGTTGCAAAGTTTTGCAGGTGACAGCGCCTTTACTGTCTGCTGTGCCTTGTTTTTGGGGATCCCACCCTACTTTATGGACACTGCTATTGGATGTCCCATGTGTAAGTATTATAGATGGAGCAGGACGTGCTGTATGCTTAGAATAATACAATTCTGTGAGATACTCACCTGTAGAATTGGTATTATACGCATACAGCACGTCCTGCTCCACCCCACCCTGGTTTTACATTTTTCTGGATCCCCTGTATGGTGATTGTTATCATTACTTTTGTTACCAGTTGGTGGTTGGTTTCTCCCGGCTTCTTTTCTCACTGCTTTTCAATACTGGGGATTTGTGGGAGGTCCCTGGGTATATGAAGGGCCGGGAGGAGCCTGTTTTTGCATGTCTGCAGTGAACAGCGCCCTCTGGCGGAGGATTACCCATGTGTAAATATTATAGATGGAGCAGGATGGGCTGTATGCGTATAATACCAATTCTACAGGTGAGTATCTCACAGAATTGTATTTTTTTTTTTTCTATGGATTTACGTAAGTTTATTAAAGTGAGTTTGGTTATTTGATCCTCTCCTTTGTCTTTTCAGGGGTACAGCCCAGTGGTTTGGCATAAGCAGTGATTGGGAGGGAAAGCGACAACAATGGCAACAGAAAAGTCTTCATCACTGCAGCCTACGTTATGGAAAGCTTAAGCCTCAATACCAGAGGGACATGGAGCTTCCAAGTCAGGAAACACCCTCTTTCCAGACCACTGAATCCCCTGCCACATGCCGAATGCCTAAGGTATGTATTTTATTACTGCCCGAGATCACAGCTGCCTGACAGGGTTATACACCTCTGGAGGCTTTGGGATTACCAGTAGAGGCTGTAGCACATGCTCAGTACAGCCTCTACCACAAAAAGACGGTTACACAAACACTCTGCACAATGTGAAATCTGTCCAGCACCACATCAAATAAAAGGGAAGAGTGTGCCGATCTGGTTGGGTCCGATCAATGTTCTCACCACCACCCAAAAAATAATATGATCTGAGATTTAAAAGTGAGCAGAGCGACTATCTGGGATAAATTCACCTGGGATAAATTCACCTCAGTGTAAATAAGAAAATAATCCCCTCCTGCTGGGTCCGATCAATGTTCTCAACACCCTAAGTTAGCAGCAAACAGCTGCTCACTTAGTAGGCGCATGACATCACGCGGAACACTGATGCCCCAAAGAATACCCCCACATAAAAACATTGTAACTTACAAATATAACTCATTAAGTGGATATATATGACATGCTAACATATCCAGAAAAAGGGGATCTATAAGCAAACCAGCACTAATTGTTATATCTCACCCCCCCCCCCCCACACACCCTCCCACACGACTTAAAAATATTGTTCAAATAAACCCCATCAATCCACGATTGTGAATCAATTATTTAACCTGATGTCATATCCAATTCATCAAATGCAAACCGCTCCAATCCATGTGAAAACCATCCTTCTCAAGCTCCCAAAGGACTCAGAAGATCTCGTTTTCCATCCGGAGACAATTTGTCGAGTGGCGCTCAGATACCCTCAAACCGTGAGTGTCTGCAAAACGAAACCAAAATCATACGTGAGAAGCAAAAAAAAAAGGGGGGGTTTGGGGGGGGGGGGGGTATTTTCAGTCCCATAGTAATTGTTAACACTTGTATAGTGTGTATAGTGATTCGTGCATACAGACTTTTGTCATGTTCTTTTGGACTAGTATATGTGGTGTCAGCCGCCGCGCTGACTTGTCTTTTTACTATTGCAAATGCCGCCGCCGCGCGCGCCTTTTCCTTCATTTGGATGTTCTGCGGCGGCGTTACCTCAGACGCTTCTGCGTTCTCATTGGCTGCTTGTCGGTGGACTTCGCGCTCTTCAGGGGGGCAGGGCCTGGCCTGGCACGCCCTGCGCCACGGCTCGCTCCGGCCCGCCCTTCGAGGTACTCGGCGCCATGTTGTCAGGTCACGCGCGCGCATGTGACGTTCTTACTTACCGTGGTCGGTAAGTGCCCTCGCGGGCGGCTTTATACTCATTGTGGTGTGTTTGGTTCTGACACCTTTCTTCTCATTGTGTCTTTCAGACGGGTGAATCCATTGGCTTCTCCCGGCCCGGTGTAATTGATAGCTGGGCCTTGTAAAATTACTCCCACTTCCCTAGCGGGTCATTGGGGCATCCAGGGTTGCTTTATAGCGTCAATCCCTACTGGCATATTGTGCCTAATAATCACCATATGGAGGCATCTCAGCATAATGTGACCGGGGTCCCCTTGGGCCAAGACCGGCTTTGTATAGCGTGTGGACAGCCTCATGCTGACGCTGACAAGGTATGGGTCTGCGTACCCTGTGCTGAGCAAGCGCTGGCTTGCAATCTGGCCTGCCAGTGGCTGCACCTCGTTTCATTACTCCCCCCAGCTTAAATCTCACTCCTGTTGAGTTGCATACTTGTGGGGATTCTCAGCCTGATGTGTCTTCTGAATGCCTACTGCTGAACAGATTATTGCGAGGTCTTTATCGCGTAAGGGCCCTGGTAAGAAGCGGCTCTTGACGCCAAATGTTACTGTTTTCCCTATGGGATCTCAGGAGTTATGAATCTGTGTGGCTATGACCCTTCTGATGAAGGAGAGCTCTTTTCTGACTCAGGCTCATCTGATGAGAGACCAAGGAGTCATGATGATTCTGGCTCTGACCCCTGGGCCCCAGATGACACTGACAGATTATTGACCCAGATCTTTGAGGTTCTGTCTATCTCTCTCCCTGGTGAGGCTCCCAGGCAAAAAGGGGAGCTTTTCCATACAGCAAAATCACGTTTGGAATTGCTAGAGCATGCACATTTCCATACCCTTGTGCTCTAGGAATGGGAGTGCCCCAGTAAACTTCCCGGGGTTCCAAGGAGTTTGGATAGGAAGTATTCCTTTCCCCCTGAGGAGGTTAAATGTTGGTCATCCCCCCCCCCCCCCCCCCCCCCCGAGGTGGATGTCCCGATCTAGGGCTATCTAACACCCCTGTCATGCATTCCCCTGATTCTACTACCCTGCGGGATGCTGAGGGCCGGCGCATTGACCTACTGGCCTCCCACACCTTTGCATGTGCGGGGACGGCGCTGCGCCCAGTCTGTGTCTCTGCCATTACTGCTGCGGCCACTAGAACCCTTATCAGAAAAATGCTTGATAGTGCCCCTGATGATCTCCCTTGTGAGGTGTTTAATCCACTCTCCAGTTGTGATGTTTTTGTAAAATTTGTCCTATTAGCATTGGATGACATCATCAGAATGTGTGCAAGAACTTCTGCCCTCGTGGTGGCTATACGCCGCTTGGTCTGGCTGCGACAGTGGGGTGCTGACAATGCTGCGAAGAAGGCCCTCACTGGGCTTCCTTTTAAGGGGCTACGCCTGTTTGGGGCCCGTCTAGACCTGTTGCTAAGAGAGGTAAGTTACCCCAGCGCAGACGGCTGTCTCGGCCCCCTAACTGTAAAAAAAATAAAAAAATAAAAATGACATTTACCTACCTGCAGTTGCGCTGCCTCCCTCCGGGTCTCCTCTTCACTGGGGGGGCCTCCGATCGGGCGCCTCTCCCGACGGGCGCCGCCATCTTGCCGTTAGGCCCCAACCGTTTGGGGGTGGGGCTTATGACGTCACTCGCCAGGTGTCGTCCTGGCTCCCTGCTGCTCTTCATTCAGATGCGATCATGCTGGTCACAGGAGCAGAGGGGCAGGTGATCAGATCATCACCTGCCCCTCTGCTACTGCAGCCAGCATGATCGCATCTGTCATCACATCGAGGGACAAAGGAGCTGACGATCGGAGGTAAGTAAAGTAAAAAAAAGTTTTTTTATTTTTTAATAAAAGTATTTTTTTCTTATGTGTCAGTGTGTTTTTTTTAATGTTAACCCTTTGTGAACTGGTAAGGGGTCCACGAGACCCCTGTACCAGTTCACAAGGCTGGGGGCTGGCAAGTCACCTGCAACTAGCGGCTGACTTGCCATTAACCCCCGCACCCCCAATTACCTCCGTCCCCAAAGCCCAGGGGGGGGGGGGGGCAGAAGAGCCCGGGCCTGGGCCCACACAGGCTATGTGGGCTTGTAGGCTGCAGGGTGGGGGGCCACAAAAGCTGGCCCCTCCACTCTGTTCCTACAAGCCCCCATAGCTGGTCCCGGGCTGGTTATGACGGGTAAGGGGAACCCTACGTAATTTTTTTTTTTTTCTTTTTAAGGGTTAGGGTTAGCCTAACCCTAACCCCTAAAATTCCCCAAAAATGGGGTTGTCCCTATGTCAATTTTTTGGGGATTTTTAAGGGTTAGGGTTAGCCTAACCCTTAAAATTAAAAAAAAAAAAAAAAAAAAAAAAAAATGGGTTTCCATTTGTTTTTTTTACGCAAAAATATTCAAAAAAACAGTAGAAAAATTACAAACAAGACATTTCACATTAAAGCCTAAACTCTGCTGCAAAAAATATGTATATAATTTTTCTGGAAATTCCAGCAAAAATCACGGTTAAAAATGGCGCAAAATGGCGAAAATTACCTGTCAACAGAGGGTGACAAAACTTCAAGTAGGCTGGCAATTAAAAGGGTTAATAGTACCTATGCATGTTGGGTATTGTTCTGCTCGGGGGAGCGCTTTCAGATTTAGCTTGTTTTTTCTTGTTTGCATATTGATATTTTAGGAAAACATGGTTTTTATTCTCCTTTTTTGTTATTTTTCTTAGGGAAACCCTGTGCAACCTAAGAATTCTTCAATGGATTACTTCCAGAAAGATGAGCCCACTACAACAAGCTCAGTACGCTTAGGAAGCTTAACGTGTACTTTCAGGGAATATATGGTTTATGGGGGATATTCCAAATGTAAAGGGTTGTTTTGGTTGAAAAATTGCAAGGTGCGCACTTTGTCAGCAGAGCTAAAAATTTCAAGTACAATTACCGTTATGCGCACGCTTTACTTTGGGGTGTTTGGTAACTCTTCCCTTGACAGTACCTATGCATGTTGGGTATCGTTCTGTTCGGGGGATGTTGCTTTTTCAGATTTTACTTGTTTTTTCTTGTTTGCATATAGTTTTTTTAGGAAAATGTGGCTTTGATTCTTCATTTTTATTCTTTTTTAGGGAAACTCTGTGCAACCAAAGAATTGATTGAGGGATTACTTCCAGAAAACTGCGCCCATGTCAACAAACCTGGTATGCCTAGAAAACTTGAGGTGTGTACTTCCAGAGAATATATCATTTGTGGGGGGGCATTTCAAATTTAAAGGGTTGTTTTTCTGGAAAACCTGCAAGGTGCGCTTAGTGCGTAGCATAGTTGTATTTTATCTGAAAATCTCCTAAAGCGCTGTTTCAGTTTGGGGGAGTCTCCTGGACAGGAAAGGGTGTCTATCAATACATATGTGGTACCGCTATGAGCGGGAGAAATTGGGGTTCCGCACGCAATAAAATTTTATTGACAAGCTTACATTTTCTATTACAAAAAACACTACAAATTGCAAAAAATATATATATTTTTTTTTTTGCACATATTTCACCCAAAAGTATTGAGAATACACTAAAAAAGGCCAAACAAGATATTGCATGCTGAAGCTCAGACTCTGCTGCAAAAACAATATATCATTTTCCTGGAAAATCCCTGGTAATCCCTTCAAAAATCAAGGTTGAACATATGTAGCGCAAAATAGTGAAACGTGGTCTGGCAACAAAGGGTGACAAAAATTCTAGGAAGGCTGGCACTTAAAGGGTTAAAAGACAGAGGCAAGGGACTCTACACCAACCTTTTCACAGTTTCCAAAAAAAAATGGGTCAGCCAGGCCCATTCTGGATTTACAGATCTTCAGCAAATTGTCAAGAACAGACGTTTGTCGCATGGAAACTCTGCGCTCGGCCATTAGCTCCTTGTGCCCCGGGGGTTTTCATGACGTCTGTGGATATCAAAGATGCTTACCTTCACATCCCTGTGTTTTCAGGACACCAAGATTCCTCAGATTCGCGTTGGAAGATCAACACTGCAATTTGTGGCCTTGCCATCTGGCCTCTCTTCAGCTCCCAGAGTACTCACCAAGGTGCTGGCGGGGGTGATGTCTCTGATGAAGCCAAGGGGCGCCCATGTGCTGCCCTACCTGGACGTCCTCATCACTTCCCAATCTCTATATCAGGCAAAGTTGGATACTCAGCTGGTGGTGTCCATTCTCGAGTCATTTGGATGGGTGATCAACCAAGTCCTCACTGTCCCCTTCCTTGGTAACTCCATTCCTAGGAATGAATCTGGATTTAGTTCAGGCAAGGATTTTCCTTCCTCAGCAGAAGGTGGACAATCTGCTTGCACAGGCTCAGTCCCTCCTAGCTTGTCCCCGTCCTTCCACCAGGCAGGGGATGCAGCCGGTGGGCCTGATGGTGGCGTGCTTCGAAGCGGTCCCTTATGCTCAGTCCCACTTGGGGCTTCTGCAACTTCTCCTATTGTCTGTATGGGACAAGGACCCAGCATCCCTGGATAGGGTCTGTGTGCCTTCCCCCCTGGTAAGGAGGTCCCTCTTGTGATGGATGGACTCAGGGAACCTGTTGGGGGGCAGATCTTTTCTTGCCCCTTCCTGGGAGACGGTCACCACGGATGCCAGTCTATCAGGTTGGGGGGGGGGGGGTTTTTCTGGAAGTCCCTGCGGTTCCAGGGGAGGTGGGGCCCTTAGGAGGCCCATACACCTATCAATGTCTTGAAGCTGTGAGCGATCAGGTTAGTTCTGGCTCGCTTGACTACTCATCTTCTGGGCCTGCCTGTTCAGGGGCCCTCGGTCAATCTGACGGCAGTTGCCTACGTCAATCATCAGGGAGGGACCCGGAGCAAGAGGGCCCTCCCAGGAAGTGTCTCTGATCCTTACCTGGGTGGAGGCCAATGTTCCCTGCATATCAGCGGTATACATTCCCGGGTTTGCGTCCCGTCACAATCACAAGCTCCCGACCTTTGTCTCCCTGTCCCAGGATCCTCTGGCCGTGACTACGGATGCTTTAGTAATGTCATTACAGGACATTCAGTACCAGTATGTCTTTCCTCCATTCCCCCTGCTGGGCAGGGTCCTGCGCAAGATTGCTCTGGAAGGGGTGCCAGTGAGTCTGGTGGCACCCAGGTGGCCAAGAAGAGTGTGGTTCGTAGACGTGGTGCAGATGGCAGTACATCAGTACGTTCTGCCAGAAGTGCCAGATCTGCTCACTCAGGGCCCCTTACGCCATCCCAATTTACAAACTCTGGCTTGACGGCCTGGCTGCTGAAACCTCCATCTTGATGGAGAAAGGCTTGTCTGCCTCAGTGGTTGAGACCATGGTGAAGACTAGGAAGATAACTTCTTCTTCCATCTATTATAGGGTATGGCGTACCTACATTGACTGGTGTGAGTCTAGGTCTCTTCCCTGTCAGGTTTTCTGAGTTCCCAGGGTTCTGGAGTTTTTTACTGCATGGGTTGGAGTCGGGTCTCCAACTCAGTACCTTGAAGGGTCAGGTTTTTTCTGACCTGTCGGTCTTCTTTCAGAAGTCTTTTGTTCAGCTTTCCTTGGTTAAGACTTTCTTTCAGGGGGTTACTCATGTGCGTCCCCCACGAAAACCTATGGTCCCTGCTTGGGATTTGAACTTGGTCTTGTCTGCCTTGCAGGGTGCTCCCTTTGAACCTATTCAGGATGCTGCTCTGGCTGTACTTACCCTCACGGTTGTCTTTCTGGTGCCTATTACTTCGGTTAGGCGTGTGTCTGAGCTGGTGGCTCTGTCTATCCAGCCCCCATACCTTGAGAGACACCAGGATATGGTGGTGTTCCGCTTTAAGCCGGATTTTCTGCCTAGGTGGTGTCTGCTTTTCATTTGTATCTAGATATTGTTCTTTCTTCATTGTGCCCTAATCCTAGCAATGCTAAGGAAAGGGTTTTGCACTCCCTGGATGTGGTCAGGTGTCTGAAGTATGACCTAGTAGTAACTGCGTCCTTCAGGAAAACTGATGCTCTTTTTGTGGTCCCTTCTGGTCCTAGGAAGGGTTTGGCTCCTGCCAAGTCTACTATCAGCAACTGGATCCGTCAGGCTGTGATTCAGGCCTATTCTGCTAAGGGGAAGAATCCTACCTTCCGCCTTATTGGTCATTCTGCTCGTGCTATTCGTGCCTCTTGGGCCTTCCGGCACCAGGCTTTCTGTTGAACAAGTTTGCAAGGTAGCTACTTGGTCTTCTGTTCATACCTTTTCAAAGTTTTACAAGGTTGATGTTAAGGCCTCAGCTGTTGCTGTTTTTGGCCGCAAGGGTTTGCAGGCGGCAGTGGTTTAAACTGTCTGCTGTTACCTTTTTTATTGGGGATCCCACCCTACTTTATGGACACTGCTATTGGATGTCCCAAGTGTAAGTAATCTATCTGGAGCAGGACGTACTGTATACTAAGAATAATACAATTCTGTGAAATACTCACCTGTAGAATTGGTATTATAAGTATACAGTACGTCCTGCTCCACCCCACCCTGGTTTTTGCATTATTCTGGATCCCCTGTATGGTGATTGTTATCATTGTTATAGTTACCATTTTTTTGGGTGGTTAAATTCTCCCGGCTTCTTGTTCACTACTTTTCAATGCTGGGGATTTGTGGGAGGTCCCTGGGTATTTGAGGGACCTGGAGGAGCCTGTTTTACATGTCTCTGCAGTGCAGTGCCATCTGGCAGAGGATAACCCAAGTGTAAGTAATCTATCTGGAGCAGGACGTACTGTATACCTATAATACCAATTCTACAGGTGAGTATTTCACAGAATTGTATTTTTGCTCTTCATCCTATGGTTAAGACCTTTTTCCAGGGGACTACGCATGTGCGGCCTCCTAGGAAGCCTTTGCTCCCAGTTTGGGATTTGAATTTGGTTTTGTCTGCCTTGCAGGGTCCTCCTTTGAACCTTTGCAGGATATTGCACTTTCTACGCTTACTCAGAAGGTTGTTTTTCTGGTTGCCATCACTTCTGTTCGACGTGTTTCGGAGTTGGCAGCCTTGTCTATTAAGGCTCCTTACTTTCAGAGGCATCAGGACAAGGCTGTTTTCCGCTAAGGTGGTCTCTGCTTTTCATTTTAAATCAGGATATTGTTCTTCCCTCCTTGTGTCCTAAGCCCAGCAATGACAAGGAGAGGGTTTTGCATTCTTTGGATGTGGTTCGCTGTGTGAAGTACTATTCGGTGGCTACTTCTCCTTTTCGTAGGACTGATGCCCTTTTCGTGGTGCCCTCTGGGCCTAGGAAAGGTTTGGCTCCCGCCAAGTCTTCTATCAGTAAATGGATTCGCCAGGCCATTGTTGGGGCCTATTCTGCTAAGGGGAAGATTCCCCCTTTTCGTGTTACTGCTCATTCTACTCGTGCTGTTGTGGCGTCCTGGGCCTTCCAGCACCAGGCTTATGTTGAGCAGGTTTGTAAGGCTGCTACTTGGTCTTCGGTTCTCACTTTTTCCAAGTTTTACAAGGTTGATGTTCGGGCCTCAGCGGATGCTGTTTTTGGCCGCAAAGTTCTGCAAGCTGCAGTGGTTTAAGTTTGTGCCTTGTTTTTTGGATCCCCGCCCTTTATGGACACTGCTATTGGATGTCCCAAGTGTAATGAATGTCTTGAAGCGGTGTGTGTGACATACTTAGAATAATACCATTTTGTGAATACTCACCTGTAAAATGGGTATTATAAGTATGTCACACACCTCGCTTCACCCTGCCCTTTTGTATTCTGGATCCTTTATATGGTGAACCTTTGTTAGTTTTCATTGGCTTTCCTGGTCCCTTGATCTTACTGCTATCTTTATACTGGGGAATGAGTGGGAGGTCCCAGGTATTTATGGGCCGGGAGGGTCTTACCTTTTTTTGTTATCATCTCTGCAAGATCGCCATCTACAGGTCAGTATACCCAAGTGTAATGAATGTCTTGAAGTGGGGTTACATAGTTACATAGTTACATAGTTAATACGGTTGAAAAAAGACATATGTCCATCAAGTTCAACCAAGGGTGTTGGGGTAGGGGGAAGTTATTTTTTATTTCATAGGGGAAGCTATTTATTTTATTTTTTGTCTTTATTTTTTTTTTTGTTGATAACCACTAGTAGTAACTGTTAATGTTATTTTCTTCAAAATAAGCATCTAATCCTTTTTTGAAGCTGTCAGCGGTTGATGCTGTAACAAGCTTCTGTGGGAGGCTATTCCATAGATTTATAGTTCTTATGGTAAAAAACGATTGTCGCCTCCGGAGACTAAATTTCTTTTTTTCCAATCGAAGGCAGTGCCCCCTTGTCCTTAGAGAGGATTTTACGTGAAATAGTGTTCCCCCATATTTTTTGTATGGTCCATTTATATATTTATACAAGTTAATCATGTCCCCCCGCAATCGCCTCCTCTCAAGACTAAACAGATTTAATTCTCGTAATCTTTCCTCATAACTAAGATCTTTCATTCCCTTTATTAGTTTGGTGGCTCTCCTTTGCACCCTTTCCAGAGTCAGGGCGTCCTTTCTATGAACGGGTGCCCAGAACTGGAAGGCATATTCCAGGTGAGGGCGCACCAGTGCCTTGTAAAGAGGCAAAATTACATCTCTATCCTGTGATTCCATGCCTCTTTTAATGCATGATAATATCTTGGTGGCCTTGGAAGCAGCTGCTTGGCATTGCATGCTGTTATTTAGTCTGTGATCTACTAGTACCCCCAGATCCTTCTCAACAAGTGACTCTCCCAGTTTTACTCCCCCCAGGACATATGTTGCCTTCGGGTTATTAGACCCCAAGTGCATGACTTTACATTTTTCCACATTGAACTTCATTTGCCAAGTGGATGCCCAGACACTCAATGTGTCCATGTCAGCCTGAAGCTTGTGAACATCTTCAATAGACTGCACTGTGCTACATATCTTTGTGTCATCTGCAAAAATAGAGACAGTGCTTTTAATTCCATCTTCTATGTCGTTTATAAACAAGTTGAATAATAGTGGGCCCAGCACTGAACTCTGGGGTACACCGCTTACAACTGGTAACCATTCAGAGTAGGTATCATTAACCACAACTCTCTGCACACGATCCTTCAGCCAGTTTTCAATCCAGTTACAAACTGCGTTTTCTAATCCTGAAGATCTCAATTTCCCCAATAAGCGTCTATGGGGGACAGTGTCAAATGCTTTTGCAAAATCCAGAAAAACTATATCCACAGCCGCCCTTCTGTCCAGGCTTCTACTCACCTCCTCATAGAAGCCAATCAGGTTAGTTTGGCCGCTTCTGTCCTTAGTAAAACCGTGTTGGTTGTCACTTATAATATTATGGATAGTTACATATTCGTGTATGTTGTCCCTTAATAGTCCCTCAAGCAATTTCCCCACAATGGATGTTAAGCTAACAGGTCTGTAATTGCCCGGAGAAGACCTAGAGCCCTTTTTAAAAATGGGCACCACATTTGCCCTGCGCCAGTCCCTTGGCACTATACCAGTTGCTAGTGAGTCTTTAAAGATCAACAACAGAGGTGACGAGATAACGGAACTGAGTTCTTTGAGAACTCTTGGGTGAAGTCCATCTGGTCCTCCAGTCTTATTCACATTTAAATTATTGAGTTTCTCTTGGATGATATCCACGTTTAGCTTGTTAATTATTATACTTGGGCTATTACTATCAGTGGCATCTCCTGTGTTGGCTCCTTGCGCTTCTCTTGTGTACACAGAGCTAAAGAATCCATTTAACAGCTCTGCCTTATCCTCATCCCCAGTGACCATTTCCCCATTATCATTAATTAGGGCACCTACCTGTTCTGATTTAGTTTTCTTCGAATTAATATATTTGAAAAATCGTTTAGGGTTTGTTTTGCTTTCTTTGGCCACATCTCGTTCATTTTGTGCTTTTGCCAACCTTATTTCTTTCTTACACACTTTATTTACTAGTTTATACTGTTCAAGTGTTACAGCTGAGAGTTCAGCCTTGTAATGTTTAAATGCCCTTTTTTTTGTTCTTTATTGCCCTTTTAACCGCAGGTGTCAGCCATGAGGGGTTTAACTTTAGCCGCTTATATTTGTTACCCGTAGGAATACATTTTGCAACGTTGCTACTCACAATTGATTTAAAGCACTCCCATTTGGCATCTGTATCCTTATTCCTGAACAGATGCTCCCGGTCTATGTCCTTGAGTGCAGCTCTGAGCCTGGGGAAGTTGGCCTTTCTAAAATTTAATGTTTTTGCCTTCCCAGAAAGAAAATCTTTCTTACAGTTTATGTTAAATACAATTATATTGTGGTCACTGTTACCAAGATTTTCACGGACTGTTACTGCCCCCATCAGGTCATCATTATTTGATATTACCAGATCTAGAATAGCATCACCCCTAGTTGGTGCCTCCACGAACTGATTCATATAATTATCTTGTAGCAAGCTGAGGAATGCTCTCCCCCTTGTAGTGGAAGCAGAACCATGTCTCCAGTCGATTCCTGGATAGTTGAAGTCCCCCATCACCACCACTGTACCAGCCTGTGATGCCCGCTCTATCTGTTTATGCAGTTGACCCTCTATTTCCTCAGTTATATTTGGGGGCCTATAGATTACACCAAACTGTATTTTAGCATTGTTTATATCGCCCCCTACTTCTACCCACAAGGATTCTACATCCTCACAATCTTCTGCTAGTATCCCCTCAATATATGCTTTGAGTTCTTGCTTTACATAAAGACACACGCCACCCCCTTTCCTTTTTGCTCTGTCTTTCCGAAAAAGAGCAAAACCTTGTAGATTGACAGTCCAGTCATGTGTGGAATCCAGCCATGTCTCAGCCACACCAACAACATCAATATTCTCTGCCAGCACCAGAGCCTCAAGCTCCCCCACTTTACTTGCCAGACTTCTGGCATTTGTGAACATACACTTTATGTTCCTATCTAGTTTGACACATTGGGGTATAGTATTAGTTCCTGCAGTAAAGCATCCGTCTAATTTTTTACTGCTGGTTTACAACTCATGGATCTCCTTATCCATCATAGCAGTCCTCCCCCCTTCTAATTCTCCACCCACCATCATATGCTGTCCCCTAAGTAACCACTATATATAGTGTGTGCGCATGTGCTTATGGGCCACTCCTTTGTGTCTTTCAGGAGGACTCCCTGTGCCTTGCTTAAAAGGGGTGTGTGACATACTTATAATACCCATTTTACAGGTGAGTATTCACAAAATGGTATTTTTTTGCCCTATTTCTGCCCGGACCTTTATACATTAAGCCCAATATTAGCCTCCCAGCCTTGGCTGCAGGTCCGGGCAAGGGTAGGAATCACCTTTATAGGTGTTTAGAGACCCCATATAGAGGGGTAGGCGGAATCCGGGTTGGTGATCCCGGTTTGGGATGGGTCTTTTCCTCTTTCTTTCTAGTGTGAATGTGTGTGTGTATGTGTGTTTGGTGCTGCACATTACTGGCTGGTCGCCATTTTTCGCTTCTGCTGAGGGGAGCTTCTTCCCCTCAGGCTGCGGTGTTGATGGGGCGGGGCCGGGTGCTCACTCGTTGCCACGACCCGCCCCCTCTTTTGGTTTGGAGCCAATTGCGGAGCCCAGCCCAAGGCTGGGAACCGCACTGCTGGTTGTGTGAGTAGGGGGGCGGGGCCAGGCGCGGAGCACGATCCGCGCTGGCCTGCCCCTTCTTCCTCTGAGCTGATGAATGGTGGCAGCCATCGTACAAAGCACGTGAGTGCCTTCCCGGGCTCTCCCCTTTTATTTACCTGACTTAGCCATGTGCCCCATTCTGTCAGGGGACAGCGCTAGTCCTTTGTCATCTTTTCCTTGATTTATGAGGATATATTTTATATATATATATATATATATATATATATATATATATATATATATATATATTATATAGTGTGTGCGCATGTGCTTATGGGCCACTCCTTTGTGTCTTTCAGGAGGACTCCCTGTGCCTTGCTTAAAAGGGGTTCTCCCGGTCCTAGGGTCCCTAGCTGAAATTTGGGGCACTTAAAAATCCTCCCACTTGGGACTTAAGGGGCATCCCGGGTTGCTTACCAGCGTAATTCCCTCTGGTCATTTCAACTACCTTAAAATCACCATATGGAGGCTCCACAGGATACCGGGCCCGGGCTCCCCTTGGGACAATCCCAGCTATGCGTGGGTTGTGGGATATCCCTTACGGCAGAGAATGTACTTATTTGCATAACATATGCGCAACAGGCCATAACGCGGCAGTCGGGACCCCAGGCGTCTGGGTCAGTGCCGCCCGCCTCTCCTACCCCACCCCGCATCATCCGTACCCCAAGTGACACTGTCATTAGTGGGGAGTCGCACTCGGATGTATGTGCCAGGCTGGCCAACCTTGAGAAAATTATTTCTAGCTCAGTGAGCAGAAAGGCCACTGCTAAGAAAAGGCATCTGTCACCGGCTAAGCCGGTAATTGATTTTGATGATTATGAGTCACCTGATTGGGCTGATTATTCCCCGCTTGAGGAAGGGGAATTGTTTGAGGAATCTGAGACTGAGGAATTGCAGTTCTTTGATTCTGATGCCGGGCAGGCCCTGGGGGATGCTGTTGATACCCCCAGGGTCCTGACCCATCTGTTAGAGGTTCTGGATATTTCCCCACCAGCGGAGGCCCCTCCGGAAAAGGGGGGATTCTTTGGGTTCTCTAAGCCCCGCTTGGAGTTTCCAAATCAGGATCATTTTGACAGCATGATTCTTAGAGAATGGGAGAAGCCGAGTTGCCTTCACGGTGTTCCTCAGGGATGGGATAGGACGTATCCCTTTCCGATGGACATGGTGAAGCGCTGGTCTTCTCCTCCCGAGGTTCATGCGCCCATTTTAGGATTGTCCAATACCTCCGTTGTACATACTCCTGACACCCTTAAGGATGGCGAGGACAAGCGCATTGATCAGATGGCATGTCATGCCTTTGCCAGTGTGGGTTCTGCCTTGCGGCCTGTCTGTGCATCGGCACTCGTGGCTGTGGCCACCAGGTCCGAGATCAGGGACATTTTAAATGGGTCCCAGCTCAACCCGGACAGCGTTGAATTCACAACCCTTAAGAGGTGCGAATTGTTCATGAATTTTGTTTTGTCGGCTATGGACGACACTATTACCATGTGTAGTAGAACTTCGGCCCTGTTGGTGGCCATGCGCCGATCGGTCTGGCTGCGCCAGTGGGCGGCTGGCATTGCGGCCAAGAAGTCACTTACAGCTTTGCCCTTTTTGGGAACGCGGCTGTTTGAAGACAAATTGGATTCCGTGGCGAAGGGTGGGAAGCTACCTCAGCGTAAGAAGCTGCGTCACTCCTTTCGGGGGGCAAGCTCCTTTAATCCTTCCTTTCGCGGTGCCAGAGGGGGAAGAGGTCTTGCCTACTCTGGCTTTAGAGGTGATTCCTGGAACAGAGGTAGAGGACGTGCCCGTCCAGCCTCTACCTGGGGTGCCAGCTCAACAATGAGGAGGCGCCCTCACCCTTGCGGGTGGGGGTACGGCTGCGGCTCTTCTTCCAGGTCTGGGCCCAGGAGGTCGCAGACAAGTGGATATTGGAAGTGGTCTTGTCTGGGTACAAACTGGAGTTCGAGCCCCGGCCTCCTCCCAGATTCCTAAGGTCTCGGGTGCCATCGGATCCTTGGGCGGCACAGGGGCACCTGTTGGCTGTGAAGAATCTCCTGGACATGACGGTCATATGCCCGGTGCCTCTTTCGGAGAGAGGCCGGGGCTATTATTCCAACCTCTTCACGGTTCCCAAAAAGGATGGCTCCATAAGACCCATCCTGGATTTGAAGCTTCTCAACAGGTTCATCAGAACCAAGAGGTTCCGCATGGAGACTCTGCGTTCAGCCATCGGTTCCCTTCGTCAGGGGGATTTCATGACGTCCATAGACATGAAGGATGCTTACCTTCATGTACCAATTTTCCCAGCACACCAGAGATTTCTCAGGTTCGTGGTGGGAGATCAGCATTTTCAGTTTGTGGCCCTCCCGTTCGGGCTGACCTCGGCACAGAGGGTGTTTACCAACGTTCTGGCGGGCATAATGGCCCTGCTCAGAGCCCAGGGCATTCACATTGTGCCGTATTTGGATGACCTACTCATTACAGTTTCTTCCCTCTGCCAGGTGGAGTTTGACACCAGGACGGTGGTGGCGACGCTGGAAAGGTTCGGATGGGTGATCAACCAACCCAAGTCTTCTCTCTCCCATCAAGGGAGATCTCCTTTCTGGGCATGAATCTGGATACCAGTCAGGCCAGAGTGTTCCTACCTCAGCCAAAGGTGCAGGGGGTTCAGGATCTGATACGTGTTCTCCTGACCAACCCTCGCCCTTCCATTCCGCTAGGGATGACTCTGGTGGGTTTGATGGTGGCCTCCTTCGAGGCAGTCCCCTTTGCTCAATTCCACATGAGGACACTACAACTCCATCTATTGCTGAAATGGGACAGATGTCCACAGTCCTTGGATCAGTCATTTCTGATGTCTCCCAGGGTTCGGCAGTCC
This sequence comes from Gastrophryne carolinensis, assembly GCA_027917425.1. Taxonomy (NCBI): domain Eukaryota; kingdom Metazoa; phylum Chordata; class Amphibia; order Anura; family Microhylidae; genus Gastrophryne; species Gastrophryne carolinensis. The sequence continues at coordinate 130,923,772 of CM051243.1, read as the reverse complement.
CTTCAGTGGTGGCTGGAATCAAGCAATCTGATGAGGGGCAGATAGTTCCTGGCCCCTCGTTGGGAGGCAGTTACCACGGATGCCAGCCTGTCGGGCTGGGGAGGTTTCTGGAAAGATCATCAGTTCCTAGGGGTTGTGGGGTCCTCAGGAGGCTCACAACCCCATCAATGTCTTGGAGCTCAGAGCTATCTGCTGGTTCTGTCACGTCTGGCACTTCACCTACAGGGTTTACCGGTTCAGGTTCAATCAGACAATCGTACTGCGGTAGCTTACATCAATCACCAAGGAGGGACTCGCAGCAGGAGTGCCCTCAGCGAAGTCTCTCTGATTCTGACCTGGGCGGAGAGCAATGTTCCTTGCATCTCGGCAGTAAACATTCCGGGAGTGGAGAACACGGAGGCGGACTCCCTGAGCAGGGGATTCTCTCGCCGAGGGGAATGGTCTCTCAACCACAGGGTGTTTCGGGGTCCTGTGTCACAAGTGGGGGACTCCGGAGGTGGATCTCTTTGCCTCTCGGCACAATCACAAGCTCCCAACCTTTATATCTCTGTCTCAGGATCCTCTGGCCCTGGCAGTGGATGCCTTGTCCCTTGCCTGGAGGGATCTGGGGTTTCTGTACCTGTTTCCCCCCTTCTCCATGGTGGGCAAGGTAGTGCGCAAGCTGGCTCTAGAGGGGGCACCAGCAATTCTGGTGGCCCCAAGGTGGCCAAGACAGGTTTGGTTCGCAGACGTCGTAAGATTGGCGGTAGATCAGTACAGGCTGCCCCTGTCTCCGGATCTGATCTCTCAGGGTCAACTACGTTACCCCAATTTGCAAACGCTTGCTTTGACGGCGTGGCTGCTGAAACCTTCTTCCTGAGGGAGGAAGGTTTGTCTGAGGCGGTTATTCATACCTTGATTAGAGCTAGGAAGAGGTCTTCCTCTACCATTTACTATAGGACTTGGCGGTCCTATATTGACTGGTGTGAGGCTAGGGCCTTACCTTGCAGGGTGTTTTCGATTCCTAGGATTTTGGAGTTTCTACAACACGGTCTGGATCTGGGGTTCCAGCTCAGTACTTTGAAGGGTCAGGTTTCTGCCCTGGCTGTCTTTTTTCAAAGGTCTTGTCAGTAGTTGTTCACCTGTGCCCCGTTCCTGCGGCGCTCCCCGTCCCGCCGCGCGCGCGCCTCGTTCGTCTGCGTCTGGCGTCCCCGGCTCCTGTTCCGTGCACGCGCGCGAGCACGTGGTAGTTATACCCTCCGGCGACGCTGCTCTCAGCGCGGCCGCCGGAGGAAGCTTAAATAATAATTAAAGCTCCAGCTGCACTAGTGGGACTGCCCCACTGGGACTGGGCCAATCAGCTGCCTTTGTGTTCTGGGCGGTATGCCTTATGTGTCCAATCTGTTTGAAGTTCCTAGTTGCACCAATCACCACACTGACTCTCCAGGGCCAATTATGTCTGTTCCCTATATAACTTCACCCTAGTCAGTTTGTCATTGCCTGTTATAGCACCTAGACCCTTAGTAGTTGTTTATCCTTGATATTGATCCTGACTCCAGTTGCCGACCTTGCCTGTTTGACCATCCTCGATCTCCACTCCAGTTGCCGACCTCGCCTGTTTGACCATCCTCGATCTCCACCCCAGTTGCCGACCTTTGCCTGTTTGACCATCCTCGATCTCCACTCCAGTTGCCGACCTTGCCTGCCTTTGACCATCCTTGTTCTACTCTCCTCTCAGTCCTCGGACTTCAGTCTTACGCTCAAGATCGGGCTACCCAATTCCACTTCCAGCCGCGGGTTCTCCAGTCCTCTTTTCAGTAAAGCTTCAACCTTTGAGCCATCAAGTCCTGGGGGCAACCGATCCCGAGCAGGCGTGTTCTGCGTCTCGGCAAGCGGGGGCTCCTATAGGTGAAGCTGGCTGCGGAGATTGGGGGTTGAGGTCCTTACCAAGAGAGCTGAAGTTATCCAAGTGGTTAATTGCGGTACCCGGAGCGTGACATTATAACAGGCCAGAGTAAATATGGAAGACCTGGTACAGCAAGTGCAGGCGATGGCCACTGCTATCAATCAACTTGCCCAGAGAGTGGCCAATCAAGAAACCCGTCAGAATACTACACCCGCTGTACCACCTCATATTCCTGAACCAAAGGTTCCTTTACCAGAGAAATTCTTTGGAGACCGGGCTGGCTTTTTGAACTTCAAGAATTCATGTGAACTCTATTTTAGGCTGCGGCCTTTATCTTCTGGCACAGAGACTCAACGGGTGGGTTTAATTATCTCTCTGCTACAAGGAGACCCTCAGTCATGGGCTTTCAGCTTGCCTCCTGAAGATCCTGCCTTTGTGACAGAGGCTCTGTCTTTTGGGTGTCATCACTATTCCATTGCCCACCGGGTCATTCACTGGCCTTTTCTTAATTCCAGACAATGTCATTGTATTTTGATACTGTTACAGGCAATGTCATTGTATTTTGGATTGTATTACAGACTGCCATTGTGTATTGTTGATTACGTCACAGTCAATGGCATTGTCCTGATTGATTGTTTTACAGCCTGCTATTGTTCTACTGATTGCGTCACCGGCAGAGTTGAGGGATTGTGTGCCCTGCTGCTATTGGTCAGTGTGGTTGTCATTGCATGGAGACTTGTGTATATAAGGCCTAGAGTGGCACTAATAAAAAGACTTCACCTTCACCCTCAATACTGAAGTTCTGTCTCTTATTGGGGGAAACACTATATTACAATTCACTAGCCCTTGTAAGGGCTGTTCCTGTTTCCTCACGGACGACTCTGGAATTCCAGCAGCACCTCTTACGATTGGGAAAAGGACGTCTTGGGTTATAAGGGTTATCGCTACAATTGGTGGCAAGCGGTCGGATGGTCCTTTGTACCCAGAGAGAGTGCTACCCTGATGGAGAGACAGTATGACAAGTTGAAAAGGCTGACCCTGAAGGATCTACTCGAGAGCCGGGGAAGGTCAGCTAGCAACCGCCCACGTCAGGAACTGATAGCTGAGCTGATCGAAATGGATCGTGCAGCAGTGAGGACCGAAACCAATATAGAGGCCGATGAAGACGCTGCTCTCGTTCAAGCGGTTCGGAACAGATTGTCGGTCTATGGCCCGAATCCATCACAGGAACTGACCGAGTCTTCGCCGCAGCGGAGGCAGAGGCCAGTAAGCGAAGGGAAGATCGGCGACTTTCAACCCAGCAGCCTCTCAGCCTCAGTTACACTGGGGGGAGAAACATTCCATTTGCAGCATTTAAGTCCTTCCAGGAAAGTGACAACGAGATTGACGGATTTTTGGCCGATTTTGAACGGCAGTGCGCTTTACACCGGGTACCCACGGAGGAATGGGTTACCATATTATCAGGGAAACTATCTGGGAAAGCTTCCGATTCTTTCCGGGCCATCCCTGATGTGGACTTACCACACTACCATCTGGTAAAGGAGGCTTTGTTAGCCCGGTACGCTGTCACCCCGGAAGCCTACAGGCGACGATTTCGGGAATCCCAAAAGAAGGGAGGGGATTCTTACACGGAGTGGGCATGTCGCCTCCATCGTACAGCATCACACTGGGTCACTGGATGCAAAGCCACGACCGCTGAGGATGTACTACAGTTGTTTTTACTAGAACATTTTCTCAATACCCTGCAACCAGAGCTAAGAGAGTGGGTGCGTGACCGGAGGCCTCTAACGCTACCTGAGGCTGCTCGTCTAGCCGACGAGTACACTGATGCTCGCCGGACAGAACAGTCCGCTCCAAAACCACAACCTCCCATCAAATTTCAAGCACCTGTGGCTTCAGCGCCAACTCGTGACTCTGGGCCACATAGGCCAGCGCAGCAACCGAACCTCTCCACAGTTCAGTGCCATCGTTGCAAACAATGGGGACATTATCACAGTGATTGCGCCCTAGAGCCTCCCCGAAACACGTGGGGGCAAAAGCAACCTTCCACCTCCCGTACTCCTGTGGCACACTGTTTGGAAGCTGAGAGCAGTTCGGAAGAGTATCTGGGGGTACTGTATGAAGCTGATCCCGTACAAGCGGCCATCCAAGACAACCGACAGCACCATTGCCAGGAGGTACGAGTCAATGGGCGCACCGCGCAAGGATTACGCGACACCGGAGCCACACTTACCTTGCTCCAACCTCATTTGGTCAAGAACAAAGACCGCACTGGACACACCATTGCAGTAAGGGTGGCGGGAGGAGCTGTGTTTCGACTCCCCACCGCCCGAGTACATCTTGACTGGGGCGCTGGATCCGGCAGGGTACAGGTGGGACTTATGGACAACTTACCAGCAGAAGTACTATTGGGAAATGATCTAGGACCAATGACTTCTGCCTACGCTACCTCTGGGCCAGCCAGCGTCAACCCTGTTACAACCTAGGCTCCAGCCCGAGCTGCCGACTCCAGCCCACTGGTCGGGGAGACCCAGGGGTTTCGTCTGCATCACGTCATGTCTGTTACAAGAAGCCAAGAAGAGGATCAGCCATCAGGTTACGTCCTTCCAGAAGGGAAACGTATGCCAAACACTATTTTTGTTGGCGGCATTGGCCGTCGGATTAATCAGCCTGAAATTAAGGATGTTTTTTCAAAGTATGGCGCTGTAAAGAATGTCAAAATTATTAGGGATGCCTCTGGCGTTTCTAAGGGTTATGGTTTTGTCTACTTTTACGATGATGTAGATGTGCAGAAGATTGTGGATTCTCCAATCAGCTTCCATGGAAAGAGATTGAAACTTGGGCCAGCTATAAGAAAGCAAAGCACCTGTGCACACATCCAACCAAGGACTTTGGTGCTGAACTCACCAACGCCACAATACCCCAGTGTTTGTACCCCACCCATGACCGATTCCTATGTACAGCCCACGTCAATGTTTAGTCCGGTTACTCACTATTTGCAGACTTGTCCTTACACAGAACTCTGCCTATAACAAGAGTCCGGACAGCCCCACGTTAACCCGAACAGGGTCAACCCGGGTCTGCCGGGTGTTCCACAAAACGGGGGCATTGTGACAGAGGCTCTGTCTTTTGGGTGTCATCACTATTCCATTGCCCACCGGGTCATTCACTGGCCTTTTCTTAATTAGGTTCCAGACAATGTCATTGTATTTTGATACTGTTACAGGCAATGTCATTGTATTTTGGATTGTATTACAGACTGCCATTGTGTATTGTTGATTACATCACAGTCAATGGCATTGTCCTGATTGATTGTTTTACAGCCTGCTATTGTTCTACTGATTGCGTCACCGGCAGAGTTGAGGGATTGTGTGCCCTGCTGCTATTGGTCAGTGTGGTTGTCATTGCATGGAGACTTGTGTATATAAGGCCTAGAGTGGCACTAATAAAAAGACTTCACCTTCACCCTCAATACTGAAGTTCTGTCTCTTATTGGGGGAAACGCTATATTACAATTCACTAGCCCTTGTAAGGGCTGTTCCTGTTTCCTCACGGACGACTCTGGAATTCCAGCAGCACCTCTTACGATTGGGAAAAGGACGTCTTGGGCGGTGAAGCCCTCCGGCGATAAGGGTTATCGCTACAGCCTTAAACTCCATTACATCCTTTTTCTCTGCAATGGGAGTGCTTTATGCGGATCCAGATCGTCAGTCCACGGCAGAAAACAGGCTTCGGGCCCTGAAGCAGGGCCGGAATTCCGCCGAGGACTACAGCGCTGAGTTCCGGCGCTGGGCAGTGGAGTCTACTTGGAATGATCCTGCCCTATGTAGCCAATTTCGTATGGGGCTTTCTGAAAATATTAAAGATGCCTTGGTCAATTTTCCCACTCCAAAAGATTTGGATCAACTCATGCAGGTCTCCATCAGGATCGATAAACGTCTTAGGGAGAGAGCCAGGGAAAGGGTTAGGGTTACCACTCCCTTTAGACCTTCACAAACTCCCAACCCTTCAACTCCTGGTGGGGTAAACTCCTCCTCCCCCTCTCAAGAGGAGCCAATGCAGGTTGGCAGAGCCCGTCTTTCTCAGGGTGAGAAACAACGAAGACGGTCTTTGTCTCTATTGTGGGTCCCCGGGACATTTTGCCAGGTCTTGTCCAAATAAGGGGTATCCGGCGGGAAACTTTCTCGCCTAGGTCAGGAAGAGGGTACTGACCTAGGTGGGTTGAAGCATTACTCTCACCATGATAAGATGTTAATCCCTACGGAGCTTTTCTGGGGTCTTTCCAAACAGGCAGTATCTGCTTTTGTCGATGGTGGAGCTGCAGGTAACTTCCTGGATCGGAACATAATCTCCATCCTGGGAGTTCCACTGGTACCTCTTGAAAAGTCTCTCCAGGTTTTGGCAAAAAATGGGAAGGCTATCCAGGGAGGACCGGTCAGTCACAAGACCCCTCCTCTCAAATTGGTGGTGGGCTCATCCCATTCTGAACTCATAGAATTTCTGGTGTTTGATTGTCCGGAAACACCAGTAGTTTTGGGATACCCATGGCTAAAGCTCCATAACCCCATATTTAACTGGCAGTCTGGTGATCTGGTGAAGTGGAGTAATTACTGCAAGGCACATTGCTTCTCCACTGTCCTTAGGAGTGTTCAGATTTTGCCCCAGGAATTACCTCTGCCTTATACAGATTGGGCAGATGTCTTTTCTGAGCGATCCGCTGATAATCTTCCCCCACACAGACCCTATGACTGTCCCATCGACTTACTTCCGGGAACTATTCCTCCTAGGGGGAAAATTTATAATCTGAATCGAGCAAAAGAGCAGGCTATGAAGGAATATATTTCGGAAAATCTGAGTAAAGGCTTTATCCGCCCGTCAACATCACCGGCGGGTGCCGGCTTCTTTTTTGTTGAGAAGAAGGATGGGGGATTAAGGCCTTGCATAGATTATAGAGACTTGAATAAGATCACCGTTAAAAATCGTTATCCTCTTCCCTTAATAGGTGATTTATTCAATCAGGTAGTGGGGGCTCGGATTTTTTCTAAACTAGATCTAAAGGGGGCCTACAACCTGATCCGTATACGACAAGGGGATGAATGGAAGACGGCTTTCAATGTTAAAGATGGTCATTACGAATATTTAGTCATGCCTTTCGGCCTTTGCAATGCTCCTGCGGTCTTTCAAGACTTTGTTAATGACGTGTTTCGTGACTATTTGGGTATCTTCGTAGTGGTTTATTTGGATGACATCCTCATTTTCTCCAAGAACCTTTTTGAACACAGGCAACATGTAAAACTGGTCCTTCAGAAATTGAGGGAAAATAATCTATACGCTAAAATCTCTAAATGTATGTTTGAAGTTACCTCCGTTCCCTTCTTAGGGCATATTATTTCTAGTCAGGGGTTGGAGATGGATGCGAGAAAGGTTTCGGCGGTGCGGGATTGGGTACAACCTAAACCCTTAAAGAATTACAACGCTTTCTAGGGTTTGCTTATTTCTATCGACGTTTTATCAAGGGTTTTTCTAGTATCGTTGCTCCTCTCACCAATCTCACCCGCAAAGCCGCGTTCACTGTTAACTGGTCACCCATCAGCTATTGAAGCTTTTGGTGTCCTAAAACAGGCTTTTACTTCGGCGCCAGTTTTAGTGCACCCTGATATCAACAGACCTTTTGTTGTTGAGGTTGATGCGTCTGAATTAGGTGTTGGAGCTGTTTTATCGCAATTCTCTGGATCTCCTGAACGTATGCATCCATGTGCCTATTTTTCTCGGAAATTTAATACCGCGGAACAAAATTATGACGTTTGCAATAGGGAACTATTAGCTATTAAACTGGCATTTGATGAATGGCGTCACTGGTTGGAGGGTTCTCTACATCCTATCACTGTATATACCGATCATAAAAATCTCGAGTATATAGGCTCCGCCAAGAGGTTGAATTCTCGACAGGCTCGTTGGGCATTATTTTTTTCACGTTTCAATTTTATTATTACTTTTAAGCCGGGCGTAAAAAATACTAAAGCCGATGCTCTGTCGCGTATGTTCGGCGAGTGTAAAGATCGAGGAGATACTGGTGAACCTATTTTACCTGCAGGTTGTGTGGTCGGGGCCCTACTCCCTGATCTTTCTAATGTTTTGGCGCCGTTCCAAGATGAATCATCCGTAAATGTACCAGTAGGACGTCCAATTTGTGCCACAGCATTTACTTTCTGATGTAATCCGTGAATTCCACGACGCCAAAACTGCTGGGCATCTGGGAATTCGTAAAACTTTTATTTTAGCTCGACGTCATATATGGTGGCCTTCTATGAGACGTGATATCACTACCCTTATCGACGCATGTCCTGTTTGTGCACGAAGTAAAGGGGTACACAAGGCCCCTAGTGGGTATCTGATTCCGCTTGAAATCCCTAAAGAACCATGGTCTCACATCTCGATGGACTTTATTGTTGATTTACCTCTTTCGCATGGGAACACTGTGATTTGGGTAGTCGTCGATAGATTCAGTAAGATGGCTCATTTTTATTGCTTTACCCAAGCTACCCTCGGCTCCTGAACTTTCACGCTTGTTCATCTCGCATATTTTTCGTCTTCATGGTATTCCAGTAAATATTGTTTCCGATCGGGGTGTGCAATTTATATCACGATTTTGGAAAAATTTTTGTTCACGTTTGGGGATTCAGGTTTCTTTATCCTCCGCGTATCATCCCCAGTCTAATGGGCAGACTGATAGAACGAATCAGAGCCTAGAACAATATTTAAGATGTTACATCTCTGACACTCAGGAGCAGTGGTCGGAATTTATTGACTTTGCCGAGTTCGCGTATAATAATGCGCCGAGTGGCAGTACCAAAATATCCCCGTTCTTTTGTAATTATGGAAAGCATCCTAAAGCTTCTTCTTTTTCTGCAGCACCCTCTGATTTTCCGGTCTTAGAAGAGTGGCTTCAGAAACGGAAAGAGGTTTGGGCACGTGTCAAGGAAAATTTAGAAACTATGCGCGTTAAATATAAAAAATTTGCTGATCGTCACAGGTCTCAGGAACCTAACCTTCAGTGTGGAGACCTTGTTTGGGTTTCCACTAAGAATATCACTCTCCGTCAGCCTTCTTATAAATTGGGTCCTAAATTTATTGGTCCTTACCCTATTATCAGGAAACTTAATAATGTTACCTATAAGGTTCGGCTCCCTCCTACTATGAAGATCTCCGACTCATTTCATGTTTCACTATTGAAGCCTGCTAAAAACTCCTCTCCTGTTGGTCCTCCTCTGGTTTTAGTAGATAATGCACAAGAGTATGAAGTAAACAAGATTTTGGATTCCCGTAGAGTACGTAATACTATACAGTATTTAATTGATTGGGTTGGTTATGGTCCTGAGGAGAGATGTTGGGTTTCTTCTAAGGATGTTCACGCCAGGGCTCTGGTAAGGAAGTTTCACCGTGACAATCCGGAAAAGCCTGGTGAGGGCCCGGAGGCCCCTCGTGAGGGGGGGGGGGTAATGTCAGTAGTCCCTCACCTGTGCCCCGTTCCTGCGGCGCTCCCTGTCCCGCCGCGGGCGGCGGCCTCCCTTCCGTCTGGTGCGCGTGCGCCTCGTTCGTCTGCGGCTGGCGTCCCCGGCTCCTGTTCCCGTGCACGCGCGCGAGCACGTGGTAGTTATACCCTCCGGCGACGCTGCTCTCAGCGCGGCCGCCGGAGGAAGCTTAAATAATAATTAAAGCTCCAGCTGCACTAGTGGGACTGCCCCACTGGGACTGGGCCAATCAGCTGCCTTTGTGTTCTGGGCGGTACGCCCTATGTGTCCAATCTGTTTGAAGTTCCTAGTTGCACCAATCACCACACTGACTCTCCAGGGCCAATTATGTCTGTTCCCTATATAACTTCACCCCAGTCAGTTTGTCATTGCCTGTTATAGCGCCTAGACCCTTAGTAGTTGTTTATCCTTGATATTGATCCTGACTCCAGTTGCCGACCTTTGCCTGTTTGACCATCCTCGATCTCCACTCCAGTTGCCGACCTTTGCCTGTTTGACCATCCTCGATCTCCACTCCAGTTGCCGACCTTGCCTGCCTTTGACCATCCTTGTTCTACTCTCCTCTCAGTCCTCGGACTTCAGTCTTACGCTCAAGATCGGGCTACCCAATTCCACTTCCAGCCGCGGGTTCTCCAGTCCTCTTTTCAGTAAGGCTTCAACCTTTGAGCCATCAAGTCCTGGGGGCAACCGATCCCGAGCAGGCGTGTTCTGCGTCTCGGCAAGCGGGGGCTCCTATAGGTGAAGCTGGCTGCGGAGATTGGGGGTTGAGGTCCTTACCAAGAGAGCTGAAGTTATCCAAGTGGTTAATTGCGGTACCCGGAGCGTGACAGGTCTTTTGCTTTGCATCATCTGGTCAAGACTTTTTTTACAAGGGGTCGCTCATGTTCGGCCCCCTAGAAAGCCTTTGGTTCCCGTTTGGGACCTAAATTTGGTTCTTTCGGCCCTCCAGGGGCCTCCCTTTGAACTAATGCAGGATGTGGCTCTTTCTGTGCTCACTCAAAAGGTTGCCTTTTTGGTGGCTATTACCTCTGTTCGGCGTGTCTCTGAGTTGGCGGCTCTGTCTATTCAGGCCCCTTACTTTGAGAGACACCAGGATAAGGTGGTTTTTCGCTTTAAACCAGATTTCCTTCCTAAGGTGGTTTCTGCTTTCCATCTCAATCAGGATGTAGTTCTCCCTTCCTTGTGTCCTAGGCCTAGCAATGACAAGGAGAGGGTTTTGCATTCTTTGGATGTGGTTCGTTGTGTGAAGTACTATTTGGTTGCTACTTCTCCTTTTCGTAAGACAGACGCCTTTTTCGTGGTGCCTTCTGGGCCCAGAAAAGGTTTGGCGCCCGCCAAGTCTACCATTAGTAAATGGATACGCCAGGCCATTGTTGGGGCCTATTCTGCTAAGGGGAGGGTTCCTCCTTTTAAGATCACTGCTCATTCTACTCATGCTGTTGGGGCTTCCTGGGCTTTTCAGCACCAGGCTTCTGTTGAACAAGTTTGTAAGGCTGCTACTTGGTCTTCCGTTCATACTTTTTCAAAGTTTTATAAGGTTGATGTGCGGGCCTCAGCGGATGCTGTTTTTGGCCGCAAGGTTCTGCAAGCTGCAGTGGTTTAAAATTGGTGCATTTTTTTGCTGTATTTGGATCCCCACCCATGACGGACACTGCTATTGGATGTCCCATATGTCATGAATAGTGGAAACGGGGTGTGTGACATACTTGGAATAATACCATTTTGTGATTACTCACCTGTAAAATGGGTATTATAAGTATGTCACACACCCCGCTTCATCCCACCCTTTTTTGCATTCTGGATCCTTTATATGGTGAACTTTTTTATAGTTAAGAATGTTTTATTAGCTCTTCCTGGTCCCCTTACTGCTGTCATATACTGGGGAATGTGTGGGAGGTCCCAGGTATTTATGGACCGGGAGGGGCTTCTTTTTTTCTTTCATCTCTGCAAAAGTTCGCCCTCTACTGGACCACAACCCATATGTCATGAATAGTGGAAGCGGGGTGTGTGACATACTTATAATACCCACTTTAAAGGTTAGTAATCACAAAATGGTATTTTTTTCAATGTGGAATATGTTGATTTGTATTTGGGCATTAGCAGGTTGCTATTTAGGTGATTTTTAATGAGAACAGTGTTCCTTTCACAATAAGGTATCTGCCCTCCATGTCTTGTAAAGTGTCTATATGTGTCCACGGGAGAGAGTTTGCAGGTGAGATAGTTACTCCTTTTGTATTGGAGACTGAAAAGAGACTATCTTGTTTTGAAAGTGCGATGGTTGAGATTATGGATTTTTCCTACCGTCAGAGGTGTTACCTGATAAAAGGCAATTTGCATGTTAAGCCGCTTAAGATCTAAGAATGGTGGTTCTACTGATAGTGCAGTTCAAGCCCTTAACATTGAGAGAGTTAATTACAACACAAGACATGATAGAAACAAAGAAAAAAGATAAGTGAGTTTGTCTTGTCCATTTTACCTCAGGCCATCAGACTATTCACTATTGTACTCCTTGGCCATTGGACATGGACTGCAAAAACAAAGGCGTGGTTCCTATATATACTTCAGCTGTCTTCTCGCAAACCAGTTTCATTCTTGCAGAAGGAACTGGACTGCAAGGTGTGCTGTGAGCGCCTCTTATTTTTTGTTTTTATCTTGGAAGCACTGTCTTTCTGGCCCTTATGTCCTTCTGTTCTGGATAGACCCACAATGCTTCATTAGATATGCTGTATACAGGATCAGGATGGTAAGGGTAATCGCCAGGGTCTTGGGGCGTTACTTTTGTTTTTTAAGAAGTGGTTACCCCTGGGCTGACCGAAGAGTCAGCCACATATTTTTGTTTGCTAAGCCTGATTGGGGGAACCAGGGGCATAATTTTCCTCTTTTTATTGTTTTTCCCACTTATTGTGTTTTGAATGACCTAGATCTGGTGGAGTGTTGTATACATGTAAATAGTTGATCCACGCCCAATGACCAAGGAGTTAACCCGATAGTTACTGAATTGTTTGATGTCCTAAAGTAATAATCAAAGAGAAATCAATTCTACAGGTGAGTATCACAGAATTATCTTATTTGCTTTAAAGGGACAAAAAGCAGGTAAACAGAATGTGGGTGGGTTGGAGAGGGGAGATGAGTTAGGGGACTAGGGAGAAAAGGAAATGTAGTGCAGGAGGAGGAGGAGAGAGAAGGAAAGAAATAAGGATATGAGGGGACAGAAGAGATGACTCAATAGGAAGAATGAATTTAAGCTGAAAGTAAAATATTTAGTTGAATGTTCTACTAATAATAGTGAAAGGAGAGAAGCAAAGAAAAGGGAAAGGGCTCCTGTTTTTCCCTATCTTGGAGTGATATCCCACTGGAGGGGAATGGCCTACTATGGCAGCGGGGTAGACCAGAGAAAGAATCCTGCCTACCCAACACAGCAAGCCTTAATAAGTAACAGGGTAACCCAACATATAAACATCTTCCTCTAAACGTGGCCTCTTGCATTCTGGAACTTTTTGCCAACCCTTGTGGCTCTAGAGATAAGATTGAGTGGACACCTGATGATGACTGTAACTTATGCAACAATATATGATGGGACACGCCACCAGGAGATAGCAGACTGGGCCATCAACACATTTTAACATGTATTTTAGCTAGATGATTAAAGTTCATTGTCTAAGGGTCGGAGGGAAGAGTGTGGACCCCCACCTCTCTATGCCCCAACTGGGCCTGGGTTTCTAGGTGGGCGGGTCCTTCCTGTAAACTTGATATTCTGGATCCTGGGGGAGGTAACTGGTGGGTTTAGCCAGTCAGGAATTTCAGTAGATTTTAGTGTGAAGGTTTGGAAGCTTTTGTGGATGAGCAGGTGGAAAGAATGGCCCCAACGTTATGAGGCTCCCAGTTCTTGAGTTTTATCAAGCAAAGGCTTCAGTAATCTCCTCGTGTTCGCTTGCAAAAGTCCAGTGTTGCTGGTGCACTCTTACAAAAACATAAGTGGTGGGTGCCAGGGCCGCGGTGGCGCCGCTATATATCCAAGTGAGTAAATAGGCACGGCACTCCAAAGCATAGATTCAAATGCTTGTATTAAATAGTACAAATCAAAAGGTATCCAATTACACATAAAGTATAGTAAGAGAATAATCCAAATCATGGCCAGAACAAAAGCAACAGTCTCATAATCCAACGTTTCGGGGGTCGGGTGCCCCCTTTCTCAAGGAGGACTGTCAACCGGGACGTGCTGCATGCCCCTTCAATAAATACACATAGCAGAGTGCAGAGGTCAGGAAATTCCCGCCTGACGTCACTGTGACGTCAGCGGGCGCTGTATGGGTCCCCTAACACACAGTAATATACATACAATATTGAAAATAATAAAAATGGGACTGTAACAACTTACCTACATCCACCGGGCCTCCAGACTGCGGAGGACCCGTCACCGCCAGCCGCCGCCCGCCGCACTGGCAGGCAGCGGTTTCCTCGTCTGTCAGCGGGGACAGGGAGCTGGCAGCCGGGCTGCAAATGCTGCCCGGTAACTGATGACGCGGCGGGGGCCGCGATCCGATTGGTTCGCGGCCCCAGTCTCTGTCATCAGCCCGTGAGACAGACAGCGTCTGTCAGGACACTACAGTCTCAAACCAGAGGCTGCAGCGCATAGAAGACAGCTGTCACGGGTGCTGGCAGCCCCCTGGGTGGCGGTGAAAGCCCAGGAGGGCTAGTTGGAGTAGGCAGCAATAAAGCTGGTAATTGCAACATACATGATAATATACATAAAGGGGAGAAAAAGGGGTGCGAGCCCCAGAGGAAGTAGAGAGGAAAAAGGTAAGTACCAGCTGGATAAAGAGATCATAGAGGAAACGGGTTGGGGTCAGAATAGGGAGGGAAGGGGGGGAAAGGGGGGGGAGGGGAGGGGAGGGGAAGGGGTAAGTATGGGGGGATCAGAGGAAATGGATGGAAAAGAGGGAAGGGGGCAAAATCACAGGGTGGGTAAAGCGTATTAAGGAGGGAGCTGCATTTCAGTAGTAACTACAGTCACTTCAGCGTCTTGGTAGATAGCAGGCATATCCAAACGTGGTATTGAGTCCCCTCGGCTGAACAGTATCCAATTTGTGAATCCAATAGGTCTCTCTCTGTAATAGTTTAAGGTGTCGGTCCCCACCCCGGCGCGGTCTTTCCACATGCTCAATCACCATGCCCCGGAGTTCATGAGACTAACATACCCAATGATCAGGGAGTAAAAGCTGTAAAGCACTTCCTGACATGCGAACCCCCGGCAATACCATCAGAATACCTCACCACAGGACTCGAGATTGTGCTACAGAATAATTACTTCAGATTTGAAGATGTTTTTTATAAACAGATCCTTGGCACAGCTATGGGTAGCGCCATAGCTCCGGCGTTCGCTAATCTATTTGTGGGCTTTCTGGAAGAGAGATACATATACCCATCAGCACTATATACTGAACATGTCAGATATTGGGGCAGATTTATTGATGACGTGATCACTGTGTGGCATGGAGATAGAAAAGGCTTTGATAAGTTCATGGAATATATTAACTCCATCTTTCCCACCATCACCTTTAACCCAGAGGTCTCTGACACGCATGTAACCTTTTTGGACGTAGCTATCAATAAGACGCCCGATGGACAGATTACGACGGGCCTTTATACTAAACCCACGGACAGGAATACACTGTTGAGATACGACAGTGCCCACCCCAGACCGTTGGTAAATAGCCTCCCTATCTCACAATTCCTAAGGGTCCTGAGAATCAACTCTGACCCAGTGACCCGGATGGACCAATTATTACTAATGATGGATAAATTCCGCGTTCGGGGGTATCCCGAATCGGTACTCACTCAGGCCCGTGCACGTGCTGAAGAAATTTGGGCAGGTGAGAAAAAGGAGAGGAGGCAACAAGAAGAACGTACCCCGTTTATGTTAACATTTAACCAGGCTGCTCCTACCATAGAGAACACTATTAAAAAACATGCGTGCATACTGACATCTGATGCCACAGTGTGTCCGGTCATCAAGAAACCGTTTCTTAAGGTCTATCAACGCAATAGGAACCTAAGAGATTCCCTGGTTACGGCCGACCCCTTTGAAAAATATGCTAGGAAACCCATCATGCTTTCAACTCGTACTGGATGCTTCAGGTGCAATAATTGCAACGTGTGTAACTCTCTTATCCGTGGCTCAGAATTCACCCACCCGCACACTGGACAGCGCTTTAAGATCCGTGGCATACTCTCGTGTCTCACAGATTTCTGTGTATACTTATTGAAATGCCCCTGTGGCCTGTTATATGTGGGTAAGACTATAGGCCCCTTTAAGAAGAGGTTCCAGCAGCATCGCAGCGATGTACGTACGAGTATTAATAAACACAATAACGGTGAATCCCTGGACTATGATAAACCCGTGGCAGTCCACTTCGTGACACATAAACACCAGACTCATGAACTCCGGGGCATGGTGATTGAGCATGTGGAAAGACCGCGCCGGGGTGGGGACCGACACCTTAAACTATTACAGAGAGAGACCTATTGGATTCACAAATTGGATACTGTTCAGCCGAGGGGACTCAATACCACGTTTGGATATGCCTGCTATCTACCAAGACGCTGAAGTGACTGTAGTTACTACTGAAATGCAGCTCCCTCCTTAATACGCTTTACCCACCCTGTGATTTTGCCCCCTTCCCTCTTTTCCATCCATTTCCTCTGATCCCCCCATACTTACCCCTTCCCCTCCCCTCCCCTCCCCCCCCTTTCCCCCCCTTCCCTCCCTATTCTGACCCCAACCCGTTTCCTCTATGATCTCTTTATCCAGCTGGTACTTACCTTTTTCCTCTCTACTTCCTCTGGGGCTCGCACCCCTTTTTCTCCCCTTTATGTATATTATCATGTATGTTGCAATTACCAGCTTTATTGCTGCCTACTCCAACTAGCCCTCCTGGGCTTTCACCGCCACCCAGGGGGCTGCCAGCACCCGTGACAGCTGTCTTCTATGCGCTGCAGCCTCTGGTTTGAGACTGTAGTGTCCTGACAGACGCTGTCTGTCTCACGGTCTGATGACAGAGACTGGGGCCGCGAACCAATCGGATCGCGGCCCCCGCCGCGTCATCAGTTACCGGGCAGCATTTGCAGCCCGGCTGCCAGCTCCCTGTCCCCGCTGACAGACGAGGAAACCGCTGCCTGCCAGTGCGGCTGGCGGTGACGGGTCCTCCGCAGTCTGGAGGCCCGGTGGATGTAGGTAAGTTGTTACAGTCCCATTTTTATTATTTTCAATATTGTATGTATATTACTGTGTGTTAGGGGACCCATACAGCGCCCGCTGACGTCACAGTGACGTCAGGCGGGAATTTCCTGACCTCTGCACTCTGCTATGTGTATTTATTGAAGGGGCATGCAGCACGTCCCGGTTGACAGTCCTCCTTGAGAAAGGGGGCACCCGACCCCCGAAACGTTGGATTATGAGACTGTTGCTTTTGTTCTGGCCATGATTTGGATTATTCTCTTACTATACTTTATGTGTAATTGGATACCTTTTGATTTGTACTATTTAATACAAGCATTTGAATCTATGCTTTGGAGTGCCGTGCCTATTTACTCACTCGTGTTCGCTTGGATACATCTGGGTAAATTTGTAACATCAATCTGTCAAAGTTTGACCTTTCTCCCAAGCTTTCTCATGATTTATTTTAAGGTCTAATAGAGAATTCTGCAAATTACATTGTGTGTTCTATTTGGGTCATTGCATTTTGGACCAAGGGCATGGCGGACGGTCAAGATGGCCATCAGATATTCCTGTGACTGTTTGTAATAGGTTATCCTGGCCTGTTGCTTCCAGGAGTCCCCTAGGATGTATGTTGTTTCAATGGTTCCTGTTCTCCAGATTGTCCCCAATTCTTTGTATGGATGATTCTTGTTCGATGCCCAACATTTTAGTGTTAAGGGATTCAACAGAGTTCTGCAGCTCAGATATATCCTTTTTTGAAGAGTTTTCTACTATCAGGATAAATTATGCCAGGTCAGATTTAGACGGGTAGCAAAAAGAGGGGAAATACGAGGCACTCTGGAAACGGGTGCAGGATCTAGGGCTGTCCTTGCCCTATACACGTCAGATGAGCAAAAAAAGGGAGAAGATCCGCACTCCTAAAATCTTGAAATTTTATTTGAAGAAAAATAAAACCAAAATCTCCATAGTATCCACGACAGTGTAAAAAGCAGTAAAGGACCCTGGCACATGAAGTTATGCCATGCTCGCTAACGCGTTTCGGACGCACTTGCTCGGTCCTTAATCATAGGTAACATGCGACATAACCATACACATTTATATAGGAACTGATAAATGGTGATAGACTTACCCATCGCCAGCTGCCGCCTGAGAACGCAATCCCCTCGCCATCGCCGCCGCAGTCGAGGTGGGATGACGTCATGCGCAAGGCAGCGTCAACACCCACCAATAGGAGACTTGGAATCAGGGGCCAATCAAAATGGAAGAGGGGAATACGTCAAGGTAGAAGTTGCCTAGCAACAGGGTAAACAACTCGCGGCGGCGGAGAGGAGAAAGTCATAATAACAGGTTTTAATCAACAGGCCGAAAAGCGGATCTGCTGAATCACAAAAGGCTACATGATAAAGGCTGCATACGCATATAGGTGCATATCCGTGCAAACATATATAAGACAGCCGTACATCTATCTCCAGTGCGCATCAGAGAAAGCTGAATGGGTGTTGGGTTTAATCAACAAACCAAAGAGCGGATCTGCTGAATCACAAAAGGCTACATAATAAAGACTACACACGCATATAGGTACATATCCGTGCATACATATATAGGACAGCCGTACATCTATCTCCAGTGCGCATCAGAGAAGGCTGAATAAGTGTATATACACAATCTGTAGACATCTATACATCATAATATTATAGCTGGTACCCGAAGTTGTCAGAGATTTTTATAAATCAGAGGCCAATATAAGGCATCAGATCTTAAATGTCCGCATATAATGGCAATAAATAACAATAAAAACAAATAATGTATATTTTTATATATAGTATATGAGGATATCACTCATGACTGGTAATAAGCGATCAATGTAAGATATAAAGTCTGACCTAACTCATGATAGTAAATATAGATATCGCTCATGGTCAGTAATAAATAATAGACAATAAAAGGTCTTGCCTCTACGGGTGGCTTCTATAGTTGAACAGAAGAGAGGAAAGGAAATGCATTAATAGAAGTTACTGTAAAGTATTCTAATTAACTATCCACATTTTCAATCTGTGATGAAAGATAGATCCCACCTATGGTTGAGGCCCCGGGGGAAACGTGTATCAAGAGTGAATATCCAAAATGCCTCCCTCATCAGTAGCTTTTTATGGATATCACCCCCTCTGGGCCCCATGTATACCCTCTCCAGTGCTTTCACTCTAATCATGGGATTACTACCAGAATGAATCTGATTAAAGTGTTTGGCTACATTTGAATTTTTAACCAATTCTGGTTTGCCAATACCATAAAGATGTTCGGTGATGCGGGTCTTCAGTTTGCGTGTTGTGCAGCCAACATATTGCATTTGGCAATGCATGCAGGTAATAAGGTATATAACCATTCTCGAGTTACAGTTGAGTAGGGCTTTAATTGGAAAGTTCCTACCGCTGATGGTAGAAGTAAAACTATTGCCCTTGTGCACATACTTGCAGAGGCCACAACGGGGACCGCCACATGGAAAAAATCCTCTAGTAGCCAGCCATGTGTTGCAATCCGCATCAGGTGTTTGGAATAAGCTAGGTGACAGTGTATTGGATAAGCTCGGGGACTTGAGACTAACTAGTCGCACTCCCTCATCCAATAAATCTCTGAGGAGGGGGTCAGCCTTTAGTATGGGTAAGTTAGTCCGAATTATTCTGCAGATCTCTTTAAACTCCAGAGTATATGGAGTACTAAATGTCACCCCTTTGAAGGAGGAAGGGCCCTTAGTTACCCTAGATTCCTTGTTGTCCCCCAGGATGCTATTCCTAGACTTTCTAAGGGCAATGTCTTTAGCTCTTGTGAGCATCCAGGGTGAATAGCCCCTGCTCATGAGTCTGGACTGGATCTCAGTGGACTCTTCTAAGAAGGATTCAACGCTGGAACAATTTCTCCGGCTCCGTACCATTTCCCCTACTGGGATTGATTTAATCGTGTGGGCCGGATGGCAACTCGATGCACGGAGTATATTGTTACCAGCAGTGGGCTTACGAAACGTAGAAGTCTGGAAGGTCTCATTGGTAATATCCAGCATTATTCTCAAATCCAGAAATTCTAATTCCCTGTTGTGTCTGTGGGCCGTAAATTCCAAATTTAGGTCATTGTTGTTACAGTAATCTACAAAATCCGTGAGGTCATCTTCTGTACCCCTCCATAGAAGTAGCAGATCGTCAATGTATCTAAAATACGCTACAATGTGATGCCGCCATTTATTTCTATCACTATATATGGAGTGGTGCTCCCACCACCCCATATAAAGATTGGCTAGGGAGGGAGAGAATGGAGCCCCCATAGATGCTCCCCTAACCTGCAGATAGAAGTCCCCGTCAAATGCAAAATAATTGTGTTGTAACAGATATTCCGTTGTCATGCCAATAAAAGTACATAGATCTAACTCATACTCTGAATAGTGTGTAAGATGGAACCTCAGCGCCTCAATTGCTAAATTCTGGGGAATCGACGAGTACAGGGATGTAACGTCCATGGTATACAAAAGTAGGTTGGGTTCCCATGGTATTTCGGATAAAAGCCGTATCAGGTGGCCAGTATCCCGTAAGAAGCCCGGTAGTCTATGTACTAATGGTTGTAGCATTGTATCCAACCACTTGCCCATTGGTTTGTGTAGGCCCCCAATACCGGCCACTATAGGCCTGCCTTTGGGGGGGTGATCTTGTTTGTGTATCTTGGGCAAGTGGTGGAACAAGGGCACAACAGGGTACAGGACCCTAAGTCTGTCCGCTAGT
Source organism: Gastrophryne carolinensis (assembly GCA_027917425.1). Taxonomy (NCBI): domain Eukaryota; kingdom Metazoa; phylum Chordata; class Amphibia; order Anura; family Microhylidae; genus Gastrophryne; species Gastrophryne carolinensis. The sequence goes on along the minus strand of CM051243.1, from coordinate 130,903,372 downwards.
CTAGGTGAGAGGACTCCAAGTGATAGGCCCTCATCAATAAGTGTAGAAAGTAAGCCCTGGAATTCTTTAGTAGGATCTCCTGAAAGTTTCCTATAGGTAGCAGGATCACTCAGTTGTCTGATGGCCTCTTCTTTATATGTGGTTCTATTCAGGATGACAACCTTTCCCCCTTTATCTGCCTGTCGCATAATGATCTCTTTGTTATTCTTTAAATCTATAAGAGCTTTAGTTGCACCTATATGCGTATGCAGCCTTTATCATGTAGCCTTTTGTGATTCAGCAGATCCGCTTTTCGGCCTGTTGATTAAAACCTGTTATTATGACTTTCTCCTCTCCGCCGCCGCGAGTTGTTTACCCTGTTGCTAGGCAACTTCTACCTTGACGTATTCCCCTCTTCCATTTTGATTGGCCCCTGATTCCAAGTCTCCTATTGGTGGGTGTTGACGCTGCCTTGCGCATGACGTCATCCCACCTCGACTGCGGCGGCGATGGCGAGGGGATTGCGTACTCAGGCGGAAGCTGGCGATGGGTAAGTCTATCACCATTTATCAGTTCCTATATAAATGTGTATGGTTATGTCGCATGTTACCTATGATTAAGGACCGAGCAAGTGCGTCCGAAACGCTTTGGCGAGCATGGCATAACTTCATGTGCCAGGGTCCTTTACTGCTTTTTACACTGTCGTGGATACTATGGAGATTTTGGTTTTATTTTTCTTCAAATGAAATTTCAAGATTTTAGGAGTGCGGATCTTCTCCCTTTTTTTGCTCAGATTTAGACGGGAGAGCTTTAATCTCTGCGTGTTTAACTGTGGTCTGATATCCCTTCCCCCCCATCATGCTTATGGGGTGACTGTAGTTTAATGACCACATGTTTAGTTCAGAGGCAAAGTAACGCCCCTGGTGTTATTGCCAGCGCTACTATTGGGTTCATTGTGTTGCCCTATGTTGCTTACCCCAACACCATGTCTAGCTGTGAGGCCATATGTAGTACAGACCTGGTAAGAATCCACTTGCATTATTGCCTGGTGTATACTGTGTCATTAGGGGGTGTTAATGTACTCACTCTCTTATCCTTTTGCAGAGAGCTGCCAATGTCTCAAGTGCCTGATAAACCAGCAGAGGAAATAGAAGTGAGAAGGCTTCAGATAAGCCATCTGCAAATGCAAAAAAGAAGGTAGCAAAATATTGACCTTTATGTGGCAGTAAATTCCCAGCGGGTAATAAGAAACCGATATGTATGTAAAACATGCACAGATAAAGTGGTCCAACATGAGACACTAAATATTATCCAGTCCCTTAAGAATTTCTCTAAGTTGAAAATACAAAGCTCCATGCCAACCATGGCTCCAGCACTGTCAGTTCCCAAAGTTAATCCCAGGGGTGAGGATTCAAAGCCAGAGGAGGAGGGGATGGCCTCTGGGGAGGAGGCATGGTCCCAAGAAGGCAAGAGGTGGATACCAGTGGTTCAATGGATCAAAAAGTCATAAGTTCCTCTTTGCGGCAGAGGATACGGAGCAGCTGCTGAAAGCAATTGATGCGATCTTAAAGAAACCAAAACCCATGTAGCAAAGAACTTTAGAGGATTAGAAGCATGAAGGCCTAAATGGCCCCTAGGATAAAGTGTTTTCAGTTCTCTGTACAGTGAAATAAATTATTTCTAAGGAGTGGAAATACTGAGAGAAAGTTCTTTACTCCTAAGGCTTTTAGGAAATGCTCTTTGTTTGATGAAGAAGATGACAAGTTTTGGGATTGTGCACCTAAGATTAATTCTGCAGTAGCCAAGTTATCCCGCAGGTCGGAATTACCCCTTGAGGCCCAGGGACATTGCGAGACCCCATGTAAAGGAGGATGGAATTGTCCCTGAAATAATCCTGGGAGATGACTGCAACTGGGTTCAATACAGACGTAGCCTCTCTTGAGGCCATATTTGAGGATTTGGGTGAAACATATGAAAAAGCAGATGTCTGTAGGGATGGGTCCAGTGGAGTCTCTAGATTCTTTTTCTGTACTAGAAAAAGGCATAGCATTGCTCTGTGATGCGTCTTCAGAGAGTTTGAGAAGCTGCCAAGTCAACTGCCCTAACAAATACAGCTTGAAGAGCTGAATCAGTTGTCTGGGGATGCCGCTACAACATTGAAGCTCTGTCCTCTGCTGACAGAAGAGAAAGTATTTGTTTGGCTCCCAGTTGGAGAATATCTTGGAGAAGGCATCAGATAAGAAGCTTTTCCCAGAAAGTGTTTCTTTCATGGCCAAAAGTACTATCTTAAATCCTTGGTTATTCTAAGTAGCAGTCACACAGAGGTAAAGCCAGAGGATTTCTCTTTGTCTGCCTCCAAGACCACAGAATCCTCCACCTCTAAGCAGTAGAGCTCTGTTCAAGGTCAGGGGGGCCTGCATCTGCATCTTTTGCAGATGCTTTTGATGCACTCACCTTAAACCCCCCTGGGTTAGATATCTACTCCAGTTTGGGTATAGATTTGAACTTAAGGGTGCCTCACCTCATATAAGGCTTCTCCCAAAAGGTCTTCTCCCCCCAACTTCAGTCTGCTATAGAATCTTCCCCGATAGAGGCTTGAAAGACCAGGGCATTTTCATCCAGGTTAAAGAGGAAACATCTTTGAGATTTTATTCCACAGTTTTACCAGTCTATAAGCGCTCAGGAAAGATTTGATTGTTCATTTAAAACCCCTAAACAAATGTATTAAACACATGAAATTTAAGATGGAAACCATTTCCGCTACCATCCCTTTTCTAAGAAAGGACAGGTGGATGGCAACCTTAGATCTCACGGACTACTTCCTTTATAATGAAGATTTCCAAAAAACTCCTTGGGATAGGAGTGTTTATGAATAATTGAGTGGTACATTTACAATTTAACTCTATACCATTTGGCATAGCGTCTACACCTAGGGTTAAGCTAAGCTGATGTTGGGTGTAGTGTCTCATCTCATAAGGGAATGATAGTAATTTGGATGACTTCCTGCTAGTTGCAGATTTGGAACAGAAGTTAATTTCTCATACAGGTCAGACCTGGGTTGGTTAATTGGGAAAAGTCCAATTTAATTCCTTCTACCACAAAACAATTTTGGGGGTAGTCTTAGACTCCTATACTGAAATGCCCTTCCTTCCCCTGAAGAGACAAGTTATGATTTTGCAAGCTTGCCTGGAGTTGCAATATACTGGTAGTTGCACAATAACGTAGGCCATGTTCACTCTGGGTCTGATAAAGGAAGCCAAGATTCAGTGGGATAGGTCCCAAAGTTCTCTGGATAAAACTGTTTTTTTCTCATCTAGATTTATGGAAACAATTAGAAATTTTAGACAGAAGGGTGCAGTTGTTTTTAGAGCCCAAACTGATGGCCAGGAAGGATGCCAGCATGTCTGGTTGGGGTGCAGTCACAACCTTAGGAGCCTATCAGGGAGCATGATCCCCTAATCTGAACTTTCTCTCTTCGAATCACAGGGAACTCCTTGTGGTGTGGGAGACTTTAAAACTGGCCAGCCAGCAGTTCAGAGGGCATCAAGTTCTTATAAATCCAGACAATACAACAGTGGGGTCCCATCTTAATCTACAAGGACGAACAAGGGCCAGGAACCTAATGCTTGTCATGACATCTTCTAGTACGCAGAAGATAACCTCCTTTCCTTGAAATCTGTTCATCTGAGAGGCTCAGACAACTCGCCAACTTCGATGCATGTGCTGTCCCAAAACTGGGGCCCCTAAGGGCTTTTTTACCTTCCACCTCGCTCTTTAATTCCTAGAGTGTTGAACAAGATACAAAGAGAAAATGCAGACATGGTCTCGATTGCACCAAATTGGCCCAAGAGGGCCTGGTTTGTGCTGCTGAGAAAAATGGCTCAGGGGAGGGTGTGGCCTCTTCCTCTTAAGTCCAGATCTACTTCAACAGGGGTCGGTATGCTACTCGGAAGATTTGGCATTGAAGTTGATAGCCTGGCATTTGAACAAAAATTGCTAAAATCTAGGGGTCTATGGGATCTGGTAACTAAGACCTTAATTAGGCCAAGGAACCAGTAACTTATAGCATCAACCTCAAAATCTGGAGAGTATTCTCTGAATTTTGTGGCAGAACCTTAAATGGTTCCTGCGCCCTGTTTCTACAAGCCCTGCATAGCTGGTCCTGGGCTGGTTACTTTGGGTAAGGGGGACTCTGTCATTTTTATTCTAAGTATGTCACACACCCCACTTCCAATATTCATGACATGTGGGTTATGTCCAGTAGAGGGCGAACTTCTGCAGAGATGACAGGAAAAAAAAAAAAGAAAGAAGCCCCTCCCGGTCCATAAATACCTGGGAACTCCCACATATTCCCCAGTTTTTGTCTCTGCAGACGGCGAGCAAGTCAGAAGATGGCTGTATCTCCTCCTTGCAGGTAGCCGGGTTACCCCCGGCCAATTGTTTCTATTGCTGCCCGGACCTTTTTTATTTAAGTCCTCATAATGCCTCCCAGCCTAGGCTGTGGGTCCGGGCAATGGTAGGCAGCACCTTAGTGGTGTATACAGGGAGCCATGCTCCCCCGTGAGACCCCATACTAAGGGGTAGGCGACGTCCGGGTTGGTGATCCCGGTTTGGGATGCCCCATCCCTATTCTGTTCCTTCCACCTATGTGGTGTGGAATCCCCCCTTCCTGGGTCTCCCTGTGCTCCTCTTTGGGGGGGGGGGGGGTATTCTCTTCCCATAAATTTTAATTGTGTGTGTGGGTGTTGTGCGAGTTTTTACTGTTTCTCCTTAACTGGCCAGTCATTAGCTATCCGGCTCCTGCCGTATGTGACGGCCATTATCTGTAGGGGAAGCTTCTTCCCCTCAGGTGCCCGGCGCGCTCGCCGCGGCCCGCCCCCCTTGATCATTGGTGCCATGGCGGAGCCCGGCCACTGGCTGGGAGACGCGTTCCTTGCTGAGGGGAGGGGGCGGGGCCAGGCGCGGAGCGCGATCCGTGCTGGCCCGCCCTTCTCCCTCTCTCTTCTGGAGCTGCTGGCCGGACGCCATTGCCTTTTTGGTTGTGAGTGCCCTGTGGGCCCCTTCCTTATTACTTATTGCGCTGCGCCCCGCTTTATAGCGCTTGGAGCAGCTTCCTAGGCCTTTAGTTTAAAATTATATATTTATATGTATATTATATGTATTTGCATATATTGTTTTGTATACGACATATGAGTATGGTGTGTGCATGATTTACATTCTTATGGGTCCCTTCGATTGTGTCTTTCAGGAGGACTCCCTATCTAGTGTTTAAAAAAAGGGGGTTCCTCCGCCTTATCCGTCCCCAAGTGACACTGTCATTAGCGGGGAGTCGCAATCTGATGTATGTGCTAGATTGGCCAACATTGAGAAATTGATTTCTAGCTCTGCGGCCAGAAAGGCCCCAGCTAAGAGAAGACATTTGTCACCGGCCACGCCAGTTCTGGATGTTGATGACTGTTACCCTTGACTGGTCTGATTGTTCCCCGCTTGAGGAGAAGGAATTGTTTGGGGCAGGCGCAGGGGGATGCCGTTGATACCCCCAGGGTCCTGGCCTCATTTGAGGTGCTGGATATTTCTCCTCCAGCGGAGTCCCCTCCGCTGAAGGGGGAATTCTTTGGGACTTCTAAGCCTCTCTTGGAGTTTCCAAATCAGAATCATTTTGAAAGCATGATTCTTAAGGAATGGGAGAGACCTAGCCGGCTCCCCGGTGTTCCTCAGTGATGGGATAGGAAGTATCCCTTTCCGGTGGACGTGGTGAAGCGCTGGCCGTCCCCTCCTGAGGTCGATGTGCCCGTTCTGGGATTGTCCAACACCTCTGTTGTACATTCTCCAGACGCCACCACTCTAAAAGATGGTGAGGACAAGCACCTTGACCAAATGGCCTGCCATGCCTTCGCTAGTGTGGGTTCAGCCTTGCGGCCTGTTTGTGCATCTGCGCTCACGGCTGTGGCTACCAGGTCTGTGGTTAGGGACCTGTTGAGTTGTTCCCAGCTTAACCCGGCCATTGATGAATTTGCAGCCCTTAAGCAGTGCAAATTGTTCATGTCTTTTGTTTTATCCGCCTTGGATGACACAATATGCATGTGTAGTAGAACCTCGGCGTTGCCAGTGGCTATTCGCCGATCGGTCTGGTTGCGCCAATGACCCCTTGTTGGGAGACGGTCACCACGGATGCCAGCCTGTCGGGCTGGGGGGTGGGGGTTTCTGGAAGGAACATCAGTTCCAGGGGCTGTGGGGTCCTCGGGAGGCCCACACCCCCATCAATCTCTTGGAGCTAAGAGCTTTTTGGTTGGTGCTGTTACGCTTGACGCATCACCTCCAGGGTCTACCGGTTCAGGTTCGATCAGACAATCTGACTGCGGTCGCTTACATCAATCACCAAGGAGGGACTCGAAGCAGGAGTGCCCTCAGGGAAGTTTCTCTGATTCTTGCATGGGAGGAGTGCAATGTTCCATGCATTTCAGCGGTGTACATTCCGGGTGTGGAGAACACAGAGGTGGACTCTCGACCACAAGGTATTCCGGTCACTTTGTCACAAGTGGGGGATTCCGGAGGTGGATCTCTTTGCCTCACGTCACAATCACAAGCTTCCTGCATTTGTGACTCTGTCTCAGGATCCTCTGCCCCTGGCAGCGGACGCCATGTCTCTTGCCTGGAGGGATCTGGGGTTCCTGTACCTGTTTCCTCCCTTATCCATGGTGGGCAAGGTGGTGCGCAAGCTGGCTCAAGAGGGTGCGCCAGAAATTCTGGTGGCCCCAAGGTGGCCAGGACAGGTTTGGTTCGCAGACGTCACGGATCTGATCACTCAAGGTCAACTTTGTTACCCCAATTTACAAACGCTGGCTTTGACGGCATGGCTGCTGAAACCTCTATCTTAAAAGAAGGTTTGTCTGATGCTGTGCTTCAGACACTTGTTAGGGCTAGGAAGAGAACTTGGAGGTCCTGTATTGATTGGTGTGAGGCTAGGGCCTTGCCTTGCAGGGTGTTTTCGATCCCTGGGATTTTGGATTTTCTTCAACACGGTCTGGACCTGGGGTTCCAGCTTAGTACCTTGAAAGGGCAGGTCTCTGCCCTGACGGTCTTCTTTCAAAGGTCCTTTGCTCTTCATCCCTTGGTTAAAACTTTTTTTCCAGGGGGTCACTCATGTGCGGCCCCCTCGAAAGCCTTTGTTGCCTGTTTGGGATTTGAATTAAGTTCTGTCGGCCCTCCAGGGGCCTCCTTTTGAGCCGATGCAGGATGTTGCAGTTTCTGTGCTCACTCAAAGGGTTGCCTTTTTGGTGGCTATTATCTCTGTTCGGCGTGTCTCTGAGTTGGCGGCTCTGTCTATTCAGGCCCCTTGCTTTGAGAGGTGCCAGGACAGGGTGGTATTTCGATTTAAGCCAGATTTCCTTCCTAAGGTGGTTTCTGCCTTCCACCTCAATCAGGTTGTAGTTCTCCCTTCCTTGTGTCCTAAGCCTAGCAATGACAAGGAGAGGGTTTTGCACTCTTTGGATGTGGTTCGTTGTGTGAAGTATTGGTTGCTACTTCTCCTTTTCTGGGCCCAGAAAAGGTTCGGCGCCCGCCAAGTCTACCATTAGTAAATGGATACGCCTGGCCATTGTTGGGGCCTATGCTGCCAAGGGGAAGGTTCCTCCTTTTCAGATCACTGCTCATTCTTCTCGTGCTGTTGGGGCTTCTTGGGCTTTTCAGCACCAGGCTTCTGTTGAACAAGTTTGTAAGGCTGCTACTTGGTCTTCCGTTCATACTTTTTCCAAGTTTTACAAGGTTGATGTGCGGGTCTCAGCGGATGCTGTTTTTGGCCGCAGGGTTCTGCAAGCGGCAGTGGTTTAAATTTGTGTATTTTTGCTGTATCGGGATTCCCACCCTTGATGGACACTGCTATTGGATGTCCCACATGTCTTGAATATTGGAAGGGGGGTGTGTCACATAATTAGAATACCATTTTGTGATTACCCACCTGTAAAATGGGTGTTATAAGTATGTCACACACCCCGCTTCATCCCGCCCTTTTGTATTCTGGATCCTTTATATGGTGAACCTTTTGTTGTTAAGTTTGTTATAATTGGTTCTTTCTGGTCCCCTTACTGCTGTCCTATACTGGGGAATGTGTGGGAGGTCCTAAGTATTTATGGACCGGGAGGGGCTTCTTTTTTTTTTCCTGTCATCTCTGCAGAAGTTCGCCCTCTACTGGACATAACCCACATGTCATGAATATTGGAAGCGGGGTGTGTGACATACTTATAATACCTATTTTACAGGTGAGTAATCACAAAATGGTATTTTTCTCGATTTAACCCTTTGCAGTGTGGATGGTAGTTGTATTTTATTTGTAAATGTTATAAAGTACTTGTTTCAGTTTGGGGGGTCTCCTGGGCAGGAACAGGGGGCTACCGATAAATATGTGGTACCGTCCTAATCGGTAGAAATGGGGCTTTCTCATGCAATATGGTTTTCTTTAATAAAATACATTTTTTATTTAAAATAAAGGAGGCAATTTTCTTTTCTTTTTTTTTTTTACTTAATAATAATATTGTAAAAAACAATAAAATTTACAAACAAGACATTTCATGTTAAAGCCTAAACTGCAAAAAAAAAAATATATATATATAACTTTCCAGAAAATTCCAGGAGCAAAACATGGCGCAAAATGGGGAAAAAATGACCTGTCAACAGAGGATGACAAAATCTCAAGTAGGCTGTCAATTAAAAGGGTTAAAAGTAGCTATGCATGTTGGGTATTGTTCTGTTCGGGGGACCTTGCGCTTTCAGACTTAGCTTGTTTTTTCTTGTTTGTATATTTATATTTTAGGAAAAGGTGTTTTTTATTCAGCTTTTTTATACATTTTTTAGGGAAACCCTGCGCAACCAAAGAATTCTTTGAGGGATTAATTCCAGAAAGATGAGCCCACTACAACAAGCTGGGTACGCTTAGAAAGCTTAATGTGTACTTTCAGGGAATATATGGTTTATGGTGGATATTCCAAATGTAAAGGGTTGTTTTGGTTGAAAAAACACAATGTGCGCACTTTGTCTGCAGAGCTGAAATTTTCAAGTAAAATTACCGTTACACACATGCTTTACTTTGTGGTGTTTGCCAACTCTTCCCTTGACAGTAGCTATGCATGTTGGGTATCGTTCTGTTTGGAGGATGTTGCTTTTTCAGATTTTACTTGTTTTTTCTTGTTTGTATATAGTCTTTTTAGGAAAGCGTGGCTTTGATTCTGCTTTTATGTCCTTTTTTTAGGGAAACTCTTTGCAACCAAAGGTTACATTGAGGGATTACTTCCAGAAAACTGTGGTCACATCAACAAGCTTTGGTACACCTAGAAAGCTTGAGGTGTGTACTTCCAGAGAATATATAGTTTGTTGGGGGTATTTCAAATGTAACGGGTTGTTTTTCTGGAAAAAACTTCAAGGTGCGCATAGCATAGTTGTATTTTATCTGATAATCCCCTAAAGCGCTCTTTCAGTTTGAGGGAGTCTCCTGGGCAGGAAATGGTGTCTACCTATATATATGTGGTACCGCTGTAACTGGGAGAAATCGGGATTTCACACGTAATAAGATTTTTTTGACAAACGTACATTTTTTATTACAAAAAAAACTACAAATAGTAAAAAAAAATAGATTTTTTATTTTTTTTTTCACATATTTCACCCAAAAATATTTGGAATACACCTAAAAAATGACAAACAAGACATATAATGTTAAAGCCCAGACTATGCTGAAAAAAAACAATATATCACTTTCCTGGGAAATCCCTGGAGATCTTTTCAAAAATCACATTTGAACATGGGGAGCGCAAAATAGTGCAAAATGGTCTGGCAACAAAGGGTGACAAAAACTCCAGGTAGGCTGGCAGCGAAAGGGTTAAAGGGGCTTTAAGGATGAGTCCGGTGCAAAAGTCTACATTTCCACCCTAAAAGTTGTGGAGGTTCTGTCACGTTCCCCATTCTTGGAAGCAAACATTAAATTCCTCACCTGGAAGATGGCATTTCTGGTACAAGAAATTATTATTTCATCAATGGAATCAGATTTGGGGAAAGGAGCCTGTACTTTGGATGTAAAGAGGTTGGTGTTGCAGTATGTAGAGAAGATTCGAGAATGAAGAAAGGATAATAAGCTTTTGGTGACATTCAGGAAAGTCCAGACCAACCTGGCGAGATAGATCAGGTCAACAATGTTGTATGCCAGCAAAGAGGAAGATCTATTACCAGTTAAACTCATTCAACTACAGCAGTAACAGCCTCTTGGGCAGAAGACGGGGCAGTGCTATTGGATGACGTCTGCAGAGCTGCAACTTGGACCAGCCCTAACACATCAATCATTACAGCCTGGATGTCACAGGGGCTAATGACTTTCTGAAGACTTTTCTTGGGGTATGATCTCTGATAAATCTGTCATTGAACACAAGGAAAAATGGTAATAACCTACCAGTGATGTTCTTTCCCTGAAGTTCAATGGCAACAGGGGTTACCCACCCCTATGTAAGTATAGTGAATGAAATATTCCGATATTGGTTCTATGTTAGTACACTGAGGTGGGAGTAGGTGGAGTGCAAAATGTATTAGTTATTTTCCTGTCCTTTCTAGAAAGGAAGAGGTTGTTGCCATTGAACTTCAGTGTAAGAACATTACCAGTACATTAATTATCTTTTTCCCACTAAGATTTGTGTTGGAAATACATTGTTGAAAAAGGCACAAGGATGCATATTTGATGTGGAATGCAGGGAAATTAAAAACATTTTTGAGCCCTAGACACACATTTGTAGAGGATTTTTTTTTTATTTGGCTGCCGAGTCAATTAAAAATAGGTTAAGAGAAATGTTTGAAACTATGGAAAATATTCTAAACTGTATCCCTTTGTAGATACACTGCTGCAGAAAAAAGAGTTTAGGTAGGGAGGTGCCACATTTTAAGTATACAGTACGTCCTGCTCCAGATATAATACTTACACTTGGGTAATCCTCCGCCAGAGGGCGCTGTGCACTGCAGACATGCAAAAAACAGGCTCCTCCCGGCCCTTCATATACCCGGGGACCTCCCACAAATCCCCAGATTTCTCTGCAGTGCTGACTGCGAAGACATGAAGTATCACTCTCTCGCAGGTGAGCGGGGCTATTACAGCCTGCGGCCCTGTTGGACTATTTCCACCTGTCCTCTTGTGATGTGCCTCCCAGCCTGGGCTGCGCTGGTCAGGTGAAGGTAGGCAGCACCATGCGTGCTTATGGAGCCATGCTCCACCGCAGTCCCCCACCAAAGGGTAGGCGGTTTAGGCTGATGGTGAGCCTCTAGTGAATGTCCCTCCCGCATTATTGCCCCATGCCCCGTGTAGCGGTGGACCCTGTGTAAAGGGTCGCCATCCTCCCTCGTTTCCCCCCGTATTCGGGGGAAAAGAATGGGGGGGGGTGTGTTTGGCGGTCTCAGTGTACTGTATTGTCACGCTTTTGGCCGTTGTTTTGCCCTTGACTGGCAACTGGGTGTCAGAGCCGTGCTGCTTGCTCTTCTTATTTTGTCCGCCGCCGTTTTCGCCTTCTCATTTTTTATTAAAATTTACTGTGCTGGGTGGCGGCGTCGTCAGACTCTTCGAGTATCCATTAGCAGATGCTTTTACTAGCATATCCTATACTTGGCTTGTCCAGCCTGGACGGCTGCCTCAGAGCTTCGCACTCTTTGGGGGAGGCGGGGACCTGGCGTGGTGCGCTCCGCGTCACGGCCAGATTGGGCCCGCCCTTCGAGGTTCGTTGGCGCCATTTTGTTGATCTTCGCGCGCGTGCATGTTTGCGGTCCTCCTCCTCCCCAGGTCTGTAAGTGCCCTCGCGGGTGATTTCATCATTAGTATTGTTTTCTGCTGCGCATGGCCCTGACACCTCTTTCCCTTTCTGTCTTTCAGACGTCAAAGACTCCGGTGGCTTCCCCCCGCCTAACATAAATTGTAGCGGGCTTACAAAAAATTCTCCCACATTCCTAGCGGGTCTTTGGGACATCCAGGGTTGCCTATTACATAAATCCCTGCTGGCATATTTGCATTGATAATCACCATATGGAGGCATCTCAGAATTATGTGACCGGGGTCCCTCCGGGACAAGATCGGCTGTGTACGGCGTGTGGACGACCCCATGCTGATGCGGACAGAGCACGGGTCTGCGGGCCCTGTGCTGAACAAGTACTGGCCCTGCAGTCAGGGTTGCCAGTGGCTGCACCTCGTTTCAATACACCTGTCTCCCCGTGCTTAAATCTCACTCCTGATGAGTCGCACTCGAGCGGGGATGACCAGCAAGTCGTGCCGCGCAGACTGCCTACGGCTGATCAGGTTATTTCGAGGTTGGCAGAGCGCCTCCGGTTTCGCCCATTCCTTCGGGAACTGAGGAGTTCACTACTCCGCGGGGTTTTGCTCTTTCTGATGAAGGTGAGCTGTTCTCTGACTCAGGCTCATCTGACGAGGGGCCGAGGAGTCATGATGATACTCTCCCTGGTTCCTGGGGCCTGTGTGACACTGATGAATTACTGATAAAGATCTTCGAGGTCTATCTCTCTCCCTGGTGAGGCTCCCAGGCCTAGAAGGGAGAGTTTCCATACAGCGACGCCGCACTTGGAATTTCTGGAGCAGGATCACTTCCAGGCTCTTGTACTCAAAGAATGGCAATGCCCTAGTAAACTTCCAGGGGTTCCAGGGGACTGGGATTGGAAATACCCTTTTCCCCCTGATGTGGTTAACTGTTGGTCATCACCTCCCTTGGTGGATGCACCGATCATTGGGGTTCTTAACCCCCCCCTTTATTGCAGCCCCTACTTATCGTACCCTTCGGGATGCTGAGGACCGGCGCATTGATAGGCTGGCCTCCCATGCCTTTTCTTGTGCAGGGACGGCTCTGCGCCCGGTCTGTGCCGCGGCCATCGCTGCAGTGGCCGCTAGGACCCTCATCAGAAAGATGATTGATCATCAACCTGAGGATCTCCCCTGGGAGGTGTTTAATGCACTCTCCAGTTGTGATGTATTTGTAAGGTTTATCCTTTTAGCACTGGATGACACCATTAGGATGTGTGCAAGAACTTCTGCCCTTGTGGTAGCTATACACCGCTTGGTCTGGCTGCGACAGTGGGGTGTTGACGATGCTACAAAGAAGACTCTTACTGGGCTTCCCTTTAGAGGGCAACGCCTATTTGGGGCCCGTCTGGACCTGTTTGGGGAAAAAGGGCAAAACACCCCTTTGCAGAAGGCTGTCTCGGCCTCCTCGGGGCAGGGGCACCCCTCCCCCCCCCTATGTTAGTGTCAAAACACGAACCAGGGGTGTCCTTCCAGCCTTTTGGTGTAGATTCCTGCCCCAGGAGTGGCAGACAACGCCCTGGCCCCTCCGGCAGGACTAAGTCCAAATCTTTCACCAAAACCCCCCAAGCATGATGGGACGCCCTCGCCCGTCTGGGCGAGGGGATGGCCGCAGCACCTTGCTCCTATCAGGAGGCGTCATGCCTCGTTCTGGTGGATTCAGGAGGTAGGTTCCTCTGGATGCAGGATAGTGTTTGCTGGGCGGTCCCTTCTCAAGATTGTCAGGGTGCTTCTGGTCCCTGTCTCTCTTCAGGTGTTGGCGCAGGCCATGTACGGCCTGCTAGGTCTGGGGTCACTTGCAGGTTGCCCTTACGTTCCCTGCATATCAGCGATATTTGCTCCGGTGGATGTCCTTCTGCGACAGGATGTGCTGTTTCTTGTGTCTCTATGTGACCCATCTAGTGTGGTTTTTTTTTGGGCCCCGCCACTATCATAGGTTCTGGGCCCTTGTTTCCCTGTCTCAGATTGTTCTGACCTTGGTCATGAGGCTTAGTAGCTTTATGGCTGGACATTCTATTCTGTATGTCTTCTCTTCATTCACCCTGCTAGGGTTCTGCGCAAGTTTGCTCTGGAAGAGGGAACCGGTGATACTGGTGGCCCCTGGGTGGCCTAGTGGAGTGTGGTTTGCAGATGTGGAACTGAGGACAGCGGACCTGTACGTTCTGTCAGGAGTGCTGATCTGCTCACTCAGGCCCCCTTTTTTATTTCACCCCAATCTACAGGCTCTGGTCTGGATGGCCTGACGGTTGATTCAGCCACCTTGATGGAGATGGGCTTATCTTCTGGGTGACTGTGACTTCTGGAAGCCTAGGAGTTGGCTGCTTCTTCTTCCGTCTATTGTGGGGTATGGCATACCCATATTGATTGGTGTGAGTCTTGGTCTCTCCCCTGTTGGGCGCTCTCTGTTCCCAGGGCTCTAGAGTTATTACAGCATGGGTTGGAGTTGGCTCTCCTACTCGGTACTCTGGAGGTTCAGGTTCTGCCCTGTCCACCTTCCTGTAGAAGTCTTTGCTCAGTTTTTTTTTTTTTTTGCCTTGGTTAAGCATTTGGGGTTTGCTCAGGTGTATCCCCCACGTAGTTCTAGGGTCCCTGTTGGGATTTGAATTTTATTCTGTTTGCCTTGCGGGGTGTTTCCCTTTGGACCTATTCCGGATGCTGTCTGACTGTTCTTATCCACAAAGTTGTCCTTCTGGGGGCTGTTACTTCAGTCAGACGTGTGCCTGAGCGGGCGGCTCTGTTTAGCTAGCCCTCGTTCTTTGATCTATACACCAAGAAGAGGTGGTGTTCGCTTTACGCCGGACCTTCTGCCTAAGGTGGTGTCTTAGGCTCATGTATTTAAGACATTTGTCTTTCTTCTGTGCTTTATTCCTAGTAACGCTGAGGCAAGGGGATCTACTTCCCTCAACAGGTGCTGGAATTTTTCTTCCTGGATCGTCTCTTGTCCCTTAGGGGGACTGATCCCTCTTGGGGTTTGTGGGCACCTACATCTGTATGTGCCTGATCTCGTCTGCTTCCAGGGGTTAAGCGGCCTTTGGCCTAGCCTTTACTTGGATGGATGTCCCTTCTGGTCCTTTGGAAGGTTCGGCTTCTTCCTGGGCTACTGTTAGCGTTTGATCTTGTCAGGCTGTTACTCAGGCCTATTCCTTTAAGGGGAAGAGTTTCTTCTCGCTTTATTTCTGATTCTACTGGTGCCTTGGTATCTTTGGGCCTTTCAGCACCAGGTTTTGTTGCACAAGTTTGCTAGACCGCTACTTGTTTTTTGTTCGTACCTTTTCAAAGGTTTTTATGATGTTGACGTTAGAGCCTTTGCTCATGTCGCTCTTGGTAGCAAGGTTTGCAGGTGACAGTGCTTTTTCTGTCTGCTGTGCCTTTTTCGTTGGGGATCCCACCCTACTTTATGGACACTGCTATTGGATGTCCCAAGTGTAAGTATTATATCTGGAGCAGGACGTACTGTATACTTAGAATAATACAATTCTGTGAAGTACTCACCTGTAAAATTGGTATTATATGTATACTGTACATCCTGCTCCACCCCACCCTGGTTTTTGCATTATTCTGGATCCCCTGTATGGTGATTGTTATCATTGTTATCATTACCAGTTGTTTTTGGTGGTTAAATTCTCCCGGCTTCTTGTTCACTGCTTTTCAATGCTGGGGATTTGTGGGAGGTCCCCGGGTATATGAAGGGTCGGGAGGAGCCGTTTTTTTGCATGTCTGCAGTGCACAGCACCCTCTGGCGGAGGATTACCCAAGTGTAAGTATTATATCTGGAGCAGGACATACTGTATACATATAATACCAATTCTACAGGTGAGTATTTCACAGAATTGTATTTTCTTCCTTATTTATCCACCTCCACTACCCCTTCATTCTGTTTCTTTCTACACCATTTCTCCTCTCAATTTTTCATTTTTCTATCTGTTACAAATGATTATTAATGAACTGTACTATTTGTTTTTCAACCTGTAGCTACAGTAATACATTATTTCTTCTTACTTTAAAAGTGTTACAAGGCCTGTGACCTACTTATTTTGGTAACATTTTTAAGTTATCCCCTCCTTGTGGGAGCTTGACTTTTTCAGTAGAACTTTCCTGAATTTTCTGTATTTTATTTCCATTTGCCAGATTATATGTGGATAAAATGTGCAAATCAAAACTGCTGAATCAGCCAAAAGAACTTTTGCAGAAAGTGGAAAATGCATTCTCGAACAGTGCTGAATCAAGCCTAATGTATTAAAATAGCATTCTCTAATGAGACCGGATTTACAGCATAGAATATCCTCTAAAGAATTATTAAAAAGTGCTACAAAAGTGTTTCTACAAATTTTAAATGACTGATATTATGCCCTTTCTATTACTGTAATCTTAAATCTACCTGTGGGTTTTTTTTTTTTTTTTTTTAACCTAGATTGTTGATCCTTTGGCTCGGGGAAGGGCATTTCGACAACCCGACGAAGTGGACCGGCCACGCACCCCTCATGTAGGTGTTGCTCCAGTGACCCCTGGAGTTATGTCACTGACCTCATTCACCAGTGTGCGTTCAGGTTACAGTCGCTTTCCTAGACGTAAAAGAGAAAGTGTGGCACACATGGGCTTCCGAGCTGCGGCTGCTATTATTAAGGTTAGTAAAAGAAATTATGTTTAAACCCAGTTGTAAAAATTAATCTGGACTTAAGTATGTCTCTGATTAAAGTGTCAATTAAACCTTTACGTGCCAAGCCTGTAAATTTTACGTGGTTGCCTCTCCCTACCTTAAGTGCCAGCCATGTAAAATTCACGGGCCTTTTTTTTTTTTTTTTTTATCCCTGGTAGCGGCCACAAAACTAAAAACTCATCTGACCCCTCTATCAATCTGGCTGGCTCTCCTCTTTAACTTGGTGCCATTCGATCCCCCCTGGGGGCTCGGATGGCTCCAGAAGAGTGCCCGGGATATCGCCCCCCCCCGCTTTAACAGCGCGGTCTGCTACCTGAAAAAAAAAAGACAATTACTCACATGCGACCGTGATCCCTCCCACCGAGTCTCTTCACCGGAAGGGGCCTGCCAGCCAGCTTCTCTCGCCCGCTGAGTCTTGTCGGGTGTTCGGAGGAGAGCGGTTGGAGTGGGGGAGAGGATGTGATCCCCCCCCAGCCCTCATCCACCGATCACCCGGCAGCTGTCATCGGGGATCGTCAGGACATATAATTTTTTATTGTTAACCCTTGGTGAACCGGTAGGGGATCCATGAGATCCCTATACCAGTTCAGAAGGCTGGGGCTGGCAAGTCACCCCCAGGCCCCCAAATTACCTGCCTCCCCAAAGCCCAGGGGGGGCAGAAGGGCCCCACAAAGGCAATGTGGGCTTGTAGCCGGCAGGGCCGGGGGCTCCCAAAGCTGGCCCCTGCACCCTGTTCTACAGGCGCCGTTTTTAACCCTGTTAAAAACCACAGTTTTTCCCCGTCATCCTTCAGCTTGACCACGTGGAGAGGAATCATGCTCCACCCCCTGGGAGGAAACACAAAACAGGAAACAGAGTTTAAAAGCCCCACCCCTTCCTTCCCACCTCAGTTCTTTTGTGTTTCCTCCCTAAGGAAACCCTGGGACAGAGTGTAGGCTGATATTGGTAGTCAACGGCCGATTTGTTATTTTAATTTATTATTTTCAAAACCCTCCATAGGTTGGAGATAGCCGGGGGCAATAGCTAATGATCCACCAGGAGATCCTGTGTGAGCTATTTGCACCTGGGGCTATAACCCGCATAGTCTGGGATAAAAAAAGCACAGATTGTGCAGAAATCCCAATTAGAGAAGTCCTGCTTCATTTTGAAGCAGGCGCGCTGGGCTGGGAGAAGTCATTGCCGCTTTATAATAAGATCGCTATTTGTTCTTATTTTCCCTCCCGTTTTTTTAAATTCCGGAGGTGCGGCGATGGCGTCATCCGCGTCATCTTCCGGTTTTGTCGGCTGTTGGCCGGAAGCCGGAAGAAGGAACCAGCGTGGCTGAGCTGATCAGCGCGGATTGCGGCATATCAGCCAGTTCTCAGGAGCAGCGGAGGCAGCAGCTGCATTTTCCCAGCTCCCACGGACCCCACCAACGAGGACGGTCATGTCGGAGGCGCCCGACGATAACCAGAAGGCGGTAGGAACTTACGTTTTTTCTGCCTATGTCTTTGCAGTGATATGAGTTATGCATTGGGCTTGTTGCAGGGAGTTTTTTGTTATAGCAGATAGAGCTTTTCCACAGCTGCTGTTACAACCTATTATTTTGTTGTTTGTATATAAGTTATTAACCAGTGACAGGATTGTATAACTTATATCATTGTTAAAGCCTGCATATCTGTAAGGTACATAGGTATGCAGATACATATTATATATCTATTCATATCTATATTGATAGTTATGAGGGTAGATATGAATATAGATATATATATATATATATATAGCTTCCACGTGGGTGTAAGTGGTCCTGCTATAATATGCTTTTATGTCTTACATTTTTTTAGAGAGATTCTAAATCGGAGGATAAAAAGCATGTTAAAGCTACCAAGAAGTCAAAGAAATGTGAAGTTTGTAATACTACACTTCCGGATTCTTGGCAGTTGGTTCTATGTATGGGGTGTGATAAAGCTAAACGAGATAACGATTCAGCTGCTATCCTCAGGGAAATTTTTAGTTTGAGGCAACAGTTAGCCTCAGTTGAAAATGCCCAAAGAGGATTTGTTACCCATGAGCAATGGTCACTTGCTGCTGCACCAATTACTAATGCTAACACAGAGAACCAAGGCGGTGGGATCTCAATAGTGAATTTGGGTAATGAGAATGTATCATTACCTCCTGTTCAGATTGAGGTTGCCTCAGAACCAGAGGAAGAGGGGGAAGACCCGGACTCCTCTAGAGATTCTTTGGATGAGGAAAGCCATTCAGATGAAAGGCAGTGTACCTCAAATAATTTTTCAGAGGACTTGGAATTATTATTAAAAGATATTTATCAAACGTGGGGTATCCCTCTGGAAGAAACAACGCTTTCACAACAGGATGAAATGTATAAAGAAATTTTGATCAAAAAATCAGATAGAGCTTTTCCTATCCACTCAGTTTTGAAAGATATGGTCAAAACTGAATGGGATAATCCAGAGAAAAAGTTTTTTCTGCCTAAAGCTTTAAAGAGAAAATATCCGTTTAAGGATCCCATTAGGGATTCATGGACGAAATGTCCCAAAGTTGATGCACCAGTTGGTCAAATGTCAAGAACATCTGATTTGAGTTTTGAGGACATGGGATCTTTGCGAGATCCCATGGACCGCAGAGGAGAGCACATTTTAAGAAGGGCTTGGGATTCTACCCTTTTTCAATTTAAACCTGCAATGGCTTCTGATGTAGTCCTGAGAAGTATGTCTAAATGGATAGACAACCTTAAGGCTCATATTGGGAATAGAGTGCCACCACAAGAGGTCTTGGCAACTCTTCCCACTTTATATAGAGCAATGTCTTTCCTTACACATGCATGTCAGGAAATCATTAGGGCTTCTGCAAAAACCTCAGCTTTAATTTCCTGTGCTCGCAGGGCAATTTGGCTTAAGACGTGGTCTGGGGACAACAGTTCAAAGAATAGATTATGTTCTATACCTTTTCACGGGGAACGGTTATTTGGTACAGACCTAGATAACATCCTCTCGAGGTCCACAGAACTGGGGAAAAAGTTTCCTACAAAGAAGAAGGCCTACCCCGCTAGACCGGTTAATAGGAATAGGCCTACCACTAGTCAGACCCACAGAAAAATAGATACTAGAAAACGCTGGGCCCAATCAAGACCACAAAGGAAGTATTCCTTAGTAAGTAAGACCCCTGAGGGGCCCAGACAGCAGTCCTGACAACCCAGGTCCAGTGGGAGGAAGACTCTCCAGATTCACACAGGCTTGGGAAAAGGTTACCAAAAGTCAATTTGTATTAAAAACCCTGAAAGAAGGGTATCACTTAGAATTTTCTTCCCTTCCACCATTTATGTGCTTGGTGACAAAGTTACCAAAAGATCAAAAACTAAAAGATGCCTTCCCAGTAGTTTTGCAGGAACTTTTAATGAAGGAAGTAATAGAGAAGGTTCCTTCGAGCCAGATTCAAAGGGGTTATTACTCCCAGGTTTTTCTGGTAAAGAAGTCATCAGGAAGTTACAGAATGATTCTGAACCTAAAAAGACTAAACAGGTTCATTCGGTACAAAAGATTCAAAATGGAGTCAATATTCTCGGTGAGGCAAACCCTGACTCGGAATGTGTTCATGGCAAATCTGGATCTCCAGGACGCCTACCTGCACATCCCGATTCTGGAAGCCCATCGAAAGTATTTGAGGTTTGCAGTAAAGTTAGACCACAAAATTTTTTATTATCAGTACAAGACACTTCCCTTCGGCCTATCATCGGCCCCCAGGATTTTTACAAAAATTCTGGCAGAGCCAATGGCCTTCCTGAGGCAGTTGGGGATCAGCATAATACCATATTTAGACGATCTGCTGGTCCTAAACAGCTCCAGGGAGACACTGTTGGTACAGCTGGAAAAGACTATGGCACTGTTAAAAGATCTGGGATGGATCTTAAACCTGGAAAAATCCAACTTAGTGCCCTCTCAGCAGTGCGCCTTTCTGGGTCTTCTGATAGACAGCACAGAGAGGAAGATTTTCCTAACAGAAGCAAAAGCCCAAAAGTTAAAAAAACGAGATTTGGGTGTTGGTGAAAGAACCAAAAGTTTCCCTAAGAGACATAATGAAAGTGCTGGGACTCATGACGGCAACGATACCAGCAGTAGACTGGGCTCAGTTGCAGATGAGACCACTACAGAAGTTTCTGTTAGAAAGATGGGACAAAAAACAAACTTCTCTGGACCAGTTAGTGAGATTAGATGTAACGGTCCTGAAAGAACTACTCTGGTGGACAGAGAGCGGAAATTTGTTGAAGGGAAGGGAATGGAGTCAGACCAATCCGGTGGTAGTAACCACGGATGCAAGCAGCTGGGGATGGGGTGCGCATCTAGAGACGCATCAAGCCCAGGGCAAGTGGTCAAAGGAGATTTCAAGAAAGTCGTCCAACTTCAGAGAACTTCTAGCAGTCAAACTAGCCCTAAGTCATTTTCAAAAAGAAATATGGGGGAAGGAAGTGTTGGTGAGATCAGACAATATAACGACCGTGGCTTATCTAAACCGTCAGGGGGGGACAAGATCAAAGCAGCTGGCAAGCTTAGCCCAAAGTCTATTAAATCCCTTACAAAATCAAATAAGGTCTCTAAGAGCGATCCATCTGAAGGGGACTCTAAACACACTAGCAGATTCCTTAAGCAGGAAAAAAGTGAGTCAAACGGAATGGTGTCTGAAGCAAGACATTTTCCAGTTGATCACGAGTGTGTGGGGTCAGCCTCAGATAGACCTCTTTGCAACCAAAGAAAATGCCAAATGTCACAGGTTCTTCTCCCTGGAAAAGAGAAGGGTGCAGTAGCAATAGACGCACTTGCTCAGGAATGGAATTTTCAACTTGCTTATGCTTTTCCACCCTTCAGAATCCTGCCACAAGTGATCCGGAAGGTGGCCCAAGAAAGCGCACAGGTGATATTTATAGCCCCATATTGGCCGAAAAGAATCTGGTTCGCAGACCTAGTCAGAATGGCGGTAAAGGGACCTTGGAAATTACCAGAGAGTCCAGACATTCTACAACAAAAGTCAATTCTTCATCCAAGCTGGAAGACTCTTCAGTTAACAGCATGGATATTGAGGGGGAACTGCTGAAAAGAAAAGGTTTGTCACGCAGAGTAATAGAAACGTTGCTAGACAGCAGAAAGGCAACTACAAGAAGAATTTACGCAAAGGTATGGAATAAATTTTCTTCATTTTGTGAGGTTAAGAATCTGAAGGAAAAGGATATAGCTTCAGTATTGGAATTTTTGCAAGAAGGGTTTGAAAAGGGACTGGCAGTAAGTACCCTGAAAGCTCAAGCCTCTGCGATATCAGTTTTCCTAGAACGTAAACTTAGACAAAATGATCTGGTTAACCGTTTTTTCAAATCCATTGCACGTAGGAGACCGGCTACATTTAAAGGTTTTCCTACTTGGGACTTGTCTATAGTGCTCAAGGGCCTGTTAGAACCACCATTTGAACCGTTGGAGGAAGTTCCAGAAAAATGGTTGTCTATGAAGGTTTGCTTTCTTATAGCAATAACATCTGCTAGAAGGGTTCCAACCTCAAGCAACAGGTCGCAAGAAATAGTCCTCCCAACGCTGCCTAATGCGGCTGGTAGGGAGGAAGATCTTTCATTACTTGATGTAAGAAGAGCTTTAATCATTTATCTGGAAAGATCAAAGGAATGGCGTCTAGCAGAGCAGATTTTTGTAACATTTAGCGGCAAAAATAAGGGTTCAGCGGCATCCAAAGCTACGATTGCAAGGTGGATAAAGCAGACCATCGCCAAAACATATGAGATTAAGGAAGTTACACCGCCGGAGGTCTTGGCTCACTCGACTAGGGCTATGGCCGCTTCCTGGGCAGAGAGATCGGGGGCGGCTATTGAAGAAATTTGCAAAGCTGCCATGTGGTCTTCGCCCCACACCTTCCTAAAACATTATAGACTTGACTTACTGTCTGCAAAACATCAGTCCTTCGGAAGAAGTGTACTACTTGCAGCATCCCACCCCTAAGGTATATTAGCTTTTCTAGTCCTCTCCACGTGGTCAAGCTGAAGGATGACGGGGAAAAACCTCCGTTACTTACCGGTAACGTCCTTTTTAGGAATCCTTCAGCTTGACCGCTGATAACCCGCCCAGTAGTCAAGGGTTGGAGTACGGTTACTATATTAAGAACTGAGGTGGGGAGGAAGGGGTGGGGCTTTTAAACTCTGTTTCCTGTTTTGTGTTTCCTCCCAGGGGGTGGAGCATGATTCCTCTCCACGTGGTCAAGCTGAAGGATTCCTAAAAAGGACGTTACCGGTAAGTAACGGAGGTTTTTCCTATTGCATGGCACGACCTGTTTCAAGAAGTCCTTTCGTATGGGATATTCCGCCACAAGGTGGCGCAGTGCACTGCAGAAGAGTTGTGGCTCCTCCCGGTACCATATAAAAACAGGATCAACAATAGACCTCCCACAGTGTTTCCTCTGCAGTGATACTGCGAAGATAGAAGATGGCTCTTTATATTGCGCAGGTGAACGGGACAACCAAGCCTGCGGCCCTGCAGGTCTATTCCCACCTGTTTCCGAACCCTCTGATGCCTCCCAGCCTCTGCTGACGTATCGGGTGAAGGTAGAGGAGCACTAGGATCAGGTGCTCAGGGAGCGCTACTCCGGGCCGCAGACCCTGTATCACAAAGGGTGGCCGGCCATAGGCTTTATGGTGAACCTACTGAGGGATGTGAAGTTCCTGCTTAGCTTCTGAGGCGGGTGAGTGGTGTTCCCACCCCCCCATGTTCTGGTCCGGCTCCTGCCGCTAGATTAGTGAAATGGTTGAAGCACACCAAAATCAATTTAAGAAATAGCGTAAACAAGAGGGGGTTCTATTTTTCCTTAGTGCGCCTGCTTAGTGCACACTCAGCACAATAGGAAACCAAATTTGAATAGGAAAAATGAACACCCGACATCAAAGCTATGCATGCCAAAACAAGGTGATTTTAATAACATGGAAACCATATATTATACAGCAAAATATCAAAAGACAATATGACATGAATACATCTATATACAATAAATGGCCACCAGATGGCGCCACTGAGTTGGTTCCAATGCTAATCAGGTTTGCCAGTGGCTGCACCTCCCTTCAATACACCTGTCTCCCCGGACCTAAATCTCATTCCTGATGAGTCTCACTCGAGCGGGGATGACCAGCAAGTCGTGCCGCGCAGGCTGCGGAGCCTTGGGCCCTGGAAAGAAGCGGTCCCTGACGCCTCCTGGTTCTCTGGTTCCTAATGATACTGATGACTCTGCTGCTATGCAGGACCTTGATCCTTCTGATGAAGGTGAGCTATTCTCCGATTTGGGCTCCTCGGGTGAGATGCCCTGGATCCGTGATGATTCTGGGCCCGGTTCTTGGGGCCTGTGTGACACAGATGAACTACTTATTAAGATCTTTGAGGTTTTGTCTATCTCCCCTCCTGGAGAGGCTGCCAAGCCTAAGAAGGAGAGTTTCCACACAGCGCCGCCGCGCTTGGAATTCCTGGAACAGGAGCATTTCCAGAATCTTATATCCCAAGAATGGGAATCGCCTTGTAAACTTAAAGGGGTCCCAGGGGTCTGGGATTGGAAGTACCCTTTCCCTCCTGATGTGGTTAACTTTTGGTCAGCACCTCTTGTGGTGGATGCACCGATTATAGGGGTTACTAACCCCCCCCGCCCCTTCATGACGGCTCCTTATTACCGTACCCTTCGGGATGCTGAGGACCGGCGCATTGACAGACTGGCTTCCCACGCCTTTTTGTGTGCAGGGACGGCTCTGCGCCCGGTCTGTGCCACGGCCATCACTGCAGTGGCCGCCAGGACTCTCATTAGAAAAGTACTTGACCACCGACCTGAGGACTTCCCCTGGGGGGTATTTAATGCGCTCTCAGATTGTGATGTGTTTGTGAGGTTTATCCTCTCAGCGCTGGATGACACCATTAAGATGTGTGCTAGAACCTCTGCCCTTGTGGTAGCTATTCGCCGCCTGGTCTGGCTGCGACAGTGGGGTGCTGGCGATGCTACGAAAAAGGCTCTCACTGGCCTTCCCTTCAGAGAACGGAGTCTATTTAGGGCCCGTTTGGACCTTTTTGGAAAAAAGGGTAAGGCACCCCTACGCAGAAGGCCATCCCAGCCTCCTCGGGGCAGGGACACCCCTCCCCCTCCCTACGTTAGTGTCAAACGCGAACCTGAGGTGTGCTTCCAACTTTTCGGTGTGGATTTCCTCCACGGGGTGGGCAGGCAACGCCCTGGGCCCTCTGGCAGGACTAAGTCCAAATCTGCCAAGACTTCCCAAGCATGAAGGGACGCCCTCGCCCTTTTGGGCGAGGGGACTGCCACAGCACCTGACACCTATCTAGGAGTGTATCTTCTCCTTCTGGTGGTTCCAGGAGGTAGTTCCCCTGGACACAGGATAGCATTTGCTGGGGGGTCCCTCTCAGAGGTTGTCAGGGTGCTTCTAGCCCCTGTTTTCCCCTCAGGAATTGGTGCAGGCCGTGCTAGGCCTTCAGAGTCTGGGCTTACTTACAGGTTGCCCTTAACAGAATGGGGCTATGGCCTCTATATTGACCTTCCTCCTTCCCTCAAAATGATGAGGCAGTCTGGGCCAGGCTGGCCTATGGTAGGCTTGGCAAATTCTACACTCACAGGTAGCCCCTGTATGATATCTCTGTCTTGGGACACAGGCACCCTGTGCAAAGGGGGGCTTCTGGCCCCCTGTGGAGTTCTAGACCCTTTTAGTTCCCCCTCTGTCTTCTGGACACAAAGACCGTTACTAGTCAGTGTTGCAGGACCAACGCTGCGGATTGGGGCCTTGTTTTTTGGCCTCTCTTCCGCTCCCAGGCTACTCGCCATGGCGCGGATGGGGGTGATGTCTCGGACATGCCTGTGGGGCGTCCGCACTAGGACCTACCGGGTCGTCTTTCCTTACTCCCCAATCTCTACGCCCGGCCGAGTGGGTTAGTCGGCCGGCAGTGTCCTCTGGGAGTTATTTGGATGGGTGCTCAGTCACCTCAATCCCTCAGGGTCCATTATTCACTATATCCATTCCTTGGATTCGGTTCAGGCTTGAGCCTTCTTCCTTGGCAATAAGTGGACTCCTGGTAACAGGGGCTCTGTCCCTCTCTGCTGACACCTTACTTTCACCAGGCAGGATTGCAGCTGGTGGGCCCGTTGGTGGTGTATCAGATGATTTCCCTTATATACCGAGCCCTTGGGCTCTTCGGCACAGTAGGTTATTGATCCTACATGGGGTTCCAGCACCCCTGGAGCTAGGTCTGTGCTCATTCCCCCTTGGTACGGTGGTTCCTCTTGAGCTGGTTATGTTCAAGGACCCTGTCAGGGGGCACCCCCTTCTTGGCTTGCATCTTCCTGTGAATGGTCACCTTGGGTGCCTAGTCTCGCAGGTTGGCGGGGGGGGATTTCTTCCAAACCCCCCCGTGGTTCCTAGGTAGGGTCCCTTAGGGGGTCCATCTTACCCTACTGGCTTCGTTAAAACAATGAGCCTTCAGTTAGTAACATAGTAACATAGTATGTAAGGCTGAATAAAGACTTTAGTCCATCCAGTTCAGCCTGTTTAACTCCTTCCAGTGGTCTAGTAGCCATAGCCGGAAATGTTATTACATGCCAGGAAGGCATCAAGGCCACTTTTAAACATAGTTGCCTCTATACTGCTGGACTTCTCCTTTTTAGGACCTGTCTATTTGGGGACTTGTGGCCTGTTGGAAGACAATGGCCTGTTTTATTATTGGTCTGGAGCTAGAAGCAGGATGATTCTCCTGGAAGGTTCCTGATCTGGGTGGGGGTCTACGTCCCCTGCTCCTCAGTGGTATTCGCTCCAATGGATGTCTTTTCAGTGGCAGGTTGTGCTATCCTGGTGTCCCTCTGAGAGCCAACTAGGGTGGCTCTGTTGGGTCTCGCTTATATCACAGGGGCCCTGCCCTTGTTTTTTGCTGCCCCGAATATTCTGACTCTGGTCATGGGGGCTTAGTAAATTTATGTATAGACTTTCTATTTTATATGTCTTCTCTTCATTCACCCTGCTATGTGGGGTTCTGTTCACGGGCGTGCTGATAGAGACCCGTGAGATTGATGGCCCCTGGGTGACCTAGTGAACTGTGGTTCGCAGATGCTTCTGCTGAGGTCAGCGGACCTGTACGCTCTCTCAGGAGTGCGGTCCTGCCCTTGTCAGGCTCCTTCTTATGTCGTCCCAATCTACAGAATCTAGTCTGGGGCTTGACAGCTGATTCATTCACCCCTTGGAGACGGGCTTATCTTCTGGGTGACTTGGTATCTGGGGGGCTAGGAGCAAGCTTCCTCTTCCTCCGTCTATAGTGGGTTATGGCGTACCCATATTGATTGGCATGAGTCTTGGTCTCTCCCCTGTTGGACGTTCTCGGTTCCCAGGGTTCTAGAGTTGTTACAGCATAGGTTGGGGTTGGCTCCCCATCTAGGTACTCTGAAGGTTCAGGTTCTGTCCTGTCTGCCTTCCTGTAGAAGTCTGGTTCAGTCTTCCTTGTTAGGAGTTCTCTTGGGGATTGCTAAGGGGCATCTCCCAAGTAGTTCTATGGTCCCTGTTGGGATCAATTTTTCATTCTGTTGCCCTGCGGATTGTTCCTTTGGGACTTATTCTGGATGCTGTCTGAGCTGTTTTGTAGCTCTCGCTTAGCCCTCGCTCATTATATATATATATATATATATATATATATATATATATATATATATATATATATATATCTATATATCCGCCTTGCGCGGGACCCTTTTGTCCAAGGTGGTGTCTTATGATCTTTATTGAGTCTTTTTAGTCTGCCTATGGACCTTATTCTTTCCCTTCAAAGATTTTTATTTTCCAAGAAGCATAATAAAGTATACAAGCAATGGCATCATACAAATAGTTTACATAGGAGTAGAGAATCAGAGTAACAGAAATATATAAATAGAACATTAATAAGACCAAGCTTGTGACCGATAAATATATACATCTCAAAAAATAATTATCAATTGTCAATTCTATATATCCTATATACCCATCCCCTCCACCCCTACCCCCCAACTTCCTCGCTCCAATTATTTACCACCCCTTCAGTAAAGGGAGACCTTGATGTTTAATAAACAGTATCATATGTAACAAATAATTAAAGCGAGTCAACAACTGCCATATTTCAGCAACATTGAAAAATATAACATACTTTCACAAAACAGCGACACCCCCCCTCCCCCCCCCAAGTCCCACCCCCCAGCAGCAGGGACTCATACACAAAACAGCAAAACACAAACAATAAACAAAAAGACAGACAGACAACAAAACAACACAAAAAAAAAAAAAAAAAAAAAAAGGGATTTTCCTAAAGGTAAGAAAAGAGCAAATAAGCTTATACTATTAAAAGTTTTCTATCAAAGGTTCTAGGTAAGTACTTTTCCACCCATGGCAACCAGGTTCGTTCAAATTTTTCCAAGCGTCCCTCTTTTAAAGCGGATAATTTTTCCATCGCCATAATATCATTTACTCTACTCTTAAATTCCAGGATGCTGAGAGTCTTAGTTCTCCAAGCCTTAGCTATTACTAATTTGGCTGCGGTTAGCAAATGAAGCGTAAGCTTTTGGAAATCCTTTCCATATCCCTCTATAGGCTTATTTAACAGCGCAACCCACGGATCTGTACTAACATAGGTTCCCAAAATATTGGACAATATTCGAAATATCTTACACCAAAATTTACTCACTAATGGGCAATCCCACCATATATGCTTAAAGGAACCCAGATCCTGGCATCCCCTAAAACAATTTTTATGAAGGCCAGAATCATCTGTTGAGTATCGAGCAGGAACCCAGTACCAACGTATCATCACCTTAACATTAGCTTCAACAGCAAGCACCGATGTATTCCCACGCAATGTGGTACTCCACATCCTCTGCCATTCGTCAGTCTCCAGACAGCTACCCAGATCCTCTTGCCACTTTGTTATATATCCCGGAGTATTATTTAAGGCTGAACTGGTTAGAGACATATACACCTGTGAGAGGATAGCTCTGCCTCTGGGATTAGTAGCACACCGCCTCTCAAACCCCGTTAGCTCCTCTACATTTTGTTTTCCATGTAAAAGGCTCAGAAGAAAATTCCTTATTTGTAAATAGGCAAACACATGTTCAGCCCCCAAATCAAATTTTTCCTTAAATTGTAGAAACGTAAGCACATTAGAATCCTGTACACAGTCCTTCACACAGTTAACACCCCTAGTGTTCCAATTATAGAAGTTTTGTGGGGAGAGTACAGCCGGCTGAAACATAGGGTTATTCCAAAATGACAGCAGTGGGACATGGGGGGACACTAAACCTCCAGAATATTTAACCCCATCCCATAGTGCCATAGAGTGCAACATTATAGGGTTACTATGAGCTTTCCTAACAGAGGGTATCACCCATAAGTAATTGTTTACATCAATTGGCGCCATAATCTCTCTCTCAATAAACACCCAAATAGGAGGGTCTACAGTCTCATGGTATGCAGTTAATTGAGCTATCTGAGCTGCTTGATAATAACGAAAAAAATTTGGTGCCCCTAGTCCTCCTAAACTTCTCGGTCTACATAAGACATTCCTAGCCACTCTAGACTTCCTCCCGTCCCAAATAAAATCCAGGACCTTCCGTTCAAAGTTCCTTAGATGTTGCAATTGAATTTTTATTGGTAACACCCTAACATAATATAAAAATTTCGGAAGAAGGGTCATTATGATAGCATTTATTCTGCCCAGCCACGACAATCCAAGATCCCTCCATCTCTTTAGTAATTCTATCAGAGTTTTATACAATGGGGGGAAATTAGCAGAGTACAGACCTGTAACACTATTCGTCAAATAGATACCTAAATATTAGAGCCGAGCTTCCTCCACCTTAAAATCAAAATTGGAGATCATTCCTTCCCAGGTATCATCAGGGACTGTGATGTTCAAGGCTCTAGACTTTGCCATATTGACCTCCAACCCTGAGATTTGTGCAAAATTCCCTAGTGTTTTCATTAAATTCGGTATAGAGATCAAAGGATTGGTAAGAAACACAATGACATCGTCAGCGAACAGACAAAGCTTATGTTCAATGCCTCCAATAGTAACCCCCGACACGTCCTTAGCTTCTCTAACAGCATGTGCTAACGGCTCCATCACCAGGGCGAAAAGCAGGGGAGATAAAGGACACCCCTGACGGGTTCCCCTCTGAAGAGTAAAGGTTCGAGATTTGAACCCACAGTATTTTATATATGCTCGTGGCTCATTGTATAAAGCTTTTACACATGAAATAAAACCTTCACCAAAGCCCCACCACTGCAAAAGCTGAAACAAATAGGACCACGAGACCGAATCAAAGGCTTTGCGCACGTCAAGCGACAAAAGCATTGTCGGCTTCTTTAAATGTTCTGCAGCATGTATCACATGAACAATTCTCCTTACATTATCCCCTGCTTGCCGCCCTGGGACGAAGCCCACTTGATCTCCCTGAACCAATTGTGGTAAAAATTGAGATAAACGTTGAGCTAGGACCTTCGCATACACCTTAATATCTATATTTAAAAGAGATATCGGTCTATAATTTGACCAGGTCGTTGGGTCAGAATCAGACTTTGGTATCATACTAATTGCAGCAGTTACAGTGTCCCTTGAGAAAGCTCCCCCTTGTCTAATCGCGTTAAAAGCTCTAACCATCCGCGGTGCCAGAACATCCACAAATGTTTTAAAGTAACCTGCTGGGAAGCCATCAGGGCCCGGAGCCTTATTAATTTTTAACCCTTTAACAGCAGCCATTACTTCCTCTAAAGTAAACGCACCATCCAAATATTCCTTCATTTCTATCGGGAGGTGTGGTAACTCCAACCCCCGCATAAATTCCGAAAGAGGGATCTCAGAGGTCGTGCTAGATGCAGAATAGAGTCTTTCCATCTGATTTCCAAAAAGATCAACAATCTTTACAGGATTAGAAGTAAGAGAGCCTCTACTATCCTTTAACTTAATTGGTTTGAATAAACAATCTGGTGATTTAAGCTTACGAGCCAATAATGTGTCAGGTTTGTTAGCCTTAATGTAAAACCTATGTTTTACCCAAGCCAAGCTACGTCCCGCCCGTTCTGCTAAAGCTAAATTTAATTCTTCTGATAATCTTCTTAAGGTAGATCTATATGCAGCTGACATGATCTGAGGTACTTGCGCGGCTAAATCCGCATACTTCTTTTCTAGGGAGTCAATATAAGCATTCTGCACTTTACGTTTCCCCGCTGCCGCCTGTAAAAGGAACCCCCTAATAACTGGTTTATGCGCCTCCCATTGTAAAACATCTGAAATTTCAGTTTGATCATTATCCTTAAAATAATTAAGAAGGCTTTCTCTAGCATCATCTACAATTTTTTTATCTGACAATAGCGTCTCATTCAGAGACCACGAGACACCTACCTGCCTTATTAGAAGAGACTTAAATTTTATCAAAACTGCATCATGATCTGTCCATGAAATTGGAAGTATTTGCGAGCCTTTAAGGCTTGACAGAACTTGAAACTTAACAAACACATGATCTATCCGTGTGTAGAGATCGTGCGGAGAGGAATAATGTGTGAAGGACTGTGTACCAGGATGTCCCTCCCTCCAACAGTCCACCATGCCATAAGATTCCAGTAGCGACCTAAAAGCTCTCGCAGTGGCCAGCACCTGTGGGGAGGGGACCAACGACCTATTAGAGTGCCTATCTATATGGGGCTGAAGTATCATGTTAGAGTCCCCACAAACCACTAATAAGCCTTTCACATGTTTAAAAAGTTCAGAAAAAAAACCCTTCATGAAAGCCACTTGGTTGGTGTTAGGCGCATAGTAAGATGCAAACGTAACTTCCACGTCTTGCATTGTGCCACACAAAATCAAGTACCTCCCATCAGGGTCAGAGATCTCTAAATTACATACAAACTGTACAGATTTCTTAAAGGCAATAAGAATCCCACGTTGCTTCGTCTGTGCACAGGACAGAAAAAATTGAGGGTATGAAGCATCTAAATATCTAGGCTTAGAACCCATTGAAAAATGCGTTTCCTGGAAGCAGACCACATCCGGTTTCAGGGAACGCATCTTCCTGAAGGCTATAGATCTTTTCTGCGGCGAATTAAGGCCCTGCACATTTAGGGATAAAACTGTACAAGACATCTCCACAGATCTAGAATCTATATTAATTAATATGAAAAAGGTCCAATACACCTAAGAAGCAACAGAGATACAAGGGAAAGGGAACAGAATATTGAAAATTAAGAAAAATAATAACGAACAAAAAAAAAAAAAAAAAAAAAAAAAAAAAAAAAAAAAACCCTGCCACTGGGGGGTCAGACAAAAAAAGTACAAATCTACCACCCACCGAGAAAACAATTCCCAGTAGATGTAGATATGGAGTGCAACAAGACAAAGCCGCCCCACGGATAAGGAGGCAACATCCGTATTTATAACAGACCTTATTAAGTCTTTAAGCCGACAAGCCCTTCAAACTAGATAATACTCTAGACATTTAAAAACACAGCAGAGTTAGTAGCATGTATGACAACATTTTACCTAATCAGATTTCTTAGAGTCTCAGATCAGCTTATATCCCAGTTAACACCGAAACCAAAGATGTTTCTCATGTGCAATCAAGACTTAAAGAAATCAAGATATAATGGAAGTGAGCCTATTAATATCAGAACATCATCTTCCAAATTTCAATTAGTTAAACCTTTTACCTATGCCTAAGCGGCTCAGCTATATTCCTCATTACTCATGCACAAAAATTAACCACAGAAATCTTTCCCGGTTATAGCAACCAAAAAATGTATCATGTGCTATAAGGATAGCTTATTTAACCAAACGGAACAGGAAGTAATAATTATAAAGTACCGAAAGCATGATACAGTGATATCAAGACATCATATTCCAAACCTCATTCAGTAAGATCTCGTACCTAAATTTTAACAGCTAAAAATATAAGTATAAGCAATAATACAGGCTGTTTTAAGATCCTGTTGGCCAAAGATATACTCCGCCCCTAGGATAGAATAAGAGAGACCCAGTGCAAGGAAACAGCATAATTCTGCATACTCATCCTAGTAATATTTGAGAGACCACCGGGTATAGCTACATCCCTTAGTGTCATACAGGGGTTAAGCACGACTAATATCCTTAGCTGTGGCAGCCAAGAAGTATAGCCTGTGTTATAAAAATAGTTATTTAACCAAACAACTTAGATGCCACAACCAAGGAGCACCAAAAATATAACACCAATGTCAGAACAATATATTTTATACACATTAAGTTAGACCCCTTGCCTATACCTTAGTAGCTAGAAGTAGAAATAGAGGTAATAACATAATTGTTGAAGGGTCCTACCAGCAGAGACAAACTCTGCCCATAGGACAGGACAACAAATCAAGATATAGTGGAAGTGAGCCCATTAATATCAGAACATTATCTTCCAAATTTCAATTAGTTAAACCTCTTACCTATGCCTAAGCGGCTCAGAATTAAACTAGTGGCCATAACATGTTTTTTAAGGAACCTATTGGCGGAAACTATTCCGCCACAGGGTAAAGCAACCAACCCAATAATGGATGAAAAATCATAATTTTGTGCACCATCCCGTCAACCCCTGCAAAATCTCAGAATGCAGCTATATTCCTCATTACTCATGCCCAAAAATTAACCACAGAAATCTTTCCTGGTTATAGCAACCAAAAAATGTATCATGTGCTATAAGGATAGCTATTTAACCAAACGGAACAGGAAGTAATAATTATAAAGTACCGAAAGCATGATACAGTGATATCAAGACATCATATTCCAAACGTCATTCAGTAAGATCTCGTACCTAAATTTTAACAGCTGAAAATACAAGTATAAGCAATAATACAGGGTGTCTTAGGATCCTGTTGGCCAAAGATATACTCCACCACCAGGATAGAATAAGAGAGACCCAGTGCAAAAAAACAGCATAATTCTGCACACTCATCCTAGTAATATTTGAGAGACCACCGGGTATAGCTACATCCCTTAGTGTCATACAGGGGTTAAGCACAACTAATATCCTTAGTTGTGGCAGCCAAGAAATATAGCCTGTGTTATAAAAATAGTTATTTAACCAAACAAACTTGGATGCCACAACCAAGGAGCACCAAAAATATAACACCAATATCAGAACAAAATATTCTATACACATTAAGTTAGACCCCTTGCCTATGCCTTAGTAGCTAAAAGTAGAAATAGAGGTAATAACATAATTGTTGAAGGATCCTACCAGCAGAGACAAACTCTACCCATAGGACAGGACAACAAGCTAAATGGTAAATACTCAGCCCGTACTACACACCATCTCTAACAAGACTTGATAAACCATGAGATAAAACTATATCCCTTATTGCTGAGTAAAAATCAAGCCCAAGTAATTTTCTCGGTTATGACAACCAATAATTATATCTTATACTATAAGAATAGCTATATAGCTCAAGTGTAAAATTAAAGAGCATCAGAGCATATTAATCATTAACAGATTCCAATATGAGAGAGGGGATTTCAGACACCGCCTGTCTTCTTTGCCGCTTTCCTGCCCTCTGCACCTTGGGCGAGTCATCCAAGGAGAGGGTCCTTCTAGCCGATACATTCGCCAGTTGACCAGATAATAGTCCCAAATCAGAACAAATGTTATGGAGATCCTCAGGTGTTGTCGCAGACCAATCCTTATTATTAAAGGAAAATTGCACTCTAAAGGGGAAACCCCACTTATATTTCACACCATGGTCTTGGAGACCTCTAAGATAAGGTTTCATTTCCTTCCTTTTAAGAATAGTAGTGGGAGACAAATCAGAAAAAATCTGGAAGCTATGTCCTTGAAATGATAACTGCGCAGCAGCACGTGCCGCCTGTAGAAGTCTCTCCTTGGTTTTAAAATAATGAAAGCGCACAACAATGTCCCTCGGGGGATCCTCCGGCCTTCTCCTGCGCGTCAGGGCTCTGTGAGCCCTATCCATCTCCAATCTTTCACCTGGTTCCCCGGGCAGAAGCTCCTGGCAAATAGATAATATTGTAGACTGCGCGTCTTCAAAATGCTCTGGGATGCCCCGAAAACGCAGATTTTGGCGACGATCTCTGTTCTCAGCATCCTCTAACTTGGTCATCAACATAATATTATCAGCTTTTAGCTTAGCAAGATCATCCTCATGGGCCTCTATGACAGTAGACACATCACCCAGCCTCTCATCCAATGTAGATAGACAGTGTGAGATTTTATGCAGCTCTTTAGTAAAGTGCTCATTGATCCTCTTAGTGTTTAAGTCCAGCGCTTTAAGAAACATGGATTCAAGTTGTTCCATCATCCCTGGGGTGAAAGCAGTAATAGAGCATTCTGCCCCCAATACAACAGGACTCACGGTTACAGCAGGCTGTAGTTCCGCTCCCTCCTCCATCACGGATGCAGCCAGAGCCGCCGCCATCTTGCGGCCTCAGGCCTCTCCTCCTCCTCCGCGCTGTCTCAGGGATCAACAACCGGGCACCGCCAACGAACCACCTCCAGACTCAGTAGCCCGAACGCTCCGTCAGCCCAGCTAACAGGTAGGTACACTGCCCCCGAAATCTTCCGTTTGCCTCTAACTCCGCAGGGCGGGCACGGGACAAGCTCAGCAAGCGTCCGACCTCATCACGCGCGCATGCGCACCGGACCTTATTCTTTGTAATGATGAAGTAAGGGGTCTACGTTCCCTCAACAGGTGTTGAACTTTTCCTGGTTGTTTATTGTCCCTTAGGGGGACTGATGCCCTTTGGGGTCTGCGGGCACCTCCATATGTATGCGCCTGATCTCGTTTGCTTCCAGGGCCTATGCACCCGTTGGACTTATCTTACTTGGATGTTTTGCCTTCCTGGTGTCACGCTCGGGGTAACTCCAGCCCTGTTGATAAGCCCACAACCCCCAATCTCCGCAGCCAGCTTCACCTGTAGGAGCCCCCGCTTGCCGGGACACAGACTACGCCTACCCGGGATCGGTTGCCCCCAGGACTTAATGGCTCAAAGGATGTGAGCTTATATGTAGGAGGTCTGGAGAACCAATAGCTAGAGCGTTTGGTAGAGGAAGTCCAGAGACAGGCCAGAGGTCGACAGCGGGAAGACAGAGATCGTAGCGGCACCAGGGATAAGGCAACTCGTAGTCCGGATACAGGCAGGGGTTGGCAACAGAAGTTCAGATCAAGAGTGGTCGGTACAACCAAGGTCGGCAACAGGAGTTCAGATCGAGAGTGGTCGGTACAATCAAGGTCGGCAACGGGAGTTCAGATCGAGAGTGGTCGGTACAATCAAGGTCGGCAACAGGAGTTCAGATCGGCTAATATTCGCAAGACAGGCTAGGTGCTAGGCGCTATAACAGGCACTGAAGAAGTGACTGGGGCGAACCTTTATAGGAACTAAGTATGATTGGCCAAGGGGAACGAGTGTAGTGATTGGTGCAACTCAGATCCAAACTAGGATTGGACCAGCAGGGCGAGTAGCCCAGAACTTCCCTAGGGCTCATAGGCCTATAGCCAGAACCAAGGGGCGTGCCTGTGCCCCTTGGTTCAAACCCCCCCCCCCCCCCCCCCTTACTACAGCCTCCGGCGGGCGCGCTGTGTGCAGCGCCGCCGGAGGGCATAAAGACTATGTGCTCGTGCACGAGACAGTGACGCGGGAGCGAGTAGCCGTGCTCGCAGCCGCCTGAGCCGCCGCCGTCGCTCGGTGTGGCCGCCGGGCAGGAGCTGCAGCAGCCGGCTGCCCGAAGACAGCGCCGGAACGGGGTCCAGTTAAGTGCCGGTATGTGACACTACCCCCCCCCCCCTTCACGAGGGGCCTTCGGACCCTTACCGGGTTTTCCTGGATTGTCCCGATGAAACTTCTTTACAAGAGCACTGGCGTGCACATCCTTTACTGCTACCCAACACCTTTTCTCGGGACCGTAGCCAACCCAATCCACTAAATACTGTAAAGAATTACGCACTTTACGTGAATCTAGGATCTTATTCACTTCATATTCTGGCTCATTATCAACAAGAATAGGCGAAGGACCAGCAGGAGGAGTATTCTTAGCTGGTTTTAACAGCGAAACATGGAAAGAATTAGGTATTTTCATAGTCTGCGGGAGTTGCACCTTAAAAGACACATTATTCAACTTAGCTTATAATAGGATAAGGTCCAATGAACTTGGGACCTAATTTACTGGAGGGTTGACGGAGCGCAATGTTCTTAGTGGAGACCCAAACTAGATCACCCACCTGAAGAACAGGTTCCTGTGACCTGTGACGATCGGCAAATTTCTTATACCTCAACCCAGTAGTCTTTAGAATTTCTTGAACGCGCATCCAAATGTTCCTCCGCTCCTGAAGCCACTCCTCCAAAGCTGGCAAATTGGAAGGTGACCCAGAAAGAGAAGAGGCTCTAGGATTCTTCCCCAAATTACAAAAGAAAGGAGATATCTTAGTACTCTCACTGGGCGCGTTATTATAAGCGAACTTGGCAAAATCGATAAATTCCGCCCACTGTTCTTGCGCATCAGAGACATAACATCTTAAGTATTGCTCCAAGGTTTGATTTGTTCTTTCTGTCTGCCCATTAGACTGGGGATGATAAGCAGAGGAAAGAGAAATCTGAATACCCAGCCGCGAACAGAAGTGTTTCCAAAACCGCGAAGTAAATTGGACACCCCGATCAGACACTATATTAAACGGAATACCATGGATACGAAAAATGTGCGAAGTAAATGGTCTCGAGAGCTCAGGAGCCGATGGAAGCTTGGGCAAAGGTACGAAATGTGCCATCTTACTGAAACGATCCACGACCACCCAAATTACAGTATTTCCATGTGAGGGAGGCAAATCTACTATAAAATCCATTGAAACATGAGTCCATGGTTCAGCAGGAATTTCAAGTGGAACCAAACCCCCACTAGGGGCCTTGTGAACCCCTTTACTTCGCGCACAAACAGAACAAGCGTCGATAAAGGTAGTAACATCGCGTCTCATGGAAGGCCACCATCCGTGACTTCGGGCTAGCATTAACATTTTACGGTTACCTAAATGACCTGCAGTTTTAGCGTCGTGAAATTCGCGAATTACATCTGAACGCAGGTGCGGCGGAACAAACTGACAACCCACCGGTACATCACTAGGAGACTCATTTTGAAACGGTGCCAAGGTAGTAGAGAGATCAGGAAGTAAGGCCCCGACCACACAACCCGTGGGTAGAATAGGTTCACCAATATCAGCCCGATCCTTACATTCACCGAATATACGAGATAGAGCATCGACTTTGGTATTTTTTACACCTGGCTTGAAAGTAATTATAAAATTAAAGCGCGAGAAGAACAATGCCCAACGTGCCTGACGAGAGTTCAGCCTCTTGGCAGAACCAATGTATTCGAGATTTTTGTGATCGGTATACACAGTTATAGGATGCAATGCACCAGTGACGCCATTCATCAAACACCAGTTTAACAGCTAATAATTCCCTATTTCCGACATCATAATTTTGTTCCGCGGTACTGAATTTACGAGAAAAATAGGCACATGGATGTAGACGCTCCGGGTTACCGGAATATTGTGACAATACAGCACCCACTCCCAGCTCAGAAGCATCTACTTCAATAATGAAGGCTTTTTGAACATCTGGATGAACTAATACAGGTGCCGAAGTGAAGGCCCGTTTTAAGGTCAGGAAGGCCTCACAGACAGAAGGAGACCAGTTAGCAGTAAAAGCCCCTTTCCGGGTCAGGTTGGTGAGAGGAGCTACAACATCGGAAAAACCCTTGATGAAACGCCGATAAAAATTCGCAAACCCAAGGAAGCGTTGCAATTCCTTCAGAGTCTTGGGTTGAACCCATACCGTACCGCCGAAACTTTCTCAGTATCTATTTCTAACCCCTGGCTGGAAATAACATATCCCAGGAAGGGAACAGTAGTGACTTCAAACATACATTTAGAAAGTTTTG
The DNA here is from genome assembly GCA_027917425.1 of Gastrophryne carolinensis. NCBI lineage: Eukaryota > Metazoa > Chordata > Amphibia > Anura > Microhylidae > Gastrophryne > Gastrophryne carolinensis. The sequence continues at coordinate 130,864,928 of CM051243.1, read as the reverse complement.
CATATAGATTGTTTTCTCTTAATTTTTGCAAGACCAATTTAACATGATGTCTATGATCAACTAGAGAATTAGAAAAAATGAGGATATCATCTAAGTAGATGACCACAAATCTACCGAGATACTCTCTGAAAACATCATTTACAAAATCTGGGAAGACGGCAGGAGCATTACAGAGACCAAAGGGCATAACCAGGTACTCATAATGGCCGTCTTTCACATAAAAAGCAGTTTTCCACTCATCTCCCTGCCAAATGCGAATCAAATTGTACGCTCCTCTTAAATCCAACTTGGAAAAAATTCGAGCTCCAATAACTTGATTGAACAGATCCCCAATCAAGGGCAAGGGGTATCTGTTTTTAACTGTGATTTTATTGAAGGCCCGTAATCAATGCATGGTCTCAGGCCACCATCCTTTTTCTCTACGAAAAAGAACCCGGCTCCTGCAGGCGAGGTAGAGGGACGGATAAACCCCTTTTTTAGATTCTCGGTAATGTACTCCCTCATTGCTTGCTCCTCGGGCATAGTGAGGTTATAGATTTTCCCCCTAGGGGGAATCGTACCCGGAAGCAAGTCAATGGGGCAGTCGTAAGGCCGATGAGGAGGAAGAGTATCGGCAGAGCGTTCGGAGAACACATCGACCCAGTCCGAATACGGCTGAGGTAACCCCTGGGGTAACACTTGAACACTTCTGAGGCCTGCAGAGAAACAGTGGCCCTTGCAGTGATCACTCCACTTCGTCAACTCCCCAGCCTGCCAATCTAACACAGGGTTGTGGAGTTGCAACCAGGGGTAACCCAAGACCACTGGAGTTTCCGGACAGTCAAAGACCAAGAACTCTAAGAACTCAGAGTGGGAAGAGCCAACAATTAATCTAAGAGGTGGGGTCTTAGTGTAAATCGGTCCCCCCTGAATGGCCTTCCCATTAATAGCCAAAACCTGTAGGGATCTCTCAAGGGGAACTAAAGGAATACCTAAAAGGAGATCATGCTCCTATCCAAGAAGTTACCCACAGCACCGCTGTCGATAAAGGCGGAAACTGTCTGCTTAGAGAAGCCCCAAAACAGGTCAATAGGCACTAGCATTTTATTTTGGCGAGAGTTGTAAACTGGCTCACCTAGATCAGCACTCTCTCCCTGATCTAGGTGTGGGAGTTTTCCGCCTGCTTCCCCTTGTTCGGGCAGGACCCAGCAAAATGACCCGAGTTCCCGCAATACAGGCATAACCCCATGGATCGCCTACGCTGCTTTTCGTCCGGCGATAAGCGGGTTCTCCCTAGCTGCATGGGTTCCTCCGGAGAGGGTGAAGGTGTGCTTTCCCCACGGGGAGACGGGGAATTAGGATTCTGGAAGGGCCTGAAGGACGTGGGAGCCCTGGCTCTTTCCCTAGCCCTCTCTCTAAGATGTCGGTCTACTCTAATAGAGACCTGCATTAACTGGTCCAGGTCCGCTGGTGGAGGAAAATTGACCAGTGCATCTTTGATGCCTTCCTACAGCCCCACCCTGAGTTGACTACACAGAGCGGGGTCATTCCATCTGGATTCGACGGCCCAGCGGTGGAATTCGGCACTATAATCCTCAGCCGAATTCCGACCTTGCTTTAAGGCCCGAAGTCTATTCTCTGCCGTGGACTGTCGATCAGGATCAGCATACAAAACGCTCATGGCACTGAAGAAAGCTGTGACCGATTGTAAGGCTGCATCATGAGATGGCAGACTAAAGGCCCAGGACTGAGGGTCTCCTTGAAGTAGAGAGATGACTAGGCCCGCACGCTGGGTCTCGGTGCCTGAAGAGAAAGGTCTCAGTTTAAAATACAGTTCGCAGGCATTCTTGAAATTAGAGAATTTAGCTCTTTCTCCAAAAAACTTTTCAGGTAGCGGAATCTTTGGTTCTGAGATATGAGGTGGTACAGAGGAAGCAGGGGATTGACGGGATTCCTGAGTGGCCACTCTTTGAGCGAGTTGGTTGATAGCCGTGGCCATAGCCTGCACCTGCTGTACCAGGTCATCCATTTTGTTGGCCTGTTATAATGTCACGCTCGGGGTAACTCCAGCCCTGTTGATAAGCCCACAACCCCCAATCTCCGCAGCCAGCTTCACCTGTAGGAGCCCCCGGTTGTCAGGACGCAGACTACACCTACCTGGGATCGGTTGCCCCCAGGACTTAATGGCTCAAAGGATGTGAGCTTATATGTAGGAGCTCTGGAGAACCAATAGCTAGAGCGTTTGGTAGAGGAAGTCCAGAGGTCGACAGCGGGAAGACAGAGATCGTAGCGGCACCTGGGATAAGGCAACTCCTTGGTTCAACCCCCCCTTACTACAGCCTCCGCCGGAGGGCATAAAGACTATGTGCTCGTGCATGCGCGAGACAGTGACGCGGGAGCTCGCAGCCGCCTGAGCCGCCGCCGTCGTCGCGGCCGCCGGGCAGAAGCTGCAGCAGCAGGCTGCCCGAAGACAGCGCCGGAACGGGGTCCAGGTAAGTGCCGGTTTGTGACACCTGGTCCTGAGTAAAGGTTTTGGCTTCTTGCTGATCCTTGTTACTGAAGGGGTCAGTATCTCCGCCTGTCTGGCGGGAGACCAGTTTTCATTTCCCCGTTGGGGAGAGTTCTACGTTTTACCGAGGCTTCTGTTGCCTTTGGGCTGGTTAGGCCGTTACACTGGCCTATTCCTTTAAGGGGGAAGAATCTCCCTCTCTCTTTTTATTCTGTTTTATTTGTGTTTGGGTACCTTTGGGGCTTCGGCACCAGGTTTTTTTGTTGAATAAGTTGCTAGACCGCTGCTCGTTTCTGTTCATACCTTTTCAAAGGTTTTGTTATGGGATTGACGTTAGAGCCTTTGCTCATGTCGTACTTGGTAGCAAAGTTTTGCAGGTGACAGCACCTTTACTGTCTGCTGTGCCTTTTTTGTTGGGGATCCCACCCTACTTTATGGACACTGCTATTGGATGTCCCATGTGTAAGTATTATATTGGAGCAGAACGTACTGTATGCTTAGAATAATACAATTCTGTGAAATACTCACCTGTAGAATTGGTATTATACGCATACAGTACGTCCTGCTCCACCCCACCCTGGTTTTACATTTTTCTGGATCCCCTGTATGGTGATTGTTATCATTACTATTGTTACCAGTTTGTGGTTGGTTTCTCCCGGCTTCCTTTCTCACTGCTTTTCAATACTGGGGATTTGTGGGAGGTCCCTGGGTATATGAAGGGCCGGGAGGAGCCTGTTTTTGCATGTCTGCAGTGAACAGCGCCCTCTGGCGGAGGATTACCCATGTGTAAGTATTATATTGTAGCAGGACGTACTGTATGCGTATAATACCAATTCTACAAGTGAGTATTTCACAGAATTGTATTTTTTGAAACCTTGCACATCGCCCCCCACATCGAAAAAGCTCAAGCGTCTCACTGATGGCGCTATGGCTGGTAGGAGAAGGGAGAATTATAGGGCCCTCTTGCTTTGCTCTGATTTTGTCAATTTTGTCCTTACTGCCATGGATAATGCGGTCCGGCTGGGCGGTAGGGCCTCGGCCCTCCTGGTGGCTATGCGCCGCTCTGTCTGGTTGCGTCAGTGGTCAGCCGACACTGCAACTAAGAAGGCTGTTACTGGGCTCCCTTTTGCGGGGCTGCGGCTCTTTGGTGAGCGTCTGGATGTTCTAGGCAAGGATGGTAGGTTACCTCAGCGTAGGAAGCAGCCTCGGCCCTTTCGGGGTACTTCTTCTTCCTCCTCCTCCTCCTTTTGTGCCTCTAAAGGAGGTCGTGGCTCCCTCTTCTCGGGTAGCCGCAGAGAGTCTTGGGTCCGTGGCAGGTCCCGTGGCCGCCCTGGTCTCTCTTGGGGGGCCAAGCCCAAACCCCCTCCCAAGGCCCCTCAGGCATGAGGAGGCGCCCTCACCCATCCGGGTGGGGGGACGGCTTCGGCTCTTTGCTCACGTCTGGAGGCTTCGCGTCTCAGACCGGTGGATTCAGTAGGTGGTGTCCTCCGGGATTACTAGATAGAGTTTGCAGCCTGGCCGCCCCCAAGATTCCTCAGATCCCGGATGTCTCAAAACCCTCTGTCAGCTCAAGGTTTGTGCCTTGTAGTTCAACTCCTGTTGGAGTCAGGAGTCATTTGCCTGGTTCCTTCCCAAGAACAGGGTCAGGGGTACTACTCCAATCTTTTCACGGTCCCCAAAAAGGACGGGTCCTTGAGGCCCATCCTGGACTTGAAAGGTCTCAACAAGTTTGTCAGGTTCAAGCATTTTCGCATGGAAACGCTACGCTCGGCTGTCAGTAGCCTTCGGCCGGGCGACTTCATGACCACCGTGGACATCAATGATGCCTATCTGCACGTGCCGATCTTTCCAGGTCATCAGAGATTCCTGAGGTTCGCTCAGCATTACCAGTTTGTGGCTTTACCGTTCGGTATCACCTCGGCACCTCGGGTGTTCACCAAGGTGCTGGCGGGCGTGATGGCTCTGCTGCGGAACCAGGGCATTCACATCCTTCCTTACCTGGACGACATTCTGATTGCGGCTCAGTCTCTACATCAGGCCGAGAAGGATACTCAGGTGGTGACCTCCACTCTCGAGTCCTTCGGCTGGGTGATCAACTTTCCCAAGTCTTCACTTGGGTCTTTGGTGAGGTCCTTCCTGGGCATGACTCTGGATACCTCTCAGATCATGGTATTTCTGCCTCTGCAGAAAGTGGAGGGCCTTCAGAAGCAGACATGGGCCCTTCTCTTGTGTCCCCATCCTTCCATCCAGCAAGGGATGCAGTTAGTGGGTCTGATGGTGTCCTGCTTCGAGGCGGTCCCCTTTGCTCAGTTTCACATGGGACCTCTTCAGTTGCACCTCTTGTCAGTTTGGGATCGGGACCCTGTATCAGGAATTTGCTCTGTCCCCCCTGGCCAGACAGTCCCTCTTGTGGTGGCTGGACTCAAGGAACCTTCTAGTGGGCAGGACCTTTCTGCCTCCGTCCTGGGAGACTGTCACCACAGATGCCAGTCTGACCGGTTGGGGGCTTTGACATTTCAGGGTCAGGTTGGTTCTTTCTCAGCTGACCACACTCCTTCGGGGTCGGGCTGTTCAGATCCCGGACAACCAGACGGCAGTTGCCTACATCAATCATCAGGGAGGGACTCGGAGCAAGCTAGCCCTCAAGCAAGTGTCCCTGATACTGTCTTGGATGGAGGAGAATGTGCCATGCATCTTGGTAATCTACATTCCAGGGGTGGAGAACCAGGAGGCAGACTCCCTGAGCAGGGGGACGTCTCGGATGGGGAAATGGTCCTTCAGCGACAAGGTTTTTCGCTCTCTGTGTCTCCGATGGGGTCAGCCGGATGTGGACCTGTTTGCGTCCCGCCACAATCACAAGCTTCCAAGATTTGTCTCCTTGTCACAGGAGCCTCTGGCATTCACCACGGATGCTCTAGCAATTCCTTGGACGGAGTTTTGGCTACTTTATGCGTTCCCTCCCTTTCCTCTGCTGGGCAGGGTGCTACGCAGGATTGCCCAGGATGGGGTTCCAGCCATTCTGGTGGCCCCCTGTTGGCCGAGGAGAGTGTGGTTCACAGATGTCGTGCAGTTGGCAGTAGATTGGTATGTCTTGCCCAAGGATCCAGATCTTCTCACCCAGGGACGACTACGCCATCCCATTTTGCAAACGCTAGCTTTAACAGCTTGGCTGCTGAAACCTCCATCTTGATGGACAAGGGGTTGCCGGCCTCTGTTGTTGTTACCATGATTAGGGCTCGTAAGAAATCCTCATCATTTATCTACTAGCGGGTATGACATGCTTTCATTGCCTGGTGTGAGTCCAAGTCTCTTCCTTGTCGGGTGTTTTCTGTCCCCAGGATTCTGGCGTTTTCGCAGCATGGTTTGGATTCTGGTCTTCAACTTAGCACTCTAAAGGGTCAGGTGTCGGCTTTGGCAATTTTTTTCCAAAGATCTATTGCCAATCACAGACTTGTTAAGACCTTCTTTCAGGGAGTTACCCATGTGCGCCTGCCGCGTAAGCCTATGCTGCCTGTTTGGGATTTAAATTTGGTGCTGTCTGCCTTGCTGGGTCCTTCCTTTGAACCTATGCGTGAGGCTGCCTTGTCCATTCTTACTCTTAAGGTGGCCTTTTTGGTAGCTATCACTGGCGGCGCTTTTCATGATACCTCCTTATTTTGAGCGGCATCAGGATAAGGTGGTGTTTTGTCTTAAACCAGACTTCTTACCCAAGGTTGTGTCTGCTTTCCATCTCAATCAGGACATTGTGTTGCCTTCTCTGTGTCCTAACCCTGCTAATTCTAAGGAACGAGTTCTTCATTCTTTGGATGTTGTCAGGGCACTGAAGTTTTACTTGGTGGCTACTGAGTCTTTTAGGAAATCTGATGCTCTTTTTGTTCTTCCTTCAAGTCCTAGGAAGGGTTTGCCTCCGGCCAAGTCTACTATTAGTAAGTGGATTCGTCAGGCGGTGGTGCAGGCCTATTCTGCTAAGGGGAAGGAACCTCCCTTTAGGGTTACTGCTCATTCCACTCGTGCTATTGGTGCTTCTTGGGCTTTTCAGCACCAAGCTTCTGTTGAACAAGTTTGTAAGGCCGCTACTTGGTCTTCTGTTCATACCTTTTCCAAGTTCTACAAGGTTGATGTTAAGGTCTCAGCGGATGCTGCATTTGGTCACAAGGTACTTCAGGCGGTAGTGGTTTGAACTGCCTGCTGCTACTTTTTGGGGATCCCACCTTACTTTACGGACACTGCTGTTGGATGTCCCATACATAAGGACTTCTTGAAACAGGCCGTGCCATGTGTGGAGATTAGCTCTGGTAGGCGACCGGGTGTCAGCAGTATAGAGGCGGAGGCAAACAGTTCAAAGTAAAGTCTGTGTTTATTTCACACAAAAATCCACAAAAGCATATGTCCATACAGGTTACATCACCTTTTCAGGAAACCGCAGCATAAATGATTCAGTCAGGCAAACAGCTTTTAGTCCTTGAACAAAGGTTCTGTTCACAGTCTAATATGTCTCAGGTCCGCATGAAACAGCTTCCACAGGAGATTTCAGCCAGGCTCACAGAGTCTCACTCCCATGTGAGCTCTAGACAAAGGACAGGGCACAGCTGATTCCCCAGGCTATTTAAACAGCCCGCAAAACCCGGACCTGGGTAGTGGGATGGAGTCCCACCCTGCTCTACTCCATCCCAGTAAAGCCGTCCCAGGTTAGCCTTTCGGCTACTGTAAATCATCAGCAGCAAACTGCCACCAACAGCTGATGCTGGAAAACAAGCTATACGGCTTTACTGCACCAATGCCAGGTACATTGGTGCTACATACCTGCCGTCAATAACGGCCCCTTGCACCTTACCACACATGCAATAGGAAAAATACAATTCTGTGAGTACTCACCTGTAGAATTGTTTTTACTATGCATGGCACGGCCTGTTTCACCCCACCCTTGTTATCCTTATTATTGGTTGCCTCTTTATGGTGATTGTTCCAAGTTAGTTATGGAGTTTTTTACCTTTGTTACCTCCCGGCTTCTTGTATAACTGCTTGTCAACACTGGAGAGGTCTATTGGTGATCCTGTTTTTATATGGTACCGGGAGGAGCCCTCTTCTTCAGTGCACTGCACCACCTTGTGGCGGAATATCCCATACGTAAGGACTTCTTGAAACAGGCCGTGCCATGCATAGTAAAAACAATTCTACAGGTGAGTACTCACAGAATTGTATTTTTAACCCTTAAAATTGCCCAAAACAATGGATCTGCTGGGCTACAGAACATAAGGGTTTTTTTTTTTTTTTACATTTAACCTGTTGTGAACTTGTAAGGAGTCCATGAGATCCCTATACCAGTTCACAAGGTTTAGGGGGTGGCATCCCCCCTAAACCCATAACCCCCATCCCCCCTATTACCTGCCTCCCCAAAACCTGGGGGGCAGAAGGGCCCGGGGCAAATTTAGGCGGTGCTGGCTTGTAGCTGGCAGGGTGGGGGGCCACCAAATCTGGCCCCTGTGCCCTGTTCTACAAGACCTTGGGCATCCCCAATACAGGCAGTGTGCGGGCATCCCCAATACAGGCAGTGTGCAGGCATCCCCAATATAGGCAGTGTGCGGGCATCCCCAATACAGGCAGTGTGCGGGCATCCCCAATACAGGCAGTGTGCGGGCATCCCCAATACAGGCAGTGTGCGGCCATCCCCGATGCAGTGTGCGGCCATCCCCGATGCAGTGTGCGGCCATCCCCGATGCAGTGTGCGGCCATCCCCGATGCAGTGGGCACCCTCAATGTGCAGGCATCCCCAGTGTTCAGGCATCCCCAATACAGTGTGTGGACATCCCCAATACAGTGTGTGGACATCCCCAATACAGTGTGTGGACATCCCCAATACAGTGTGTGGACATCCCCAATACAGTGTGTGGACATCCCCGATACAGTGTGCGGACATCCCCGATACAGTGTGCGGGCATCCCCGATACAGTGTGCGGGCATCCCCGATACAGTGTGCGGGCATCCCCGATACAGTGTTCGGGCATCCCCGATACAGTGTTCGGGCATCCCCGATACAGTGTTCAGGCATCCCCGATACAGTGTTCAGGCATCCCCGATACAGTGTTCAGGCATCCCCGATACAGTGTTCAGGCATCCCCGATACAGTGTTCAGGCATCCCCGATACAGTGTTCAGGCATCCCCGATACAGTGTTCAGGCATCCCCGATACAGTGTTCAGGCATCCCCGATACAGTGTTCAGGCATCCCCGATACAGTGTTCAGGCATCCCCGATACAGTGTTCAGGCATCCCCGATACAGTGTGTGGGCATCCCCAATGTGTGGGCATCCCCAATGTGTGGGCATCCCCATTACAGTGTGCGGGCATCCCCAATGCAGTGTGCAGGCATCCCTGACACTGGCAGGAGTCACAGGCCACACCCTACCCAGGGGCCGGAATGAGATGGAGGAGCCAGACAGGCAGCGGCGACCACAGAGGCAGCGGGGGATCGACATAATGTACGTTTTTCTTTTTTTTTACATTCACCCGTTAAGACGCACAGACCTTTCACCCCCAAATTTTGGGGAAAATTAAGTGCGTCTTATAGGACGAAACACACGGTATATACTTTTCCTGGAAATTCCTGCAAAAATCAGTTAAACATGGCACAAAAAGGTGAAAAATGACCTGTCAACAGAGGGTGACAAAGTATCAAGTAGGTTGGCAGTTAATAGGGTTAAAAGTAGCTATGCATGTTGGGTATTGTTCTGTTCGGGGGACCATGCACTTTCAGATTTAGCTTTTTTTCTCTTATTTGCTTATTGATATTTTAGGAAAACGTGTCTATTCTTAGTATACAGTACGTCCTGCTCCAAATATAATACTTACAAGTGGGTTATACTCCGCCAGATGGCGCTGGACTGCAGAGACATCAAAAATAGGCTCCTCCCGGCCCCTCAAATACCTGGGGACCTCCCACAAATCCCCAGAATTTCTCTGCAGTCTGGCTGCAAAGGATGAGAAATGGCTCTCTACTCGCAGGTTAGCGGGGCTATTAGCCTGCGGCCCTGTAGGACTATTCCCACCCGTTCCACTAGTAATATGCCTCCCAGCCTTGGCTGCGCTGGTCGGGTGAAGGTAGACAGCACCACTGTTAGGTGCTTAGGAGCGCTGCTCCACCGCAATCCCCCACCAAAGGGTAGGCGGTTCAGGCTTACGGTGAGCCTTAATGGGATGCCCCTCCCACACTAGTGCCCCTTGCCCCTGCCTATCGGTGGGCCCTGTTTAAGTGGCCGCTGTCCTCCCTCATTCTCCTTGTAGCCTTCGGGGGAAAAGAGGGGTGTGTGTAAATGTGTATGCTATGCATTCTGTATATTCCAAGTATGTCACACACCCCGCTTCCACAATTCATGACATATGGGTTATGGTCCAGTAGAGGGCGAACTTCTGCAGAGATGAAAGCAAAAAAGAAGCCCCTCCCGGTCCATAAATACCTGGGACTTCCCACACATTCCCCAGTTCCTTCTCTGCAGGACGGCGAGCAAGTCAGAAGACGTCTGCTTTTCTTCTTGCAGGTAAGCCGGGCTTACGCCCGGCCACTTTTTGCCCTATTTCTGCCCGGACCTTCATACATTAAGCCCAATATTAGCCTCCCAGCCTTGGCTGCAGGTCCGGGCGAGGGTAGGAATCACCTTAATAGGTGTTTAGGGAGCCATGCTCCCCCGTGAGACCCCATATAGAGGGGTAGCCGGGATTCCATTCTTGGTACGGGATTATCCCCCTTCCGGGTCCCTTTGTTAACCCTCCAGGGGGGGGGGGGGGGGGGGGTCTTTTCCTCTTTCTTTCTAGTTTGAATGTGTGTGTGTATGTGTGCTTGGTGCTGCACTTTACTGGCTGGTCGCCATTTTTTACTTCTGCTGAGGGGAGCTTCTTCCCCTCAGGCTGCGGTGTTAAGGGGGCGGGGGCCACGGCCCGCCCCCCCCCTTCTGCTTTGGAGCCAATTGCGGAGCCCAGCCCACGGCTGGGAACCGCGCTGCTGGTTGTGTTAGTAGGGGGGCGGGGCCAGACGTGGCACACGATCCGCGCTGGCCCGCCCCTTCTTCCTCTGAGCTGATAAATGGTGGCCGCCATCGTACAAAGCACGTGAGTGCCCTCCCGGGCTCTCCCCTTTTATTTACATGACTTGTGCCCCATTCTGTCTGGGGACAGCTCTAGTCCTTGTCACCCTTTTTTCCTTGATTATGATGATATATTTAATGTGTGTATGTATATATATATATATATATATATATATATATATATATATTAATATTATAGTGTGTGCATGTGCTTATGGCCACTCCTTTGTGTCTTTCAGGACGACTCCCTGTGCCTTGCTTAAAAGGGGGATCTCCCGGTCCTAGGGTCCCTAGCAGAAATTTGGGGACTGAAAAATCCTCCCACTTGGGACTTAAGGGGCATCCCGGGCTGCTTACCAGCATAATTCCCTCGGGTCATTGCAACTACCTTAAAATCACCATATGGAGGCTCCACAGGATACCGGCCTCGGGCTCCCCTTGGGACAATCCCGGCTATGTGTGGGTTGTGGGGTATCTCTTACGGGGGAGAATGTGCTTATTTGCATACCATGTGCGCAACAGGCCATAACGCGGCAGTCGGGACCCCAGGCATTTGGGTCAGTGCCGCCCGCCTCATCCGTACCCCCCCCCCCGTATCATCCGTACCCCAAGTGACACTATCATTAGTGGGGAGTCGCACTCGGATGTATGTGCCAGGCTGGCCAACCTCGAGAAAATTATTTCTAGCTCAGTGGACAAAAAGGCCACTGCTAAGAAAAGGCATCTGTCACCTGCTACGCCGGTAATTGATTTTGATGATTATGACTCACCTGATTGGGCTGATTATTCCCCGCTTGAGGAAGGGGAATTGTTTGAGGAATCTGAGACTGAGGAATTGCAGTTCTTTGATTCTGATGCCGGGCAGGCCCTGGGGGATGCTGTTGATACCCCCAGGGTCCTGACCCATCTGTTAGAGGTTCTGGATATTTCCCCACCAGCGGAGGCCCCTCCGAAGAAGGGGGAATTCTTTGGGTTCTCTAAGCCCCGCTTGGAGTTTCCAAATCAGGATCATTTTGACAGCATGATTCTTAGAGAATGGGAGAAGCCGTGTTGCCTTCACGGTGTTTCTCAGGGATGGGATAGGAATTATCCCTTTCCGATGAACGTGGTGAAGCGCTGGTCTTCCTCTCCCGAGGTTGATGCGCCCATTCTAGGATTGTCCAACACCTCCGTTGTACATACTCCTGACGCCACTACCCTTTTTTTTTTTTTTTTTTAATTTTTATTTTGCAATAAACAAACAAACATGACATAACAAGACAAGTCATTTGTAAGTCTTTAAGGTGCCGCAGGCACCCAACTTCATAACTGGCATATAGGTGACAACACTAACAATCATTCACACAACTTTCATACCGGACCTCTATTAAGCCTTGTTACGATCACAGTGCAATAACGGACCTGGGAGCTGATGCACCTTAATTATTGGTCAGGGCGTACCCACTCAGAATTCCCCTGCTTTACCCGCTGATCAGGTTCCAGTACCCGCTCCCATCTCTCCAAGTATCGGGTAGAAGGCATTCTTGATCCTATATATTCCTCGCCAGACCCCCCTCCCGGTGTCACTCAGCGTCGTATGCTGATTCTTGGCTTTGCAGCCATGGATCCCAGACCTTTTCGAACTTATCAGGCACTCCTCTTGCGGCATATGTCAATTTATACAAGGTAAGTTTCTGGTTAACTAGTCTTTTCCAGAATTGTACAGATGGTCTAGCCGGGTGCCTCCAATTCATCAGGATGCACTTCCTGGCATAGAAGAGCAGCAATCGGACCAGCGCCTTCAGAGCACTCAGTTCCGAGAGCGACTCCACCACCCCAAGAAGGCACATCGAGACCGACCCCTGCATTCGAAAACCCACCACCCTGCTAATCAGGTCCATTACCCCCTCCCAGAAGGCCATCAGGACCTCACATGACCAGATCATGTGTATCCATGAACCACTGCTCTTCCCACATCTAGGACATACATCCGTATCTGTTAAGCCCATTCTGTGCAGACGAACCGGGGTGATGTAGGCCTGATGGATCCATTTAGTTTGTATGAACCTGTCCCTAGCCTCTACCACCGATATATGCAGGTTCTCCATTATCTCCTCCCAGTCGTCCCGATCTAGACTTGGGTCCAAGTCCTGCCATTTAGCCTCAATCTTGCCCCTAGGGGATTCCAGCTCCCCCAACAAACATTTATACAACGCGGAAACAGGCTTTTTGAGGTTCCCATCTCTGAGTATATATTCCACCTTGGACTCTGAGATCCTTGGGCCCTCCCTATGGAATTGGGCGTGCAATGCGTGTCTGAGCTGTAGATATCGAAAAAAGTCTCGATTGGACAATTGAAACTCCGCTCTAAGTTGATCGAAGGGCATCAGCACCCCCCCTCTATATAGTTGCCCAATCTGCTGAACGCGTTTCCTCGCCCAGAACTGCGGGTCTTGCATGGCACCCATTTCTGGTAACCTGGGATTATTCCATAGGGGGGTATATGGGGACCACGTCGGAGTCTCCCCGGCCCTCATCCCCAGCTTAACTGCCCTCTCCCAGATGTTACTCGCCGCCCTCATACACGTGGTTGCCTCTCTGATCCCTCTCGTACCCCTGTATACCAAGGAGGTCAACCTTTCCGGGGAGCCCAGCAGCGCCACCTCTAAGCACACCACAGGGTTGTCCTTCGGTTGACATAGCCACCAGTGGACAAACAAGAGCTGCGTTGCATAGAAGTATATTTGCATGTGTGGCACCGCCAGTCCCCCGGCATCTGTCTGCATCTTCATTATTTGTCGATTTAGCCTTGGGGGGGAGTGACCCCATATAAAGCCAAAGATGATCGACTCCAGTGCTTTAAAGTGGGAGATAGGAAGCATCACCGGGGAGGCCTGGTATATGTACAGGAATTTAGGGAGGAAGATCATTTTAAATATATTGATTCTGCCCATGACCGATAGCGGAAGGTTAGCCCACTGGGTGACTCTTTGCTTTAATTTCGCCACTACTGGAGAGATATTAAGGGAGACAAACTCGTCGGCCCGCCCACTGACCACAATCCCCAGGTACTTAAATTGTCGGACTCTCTTTAATTGAGACCTTGGGGAGATATCCTGAGGGTCAGTCCCATCCACCTGCATCAGGCTGGACTTGTCCCAGTTAACCTTCAGGCCGGAAAATCTCCCAAACACCCCGATGGTATCTAGGGCGGCTTCCAGGGACTCGTAGCAATCCGCCAGGTATAGTAGGGTATCATCCGCGTAAAGTGAGATCTTCTCCTCTATCTCCCCCAGCCTCCAACCCACAATGGCAGTCGAGCTTCTGATCAAGATTGCTAACGGCTCAATGGCCAACGCGAAGAGCAATGGTGAGAGTGGGCATCCCTGCCTAGTTCCCCTCTGCAATACAAAAGGGTCAGAGTAGCAGCCGTTAACCCGTACTCTAGCCGTTGGGCGATCGTATAGCAGCCTGATATAAGATATAAAACCTGCAGGGAGTCCAAATCTGGCAAGCAGTGCCCAGAGGTAGACCCACTCTATCGAGTCAAATGCCTTCTCATTGTCCAATGAGGCTATCGCCCGGCTGCCACAGTTGTCATGAACTATCTGCAGGTTGGATATCAGTCTACGCAGGTTTATCCCCGTTGTGCGTCCCGGCATAAAGCCTGATTGGTCAGGCCCGATCAGTTGTAAGATGACCCCGTTTAGTCTTGTAGCCAGGATTTTAGCCAATATTTTGGCATCTTGATTCAAGAGGGAAATGGGCCTATATGATGCACAAATATCGGCGGGTTTCCCTTCCTTATGGATAAGAACCACATGCGCTTCATGGAAGGAAGCCGGGAGACCTCCATTATCTGTTGCCTGTTTCAGAACCTCCCAGAGTCTAGGGGCGATCCTGTCCATTCCCTGCTTATACCACTCGGCCGGCAGTCCATCGGGCCCCGGTGCCTTTCTGCTGGGAAGCGCCCTCATTGCATTCCTGACTTCATCAATAGTGATGGGAGAGTCAAGAGCATCCCGATCAGCCGGAGCCAGTGCAGGGAATTCAATCTGATCAAGATAGCTCTCCAGCTCCTCCATCCCGTAATTTACTCTGGAGGAGTACAAGGCCGAGTAGTATCTGAGGAACTGCTGTGCAATTTTCTCTCCCTCTGTTACCGTCTCCCCTGCTCCCACTATCCCAGCGATACTGTTGGATTTGTTCTCAGCCCTCGCCAGGTAGGCCAGAGTCTTGCCATTTTTGTCCCCTTTATCAAATATCGTCGCCTGTTTATGTAGTAATAGTTTCCTGGTTGAGTCGGATAATAACAAGTTATACTCCCGAGTAAGAGACAATAAATTCGAGTGGGCCCTATCGTCCGCTGAAGTGATAAATTCCTCTTCTGCTTTCGCAAGCTTACTTTCGAGGTCTGCCCTTTCCCTTCCCCTCTTCCTCCTGACCGCCGCTATAGCACTAATTGCGCATCCCCTCGTAACCGCCTTGAAGGCATCCCACCTCACCTCCGCCGTCGTTTCATCCGCATTACATTCCCAGAAGACCTCTGCAGCCGATGCTAGACTATCCCTTACTTCAGGAGTCTCTATCCACAGGGGGTTTAGGGTCCATCCCACACGGCCCGCCCGCGACCGTAGCAGCCCAATTTCCATCAGCATAGGCGAATGGTCTGAGATGCCCCTCGGGAGATAGTCACAGGACGCCACCCTCGCCAGCAGATCAGGTGATGAAAACGCAAGGTCTATCCTGGACAGGGACCTATGTGTGGCCGAATGACAGGAGTAAGCCTTATCAGTCGGGTGTTTCCACCTCCATAACTCCTGCAGGCCCATTGCTTCTGCCCAGGACGCCAGCTGCGTCCTAGGGCCTGGTCTCCTGTCCAGTCTATCTAATGCAGGGTCCAGCACCATGTTAAAATCTCCCACCCATAGTATCGGGGTCGGGGGATAGTTCACTATCTTCTCCATGATTCGATGCAACACATGTATATTAAAAGGCGGGGGAACATAGATACCCACTATAATTATATCTGTATCCAGAAGCTTGGCATGGATGATTACATAGCAACCCTCCCGGTCCGTCAGCACAGAATACAGCACGAATGGGGTTCCCTTGGAGATCAGTACTGATACCCCTCTAGAGTATGACGAGAAGAGAGCGTGGTAGGAGTCTTGGACCCAGGGTCTCCTAAGAGCGAGTCCTCTCCGTCCCATCAGATGGGTCTCTTGGAGGATCGCCACATTGGGTCTATATTTCTTAACAAATTGGAGAACTGTAGACCGCTTGATTTTATCATTTAGCCCCCTGACATTCCAGGAAAGAATCCTACAATCACCCATTCTCAAAGATCAGAGTGCTAAGCTCGTGATCAATTATCAAACTGCAGCAGATGTTCCGCTCCTCCTTCCGCAGTCGCCCTACTTTTAGGGTCCGTTTACCATTCATCCCATACATACCAACATAACAACATACCTTACACAGACAATTAAATTCTATACTATACATACAAATACCATTCCCAACCACCCCCACCCCGCTCCACCATATCCCAACTTTGGCGAGCTTCATTCCCCCCCAACAATACATAACAACAACGGTGTAACTAGTTGCACCGGGGTGCAGAAACCCACTACCTGTGGGCCCATAATATAACATTACCCAAACCATGTACAGGTTGGTGACATAGTCACCAAGGGTTCCCAGGGGGCAATTGAGGGTAATTAGGAGCAACCGGCAGGAATGGCTAGGAAGGGGGGGAAAGTATGGGCGGGGGGGAGGGGGGGGGGCAGTCCGGACAGGGGGGTTAACAGGAACAATAGGAGGGTAAGGGGGGGGGGTTCAATGGGGGGGGGGGGGGGGGCATCACTCCGTGGGAATCCAGAGCCGCGCAATTTACATCCGTTTGCGGCAGTTTCAGCAGCCATCAACAAATGAGCTAAACAAGGCGACCTTTGCTACCAGGTGGCTTTGAGACGCCAGACCCCCCAGCATCAAAAGGATCGCAGCAGAGGGAAGGGTCCCCTGGCAAGGGCACCACCCTCAACTCCATTATTGCTAAGTTTGGAGGGGTGCTGTCTCCACCCTGGGCCCAGGGTGTTAGGCTCCAGGAAGAGAGTCCAACCATGCATTAGCGTCCTCAGCCGATGTAAAAAATCTGGTCGTTTCTCCATCTTGCACGCGCAGACGTGCTGGGAACATCATGGCGTATTTAATTCCTCTCCGCCTGAGCCTCTCTCTCACGCCATTAAATGAGCGCCTCAGTTTTTGGACCTCTGATGTGAAATCCGGGAAAAAGGACAACCGGGCGTTGTTGAAGGTTACCACCCCCTTCATCCTAGCCGCAGCCAGAATAGCATCTCTATCCCTATAATGGAGGACTTTGAATATAAAAGGCCTTGGCGGTGTCCCCGGCGGGAGGGGTTTCATGGGGATCCTATGCGCTCTCTCCACCGTAAAAAAACTTGGTCAGGTTCACCGGTGCCAGAGTCTCTTTTATGAGATTTTCTATGAATTGCTCTGGAGAGGTACCCTCCGCTTTTTCGGGCAGCCCTAGAATCCGGACGTTGTTCCTCCGGTTTCTATTTTCAGCGTCCTCGGCTCTCCCCATAAGAGTGGACACCTGTCTCCGCAGGGTGGCGATCTCCCCTGTATGGGTGGATAGTCGATCCTCTACTTCTCCGATCCTCCTCTCCGCCTCCCCAGCGCGGTCACGAATTTTATCCAGGTCATGACGGAAGTAGTTAAATTGTTCCTGGAGGGTGTCAAATTTAGCTGTGAGGGCACTCTGGCATGATGCAATAGCTGCCATTATGGCTGCAGTATCAGGGTTGGAGGCTCCCAGCTCAGCTCCACACGGGGTCTCCATGGTTTGCGTGCTACAGGCGACCACGGCGGTTTTACGTTTCTTGTTGCCTCTCATATGTAGGGGGGCCCCCGGGCAAGGGCAGCCCCGTCGGGGTAGGATCTGAGGGCAGGGGTCCACCAGCCCCTCCGAGCTCTCAGGGGTCACCTGCGGGGAGGACACGTCAAACAGCAAAGCGTCCAGATAAAAAGCCAACCCCGGAGACAGGAATGAGGGTTCTGGTCCTCGGGCAGCACCTAGTTATGTTTCTTTGGCCCCTCCGAAGTATGTGGTGCCAGGCTCATATGTATAGCTGCTTTTAGATCCCAGGTCTTGTATGGGGGGGCTTATCTGCACTTTTCACGGCTGTGGATGGTTATCAATCCGAACAAACAGGGGCCAGCAGGATGGGGGAGGAGGGTAGAGAGAAAGGGAGAACTCGCAACAAGCAGCAGATATGGATGCGCAGAGATTTATCTAGCTGCTCCCTTCATCTCCTAGCATCTGCCCAGGTCACAGGTCGGCCCTGGAATTCCTGTTAGTTCTGGCCGGGTCCTCTCTCCCTCCCACGCTTCAATATGGCGGCTATCAGTATTTCGCGCCTTTTCTTAAGCGCTCTGCGGCCCTGTGATGTCGGCTGGGGTGCCTCCAGTCCTCGCTCCTCCACCCGGGTCTAGGGCCCGCGGCCGCCCGCCCCTCACCGCAGCAGTTACCTCTCTCCGGGTGCCCGCTCTCAGCTCTGTCACCGCCGCCCGCCGTCAGGACTAGGCCGCAGCCGTCGTCCACAGCTCCGGAGTGCCGGCCTTCCCTCCGTTCATGCGCCGGCCACCTCCCGTCTGCCACCCACGCTGGTCGCTGCCCGACGCCTCGCTTCACACCGCAGTGTGCTCGGGTGCCTGCCTCCTCACCACCGCCGCAGCCCGGGTCAGGATAGGGCCGCTCGATCTCCGCTGCTCGCGCTCAGCCGCCTCGGCGCCTCACGTGCGCCCCGCCGCCACTCCCGATGGCTGCCTCCGCCGCCGCTGCTCTGCACCAGGCTCGATCCCTGGGTCGGGGAGAGCTTTGAGAGGGATTCCGGCCGCTCAGACTTCGCTGATGAGGGTAAGACGATGGATATTCAGGATTCTAGTCAGGCACGTCCGCTCAGGTCGCCATCTTGGCCACGCCCCCCGACGCCACTACCCTTAAGTATGGCGAGGGCAAGCGCATTGATCAGATGACATGTCATGCCTTTGCCAGTGTGGGTTCTGCCTTGCGGCCCGTCTGTGCATCGGCACTTGTGGCTGTGGCTACCAGGTCGGAGATCAGGGACATGTTAAATGGGTCCCAGCTCAACCCGGACAGCGTTGAATTCCCAACCCTTAAGAGGTGTGAATTGTTCATTAATTTTGCTTTGTCGGCTATGGACGACACTATTACCATGTGTAGTAGAACTTCGGCCCTGTTGGTGGCCATGCGCCGATCGGTCTGGCTGCGCCAGTGGGTGGCTGACATTGCGGCCAAGAAGTCACTTACAGCTTTGCCCTTTTTGGGAACGCGGCTGTTTGGAGACAAATTGGATTCTGTGGCGAAGGGTGGGAAGCTACCTCAGCGTAAGAAGCTGCGTCGCTCTTTTGGGGGGCAAGCTCCTTTAATCCTTCCTTTCGCGGTGCCATAGGGGGCAGAGGTCTTGCCTACTCTGGCTTTAGAGGTGATTCCTGGAACAGAGGTAGAGGACGTGCCCATACGGCCTCTACCTGGGGTTCCAGGCCCAAGCCCGCTCAACAATGAGGAGGCACCCTCACCCTTGCGGGTGGGGGGACGGCTGCGGCTCTTCTTCCAGGTCTGGGCCCAGGAGGTCACAGACAAGTGGATATTGGAAGTGGTCTCGTCTGGGTACAAACTGGAGTTCGAGGCCCGGCCTACTCCCAGATTCCTAAAGTCGCGGGTGCCATCGGATCCTCTGGTGGCGCAGGGGTTCCTGTTGGCTGTAAAGAATCTTCTGGACATGGCGGTCATATGCCCGGTGCCTCTTTCAGAGAGAGGCCGGGGCTATTATTCCAACCTCTTCACGGTTCCCAAAAAGGATGGCTCCAAAAGACCCATCCTAGATTTGAAGCTTCTCAACAGGTTCATCAGAACCAAGAAGTTCCGCATGGAGACTCTGCGTTCAGCCATCGGTTCCCTTCGTCAGGGGGATTTCATGACGTCCATAGACATCAAGGATGCTTACCTTCATGTACCAATTTTCCCAGCACACCAGAGATTTCTCAGGTTCGTGGTGGGAGATCAGCATTTTCAGTTTGTGGCCTGACCTCGGCACCGACGGTGTTTACCAAGGTTTTGGCAAGCATAATGGCCCTGCTCAGAGCCCAGGGCATTCACATTGTGCTGTATTTGGACGACCTACTCATTACAGCTTCTTCCCTCTGCCAGGCGGAGTTGGACACCAGGACGGTGGTGGCGACGCTGGAAAGGTTCGGATGGGTGATCGACCACCCCAAGTCTTCTCTCTCCCCATTAAGGGAGATCTCCTTTCTGGGCATGCATCTGGATACCATTCAGACCAGAGTGTTCCTTCCTCAGCCAAAGGTGCAGAGGGTTCAGGATCTGATACGTGTTCTCCTGACCAACCCTCGTCCTTCCATTCGGCTAGGGATGACTCTGGTGGGTTTGATCCCCTTTGCTCAATTCCACATGAGGTTGCTACAACTCCATCTATTGCTGAAATGGGACAGATGTCCACAGTCCTTGGATCAGTCATTTCTGATGTCTCCCAGGGTTCGGCAGTCCCTTCAGTGGTGGCTGGAATCAAGCAATCTGATGAGGGGCAGATTGTTCCTGGCCCCTCGTTGGGAGACGGTGACCACGGATGCCAGCCTGTCGGGCTGGGGAGGTTTCTGGAAAGATCATCAGTTCCAGGGGTTGTGGGGTCCTCAGGAGGCTCACAACCCCATCAATGTCTTGGAGCTCAGAGCTACCCGCTTGGTTCTGTTGCGTCTGACACTTCACCTACAGGGTTTACCGGTTCAGGTTCGATCAGACAATCGTACTGCGGTAGCTTACATCAATCGCCAAGGAGGGACTCGCAGCAGGAGTGCCCTCAGGGAAGTCTCTCTGATTCTAGAATAAGTCGTGGGTGGCACACTCTTATTAAAGCACTAAACATCAAGCTCAAGCTAATAAATATCGTGGGTGCTGCCTAATGGAATAATTCCTCATATCCAATAGTCCATATATAATTAGAAATTCATGCGCACACAATTATACTAAAGATTTTTTTTACTTTTTAGTTATGCAATTGTAACCCATATTAAATTCATATAGGCAGATATTAAATAGTACATTATCACAAGACAATGTATTTACAAAGGTATATATACATTTACTATGAGCAGTCTGTTATGTAAACTCAATCTGTGGTCTCTGGTATGGCAGCTATGTGGTTAGTACTGCAGATTACATGCACAAGTTCAAACAATAGGCGAGCATCAGAATAAACTTTTAACATAGGTTTGTCAATGTGTATTTACAAGATTAAGTGCAAGAAAATGTACATAGCAAAAAAGAAGCATATTACCCAAGGTTGTGAAATATAGCATAGGTGGGGGCAATCCTCCCACGTTCCGGGGATCACGTCCCCTTTCTCAAGGAATGGTGCCCTAACATGTACAGCCATGTGCGCATTTTTAAATGAGAGATCCCACAAGCTGGTTGTGTGAACGATCACGGCGTTGCGTCACTTCCGGTGCGGCGCCGCGCGTCACATCCTGTCTCAGCGAGTCCCGATCTAACACCAATCAGAGGCTGGGGACAGTGACCTCATCACATTGGAGGCACACTACACCCAGTCTGCAACTGCGCAGACGCACGGGGGGCGCGAAGACGGACATCTTCAGCACAACAGAATAACGCGATGTCTCTTTTTGATTATTCTTTTTGTTCAGGGATCTTCTCAGGGGGATATTCTTCTTATGGCTTGGCTGTACACCCTATATTAACAATAAAACAAGATTGAAAACTTTAAAATCAATACTATAGGGTATAATCATATACTGCCACCTAAGGGTGGTAAATATACATAGCACACTGACCAGTTTTAATACAATGAAAGTTCTCCCTCATATACACTAATGTAATAGGTGACCATATCTCTTACTTATCTCTGTATTTCAATATTTACCCTAATACTCTATACAGGGGTCTCTTCCTATATTTACAAAAAACCTTTATAAAAAAGGAGAGAAATCTATTTCCTCATTAAGTCCCAAAGGAGTTTTAGTTCTTAGGCGATAAATCCAATGTAATTCCCTCTGTAATGTCAATCTCTCGATACTACCACCTCTTGCAGGTTTATTCTAAGCATACAGCACGTCCTGCTCCAGATGTAGTAATTACATGTGGGTAATCCTCCGGTGCCGTGCACTGCAGACATGTAGAAAACAAGCTCCTCCCGGCCCTACATATACCGAGGGACCTCCCACAAATCCCCAGATTTCTCTGCAGTGCTGGAACTGCGAAGACATGAAGTATCACGCTCTCGCAGGCGAGCGGGGCTTTACAGCCCGAGGCCCTGCGGGACTATTTCCACCCGTCCTCATTGTGAATTAATGCCTCCCAGCCTGGGCTGCGCTGGTCGGGTGAAGGTAGGCAGCACCTTGTGAGCTTACGGAGCTTGTCTCCACCGCAATCCCCCACCATAGGGTAGGCGGTTAAGGCTAATGGTGAGCCTTCAGTGGATGCCCCTCCTGCATCAGTGCCCCACGCCCCGTGTAGCGGTGAACCCCGAATATTAAGTCACCTTCCTCCCTAGTTCCCCCCGTTAGTGGGGGGAAAAGAGGGGGGGGTTGTGTGTACGTTGGCCTAACCTTGCCCTAATTACACTAGTAGGCTTATAGCCCCTAACGGTTACCAGGTGTCAGAGCCACGCTTCACATTTATTTTTTTAAGTTGGCCGTAGCACCTTTATTGTATTTTACTTGGCGCGTACGGCGGCTCTGTTCGTGGACGCTACGGCGTTTTATCCTGTATTCACCCTGTCAGGTTTTGTCTCTGAGGTGATTCTCTCGGTCTGTTGTCAGTTGCATAGCTACTGTTCTCTGATTGGTTACGTGCTTCGAGCTTCACGCTCTCTGGGGGGGGGGCGTGGTTTGGTTTGGCGCGTTCCGCGTCATCTTCAGCTCTGGCCCGGCATTCGAGGTACGCTTGGCGCCATTTCTCTCTCACGTGCGCGTGGTGAAGACGGTCCTCCCCTCGCTGTTCTGTAAGTGCCCTCATGGGCAAATTTTCTCTAGCCTTTGCTCCTTTGCGCTTGGCTCTGACATCCCTGTTCCCCTTGTGTCTTTCAGACCGCGGACTTCGGCGGCTTCTCCCGGTCCGGTGCAGCGCCCGGTCCAGACCATTTTAAAAATCACTCCCACTTCCCAGCGGGTCATTGGGGCATCCAGGGTTGCTTTATAGCGTCAATCCCTACTGGCATTTTGCACATAATCACCATATGGAGGCATCTCAGGATATTGTGAACGGGGTTCCTTTGGGACAAGCCCGTCTGTGTGTAGCTTGTGGGGTCTTGCCTAGCAGCGGTGACAATGCACGGGTCTGCGTCCTTTGTGCTCAGCAGGTGGTAGCCGGTCTTCCCACCTCTTCCGAGGCTGGGCCCGCACCTCGCCTTGCTTCCCCTACTCCCCCAAGCCTGAGCCTAATCCCCAATACTAGCGGGGATTCTCATACTGATCTTGCCACTAGACTGGCTACTGTGGAAAACTTAATTGCTGGCTCCTTGGCGCCATTTGAATCCTAAATCTACTATACTTCCTTTAGAATCTGATGATTTATTGCTTTCCTATGCACATTCCCCCTCAGAGGAAGGGGAACTGTTCTCTGACTCATACGACGACGAGTCCAGGGGACAGGAAGAGTCTGGTTCTGATCATTGGTCCTCGGACGACATTGATAGACTGCTGACCCAGATCTTTGATGTGTTATCCCTCTCTCCCCCTGCCGCAGCTCCCCGGCAAAGGGGTGATCTGTTTCACACCGCTAGGGCGCGGTTGGAGTTTCCCGAACAAACTCATTTTAATAGCCTTGTGCTGAAAGAATGGGAACATCCCAGCAAACTCCATGGGGTTCCTAAAGCTGTGGATAAGAAATATCCCTTTCCTGCCTATCTGGTCAAGTGTTGGACATCGCCACCCGAGGTCGATGCCCCAATTCTAAGTCTGTCCAACACCTCTATTATGCACTCCCCCAACACTATTACGCTGCGGGATTTGGAGGATCGGCGAGTTGACCAACTGGCCTGTCATGCCTTTGCATTTGGGGGAGCGTCGCTCTGCCCAGTTTGTGCCTTAGCCATCACGCCGGTGGCGCTCAGGACTGTGGTTAAGACTGCTCTTGAAGGGGCGGATGACTTGCCCTCTGATGCCGCCAATGCTCTGGCCACCTGTGAGACTTACGTAAACTATATCCTATCTGCATCGGACGATGCGATTAAGCTGAGCGCTAGATCTTCTGCTCTAGTGGTAGCCATACGCCGAGCGGTCTGGTTGCGCCAGTGGGCCGCTGATAACGTCGCCAAGAGGGCCCTTACGGGACTTCCATTTAAGGGGATGCGCCTGTTTGGAGAAAGGTTAGATATCTTTGCCAAGGGTGGCAAGTTGCCCCAGCGCAATCGTCAGATTCGGCCCTTTCGTGGGCCAAGCTCCCACTCGACCCCCTACCGTGGGGCTAAGCAAGGTAGAGGAGTGTCCTTCGCTGGGTCTCGCGCAGATTCCTGGAACAAGAACAGAGGACGCCGTCCCAGTTCCTCCTGGGGGCCCAAACCCAAAGCCCCTCCCAAGACCCCCCAGGCATGAAGGGGCGCCCTCGCCCGTCAGGGTGGGGGGACGTCTACAGCATTTCGAGCATGTCACTGGTCTAACCAAGGAAGAAGTCCGGCACCGTCTCAAGCAGATGAAAATCGATAAATCACCGGGACCAGATGACATACATCCTCGTGTTTTAAGGGAGTTATGTACAGTAATAGACAAGCCGTTATTTCTAATATTTGTGGAATCCATAACTACAGGGTTTGTTCCGATGGATTGGCGCTTGGCAAATGTGGTGCCAATATTCAAAAAGGGATCTAGGGGGGAACCTGGGAACTACAGACCGGTAAGCTTAACATCTGTGTTGGGCAAGCTGTTTGAAGGTTTCTTAAGGGATACTATCCTGGAGCACCTTGGGGAAAATGACCTTATTACTCCATATCAGCATGGATTTATGAGGAATCGCTCCTGCCAGACAAACCTGATCAGCTTTTATGAGGAGGTAAGTTCAAGATTGGATAAGGGGGAGTCATTGGATATCATATATCTTGACTTTTCTAAAGCATTTGATACTGTGCCACATAAAAGGCTGGTACAAAAGATGAGAATGCTTGGACTGGGGGAAAACGTGTGCAGATGGGTGGGAAATTGGCTTAGTGATCGGAAGCAGAGGGTGGTTATCAATGGTACACACTCAGATTGGGTCACTGTTACTAGCGGAGTACCACAAGGGTCAGTTCTGGGACCAATTCTCTTCAATATATATATAAATGACATTGGGTATGGATTAAACAGTAAAGTCTCAATCTTTGCAGATGATACTAAGCTGAGTAAAGTAATTAAAACAAAGGAGGACAACAGGCAACTACAAACAGATTTAGATAAATTGGAAGCATGGGCGGTTAAATGGCAAATGAAGTTTAACACAGATAAATGTAAGGTTATGCACATGGGAAGGAGAAATCTGTGTCATGATTACACACTAAATAAAGAAACACTTGGTAACACAACAATGGAAAAGGACCTAGGGGTTTTAGTTGACAATAAGCTCAACTGTAGTAATCAATGCCAGGCAGCTGCTGCCAAGGCAAACAGGATCATGGGGTGCATCAGGAGGGGCATAGGTGCTCATGACCAGAACATCATTTTACCCCTGTACAAGTCACTGGTCAGACCCCATATGGAATACTGTGTACAGTTCTGGGCACCTGTGCTTAAAAAGGACATATCAGAACTGGAGCGCTTTCAAAGAAGGGCAACAAAGTTAATAAAAGGAGTGAGGGGGCTAGAGTACCCTGAAAGATTGTCCAAGTTAGGCTTATTTAGTCTAGAAAAAAGATGATTGAGGGGTGATCTAATAACTATGTATAAATATATTCGGGGTCAATACAAGGATCTGTCCCACAATCTATTTATACCCCGGAGTGTAACCATAACCCGGGGGCATCCACTAAGGTTAGAGGAAAGGTGCTTTCTCCACCGACATAGGAGGGGATTCTTCTCTGTAAGAGCAGTGAGACTATGGAACACGCTGCCAGAGGAGGTAGTAATGATGGATACAGTAAAAATGTTCAAAAGTGGCCTTGATGCCTTCCTGGCATGTAATAACATTTCCGGCTATGGCTACTAGACCACTGGAAGGAGTTAAACAGGCTGAACTGGATGGACTAAAGTCTTTATTCAGCCTTACATACTATGTTACTATGTTACTATGTCTGGAGACGCCACGTCTCAGACCGGTGGATTCAGGAGGTAGTGTCCTCCGGTTACAAGATAGTTTGCTGTACGGCCCCCCTACCAGGTTCGTGGGGTCCCGGATCCCACAAGACTCTGCCTCAGCTCGGGTCTTGATGCTGGCTGTGCAGGGCCTTCTGGACCTAGGGGTCATTTGCAAGGTCCCCTTAAGAGACAGGGGCATGGGGTTTTATTCCAACCTTTTCACGGTACCCAAAAAGGATGGGTCAGTCAGACCCATTCTGGATTTAAAAATCCTAAACAGATTTGTCAGAAACAAACATTTTCGTATGGAAACTCTGTGCTCGGCCATTGCCTCGTTGCGCCCAGGGGACTTCATGACATCTGTGGACATCAAGGACGCTTACCTACACATTCCGGTGTTTCCAGGACACCAAAGGTTTCTCAGATTTGCGCTGCTGGATCAGCACATTACCAGTTCATGGCCCTGCCATTCGGCCTTACGTCGGCTCCCAGGGTGTTCACCAAGGTGCTGGCAGGGGTGATGTCACTGTTAAGACTAAGGGGCATACGTGTGTTGCCCTACCTGTCAGTTTGGAACAAGGACCCAGCGTCCTTGGACGAGATATGGGTGCTTCCCCCTTCGGTCAGACAATCCCTTGCGTGGTGGCTGGACCACAGGAACCTGGCAAGGGGCAGATCCTTCGTGGCTCCCTCCTGGGAGACGGTCACAACAGATGCCAGTCTGTCGGGCTGGGGGGCGTTCTGGAAGTCCCTGCGCTTCCAGGGGAGGTGGGGCCCTCAGGAGGCCCATCTGCCCATCAATGTCTTGGAACTCAGGGCGGTCAGATTGGTGCTGGAACAATTGACCCAGCACCTGAGGGGTCTGGCGGTTCAGGTACGCTCAGACAACAGAACGGCGGTTGCCTACATCAGTCATCAGGGAGGGACCCGGAGCAAGGGGGCTCTCCAGGAAGTGTCCCTGATTCTAACATGGGCGGAGGCCAATGTCCAATGCATCGCGGCTGTATACATTCCGGGCGCGGAGAACCTGCTGGCAGATGCACTGAGCAGGGGGTCGTCTCGTCAGGGGGAATGGTCGCTCTGCAACAGGGTATTCCAGGCCCTGTGTCACCGTTGGGGTGTGCCAGACGTGGATCTGTTTGCGTCCCGTCACAATTACAAGCTCCCGAGCTTTCTATCCCTGTCTCAGGATCCTCTGGCTCTAGCCACGGATGCCCTGTCAATGTCTTGGAGGGAGTTTCGGCTCCTGTATGTGTTTCCACCAATTCCCCTTCTGGGCAGAGTGCTGCGCAAGATCGCTCTGGAAGGGGTACCTGCGATTCTGGTGGCCCCAAGGTGGCCAAGAAGAGTGTGGTTCGCAGACGTGGTTCAAATGGCAGTAGATCAGTACGATCTGCCAAGGTTACCAGATCTTCTAACTCAGGGGTCTCTACGCCATCCCAATTTACTAACTCTGGCTTTTACGGCTTGGCTATTGAAACCTCCATCCTGATGGAAAAGGGTTTGTCCGCATCTGTAGTGGCTACTATGGTGCAGGCCAGGAAAAAGACTTCTTCTGCTATCTACTATAGAGTTTGGCGTTCCTGCATTGACTGGTGTGAGTCCAGGTCTCTTCCCTGCTGGGAATTCTTAGTCTCCAGGGTGCTGGAGTTTTTACAGCATGGTCTAAACTTAGGTCTTAAGCTTAGTACTCTGAAGGGCCAGGTTTCGGCCCTGTCCATCTTCTTTCAGAAGACCTTTGCCCAGCACCCTCTTATCAAGACTTTATTTCAGGGGGTCACTCATGTGCGTCCTCCTCGGAAACCTATGGTTCCTGTTTGGGATTTAAACTTGGTGTTATCGGCCCTGCAGGGCGCTCCCTTTGAGCCTATTCAGGAGGCTGCTCTCGCTGTTCTCATGCTCAAGGTTGTCTTCCTGGTAGCTATCACTTCTGTTAGATGTGTGTCTGAGTTGGCTGCGTTATCTATTCAGCCTCCCTACTATGAGAGACACCAGGATAAGGTGGTGTTTCGCTTCAAGCCAGACTTTCTGCCTAAGGTTGTGTCTGCATTCCATTTGAATCAAGATATTGTACTTCCTTCCTTTTGCCCTAATCCTAGTAACCCTAAGGAGAGGGTTTTGCATTCCTTGGATGTGGTTAGGTGTGTCAAGTATTACCTGGTTATCACTAAGGCTTTCAGGAAGACGGATGCTCTCTTCGTTGTGCCTCACGGGCCTAGGAAGGGTTTGGATCCCGCCAAGTCTACTATCAGTAAATGGATTAGTCAGGCTGTGGTTCAAGCCTATTCTACTAAGGGGAAGACTCCCCCCTTTCGTCTTACTGCTCATTCTACTAGAGCTGTTGGGGCTTCTTGGGCTTTTCAGCACCAGGCCTCTGTGGAACAAGTTTGCAAGGCCGCTACTTGGTCTTCCGTTCATACCTTTACAAAGTTTTACAAGGTTGATGTTAGGGCCTCAACTGATGCAGGCGGCAGTAGTTTAAACTGCTTGCTGTTGCCTTTTCAGTTGGGAACACTGCTATTGGATGTCCCATATGTAATTACTACATCTGGAGCAGGATGTGCTGTATGCTTAGAATAATACAATTCTGTGAAGTACTCACCTGTATAATTGGTATTATATTCATACAGCACGTCCTGCTCCAACCCACCCTGGTTTCACGTTGTTCTGGATCCCCTGTTTGGTGATTATCATTGTTATTATTGCCAGTTTTGGGTGGTTGGCTTCTCCTGGCTTCTCATTCTCACTGCTTTTCAATGCTGGGGATTTGTGGGAGGTCCCTCGGTATATGTAGGGCCGGGAGGAGCTTGTTTTCTACATGACGTAGGCGGAGGATTACCCACATGTAATTACTACATCTGGAGCAGGACGTGCTGTATGCATATAATACCAATTCTACAGGTGAGTACTTCACAGAATTGTATTTTTCACCACTTCTAACACAGTGAACCTCAGCTGTGAGACTTGATGTCCCTCTTGCCAGAAATGTCTAGCAACAGAGGATTCTGTATCACATCTCCTGATCGCACTTCTGTGCTCACTAATCCTGTTTCTAACTGGTCTATTTGTCTTGCCAATGTAAATTTTACCGCACGGACACTTCAATGCATACATTACATTGCTTGTTGAGCAATTAGCAAAGAAATTAAGATTTATAGCTTGTCCTGTCTGAGGATGAAAAAACTTTTTTGATTTTATAACAAAAGAGCATAAGGAACCGCTTGATAAGGGCCAGCAATCAATCTTCGGCTAGTGAGATGTCTAGAACAGATACTAACTGGCTTAATACTATCCATGTGGTCACTGCAGCCAATGCTCTTTTGTTATAAAATCAAAAAAGTTTTTTCATCCTCAGACAGGACAAGCTATAAATCTTAATTTCTTTGCTAATTGCTCAACAAGCAATGTAATTTATGCATTGAAGTGTCCATGCGGTAAAATTTACATTGGCAAGACAAATAGCCCCAGTTAGAGACAGGATTAATGAGCACAGAAGTGTGATCAGGAGATGTGATACAGAATCCTCTGTTGCTAGACATTTCTGGCAAGAGGGACATCAAGTCTCACAGCTGAGGTTCACTGTGTTAGAAGTGGTGAAAAAACCTGCAAGAGGTGGTAGTATCGAGAGATTGACATTACAGAGGGAATTACATTGGATTTATCGCCTAAGAACTAAAACTCCTTTGGGACTTAATGAGGAAATAGATTTTTCTTTTTTATAAAGGTTTTTTGTAAATATAGGAAGAGGCCCCTGTATAGAGTATTAGGGTAAATATTGAAATACAGAGATAAGTAAGAGATATGGTCACCTATTTACATTAGTGTATATGAGGGAGAACTTTCATTGTATTAAAACTGGTCAGTGTGCTATGTATATTTACCACCCTTAGGTGGCAGTATGAGATTATACCCTATAGTATTGATTTTAAAGTTTTTAATCTTGTTTTATTGTTAATATAGGGTGTACAGCCAAGCCATAAGAAGAATATCCCCCTGAGAAGATCCCTGAACAAAAAGAATAATCAAAAAGAAAGACATCGCATTATTGCTTTCTGTTGTGCTGAAGTTTCATTTTTAGGCTTCACAAATATGTCCGTCTTTGCGTCCCCCGTGCGTCTGCGCAGTTGCAGACTGGGTGTAGTGTGCCTTCAATGTGATGAGGTCACTGTCCCTAGCCTCTGATTGGTGTTGGATCGGGACTCGCCGAGACAGGATGTGACGCGCGGCGCCACACCGGAAGTGACGCGACGCCGCGATTGTTCACACAACCGGCTTGGGGGATCTCTCATTTAAAAATGTGCACATGACTGCACATGTTAGGGCACCATTCCTTGAGAAAGGGGACGTGATCCCCGGAACATGGGAGGATTGCCCCCACCTATGCTATATTATACAACCTTGGGTAATATGCTTCTTTTTTTTTTCTTGCACTTAATCTTGTAAATACACATTGACAAACCTATGTTAAAAGTTTATTCTGATGCTCGCCTATTGTTTGAACTTGTGCATGTAATCTGCAGTACTAACCACATGTCATGCTGACTAACATTTACTGCAGTCTGCAGCAAGGAGTGCTCCTATGAGCTAATGGAACATATGTTTATGTTTAAGACACTATGCATTTGGGGTTTCTTTGTATGAACTTATATTGTGTTGCTTACTCTATTACTAGCTTGTGCTAGATTATATGATATAGCTGCCGTCTATTTTATTACTGTGTGCTTATGGTCTTGTCTTCTTATGTCTTTCAGGCGGGGCAAACCCTTTTTGGCTTCCCCCGGCCCTTTATTAGTTATATAACTAGTAGGCCTTGCTAATACTCCCACTTCTCTAGCAGGTTATTGGGGCATCCGGGGTTGCTATATAGCGTTATTCCCTATCGGCGTATAGCGCCGCTATAATAACCATATGGAGGCATCACAGGATAATGTGACCGGGGTTCCTTCGGGACAAGACGGCTGTGTGTAGCGTGTGGGCAGCCTCATGCTGACGCTGACAAGGCGTGGGTCTGTGTAACCTGTGCTGAGCAGGTGCTTGCATTGCAATCTGGCCTGCCAGTGGCTGCACCTCGTTTTACTTTGCCTACTCCCCCAAGCTTAAATCTCACTCCTGCTGAGTTGCATACAAGTGGGGATTCTCAGCCTGATGTGTCTTCTAGACTGGCTAGTGTTGAAAAGTTAATTGCTAATACCTTGGCGCGTAAGGCCCCTGCTAAAAGGTGGCACTTAACGCCTAATGTCACTATTTTTCCTTTGGAATCTTTGTGGCTATACCCCTTCTGATGAAGGGGAGCCGTTTTCTGACTCGGGCTCATCTGATGAGAGACCAAGGGGTCATGACGGTTCTGGCTCTGACCCCTGGGCCCCGGATGACACTGACAGATTATTGACCCATATTTTTGAGGTTCTGTCCATCTCTCTCCCTGTTGCGGCTCCCAGGCAAAGAGGGGAGCTTTTCCATACTGCAAAATCACGTTTGGAATTTCCCGAGCAGGCACATTTCCATAACCTTGTGCTCAAGGAATGGGAGCGCCCCAGTAAACTTCCGGGGGTTCCAAAAAGTTGGGATTGGAAGTATCCCTTTCCTGCTGAGGTGGTTAAATGTTGGTCATCCCCCCCCCCCCCCGAGGTGGATGCCCCGATCCTAGGGCTATCTAACACCTCTGTCATGCATTCCCCTGACTCTACTACCCTGCGGGATGCTGAGGACCGGCACATTGACCAGCTGGCATCCCACACCTTTGCATGTACGGGGACGGCGCTGCACCCGGTTTGTGCCTCTGCCATTACTGCTGTGGCCACTAGAACCCTTATCAGAAATATTCTTGATAGTGCCCCTGATGATTTGCCTTGTGAGGTGTTTAATGCACTCTCCAGTTGTGATGTTTTTGTAAATGTTGTCCTCTCAGCCATGGATGACATCATTGGAATGTGTGCCAGAACTTCTGCCCTTGTGGTGGCTATACGCCGCTCGGTTTGGCTGCGCCAGTGGGCTGCTGACAACGCTGCCAAGAAGGCCCTCACTGGTTTTCCCTTTAAAGGACTGCACCTGTTTGGGGACCGCCTGGACCGTTTTGCTAAGGGAGGCAGGTTACCCCAGCGCAGGCGGCAATCTCGGCCCTTTCAGGGTCAGGGTTCCTTCTCCTCCCCTTACCGTAGTGCCAGACAGGGGAGGGGGTTTCCTTTCCTGGAACCCAGGGAGATTTCTGGGGCAGGGGCAGAGGACGTCCTGGGGTCCCAAAGCAAAATCATCCCCCAAGCCCCATCACCCATCCGGGTGGGGGGACGGCTGCAGCACTTCGCTCACGTCTGGAGGCTTCATGTCTCAGACCAGTGGATTCAGGAGGTAGTGTCCTCCGATTACAAGATAGAGTTGGCTGCCTGTCCCCCTCCAAGATTCATCAGATCCCGGATTCCTCAGGACCCTGTGTCGGCTCAGGAGCTAGTGCAAGGCCTCCTGGAGCTGGGGGTCATCTGCCAGGTCCCCTTAAGAGAAAAAGGCAAGGGCTTTTATTCCAACCTATTCACAGTACCCAAAAAAGATGGTTTAGTCAGGCCCATCCTGGACTTGAAGATCCCCAACAAATTTGTCAGGGGCAGGTGCTTTCGCATGGAAACTCTGCGCTCTGTCATCAGTTCCCTGCGCCAAGGGGATTTCATGACTTCTGTGGACATCAAAGATGCTTACCTTCATATTCCTGTGTTCCCAGGTCATCAAAGGTTCCTCAGGTTCGCTCTGATGGATCAACACTACCAGTTTGTGGCCTTGCCCTTTGGCCTCACTTCAGCTCCCAGGGTGTTCACCAAGGTGCTGGCTGGCGTGATGTCTCGTGCTTCCCTTTCTGGACGACATTCTCATCACTTCCCAGTCTCTACATCAGGCAGAGTTGGATACTCAGCTGGTGGTGTCATTTGGATGGGTGATCAACCACCCCAAGTCCTCACTGTCCCCTTCCTGGGTAACTCCATTCCTAGGAATGAATCTGGATAAAGTTCAGGCAATAGAAGGTGGACAGTCTCACCTGAGGTACCCCCGGCAATAAACGACCCTGTCTGGCAGGGAGAAGTGTGGCATACTGGGGGGGGTAAGAAGAAAGGAAATGGGAGGAGGAGTGCCCCTGATCCACCCAGCACTGCCAAGGTCCCCCAGGACCACCCAGCTGATTTACACCCGCGACCCGACCCCCCCATGTCTGTGGAAATAAACCATCCCTGGGGCCCGGCTGACACGGAAGAGTACCCAAGAGAGAAATCGGGAGACGCAGGCAGGGATGGAAATAGTGGCTTGACGGGCTTCCCCAACAAGCTGGCAGCAGACCTGGTGAAATATGCCTATGTTCCCAGAGGCACGGGTGAAACTGGATCCCATCAAAGGTCCCTCGAAGCGCCGTCAAGGGAGATCCCTGAAGCCCCAGCTGTGGGTTTACCACAGAGGCAGCTGACACACCAAGCTGGAGAAGGAGCGGCGACGGAAGGGGGGCGCGCGCTGCTGGGGTCACCCGTGTCGCCCCCCTCCCACCATCCCCCGTAGGACCCCCTGAGAGCCCGACGCTGATGTCGCTGGCGGCGCTGTTGGCTTCTCCCCCGCTTGCCCCTGTCGTGCCGGATGGTTGGGCGGAGATGGCGGCCCCTGATATCCCTGGAGATGTAATCCCCCGAGAACAACAAATCCACTTAGAAACTATCTCCTTATTGAGAGGGATGCCCTCGAAAACGGATATAGAAAATCTCATAGAGAAATATGAAGCTGGGTTCAAACTTGAAATTGCTGTGGTCCGACATGAGGTTGCCAAAATAACATCAAGAGTGAATATCCTAGAGAAAGGCGAGAGCTCAACCGACAGCCGTATTAAAGCCTTGGAAGAAAGATGTAAGAAGCAGGATGCACTGATCAGAAACACCCAGATACATCTGGACGATCTTGAAAATCGAAGTCGCAGAAACAATCTGAGGCTCAGAGGGGTCCCGGAGTCCCGCAGCCCGGAAGACGTCAGAGCGATTGCCACCGCCATTTTTAATGAAATATTGGGGAGAGAACCTTCCACTCATATTGCTTTAGACCGAGTTCATAGGGCTTTGGGCCCCAAAAGCCCCGACCCTGCTTACCCCAGAGATATTGTCTGCAGGATACACCTCTTCTCGCTTAAAGAAGACATCTTGAAGAAAGCATGGGACAAAGGCACGGTGTCGTTCCAGGGAGCGGATGTAAAGATTCTTCAGGATATCTCCAAACGGACTCTCCAAATGCGCAGGATAATGAAGCCCCTCCTTGAGGTCATTATTAATAGGGGGGTGACTTACAGATGGGGCTACCCATTTCACCTGATTGTAAAAAGCGCCAGAGGAATGTTCCTGCTGAGATCCCACCAGGACTTGGAGGATTTATTTGATTTCCTGCAATGTGACCCAGTTCGTATCCCGGACTGGCTAGACCCTGATGCACCACTTTCGCGCCCTCGCCCTACAGGCAAGAAACCTGGCGACGCAAGGAGCTTTCGTGATCTCAGGCGCCTGGGGGGTCCACCGAAGCAGCCCGCTGTTGCTAGAAGCTGGGCTCCCCTCGACAGCGGCAGATTTGTGGAACGCAGATTTGTGGACCCCCGGAGTGTCGGGCCGCGGCCTCCGCTCTCTCCCCCGGCCCGACCGTCTGGGGGAGGGGGAGGAGACGGCGCTCTGAGGCCTTAGCAGCTGCGGCGGCACTAGGGAAAGCCAGCCCCGGCCTGGTTGGCCTTGGTCTCCTAATAGTGAGCTGTTGTTAACTCCTGTGGTCTACGGGCCACCTTTCTTAAATAGTTTCTACCCTGGTTGTTCTTAATGTAGTTAACAGTGTTTTTGTTGGCTAGACCCATTTTTAGAGAGCCAGTGGCTCCCTCTGGTCGCCCGGCTGCTGTGTGTGATGTGTCAGGCTGGGTTGGGGGGCATTTTGCCGGTTCGCTGGACGTGCCTACCTCCTTATCGGACACAGCACCCCCAGTAGGCGACAGGTAGTTAGTACCCGTTTTAGACCAAGTGTTTTCCTGTTGAGGAAATTCCTGAAACCTCCCCGTTTTGTTCCTTCATAGTTATCTTCCCCGCCCCCTACTGTTTCTGCCCCTACCATTAGAGGAATGTCCCCCTCTTCCCCTATCCTCCCGCTCCTTGGTGCGGATCTCTGGGGGCCATTGACGTTGGTGGATACTGAGCCAGCGGTAATACGCATAGTTCCTCCATGGCTGAGATACGAATGGTCTCCCTCAACGTCAAGGGGCTTAATAGTCCAGAAAAGAGATCACTCATTCTTAGGACCCTAAGGGGCCTAAAGGCTCAAGTGGCCTTCTTACAGGAAACCCACTTTAAGGCCAAAAACCCGCCCTCTATCGGCAACAGACACTATTCAAGAGCCTATCACAGTCACTCCACGGACTCCAGGTCTAGAGGGGTCAGCATCCTCATAGACGCGACCCTTCCCTGGGAACTGGCGGACTTTAAGACTGATGACGAAGGGGGGTGGATCTTTCTCAAGGGAAAGATCGCCTCCTGTAGTTATACTTTTGCAAACGTCTATTTGCCGAACGCAGGCCAGGTGGGTTTTTTGGAACAGGTCCTGAACATGTTGTCCTCCTTTAAAGAAGGAGAACTCATCTTGGGTGGGGACTTTAACTTAGCTCTCGACCCGCTCATAGACACCACTAGAGGGAGTCCCCACGAATCCTACCCTAGACTGAAGAAATTGAAAAATGCGCTCGCGCTCCACCAATTAGTCGACCCCTGGAGGATTCTTCATCCAAACGATCGTGATTATACCTTCTTCTCAGCTCCTATTCGAGGATAGATTGGTTTCTGGTGCCCCACGCCTCCCTGTGTCGGGTATCGAGCGCCACCATAGGTAACATCACGGTCTCAGACCATGCACCCATTATGTTGTCAGTCACTTGCCCTCACCCAATCCCGAGGGGCTGGTCGGGGAGGCTGAACACCTCGCTGCTCGAGGATCAGCTCACCCTGGAGGAAGTACATACCAAGATCAAAAATTTCTTCCAAACTAATACTTCCCCAGACATCTCCCCTAGGGTCCTCTGGGAGGCACACAAATGCGTTATCAGAGGCACCTTCATCAAGATAGGATCCAGAGTCAAGAGGGAAAAGGCCGAACAAATCCGGGCCCTACTTAGAGAAATTGGGAAACTGGAAAGGAAACACAAAGAGTCCCTGGCTATGGCATGCTCGGCTCCTTTAACCTCCCTAAGAGAAAAACTTAAATTGATGTGCTGCGACAAAATTAAAGCGCAGGTGAATAATTGGTGCAGAATATATTACGAATCGGGAGACAAATGTGGCAAACTCCTTGCCAAAGCACTGAGGGAGGAACGGGTTAAGACATATATCCCAAAAATCACCAGCGCCAGAGGGAAGATCACGCACCTTTTAAGTGAAATTGGAGAATCATTTTGCACGTACTATGAAAAATTATACAACCTCCCAGGTGCCCAAAATCAAGACGCTGGGGAGTCTTTACAGCAATACCTACTTGAATCAGGTATGCCTAAACTTCCGAGAGAGGCCCTTGAGGAACTAGAAGACCCCATTTCAATGGCTGAACTACACATGGCGGGGGCTGGGACGGCGGTTGGGAAGGCCCCGGGCCCCGATGGCTTCAGCCCTCAATATTATAAGAAATTTTTGGCTACCCTTGCCCCTAAACTCTTAGAAGTCTTTAATTCCATTAAAGATGGGAGGACCCTCCCGGCCGACTCCTTGAGGGCACACATTTCGGTCATCCCGAAAGAGGGTAAGGACCCAACCCAATGCACAAGTTATCCTAGCCTCCAGATTAGCCCCTCACCTCCACCATGTCATCGAATTAGACCAGGTTGGGTTCATGCCGCACAGGGAGGCGAGGGATAATACCGTTAAAGTGTTGAACCTTGTCCACTTGGCGCAAAAGGAGGGGGTGCCGTCGCTGTTGCTTGCGACAGACGCCGAGAAGGCCTTCGATAGAGTCAATTGGGATTTCATGAAGGCCACTCTCGAACACATGGGACTCGGCCCGCACATGCTGAGCTGGGTCGGGGGCCTTTATGACTCCCCGTCTGCCGCGGTACGGGTGAACGGCATGCTCTCAGAATCCTTTAGCATAGCTAACGGGACTAGGCAGGGCTGTCCTCTCTCACCCCTTATTTTCATTCTCACTCTGGAGCCCTTCCTTTGTAGGGTCAGGGGTAATCCAGATATTAAAGGTTTAATCGGCGCAACAGCTCACTATAAGGTGGCAGCTTACGCAGATGACTTGATCTTCTCTCTGTCCTGTCCTGAGGTTTCCCTCCCAAACCTGTTATCCGAATTAAGATGCTATGGCGATGTCTCGGGCTATAAGATCAATTACCAAAAATCGGAAGTCCTTAACATAAACATTCCCCCGAGCAGATTCAGCGCCATCCTAGGCTCGTTCCCATTCAGGTGGGCCAGGGAGGGCATCACTTATCTGGGAACGAAAATTGGTCATAACCTGGCAAACATATTTAAACTGAATTTCCCACCTCTCCTTAAGAAGTTTGAGGAGGAGACGACCAGATGGGGAAGGGGCAGGCTGTCCTGGTTTGGTAGATGCAATGCCATCAAGATGAACTTACTGCCTCGATTGCTATACCTGTTACAGGCGCTCCCAGTGGCGATCCCCCAGAGCTCCCTACGTAAAGTTAGTGCGCTCTTTGTTAGATTTATTTGGGGGGGTAGGAAGCCGAGGCTGAGCAAAACTATCCTCTCCCGGACCAGGGAGAATGGAGGGCTGGGCTTCCCCGACCCGACCAGATATCACGTGGCGGTCCACATCAATAGGGTTGTAGACTGGTGTCTCCACAGTAGTCACAAGCAATGGGTGGGATTGGAACAGGGGTTTCTTGAGGCCCCGATATATGGTGCAGCCTGGCTGGGCGGGCACTGTAGCCCCTCTAGTAACTAAACACCCCACATTAAGTGCCACACTTAAGGTCTGTCGGCAGCATCTGGGCCACCCGGACCTCTCACCGGCTCCCTCCCCAATGTTCCCAATCCTAGGAAATCCCTGCTTCCCTCCCGGGAGTGAAGGGCCAAAAGCGAGAGAATGGAGAGAGGCGGGTCTTCACAGAGCAGACCACTTCTGGGCGGGTGAAGGGTGGTCGAACTTGGAGGTTCTGGCCCAGACAAAAGGTCTAACAGCTTGGACAAGCTGGCAGAGGAATCAAATCACCCACTTTCTCCACTCATTACCGGAGTTTTCTGAGGGCATGAGGAGACTGACGCCCTTTGAAAGTCTCTGCTCTGGTGGTCGGGTGGCGAAGCGCTCCCTCTCCTATATACACCGACTGCTGGTCGTCCCTCAGGAGGGCGATTCTCCCACCTTTCTGAGGAAGTGGGAGGCAGACTTGAATGTCTCCTTTGCCCCAGACCAGAAGAGGAGGCTCTTTGCCATGTCACACAAAACCTCTATCTGCACTCGTTACCAAGAGTGCAACTATAAAATTTTGACACAGTGGTACAGAGTGCCAGTGCTAATTAATAAATGGTTTCCAGACGTCTCAGAGAGATGCTGGAGGTGTGATAGGGCAAGGGGAGACATGCTTCATATATTCTGGTCCTGCCCGGTCCTCAGACCCTTCTGGAACTCGGTGAGAAAATTGACTAGCAAAGAGTCGGAGGTAGCTGACGACCCGAGAGTATGTCTGCTTCACCTGACAAAGACACCATTGAAATCCTACAAAAAGTCACTGCTGTGTCACCTTCTAAATGCAGCAAAGAGCTACATCCCTCAAAAATGGAAAAGTACGGACCCCCCCCTCAATTGCTTTGTGGATATTGAAGGTAAACAAACTAATGCGTTTTGAAAATGTGATTCTCTCCCGAGAGAACAGATTTGATCAATTTACATGCACCTGGTTCAGTTGGCTGAAATTCTCTGAGTCCGATGAGTGCAGAGCACTTCTGAGAGAGCCCCAGAGATCCACACACTTGGCTGGCCAGCCA
The DNA here is from genome assembly GCA_027917425.1 of Gastrophryne carolinensis. NCBI lineage: Eukaryota > Metazoa > Chordata > Amphibia > Anura > Microhylidae > Gastrophryne > Gastrophryne carolinensis. The sequence goes on along the minus strand of CM051243.1, from coordinate 130,826,062 downwards.
ATTAAGGGTAAATAGACGGGGAATCCTGTGAGGAGAAATAAGGGCAGTCACTACTCCAAAGTCAAGCATGTAATCAAAGTGCAAATGCTTCATATGCCATGAATTCAAAGGCGGCTCTTGTCACATATAGCAGCGATTTGTTAGCTCTCAATACAGGAATATCCACGTCTGTAGTTAAACAGAGCTCCAACAGTACATGCCAGCAGGCAAAAATCATATGCTTTGTAAATAGCGGTGTAACTGTAATGGCGGGAGACACACAGGTCAGGCCAACTCTGTTAGGGCCATTACACCTGGCACCACTCGACTGCCTAATACCTTCTCCTTTGTGCGCAGCTTCAACTATCATCCGTTCTCATCACGCGCCACGCGTTGCCGGCAGGCTGTTCCCACATCGGGGTCTCGTGCGGCCAGCGTGTGTGAGGAGGGAAGCCAGGGGGGCGTGGTGGGGCCGGACGTCCGCCGACGTACGTTTCACCCTGCCTACCGGGGCTTCGTCAGGGTGACGCGGGCCAATCAACTTCCGCTATTTATCCTCTTCGTGACACTCACTCTCAGGCCAGACTCCGCTGTTCAATATTTAACTGTTTCATGCCGGCACCTACAAGCACCTCCGTGCCTGGGGTTTCAAGCGGGTTATATACACATCAAATGGCCAGGACAACCATGTTTAAAATTTAATTTGAGCATTTTGTTGTGGATGTTGCACAAACATTCAACGGCTGGCAGTTTCCCATGATCTCATCATATCATACTTATTGACATGCTGTTCTTTATGCATAGATTATGCATCATGCTCATTACTTAGTTCACATTAATAGAAAATCATTCTCCCGGCGCACGGGACACCTCTTTGGGGGGGGTATGGCTATGGATTGGGAAGGCAGAACCCTATACATAACAAAGCAGGTCAAGGCAACGGGACAAGACCACAAACAAGCCACAACCAAAGAGTATAGCAGTATATACTATATATAAACACATCTACCCACAGGCGCTCACACACTCAAGGGCATAAAGGCATATAAGGGGCTACCGGTGGACTCTACATATAGATACACTATTATTTGCACCATTATTTGCAGATATTTACACATAGGCCAACCAGAAAAGGGGGGGGGGGGGGGGCGCGGGGCCAGGTTGAGGAAGGGCATAATGCTCTACGGTAATAAACCAGCTCCTAGGAGGGGATATATCTTTCTCCTTTTATCCCACTCTCCACCATGGGCTGTTCCACCTTCTATGCATCCAAGCTATATTCTACAGAAAGGCACTAAGACCTGCATCTGTGTTGAGGCCAGCGGGTGTCATAGTTCCCAATTCAAATATAAGTCGCGCCTCCTGTTGTCTCAACCTCTGATCCCAAAAGCCCCTTCTTCCATCAGTACCTAATTTGAAGATGCCACATATATATGTGCCCCCCGGATCACTATTATGGTACTGTCTATAGTGTTCTGCCACCGGGCTTTTTTCATTAGCATTTTTTATATCACGAATATGTTCACTTATTCTTATCCTCAATTCACGTTTAGTTTTACCTACATATTTTTTCCCACACGGCACATAAGTAAATATACAACTAAAGTGGATGCACAGTTTATGAACCCTTTAATTACTCTAGGGGTACTATCCCTCAAACCCATGAATGCAGAAGTTTTTGATATATATTTACAAGCTCCACAATGCCCACATTTAAAGTGGACCATCACCCTCCGGTGATCGGCCCGAGAATCTATAAGATTCCCGGGCCGATCACCTCCCTCCCCGCGGGACATCCGAGATCGGGATGTCCCGCGGGGTGAAACCCCCCCAAACACGCCAAATCCACTTACCTTGTCTGCCTTCCTCGCGCCCCTCTAGACGTGCCCGCGGCGGCCGTCTGTGAATGGCCGGCGCGGGCGCGCGCGCTTCAAGAGTGACGCGCAGGAGGCGGCGGTGGAGGAGCTGCTTGTCCGCGGCTGTCAAAACGCTTGTCTGTCGGCGCTGGGAGCGGAGAGAGGTGAGTTTTTCGGGTGATCGGGGGGGTTTCACACAGCGGGGCACCCCGATCGGGGGTGCCCCACCGAAGTCGACCAAGACCCAGGATAGTCAAAATCCTGGGTGTTGGTCCACTTTAAAGCATCCATTGGGTCGCATCCCGACTTTTCCTCCTCCTCCACCCCCTGATCCTAGGTCACTATGTACCAAATAGATTATTAGCCCGTTTTGCAGTGAGTAGTGGTCTGGGCCCGACACACTTAGCTAGTGTAGGATCTAACTGTAGAATGTGCCAATGGGAGTTTAAAATGTGCTTGAACTTATCCCAATGTGCTCCAAACTGGGTAATCAACCGCACTGGTTGTCCATCATCCTTGGCATCTACATTCCTATATTTTTTCCAACCTCTAGCTTTTCCCGCTAATAGATCATCACGGTGTGCCTCTCCAGCCTTTTTCCTGCATGTTTGCAGTAGTCTATGGGGGTACCCTCGATCCCTAGGTCTCGTGCTTCACGCTGGTAATCAGAATCAGAGGAGCAGTTCCTTCGGATCCGAAGGAACTGTCCCAAGGGGATACCCCTCTTGAGTGGACCAGGATGATAGCTGGAGAAGTGAAGCAAAGTGTTACCTGCTGTTGGTTTGCGAGAAGTCGTGGTAGTTACATTTCCATCTTGTTTTCTAATAAGTAAATCCAAAAATTCTATACTACATGGATCACATTTGAAAGTCAGCCGAATGTTACGGTCATTCTGATTTAACTGACCAACAAACTCTTCAAATTCCTGTGTGGTCCCCTTCGAAACCACCAAAATATCATCTATATATCGCAGCCAGAGGGCGACCCGTGCCCCAAAATCCACCCGGCCGAACACCTCCAGGCTCTCCCACCGCCCGAGGTGCAGGCAGGCGTAAGGAGCAGCACAGGCCGCCCCCATGGCTGTCCCTCGGATCTGATGGTAAAACTTTTGGTTAAAACAAAAGTAATTATTGAGTAATACAAACTCAAGAAGCTCCACAGCAAATTCATTGTACGGGGCATCCCCAGGTCCTAGTTAGTCTAGAGTCTGTCCCACCGCCTCAAGGCCAACCGTATGGGGAATTTAGGTGTATAAACTTTCTACGTCAATACTGGCGAGTAACCAATTGTCATGTATCTGAACCCGCCTAAGTTTACGTAACAGATCATTGCTGTCAAGCACAAAAGACGGCAAAATTCTAACCAGTGGTTTTAGATTTTCATCGACAAATCTGGCTATTCTTTCCAGCGGGCCTCCATTCCCAGATACAATAGGCCTAACCGGCGGTGCAGACAGACTCTTATGTACCTTAGGGATTGTGTATAGCACAGGGATATTATACTCATTGACCCTCAGGTAATTTAGAACCCTGGGAGTTACTAATCCTTCTTCCCCGGCCCAATCTAGTTTGTCATTCAGTTTTGCCACAACCTTCGGAAATGGATTCTCACGGATTTTACAATAGGTATTTACATCAGCTAGTTGGGCCTCTATTTCCCTAATGTAGTACTCCTCGTTGAGGAGCTACATTGCCCCCCTTGTCACTGGGTCGTATGATCAAACCAGGTGGTTGTTCTAGGTCCTTGATTGCTTTTCTTTCATCCCAGGTGAGGTTATTTTCACCCCCCAGGGACGCCCAGCTCCCTTTTCCCAGATCACGCTGCACTAACTGCAAGAACAGGGACAAATACTTATTCGAGTTCAAGGGTGGAAACCTCTTTGACCGTTCCCTCAAGTGTTCTAATTGTGGCATTAGGCCAGGTATTTAATTTTCCCATTCTTCACTGATCTCATCAGAGTCATTATCCTGTAGGGATGTCACAGGGGTCCCTTGATCACTACTTGCCTGACTTCCACCTACATCTTTGCTAGCCGAATATATGGCCCTAAACATTACCTTACGCAGAAACAGTGTAGTATCCTTAAACAATGTAAATTCATCTCCACCTTTAGACGGGGAAAAAGACAAACCTTTTGATAATACTGATAGGTGGTAACTGTTCAAACTAAAGTGTGACAGGTTACTGACATTTAAGCCCCTACTCGCCCCACTACCAGTATCATCTTTTAAGGGGGTGGGCCTCTCGATTTAATTTTGCGTATCCCTCGTAGCGTTTTGACTCGGTTGGCTACACTTTCTCCTTCTCCTTCCCCTCTTCCTTTTCCTTGATCTAAAAAAAGATACGGAGCGGTGACCTCTTCTAGGGGCTCTGGGCGGGCTGTCATCGGACACTTCAGTTTCTCCCCCAGACAAATCACTGGAGACCTCTTTCCATTGTCTCTGTCTGGATGGAAATCTCCCTCTCGGTTTTATTTCTAGGAAAATCTTCCCCATATCAAATTCAGCCATTCAGTAAATGTTCTGCATAGATTATACGCTCCCTAAGTCCCCGAGGTATAATTCTATTTTGTATATAGTTTTCAGTAGTACAAAAGTCCCAGTACCTTTTCAGTTTTTTAATAACCAATGATTTATGCTTTTTAAACAGGGACCGAACTTCCTCTCCCTGGCCACTACTATCCTCACCAGGAAAAACAAAAGCTGCCTGCATGTCTAGGAAGCCCTTATTTCTCCTCACAGGATTCCCCTTCTATTTACCCTTAATTGGCTGGCCAGCCAAGTGTGTATATGTGTGTGTCAGTGAGGGATGGATGAATGCCTGGGAGCGTGGCTGAATGGGGGGGCCCCCGTGTTTATTATGCTAATTCGCTTTTTAATTTTTTTCTAGGGAATATTGGGGTATTTGTATTTGTGCCTATGGATCTATTAAAACATGTGTTTATGGCAGGTCACGCTTTGTGAATCATTTTGTTTGAGTGCCAGCCCTATAGGAACCATTTGTTTGTATGTGTGTTGTTGCAGTCTGATAGTTCGGTTCATGGGCGCCCCCTATTAGGGTTAAGGGCAGAGCACCGCATCATTATATTAGGATCTCCCTGGATATTTTTTATTATTTTGGGTTTCTGGAAGTCCCTGCGGTTCCAGGGGAGTTGGGGTCCTCAGGAGGCCCACACACCTATCAATATCTTGGAACTACGGACGATCAGGTTAGTTCTGGCTCACTTGACTACTCGCCTTCGGGGCCTGCCTGTTCAGGTGCGCTCGGACAACCAGACAGCAGTTGCCTACATCAATCATCAGGAAGTGACCCGGAGCAAGGGGGCCCTCCAGGAAGCGTCTCTGATCCTGACTTGGGCGGAGGCCAATGTCCCCTGCATATCAGCTGTGTACATCCCAGGGGTGGAAAATCGCTTGGCGGACTCTGAGCCTCTCGCCAGGGAGAATGGTCCCTATGCACCAGGGTGTTTCAATCCCTGTGTCACCGTTGGGTCAACCAGATGTGGATCTGTTTGCGTCCCGCCACAATCACAAGCTCCCAGCTTTTGTCTCTCTGTCACAGGATACTCTGGCCTTGACCTCAGATGCTCTAGCAATGTCATGGCAGGACTTCAGTTCCTGTATGTCTTCCCTCCAATTCCCCTGCTGGGCAGGGTTCTGCACAAGATTGCTCTGGAAGGGGTGCCAGCAATTCTGGTGTCTCCCAGGTGGCCAAGAAGAGTGCGGTTCGCCGACGTGGTGCAGCTGGCAGTAGATCAGTACGCTCTGCCCTTGGTGCTAGATCTGCTCACTCAGGGCTCACTACGCCATCCCAATTTACAAACTCTGGCTTTGACGGTTTGGCTGCTGAAACCTCCATCTTGATGGAGAAGGGGCTGTCTTCCTCGGTTGTGGATACTTTGATAAAGGCTAGGAAGAAGTCTTCCTCTTCCATCTATTACAGGGTTTGGCGTGCCTACATTGACTGGTGTGAGTCTAAGTCTCTTCCCTGTCGGGTGTTCTCTATTCCCAGGATTTTGGAGTTCCTGCAGCATGGGTTGGAGATGGGGCTCCAACTCAGTACTCTGAAGGGTCAGGTTTCTGCCCTGGCTATATAATTCCAGAAGTCCTTTGCTCAGCACCCTCTGATCAGGACTTTTTTCCAGGGGGTCACTTATCTGCACCCGCCACGTAAGCCTATGGTGTCTGTTTGGGATTTGAACTTGATTCTGTCAGCCTTGCAGGGTGCTCCCTTTGAACCTGTGCAGGATGCTGCCCTGGCTATTCTTACGCTCAAGGTTGTATTTCTGGTGGCTGTCACCTCTGTCAGGCATGTGTCTGAGTTGGCGGCGCTTTCCATTCAGCCCCCCTACTATGAGAGACACCAGGACAAGGTGGTTTTTCGTTTCAAACCTGACTTTCTGCCTAAGTGTCTGCCTTTCATTTGAATCAGGATATTGTTCTTCCTTCTTTGTGCCCTAATGCTAAGGAGAGGGTTTTGCACTCTTTGGATGTGGTTATGTGTCTGAAGTACTATCTGGTGGCTACTGCACCTTTCAGGAAAACTGATGCTCTTTTTGTGGTCCCTTCTGGTCCAAGGAAGGGTTTGGCTCCTGCCAAGTCTACTATCAGCAAGTGGATTTGTCAGGCTGTGATTCAGGCCTACTCTGCTAAGGGGAAGAATCCTCCCTTCCGCCTTACTACTCATTCCACTCGTGCTATTGGTGCCTCTTGGGCTTTTCAGCATCAGGCTTCTGTTGAAAACGTTTGCAAGGCTGCTACTTGGTCTTCTGTTCATACCTTTTCAAAGTTTTACAAGGTTGATGTCAAGGCCTCAGCTGATGCTGCTTTTGGCCAAAAGGTTTTGCAGGCGGCAGTGGTTTATACTGTCTGCTGCTGCTTTTTATTGGGGATCCCACCCTACTTTATGGACACTGCTATTGGATGTCCCACTTATAAGTATTATATTTGGAGCAGGACATACTGTATACTAAGAATAATGCAATTCTGTGATTACTCACATAGAAACATAGAAGGTTGATGGCAGAAGGAGACCATACGGTCCATCTAGTCTGCCCTTATGTGTATACTGTATGTACTCTTTATCTTAGGATAGATGTGTGCTTATCCCAGGCATGTTTAAATTCAGTGACTGTTGATTTTTCAACTACCTCTGCTGGAAGTTTGTTCCAAGCATCTACTACTCTTTCTGTAAAATAATATTTTCTAACATTGCTCCTGATCTCCCCCCCCCCCCCCCCCGACTAACTTCAGGTTGTGCCCCCTTGTTCTAATATTAAGTTTCTTCTTAAAAACACTTCTCTCCTGAACCTTATTCAATCCTTTCACATATGTAAAGGTCTCAATCATGTCCCCCCTCTCCCTTCTTTCCTCCAGACTGTACAAATTAAGTTCTTTAAGTCTCTCCTGATTTAAGTTTTAAGTTTAAGTCCTTCCACCATTTTCGTTGCCCGCCTTTGGACACGTTCTATTTGAATAATGTCTTTTTGCAGGTAAGGTCTCCAGAACTGCACACAGTATTCTAGCTGTGGCCTTACCATGGCTCTATACAGCGGCATCACAACCTCCCTCTTCCTACTGGTGATGCCTCCTGCTATGCAGCCGAGCATCCTGCTTGCTTTTCCCACTGCCTGGCTACACTGTCCACTCATCTTGCAGCTATCAGTAATCAGTACCCCTAAATCTCTCTCCTCCGAGGTCCTGGCTAACACATTACTGCCCATACGGTACTCAGAGCAGGGATTCTTCTACCCAAGTGCATGATTTTACATTTAGAGACATTAAACTCTAGTTTCCACAGTTTTGACCATCTATCCAGTAAAGCTAAATAATTTTCCATGTTGCAGACACCTCCCGGAATATCCACCCTATTACTAACCTTTGTATCATCAGCAAACAGACAAACTTTTCCTACCAAGCCTTCTCCTATGTCACTTACAAATATATTAAAAAGAATGGGGCCCAGGACAGAGCCCTGCGGAACACCACTTGCAACTCGCCTTTGTTCAGATTGCACACCATTTACAACACTCTGATACCGATCCCTCAGCCAACTGGAAATCCACTGAACTATCCAGGGATTGAGTCCTACCTTCAATAACTTATCTATGAGCTCCTTATGTGGTACAGTGTCAAAGGCTTTGCTGTAGAATTGGTAATATGAGTATACATTACGTCCTGCTCCAACCCACCCTTGGTTTGCATTATCTTGGATCCCCTGTATGGTGATTGTTATTGTTATAGTTGATAGTTTGGGTGGTTTTAATTCTCCTGGCTTCTCGTTAACTGCTTTTCAATGCAGGGGATTTGTGGGAGGTCCCCGGGTATTTGAGGGGCCGGGAGGAGCCTATTTTCGATGTCTCTGCAGTCCAGCGCCATCTGGCGGGGTATAACCTACTTGTAAGTATTATATTTGGAGCAGGACGTACTGTATACTCATAATACCAATTCTACAGGTGAGTAATCACAGAATTGTATTTTTTTATTCTGCTTTTTATACATGTTTTAGGGAGACCCTATGCAACTTAAGAATTCTTCGAGGGATTACTTCCAGAAAGATGAGCCCACTACAACAAGCTGGGTACACGTAGAAAGCTTAACATGTGCACTTACAGGGAATATATGGTTTGTTGGGGATATTCCAATGTAAAGGGTTGTTTTGGTTGAAAAAGCGCAAGGTGCGCACTTTGTCTGCAGCGATAACATTTTCAAGTAAAATTACCGTTACACGCACGCTTTACTTTGGTGTGTTTGGCAACTCTTCCCTTGACAATACCTATGCATGTTGGGTATTGTTCTGTTTGTTTTTATTATTTTTTAGGGAAACTGCGCAACCAAAGAATTCATTGAGAGATTACTTCCAGAAAGCTGCGCCCATGTCAACAAGCCTGGTATTACTAGAAAGTTTGAGGTGTGTACTTCCAGAGAATATATAGTTTGCAGGGGGGGGGGGGGGGGGGTGTATTTCAAATATAAAGTTGTTTCTCCCGGAAAAACTGTAAGGTGCGCAGAGCACATAACATAGTTGTATTTTATTTGAAAATCTCCTAAAGCGCTGTTTTAGTTTGGGGGAGTGCTCTGGGCAGGAAAGGGTGTCTACCAATACAAATGTGGTACCGTTGTGACCGGGAGAATTTGGGATTTCACATGCAATAAGATTTTGATAAACTTACATTTTTTTATTGCAAAAAAAAAAAAAAAAAAAAAAAAAAAACTACAAATTGGAAAAAATAGATTTTTTTAAAATTTTTCCGAGTCATCCTTCAGCTTGACCACGTGGAGAGAGATTATGCTTCACCCCCTGGGAGGAAACGCCAAAGAGGAACAGAGGTTAAAAGCCCCACCCCTTCCTCCCCACCTCAATTCTTTGTGTTTCCTCCCTGGGAAACCTTGGGATAGAGCGAGTGCCTGGTTAGTCTACGGCCATTTAGTTATTTAATTATTTTTTTATACCCTCCAGAGTCCTGGAGTTAGCCAGCTGTACCGGATACTATCACAGGAGACCCTGCTGCAAGCCAGATACACCTGGGGCTATATCCCTCATAGCCTTTTAAAAATCCTTCTCCCAGTGGGAGTAGATATGCTGGGTCAAGTAGCGTACTGGAAGTAATCCCAGATGATTGATTGCAGTATTGCGAAAAGGGATTCACAGTTTGCTATTTTTGAGAACCTTACCTCTAAAATGTTGAATTTTTGAGGTGTGGCGGTGACATCATCGACAGTCACTTCCGGGTTTTGGCAGGAAGCTTTAAACCGGAAGATCATACCAGCGTGATTTATCTACCCGTTGGGTCGGTTGACGGTAGGGGCAGTGGCGGAAGGTGTTGAGGAGCTAGAATCCCGACAGATCCCGGGCGGTGTGCATGGACAGCCGCTGCAGAGAAGCCAACACGCGGTAGGACCTCATGTTACACTATTGAAACGCTATTACAATGTGAGCAATATATGTATATATGAATTGGAATATAGGAATATATATAAATATATATATATATATATATATATATATATATATATATATATATATATATGTATTTATGGGCATTTCAGGGGCCTATTTTAGACATGATCTTTATTCATTTTAAAGAATTTAATCTAAAAATCAAGTCAAGATTACAAAGAAGTCCAAGCGCTGGCTGTTGTGCCTTGCTTCAGATACTTGCCGATTGGCTCGGTGTATGGGTTGCGAGAAAACTGAAGACACTGCTATACCTAGAGAAATTCTTAGTATGATGCCACTATTTGAAAATGCCCAGAAGGGGTATGTAAACACTGCCAGATGCAGTAAGATGTGATAAGTGATCTCTCGCTTGGCACATATTGCCATTCCTCTTCAGAGAGTAAGCTAAAGATCAGGGGGAAAAAAGGTGCAGGGGCAATTGATGCTATTGACCAGAAATAGAACCTTGCTTATGTTTTATTCTTAGTATGCAGTACTGCTCCAGATAAGAATCATTACACTTGGGTATTACTCCGCCAGATGGCGCTGGACTGCAGAGACCGCGAAATTGGCTCCTCCCGGCCCCTCAAATACCCGGGACCTCCCACAAATCCCCCCCAGAATTTCTCTGCAGTCTGGACTGCGAAGGATAAGAAGATGGCTCTCTCTTCTCGCAGGTGAGCGGGGCTATTAGCCTGCGGCCCTATAGGACTATTCCCACCCGTTCCATTTTTAATATGCCTCCCAATAGGCCCCTCCCGCCCTATTGCCCCTTGCCCCTGTCGATCGGTGGGCCCTCTGTAAAGTGGCCATTGCCCTCCCTCGCCCTCCCTTGTAGCTCTCGGGGGGCATGTGTGTGTGTTTATGCCTTGGTGTTTTCACTGTATTGTGTGCTTCTTTCGGTATCAGTCTCCGCGCTGACTTGGTTGCATTTTGAAAATGCCGCCGCGCGCTTCTTTGTGCTCCGCGGTTGGCGGCGGCACTACCTCAGGCGCGTTGCGCAGTCATTGGCTGCTCGTCACGTGTGATGCTTTGCGCTCTTCGGGGGGGGGCGGGGCCCTCGGTTGGTGCGTTCCGCGTCACTGTCTCCGTGGCCCGCCCCTCGAGGTATACCCGGCGCCATTTTTTGCTGGATTTTGCTGCTGCGTGACTGGCATCTACCTACCGCGGTCCGTGAGTGCCCTCGCGAGTGGCTTTATTTACCCTATGTCATTATACATGTCACTTATGGGATTCTCTTCGCTTATGTCTTCAGACGGGTCGAACTCTATTGGTTTCTCCCGGCCCTTCTCCCTCTATTTAGTTATTAAACTTGTGAGCCTAGTGTGTAAATTACTCCCACTTCCCTAGCGGGCTATTGGGGCATCACGGGTGGCTTTTATAGCTTGAATCCCTATCGGCTTATTGTGCCGCTATAATCACCATATGGAGGCGTCTCAGGATAATGTGCTCGGAGTTCCTTCGGGACAAGCCCGGCTGTGTGTAGCTTGTGGGGTGTCCCCTACTAGTGCTGACAATGTGCGGGTCTATATACCTTGTGCCCAGCGGGTGCTTGCGCTGCAGCCTGGTTTAACAGTAGCTGGGCCTGCCCCATGTATGGCTTCACCTACTCCCCCAAGCTTAAATTTGACTCCTATTGAGTTGCATACCAGTGGGGATTCTCAACCTAATGTGTCTTCCAGACTGGCTAGTGTTAAGAAGTTGCTGGCTAATACCCTGGCGCATAAGGCCTCTGCTTAGAAGCGTCACTTGACGCCTGATGTCACTCTGTTCCCTATGGAGGCTGCTGAGTTATTCCTAGTATGTCACACCCCCCACTTCCCGATATTCATGACACTTGGGAACCCGGCCTGTAGAGGGCGATCTTGCAGAGATGACATGGAAAAAAGGAGCCCCTCCTGGTCCATAAGTACTGGGTTCCTCCCACTATTCCTCAGTCTTTTCGTCTCTACAGTCGGCGAAGCATTCAGAAGATGACTCTCCTTCAAGCTGCAGGTAGCCGGGTTTGCCCCGGCCCTTTTCTTCTCTATTTCTGTCTGAAACTCTTTAAACCTGTTTGGTTATATTGTATGCCTCCCGGCCCTGGCTGTGTGTTTCAGGCAAAGGTAGATACATACACCTTCTGGTGTATACAGGAGTATTACTCCCCCGTGAGACCCAAATGTGGGTAGGCGGCTTCCGGGTTTGTGATCCCGGCATGGGATGCCCCTGTCCCTTTATAATCCCGTTGTGCCTTATGGGTGCATTTCTTTCCTCTCCCCTTAGTTTCCTTTAACCCTGCTGGGTAAAAAGGAGGAGGGAAGGGGGGGGGCGTTATCTGGACTTATTTGTCACCGTGCACACACACAAAAAAAAAAAGAGATATATAAAATAAGTCTTTATTTCTTATTTTTATTATGTATGTTTTACTATACTATTTAATAGGAAATGTTTTATTTAGATTTTCCTATCTCTGTCTAGGCAGCATTTTTTGCTTACCTATTAAAGCTCTTTGTTTTCTGGCTGTGTTCAGATTTGAATTTTCCCTCCATTTTTGGCCATGTGATCCTGGAAGTGGGCGGGGCTTAGGCATGCTTTTATTCAGAGAGCACCTGTATGCTCTGTTTGACTTCCTGTTTCCTGCTTCCATGTGGCCTTACCTCATGATGTGAGCTTATTGCATGGGCTGTGAGTACCCTTCAGCTTGGCTGAAGGGAGTTTTTTTCTGTCATTTATTTATATTGTGTGTATTTAGTGACACTTTTTTTGTTTTCTCTGTAGGTAGAAACTCCTTATTTAAAAAAGGGTTTCTCCTGGTCCTTATATAAAAAAAAAACAAAAAAAAAAATTTGGGGGTCCATTTCAATCCTCCAACTTGGGACTATTTAAAGGGGCATCCCGGGTTGCAATTGCGTAAATCCCATATACACTTGGCGACTATAATCAATTATAGTATAATACTAAACACCATATGGAGGCGTCCCAGGATAACGGACATGCAATTCCCTCTGCACAGACTCGGCAATGTTTTGGATGTGGGGCATCCCTTGTTGGGGATAACGCAATTCTTTGCGTCCCTTGTGCACAATTAACTATTATGCAGCAAACTGAGACCCAGGCTTCAGGGCCTGCGGCTAATGCCTCATCTACTACTCCGCCATGTCTTGTCCGTACCCCCAATGATATTGTCATGGGTGGTGAGTCGCATGCTGATTTATGTGCCAGATTGGCTCATCTTGAAAGATTAATGTCTACCTCTGTGCCTAAGAAGGCCTCAGCTAAAAAAAAAAGCACTTGACTCATGCCGCTCCGGCAAGGGAGTCAGACAATTGTGAATTGCTTGATTGGTCTGATCCTTCTCAGTTAGAAGAAGGAGAATTATTATGAGGAATCAGATGTTTCTGATGAACACCAATTTGTTGGTACTGAGATTGAGCAGGGTGAAGCAAGTGTTGTGGATACCCCAAAAGCTCTTGCTCAGTTATTTGAGGTTTTGGTTATTACTCCTCCTGAAGTAGTCCCAGTGACAGTGGCTATTAGGTCTGTTGTGATCCGGCCTCTGATGAGTACGCCGCTCTTAAGCGATGTGAGATGTTTGCATCTTTTGTACTTTCTGCCTTAGATGATACTCTGCTCATGTGCAGCAGAACCTCTGCCTTGTTAGTCGCCATTCGGCGGTCAGTATGGTTGCGGCAGTGGGCAGCTGATATTGTAGCCAAGAAATCGCTTACAGCGCTCCCTTTTGTGGGATTGCGCCTATTTGGAGAAAAATTGGATTCTCTCACTAAAGGAGGTAAATTACCTCAGCGTAAGAAACAAAGTTGTTCCTTTCGTGGAGTTGCCTCATTTAACCCTTCCTTTCGGGGGTCTAGATCCGGTAGAGGATCGGCCTTTTCAGCCCCTAGAGGGAAAGCATGGAATAGAGGAAAGGGACGTGGCTGTCCAAGTCAGAATTGGGGGTCCAAAACCAAATCTGCCACTAAGCCTGCTCAACAATGAGGGGACGTCCTCACCCTTACGGGTGGCGGGACGGCTGCGGTTCTTCTTCCAGGTCTGGGGTCAGGAGGTATCAGACAATTGGGTTCTGGAAGTAGTCTCTTCCGGTTACAAACTGGAATTCGAGTTCCGGCCTCCTCCCAAATTTTTCATGTCCCGGATGCCGTCAGATCCGGCAATTGCACAGGGGACTGCGGGCAGCAGTAGCGAATCTGTTAAACATGGCTGTCATCTGCCTAGTGCCTCCAGCGGAAAGGGGTTTGGGGTTTTACTCCAACCTATTCACGATACCCAAAAAGGACGGCTCTGTCGGCCTATCCTAGACCTAAGGAGACTCAATCAATTTATCCGCTTCAGAAAATTCCGCATGGAGTCTCTGCGATCAACGATCGATGCTCTCCGTCAGGGGGACTTCATGACATCCATAGACATCAAGGATGCTTATTTGCACATTCCTATTTTTCCGGGTCACCAGAGATTTCTCAGATTCTCGATAGAAGACCAGCATTATCAATTTGTGGCCCTGCCATTCGGCCTTACCTCGGCCCCAAGAGTCTTTACCAAGATGCTGGTAGGAGTGATGGCTATATTCAGGGTCCAGGGCATCCGCATTGTGCCTTTTCTGGACGATCTTCTTATCGCGACCTCCTCCCTCGAACAATCAGAGTTGGACACCAGGATGGTGGTCTCTATGCTAGAGAGGTTCAGATGGGTAATAAGTTACCCCAAATCCTCTCTCTGTCCGTCCAGGGAAATTCCCTTCCTGGGCCTGATTCTGGATACATTTCAGGCCGGGGTTTTTCTTCCTCATTCCAAAATGGTTCTGATTCAGGACTTGATTTGTCTATTCTTGTCCAACCCTCATCAGTCTATCCGTCTAGGGATGAGACTAGTGGGATTGATGGTAGCTGCATTCGAGGCAGTCCCGTTTGCCCAGTTTCACATAAGGACGCTTCAGCTCTTCCTCTTGGCAAAGTGGGACAGGTGGCCACTATCATTGAATTAGACTTGTCTATTGTCTCCCCACGTTTTGCAGTCCCTTCAGTGGTGGTTAATATCGCTCAACCTCCGGAAGGGCAAGTCATTTCTGACTCCGTGTTGGGAACTGGTTACCACGGATGCCAGCCTGGTGGGCTGGGGGGGCTTCTGGAAGAAGCATCAGTTCCAAGGATTGTGGGAGCCTCAGGAGACTCATTCTCCAATCAATGTATTAGAGCTTCGGGCCATATGTCTTGTTCTACTTCGACTGACCCATTTCTTACAGGGTCTGCCAGTCCAGTGCCAGCTGTTGCATACATCAATTACCCGGGAGGGACTCGCAGTTGGGGTGCCCTCCGGGAAGTGTCTCTGATCCTTCAGTGGGCAGAGATCAATGTCCCCTGCATATCAGCAGTTTACATTCCGGGGATAGAGAATGTGGAGGCAGACTCCCATGAGCAGGGGATGTTCTCGCCAGGGAGAATGGTCTCTCAATCCAAGGGTCTTTTAGTTCCTGTGTCACAAGTGGGGGACTCCACGGTTGGACCTGTTTGCTTCTCGTCACAATCACAAGCTGCCAGCTTTTGTGTCTCTATCCCAGGATCCTCTGGCAGTGGCAGTGGATGCCATGTCTCTGGCCTGGAAGGATCTGGGGTTCCTATATCTGTTTCCCCCATTCTCCATGATCAGCAAGGTGGTGCGCAAGCTAGCACTGGAGGAGGTGCCAGCAATTCTGGTGGCGCCAAGGTGGCCAAGACATCTGTGGTACGCAGACGTCGTAAGGCTGGCAGTGGATCGTGTCCATCTGCTTCTTCTTCCAGATCTCATCACTCAGGGTCAACTTTGTTACCCCAATTTACAAACGCTGGCTTTGACGGCATGGCTGCTGAAGTGTCGATCTTGAAAGAAGAAGGTCTTTCTGATGTGGTTATTCAGACTCTTATTAGAGCTAGGAAGAAGTCTTCCTCTGTCATTTATTACAGCACTTGGAGGTGCTATATTGATTGGTGTGAATCCAGGGCTTTGCCCTGTAGAGTATTTTCTATTCCTAGAATTCTGGAATATCTGCAACGAGGTCTGGATATGGGATTACAGATTAGTACTTTGAAAGGGCAAATCTCTGCCTTGGCAATTTTCTTTCAAAGATCGCTTGTTCTTCATCCTTTGATTAAGACCTTTTTCCAAGGAGTCGCGCAGAAAGCCTTTACTTCCTGTTTGGGATCTTAATTTGGTGCTTTCGGCTATGCAAGCTGCTCCCTTTGAGCCATTGCAGGATATTCCTCTTCCTATTCTTACTCAGAAGGTTGCCTTTTTGGTTGCTATTACTTCTGTCCGCCGAGTTTCTGAACTGGCGGCTTTGTCTATTCAAGCTCCTTATTTTGAGAGGCATCAAGATAAGGTTGTTTTCAGTTTTAAACCGGATTTCCTTCCTAAGGTGGTGTCTGCTTTCCACCTAAATCAGGATATAGTTCTTCCTAAACCTAGTAACGACAAGGAAAGGGTGTTACATTCTTTGGATGTAGTTCGTTGTGTTTAGTATTATTTAGTTACTACCTCGGCCTTCCACAAGACGGATGCCTTTTTTATTGTGCCTTCTGGGCCCAAGAAGGGTTTTGCTCCTGCCGCTGCCTATATATACAGAATTGTCTTGTTTATTTTACTTCAATATATCTTTTTTTTGTTTTTTGCAATATAAGTTTATTCAATTTCAAGGTTAACAATGAACATCGAAACACAGCAGGGTAACAGTGACAGGAATGATAACCAACAGGCTTGTCGGTCCACAGGGTCAGTCAGTACAAGTCTAAAACAATAATATTGTTCAAGTCAGCATCTACCCTCAACTGCCCCCTAGGCCTCAACCACCCCCCCTCGCCCCCTCCGTTTCACAACATGATAAAGCGAACCGTACTCTGACCCCATAGGTAATAAGCTTGCCAGCCTTAACCTTCAACTGAAAGCCACGATTTACCCATAGGGCCAGTCCGGGGGTCCGTTGGTCATAAGCAACGACGGGTCAACAGGTCTCGTCAAGGCAAGAATGTTGTAAATGGGAGCGGGCAGAGCCGACACAATCCCCTGCAGACCTCCAAGGAGAACAAGAAGAAGAAGGAAAAGGAAAAAGAAGACACTAGAGAAACTCAGAGGGAGAGGGAGGGGACGTGGGGGGGGGGTCGGGAAAGATAGGGGGGGGAGCAGCGGAAGCACGCTGTCGAGCTCAGTCTATGATGTTGCAGAGGACAAATGATTGTCTCTATAATCAATCCATGCGGCCCATGTCATCAAATGCTTCTCCTGCATGCCCCTGACTTCCAAGGTCCTCTCCTCCATTCTGCGTATAACCTCCACCTCCTGGGCCCATTCCATGAACGTCGGTAAGACCGAGGACTTCCAATGTCTTGGGATGATTGTTCTCATCGCTGTTATGAAGTGTCTTAAGACCCCCTTTTTGTTACTAGAAATGGACCCAGGAAGCAGAGACAGCAGCGCCAGCTGAGGGGTGTTCTGCACTTCCTCCCCCACAATAGAATTATAGGTTGACAAGACCCTCTCCCAGAGGTCCCTGATAGCAGGACAGCTCCACCAAACATGTAACATGTTACCGGGCTCCCTCAAACACCGCCAACACCTATCTGAGCAGGACTTATTATATTTGTGTATATCCACCGGGCACCTGTACCACCGGGCCAGAACCTTATAATTCCGCTCCTGCGCGGCGCACGGGACCGAGAGTTTATGGGTGAATAGGTAGATCTTGTCTAGGTCATCACTGTCTATCGAAACACCCAATTCCTCCTCCCATTTTTTAATAAATCCTGGTGGTGAGTCGTGTTTGACCCCCATCAGCGTCCGATAAAGAACTGCAACCGCATGCTTGTCTGGGGGAGCTCGAGTCAGCACATATTCCAGTCGTGTTAAAGGTCTAGTGCCCTGCGCCACAAGGTTTTGGGATTTTATAAAGGCACTCAGTTGATTATAAAGGAGCCAAGAAATACGCTGTCCCGGCGCTCCCTCCCTCATCTCATCCAGCGTGGGGAGCCTACCTGGGGCCAGAATGTCCCCCATAGTGACGTTAGATGACGCTTCCCACGCCAGAAAACTCCTGGCTTGCATACCTGGAGCGAAGGAGCAGTTATCAAAGAGCGGAGACAAGGGGCCGGGCCTATGAATCACCTCACCCTGCCTAGCCAGTTTGTCCCATACCCGCAGGAATTGCCCCGCCAGAAATGGGAGGGAATCTCTCCATCGCTTAGGGAGAGGGCCTCCCCATGACAGAGAGATTGGGTTAATAGGAGACAACGCCTTCTCCAGCTCCACCCACTGTTTCCTCCCCCCCCCTCCCAGCCCAATCCAGGATACGGAGGGTCATAACAGCTGCATGGTATGTTCTCAAGTTGGGAAGCCCCGCCCCGCCATTCGGCTTAAGCCTAGTCAAGGTATTGAATCTTATCCGTGGTTTCCCCGTGCCCCATACAAATCTCAAAAATGCGGTCCTCAGTCTCCTGAAAAAGCCGTGAGGTAAATAGATAGGGATCGTTTGAAAAAAATAGAGAAATTTGGGGAGAATATCCATTTTCAACACATTAATCCTCCCAAACCAGGAGAATTGCTTTTTGCTGTACGTATTCAGCTCATTCAGCGTCTTCAGGAGCAGGGGAGAATAGTTGAGTTCATATAGGCGGGTCACGTCAGCAGGCACCTGTACCCCGAGGTATTTTATGGACTGGGGCTGCCACTTAAATGAGAAGCCGGATTCTAATCGTTTGACTTCCCATTGTGGGAGGGAAATATTCAAGGCCTCCGACTTTGAGTAATTTATTTTAAAATTACTCACATGACCAAATGTCTCAAATTCTTTGAGAGCCGCTGGGAAGGAGATCTGGGGGGCCCTCAAATGTAGCAGTAGATCGTTGGCATATAATGAGGCTTTATATTCGCAATCCCCCACTACTAAGCCCCTGATATCAGGGTTCCGCCGTATAGCCACCGCTAGATGTTCCATTGTGATGACATATAACAATGGGGAGAGCGGGCATCCCTGGCTCGTGCCGTTACTAACCTTAAAGGCAGATGAGAGGAGACCGTTCACCCTCACCCTTGCCGTGGGCCCTGAATATAGGGCCAATATCCTGGACAGGAGGGACGGACCAACACCAATCTGCTGAAGGGATGCCTTGAGAAACATCCAATCCACTCTATCAAACGCCTTTTCCGCTTCACATGATAAAAGGCAAGCAGGAACCTTATTGGAGTTTGCATACGCGATTAGATTAAAAACCTTATTGGTGTTGTCCCGCGCCTCCCGCCCAGGCACAAACCCCACCTGATCCAGGCCTATCAATCCTGGGAGTATCGGCTGAAGCCTAGAGGATATAATCTTAGCATACAGTTTAATATCTACATTTATTAAGGATATTGGTCTATAACTGCTGCATAGAGATGGGTCCTTCCCTGGCTTGGGGAGAACCGTAATAACAGCCTCTAGAGACTGCCCCGGGAACCCACATTCCGGTCCTATGGAATTAAATACTCTAACCAGGAAGGGAAGTAGCTCGGGAGCCAATTGTTTATAAAATTTGGGGGTGTAGCCATCTACCCCCGGGCTCTTGCCTTGCGGTGTTTAATTGCCTTGGCCACCTCCTGTACCGTAAAAGGCTCCTCCAAAGCCTCCACCTCCTCCTTAGGGATGGAAGGGAGAGAGGTATCCTGAACATATCTAACCACATCCTCAGGGGGGTCTGCAGAGATCGGGACAGTCCGGTCCTGCCGTAAGTTATAGAGGGATTGATAGTAATCCCTAAACGTGTCCGCTATTTGGGAAGGTATCATGGTCATGTGCCCCTGTGGCCCCCTGACATTGGGTATATAGGTAGCCGCAATTCTAGGGTGCAACGCCCTGGCTAGTAGCCTCCCGCATTTATCAGACGATTCATAATAGAGCGCCTTCTGCCGTTCCCTATACTTTAAGTACGCCTGATTATAAAGTAATTGCAGCTTCTCCCTAGCCTTCAACAAGTCTAGGAGCAGAACATTAGTTGGATTCTTTTTATGGTCCTGTTCCAATGATTGGATGAGCTGTATCGTGTCCTGGATTGAGGTAGCTCGTTGCTTTTTTAGCCTGGCCCCGTGTTTGATGAATTCCCCTCGCACTACACATTTTAAAGCCTCCCACTGAAAAGGAAGGGGTGTGGGATCTTGCGCATGATTCCTCAAAAATTCCCTAATTGCTTCTCTAACCCCTGACATGCAGACAGCGTCCCCAAGCAGATTATTATTAAGCTTCCAGTTCCAGCACCTCGGATAAAGCTCAGGCAAGAACACAGAAAGAAATATCGGAGCATGGTCTGACCACACAATCTGGCCGATCCATGCTTGTGGAGCCCAATCCATGGCGTGATGGCCAAGGTATAAATAGTCTATTCTGCTGTAAGATTTCTTAGCAGTGGAAAAGAACGTAAAGTCCTTGTCCCGTCCATGTAGGGCCCGCCATGAATCCACCAACTGCATATCAGCCAGCACTTTTTTCAGCCTATTTCGTTTACTCAGGGACACTGCCGACACCCCAGAGGAGGAATCCAACTCAGGCTGCATAGAGATATTAAAGTCCCCTCCCACTAGCATAGTGCCCTCCGAGAACCCCTCTAACAGCCTAAGAGCTCTTACACAAATGCCAACCTGATCAACATTAGGAGCATAGATATTCGCTATGGTGTATACCTTCGTATAGAGCTCCACTTTAAGAAATATGAATCGCCCATTGGGATCAGCCCTGACATCTAAGACCTTGTGTGGGAGAGATTTATGGATGGCGATTGAGACCCCTGTTGCTTTTATGTTGGGATTAGGTGCATGGTGCCAGGTAGGATAGTATCTATTCTTGATGCTCGGAATATGACCTTCTTTAAAATGCGTCTCCTGGAGAAGCAAAATGGCAACCCCGCGCTTATGCATATCGTACAGCACTTGTGACCTTTTCTCTGGGACATTTAGCCCCTTAACATTGAAGGAGCCAATTACTAATTTTGCCATTGTCCGCGCGCTCCCAGTGGGGTAGGAAAAACCGGACGGGGGGGGGGATGGAAAGGAAGGGCTGTGACACAAGAGGTTTCAGAAAAGAGGGAAAAAGAGTACAGAAACAAATATTACTGAGAAAATAAACAAATACTAAAGCTAGCGTTAGCAGTACGCTCACTAGGTTCTCTTTGTAAGAGACGAGCGCTCTGGCCTACTGGGGGGAAGTGGAAAGCCATAACCGCAGGCAAGGAGTTGCTTCTGCCTTATACACATGCTATGAGAGTCCACTTCTCCAAAGTCCCATGCCACCAATCAGTATCTTAATATATCAGTACCATAATACTATAACCATATCTAAGAAACGTCATTACAACTATAACAGTTACCAACTGTAGGCCCCCGAGCCCCCCACGCCACCCCACCCCGCGACTGCGGGGCCGGGTGGCGGGAGGGGCCCAGGACCCCCCACCACAAATCCCGTCATGTGAAATACCACGTCAGCCGGCCACTGATCAACTGGCCAGCAAGTCATCTTCCCCACCCCCTCCACACCAGGCAACCCAACCAGGCCGCCCCTCAACCTATCCCAGGAGCAACAGCCACAGGGGCCAGAGCAAGCCGCACCGCCGACAGGCCAGCGAATTACATTCACGCCGACCAATGCCCCGGTGCCGCCCCCCCAGCACACCCGCGTCCAACGCTTCCCAGCGCCTCCACCAGTAGACAAAAAAGGAAGGTCCGTCCACGAATGTAGCACTTCATGACTGCTGTCCAGTATGCAGGGCCGGACTCCGAATATTGTCCCATATAGAACAAGTCCCGGGCATGGGGGCATGGAACATTGCCCCGGGGAAGATCGAGGAAGATCGAGCAGGAGCCGCCCAGGAAACAGGCCTTCAGCGGCGAGCAAGGGGAAGAAGAACAAAAAGTCCCGGGGGGAGATAGGTCAGGGCGCTGGGCCCCACCGATGTCCCCAGCCTGGCTAATCAGCTTGTCGGTGTCCGCCGCCCCTAATTCTATTCCTCTGCGGCCTTGGCTCCCCAGGGAGAGGACGCCCGCCCAATCCCCCAGGGTCTCCCAGGGAGGGCGACAGCCAGTCTTCCACCCGGACACTCGGCGTCTCCAAGAAGCTAAAGAGATCCGGAAGTTGAGAGTGCGACCGTAGGACAAATGATCGCCCTCTCTTCGTGACCACCAGATGGAACGGATGGCCCCACCTGTAAGTTGCACCGACCGACTTGATGGACTCCAATAACGGTCTCATGATTCGGCGCATATGGAGAGTGCGTCTGGCGAGATCGGGGAGCAGGACGATCCGGGATCCATTGTAGGGGATGGGGCCCTTGTCCCAGGCTTTCCTCATTATGTCATCCTTAACTTTATAAAAGTGCACGCGACACACTATGTCTCTTGGCCTGTCGGGGTCTGTGGAGCGCGGGCCAGGGGCCCTGTGGGCTCTGTCAATCTCAATATGTTCTCCTGGGGGCCTGTCCAAGACAATATTAAATATTCTAACAACCACTTCATTAAGGTTATTATTCTCCGGGGCCTCGGGGAGACCGCGTATCCGTATGTTATTTCTGCGGCTCCTGTTCTCAAGATCATCCAGGTGCATTAGAGCCCTGATTATTTGTTGGTCAGAGTCCACTTGAGCCCGCTGCATTACCGCTTGCGCCCTCTCCAATGCTCCCAGGCGCTGCTCCGTGTTGACCTGTTGTTGTTCCAGCGTGGTTACTCTTCCAGAAACCTCAGAGACCGATCGTGTCACCTCCTCAAGCTCCCTTCTCAGGAGAGACTCCATCCTGTTAATATAATTCTCAAAGTCCCTTCTGGATGGTAGAAATTTCAATAGGATGTCGAGATTATATTGCTCCTGAGGTAGAGAACCGTGAATTGCTAGATCTGGGGAGGCCGCTGTAGCCTGGGACCAGGTGGGCGACCGCAGCCGAGATGCGCCGTCCGGCCCCTCAGAGAACACCGGGCTAGCCGAGGCAGATGGGTGTCGTCTCCGGTCCGCGGTATGGCCTCCAAAACACGCCGGCGATGGGATCGGGCCCCACTCCTGGGGTGCATCCTGCGCTGTGGGGTTCCTCTCGGGGTCTCGGGGGTTGTCATCCCGCCTCTCGCCCCCGCCAAACACACTCATAAGGTTATAACCACTGGAGGGCATTCCCGAGCTGCGACCAGCCCCCCCGCTTACGGCAGATGGACCTCTATCACGTGGGGGCGGGTGGACATCTGCTTTCGTCACTACTACGTTGGAGGCGCTCCCCCTCCTTTCGGCCCCGCGTCGAGGTGATTGAGCCTGCTCTCTGGTGGTGGGGCAGTCCCCCCTGTTTGTTTGGCTGAGCGATCGGGCTCTATACACTGGGGCTTTTATTTGGCCTGGGGATCGAGCCTCTTCTGGCTGCGGACGTTCTCGGGGTCCAGGCCCCATCTGCTGTGTGAGGGATCTTGTCCCCGGAGTGCCACTTTGCTCCGAGTCCCCCATCTGCCCCCAACTCTCTTCAGCCGCCGGGTGCTCTACCCAGTCCCGGACGGCCAGTCCGATCCCCGCCGCCGGCTGCACAGTCAGTACCTGTTGCGGGCACTGACATTCCTTTCCCGCCGCCGCACCGAGCAGCTGATATGGCGGGGGGGAGATCCCCTCCGCCCCTCTCCGCTTCTCCCCGCCTGGGCTCCTCACCTCATTGCCGCCGCCGCGGAGGTCGGCGGCGCACGTGGGTCGCGGCGCTCCCGGTCCCACATCCATTGCCGCGGGGCCTCCGTCCACGGGCTCCTCTGCCCCATCCATCAGGGAACCCGGGGTTTGGTGGATCCGGGGGGGCAGCTGGACATCGAGCCCCCCCCTCGAGCTGGACGTAGGGCTATTCGCCGTCCCCGCCTGCTGCTCATTTCTCCTCCCGGCCGCCGCCATTTTGCTTCCCCCGCCGCCACTCTCAGTTGGCTTCCTCGCCGTTAAGAACCGGCTAATCTTGCTGCCTTTATCACTCCCGGGGGTCGTCCTTCCCTTCCTGCGCCTGGACATCTCGCTGACAGGTGGATTGCAGGTAGGACTCTCACGTTTTTCTGACACTTTTGCAGAGCTCCTGAAAAATGCGCCCTCACGCCGCCATAGCTAAGCCACGCCCCTTCAATATATCTTTATTGAAATTTTCATTTTATACAGAACAGTAAATAGAAACAAGAAAATAGAGGATCACAGGGCGAAGATTACACGACAACCAAATACAAACGTTACATTCTTATTCGGCCTACAGGGATTTGATCCCACTCCCTTCTACATCACGGGGTATAACTTATTCCGGGAATTAGTTATCTAGCGTCCACGATCAACCACTTGTATTGCACCGGATCAGCCACATTGTGGGGTGTCCATCCCCTTTCTTATAATCCCATCCCTGGACAGCCCTTCCAGCGCGTTAACAGCCATGTCTACTCCTCCCAGCGATCAGAAGAGGTGAAGTGTGAAAAAAAAAAAAAAAAAAAAACAAAACAAGGAGAACGGATAAGAAAGAATAGGGAACCATGAAGCCCGGTGTCCCATGCCCGGACCCTGCCCCCCAGATCCAGCCAGACTATACTCCAGCGACCAGAGATCACCCCCCCCCCCCCCCCCCCCCAGCACTACACACGCTCCAGAAGCGCCCGGAAGTCTGGTGAGACACCTCCCAGAGAGTCCATGTCTTGAGGAACCTCTGGGTTCCCTCCTCAACCTTTTCCAATGCCAGCTCCTCCATCCTCTTGATACTCTCCACCTCCCCGTACCACTCCAACAGGGAAGGAGCAACATTGGTATGCCAGTGCCTAGGGATCACTGATCTGGCAGCCGTGAGTAAGTACCTCAACAGCCCTTTCTTATTTGCCGCCACCGACCCTGGGATCATCGATAAAAGGGTTACCTGTGGTGTGTTCGGGACCTTTTCAAGCTTCTGGCGCTCATAAATTCCGAGTACCCCTTCCCAGAAGATCTTCACTACCAGGCATTCCCACCAAATATGGACCATAGTCCCCGGGGCCCTCCCACACCTCCAACAGTCTCCAGATTCCGCTTCCCCAAATTTGTCCAGGTCCGACGGGCATCTATACTATCTTGCTAGGATTTTGTAATTTCTCTCCTGTGCCCTGCATGCCATAGACAGTTTGTGAGTAAGCACGAAGGATTTCTCCCAGTCCTCAGATTCAAATGCTTGTCCTAATTCCTCCTCCCATTTCCTACAGAACTGGGGTAGCTCCCGGCCCTCCCCCCTTGCCCTGAAGGAACTTGTATAGGGTAGAAGAGTCCTTCAGAAGCCTCTCTAAGGGCTTGAGTGGGCGAGAGAGGATGGGGCAAGGGATTTGACAAAGGCAACCAGTTGGGCGTGCAGGAGCCAGGAGATATTCCCACTTTCACCTTGAGCCCGTAAGTCAGAGAGGGAAGGCGGGCCCGCACTCGTCACTATGTCTCCCAGTCTGGTGTCCTGAGAAGCTTCCCAAAGGAGGAACGTCTTAGAGTTCATTCCTGAGGGATGAGGGGTCCAGGTCTGAATGACAGTTCCCCCATCTCAAAAACCTATCCCATATCGTCAGCAAGGGGCCCACTAGGTAGGGTAGTTCCTGTTCCTTGGGTCGGCGTGGGGGGGTCCACCCAAGGCAAGGCTGTGAGTACGAGTGGGGAGGTGTCCCCCTCAATGCTGACCCAACACTTATTTTACTTTTGGTGAAACCAATCCGAGAGGTATACCAGCTCTGATGCGGCATGATAGACCTTTAGATCTGGAACCCCATGTCCTCCCTCATTTTTGGGCCTGCAGAGCGTCGCCCTCCGCACTCTGGGCTTCTTATTGCCCCAAATGAATTTAAAAAAGGCTTCTTGAAGAAGCCACGCTCCGGGACCAGTGGGATTGCCTGGAATAGATAGGGGAATCGGGGTAGGATGTCCATTTTTAGAATATTCATGCACCCCAGCCATGGATATTGTTTTTTGCTATAGAGGCTTAGGTTGGTGACTGTTGAATTGAGGGGCAGAGCGTAATTAATTTTGTACAGTTTCCCCAAATCTGAGGGCAGCTGGACCCCTAGTTATTTTATGGCCTCTCCCTGCCACCTGAAGGGGAAATTCGCCTGTAGGAGTTGCTGAGTCCGCGCACATTTAAGATCTCTGTCTTAAAGATCTAGCGAACTCAGTAACTTTAAAGTGAATCTATCTAAAACGCTTGAACTCCGATAAAATAGAGGGCATAGATATATGTGGTGAGGTTACGTACATAAGCAGATCATCAGCAAAGAAAGAAAGCTTGTGCTCCTTTCCCCCACAGGAGATCCCCCCCAATAGAAGGGTTAGCCCTCAGGGCATTGGCCAGGTGCTCCATCACCAACACATAAAGCAGTGGAGATAGGGGGCTTCCCTGTCGAGTTCCATTCTGGATACTAAAGGGGCCCGACAGGGAGCCATTGACCTTTACCTTTGCGGTGGGGCCGTGGTACAGAGCCATGATTCTGGCTAACATGACCGGACCTATTCCCACTTGAACCAGTGTAGCTCTCAGGAACCCCCAGTGCACCCTGTTGAAAGCTTTTTCCGCATCCACCGCCAGCACGCAGGCCGGGATGGCCCGCGACTGCGCGTAATGCATCAGGGAAATTGTCTTGATGGTGTTATCTTTTGCCTTCCTTCCTGAGACAAACCCCACCTGATCTAAGTTGACCAGTGAGGGGAGCAGCGGCTGAAGTCTGAGGGCAATGATCTTAGCATATATTTTCACATCTACATTAATCAGTGAGATTGGCCTGTAACTTCCCGGCAAGGTGCTATCCCTGCCGGGCTTTGGGATGACCGCAATGTGCGCCTCTAGGGCCTGTCTCGGGAGGGGCAGCGGCTCGAGACCGAGTTAAACACCCTAACAAGAAAGGGGGCAATCTGAGTCCCTAATGTTTTGTAAAACCTGGGGGTGAATCCATCTGGGCCATCTTTTTCTCTTATATAATCTACTATTGGGACGCTCTCTACCTGCCGCAGCCCTGGGGCTGGAGTGCTCTCGATGTTGTAGAGTTTGGAATAGAAGGCCTGAAACTCACCCGCTATCTGGTGTGTCTTATGAACCTCCAATCCCCCGACCCCCCTAATGGTGGGTATGAACGCACAACCCTGCCTTGGGTGGAGAGACTGGGCCAGCATCCTGCTACATTTATCTGAGTGCTCAAAGATACGGTCCCTACATCTGTCCCTAAATTTAAGGAAACACTGGTCGTATAAGCCCTTGAAACACTGCCTGGCGTCCAGAAGCTCTCTCAGAACTGTTCAAGTGGGGGAGGTTTTGTGCGCTTCCTCTAATTCCTTGATACGCTCCAGCGCAACTCCGATCTGTTGCGCCCGTTCCCTCTTGAGCCTGGACCCATGCTTAATGAAGACCCCCCGCAATACACATTTGAGCGCTTCCCACTGCATTGGTAATGAGGTCGGGTCGTTAAAATTGTCAGATTGGAAGTTAGCTATAGTGGTCTTAATTTCAGCTAGACACAAGACGTCCTTCAACAAGTTGTCATTGAGACACCAATTATAGTGCCTAGGGATCACTTCCAGGATCGGGAGGCTCAAGAAGACGGGGGCATGGTCTGACCAAAGTAACTGCCCAATATATGTATTGGGGTCACGCAAGAGTGCATGGTGGCTGAGGAAAATGTAGTCCAGCCTACTATAGGTGTTATGAGGGTGGGAAAAAAAAACATATAATCCCTTGCCCCACCATGTTGAATTCTCCAGGTGTCTACGACCTGGAGGGCGCGGAGGGCCACACGGAGCTTATTTAACCTAGAGTGCGGTATTGCTGACTTACCCTGGGAGGAGTCCAATGTCGGGTCTAATACCAGGTTGAAGTCTTCTCCTAACACTATAATGCCCTCTGCAAACTCCTCCAGCATGTGCAAAATCCCTAGGCCTACCTCCACCTGGTCCTGATTGGGTAAGTACAAGCAAGCAAGAGTATACCTGGCCTCATATACTGTGAACTTAATAAATATATAAACAATTTGGGTCTATTTTCGAATCCAAAGGCTCCAGGCGGATAGCTCTATGGAAAGCAATGGACACTCCTTTAGATTTGTCTTCCGGATTGGGGCTGTGGTACCATCTATTATAATATCTGTTTCTGATTTCGGGAATTTTCCCCTGGCAAAAATGTGTCTCCTGCAACATAATGACGTCTACCCTTTCTTTGTGAAATCTGTACAATATATTTGCCCTTTTTCAGGAATATTTAACCCCTTAGCATTGAAGGAACATAACTTGAGGCTAGCCATGTTAGCTGATTGTGTAGGGTTACGGAGTGGGGTTGAGGTACGGTGCAACACTCAGGCTGCCGCCAGGGATCGCGGAGACACCAAGGCACCAGAGGCGTGGGATCCGACCCAAGGAACGGGACCCCAAAGAAGAACGAAAGGAAAGGTAAGGAAGAGGGTGTATACAATAAGGAGATAGATTAGTACCCAAAAGAGGTGTAAGAACAGAGATAGTTTGTGAAAGTTATAACAAGAAACCTAATAAGCCCTTCCTTTACAGAGGAGGGCAAAGAAGCGTACAGAGGACAAAGCCCCCAAACACCACGCGCCACCCGCTGGATAAGGACCAACAGGACAGCGCAGGGCGGTTATTGGGGAGTAGCCCCTATCTACTCATAGTAACTAACCCGGCTCCCCTCCCACCTTACCCGCTCAGGAAGCAAAAGGCAATTGCCATCTCTAATCAGACTTCCACTGTGACTCCACCGATTGCCCTCTTCATACGCTTTAACATATTTTAATAAGCAAGAATTGTAACAGCCTGAAACCTCAGAACCATTACCGTAAACTGGTCACCCCAACAATTTTACTTCCCAATTTCCGGAGAGCACCCACCATCTCCTGCTGAGTTAATAAAAACAGAACTACCCCTGTCCCCCCTGGCCAGCCCAGCTGAGCTGGCTGCCCCCTGGACATCCACCGCGGTGCACACAGGTCCGGGGAGGGGGCCCGGTCCCTAGCCACGCAGACTAGGGGAGGGGCCCACGCATATACCTCAGGCTCCCGCCCCAGATCGAGAGTCCAAGACAATTGCATCATTATTATACCATAAAGTCATGATGAAACATATCGCTCCACATCGGGTGGTTACTCACTGAAGTCCGGGGTGCAGGGGGAACTGTGCAAGAGACAAGTGGCAGTCATTGGGAGGGGAGGGGCAAAAAAAAGGGGAGAAAAAGAAGGGGGACTTAGCGCTCCATGATCCTTCTAGGGTCGCCTCCCCTCCGTTCCCCCACCAACCGGGGCCTCCGGGGAACCCGCTGCGGGAGAGGGGGCGGTAGGTCAACAGCCAACCAATCTGGGACTGGGAAAGGATCCAAGCCCAGGAAGATAAACAACCCCGGTAGATCCGCTTTACTTCTGAGGGCAAACGCGGAGTTGTCCTTGCGTGCTATAAGGTGGAATGGGTGGCCCCACTTATAGGAGGCCTTAACCTCCCGTATCTTGTCTAGGAGAGGTCGGAGCACGCGCCTCATCTGCAGGGTGTGGCGTGACACATCCGGTAGATTCGTGATTTGCAAGCCCTGCCACTCAAACCTTACTCGTTCCCACGCCAGGTGTAGAATGTCCTCTTTGATGGTAAAAAAGTGGGGGCCTGAGGGTCTCCGTCCGGTCAACCAGCCACTCTGTGGATTCTATAAATGATCAGTTCAGCGACTGGCAATCTTCCCAGCATGTGATTAAACAAGTCTGTTGCCAATGGGCGTAATGCTTCCGATCTGACAGACTCAGGGATACCTCGGATCTTCAAGTTTATTGCGCCTGTTCCTGTTCTCCTGGTCGTCTGTTTGAAGCCAGAGGTTGATCAGCTGTTGTCGGTGCAGCTCTTGAGTTCTTTCCAGGGTCGATAGGTGCGCTTCGTGGTCTGCCCGGCAGTCTACAAGCGACGCAACTTTAGTATCTAAGGCAGAGAATTTTTGTTGTAGGTCCTCAATTTCCCTATGTAAAGCCCGCTCAATTCTGGTCGCCACTGCCTCCAGGTCCGCTTTAAGCTCAGCTTTGGTCGGGAGGTATTACAGGATGGCTTGGATGCTGGGGTCGATAATTGGCTGCGGGAACAGTTGTCTGACTGGTGCCTGGATCGGGGGCATCCTGGGTGGGGAGCCGGAGGGACCTTCATCAGCCTGGTCAGTTATGGTATGCCCCAGGCCCACCGCGTGGTTTGCGGACCTCCGACCTGGGGACGAGCCGCTAGGTGCATTAATGCTGGAGCCAGACGACCATTCTAAAAGCATGGTAGCCGGGGATGCTTGAGCTGGCGTTCATGGGAGGTAAGGTGCCTCAGGGATCGGGTGGATGTCTGCCCACACTACATTCTTGGGATCAGGGCTGTCTCTCCAGGTGGGGATCATTATGAGGGGAGACCCTCTCAGAGGACGAGGGACTGTGTGCTGGAGGTGTCACTGGAGCAGAGCTGCCTTTTATTCCCCTCTGCCCTGTGATCAATGTTTCACCCAGGCTGCCCTCCGTATACTGCGCAGAGAGGATTCTCCGGCTGGGCAGCGGAGGTACATGTGTTCACTCTGTGTCTGTTATCTGTAGCACAGCAGACTTCTTCTGAGAACCAGCTAACTCCTCCAGCGGGGCTGAGGCAGGCTCTGGGTGGCTCGCTGATTTCGACGCGGATCTCCGACGCATCTCTAGTCGGCGCTTCCCCGCCTCAGCCGCAGACTCATCCCTGCTGCGGCTCTCGGCGCCTCTTCCCCGCCTCTTTTGCGGACTCGGGCCCCCGCTCTGGCTCGCGGCAGCTCTTCCCCCCCTCTTCCGCGGACCCCCGTCCCGGTGATGCTGCCTCCATACCTGGTCCGGACGCCGCTGCGGCTCCCGGCTTCAGCTGTGGGCATGAGGTAAGGGGCACACTCGTCGCTCCCTGGGGCTCCTCCGAATCGGCTCCACATTCCGGCCCCTCTCGGCGCTCCTCTCCTCTGCGGGACTCCATCTTGCCAGCTGAAGAAGCTGCCAATAGCCTTCTTAGGGAGCTTCTTAACGGAGCCCCCCCCTTCTCCTCTTCCTATTGCTCCCCAACTTGCGAGTTTAGGGGAGGTATATGCCACCAAGATCGACTATATAATCAGGGGCCGTAGCAGAGCTCTCAAACATGCTCCCTCACTCCTCCTGTCTTGTTTATTTTAAATAAAAGATTGATTTTAAGAAAACCATATTGCATGTGAAAGCCCCATTTCCCCCTATTATAACGGTACCACATGTGTATCGGTAGCCCCCCGTTCCTTCCAAGGAGACCCCCCCCCCCCCCCAAACTGAAAAGAGCACTATGATACTATACACACTATAAAGGGTTAAAAAAACCCCTTAAAAATCCCCCAGAAAATGTCATGGGGCCCCCCACCCAGCATAACCAGATTGGGAACCAGTTATGCAGGACTTCTAAAACAGGGCACAAGTGCCAGCTTTGGTGGCCCCCCTGCCCTGCAGGCTACAAACCCACATACCTGAAATGGCCCCAGGCTCTTCTGCCCACCTGGGCTTTGGAGAGGCAGGTAATGGGGATGTTGGGGGTTAATGGCAAGTCACCCTCTAGCTGCTGATCCCTTACCAGTTTGCAACGGTTTACATTAAAAAACACACAAATATATATTATTTTTTTAATACCCATCTCTGTTCCATCCTCAAACACTTGTGTCCCACGCTGACCACTCTGGCCTCTGCTTTCCTGTTGGAAGCCTTTTATACCTAAGAGACAAAAAGTTAATAAAAAAAAAAGACACAGGGCTCCAGAATGTAATTTACTTCTATTTTTCTTTACTCACCTCTGATCCTCTGCTGCCCCCCAGCGATCCGATGCTGGGTGATTGGTGGAGGGGGGCTGGGGAGGCAGGGGATCACAGTCCTCTACCCCTCCAACCTTTCTCCAGTGATCACCTGGCACTACTGAGCGTCTTCGGGTGAGTGCTGGCCTAGCGGCAATTATGGAGGAAGTAGGCGAGAGGGCCCATTTTGGGTTTTCTCATCATGGAATAGCCTAGGGGGATGGGAGGTCCCCCCGGGTGACAAGGAAACCCAACAGGATGGATCGAGGCTGCAGGTGAGTAAATGCCAGGTCAGCGGTGGCAAAAGCTGGGGGACTTTCCCTTAAAGCCGGAAGATCCCGGAGAAAGAGACATAGGAAAAATGCTTACCATCAATCTCCAACAAAGGCGTGCTCGCTAGTGTGAAAGGATTTGCCTTAACAGGTATTTGTCCCCGGAGGTTTTCCGGTTGTGCACATAGGAAAAATCTTACCAAGAAGTGGATGGAGCAGGATGTTGATAGTGGCTTGAAAGGATCATCTATATAAAAGAATGAACAAATAGCACGTCTTCATTAGAAATGGAAGGCTGGGGGCGTGGCCGCGGCATGACGGCGAGAAGACGCTGGTTCTGAGGTGCTCCTGATTCTCCAGCCCGGGTGCCCCTTTAAGTGAATTCCTGTGTCCCGCTCGGTCACCGCTGAGGATGGGAAAACGTCGGGGTCAGCTACGCGACCCGAAGAGATCAGCCGGGGGCGGCATCGCCCGATTTTTGAGCCCGGGAGACCCCTCGAGGGCGATCACGCGCCAATCCAAGATGTCGGCGGCGGCCTCTCATGGGAAAGGAGGAGACCAGAGTGCGGCGCCGCGAGGAGAGGGGAGCCGACACACAGTGGCGCAGCGGGCGGCGGCTGAACCTGCCCTGCCCGGACACATACCTTCCGCAGACGAGCAGCCAGAGAAGAGAGCAGAGCGCAGCCCCTGTCAGCGGGCAGAGATGCCGACGGAGACCCGCGGGAGGATGACGGCCGCAGCTGAGGAGCGTCATAAGATCCAGGTGCCGGGGGAGGCGGGCGGGATGTTCCTCTCTCAAGAGTGCAGAGCCCTTATGAATACGCTCTCAGGAGCCTATATAGACCCCGCAGATAGGGCGGGGGGAGGCCCCCCACTAGCTGCGAGAACGCCTGCATGACCTCCCCTCCTTGGTCGTGGGGATCGCAGAAGTATGGAGAGGGGGAGGGAGGAGGACTATCCCCAGCCTCGCCGTCATCCAGCCAGGCAGACAGGCCCCGCAGCCTATCACTCAGTGGAGCCCACAGCCCATTTCCAGATGGAACCCCTGATCCTTCACTGAGCAGGACCCACAGCCCACTTCCGGGTGAGACCCTCAACCCATCCCTGAGAAGAACCCACAGTCCACTGCCGGACAGAACCCCACCGGGCGGAACCCTCAGCCCATCATCGGATGGAAATCACAGCCCACCACTGAACAGTGCCCATAGCTCGTCACTGGGCAGACTTCACAGCCCATCATTGTGCAATATACAGCCCGGCGACACTCTTGAGGGGCTGGCCACGGTGCCCGGGGAGTCTTGCTCGAGCCACGGTCCATGGAGAAAAGACGACCAACGGGGCATCCCAAACCCATGGCGCAATCCCGCAGGCTCTGAACCAATGGCCACTGCGGCGGAGCACCTGGCTGAAACGAGGTCCACACACAGAACCAACCCGCGGACCTGGTCCGTGTCTTCGGACGCAGGGACCACATCACCCCTGTCACGCCGGGACAGTGGGGGGGGGGGGGCGCTGCTGGGTCTGACTGTGAGGCATGGAGATCCCCTCCGAGTTCAAGGGACATGCACATGTTTCCGCCACCTGCTGACCCCACCCCTTCTTGGAAGAAGAATATAGTGGCAACGCCACAGATGCCAGTACCCACGCCCCAATTGGGCTCTGATCTTGACCTGCGCGCTGTGCTTCTGTCCCTCCCCGCCAAAGCCGACCTGGAATCAATTCCTACCAAGGCGGATATGGAGGAATTGAAAAGACCTTCCGAAAGGATCTGGAAGCCGTCCAACACAACGCAGCCCTGGAGAACGCAAGATCGGAGACGGAGGGCCGCCTTTTCCGCCTGGAGCAGACTAATGATCTACAAGCAAGGCAAATCGCTAACCTCAAGATCCAAAATGACGACCTGGAGAAAAGGAGCAGAAGAAATAATCTGCGTATACGTGGACTCCCCGAGCTTCCCCAGTACACAGACCTGGACTCAATTGCTACCTCAGTTTTAAACCAGCTGCTGGGGAACCCTCCTTCTGCCGTCATTAAATTGAACAGGATCCACAGGGTGGCGGGCCGGCCACCAGGCGCATTGGATGCCCCTCGTGACATACTCTGTAGGGTTCACCACTTCAGAATCAAAGAAGAAATTCTGAGGAAGGCTTGGGAGGCGGGCCAGGTTGTTCATGACTCTAAACCACTAACTATCCTACCGGACTTGGCCCGGTCCACGCTATGGATGAGGAGACAATTGAAACCCCTTCTACAGAAAATAAAGGAGAACGGGGCAGTCTACAGATGGGGATACCCCTTCCACCTAATCGTTCAGAAGAATGGAGGGTCGTTCACACTCCGCACCCCCGGTGACCTGGGCGACCTGTTTGCGTTCCTGAATACCGCCCCCTTGGAGGTTCCCAACTGGCTGGACTTCCCGTCATTCCAACCTCTGCCACAGAGAATCCGGCGGAGAAGAGCCCCCCCTAGGAGGGGGCCCCCCCGCCTCTGGAAGAGTAAACTAACCGGAATACGCTAATCCCTTGTGTGTTTTTGATACGATCCTTTTTCTTTTTCGTCCGTGGCCTCGGACTTGCTGTCGTTTACTACCCGGTCCCCCTCCCCTGCCATGTGTGAGGTGGCGCCGGGGCCCGCCGGCGACATGGGGCATTCTATGGAGGCCTCTGGGCGGGGTCTCTAAACTCGCTCTCCCCCCGGACCCCCCGGGCCCCCGACCTGGCTCCGCCATTGTCCCTGGGTGACCCCCGACGGCCATGGGGCCTGGCCGTGGTCCACGCTGCTGCTCTGATCCCCGACCTTGGACCTTGGGGCTGGCCGACGCCCCGCATCCCTGCCCATCATAAATGGAGTGACTTTGTGTCCCCCGGCCGGGGGGCCCCCTGGGCCTGTTGATTACCCTCCACCATCTCATTGGACATTCCTCCGGACGCTGTCTAGACCATGGGCCGGTATGATGTGGATTTGGGTGGGGGACTCCTGGGACCTCCCGGGGGCTTCGGGGTCCGGGGCTTGGCGGGCCGTGGGCTCCGGGTCCCCCTCCGGGCTGTGACCTGACCTGGGTGGCGTGGGTGATGGGGGTTCCCTCGGGACGCCTGCGCCCTCGTCGGGCCCTCCGGGGCGGCGGGGTCTTGACTCGGGGGGGGGGGGGGGGCTCCCCGGTCCGGCGGGGCCTCGCCTCCCCGGCTTGGGGGCCCATGTGGGGCGCGGCCTGGGGCCCGGCCCTGCGCCTTGGATTCCTGATGGGTGCCCCCCCGGGGTTTGCCCCCCTCCTGGCCTCCCTGGCTGACCTCAGGCTCCCGTCCTGGGCTGTTCGGGGTCTCTGGGACCGCCGGGGGTGGGCCCGGTTCCGGGGATGGGAGGTGGTGGGCGGGTGCTGGTGCTGTTGTGGTGAGGCCGACTTGGGTGTGTGTGGGCGGGACCCGGGATCTGTGCCGGTGGGGGGGGGGGGGGTTCCCCGGCCCCATTGACACCCCCCTAGGGGGGCAGTGACCTCGCCATGGATGGGGTGGCGGATTCTGCGGATGGGCCGGCAGCAGTTGGTCCTTCCCCGTGGGGGGGAGCTGCTGGCCCCCTTCGTAGCCGGCCATGAGACGTGCGGAGCCCGACGAGGCTTGTTGCCCTTGGGCCCCTCCGTCCTGGACGGGGGGTGTGACTGTCCCGTCTCTGCCCCCCACCGTCCCGATGTGTCAGATATCGACCGCCTTGAGCTGTGACCAGGTGCCTTCGGGGATCTCTACTGGGTGGGGGGCTGGTCCGGTGGGGCTCATGGGATTCGGGTGGATTCCATGTGGGGACTGGGGATGACAGACCTGCGTGTGCGTCCCGGGGGCCCCGGATCGTGGCCGCTGTGTGTGGGGCCAGTGTTGGGGGACGCCCGGGGGGGAGCTGGCCTCTCCGGCCTTGTGCGGCGCGGGGGTCCGGTTTGGGGGGGGCCCGGGGCGTCTGTTGGCCGATTCGGGGGGACCCCCCTTTTATGGGTGGGGTGGTGGGGGTCCGAGGCATGGATAACTGTATATTATGGGATTGTTCGCAAGGGGCTTCTACTGTTAAAGGTTGTATATGTTTGGGAGAGATGTATCTGTCCCTGGCAACACCTGCTGGAGACGGACGGGTGGGATACGTTAAGTTGAATTAAGTTTCGAACCGTTCCTTGTGAGAGGAACAGCCCTGGGCTGGGGGCGGGAGACTCCCGTTGTTGTGCAGCGCCACAGTTAGTACTCCCCACATAGGCCAGCTCGTCAGGGTCTGAGAGACCTGCGTAGACGGGCGTCTTTTTTTCTCTCTACGTTCTTCCCTTCTTTAAACTCCGACCCTTGTTGCTCCTTTATCCGTAACCCTTACCCCCTGTTACAACCCCTCAACCTATGTCTGCCCTCCCCACCTAGGCCCTTAAGTAGTCCTCCTTTCCCGTTCAACCCCAACCCATCTGTTGATAGCTACCCCTCCCCTCCCCATGGCCTCTCCGCCCCCCTTGGGGACTGACGCCAGACCCTCGAAATCCCCTCCCTGAATTGTAAAGGCCTCAATACCCCTGAAAAGAGGAGAATGTGCCTGAATTTGTTCTGGAGGCGCAGAGCGCAGGTGGTATTTGTTCAGGAGACACACTTCCAAAAAGAAAGGGCCCCAAAATTCTCAGACCGTCGGTTCCCCATGGGGTGGCACTCTTACTCGCCGGAAGCCAAATCGAGGGGGGTGAGCATCCTGGTAGCGGCGACACTCCCTTGGACCCTGATAGACAGCCTGTCAGACACAGAGGGGAGGTTCCTATTTCTGAAAGGGAAGATAGGCAACCATATATGCACACTGGCTAACGTGTACGCACCAAATTCTGATCAATTTTTAGAGAAGGTCTTGACTACCCTCCAGACTTTCTCAGAGGGCCTGGTAATCTTCAGGGGAGATCTCAATGTCGCTCTGGACCCTCTACTGGACGTGTCCAGGGGGGCCTCCCACATGTCATACGGCACTCTAAAAAAAACTAAAGAAGGCGCTACACTTGTCCCAGCTCATAGACCCATGGAGAGTGCAAAACCCGAGGGGGAGAGACTATACTTACTATTCCCACCCTCACGACTCATACTCGAGAATAGACTACCTTTTTATAGAACATAAACACCTGCAGCTAGTGGGAAAGACTGAGATTGACCCCATCACGATCTCAGACCACGCCCTGATCACACTGTCCCTAGATTTGCCGGAGTTGCCCTCTAGGCCCAGCACCTGGATCCTAAATGAATCACTCTTACAGGACCCAGTCCTAAAAGAGGAGATAAGGGGTGAATTAAGGAGTTACTTCAACCTTAACAACAGGCCAGAGACGCTACCCATGAGTGTATGGGCTGCCCATACGTGCTATATCCGAGGGATCATCCTGAA
Source organism: Gastrophryne carolinensis (assembly GCA_027917425.1). NCBI lineage: Eukaryota > Metazoa > Chordata > Amphibia > Anura > Microhylidae > Gastrophryne > Gastrophryne carolinensis. The sequence continues at coordinate 130,788,868 of CM051243.1, read as the reverse complement.
ATTGGCCTCCAGAAGAAAACTGGAGCGGGAGAAGACCGTAAGGGGGCTATTAGAGAACATAAGCCGCCTGGAAGCGGAACACAAAAAACAGCAGGCAGTAAAGGTGAAACTAGAACTGGCCACAGCACGAGACAAACTCAGGGACATTCTGATGTACCGCGCCAAAACCACTCTCTTGAAAACTAGGCGCTCCTTCTATGAATACGGTAACAAGTGCAGTCGCACCATTGCAAGGCTGCTGCGGGAACAGAGAGCAAGAAATTTCATACCACAGATACTGAATCAAACAGGCCAGCAGGTCTCTACCACCGCGGATATTGCAAAAGCGTTCAAGGACTTCTTTCATAAACTTTATAACCTTCCGGAAAGGGGAAATAACGAGACCGACCGCCTTGCGAGGGCGAGGGAGTATGTTGCCTCCTCGAACATGCCCGTGCTGGACCCGGGAGTTCTTGAGGCCCTGGAAGCCCCACTCTCAGAGGAAGAGTGGACCCAAGCAGTTAAATCCTCCGCGCTGGGTAAATCACCTGGCCCAGACGGGTTCACACTGTCCTATTACAAGTGGATGGGTGACATTCTGACCCCGCACGCAGTGGCAGCCTTCAATTCCCTTCCGAGGGGACAACCCATTCCACCGGATATGTTAAGGGCACAGGTCACAGTGATCCACAAAAAAGACAAGGATCCACTCCAATGTGCCAATTACAGGCCGATATCACTCTTAAATGTAGACCTGAAGTTATTTGCGAAGATCCTGGCCTCTAGACTTGCTTCTAACCTATGCAGTCTGATGCACAATGACCAGGTGGGATTCACCCCTGGAAGAGAGGCCAGAGACAACGTCACCAGAATACTTAACCTGGTGCACCGGATTCATACGGACGGGGTCCCGGCCTTGCTGCTGTCAACGGACGCGGAGAAAGCGTTCGACAGAGTTGGCTGGGACTTCATTCAGGCAGTGATAGAGCACATAGGTCTGCAGGAAAATATGCGAGCCTGGATCTCATCTCTGTATTCATCCCCCTCAGCTTGCATCAAAGTGAATGGGGTACTTTCAGACCCCTTCTCAATAACGAATGGGACCAGACAGGGCTGCCCACTCTTCCCGATCATGTTTATTCTGGCATTGGAGCCATTTCTCAGGCAAGTGAGGGCGAACCCAGATATAAGAGGGTTAGGGAAGGGGCAAGCAGAACACAAAGTAGCGGCCTTTGCGGACGATCTTATCTTCTGCATCACCCAACCGTTGATAACTATCCCTAATTTACTACGAGAGCTTAAAGAATATACCCTCCTCTCAAATTATAAGATCAACATACAGAAGTCGGAGGCAATATAACCCTATCACGGAAGAATCTGGATGATCTTAAACACAACTTCCCTTTCTGCTGGTCCCCAGATTCGATTAAGTATCTCGGAGTCAGAATAACGCCACGTCTGAAAGACCTGTTTGCAGTAAACTTCCCCCCACTGCTTAGTGTAATAAAGAAGGATCTAAACGCCTGGAAGGACAAAACACTATCCTGGTTCGGTAGATGCAATGTCCTCAAAATGAACGTGCTACCAAGATTCCTATACCCGATACAGGTTCTGCCGATACGGATACCTGCATCCTTCCTGAATTCTGTCCGAGCTGAATTCATAAAATTTGTATGGGGGGGAAAAAGCCCTAGGATCTCGCAAGCAATACTCTCACTCCCTAAGAATAGAGGAGGTGTTGGACTTCCTGACATTAAAAAATACTACGCAGCAACCCACCTTAACAGGATAATAGACTGGAACCTTCATGACAGACATAGGAGATGGATTTAGTTGGAGCAGCAGTGGTCCCCGGTCCCCCTGGCGGGCCTCCCGTGGTCCTCGGGGGAGATCCCTAGCGGACTTAAAACTCATCCGACAATTGGCCCGACTCTAAGGATATGGACCAGATATGCGCCTGGGAAGAATATTGCGCCCTCCCCCTCCCCACTTAGACCAGTCCTGGGGTCTCTAGATTTTTTACCCAACCAGATAGACGCAGGATTTAGAGGATGGAGGGGGTTTGGGAGAGGTAGAACCCGTGACTTCCTAAGTGGTTCGTCATGGAAATCTATGCAGGAGCTCAGGTTATTAGGAGACCAGCCCGGACTTTCCTTCTGGAGAGCAATGCAGGTTTCTCGATTCCTGCAGAAACTGGACCCCCCAGGAGGGTACTGCAGAGAACTGACACCCTTTGAAAAACTCTGTGTGGACACGGAACCGATGAAGAGCTACTTGGCCCTATAAGCTCTTGACCGACCCGGGAGAGACCTTTGTCCCGAACTTTGTCGAGGCTTGGGAAAAAGACCTGGGAATGTCATTCTCCCCATCTCAAATCAAGAAGATTCTGGAGCTGTCCCAGCGGGCATCAATAAGTAATTCATACCAGGAGGCTGGCTACAAGATCCTCAGTCGGTGGTACAGAACGCCCCAGGCCCTACACCGGTTCTACCCGACGGTCTCCCCCCTCTGCTGGAGATGCGAGAAAGCTACAGGCTCGTTGTTACATATTTATTCTTGGTGTGCCACACACCCCGCTTCACTTTTAAATATTCTTCACTTAATGGGTTAACTCACCGCCAGGTGACGCAGTGCAGAGAGGAAGTCTTGTAACGAGCCCCCTTCCGGCCTATATATACCTGGTACCTCCCTTCAATCACCAGTATTTTTCTCTCTGCTGGACGACAAGACAGAAGATTGAAGTCTCCTGCTTACAGGTAGCCGGGGTCTTACCCCGGCACCCCCCTTTTGGTCTATTTCTGCCCGGTTTGAGTGTTTATACCTTGATGGTGGAATGGAAGCCTCCCAGCCTAGGCTGCTCACTGGGCAAATGGTAGATGGCACTATAGGTGCCTAGGAGCTTATCTCCTCCGCTCGACCTCATGCATGGGGCAATGCGGCTATCCGGCATGGTGATCCGGAAATGGGATGCCCCTGTCCCGAGGGTCCCCGTAGCCCCTTTCTCTCCCGTTACGGTCCCTTCTCCCTTCACTATGGGGGGGGGGGGTAGAGGGATGTGTATTGTGCGTATGGTTTACTGTATGTTCATGTGTTTTGCTTATTTCAACGTTGTCAGGCTGCACTGCAAGTGAGTGTGCATATGGCCTGACTTTGATTCCTCCTTATATGGCAGTCTCTGTTTTGCGGGCTGCTGCTGCTGGCCTGTAGAGCCAGAGCTTTTAGGCTGTATGGTGTCAGGCTTGCTTTTGGCGGCCTGCGCTTTTCTCACCTTGTCCAGCTCCCCTCCCCCCTCCGCTTTTCTCCTTTGTTTTAATCGGCCACTCCCGCCTTCGCTGACATTTTCTGCCTGTCTCCACCACCTCTTTGGTTGGGTGCTGGGCTTTGGTAAGCCTTACTGGGGCAGGTAAGCGGCCTCACCTGGTGGGGCCGTCTATATTTTTATGGGTTTGACTGTTTTATATTTAATGGAAATATACTTTTGTTTAAAAAAAAAAAAAAAAAAAAGGGGGAAAAATATATAAGGAGGAAAATCAGAGGCCAGTTTTATTGCCTCTTCAAAGCACTTGGTGCTGTGTATGTATGTTATATTGCATGTTGCCATTGGTTTCTGGGGGTTTTTACTGTTGGTTGTTTTTTCCCCACAGATCCTGGGATTCCTTCAATTAGTAGCCTCCCAGTTCTTTATTGCCTGGCTAGTCTCTTTTTCTCCTAAATTGGGACATATTTATTTATATATACTTGCGTATATATATTTAAAGTGGACCGTCACCCATGGGTGATCGGCCCGGGAATCTATAAGATTCCCGGGCCGATCACCCCCCCTCACCGCGGGACATCCGAGATCGGGATGTCCCGCGGTGAGGGACCCTCCCCAAAACCCCAAAAGAACTCACTTGATCGGCGGCAGCGGCCGCCGCCTCCCGCGCGCTCCTCTAGCCGTGCGCGCGCCCGCGACGGCCGTTTGTGAATGGCCGGCGCGGGCGCGCGCACTGTCAGAGGGGCGCGCGGGAGGCGGCGGCGGACGCGCTGCCTTGTCCGCCGCTTGTCCGTGGGAGCGTGGTGAGGTGAGTTTGAGGGTTTCTGGGGGGTTTTACACAGCGGGACACCCCTAATCGGGGTGCCCCCCTGAAGTGGACCAAAACCCAGGATAGTCAAAATCCTGGGTGTTGGTCCACTTAAAAAAAAAAAAAAAAAAAAAAAAAAAAAATATATATATATATATATATATATATATTCTATATTTATATATAGATTATTAAGGGGGACCTTCCTTTTTGAAAAAAAAAAAAAAAATATATATATATAAATAAAAATCCTCCCTTCCGGGACATTTACAAATAAGGGGGCATCCCGGGTTGGCTTATGCCTTAAAGCCCAAAAATTGTAAATGCTATAAATCGCCATATGGAGGCTTCCGTTATTGCCGGAAACGGTTCTTCTGAGCCATTCGGGGGGTGCATAAGTTGTGGGGCTCTACTCCCAGCTGATGATGTCTTTATTTGCATCCCTTGTGCAAAGCAGAGCATTGCGTGCCAGTCTGTTGCTTCGGCTGCTGGCCCATCGCAACCTTCATCATCGCCTACCTCGCCCTCCCTGTTCCGGACCCCGCATGACACTGTCAAAAGTGGGGATTCGCAGTCCGAGGTGGCGGCACGGTCGGCCAGCCCCCGGAAAGTAGTGCCCGTTAAAGCAGGGTTAAAGGCTGCTGCAAAACGGAGGCACCTGACTCCGGTACCTTCGGCTCCACAGGACGAGTTATGTGAGCCTGTGGAATGGTCCGATGGATCCCCGAACGAGGAAGAATTCCTGTTGGAGTCAGATGAGCCTGCAGATCATGATGCGATTGGCAATTGGTCGGAGGGGGTTGTTTTTGACACCCCCTCCATTCTGGCTCAAATGTTTAAAATTTTGAATTTAGGTCCACCTGAGGCTGTCACCCTGCCAAAGGGTCAGTTGTTTAAGGAGCCTCAGCCGCGTTGGGTTTTTCCCAGACAACACCACTTTGAGAGGGTGGTCCTTAAGGAATGGGAACATCCCACGCGGTTATCTGGAATCCCTTCCAGTTGGGAAAAGCGTTATCCTTTTCCGCCAGAGTTGGTAAAGCTTTGGTCTGTCCCTCCTGACGTCGATACCCCTGTGCTAGGGCTCTCCAGCACGGCTATGGTACAGTCTGCTGAGACCACTGTCCCTAAAGATGGGGAAGATCGTCGGATTGACCAATACGCGCACCATGGTTTTATTTATTCCGGGTCAGCGTTGCGCCCGGTGTGTGCTTCAGCCCTTCTTCTATTGGCGATTAGGTCTTTAATTCAGGGGCTATATGAGGATCTCAATCCCGCTTGTAAACAGTTTACTGCGCTTAAGCAGTGTGAATCTTTTGTGTCCTATGTCCTATCCGCTCAGGACGATGCGCTGGCTATGAGTAGCAAGGCAGCGGCTATGCTGGTGGCTATTCGCCGGTCAGTATGGCTGCGTCAGTGGTCGGCGGACGCAGTTTCTAAGAAGGTGCTCACAGCTCTCCCCTTTTTGGGGTTGCGTCTGTTTAGGGAGAAAATTGATTCAGTCGCAAAGGGTGGTAAGATGCCACAACGCAAGAGGCCTCGTGGCCCCTTTAGGGGGGCAGGTTCCGGTAGGCCTTCCTTTCGAGGATTCAGAGCGGGCAGGGGGGCTTCCTTTCCCGCTACCAGAGGTGCAGGTTGGACTCGGGGGAGGGGCCGTGGCCGGCCCACTCAGTCCTGGGGCACCAAGCCCAAACCTGCTGATAAGCCCTCTCAGCAATGAGGGGCTGCCCTCACCCGTGCGGGTGGGGGGACTATGGCGACACTTCTCCCAGGTTTGGAACCAAGTGGTTCCAGGCAGATGGATCCAGGAGGTAGTGTCGGCCGGTTACGACCTGGAATTCGAGTCCCCGAGAAAGATGGGTCGGTTCGTCCCGGCCTGGACTCTCATCAACACAGATTGTTTCTTCCTTTTGCCCAAATTCACACGAGAACACTTCAGCTTTTTCTGTTAGCGTCTTGGGACCAGCAGCCTCGGTCGCTGGATCAGTCCTTCCAGTTGTCCTCCCGGGTCCGGCAGTCCCTCCTGTGGTGGTTGGTCTCGACCAATCTGGTGTAGGGCAGGTTTTTCCTGACCCTCCTTTGGAAAATTGTCACCGCGGACGCCAGTCTGTCGGGATGGGGCGGATTCTGGAAGGAGCTGCAGTTTCAGGGGCAGTGGGGACCTCAAGAGGCCCACTTACCCACCAATATTCTGAATCTGAGAACCATCCGTCGGGTGCTTGCTCTCCTGACTCAGCACGTTCTGGGCCTTCCGGTCCAGGTGCGTTCAGACAATCAAACAGCGGTTGCTTACATCGGTCATCAGGGAGGGACTCGCAGTCTGAGTGCTCTCAGAGAAGTGTCCCTGATCCTGACCTGGGCGGTGTCCCATGTTCCTTGTCTCTCGGCGGTTTACATTCCAGAGGTGAAGAACCAGGTAGCGGACCGGTTGAGCAGGGGCTCTCCCCGTCTGGGAGAATGGGCTCTCCATCCTCGGGGGTTTCGCTCACTGTGTCTCCGATGGGGGACCCCGGAGGTGGACCCGTTTGCCTCTCGCAGGCTCCCGGACTTTGTGTCGCTCTCCCAGGATCCTCTGGCAGTGGACGCCATGTCCCTGAGCTGGGGAGTTCTGGGATTTCTATACCTGTTTCCTCCGATGCCCATGCTGGGCAGGGTGCTTCAGAAGCTGGCTCTGGAAAAGGTGTCCGCCGTTCTCGTGGCCCCAAGGTGGCCAAGGAGAGTGAGGTTCGCAGACATCGTTCGGCTGGCAGTGGACCAGTTCGTTCTGCCTCTTCGGCCCGATCTGCTCACTCAGGGTCAATTGTGTTACCCCAATTTACCAGCGCTGGGTTTGATGGCCTGGCTGCTGAAACCTCCATCCTGAAGGAGGAGGGTCTTTCTGATTCAGTCATTAAGACTCTGATCAGTGCCCGGAAGAGGTCTTCTTCCATCACCTACTATAGGACTTGGAAAGCCTATATCGCTTGGTGTGAGATAAGATCTTTTCCTTGTAGGGTCTTTTCGGTCTCCAGGATTCTGGAGTTTTTACAATCAGGGCTGGACTCTGGTCTCCAGCTAAGTACGTTGAAAGGGCAGGTCTCTGCCTTATCTATCTTTTTTCAGAAGCGTGTTGCGCTTAAGCCTTTAGTTAAAACTTTTTTCCAGGGGGTTACGCATGTGCGGCCTCCCAGGAAACCATTACTCCCGGTTTGGGATTTGAATTTGGTTCTTTCTGCTCTTCAGGCTCCTCCTTTTGAGCTTTTGCAAGATATTGCTTTGTCTACCCTGACTCAGAAGATTGTCTTCTTGGTAGCGATCACTTCGGTCCGGCGTGTCTCGGAGTTGGCGGCCTTGTCTATCCAGGCGCCTTACTTTGAGAGGCATCAGGATAAAGTGGTCTTTCGGTTCAAGCCAGACTTTCTTCCTAAGGTTGTTTCTGCTTTTCATTTGAACCAAGATATTGTTCTTCCCTCCTTGTGTCCTAATCCTAAGAATGACAAAGAGAGGGTTTTGCATTCTTTGGATGTAGTACGCTGTGTTAAGTACTACTTGATTATCACGTCTCCTCTTCGTAGGACGGATTCCTTTTTTGTTGTGCCCCATGGGCCTAAGAAGGTTTGGCACCAGCCAAATCTGCCATTAGCAAGTGGATACGTCAGGCCTATTCTGCTAAGGGAAGAGCTCCACCTTTTCGTATCACTGCTCATTCTACTCGTGCCATTGGGGCGTCTTGGGCTTTTCAGCACCAAGCTTCTGTTGAACAAGTTTGTAAGGCTGCCACTTGGTCTTCTGTTCACACTTTTTCTAAGTTTTACAAAGTTGATGTGCGAGCCTCAGCGGATGCTGTTTTTGGCCGCAAAGTTCTGCAGACTGCAGTCATTTAAGTTATGCTTCACCTGGCCTTGAGATGCCCATCCCTTGTGGACACTGCTTTTGGATGTCCCATTAAGTGAAGAATATTTAAAAGTGAAGCGGGGTGTGTGGCACACCAAGAATAATACCATTTTGTGAGTACTCACCTGAAAAATGGATATTGTTGGTGTGCCACACCCCGCTTCACTCCCACCCTTTTCTGTATTTCCGAAGCCTTTATATGGTGAAGCTTTTTGTTTATATCAAATTGATTTTGAGGTTACCGGTGGAATACTGGTACCTTGTCTTTCTGCTTTTTTAATATACTGGTGATTGAAGGGAGGTACCAGGTATATATAGGCCGGAAGGGGGCTCGTTACAAGACTTCCTCTCTGCACTGCGTCACCTGGCGGTGAGTTAACCCATTAAGTGAAGAATATTTAAAAGTGAAGCGGGGTGTGTGGCACACCAACAATATCCATTTTTCAGGTGAGTACTCACAAAATGGTATTTTTGGAAGTGCGAGAAGCTTGACAACTTCTGGAAAGGAGTTGTAAGATGGATCCATAAGGTAACGGGAGAGACCATCCCCCTTTCCCCAGAGGCCCTGCTGCTGCACTGCACACCCCTCTCAGTAGGGAAATACAGGAAGTCCTTAACCATTCACTTGATAAATGCCGCCCGTGCCTGTGTCCCGGCGTACTGGAGAAACCAAGCGCCACCCTCAATAGGCTTGTGGGCAAGGAAAGTAGAGGATATTAGGCGTGTGGAGGATCTTACAGCCACCCTCAAACAGACGGAAGAGGGACATAGGCTCCACTGGACTCCATGGAATATGTTTGTGGAATCGGCTGAGGGCAGGGAGGTGATTGGAGCACCCTGAGACGGCGGGAGGGCGCGGAGAGGCCTATCCCTACCCCTATCCCCTTCTCTCTCTCCCTCTTATATGTCCCTTCCCCCCCCCCCCCCCCCGTTTTTTCTCAATGTTATTATACAGGTGGGGGGGGGAAAGAGCTGACGGTTCGGGGAGGAAGGAATGCAGGCACGTTGGCAAAAGGTTTGGAAAAAGCGAGCTAGGACAAGAAATTAATATACAAGCATTCAAATGTTGAGGATTATGTGAATAACAGACGTATTGCCTTTTATGTCAGTGTGTTGTAATTCTATCTGTTTGAACCTAAAGCAAGAGATTATGTAAATGACGAGCTCTGTATCCCTTTCTGACTTGACCTGTCTCAATAAAGATTGTTAAAAAAAAAAAAAAAAAAGAAATGGAAGGCTATTCCTAGTATGTCACACATCCCACTTCCAAATATTCATGACACTTGGGAACCCGGCCTGTAGAGGGCGATCTTGCAGAGATGACATGGAAAAAGGAGCCCCTCCTGGTCCATAAGTACTGGGTTCCTCCCATTATTCCTCAGTCTTTTCGTCTCTGCAGTCGGCGAAGCATTCAGAAGATGACTCTCCTTCAAGCTGCAGGTAGCCGGGTTTGCTCCCGGCCCCTTTTTTTCTCTATTTCTGTCTGATACTCTTTAAACCTGTTTGGTTATATTGTATGCCTCCCAGCCCTGGCTGTATGGTTCAGGCAAAGGTAGATACATACACCTTCTGGCGTATACAGGAGTTTTACTCCTCCGTGAGACCCAAATGTGGGTAGGTGGTTTCCGGGTTGGTGTTCTCGGCATGGGATGCCCCTGTCCCTTTATAATCCCCTTGTGCCTTATGGGTGCATTTCTATCCTCTCCCCTTTAGTTCTCCTTTACCCTGCTGGGGTAAAAAGGAGGGGGGGGGGGCATTATCTGGGCTTATTTGTCACCATGCACACAAATAATAAAAAAAAAAAAAAAAAAAAAGATATATGAAATAAATCTTTATTACATATATATTATTATGTATGTTTACTATATTATTTAATAGGATATGTTTTATTTAGATTTTCCTATTTCTGTCTAGGCAGCATTCTTTTGCTTACCTTTTAAAGCTCTTTGTTTTCTGGCTATGTTAAGATTTGAATTTCCCTCCATTCTTGGTCATGTGATTCTGGGGGTGGGGCTTAGGCACACAACAGTCATTTCATTCTCAAGAGCACCTGGGTGCTCGCTTTGTCTCCCTGGCTCCTGTTGCTTCCCTCATTGTGCTTGCTTTGGCAGCACATATACTAAGATTGGAACAATACAGAGAGGATGAGCATGGCCCCTGCGCAAGGATGACACGCAAATTCGTGAAGCGTTCCATATTTAAAGGTGCTGTGAGTACCCCTCAGCTTGCTGAAGGGAGTTTCTGCCATTTTGTTCATGCTTTGTCATTTATTGTATTGTGTGCATTGGTGACTGTTTGTTTTCCTTGTAGGTGGAAACTCTTTATTTTAAAGGGGTTTCTCCTGGTATTTAGCCCTTAAAGCCTTATTTGGGGGTCAATTTGTGTTAATATCCTCCCACTTGGAACTATTTAAAGGGGCATCCCGGGTAGCAATTGCGTAAATCCCATATATACTTGGCGACTATAATCAATTATAGTATAATACTAAACACCATATGGAGGCATCTCAGGACAACGGGCATGCAGTTCCCTCTGCACAGACTCGGCAATGTTTTGGATGTGGGGCATCCCTTGCTGGGGATAACGCAATTCTTTGTGTCCCTTGTGCTCAATTAACTATTATGCAGCAAACTGGGGCCCAGGCTTCGGCGTCTGCGGCTTCTGCCTTATCTCCTACTCCGCCATGTCTTGTCTGTACCCCCAGTGATATTGTCATGGGGCGTGAGTCGCATTCTGATTTATGTGCCAGATTGGCTCATCTTGAAAAATTAATGTCTAGCTCTGTGGCCAAGAAGGCCTCAGCTAAAAGGAAACATTTGACTCAGGCCGTCCTGGTAAGTGAGTTGGAGAATTGTGAAATGCTTTATTGGTCTGATCCTTCTCAGTTAGAAGAAGGAGAATTATATGAGGATTCATATGTTTCTGATTAACAGCAATTTGTTGGTACTGTGATTGAGCAGGGTGAAGCTAGTGTTGTGGATACCCCTAAGGCTCTTGCTCAGTTATTTGAGGTTTTGGTTATTACTCCTCCTGAAGAAGTCCCTCCTCAAAAAGGGGAATTCTTTGGAGTCTCTAAACCTTGTTTAGAATTTCCAAATCAAAAGCATTTTGATGAAATTATTCTTAAAGAATAGGAGAAGCCTGCGCGGCTTCCTGGCATTCCCTTGGGCTGGGACAAGAAATATCCCTTCCCAGCTGATACTGTTAAGCGTTGGTCATCACCACCTGTGGTGGATGCCCCTGTGCTTTATTTATCCAATTCTTCTGTGTTGCATTCTCCTGACTCCACTACACTTAAAGATGGAGAGGATAAGCACATTGATCAAATGGCGTGCCACACTTTTTCCAGTGTGGGCTCGGCCTTGCTGCCTGTTGGTGCTTCTGCACTCATGACAGTGGCTATTAGGTCACATGTGCCACTCTGCTCCTCTTGAATTCCTTTTCATCATACACTCAACCCTTACAACTATTTATTTTGACGCGCTTACTATCTGGCCTAAGCAAACCGCTTTACAGTCTTGTCACCATTCAAGCAGTTATTGCCATTCTTACATACTTATTGTGACTCAATATCTTATTGACATCATCCCCACCTTCATCTTTTAGATTGTAAGCTCACAAGCACAAGTCTCTCTCTACTCACATACTCGTATTAATGTGTTATGTTTCATTTGACTCTTAATACTGTATGTATTATATGCATTCATCATCCTATTTCTGTTATATAGGATTCGTAACACTGAATTTTAAGTATCCTACTTGACCTACCCAACTGTAACATTGTACACCTATATGGAATAGAGAATTGCTTGAAACCTGCTTGAAACCTGAATTTATCCCCCTCCCCCAACAATGGGCTACCACAACTGGGAAATCCTTTATTAGGCTGAGCGGCTGCCACCCCCCCTTTGTTTCTTTTGAATTTGTGCAAGCACATGGTGTGTGGGGTCTAGGCTGTATTGCAAGGTCTTTGACCCTTCCACCCCATGGCTTGCACTTGAGAGGTTTAGGGCAACCTCAGGTAAGCCTGCTCCCAATTTATCTATTGCACTGTATGTCCCAAATGGGCTCTCAGAGATTAGAGTTAGGACTGCACCCCACAGAGGCACTTTGGCGTAGTGGTGCAGCTTAAGCATACTTCTGCAGATGTGTGTGACCGAGTCCTCTGTTTTTAACCAAGTTTAGAAACAGATTATAGGCTGGCCTGCAAGCTAACAGGGTTGAGTGCTGTGGCTCCTTTAAGACCTTTATTAGGCTTGTTAAAGCCTAATGTGAATTGTGGTCCTTCACCCCTGTTTAAACCCTTTCCTTTAGGGTTAACATCAGGGGTCCAGGAGAGCTTAAACCACTGTCAAATTGCTGACTTACACAAGCTCCTTTAGTGCCCCCCCCATATGGTAGAGTGATTCCCATAGTTTAATAAAACAGCAAGGGACACAGGGACACTGGCAGGGGAAATGTACTGAGCTATTGCTTGGCTTCCTTACCTGGCCAACTGTGTTATGCCACAGTGATCCTCTAAGACAGATCACTGAGGTCAGGTCAAAAAAAAGGTGGCAGGCCACTTGCCTCCATGGCTCCTCCACGCCCTGTGACCAGCTCATGATTAAATGGGTGGCTGCCGAGGCCTGTGGTTGATGCTGTCCTGTGAATAGGCAGTGCTTTCTCATGATCTACTCCCTCAACACCCCCTGTGGTGCTGTGGAGCACTGTTCATTCCCTCTTTGCCAGCCAAGCCCCCTGACACTGCTCAGCAGCATTTAACGCTTTAAGTGCAAGTCTACCTAGTGTTTTTGTCTGTTGCTAGACCATTTTCACTATTTTGTGCTACACATGTTCAACTGTGATTTTTGAAGGGATTTCAATTTTTTTTTTAAGTCTGGGCTTTAACATTTGTTTGTCATTTTTTAAGTGTATTCTCAATATTTTTGGGTTAAATATTTCCAAAAAACCATATTTGAAAAAAAATCATATTGTGTGTGAAATCCCCCATCTCTCCCAGGTACAACGGTACCACATATGTATTGGTAGACCACCTTTCTTCGACTGAAACAGCGCTGGTAATTTTCAGATAAAATACAATTGCTATGTGTACCTTGCATGTAAACAACCTTTTACATTTGAAATACCCCCCCCCCCCCCCCCCCCCCCCCACACACACAAACTTTATATTCTCTGGAAAAAGCCTCAGAAAAAAACAAGCTAGATCTGAAAGTGTAAGAGCCCCCAAACAGAATACCTTTATTCTTGGTGTGCCACACACCCCGCTTCACCTTTAATATTCTTCACTATTGGGTTAACTCACCGCCAGGTGACGCTGTGCAGAGAGGAAGTCTTGTAACGAGCCCCCTTCCGGCCTATATATACCTGGTACCTCCCATTTATCACCAGTATTTTTCTCTCTGCTTGACGACAAGACAGAAGATTGAAGTCTCCTGCTTACAGGTAGCCGGGGTCTTACCCCGGCACCCCCTTTTGGTCTATTTCTGCCTGGTTTTGATTGTTTATACCTTAATGGTGGATTGGAAGCCTCCCAGCCTAGGCTGCTCACTGGGCAATTGGTAGACGGCACTATAGGTGCCTAGGAGCTTATCTCCTCCGCTCGACCCCCTCTTTTGGGGGCAATGGGGCTATCCGGCATGGTGATCCGGAAATGGGATGCCCCTGTCCCGAGGGTCCCCTTAGCCCCTTACTCTCCCGTTACGGTCCCTTCTCCCTTCACTATGGGGGGGGGGGGGGGGGTTAGAGGGTTGTGTATTGTGTGTGTATTTCACTGTATGACTTTTTTGTAACATGTGTGTTTTACTTTCATGCACTTAGCAGACTGCACCGCATGTGTGCACTCGGTCTGATTGTTCCTCTTATTTCCTCTTAAAAGGACTTTCCTTGGTCTTGCAGATAAGTACTGGCCGGCTTGGCCAGCGTTTAGGTCTGCTTTAGGGGGCAGCTGGGGCTTGGCCGCGCTGATTGCAGGCTGGCTTGCTGCCTGAGCCTTTGCTATAGCAGCCTCCCTCCCCCCTCCCCCGTTGGTCTTTCCTTCCCTCCCTCCTCCTGCCTTTGTGTTGACCGGCCCCAGCCTCACTTCCTTCCTTCCTGGCTTAAAGGAAGTCACGTGGGGGGCTCGCTGCCACACATGGTTTGGTTTACTTCTTGCTGCTGGCTGCTGCGTCGTCCATACTATTGCTGCGGCCGCCCTCGGTTCCTTGCAGATAAGCGGCCCCACTATTGTTCATAGTGTTTTTAGACATAGGGGGGAGAAATCTATAAGGGGATTCATCATGATTGAGGGCAAGGGTTTTTCCTTTGGCTAGTCTTTCTTTTTTTAAAAAGGAAGGGAAAATTGGGAATATATATATATATATATATATATATATATATATATATATATATTCTATATTTATATATAGGTTATTAAGGGGATATTCTTTTTGAATTAAATCCTCCCAAAAAAAAAAAAAAAAAAAAAAAAAAAAAAAATTCCGGGACATTTACAACAAGCGGTTGCTTATATCAATCATCAGGGAGGGACTCGCAGTCTGAGTGCTCTCAGAGAGGTGTCCCTGATCCTGACCTGGGCAGAGGCCCATGTTCCTTGTCCCTCGGCGGTATACATTCCAGGAGTGGAGAACCAGGAAGCGGACCGGTTGAGCAGGGGCTCTCCCCGTCGGGGAGAATGGGCTCTCCATCCTCGGGTGTTTCGCTCACTGTGTCTCCGATGGGGGACACCAGAGGTGGACCTGTTTGCCTCACAATCGCAGGCTCCCGAACTTCGTGTCGCTCTCCCAGGATCCTCTGGCTCTGGCAGTGGACGCCATGTCCCTGAGCTGGGGGGATCTGGGATTTCTATACCTGTTTCCTCCGATACCCATGCTGGGCAGGGTGCTTCGGAAGTTGGCTCCGGAAAAGGTGTCCGCCGTTCTCGTGGCCCCAAGGTGGCCAAGGCGAGTGTGGTTCGCAGACATCGTTCGGCTGGCAGTGGACCAGTTCGTCCTGCCTCTTCGGCCCGATCTGCTCACTCAGGGTCGATTGTGTTACCCCAATTTACCAGCGCTGGGTTTGACGGCCTGGCTGCTGAAACCTCCATCTTGAAGGAGGAGGGTCGTCAAGACTCTGATCAGTGCCCGGAAGAGGTCTTCTTTGATCATCTACTATAGGACTTGGAAAGCCTACATCACTTGGTGTGAGATGAGATCTTTTACTTGTAGGGTCTTTTCGGTCTCCAGGATTCTGGAGTTTTTACAATCTGGGCTGGACTCTGGTCTTCAGCTAAGTACGTTGAAAGGGCAAGTTTCTGCCTTATCTATCTTTTTTCAGAAGCGTGTTGCGCTTCAGCCTTTAGTTAAAACTTTTTTCCAGGGGGTTACGCATGTGCGGCCTCCCAGGAAACCATTACTCCCGGTTTGGGATTTGAATTTGGTTCTTTTTGCTCTTCAGGCTCCTCCTTTTGAGCCTTTGCAAGATATTGCTTTGTCTACCCTGACTCAGAAGATTGTCTTCTTGGTAGCGATCACTTCGGTCCAGCGTGTCTCGGAATTGGCGGCCTTGTCTATCCAGGCGCCTTACTTTGAGAGGCATCAGGATAAAGTGGTCTTTCGGTTCAAGCCAGACTTTCTTCCTAAGGTTGTTTCTGCTTTTCATTTGAACCAAGATATTGTTCTTCCCTCCTTGTGTCCTAATCCTAAGAATGGCAAAGAGAGGGTTTTTGTTTGGATGTAGTACGCTGTGTTAAGTACTACTTGATTATCGCGTCTCCTTTTTGTAAGACGGATGCCTTTTTTGTTGTGCCCTATGGGCCTAAGAAGGGTTTGGCACCAGCCAAATCTGCCATTAGCAAGTGGATACGTCAGGTCGTTACTGCGGCCTATTCTGCTAAGGGGAAAGTTCCCCCTTTTCGTATCACTGCTCATTCTACTCGCGCCATTGGGGCGTCTTGGGCTTTTCAGCACCAAGCTTCTGTTGAACAAGTTTGTAAGGCCGCCACTTGGTCTTCTGTTCACACTTTTTCTAAGTTTTACAAAGTTGATGTGCGAGCCTCAGCGGACGCTGTTTTTGGCCGCAAAGTTCTGCAGACTGCAGTCATTTAAGTTATGCTTCACCTGGCCTTGAGTTGCCCATCCCTTGTGGACACTGCTTTTGGATGTCCCAATAGTGAAGAATATTAAAGATGAAGCGGGGTGTGTGGCACACCAAGAATAATACCATTTTGTGAGTACTCACCTGAAAAATGGATATTGTTGGTGTGCCACACACCCCGCTTCACTCCCACCCTTTTCGGTATTTCCGAATCCTTTATATGGTGAAGCTTTTTGTTTATATTAATTTATTTTGAGGTTACCGTTAAAATACTGGTACCTTGTCTTTCTGCTTTTTAATATACTGGTGATAAATAGGAGGTACCAGGTATATATAGGCCGGAAGGGGGCTCGTTACAAGACTTCCTCTCTGCACAGCGTCACCTGGCGGTGAGTTAACCCAATAGTGAAGAATATTAAAGGTGAAGCGGGGTGTGTGGCACACCAACAATATCCATTTTTCAGGTGAGTACTCACAACATGGTATTTTTTTTTTCCCAGCCTACTTGAGATTTTGCTCCCGCTGTTGACAGGCCATTTTTTACTGTTTAACTGTGATTTTTGCAAGAATTTCCATGATTATTATTATAATGTAACTGTAAACCGGACCTTCACCATGATTTATTGAAAAGCCCAAACCCTTATAAAATGATTCCCCAGCATCTAAAATTAATATATTTTTAGTTTTTAGTCACTTTCTTATTATTCTTTCCCCCACTGGGCTGCAACTCTGTTCAGAACTTTAGGATACGGGCGCGGGCATCTTGACTCAGAAGCATCACACTTACTGAGGATAGGAGAGCGGGATAAAGTACATGGGGGTGGGTTATAGCTGCGCTTTGCACAGACAGAGCAGAGCTGGGGACAGGGAAAGGACAGCAATCCCAGAATGCAGAGCAACACAGTCAGAAGACACTTCTGTTTGCAGGCTGCCTGATGCTCCATGAGCCACCATCTTGGATGTTTAAAGGCTCATAACATGCAGTAGTTACAAGTAGGATGATTTTTAATGTGAGCAATCTGTAAATACAGGGTGTGGTAAACATATAAGATATTTTTTATTCAGGGTGAAGGTCCGCTTTAAATGTATTTATTTGCTTGTCTTTGAATGCACTTGAGTTATATGTCATGTTTATGGCCTGGTGTCTAGAATTGTACACAATATTCTATATGGGATCTGACCAGTGACTTATCGAAGGGTAACATGATGCACTGGTCATCATGAGCAGTGCACCTATGCCCCTCTTGATGCCCCCAAGTATGTTTCCCTGGCAGCAGCTTCCTGGCATTGGTCACTACAGTTATGTTTAAGTTTAATTCCTCCTGGTTACATTGGCACCCCATATGTATTGGTAGAAACCCTTTCCTGTCCAAGAGACACCATAAACTGAAACAGCACTTTAGGATTTTTTCAAAGAAAATACAACTACTATGTGCACCTTGCAGTTTTTCAAGAAAAACAACCATTTGCATTTGAAATGCCCCCACAAATTATATATTCTCTTGTAGTACACACCTCCAGCTTTCTAGGTGTACCTGGCTTGTTGTCTTGGACAAAACCACATTTTCTCAAAAAATCAATATGAAAACAAGAAAAACAAGCTTATCTGAAAACACAAGGTCCCCTGAATAGAACAATACCCAACATGCTCAGGTACTTTTAACCTTTAACTGCCAGCCTACTTGAGATTTTTGTCCCCCAGGAAAATCATGTTTTCTTCAGCAGAGCTTGGACTTTAACATATAGACATATGTTGTTTGTAATTTTCTTGTGCTTCTACACTATTTTTGGTTGAAACCTGTGGGGAAAAAATGTTGTCGCTTTAAAAAAAAAAAAAAAAAAAAAAAAAACATCTTACAAGAAAATCATATTGTGTGTAAAAGCCCCATTCCTCCCAACAACTGTACCACATATGTATCCATACACACCTGTTCCCTCCCAGGAGACCCCGCAAACTGAAAAACTGATTTAAGAGATTTTGAAATAAAATACAACTACTATGTGAACTATCAAGGTTTTTTTTAATGGCATAGGTTCCCTCCTCTAAGGGGGGCACACTTTTTTGAATTTTTGGATTTTGGATACATTTTTTTTTTTTTTTTTTGTTTATTTAATGGTGTGGGTTTCACCTTTGCATGCTCTTCTGTCACGGGCTTTGAAAATGCAGGTAATAGGGCAGGAGTTAGGGCAAGCCACCGATTTACCTATCCATTTACCTATTGATCCATAATTTGAAGTGATCATCAGAAGCTGAGCTGTCAGAAGATTCCCTGCTGAAGACCCCGGGGGGGGGGGGGGTGCGCTTGACCTTGGGCGAGGGCCCCCCTGTGTTCTGGGTGCACTACTGTCCTGTGCCACCTTACACAGGTTCTGCGCCTCAGTCGGATCATCTGTCGTTCCCCTGCTGCTTCAGGCTCGGACTCATCGGAGCAGGATACCCAGGCTACCAGGTCCATTTATGTTCCAGGGTCCGTCCACAGATGGGGTTCCTCCTTCGAATGTGGCAAACAGGGTCACTCAGTTGGTCAGTGGCCTTTGCCAGCAGGGGCATTTTGTCTCTGCCCATCCAGGTGGGAGGGCTATGGCCAAGTGTAGGTATATTCAGATGGAATCCTGAGGATTCTAGCTTCTTCGTTAAAGACCTATTTAGGGGTGAATTCCAGTCAGTCGGAGGGGGAGGTGTAGCCCAGCAGCGAAGAGGGCCCGAAAGCCGTGCATGTGCCGGGGAACCCTCTGGATCACCCGACAGATCAGATTAAGGAGCTTATTGAGGCAATATTAAAGGTTCTGCACCTCTTTACTCCTTGACCAAAGAGGCAGCTGAAGGCTAAGTACCCCTTTCTGGATGAGGTGATCAAGGTTAGTTCGCCACCTGAACTAGAGGAACCATGTCCGGTCTGGCTCGGCACGCCATTATCTCTACTTCGGATTGGGAGTCCTTGAGAAACCCGGTGGATAGGAGGTTGGACCAGCTGGCCTGGCATACATTCTCCATGGTGGGGTCGGCTATGCTTCCAGCTCGCGCCACTTTCATGGCTGTTACGGCAGGCAAGGTCACGATGGTCGCCTTGCAACGCATGGGCTGGCTGAAACAGTGGTTTGCCGACACTGCTTCTAAGAGGATGCTTACCGCCCTTTTCAGGGGATCCTCTTCAGTGAGTCCAAAAAATGTAGTCTCAGGTCAACCAGGATATTGAAAAAAATGTCTACAATGGAGGAAGTTTTCCTTTCTCATTAGATATAACAATGAACCCTTTCGTGTGGAAACCAGCTTTCCCTGTCAAGATGTCCATCCAGGGACACTGTTTCTTAATGATCGGGTAGTCTAGCAACCAAGAGGCGTGGGCTAGAGCAGAAAAGTTGTAATTCCTCCTGTCAGTTTTAGAGCCTGGCATCCTGGATTTCTCCCTAGTCTGCTCTAGTCAGTAAATGGGATGGCATCTTAAAGATAAGTGTTGTCTGTGGTGGGGCTGGGGCTGCTGCTTTTGTTTTGTTCAGTTGTGTTCCTTATTTTATACGAATGTTTCACAATGTGTTAGGGATGCAGGAGTCACCCCAGGACCCAGGTCCCACATCCACTTCCCCAGGGGGGGAAATGACACTAGGTGTGAGGCGGCAGAGGTTCCAGGTTCATGGGTTGTTGAGCCTCTGGATGTCCTGGTCCAGAAGGCCATGGGTGGGAAGTCGACAAGTCTTCCACAGAAACGGAAACTGAGGACCTTGTTTCGCAGGTTGCTGAATTTTCACGCCTTCTGAAAGTTCAGATTTTCGACTTCAGGCAGCTCAAGGATTTTTTGGGTAAGTGAAAGCCACTGGGAAGGCCTAGATCCCAAGGGGCCAGGTGGCCCAAGCCCCCAGCCAAGCCCAACGAAAGTCTTGGCAGTGGTTATGGCGCTCCTGCGGTGGCAGGGTGTGCACATCGCTCCATACCTGGACAAATTGCCCTCCATGGTGATAACTTAGATATTATATTGGATACTCTATGGACACGAGCTCTTCTTCCGGAGGTGCATGGCTCTTCAGGAGGCGGTGAGCAGGTAGACTTTACACGATCAGGCAGGGCATGCGTATCTTTTGCCTGATGGTGTCTACCAAGCAGTTCTGTATGCCCAGTTCCACTCCGGGCCTCTACAAATGCTGCTCCTATCGAAATGTTTTTTATTTTATTGCACTGTTTCTAGTTGGGCACAATATGCACAGATTAGCATTCTTCCCTCCCGGGGCTGTACCTGGACTGTTTTTTAATTAAAGGAGATCATGCCACAGCATGTCCTATATAGGCCGAGAGGAGCTAGTAGTTTTCTTTTAGTCCCTGCCTACGGGTGAGATTAACCCACACATTGTTACTGGTGGTGCCTCATAATGGAAGAGGATGAGAAAATAAAATTACCGGTGAGTACACAAATTTCCCTTTTTCTGTGCTTGGCATTTAAATGGTTAAGCAACAGCTTGTGGTTTGTGAACCTCCTTATGTGAGACAAATAAAAAGGATTTTACAGTGAGTACTGTTGTAACACTTTTATGTTTGCCCAGAGGTGTTTTATGTGATTATCTGGGTGCTGCAAGGTTATGTGACTTTAAGTGTTTTGTCATTTTAGGGTCGACCTATTTTAGACACTCCTCTTAGTGGAAAGGCAGTGTTGAAGAGAAGCTTTGCTTATCCTAGCTTAATGGATGAGGACACAGTAGATGTTCCTGATACTCTGGATTCCTCCTTCAGTAAGGTAAGAGAAATGTAATTCTACAGTAAACGGAATGTAAAACAGATAATTTATCTTATCGTTTAAAGGTCAGCACCTAATGACATCTGGAAAATATTCTTTGTTTTTGAGCTCCTAGATGTAGTATTTTCAATGAGTAGTGGATTTTGAAAATGTTTTTAAAAGGACATGATTTTCTCTCTCTTGCCGTGTTAGCTTGTTGCTGGGTTTCTCTTTTGGACCAAGGAAAAATAGATTAAAATATGGTACGTATAACACAATATGATGGAAGTTTAATAAAAAAAAAAAAAAAAAAAAATGCTGCTGACACAGTGGACCAAAATACACAGTGGTAAAAAAAAAAATTAGTCTCAGGTCAACCAGGATATTGAAGAAAATGTCTACAATAGAGGAAGTTCTCTTTTCTCATTAGATATAACAATGAACCCTTTCGTGTGGAAACCAGCTTTCCCTGTCAAGTTATCCATCCAGGGACACTGTTTCTTAATGATTGAGTAGTCTAGCAACCAAGAGGCATGGGCTAGAGCAGAAAAGTTGTAATTCCTCCTGTCAGTTTTAGAGCCTGGCATCCTGGATTTCTTCCTAGTCTGCTCTAGTCTGTAAATGGGATGGCATCTTAAAGATAAGTGTTGTCTGTGGTGGGGCTGCTGTTTTTGTTTTATTCAGTAGTGTTCCTCATTTTATATGAATGTTTCACAATGTGTTAGGGATGCAGGAGTCACCCCAGGACCCAGGTCCCACATCCACTTCCCCAGGGGAAGTGACACTAGGTGTGGGGCGGCAGAGGTTCCAGGTTCATGGGTTGTTGTGTGTCCATCCCTTTGGGACACAAGCCAGCCTAGTTACAGTCAGGATCACTGTGCTGCAGAGGTTACAGTCACTGGGACTGGACACATAAGAGCTTGGCTGTGGGAGCAGTTTTCCTTTCTCATATACTCCGGTCTTAGCAAGCCAGAGATCAATTGGGGGTGGGGCGAATTTGCCTCCACATAGCGGATGCAGGCCCTTGCTGTGTTAAGGAGGTGGCACACCAGATAAATGGTTTAGATGCAAGAGAAAAGCTTCCAGGTGGCTCTCTAGCTTCATGTCTGTGACCTGTAGGGTAATATTCCCCACTTTCTTTCCAAAAGTTCCTTATTTCGTGGCACTCCCAGAAGATATGTAGGAATGTCTCTTCTTCTGTCGTGCATCTCCAGCACATATCAGGTACACTGGAGTTGAATTTACTTAATAAGGATGGAGCTCTGTACCATCTGCTGATCAATTTAAAGTTGGTCTCCTGTATCCTTGTTGAAATAGAGGATTTGTGTAAGCACCCTTGTGACCTTTTGTGGGGTGAACGTGAGTCCTAGATCTCACTCCCACTTGATTAGGTATGAATGCTTAACTGATCATCTGGAGTTATTAAAATGTCATATAGTGATGATAGGCCATGGCATAAAAGGACCTTTTCCCAAGCATAGTTTTTCAAAGGAGGTAAGGGAGCACTTTCAATCCGGGTGTTTACCTAGAAATATGAGTAAATGTGTGAGCTGCAAATTACTCCATCGAGAATGTGGATGTCTAAGTTTACCTCCTAACTCCTCCAGATCAGACCATTTATTTCTCTTCGCTCTAAAATAACACACATGGAAGTCAGTAGGCATGGCTAGGGAATGCAGGAATGCCTGATCACACCCCTGTGGGAAAGCTGGGTTTGAGAGAATGAACATCTTTGGAGAATATTCTGAAAATTCCCTTATTAAGTGGTAGAGTAAGCCCCCTTTGCTGGTTGGGTAGAATGACCTCTATTAAGATGGATCTTGTATTTTTTTTTTAGAGCTCTTCCAATCCTGATGGTGGGGGGGGGGGGGGGGGTGTTAAGAGAAATTATAGAAATTACAGGAGGCCATCATTAAATTCATATGAAAGGTAAATTGCAACGTTTGGGCAAAGAGTCACTCAGCAAAGGTCCAGGGAGGTTTTGGGGTCCTGTGCCTAAAATATTACTATGCGTCCAGAGTTGCTCAACTCTTGCGAGATATATAGGATGAAAGAAAGGGCGGAGGCAAGCTCCTATTTTTCTGGAATCATTGTTCCGGATCTCCAGAAAATTGACACCAAGTATTTCCAAGCTTAATTGAGATGTTATCCGTTTGGGACATGGTAAAAAGGAGGACAAAATGGGCCCGCTAACGTCGGGTTTTTAAAGCTGGGGTTGAAAGGAGACTATTCATGGTGGCGAAGTGTGGGTCTGAGTAGAGTGAGGCACGTCTTTAGGAATTCTAAACCAGCATCTTTGAACCTACTGTGCGATCAGTTTTCTTGGCTCCAAGGGAAAACTATAAGGCTATAAAAATTATATTATAAAATGAGCACCAGAGAGAAAGCGTGGGCTTTACTGACTTTGAAAAATTCAGCTTAGATTCTCTGGGGGGGGGGGGGGGGGGGGGGGGGGGGGGGGGGGGTTGGAAGGTATATCCTTGATCTACTCAATCAAACTCAACTCAATTAAAGCAGAAAACTTCCATTTTGGGATACAGCTGGTTCAGCTCGTTTTTTAAACAAGAATAGCAGGCACGCTCGTAAGAAGGCCAAGCCTACTCAGAAAGTACAATGCAGGCCATCTGTCATGTCCCACATTGCGTGTTTTATTTTACCCAGGGTAACTGCTTAATATAGTGGTTATTTTATATTTCATTTTAATTACATATGCTAAGCAGTGTGCCTTTAATTGCCTTTGTCCCTTCCAGGCTTCCTTAGTCTTGCTGTGATGCAAGCAGCTCCTCCCTTCTTCCCCTCTTCAGCCATTCTCTAGTTTGCATCCAAGCAGTGCACACCTGCTTCTCCCTCCTGCAGACTGCAATATTTTTACCTGCTGCTGGTATGGGTTACATCACAAGTTTTCTGCTGTACTGAACGTACATTTCAAGATTACTGCTTTAAGAGGTGCTTACTGCAAGATTCTGTACTGAAAAAAAGCTTCTGAAATGTTTTATATGTGACTAATGACAAAGCACATCCGTCACAGACACACACAGAGAAGGTGAAGCTTTCTTTCTTCAGGATCCACATTACTGCCATCTGGTGATTCAGAATCGTATAAAGACTATATACATCTGCTAAGATTGTTCAGTAGCCCTCATGTGCAGCTTGGCTATAGAGCTATATAGAGCTCCAGCATATGCGTATATTTAAGACTAAATCTTCCTCTACATCCAGCTTATATGTGTTATTGCAGCTTGGGAAGCCACAGCACAGCTGTCTCAAAGGAGCCCTTATCGAAATAACCTACATTTACTGTATGTCTCTAAGAGATATTCTAAGCATACAGCACGTCCTGTTCCAGATGTAGTAATAACATGTGGGGTAATCCTCCGCCTCCAGCGCCGTGCACTGCAGACATGTAGAAAACAAGCTCCTCCCGGCCCTACATATACCGGAGGACCTCCCACAAATCCCCAGATTTCTCTGCAGTGCTGGAACTGCGAAGACATGAAGTATCACGCTCTCGCAGGCGAGCGGGGCTTTACAGCCCGAGGCTCTGCAGGACTATTTCCACCCGTCCTCTTTGTAAAAGAATATGCCTCCCAGCCTGGGCTGCGTTGGTCAGGTGAAGGTAGGCAGCACCTAGTGTGCTTACGGAGCTAGACTCCACCGCAATCCCCCACCATAGGGTAGGCGGTTAAGGCAAATGGTGAGCCTTCAGTAGATGCCCCTCCCGCATCAGTGCCCCCACGCCCTGAGTAACGGTGAACCCCGATTTTGGGTCACCTTCCTCCCTAGATTCCCCCTTTAGTGGGGGGAAAAAGAGGGGGGGGTGCGTGTATGTTGGCCTATCTTGCCCTAATTACATCAGAGACTTATAGCTTTATCGGTTACCGAGTGTCAGAGCTGCGCTTCACACTTATGTTTAAGTTAGCCGCAGCGCCTTATTGTGTTTTTACTTGGTGCGGACGGCGACTCTGTTATTGGGCGCTACGGCATTTTTATCCCCGTATTCACCCTCTGTTTTCTCTCTGAGGTGATTTTCCAAAGTGGTTGTCAGTTACATAGCTACTGTCCTTTCTGATTGGCTGCGCGCCTTCGAGCCGCGTGCTCTCCGGTTGGGGGGGGCGTGGTCTGGTTTGGCGCGTTCCGCGTCATCTCCCGCTCTGGCCCGCCTTTCGTGGTTCGCTTGGCGCCATTTCTTTCTCACGTGCGCGTGGTGAAGCCCTCGCTGTTCTGTAAGTGCCCTCATGGGCGACCTTTCTTTAGCTTTTGCTTCTCCTCGCTTGGCTCTGACATCCCTGTTCCCCTTGTGTCTTTCAGACCGTGAACCTCAGTGGCTTCTCCCGGCCCGGTGTAGCGCCCGGTCCAGACCTTTTAAACAATCACTCCCACTTCCCAGCAGGTCATTGGGGCATCCAGGGTTGCTTTATAGCGTCAATCCCTACTGGCATATTGTATATAATAATCACTATATGGAGGCATCTCAGGATATTGTGAACGGGGCTCCTTTGGGACAAGCCCGTCTGTGTGTAGCTTGTGGGGTATTGCCTAGCAGCGGTGACAATGCACAGGTCTGCGTCCCTTGTGCTCAGCAGGCGCTAGCAGGTATCCCCACCTCTTCCGAGGCTGGGCCCGCACCTCGCCTTGCTTCCCCTACTCCCCCAAGCCTGAGCCTAACCCCCAATACTAGTGGGGATTCTCATACTGATTTGGCCACTAGACTGGCTAGTGTGGAAAACTTACTTGCTGGCTCCTTGGCGCGCAAGGCCACTGCTAAGAGGCGTCATTTGAATCCTGAATCTACTATTCTTCCTATAGAGTCTGATGATTTATTGCTTTCCTATGCACATTCCCCCTCAGAGGAAGGGGAACTGTTCTCTGACTCATACGACGACGAGTCCAGGGATAGGAAGAGTCTGGTTCTGATAATTGGTCCTCGGACGACATTAATAGACTGCTGACCCAGATCTTTGATGTGTTATCCCTCTCTCCCCCTGCCGCGGCTCCCCGGCAAAGGGGTGATCTGTTTCACACCGCTAGGGCGCGGTTGGAGTTTCCCGGACAAACTCATTTCAATAGCCTTGTGCTGAAAGAATGGGAACATCCCAGCAAACTCCATGGAGTTCCTAAAGCTGTGGATAAGAAATATCCCTTTCCTGCCGACCTGGTCAAGTGTTGGACATCGCCACCCGAGGTCGATGCCCCAAGTCTGTCCAACACCTCTATTATGCACTCTCCCGACACTACTACGCTGTGGGATTTGGAAGATCGGCGAGTTGACCAACTGGCATGCCATGCCTTTGCATTTGGGGGAGCGTCGCTCCGCCCAGTTTGTGCCTTAGCCATTACGGCGGTGGCGCTCAGGACGGTGGTTAAGACTGCTCTTGAAGGGGCGGATGACTTGCCCTCTGATGCTGCCAATGCTCTGGCCACCTGTGAGACTTTTGTGAACTATATCCTATCCGCATCGGACGATGCTATTAAACTAAGCGCTAGATCTTCTGCTCTGGTGGTAGCCATACGCCGAGCCGTCTGGTTGCGCCAGTGGGCCGCTGATAACGTCGCTAAGGCCCTGACGGGGCTTCCTTTTAAGGGGCTGCGCCTGTTTGGAGAAAGGTTAGATATTTTTGCCAAGGGTGGCAAGTTGCCTCAGCGCAAGTGTCAGATTCGGCCCTTTCGTGGCCCAAGCTCCCACTCGACCCCCTACCGTGGGGCTAAGCAAGGTAGAGGAGTGTCCTTCGCAGGGTCTCGCGCAGAACCCTGGAACAAGAACAGAGGACGCCGTCCCAGTTCCTCCTGGGGGCCCAAGCCCAAAGCCCCTCCCAAGACTCCCCAGGCATGAAGGGGCGCCCTCGCCCGTCTGGGTGGGGGGACGTCTACAGCACTTCGAGCATGTCTGGAGACGCCACGTCTCAGACCGGTGGATTCAGGAGGTAGTGTCCTCCGGTTACAAGATAGAGTTTGCTGTACTGCCCCCTACCAGGTTCGTCGGGTCCCGGATCCCACAGGACCCTGCCTCAGCTCGGGTCTGGATGCTGGCTGTGCAGGACCTTCTAGACATAGGGGTCATTTGCAAGGTCCCCTTAAGAGACAGGGACATGGGGTTCTATTCCAACCTTTTCACAGTGCCCAAGAAGGACGGGTCAGTCAGACCCATTCTGGATTTAAAAATCCTAAACAGATTTGTCAGAAACAAACATTTTCGCATGGAAACTCTGCGCTCGGCCATTTCCTCGTTGCGTCCAGGAGACTTCATGACATCTGTGGATATCAAGGACGCTTACCTGCACGTCCCGGTGTTCCCAGGACATCAAAGGTTTCTCAGATTTGCGCTGCTGGATCAGCATTACCAGTTCGTGGCCCTGCCATTCGGCCTCACGTCGGCTCCCAGGGTGTTCACCAAGGTGCTGGCAGGGGTGATGTCACTGTTAAGACTAAGGAGCATACGAGTTTTGCCCTACCTGGACGATATACTCATCACCTCTCAGTCTCTGCGGAAAGCAGAGCTGGACACTCGGTTGGTAGTGTCCACCCTGGAGTCATTCGGCTGGGTGATCAATTAAAAGTCCTCTCTGTCCCCCTCCTCAGTGACCCCGTTCCTGGGGATGATTCTGGATACAGTTCAGTCAAGGATATTCCTTCCTCAGCAGAAGGTGGAAGCTTTGACAACCCAGGCAAGGTCCCTGCTTTCGAGCCCTCATCCCTCCATCCAGCAGGGAATGCAGTTGGTGGGCTAGATGGTGGCAAGCTTCGAGGCGGTGCCCTTTACCCAGTTCCATTTGAGAACTCTTCAGTCTGTCAGTCTGGAACAAGGACCCAGCGTCCTTGGACGAGATCTGGGTGCTCCCCCCCCTCGGTCAGACAATCCCTTGCATGGTGGCTGGACCACAGGAACCTGACAAGGGGCAGATCCTTCCTGGCTTCCTCCTGGGAGACGGTCACAACGGATGCCAGTCTGTCGGGCTGGGGGGGATTCTGGAAGTCCCTGCGTTTCCAGGGGAGGCCCAGATGGGCCCCATTAATGTCCTGGAACTCAGGGCGGTCAGATTGGTGCTGGAACAATTGACCCAGCACCTGAAGGGTCTGGCGGTTCAGGTACGCTCAGACAACAGAACGGCGGTTGCCTACATCAATCATCAGGGAGGGACCCGGAGCAAGGGAGCTCTACAGGAAGTGTCTGATTCTAGAATGGGCAGAAGCCAATGTCCCATGCATCTCGGCTGTATACATTCCGGGCGCGGAGAACCTGCTGGCAGAAGCTCTGAGCAGGGGATCGTCTCGTCAGGGGGAATGGTCCCTCTGCAACAGGGTGTTTCAGGCCCTGTGTCTCCGTTGGGGAGTGCCAGACGTGGATCTGTTTGTGTCCCGTCACAATCACAAGCTCCCGAGCTTTGTCTCAGGATCCTCTGGCTCTGGCCACGAAGCCCTGTCAATGTCTTGGAAGGAGTTTCGGCTCCTGTATGTGTTTCTACCAATTCCCCTTCTGGGCAGAGTTCTGCGCAAGATTGCTCTGGAAGGGGTACCCGCGATTCTGGTGGCCTCAGGTTTCAGAAAACCTTTGCCCAGCACCCTCTTATCAAGACCTTCTTTCAGGGATAACCCTTATCGCCGGAGGGCTTCACCGCCCGAGACGTCCTTTTCCCAATCGTAAGAGGTGCTGCTGGAATTCCAGAGTCGTCCGTGAGGAAACAGGAACAGCCCTTACAAGG
Source organism: Gastrophryne carolinensis (assembly GCA_027917425.1). Taxonomy (NCBI): domain Eukaryota; kingdom Metazoa; phylum Chordata; class Amphibia; order Anura; family Microhylidae; genus Gastrophryne; species Gastrophryne carolinensis. The sequence continues at coordinate 130,760,482 of CM051243.1, read as the reverse complement.
GCTAGTGAATTGTAATATAGCGTTTCCTCCAATAAGAGACAGAACTTCAGTATTGAGGGTGAAGGTGAAGTCAACTTTATTAGTGCCACACTGTGCCTTATATGCAAGGCTCCATGCAGGGGGACCTCCCCCGTGGACCTGATGGAGGACTGCATGACAAATACACGGACCAATGGGAGCAGGGCACACAATCCCTCAACTCTGCCGGTGACGCAATAAGCAACACAATAGACGTCTGTAACACAATCAATCAGAACAATGGCAGTCTAACACAATCAATCAGAACAATGAATAACGTAATCAATCAACACAATGGCAGTCTGTACATGCTTAAGAAAAGGAAAGTAATGAACCTGTGTAAAGTCCAAAGGGCAGAGAGTCTGTCACAAGGGGGTCACTCATGTGCGGCCTCCTCGGAAACCTATGGTTCCTGTTTGGGATTTAAACTTGGTGTTATCGGCCCTGCAGGGTGCTCCTTTTGAGCCTATTCAGGAGGCTGCTCTCGCTGTTCTCACGCTCAAGGTCGTATTCCTGGTTGCTATCACTTCTGTTAGACGTGTATCTGAGTTAGCGGCTCTATCTATTCAGCCTCCCTACTATGAGAGACACCAGGATAAGGTGGTGTTTCGCTTCAAGCCAGACTTTCTGCCTAAGGTTGTGTCTGCATTCCATTTGAATCAAGATATTGTACTTCCTTCCTTGTGCCCTAATCCTAGTAACCCTAAGGAAAGGGTTTTGCATTCCTTGGATGTGGTTAGGTGTGTCAAGTATTACCTGGTTATCACTAAGGCTTTCAGGAAGACGGATGCTCTCTTCGTTGTGCCTCACGGGCCTAGGAAGGGTTTGGCTCCCGCCAAGTCTACTATCAGCAAATGGATTTGTCAGGCTGTGGTTAAAGCCTATACTACTAAGGGGAAGTCTCCCCCCTTTCGTCTTACTGCTCATTCTACTCGAGCTGTTGGGGCTTCTTGGGCTTTTCAGCACCAGGCCTCTGTGGAACAAGTTTGCAAGGCCGCTACTTGGTCTTCTCTTCATACCTTTACAAAGTTTTACAAGGTTGACGTTAGGGCCTCAGCTGATGCTGTGTTTGGCCGCAAGGTTTTGCAGGCGGCAGTAGTTTAAACTGCTTGCTGTTGCCTTTTCTGTTGGGGATCCCACCCTACTTTACGGACACTGCTATTGGATGTCCCACATGTTATTCTAAGCATACAGCACGTCCTGCTCCAGGATAGTAATAACATGTGGGTAATCCTCCGCCCCAGGTGCCGTGCACTGCAGACATGTAGAAAACAAGCTCCTCCCGGCCCTACATATACCGAAGGACCTCCCACAAGTCCCCCCAGATTTCTCTGCAGTGCTGGAACTGCGAAGACATGAAGTATCACGCTCTCGCAGGCGAGCGGGCCTTACGGCCCAAGGTCCTGTGGGACTATTTACACCCGTCCTCTTCAGAAGAAATATGCCTCCCTGCCTGGGCTGCACGGGTCGGGTGAAGGTAGGCAGCACCTGGTGTGCTGAACGGAGCCATGCTCCACCGCAATCCCCCTCCATAGGGTAGGCGGTCAGGCCGATGGTGAGCCTCTGGTGGATGCCCCTTCCGCAATTCTTGCCCGTGCCCCTCACAGACTTAGTCCATGGAAAAGAAGGGGGGGGGGGTATGTGTGGCAGCCCTAGTGTTAACTTTCACGTTTAGACCTTGGTTCGTGTTTATTGGGGTCAGTGTCGCGCTTGATACAGTGCGAGCCGTCGTTTTCATTAACAATCTGCCTAGTCGGCAGCATCATTCCAGCGTGTCAGCATTTTAGATGTACGCCTTGTTACCAACTGTTCTACGTGTTTGCCGCTGGTTAGAGCGTCGTGCTCTTTGGGGGAGACGGAGGCTCGGCATGACGCGCTTCGCGTCACAGCCCGACCTGGCCCACCCCTCAAGGTTCGCTGGCGCCATTTTCTCTATCTTCGCCTGCACGCACGGTACGGTTCGCCTCCTCCCTTGGTCATGTAAGTGCCCTCCGGGGCGGCATGGTTCTATGTCTTTCAGGCTGCGCATGGCACTGACTCCACCCCTCTTGTCCCATTATGTCTTTCAGACGCCAGGACTTCGGTGGCTTCCCCCGGCCTAACATATAGTACAGGGGGTCCACTTTACAAATTCTCCCACGTTACTAGCGGGTTTTTGGGGCATCCAGGGTTGCCTATTGCATAAATCCCTGCGGTCATACTGCTTAATAATAATCACCATATGGAGGCATTTCAGAATTATGTAACCGGGGTCCCTCCAGGACATGACCGGCCGTGTGCAGTGTGTGGTCAGCCCCAGGCTGAGACTGACAGGGCACGGGTCTGCGGACAGTGTGCTGAACAGGCAGGTTTGCCAACGGAGGCACCTCCCTTCCTTACTCCCGTCTCCCCGCTCCCAAATATCACTCATGACGAGTCCCACTCGAGCGGGGATGACCTGCAATTAGTGCCGCACCTGTTGCCCACGGCGGAGCAGGTGCTTTCTGGATTGGCGGAGCGTATGGGCCCTGGTAAAAAGCGGCCCCCTCCCCGGTTCCTGACGATACCAATGACTCTGCTGATATGCAGGACCCTAACCCTTCTGAGGAAGGTGAGCTATTCTCAGATCCGGGCTCCTCGAACGGGATGCCCGGGGGCTGCGATGATTCTGAGCCCGGTTCTTGGGGTCTGTGTGACACAGATGAAATTCTTATTAAGATTTTTGAGGTTTTGTCAATCTCCCCACCTGGGGAGATCCCCAAGCCTAAGAAGGAGAGTTTCCATACAGCGCCGCCGCGCTTGGAGTTCCTAGAACAGGAACATTTCCAGAATCTTATATCCCAAGAATGGGAATCGCCTTGTAAGCTTAAAGGGGTCCCAGGTGTCTGGGAATGGAAGTACCCTTTCCCTCCCGATGTGGTTAATTTATGGTCAGCTCCCCTGGTGGTGGACGCACCGGTTATAGGGATCACAACCCCCCCCCCCCCCCCCCCCCCTTTCATGACTGCTCCTTTTTACCGTACCCTTCGGGATGCCGAGGACCGGCGCATTGGCAGACTGGCTTCCCACGCCTTCTCGTGTGCTGGGACGGCTCTGTGCCCGGTTTGTGCGGCGGCCATCACTGCGGTGGCCGCCAGGACTCTTGTCAGAAAAATACTAGATCACCGCCCTGAGGACCTCCCTTGGGGGGTGTTTAATGCGCTATCAGACTGTGAAGCGTTTGTGAAGTTTATTCTATCAGCACTGGATGACACCATTAAGATGTGTGCTAGAACCTCAGCCCTTGTGGTAGCTATTCGCCGCCTGGTCTGGCTGCGACAGTGGGGTGCTGACGAGGCTACAAAAAAAGGCTCTCACTTGCCTTCCATTCAGAGGACGGCGGTTGTTTGGGGCCCGTTTGGACCTTTTTGGTAAAAAGGGTAAAGCACTCTTGCGCAGAAGGCCGCTCCGGCCTCCACGAGGCAGGGTCACCCCTCCACCTCCCTACGTTAGTGTCAAACACAAACCTGAGGTGTGCTTCCAACTGTTTGTGGTGGATTTCCACCATGGGGCGGGCAGGCAGCGCCCTGGGCCTTCTGGCAGGACTAAGTCCAAATCTGCCAAGACCTCCCAAGCATGAAGGGGCGCCCTCGCCCTCCTGGGCGAGGGTACTGCTGCAGCAGCTGTCTCCCATCCAGGAATATACCTTCTTCTTCTGGTGGTTCCAGGATCTAATTCCCCTGGACACAGGATGGCTTTTGCTGGGCGGTCCCACTCAGTGATTGTCAGGGTGCTTCTAGCCCCTGCTTTTCCTTCAGGAATTGGCGCAGGCCGGACTGGGCCTACAGTGTTTGGGCTTACTTACAGGTTGCCCTTAACGGTATGGGGATATGGCCTCTATATTATCCCTCCTCCCCCCTTCAACAGTATGAGGCAGTCTGGGCCACGTTGGCCTATGGCAGGCTTGGCAATTCTACCTTCACAGGTAGTCCCTATATGACACCTCTGTCGTGGGTCACGGGCCCCCTGTGCAGGGGGGGGCTTCCGGCCTCTTGTGAAGTACTAGATCTTCTCAGTTTCCCTTGTGTCTGCTGGACACCAAGACCATTTCTAGATAGTGTTGCAGGACCAACCCTGCGGATTGAGCCATTATTTGGGGCCTCTCTTTCGTTCCCAGGCTACTCGCCATGGCACGAATGGGGGTGATGTCTCTGACACACCTGGGGGGGGGGGGGACCTACCGGGTCGTCTTCCTTACTCCCCAGTCTCTGCATCAGGCCGAGTGGATTGGTCGGCCAGCGGTGTCCCCTGGGAGCTACTGGATGGTTGCTCAGTCACCTCAATCCCTCATGGTCCCTTATCCGCTATCCCCCATTCCTGGGATTCGGTTCAGGCTCGAAGACTTCTTCTCTGGCAATAAGGGGACTCCTGGTTACGGGGGCTCTGCCCCCCTTTACTGGCACCTTACCTTCACCAGGCGCGATGGCAGCTGGTGGCCCCGTTGGTGGCACATCAAGATGATGTCACTTATATACCGAGCCCTTGGGCTCTTCGGCACAGTAGGTTATCGAGCTTACATATGTTCCAGCACCCTGGTGCTTGGTCTGTGCTCATTCCCCCTTGGTAAGGTGGTTCCTCTTGAGCTTCTCATATTTAAGGGCCCCTTCCTTACTAGCATCTTCCAGTGAATGGTCATCCTGGGTACCAAGTCTCGCAGGTTCGGCGGGGGAGGGGAATTTCTTCCACAATCCCCGTGGTTTCTAGGTAGGGTCCCCTAGAGGGTCCATCTTACCTGCTGGTTTTGTTGAAACGGTGTGCCCCCGTTGACTCTATATGGCTGGACTTTTCCTCCTTTAGGATCGGTCGGTGGCCTGTTTTACTACTGGTCTAAAGATTGAGGCAGGATGCTCCCTCTGGAGGGTCCCTGATCCTGCCTTGGGCGGGGGTCTACTTCCCCTGCTTCTCAGCGGTATTCGCTTCAATGCATGCTCTTAGCGGCAGGTTATGCTAGCCTGGTGTCGCCCGGGGAGCCTAGCGTGGCTCTGTCGGGTCTCCCTGCTAACGCAGGGGCTCTGCCCTTGTTTTTGCTGTCCCAGAATATTCTGATTCTGGTCTGGGGGGCTGAGTATTTTAGGCATGGACTTGTTATTTATATGCCTTCTCTTCATCACCCTACTTGGGGGGTTCTGCGCACGGTTGGCCTGATAGAGAGTCCCGTGAGATGGATGGCCTGGCTGGCCTTATGAGCTGTGGCTCGCAGATGCCTCTGCTGCAGTCTGCTGACCTGTTCGCTCTCTCAGGAGTGCGGTTCTACTTTTGTCAGGCCCCTTCCCTTGTCCCAATATAAGGTCCCTGTCTGGGGATTGACAGCTGATTCATTCACCCCCTTGGTGACAGACCTTATCTTCTGGATGACTTAGTATATGGGGGGCGGGGAGCGAGCTCCCCAGCTTCCACTTCCTCCGTCTATGGGGTTTTTTTGTGGTAAACCATATTGATTGGCATGAGCCTTGGTCTCTTCCCTGTTAAACGTTCTCGGTTCCCATGGCCTTAAAGTCATTACAGCGTAAGTTGGGGTTGGCTCCCCATCCGGGGACTCTGACGGTGCAGGTTCTGTCCTGGCCTTTCCTGCAGGAATCTGGTTCTGTCGCCCTTGTGGGGAATTCCTTTGGGGATTGCTTAGTTGCTTCTCCCAAGTAGTCCTATGGTCCCTGTGGGGATCAATTTTCATCTTTATCCTGCGGATTTTCCTGGGAATTTTTGCTGGACGCTGTCTGAGCTGCCTGGTAGTCCAGGTCGCTTCTCTGGGGCCTCCTGACTCCGTCAGTCGTGTGCCTAAGAAGGTGGATCTGGTTTCTTAACCTTGGCTCAGTATATATATATATATATATATATATATATATATATATATATATATACAGATGTATATGGCTACAGGCACCCCATACCTTGGGGGTGTTCCTTCTTACGACGGGCCTTCGGTACAAGTGGTCTGTAGGATCAGCATTTTAGTCCTTTAGTCTAACTATGGACTTTATTCTTAATAATACTTATATGAGGGGCTACATTCCCTCTACAGGTGTTGCACTTTTCCCCATGAGGGTTTTCATGGCCCTTAGGGGGACTGATGCTCTTGGTGTCTACGGCGCCTCCGTATGTATGCGCCTGATATCCCCTTCCAGCGCCATTGCGCCCTTGGATTATTCCTTCTGGATGTTCCCTGATCCTGAGTGAAGCCTTGGCTTCGTGATAATTAGGGGTCAGTATTCCCGCCTTGCTCGGGTGACCTGTTATGTTTCCCTTAGGGGGTGTTACAAGTTTTGCCACGAGGCTTCCTGGCCTGGGGGCTGGTTGGGTCATTGCACTGACCTATATTTCTCTTTATGGGACAGATTCTCCCCTTTTTCTGTTTATTCCGTTCTACTGGTGCCTGGGTACCACTGGCCCTTCAGCACCAGGGTTTTTTCTGTTGATTAAGTTGCTAGACTTATGGCCTGTCTCTGTTCATACCTTCCGGTCTGGTTATGAGACTGACGTTAGAGCCTTTGCTCATGTCATGCCTGTTGCAAGTTTTGCGGGTGACAGCGCCTTTACTGTCCGCTGTGCTTTGTTTTTTCCTGGTGATCCCACCCTGCTTATGGACACTGCTATTGAATGTCCCACATGTTATTACTATCCTGGACCAGGACGTGCTGTATGCTTAGAATAATACAACTCTGTGAAGTACTCACCTGTAGAGTTGATATTATATGCATACAGCACGTCCTGCTCCACCCCACTCTGGTTCACTTGTTCTGGATCCCCTGTATGGTGATTGTTATCAAAAGATATTATTACCAGTTTTTCTGGGTGGTTGTTCCTCCCGGCTTCTCTTCTCACTGCTTTTCAATGCTGGGGATTTGTAGGAGGTCCTTCGGTATATGTAGGGCCGGGAGGAGCTTGTTTTGTACATGTCTGCAGTGCACAACGCCTGAGGCGGAGGATTACCCACATGTTATTACTATCCTGGAGCAGGACGTACTGTATGCATATAATATCAACTCTACAGGTGAGTACTTCACAGAGTTGTATTATTACTACATCTGGAGCAGGACGTGCTGTATGCTTAGAATAATACAATTCTGTGAAGTACTCACCTGTAGAATTGGTATTATACGCATACAGCACGTCCTGCTCCACCCCACCCTGGTTTCACTTTGTTCTGGATCCCCTGTTTGGTGATTGTTTTCATCGTTGTTATTGCCAGTTTTGGGTGGTTGGTTTCTCCTGGCTCCTCATTCTCACTGCTTTTCAGTGCTGGGGATTTGTGGGAGGTCCTCCGGTATATGTAGGGCCGGGAGGAGCTTGTTTTCTACATGTCTGCAGTGCACGGCGGCGGAGGATTACCCCACATGTTATTACTACATCTGGAGCAGGATGTGCTGTATGCGTATAATACCAATTCTACAGGTGAGTACTTCACAGAATTGTATTTTTTAAGTACATTTGTGGAGAAGTGATTTAGACTTTGCCCATATCATCGTTTTTCTCATAGGTGACTCATACCTGCCTCCCTAGCCTGAACCTTATGGACTTGTTACATAGCATTTGTGTTTCTGGGCAGCTTGCCAACTCACATGTTGTTCCTTTTTCTGCAAACATCTCTGCATCCCAGAGACTTTATGCTCCCAGCACAAAATACAGATCCACAGCCCAGTTATACAGCAAAACACTGTTTAAAACCTACATTAAAATTGAAGGGAAATCTTGAGAATAGGACTCAAGAACTGCTTTCCAAAATCAGCCAGAGACTGTATTAACCCATTGAGTTACTCTTACTCAATGATGTATTACTGGAGGCTGCTCGAAGACAACTTTCAACACTTTATGGGAATTATATGCTTTTAACTCAGAAGCATATTGCCACCTTAGAGATAATTAAGTCGGACCATCCATTTGAGTTTGAAAGCTTCCAGCAGGCAGATGTGGCAATCAGGGAAGCACTTTCTTCTGTGAGTTCATCAGAGACATTGCCAAGACGAAGAATGATCCAAGCTTTTCCTTTGGTGAACTTGGTGGACCTGGTCCATCCTCTCCTGCACTTAGCAGCCCCTACCCCAACTACAGAATCTGCAGGGGTCCAGTGTCCATGAAAAAGATTGACGTTCTTCCTACATCTTCGTCGGCTCCTGATAAGGGCAACCATGGGGCCAGGATTGAAAACCCTAACTGTCAGTTGACCTATTCACAAGTTGCCTCATCCTCTGAAGAAGTGCATAGGCTTCAGAAAGAAACCATTCAAATAATGCAAGGAACTTTTAAATAAATTTAGGTTATGTTTCAGATGTTGTGCTTCCACAGAACACATAGCCAAGGACTGTAAAATCCCCATCAAGTGCATGGAGTGCGACAGCGAAGACCATGTGCAGGCACTTCATTCATATGAGCAAAGCCCTGCACTACCTGCTGATTCCTCTCCTGTGTCACAGCATGGCGGTGAGGATACAAATCAAACTGCAAGACCTACCACAGTATCTTCTTTACGTACAGAGGTTTGTGGTGAAGTCCTTTATGACAAATCCTGCTCAAAATATGTCTAATCAAGGTATACCTTAAAGGCCATCCAGAAAGGACTCTAGAGGTTTATACCTGGACAATTAGAGCCATTGATCGCTTACAAGATCAGAACCTTTCGACTGTTTCAACCTGAAAGGAGAGACTTTCCCTCACACTCTGGGTACCTGTAGCATCATCGCTGAAGTCTCTGGAAGAAAAGCCATCGGTCTGATGGTGGCTCCTGTCCAAAACAATATTGAACTACCCTTGCCTACGCTTCTGGAGTGCAACCAGATACCATCCAACAGAGAGGAGATACACCAGAGGCTGCTCGTCATCACCCCCACCTGAGGTTAATAGCTGTTAAAATACCACCTCTTTGCCAAGATCTTGCTGCTTCTTGGCAGAGACATCATCCAAGTACGCAAGGTATGGTGGCAGATGAATGGACCAGATGACGCTCAGTTTGCTCAATGTCTTGATGTAGGTTGGGTCATCATAGGAAATTATTGCTTAGACAAAAGGAAGAAGCCTACACCAGTTACGTTGTTAAAGACACAGATCATGCTGAATGGTCCCAACTGCTTTCTTGTGCTATCCCCATACCATTACTGCATGAAGGAAAAGCTAAGCAGTAGCGAGTGTCGGCAAGAACTTCAAAACAATACCACCTCAGGATGACAACCTGGGAGCAAAAGTACCTAATACAACCAGTGACAACTATTTGGCACCTACAGACTTGAAAACAGAAGCACATGTCTTCAGAAACAACCCCTCTCCTGCAACCCATGGATTAAGAAGGACAGTGCCAGTCCCACAAGATCATCTCAAACAGCCCGCAGATGATGAAAGCCTTTTCCTCTGACAATCATGCTGTCAACTTAAAGGACCTTGACCTTAGTTCTAAAATTCCTTCTATGCAGCGCAGCCTAGGCTTGTTATGGGACATCCAGCCAGATACCTTTACATTCCAGGTATCAAGTTAAGAAAAACCTTTCACTAAATGTTTGGTCCTGTCTGTTGTCAACAGTATCTATGATCCCTTAGGATTTATAGCTCCAGCAACCATTCGAGGCAAAGTACTGCTGAGACAGCTTACTACAGAGAACATAGACGTTGACACCTTTCTACCTCCTGAGAAAAGGCAAAGGTGGGAGAAATGGGGGAGTTCTTTGAAAAAATTGGAACAACTTCAGGTCCCACGCTGCAATGCTCCAAGCTCTATTTCTACTGCCGTCAGGCATTTTCTCAGAGACGTCTGTCGAAGCCATCACCGCAGTAGCCTACTTGAAGGTCTTAGGAACCAATAACAAACTGTACTGTGGATTTGTTCTAGAGAAGGCTAAGTTAACCCCAAAACCAGCTGTACCTGTAGACTTGAACTTTGTGCAGCTGTGTTAGCAGTGGAAATTGCTAAAGTCAAGGTAGCAAGTGGGTGCCCAGAGCGAGTCTTTTATTCTTAGTATACAGTATGTCCTGCTCCAAATCTAATACTTACACTTAGGATATACTCCGCCAGATGGCGCTGGACTGCAGAGACATCAAAAATAGGCTCCTCCCGGCCCCTCAAATACCCAGGGACCTCCCACAAATCCCCAGAATTTCTCTGCAGTTTGGCTGCAAAGGATGAGAAATGGCTCTCTACTCGCAGGTGAGCAGGGCTATTAGCCTGCGGCCCTGTAGGACTATTCCCACCCGTTCCACTAGTAATATGCCTCCCAGCCTTGGCTGCGCTGGTCGGGTGAAGGTAGGCAGCACCACTGTTAGGTGCTTAGGAGCGCTGCTCCACCGCAATCCCCCACCAACGGGTAGGCGGTTCAGGCTTATGGTGAGCCTCTATGGGATGCCCCTTCCGCACTAGTGCCCCCTTGTCCCTGCCCATCGGTGGGCCCTGTTTAAGTGGCCACTGTCCTCCCTCATCCTCCTTGTAGCCTTCAGGGGAAAAGAGGGGGGGGGGGTGTAAATGTGTATGCTATGCATTCTGTGTTTTACACTCTCTTTCCATTCTGTTTAGTCTTGTGTCAGCCGCCGCGCTGACTTGCCTTTACTGTCTTTTTAAAATTGCCGCCGCTGCGCGCTGACTTGGTTCCGCGCTTGGCGGCGACATTACCTCAGGCGCTGGTGCGCCATCATTGGCTGCTTGCACGTTCTGGCTTCACGCTCTTTGGGGGGGCGGGGCCCGTCTATGGCGCGCTCCGCGTCATCGCTGATACCGGCCCGCCCCTCGAGGTATACCGACGCCATCTTTAACCTGCTTGGTTGGCCCATGCGCGACGGACCCCTACCTACCGCGGTCCGTAAGTGCCCTCGCGGGCGGCTTTATATCTTTCACTTTTGTTATTGTGTGCTTACAGGTCTTGTCTGCTTATGTCTTTCAGGCGGGGCAAACCCTTTTTGCTTCTCCCGGCCCTGTATTAGTATATAACTTGTAGGCTTTGTAAAAATAATACTCCCACTTCCCTAGCGGGTTATAGGGGCATCCGGGGTTGCTATATAGCGTTATTCCCTATCGGCGTATAGCACCGCTATAATCACCATATGGAAGCATCCCAGGATAATGTGACCGGGGTCGCTTCGGGACAAGACCGCCTGTGTGTAGCGTGTGGGCAGCCTCATGCTGACGCTGACAAGGCGCGGGTCTGTGTACCCTGTGCTGAGCAGGTGCTTGCATTGCAATCTGGCATGCCAGTGGCTGCACCTCACTTCACTTCACCTACTCCCCCAAGCTTAAACCTCACTCCTACTGAGTTGCATACTAGTGGGGATTCTCAGCCTGATGTGTTTTCTAGACTGGCTACTGTTGATTGCTAAGTCCTTAGCGCGTAAGGCCCCTGCTAAGAAGCGGCACTTGACGCCTAATGTCACTGTTTTCCCTATGGGAACTGAGGAGTTTTGGAATCTTTGTGGCTATACCCCGTCTGATGAAGGGGAGCTCTTTTCTGATTCAGGCTCATCTGATAAGAGACCAAGGGGTCATGACGATTCTGGCTCTGACCCCTGGGCCCCGAATGACACTGACAGATTATTGACCCAGATTTTTGAGGTTCTGTCCATCTCTCTCCCTGTTGCGGCTCCCAGGCAAAGAGGGAAGCTTTTCCATACAGCAAAATCACGTTTGGAATTTCCCGAACAGGCACATTTCCATAACCTTGTGCTCCAAGGAATGGGAGCGCCCCAGTAAACTTCCCGGGGTTCCAAAAAAGTTGGGATAGGAAGTATCCCTTTCCTGCTGAGGTGGTTAAATGTTGATCACCCCCCCCCCCCCCCCCCGAGGTGGATGCCCCGATCCTAGGGCTATCTAACACCTCTTTCATGCATTCCCCTGACTCCACTACCCTGCGGGATGCTGAGGACCGGCGCATTGACCAGCTGGCATCCCACGCCTTTGTATGTGCGGGGACGGCGATGCGTCCGGTCTGTGCCTCTGCCATTACTGCTGTGGCCACTAGAACCCTTATCAGAAATTTGCTTGATAGTGCCCCTGATGATTTGCCTTGTGAGGTGTTTAATGCACTCTCCAGTTGTGATGTTTTTGTAAATTTTGTCCTCAGCATTGGATGACACCATCAGAATGTGTGCCAGAACTTCTGCCCTTGTGGTGGCTATACGCCGCTCGGTTTGGCTGCGCCAGTGGGCTGCTGACAACGCTGCCAAGAAGGCCCTCACTGGGTTTCCCTTTAAAGGACTGCGCCTGTTTGGGGACCTCCTGGACCTTTTTGCTAAGGGAGGCAGGTTACCCCAACGCAGGCGGCAATCTCGGCCCTTTCGGGGTCAGGGTTCCTTCTCCTCCCCTTACCGTGGTGCAAGACAGGGAAGGGGGGATTCCTTTCCTGGGGCCCAGGGAGATTTCTGGGGTAGAGGCAGAGGATGTGGACGTCCTGGCTCCTCCTGGGGTCCCAAAGCTAAATCCTCTCCCAAGCCCCTTCAGGCATGATGGGGCGCCCTCACCCATCCGGGTGGGGGGACGGCTGCAGCACTTCGCTCACGTCTGGATGCTTCATGTCTCAGACCGGTGGATTCAGGAGGTAGTGTCCTCCGGTTACAAGTTGGAGTTTGCTGCCGATCCCCCTCCAAGATTCATCAGATCCCGGATTCCTCAGGACCCTGTGTCAGCTCAGGAGCTAGTGCAAGCAGTGCAAGGCCTCCTGGAGCTGGGGGTCATCTGCCAGGTCCCCTTAAGAGAAAAAGGCAAGGGCTTTTATTCCAACCTATTCACAGTACCCAAAAAAGATGGTTTAGTCAGGCCCATCCTGGACTTGAAAATCCTCAACAAGTTTGTCAGGGGCAGGCGCTTTCACATGGAAACTCTGGGTTCTGCCATCAGTTCCCTGCGCCAAGGGGATTTCATGACTTCTGTGGACATCAAAGATGCTTATCTTCATATTCCTTTGTTCCCAGGTCTTCAAATGTTCCTCAGGTTCGCTCTGATGGATCAACACTACCAGTTTGTGGCCTTGCCCTTTGGCCTCACTTCAGCTCCCAGGGTGTTCACCAAGGTGCTGGCTGGCGTGATGTCTCTGCTCAGATGTCAGGGCGGCCGCGTGCTTCCCTATCTGGACAACATTCTCATCACTTCCCAGGCTCAGTCCCTCCTAGCTTGTCCACATCCCTCCATCAGGCAGGGGATGCAGCTGGTGGGCCTGATGGTGGCATGCTTCGAAGCGGTCCCTTATGCTCAGTTCCACTTGAGGCCTCTGCAACTTCACCTATTGTCAGTATGGGACAAGGACCCAGCGTCCCTGGACAGGGTCTGTGTGCTCTCCCCCCTGGTCAGGAGGTCCCTCTCGTGGTGGATGGACTCAAGGAACCTGTTGGGGGGCAGATCCTTTCTTGCCCCTTCCTTGGAGACTGTCACCACGGATGCCAGTCTGTCAGGTTGGGGGGGTTTCTGGAAGTCCCTGCGGTTCCAGGGGAGGTGGGACCCTCAGGAGGCCCACACACCTATCAATGTCTTGGAACTGCGGGCGATCAGGCTAGTTCTGGCTCACTTGACTACTCACCTTCGGGGCCTGCCTGTTCAGGTGCGCTCGGACAACCAGACGGCAGTTACCTACATTAATCATCAGGGAGGGACCCGGAGCAAGGGGGCCCTCCAGGAAGCTTCTCTGATCCTGACTTGGGCGGAGGCCAATGTCCCCTGCATATCAGCTGTGTACATCCTGGGGGTGGAAGATCGACTGGCGGACTGTCTGAGCAGGGGGACCTCTAGCCAGGGAGAATGGTCCCTATGCAGCAGGGTGTTTCAATCTCTGTGTCACCGTTGGGGCCAACCAGATGTAGATCTGTTTGCGTCCCGCCACAATCACAAGCTCCCAGCTTTTGTCTCTCTGTCCAAGGATCCTCTAGCTTTGACCTCGGATGCGCTAGCCATGTCATGGCAGGACTTTCAGTTCCTGTATGTTTCCCTCCAATCCCCCTGCTGGGCAGGGCTCTGCGCAAGATTGCTCTGGAAGGGGTGCCAGCAATTCTGGTGGCCCCCAGGTGGCCAAGAAGAGTGTGGTTCGCAAACGTGGTACAGCTGGCAGTAGATCAGTACGCTCTGCCCTTGGTGCCAGATCTGCTCACTCAGGGCTCATTACGCCATCCCAATTTACAAACTCTGGCTTTGACGGCTTGGCTGCTGAAACCTCCATCTTGATGGAGAAGGGGCTGTCTTCCTCGGTTGTGGATCCTTTGATTAAAGCTCGGAAGAAGTCTTCCTCTTCCATTTATTACAGGGTTTGGCGTGCCTACATTGACTGGTGTGAGTCTTAGTCTCTTCCCTGTCGTGTGTTCTCTATTCCCAGGATTCTGGAGTTCCTGCAGCATGGGTTGGAGATAGGGCTCCATCTCAGTACTCTGAAGGGTCAGGTTTCTGCCCTGGCCCTTTTCTTCCAGAAGTCCTTTGCTCCGCACCCTCTGATCAGGACTTTTTTCCAGGGGGTCACTCATGTGCGCCCCCCACGTAAGCCTATGGTGCCTGTTTGGGATCTGAACTTGGTTCTGTCAGCCTTGCAGGGTGCTCCCTTTGAACCTGTGCAGGATGCTGCCTTGGCCATTATTATGCTCAAGGTTGTATTTCTGGTGGCTATCACTTCTGTCAGGCGTGTGTGTGAGTTGGCGGCGCTTTCCATTCAGCCCCCCTACTATGAGAGACACCAGGACAAGGTGGTGTTTCATTTCAAACTTGACTTTCTGCCTAAAGTAGTGTCTGTCTTTCATTTGAATCAGGATATTGTTCTTCCTTCTTTGTGCCCTAATCCTAGCAATGCTAAGGAGAGGGTTTTGCACTCTTTGGATGTGGTTAAGTGTCTGAAGTACTATCTGGTGGCTACTGCACCTTTCAGGAAAACTGATGCTCTTTTTGTGGTCCCTTCTGGTCCTAGGAAGGGTTTGGCTCTTGCCAAGTCTACTATCAGCAAGTGGATTCGTCAGGCTGTGATTCAGGCCTACTCTGCTAAGGGGAAGAATCCTCCCTTCCGCCTTACTGCTTCCACTTGTGCTATTGGTGCCTCTTGGGCTTTTCAGCACTAGGCTTCTGTTGAACAAGTTTGCAAGGCCGCTACTTGGTATTCTGTTCATACCTTTTCAAAGTTTTACAAGGTTGATGTTAGGGCCTCAGATGATGCTGCTTTTGGCCGAAAGGTTCTGCAGGCGGCAGTGGTTTAAACTGTCTGCGGCTGATTTTTATTGGGGATCCCACCCTACTTTATGGACACTGCTATTGGATGTCCCAACTGTAAGTATTAGATTTGGAGCAGGACGAACTGTATACTAAGAATAATACATTTCTGTGATTGCTCACCTGTACAGTATACATTACGTCCTGCTCCAACCCACCCTTGGTTTGCATTTTCTTGGATCACCTGTATGGTGATTGTTATCATTGTTATAGTTGATAGTTTGAATTGTTTAATTATCCTGGCTTCTCGTTAACTGCTTTTCAATGCTGGGGATTTGTGGGAGGTCCCTGGGTATTTGAGGGTCTGGGAGGGGCCTATTTTCGATGTCTCTGCAGTCCAACGCCATCTGGCAGAGTATATCCCAAGTGTAAGTATTAGATTTGGAGCAGGACGTACTGTATACTCATAATACCAATTCTACAGGTGAGTTACTCAACCCATGGCGGGGAGCACATCATTCTATCACCTGCTGTGGCACGCAGGGTACCTTCTTGCTTTGAACATTAACTGTGCCCTACCACATCTGTGGAATATTAGGATTACAAGTGTATTTCCTCTTGAATTAATGGTTTTTGAGGCCTTGGCTTAAGGCAGGCTCTTTAATCTGAAGAATAGTTGTTTATTTTTTCTATTCTGGTTACCAGCATTTTTTTTGTTTCACAAGAACTTTGATCACAGCATCTTGTAGATTATGAACAATCTTCAGGAATTTAGTAATCTCCATATTTACAGTTATTTTAATATGTTATGCCATTGCTTGATTTTCTTTCTTTTACAGGTTTGTTAGAGATTGTATATCTTTTCTTTGTTATCGTAGATTCAAAGTATGTGTTTTTTTGGTGATAAATTTGCAACATGCGCATCTGGCTTGGCCACACGGAAAGCAACCGCGGCATGAAAGCCAGGTGACAGATCAGAGGGGGTGATCTGCACAAGATACTCTTCAAACATGAAGCGAAATGGATATTAGTTGCTTGCTACCTGCATGCTAGGCGGCCTAAATGACAGACTGGATCTTTCATTGTTTACAGATCTCTGATTTTATTATTTGCAGACCCTTTTTCCTTTTGTCTATAATCCTTATTTTTCATGGCCACCCTTGATTTTAATCTCCTTTCATATTTTATCATTTTTTGCACCCTGTGTTGAGGTTTTAGATTCAGCCAATCCGATATAACTTATATGACTTATTGACTTTGACCTGCCACCCAATTCGTGGCCCACGTCTATATGGTCTTTTCTCTGGTATAGCCCCATTTATATAACTATTTGCTACTATATCAGTTTTAACTCCCATACCACCATAATAGGATTAAAAATATTCCCTTATCTCATCCACTTACCTTTCTTCAAATCCTATGCTTAATTCATGCAGTTTGGGTCCACTTTTGAGATTCACCAGTTACGTCCCTCTTTCTCTTCATTTACTCGTTTTATTTCTGCACTAACCTATAGCCAGCATCTTCGTATGATACGTATTAGATGCACGTCACCTCTTATCTAGCCATACTTACAGTAGGACACTATTTACTATTGCTCACTATTTAATTTTTTGGCGCTGTCTCTTTACAATCGCTCGCCATCTAATTTTATGGCACTGTCTCTTTAACTCGTTTTTTGCCTGTGCCTACTTGTTTAGTATTTTTTTCATTACTGGGGCATATACAGCAGTAATGTTTTTTTTTTTTTTTTTTTTTTTACCCCTTACTTACCAGGCTGTTTCCCCTTTATACCTATTCCCTAATCGCATACTTACCTATTTTAGGTCCACTTTACTAAGTTTGCTTTATTCTATCACTGAACAGGCCATTTGTCATCTCCGATTAACCCTTTAAGTGCCAGCCTTCCTAGAATGTTTGTCACCCTTTGTTGCCAGACCACGTTTCACTATTTGGCGCTACATATGTTCAACATTGATTTTTGAAGGAATTTCCATGGATTTACCAGGAAAATGATATATTGTTTTTTTTCAGCAGAGTCTGAGCTTTAACATGCAATGTCTTGTTTGACCTTTTTTAGTGTATACTTTTGGGTGAAATATGTGCAAAAAAAAATCTATTTTTTGCAATTTGTAGTGTTTTTTGTAAGAAAAAATGTAAGTTTGTCAATAAAATCTTATTGCGTGTGAAACCCTACATTTGAAATACGCCCCACAAACATATATATATATATATATATATATATATATATATATATATATATATATATATATATATATATATATATATAAAGTACACTCCTCAAGCTTTCTAGGAATACCAGGCTTGTTTATGTGGGTGTAGTTTTGTGGAAGTAATCCCTCAATCAATTCTTTGGTTGCGCAGAGTTTCCCTAAAAAAGAATAAAAGCCACATTTTCCTTTAAAAAAAAAAAAAAAAAAAAAAAAAACTATATGCAAACAAGAAAAAACAAGTAAAATCTGGGGCGTGGCTTAGCAATGGCGGCGTGAGGGCGCGTTTTTGAGGAGCTCTGCAGAAGAGATAGATAAACGAGGGAACCTTACCTTCTTTTTGCCCATTGACGGGATGTCCAAGCGGCGGAAGAGCAGGGTGACCCCTGGCAGTGACAGAGCTGGCAAAATAAGCAAGTTTCTGAGGGCGAGACAGCCGGCCGGGAGCAGCAGAGGAGAGGACAAGATGGCGGCGGCGGCGGAGCGGAGAGATGCACCGCAGGTGATGGCGGCAGAGAGCCCATCATTTGGCCCGGGGGGGGGCGGCCTGGAGGTCGCTCACCCTCTCAGGCAGCGCGCCCGTGTGCCTGGGCGGCGGGGACAGAAGAGCCGGAGGTGGCGGGTCCTGAAGCCGGAGGTGAGGCGCGGCCGGGAACACCGCAGCGCACGTGCGCCGCCGAGTCCCTCGACGGCGATGCAGGAGCCGGGAGCCGTGGAACGGAGCAGGCGAGATCCCCCGCCCGACGGACCAGGTACGGGGGCAGCAGTGCGCTGGGACCGCCGTCCTCTGTGGCGGCGGTGGAGACAGCAGAGGACCGGCCGGGAGGACGGGGAAACAGGAGCCCTCCCCCTGCCAGCACAGATAAACAGCTCCCGCATCGGAGGCGCGGTGGCGGGCTGCCCGGGCAGGGAGTCGCAGTGCGGGGTGGAGGAGTCCCCCCCACCTACAGATCAGCTGGCCCACAGAGCAGGGGTGAATCGGCTCCCACAGAGCATGGGAACAGCATGGCCAGAGGGACTCGGACTGGGCAACAGGGACTGGGAGGATCACCCGGCGGCAGGGATCATTATGGGGCCCCGGGAGGGAATTGACACCAGTGATCCCCTGGAGATAAGACCTGGGGAACAGCAGCTGAGGCTGACCAACTACAAACACCCGCTTAAACAGCAGGCTCAGCCCCTGGGCCAACCAGCAGCGTGCAGTGGGGCCCCTCCAGCAGAAGAGCCTTGGGCACAGCAGAATGGGAAGAGAAGAAGTGGCCCCGGCACAGGAGTGGCAGCGGTGGAGATACATCCCCCTCCCCGTGGCATGAATACATCTGATCTGGGCGATGAGGACGCCCGGGTGACGACGATGCCCCTTACCAATAGAGCCCGCACGAGTGGTCCCCATGAGAGTGGTAGACATAGCGCCGCACCCCGGGAGAGCGAAGGGGACGGAGAATAGCGGGGCATGCCCCGGGAGCGGAACGCGTCGCCAGACCCGGCTAGTTTTGGGAGCCGCCCAAGTGGCGCAATGGAAGGCCAGGAATTTAATATGTCGCCCCCGGCTAGCCTCGTCTTCTTTTCTGACGGACCTGATAGCCCGGCTCAGCCTCGGTCGCCTGCCAGATCTCAGTTGTTGCCGGCCTCCCCAGACCTAGCACCTCGGGGACCCGTACCGAAAGAGCAATATAATCTCGACATATTATTGAAATTTTTGCCATCCAGACGGGACTTTGAGAATTATACTAATAGGATGGAATCTCTGCTGAGAAGGGAGCTTGAAGAGGTGACACGAGCGGTCTCGGAGGTCTCCGGCAGAGTAAGTTCCCTCGAACGCCACCGGACCGACACGGACCAGTGGCTGGAGGCACTGGAGCGGGCGCAAGCAGCAATGCAACGGGCTCAAGCGGACTCTAACCAACAAACAATTAGGGCCCTGATGCACATAGACGATCTGGAGAACAGGAGCCGCAGGAATAACATACGGATACGCGGTCTCCCCGAAGCCCCGGAGAATAATAATCTAAATGAAGTGGTCTCCAGGATATTTAACATTGTACTGGACAGACCTCCCGAAGAGCACATCGAAATCGACAGAGCCCACAGGGCTCCCGGCCCGCGCTCCATGGATCCTGACAGGCCAAGAGACATAGTCTGTCGGGTCCACTTCTACAAAGTTAAAGACGATATCATGAGAAGGGCATGGGATAGGGGCCCTATCCCTTACAATGGTTCGCGGATTACCTTACTTCCGGATCTCGCCAGACACACCCTCCACATGCGTCGCCTTATGAGACAGTTGTTGGAGTCAATCAAGTCGGTTGGAGCGGCATATAGATGGGGCCACCCATTCCATCTGGTGGTCACGAAGAGAGGGCGATCGTTTGTTCTGCGTTCGCACTCGCAGCTTCCGGACCTCTTCAGCTTCTTGGAGATCCCGAGTATACCGGTGGACGACTGGCTTGCGCCCGATGTGGGGGTCCCTGGAGAACAGGGAAGATGTCCGCCTCCTAGAGGACCCAGGCCGCAGAGGAATAGAATCTGGGACGGCGGTCGCCGACAGGCTATCTAGATCAGCTGAGGACATCACGGACGCGATGCAGCCCGATCTGTCTTCACCAGGTTTGCCTCCGGTCCGGGGCGCGCGGGCCCCGCGCTCACGGCCTCGGAACAGTTTTTTTTTGTAGAGCCCCGTTCCTCTTCCCCCCTTGCCTGGGACCCGTTGTGCGGGGGTCAAACCGTGGAACTGAGCCCTGCGTGCTGGACTGCAACCACACGGAGCTGAATGCGTGGTCGGCCATCCTTTCTTCATCCATGGATGGGGTGCCGGGGGCGCGGGTACGCTGGGGGGGAGGCGCCGGACATGGGCTGGCGTGAATGAGCGCCGTCGGCCCGTGGACGGCGTGGCCTGCCCTGGCTCCTGTGGCCGGCCCCTGGGGGGTTGGGGGATGGGGGCTGGGGTGTGGATAGATGACTTGGTGGGGGTAGGAGGGGGCGACCCCTCCTGCCGATGAACGAGGACGTGTTCCGGTGGCTTTCGCGTTTGGCGGGCCTAGGGATGGGAACTTCCCGGTCTCCCGAAGCCGTCTAACCCCTCAGCCGGAGGGGGGATGGCGGGAGGGGGTTGGGAACCTATTATTGATGACTGTTATGAATACAAAGTTGTTTTACTGCTCACGTTAAAGTTTAATGGTGTTATTGAATGGTGAAGATGTTTACCGGAGGCTTAGCACTCTGGAGAGGTGGACTCCCATAGCGTGTGTATAAGATAGAAGCATCTCCTTGCCCGCGGCTATGGCTTTCCACTTCCCCCCAGTAGGCCAAAACACTCGACTCTTATAAAGAGGACCAAGGGAGCGTTATTGCTAACGTTAGCATTAGCATTTAGTACCTGTTTGTTCTTATTGTTATTTGTTTTTGTAGTCTTTCCCCCTCTATTTAGAGACCCCTAATGTCACAACCCCTCCTTCCCTCCCCTTTTCCTGGTCCATCTTCCCTATCCCCCAAGGGGCGCGTGGACAATGGCAGAGTTGGTGGTCAGCTCATTTAATGTTAAAGGGCTAAATGTCCCGGAGAAAAGGTCACAAGTGTTATGTGATATGCATAAACACAAGGTTGCCATTCTGCTTCTCCAAGAGACGCATTTTAAAGAGGGGCATATTCCAAACATTAGGAACAGATATTATCCTACCTGGCATCATGCACCTAATCCCAATACCAAAGCAACAGGGGTATCGATTGCTATCCATAAGTCTCTTCCCCACAAGATCGTAGAGGTCAGGACAGACCCCAACGGACGATTCATATTCCTTAAAGTGGAATTGTATACGAAAATGTACACCATAGTGAATATTTATGCCCCTAACACTGACCAGGTGGGCTTTTGTGTAAGAGTTCTGAGGATGTTGGAGGGGTTCTCGGAAGGCACCTTGCTAGTGGGAGGGGACTTTAATATCTCCATGCAGCCTGAGTTAGATTCCTCCTCCGGGGTGTCGGCAGTGTCCCTAAGCAAACGAAACAAACTGAAAAAAGTGCTGACCGATATGCAGTTGGTGGACTCGTGGCGGGCCCTACATGGACGAGACAAGGACTTTACGTTCTTCTCTTCTGCTCGGAAATCCTATAGCAGAATAGATTATCTATACTTGAGTCATCACGCCATGGATTGGGCTCCACAAGCGCGGATCGGCCAGATTTTGTGGTCGGACCATGCACCGATATTCCTTTATATGTCTACCCGGGCTCTACCCGAGGTGCTAGAATTGGAAGCTCAATAATAATTTGCTGGGGGACGCTGTCTGCATGTCGGGGGTTAGAGAAACGATCAAAGAATTCCTGAGGAATCATACACAAGACCCTACACCCCTTCCATATCAATGGGAGGCTTTGAAATGTGTAGTACGGGGGGAGTTTATTAAGCATGGGACCAGGCTGAAAAAGCAGCGGGCCACCTCAATCCGGGACACTATACAGCTCATTCAATCCTTAGAACGGGACCATAAAAGGAACCCAACAAATGTCTTGCTCCTCGACTTGTTGAAGGCTAGGGAGAAGCTGCAGGGATTATATAGTCAGGCGTATCTAAGGTTTAGGGAACGTCAGAAGGCCATCTATTATGAATCAGCCGACAAAAGTGGGAGACTACTAGCCAGGGCGCTACACCCTAGAAACGTGACCACCTATATACCCAACGTCAGGGGACCACAAGGGCATATGACTATGGTGCCTTCCCAGATAGTAGACGCGTTCAAGGACTACTACCAATCCTTATATAATTTAAGGCAGGATCAGACCACCCAGATATCTGCAGACCCTCCGGAAGATGTGGTTAAATATGTACACGATACTTCTCTTCCCTCCATTCCTAAGGAGGAGGCGGAGGCACTAGAGGAGCCCTTTGCGGTGCACGAGGTGGCCAAGGCAATTAGAGAGACGCCACAAGGTAAAAGCCCGGGGGCAGATGGCTACACCCCCAAATTTTATAAGCAGTTAGCTCCTGAGCTACTTCCCTTCCTGGTCAGAGTGTTTAATTCTATAGGCCCTAAATGCGGGTTCCCGGGGCAGTCTCTAGAGGCCATTATTACGGTCCTACCTAAGCCAGGGAAGGACCCCTCTTTGTGTAGCAGTTACAGACCAATATCACTAATTAATGTAGATATTAAACTATACGCTAAAATTATATCTTCCAGGCTCCAGACGTTACTTCCAGGAGTGATAAATCTGGACCAGGTGGGGTTTGTGCCGGGGCGGGAGGCACGGGACAACACCAACAAGGTATTGAATCTGATTGCATATGCAAACTCCAATAAGGCACCTGCGTGCCTGTTATCGTGTGATGCGGAGAAGGCATTCGATAGAGTAGATTGGATGTTTCTCAAGGCCTCTCTCCAGCAGGTTGGTGTTGGTCCGTCCCTCCTGTCCAGGATATTGGCACTATATTCCGGGCCCACGGCGAGGGTAAGGGTGAATGGTCTCCTCTCATCGGCCTTTAAGGTTAGGAACGGGACGCGGCAGGGTTGCCCGCTCTCTCCATTGCTGTATGTTATTACAATGGAACATCTAGCAGTGGCCATACGGCAAAATCCTGATATCCGGGGCATGGTAGTGGGAGATCGTGAATATAAAGCCTCCTTGTACGCCGACGACCTGCTGCTGCATCTGGGAGCCCCTTTGACCTCCTTTCCAGTGGCCCTCAAGGAATTTGAGACTTTCGGGCGTGTGAGTAATTTTAAAATTAATTACTCGAAGTCGGAGGCTCTGAATGTCTCCCTCTCGCAGCAGGTGGTAAGACAGTTGGAATCCGACTTTTCATTTTAATGGCAGCCCCACTCCATAAAATACCTTGGCGTACAGGTGTCCGCTGACCTGTCTCGCCTATACGAACTCAACTACTCCCCCCTGCTCCTGAAGACGTTGAGCGAGCTGAATGCGTATAATAAAAGGCAGTTCTCTTGGTTTGGGAGGATTGTGTTAAAAATCTTTTTCGAACGATCCCTATATATCTACCCAATTGCTTTTTCAGGAGGCTGAGGACGGCATTTTTGAGATTTGTGTGGGGCACGGGGAAACCCCGGATAAGATTTAGCACGCTGACTAGGCTTAAACCAAATGGTGGGGCGGGACTCCCCGATTTGAAAACATACCATGCAGCAGCTATGACTCTCCGCATCCTGGACTGGGCCGAGAGGGGGGAGAGAAAACAGTGGGTAGAGCTAGAGAAGGCGCTGTCTCCCATCAACCCAATCGCTCTACCGTGGGGTGGCTCTCTCCCCAAACGACGGAGAGACACTCTCCCATTTTTGGCAGGGCAATTTCTGAGGGTGTGGGACAATATGACTAGGCGTGGAGAGGTGATTCATAGGCCCGGCCCATTGACTCCACTTTTTGATAATTACTCCTTCGCCCCAGGCGTACAAGCCAGGAGTTTCCTGGCGTGGGAGGCGTCATCTAATGTTACTATAGGGGACATTATGGCCTCGGGCAGGTTCCCTACGTTGGAAGAGATGAGGCAAGGCGCACCGGGTCGGCGTATTTCTTGGCTCCTGTATAATCAGCTGAGGGCCTTTATAAAATCCCAGAGCCTCGCAGATCGAGGCGTCAGGCCTTTAACGCAGTTGGAACACACACTGACTCGAGCCCCCCCGGATAAACATGCGGTCGCTGTCCTATATCGTACAATGCTGGGGATCAGGCATTGTTCGCCACCGGGATTTATTAGAAAATGGGAAAAGGAACTGGGTGTACAGTTAGACAACGAGGACTTAGACAAGATTTATTTATTCACCCATAAACTCTCGACCCCATGTGCAGCGCAGGAACGGAATTATAAGGTTTTGACCCGGTGGTATAGATGCCCGGCGGATATTCATAAATACAATAAGTCCAGCTCTGATAGGTGTTGGCGGTGCTCGAAAGAGCTTGGCACCATGCTACATATTTGGTGGGGTTGCCCTACTGTCAGGAACCTTTGGGAGAGGGTCGTGGCAACCTATAATTCCATTGTGGGAGAGTCAGTGCAGAACACCCCGCAGTTGGCATTATTGTCTCTGCTTCCTGGGTCCATTTCTAGGAACAAAAAGGGGGTCCTGAGGCATTTCATTACAGCAATGAGAACAGTCATTCCAAGACATTGGAGGTCTACGGTCCTGCCGACAGTCGTGGAGTAGGCCCGGGAGGTTGAGGGCATACGCAGAATGGAAGAGATGATTATGGAGGCCAGGGGCATGCAGAAGGCACACACGCTGACCTGGGCGGCGTGGATTGATTACAGGGATAATCGCTTATCCTCTGAAGCACCATAGACGGTGATTGGCCACGCGCTTCTTCTTCCGCGTCCCTTACCCTAATCCCCCCCTTCCCCCTTGCTCCTTCCCTCCCCTTCCTAGTGTCTCTTTAGTTCCTTCTCTAATCCCTTCTCTACCTCTATTTCCTTCTTCGTTATCACTGGAGGTCTGCAGGGGACATGGTAAGCTTTACCCGCTCCCGCTCGCATCATTGCTGCTCTGATGAGATCGGATGATCTGTAACTGGGGCGGCCCTCTGGACTCTCAGACTGGCCCCATGGGAGACCGCGATGGACGGGGGGGGGGGCGGGGGTTGATTTCGTTTTGAACATTACTGTTCTCGAGGTGTAATAGTCGAACCTGCAGTCCGACATGTCTATGTTAGACTATCATTCCTGTCATTGTTATCTTGCTATGTTTTAATGTACACTGTTAACCCTGAAAACTTGAATAAACTTATATTATACAAAAAAAAAAATCTGAAAAAGCAACATCCCCCGAACAGAACAGTACCCAGCATGCATAGCTACTGTCAAGGAAGGAGTTGCCAAACACCCCAAAGTAAAGCATGTGCATAACGGTAATTTTACTTGAAAATTTCAGCTCTGCAAACAAAGTGCGCACCTTGCAATTTTTCAACCAAAACAACCCTTTACATTTGGAATATCCCCCATAAACCATATATTCCCTGGAAGTACACGTTAAGCTTTCTAAGCGTACTGAGCTTGCTGTAGTGGGCTCATCTTTCTGGAAGTAATCCCTTGAAGAATTCTTAGGTTGCCTAGGGTGAATTGCCAGCCCCCAGCCTTGTGAACTGGTACAGGGGTCTCATGGATAAATCAGAGGATCTCCTGTCCCCTCCTTATCAGGCCAACGATCATCGCCCCCAAAAGGGGTGGGGCTTCGCGGCAAGATGACTGTGCCCGTCGGAGGAAGAGGGGAGAGAGCCTGGGAGGTGAGTAAATGTCATTTTTATATTTTTTTATTTTTACAGGAAAAGCCAGCGGCGGCTAAAAGGGGGGGTGGGCTACTCCGGGCTCTCCCCTTCCTCCGGAGGAGCGGAGCCCCCTAGGGTGAAGGGGTTAACAATAAAAATAAACACACAGACACATATAAGAAAAAAAATGACATATATAACTCCCCTCCAAAGTCCCAATCATGTCCCACGATGCTCAAATGACAGCTGCTGGAGATCGGTGGAGGAGAGCTGGTAACCAGCTGGCCCCGGCCCGGGGGGGGGGGGCTCTATTTCGAGCACCCTCCTGAAGAGAGAAGAGCCCTGGGGGGGGGGGGGCGGGGGGGATCGGATGCCCCCCAGATGAAGAGAAGACCCGGCCTAATCTAACGGGTCAGGTGAATTTTTTACTTTTTTATATATTTTTTACTGTGGGGGTTTAAAGTCAGCTACGTGAGTCTCACGTAGCTGGCACTTAACTGTAGGACAGGCGACTACATGAGACTCACATAGCTGGCACTTGAAGGGTTAAGTCTTGCCTGGCCTCCCCAATTTCATTGGGGTTAGCACCACTTCTAATCTATGCTGCCTGTATGCTCCCCGTTACTGCGTAACTTTCTACTGTGCCTCCATATTATTTTTTCTTTATATTGTACGCTATTATTCATACTTTGGCTAACTGCCACACAATTTGCGTAAACATTCCGCTATCTGACTAGCGTTTACGCTAGTTCTGCAGCCGTACGCTATCTCTCTTTTATTCCTCTGCCCTATTAGCGTATCCGTCATTGCGTACCTTCATGTCCAACTTTATTAATACAGGTTAACAGCCTACGCCAACAACGTATGCGTTAATCTTCTGCCCCACTGTTTATCTGCCACAGCGTACATTCCATCCTTTATATGTTAGCCTACGCCAATTGCGTACGCTCATATACGCTTTTTCCCTGAGCGTTCCTATTGGTTTTTACCCGCCCAATCGCTGTGGCTCTCGGGTGACGTCACGCCTGTCCCTTCTGGGATCAGCGGGCTCACTGTCGGAGTCGACCCTGCTGCTTTAGGTAAGTTTTTTCCTTTTAGTTTTTACTATATATAATGGCTGATTCCTTTCCCTCACACTGTATGACTCAGAGCCTACGGGCTTGAAACGCGTTACGGGTGCTGCGTCCATGATTCCTGCATCAGGTTCCTTTTTGATTTCATCATATCTACATTTCTTTCCACGGCTATTTTAATGGATTAATTAAAAGTTATATTTTATGGCAAGGCTGGATTTTATTCTGTGTTTTACTTCTGTTTTATTCAAGATCTGTTTGGAAATTAATTAGTATGTCATTACGGCTATGGATTATTTGGTTAGATTAGGTGACAGGGCTTCTGCCTTACTAGTAGCATTATGGCGCTCTTTATGGCCAAAGCAATGGTTGACAGATGCTGCTTCTAAAAGGTCCTTAACGGGTCATCCTTTTTTAGGTGGTCGACTGTTCGGGGAGCGTCTTGATGACATGGTAAAGGAGGTAACTAAACTTCCGCAGAAGAAGAGGTCTACCCCCCTTTTTGCAGGTCCTCTGGTTCCCGGCCTTTTCGAGGGGGTAGAGGTTCCGCTTCTTCAGGATGTCGTAGGGAATTCTGGAGCAGGCCTAAATCTCACAGCAAGACAGGATCTTTTTGACAGAACAAGTCAAAGCCCCCTGCTAAGTCCTCCCAGGCATGAGGGGACGGATTCTGCTATTTGCTCCTGTTAGGAGGCACCACGTGTCAGATCGCTGGATACAAGAATTGGCGACTTCAGGCTACAAGATCAAATTTGCAGCTAGACCTCCCCGAAGGTTTCTTTGGTCAAGGGCATCCCGAGATCCGGTAAAGGCAGAAGCCTTGAGAGACGCTGTTAGGCATCTATTTCAGATGGGGGTTATCCATCTGGTTCCCCTCCCAGAGTGGGGCCAGGGATTTTACTCCCAATTTATTCACCATCCTCAAGAAGGACAGATCCGTGTGCCCAACTTTTAGATCTGAAGGGCCTCAACAAGTTTGTCTGCCTAAGACACTTTCGCTTGGAATCCTTAAGATCCACAGTGATGTCACTTCAGCTGGGAGATTTGATGTCCACAGTGGATATAAAGGATGCTTATCTCCACATCCCAATTTTTCCAGGTCATCAAAAATATCTGTGTTTTGTGCTAGATGGCCTACACTTTCAGTTTGTGGCTCTGCTCTTTGGCCTGTCCTCAGCCCCAAGAGTACTTACCAAGGTTTTAGCAGGACTCATGGCCTTCCTGAGGGCACAGGGGATACACATAATCCCTTACTTGCTAATAGCGGCCCCGTCCTTTCAGGAGGCCGAGAGGGATACACAGACATTGCTGTAGACACTAGAGAGGTTTGGCTAGATAATCAATTATCCAAAGTCGCATATAGTTCTGTGAACAGTGTGGTCTCTTCTGAGGATGTTATTAGACATGTGGTGTATTAATCTGTTCCAACTAGGTGTGGGCCTAGATCATAAAAAAGATTAGTGTAGGTGCGATGTGGATAAAGTGGTTGGTTAGTAAGGTTCTCTGCGACCCTGTGAGGAAAAATGTGTTAGCAAATGCAAACGTAACAATATTGGCAACAATGTTAACAATAATAAAGTTTTGTTTGAGGGGGGTGTTTCCACCTATTAATTAAACCAGAAACCACTAGGTATCATTGCCTCTGACTAATTAGGCCTCAAAATGTGTTGGAATTTTTTATCTTGCTGTCTGAGGGATTTCTCCTGTCATATAGTGTTATACAGATTGGTCAGTGTTGAGTACACTATTGGCCCTGTATTTAAGTCCTTATTCAGGTTGTAGGTTGGTCTGTGGTGGACGGATCCTTGCACTGACCCTTCCCTGGTCAACTTTTCAGCCTTTATACATTCCCTCCATTTCCACTCCTAGGTCGAGTCCTAATAAAGGTAGCCCGCAAAGGGGTCTTCTCCCACAAGGGCCTCTTCGGCACCCCAATTTACAAATGCTGACTTTGACGGCCTGGCTATTTAAACTGTGATCTTAACAAAGAAGGGTTTATTGTCCAAGGTTATTCACATCATGATTCAGACCCGGAAGCAGACTTCTTCAAAGATTTACTACAGAGTTTGGTGTGCATTCAGAGTGGAATTAATCTAGGAATCTTGGAGGATGGACTTCAATTAAGCACGCTAAAAGGGCATGTACCTGCCTTATCTGTCTTTTTTCAGAAGCCCATTGCCGAGAATAGAGTTAAGACCTTTTTTCCAAGGAGTCACTCATGTGCTCGTAAACCTATTTTGCCGGTTTGGGACGTGAACTTAGTATTGTCCCCCCCTTCTCGGACTCTATTGACTCTTAAGGTTATTTTTCTAGTAGCTGTTACTTTGGTACATCAGGTTTCTGAATTAGCAGCTTTATCGGTTAAACCTCCTTATTTTGAATTACTTAGGGACAAGGCTGTCTTCCGCTTTCAGCCGCATCTTCTGCTCAAGGTGGTTTCTCCTTTTCATCTTAATGAGTTGGTGGTTCTTTATTCCTTGGACATATTCAGAGCTTTAAAATATTATATCTCTGCTACAAAGCCCTTCCGTAAGTTGGACTTCCTATTCATTATAGTTGATGGTCCTCGAAGAGGTCTTCTGCCGGCTAAGTCTTCCATCAGTCGATGGATTTGACAGGTGGTACTAAGGGCCTATAGTGCCAAGGGAAAGGAGTCTCCCTTTCAGGTTACAGCTCATTCCACTTGAGCTACTGGTGCTTCCTGGGCAGTTCAGCACCAGGCCTTAGTGGAACAGGTATGTAAAGCCTCTGCTTTAAGTTCTCTAAGGTAGATGTTAGAGCCTCAGCGGATGCCGTTTTTGGTAGAAACGTTTTACAGACAGTAGTGCGTTAAAGTGGACCAACACCCAGGGGGGATCGGCCTGGGAATCTATAAGATTCCCGGGCCGATCAGATCGATTTCGGATGCCCCGCGGGGTGAAACCCCCAGGACTCCCAGAAACCTTACCTTATCCTCGTTCTAACGGCGCATGCGCGGGCTGCATCTCACCCTTCCCTCTAGCAGGGCGCGCACCCGTGCCGGCCGTTTGTGAATGGCCGGCGCGGGCGCGCTCCCTGTTAGAAGAAAGCGTGAGACGCGGCCTCCAGAGCGCTCAGAGCCACAGTGGTTCTCCGTCGTTTGTCCTTACATACCACATCGGCTCTGAGCGCTCTGATTGGACGAGCGCTCGCTTAGGAGCGGGGTGAGGTGAGTTATTTAGGGCGATCGGGGGGGGGGTTCACACAGCAGAGCACACCCGATCGGGATGCCCCGCGGAAGTGGACCAAAACCCAGGATAGTGAAAATCCTGGGTGTTGGTCCACTTTAAAGTGGACCAACACCCGATGCTGATCGGCCCGGGAATCTATAAGATTCCAGACTGGACTTTTCCAGACTGCTGAAGTGGACGCACTTATGAGTCCCCCAATACGGGAGTGATGCTACAATATCGGTAATGTCTTGATGCTTACTACCTATTATACAAATGATGATAGCCTAATGATAATCAAGTTAATGTAAATTATAACTATACAATAAATATTCCAAAGATTCGATGATTACTATTTGATTTCCTAATTCGAATATTAGTGAGCGCAGTAAGTAACCCAATGAGGCGTTTATGTACTTGGTAATACATTAAATGGCGACGAGGATGGGATGTATTATGTAAAATTGATATACTCATAGACCGCGGATAGTCACAAGACGCCCCACCCCTCTGGCTAGGAGCAATCCGTTGACCCAGAGATCGGTGAATGCAAGTGGTGACTTGAAAGGGTTATATTGCTAGGAGTGTGATTCTGACTAAACTCATTAAGGCAAGAGCCCACTGTAAAGTTGACAGGAATTGTCGGAGCCTTCACGGTTCAGTACAGCCAGTCCTAACAGTGATTGGGAAGTCAGAATCAGACAAATAGGAATTATCGCAGTAATAAGAAACATAAGGGGAAACTCTGTGCAAATTTTGGAAAACTTGGCACATTGCCAGCGCGCGCAAAATTGGCATTGTGCCAATATGTTCAAAAAACGTCCCAAGGAAACAGGAAAAGATGTAGTGGAGATTCCTGGCTGGACCGAGCCTCCCTATAATATTATTGCCCAAAAAATTAGGTTCTCGGGGGTTGGCTGAATCCTGGGATAGTAAGCTCAAAAATTGGGAACCTACAGATGTAGTGCAGGTTCTCGAAACAATCCTTGCCAAGGCAGGTGATGTTGCGGCTCTTGGGAGACGCAATTGGATTCTCTTGAGTGCATACCGTTTGATGCATCAAAAGAATCTGTCTCTACAAAGGAAATGCTCACAAATGGAGCAAAAATTAGTAGAGATTGGAGGACAAAAGGTGGTGCTAGAATGTAATACTTGATTATTACGGGCTGTGCCCCAGTGTCTTTAGAGAGGTTTTTATATGGAATAGATTTTCCCATATAAAATCCTGTCCCGCTCTGCTGAGCTAATTGTGGGGGGGGATGAAAAAGAGACTGTCATTGGCTGAACCTGAGATTTCCTGAGCACCTGAGGTCATTTCTGCTTCAATTTAAAAATGGAAAACAGTTTAGGGCATTGCTAACTGTAGCTTGACGCAATGGTATGACACCTTTGCTTTCACTTTAAGCCAGTGGTCTATCAGTTCCCTCCAGATCCTTCTAAACAAGTGACTCTTAATGACCCTGATGACAAGTGACCCTGAATAATAGTGGGCATAGCAATGAACCCTGGGGTCCACCGCTTACCACTGGGAACATTCAACCAGTTTTAATTCAACCAGTTTACAAACTGAACTTTCTTACTTTCTTACCGTGTAGACCTCAATTACCCCAATAAGTGTCTATGAGGGACAGAATCAATGCAATATTAATATTTACTGCCCATAAGATGCACCCAGGTTTAAAAAAATAAATATTCTGTACCAAAGGGTGTGTTAAATATCCCCCCAATCACCCCATTACAGACAATGTGCAGACCCGCATCACACTATTACAGGCAGTGTGCGGCATCCCTCATTACAGGAAGAGTGTGTGGCATCCCTCATTACAGGAGTGTGTGGCATCCCCCAATGTGTGAGGAGGGAGTGCAGTAGAGGACCGGTAGGCATGAAACATATAAACTTTATCTTGCTGCCTGAAAGTGCTCCCACACACACTGCCATAAGGCTCCCTTAGCACTGATCAAGTTCTTAGCTGTGGTGGGAGAGTGGTACCTATGTGTAAGTGGGTGAAACTCCATTGTGCTCCCTTCTCTCTCACACATATTCGCTCGATAAAACACCCCCCCCCCCCCCCCCCCACACACACTGTTGAGGTTATATAGAGCGAAAAAAATGCGATGTTATAGCTTTTGAAATGTGTGTAAATGAAGAAAAATGTTTTTCTCTTCCACGTTACTTCAGGCCATCAGAAGCCATTAACGAATCTCTCGACCGAAGGGCGTAGACTGCAAGACAAAGTTGTGGCTCCTCCTCCCCAACCTATATCCTCCTGGCTGACTTCCTCCGCTCCAGTTTTTCTTGCAGTTGAAACTGGACCGCAAGGGTGTTTCTGAACTCCTCTCCTATTTACTTTTTGTTTCTAAAGGAATTATGCCATGGAAGCGGGGTATTGGAAACCCTGTCTGTTCCTGGGCCCTTATACACCTCTGATCTGAATGGACCCACTATGCCTCCACAACTATGCTGCATTCGGATCAGTAGGATAAGATAAGTTTTAAAAAAAAATAGCTGACCCTCCTGTACTGAGAATTCCGCTACAGGAAAAAGCAGCCATAAGTTTTTGTCTAGTAAGCCTGATCGGGGGTGACCAAGGGAATTATTTTTGTTCGCCTTTAAAGGGGCAGGGGCTAAGGCGGCAGCGAGGAAGGATAGTTTTCTTGGCCGCCGGCATTGAAATAATTTCGGCTTAGCGAAGTAGCTAGCATCGCAGAAGCTGATGATTGTACTTTCTGCTTTAGATGATACTCTGCTCATGTGCAGCAGAACCTCTGCCTTGTTAATCGCCATTTGGCGGTCTGTATGGTTGCGGCAGTGGGCGGCGGATGTTGTAGCCAAGAAATCGCTTACAGCGCTTACGTTTGTGGGTTAGCGCTGATTTCAAGAAAAATTGGGTTCTTGAAGTAGTTTCTTCCGGTTACTAACTGGAATTCGAGTCCCGGCCTCCTCCCAGATTTTTCATGTCCCGAATGCTGTCAGATCCGGCAATTGCGCAGGGACTGCGGGCAGCAGTAGCGAATCTGTTAAACATGGCTGTCATCTGCCTAGTGCCTCCGGCGGAAAGGGGTTTGGGGTTTTACTCCAACCTATTCACGGTACCCAAGAAGGACGGCTCTGTTCGGCCTATCCCAGACCTAAGGATGCTTATTTGCACATTCCTGTTTTCCGGGTCACCGGAGATTTCTCAGGTTCTCGATAGAAGACCAGCATTATCAATTAGTGGCCCTGCCATTCGGCCTTACCTCGACCCCAAGAGTCTTTACCAAGATGCTGGCAGGAGTGATGGCTATATTCAGGGTCCAGGGCATCCGCATTGTGCCTTTTCTGGACGATCTTCTTATCGCGGCCTCCTCCCTCGAACAATCAGAGTTGGACACCAGGATGGTGGTCTCTACACTAGAGAGGTTCGGATGGGTAATAAGTTACCCCAAATCCTCTCTCTGTCCATCCAGGGAAATTCCCTTCCTGGGCCTGATTCTGGAATGGTTCTGATTCAGGACTTGATTCGTCTGTTCTTGTCCAACCCTCGTCAGTCTATCTGTCTAGGGATGAGACTAGTGGGATTGATGGTAGCTGCATTCGAGGCAGTCCTGTTTGCCCAGTTTCACGCTTCAGCTCTTCCTCTTGGACAGGTGCCCACTATCATTAAATCAGACTTGTCTATTGTCTCCCCACGTTTTGCAGTCCCTTCAGTGGTGGTTAATATCGCACAACCTCCAGAAGGGCAAGTCATTTCTGACTCCGCGTTGGGAACTGGTTACCACGGATACGGGGGGGGACTTCTGGAAGAAGCATCAGTTCCAAGGATTGTGGGGGCCTCAGGAGGCTCATTCTCCAATCTATGTATTAGAGCTTCGGGCCATACTTCTTGTTCTACTTCGACTGACCCATCAGACAACCGAACAGCTGTTGCATACATCAATCACCAGGGAGGGACTCGCAGTTGGGGTGCCCTCCGGGAAGTGTCTCTGATCTTTTAGTGGGCAGAGATCAATGTTCCCTGCATATCAGCAGTTTACATTCCGGGGATAGAGAATGTGGAGGCGGACTTCCTGAGCAGGGGATGTTCTCGCCAGGGAGAATGGTCTCTCAATCCAAGGGTCTTTCAGTTCCTTTGTCACAAGTGGGGGACTCCACGGTTGGGCCTGTTGGCTTCTCGTCACAATCACAAGCTGCCAGCTTTTGTGTCTCTATCCCAGGATCCTCTGGCAGTGGCAGCGGATGTCATGCCTCTGGCCTGGAAGGATCTGGGGTTCCTATATCTGTTTCCCCCATTCTCCATGATCAGTGAAGATGGTGCGCAAGCTAGCACTGGAGGCGCCAGCAATTCTGGTGGTGCCAAGGTGGCCAAGACGTCTGTGGTACACAGACGTCGTAAGGCTGGCAGTGGATTGGTTCCATCTGCCTCTTCTTCCAGATCTCCTCACTCAGGGACAACTCTGTTACCCCAATTTACAAACACCAGCTTTGACGGCATGGCTGCTGAAGTCTCCATCTTGAAAGAAGGTCTTTCTGATGCGGTTATTCAGACTCTTATTAGAGCTAGGAAGAGGTCTTCCTCTGTCATTTATTATAGGACTTGGAGGTCCTATATTGATTGGTGTGAATCCAGGGCTTTGCCCTGTAGAGTATTTTCTATTTCCAGAATTCTGGAATATCTACAACGAGGTCTGGATATGGGATTCCAGATTAGTACTTTGAAAGGGCAAGTCTCTGCCTTGGCTATTTTCTTTCAAAGGTCGTTCGCTATTCATCCTTTGGTTAAGACCATTTTTTCCAAGGAGTTGCGCATGAAACCCTATACTTCCTGTTTGGGACCTTAACCTGGTGCTTTCAGCTATGCAGGCCGCTCCCTTTGAGCCTTTGCAGGATATTCCTCTTCCTATTCTTACTCAGAAGGTTGCCTTTTTGGTTGCTATTACTTCTGTCCGCCGAGTTTCTGAACTGGCGGCTTTGTCTATTCTAGCCCCTTATTTTGAGAGGCATCAAGATAAGGTTGTTTTCCGTTTTAAACCGGATTTCCTTCCTAAGATGGTGTCTGCTTTCCACCTAAATCAGGATATAGTTCTTCCTTCCTTGTGTCCTAAACCTGGTAATGACAAGGAAAGGGTCTTACATTCTTTGGATGTAGTTCGTTGTGTTTAGTATTATTTAGTTACTACCTCGGCCTTCCGCAAGACGGATGCCTTTTTTGTTGTGCCTTCTGGGCCCAAGAAGGGTTTTGCTCCTGCCAAATCTTCCCTTAGTAGGTGGATACATCAGACCATCATTGGGGCCTATATGGCTAAGGGGAAGGTTCCCCCTTTTTCGTGTCACCGCTCATTCTACTCGTGCTATTGGAGCCTCTTGGGCTTTTCAGCACCAGGCTTCTGTTGAACAGGTTTGCAAGGCTGCAACTTGGTCTTCTGTGCATACTTTTTCTAAGTTTTACGAGGTTGATGTGTGTGATTCTGCAAGCTGCAGTAATTTAAGTTATGCATTATTCCTTGGGGATCCCCACCCATTATAGACACTGCTATTGGATGTCCCAAGTGTCATGGATCTTTGGAAGTGGGGTGTGTGACTAGGAATAATACCATTTTGTGAGTACTCACCTGTAAAATGGTTATTACTAGTATGTCGCACACCCCACTTCCCCCGCCCTTTTTGTTCTAGGGATCCTTTATATGGTGATTATTATTGAATATAATTGGCTCTTCCTGGTTCTCACTGCTTTTTAATAAGACTGAGGAATAGTGGGAGGAACCCGGTACTTATGGACCAGGAGGGTCTCCTTTTCCATGTCGTCTCTGCAAGATCGCTCTCTACAGGCCGGTATCCCAAGTGTCATGGATCTTTGGAAGTGGGGTGTGTGACCATTTTACAGGTGAGTACTCACAAAATGGTATTTTCTTGGCCGCCGCTGTGTAAATATTTTCTGCTTAGCGAAGTGCCGAGCACCGCCGATGCTCTCCGGTTCTTCTTAAGGGCGGGCGGCACTGGAAGATTTTTGGGTTACCGAAGTAACTAGCACCACATAAGCCAGCTGGTTTTCCTCCGTGATGCAGCATGTTTTTCTCAGCCGCCTCCGCTGAAACATTTTCGGCTAGACAAGTGCGATACGTGACATGAATGATGGATGGTTTTTCATATGATAAGGTATGATTCTACATGTCGCTGCATATTTCAAGCTCACCAGACGATCCCATAAAGAATGAGTATTACCGTGATGGGAACAGTGCGTGCCAGTGTAGGTTATGCAATATTAGGTTATGCAACTATGAAATACCTGGGCATGCGCAAGGTATTGCTTAATACTAGGTTGTGCAATATTAGGTTATGCAACTATGAAATACCTGGGCATGTGCAAGGTATTTCTCAGTAATATAAAATGAGGGGATTTCGCCGAGGGTTTAGGGACTTTTCCAGACTGCTGAAGTGGACGCACTTATGTCTGTGATGCAAGCCGGAACTCACTGAACCCTCCGTATTGAGTCCCCCAATACGGGAGTGATGCTACAATATACAGTAATGATGCTTACTACCTATTATACAAATGATGATAGCCTAATGATAATCATGTTAATGTAAATTATAACTATACAATAAATGTTCCAAAGATTCAATGATTACCATTTGATTTCCTAATTCGAATATTTGTGAGCGCAGTATGTAGGCCAATGAGGCATTTATGTACTTGGTAATACAACAAGGTGCCTAGCACCGGCGACATCACAGTTCTCCTCCGGCAGCGCATAATTACTGGGGTTGTTGGCCGGAAAAAGGGCTGCTTCTGAGACGCTACACGACCTCCCTCAAGCAGACCTAAACCTTTAGGTAGGTCATATTCTTGGTGTGCCACACACCCCGCTTCACTTTTAAATATTCTTCACTTAATGGGTTAACTCACCGCCAGGTGACGTAGTGCAGAGAGGAAGTCTTGTAACGAGCCCCCTTCCGGCCTATATATACCTGGTACCTCCCTTCAATCACCAGTATTTTTCTCTCTGCTGGACGACAAGACAGAAGATTGAAGTCTCCTGCTTACAGGTAGCCGGGGTCTTACCCCGGCACCCCCCTTTTGGTCTATTTCTGCCCGGTTTGAGTGTTTATACCTTGATGGTGGAATGGAAGCCTCCCAGCCTAGGCTGCTCACTGGGCAAATGGTAGATGGCACTTTAAGTGCCTAGGAGCTTATCTCCTCCGCTCGACCTCATGCGTGGGGCAATGCGGCTATCCGGCATGGTGATCCGGAAATGGGATGCCCCTGTCCCGAGGGTCCCCGTAGCCCCTTTCTCTCCCGTTACGGTCCCTTCTCCCTTCACTATGGGGGGGGGGGGGGTAGAGGGATGTGTATTGTGTGTATGGTTTACTGTATGTTCATGTGTTTTGCTTATTTCAACGTTGTCAGGCTGCACTGCAAGTGAGTGTGCATATGGCCTGACTTTGATTCCTCCTTATATGGCAGTCTCTGTTTTGCGGGCTGCTGCTGCTGGCCTGTAGAGCCAGAGCTTTAGGGGTGACCGGGGCAGGCTGTATGGTGTCAGGCTTGCTTTTGGCTGCCTGTGCTTTTCTCACCTTGTCCAGCTCCCCTCCCCCCTCCGCTTTTCTCCTTTGTTTTAATCGGACATTTTCTGCCTGTCTCCACCACCTCTTTGGTTGGGTGCTGGGCTTTTGTAAGCCTTACTGGGGCAGGTAAGCGGCCTCACCTGGTGGGGCCGTCTATATTTTTATGGGTTTGACTGTTTATTAAAAAGTAATATATTTAATGGAAATATACTTTTGTTTAAAAAAAAAAAAAAAAAAAGGGGGAAAAATATATAAGGAGGAAAATCAGAGGCCAGTTTTATTGCCTCTTCAAAGCACTTGGTGCTGTGTATGTATGTTAAATTGCATGTTGCCATTGGTTTCTGGGGGTTTTTACTGTTGGTTGTTTTTTCCCCACAGATCCTGGGATTCCTTCAATTAGTAGCCTCCCAGTTCTTTATTGCCTGGCGTCTCTTTTTCTCCTAAATTGGAACATATTTATTTATATATACTTGCGTATATATATTTAAAAAAAAAAAAAAAAAAAAATATATATATATATATATATATATATATATATATATATATTTCGAGGATTCAGAGCGGGCAGGGGGGCTTCCTTTCCCGCTACCAGAGGTGCAGGTTGGACTCGGGGGAAGGGGCCGTGGCCGGCCCACTCAGTCCTGGGGCACCAAGCCCAAACCTGCTGATAAGCCCTCTCAGCAATGAGGGGCTGCCCTCACCCGTGCGGGTGGGGGGACTATGGCGACACTTCTCCCAGGTTTGGAACCAAGTGGTTCCAGGCAGATGGATCCAGGAGGTAGTGTCGGCCGGTTACGACCTGGAATTCGAGTCCCCGAGAAAGATGGGTCGGTTCGTCCCGGCCTGGACTCTCATCAACACAGATTGTTTCTTCCTTTTGCCCAAATTCACACGAGAATGCTTCAGCTTTTTCTGTTAGCGTCTTGGGACCAGCAGCCTCGGTCGCTGGATCAGTCCTTCCAGTTGTCCTCCCGGGTCCGGCAGTCCCTCCTGTGGTGGTTGGTCTCGACCAATCTGGTGTAGGGCAGGTTTTTCCTGACCCTCCTTTGGAAAATTGTCACCGTGGACGCCAGTCTGTCGGGATGGGGCGGATTCTGGAAGGAGCTGCAGTTTCAGGGGCAGTGGGGACCTCAAGAGGCCCACTTACCCACCAATATTCTGAAACTGAGAACCATCCGTCGGGTGCTTGCTCTCCTGACTCAGCACGTTCTGGGCCTTCCGGTCCAGGTGCGTTCAGACAATCAAACAGCGGTTGCTTACATCGGTCATCAGGGAGGGACTCGCAGTCTGAGTGCTCTCAGAGAAGTGTCCCTGATCCTGACCTGGGCGGTGTCCCATGTTCCTTGTCTCTCGGCGGTTTACATTCCAGAGGTGAAGAACCAGGTAGCGGACCGGTTGAGCAGGGGCTCTCCCCGTCTGGAAGAATGGGCTCTCCATCCTCGGGTGTTTCGCTCACTGTGTCTCTGATGGGGGACCCCGGAGGTGGACCCGTTTGCCTCTTGCAGGCTCCCGAACTTCGTGTCGCTTTCCCAGGATCCTCTGGCTCTGGCAGTGGACGCCATGTCCCTGAGCTGGGGAGTTCTGGGATTTCTATACCTGTTTCCTCCGATGCCCATGCTGGGCAGGGTGCTTTGGAAGTTGGCTCTGGAAAAGGTGTCCGCCGTTCTCGTGGCCCCAAGGTGGCCAAGGCGAGTGAGGTTCACAGACATCGTTCGGCTGGCAGTGGACCAGTTCGTTCTGCCTCTTCGGCCCGTTCTGCTCACTTAGGGTCAATTGTGTTACCCCAATTTACCAGCGCTGGGTTTGATGGCCTGGCTGCTGAAACTTCTATCCTGAAGGAGGAGGGTCTTTCGGATTCAGTCATTAAGACTCTGATCAGTGCCCGGAAGAGGTCTTCTTCTATCACCTACTATAGGACTTGGAAAGCCTATATCGCTTGGTGTGAGATAAGATCTTTTCCTTGTAGGGTCTTTTCGGTCTCCAGGATTCTGGAGTTTTTACAATCAGGGCTGAATTCTGGTCTCCAGCTAAGTACGTTGAAAGGGCAGGTCTCTGCCTTATCTATCTTTTTTTTTCAGAAGCGTGTTGCGCTTAAGCCTTTAGTTAAAACTTTTTTCCAGGGGGTTACGCATGTGCGGCCTCCCAGGAAACCATTACTCCCGGTTTGGGATTTGAATTTGGTTCTGTCTGCTCTTCAGGCTCCCCCTTTTGAGCCTTTGCAAGATATTGCTTTGTCTACCCTGACTCAGAAGATTGTCTTCTTGGTAGCGATCACTTGTGTCTCGGAGTTGGCGGCCTTGTCTATCCAGGTGCCTTACTTTGAGAGGCATCAGGATAAAGTGGTCTTTCGGTTCAAGCCAGACTTTCTTCCTAAGGTTGTTTCTGCTTTTCATTTGAACCAAGATATTGTTCTTCCCTCCTTGTGTCCTAATCCTAAGAATGACAAAGAGAGGGTTTTGCATTGTTTGGATGTAGTACGCTGTGTTAAGTACTACTTGATTATCACGTCTCCTTTTCGTAGGACGGATTCCTTTTTTGTTGTGCCCCATGGGCCTAAGAAGGGTTTGGCACCAGCCAAATCTGCCATTAGCAAGTGGATACGTCAGGCCGTTACTGCGGCCTATACTGCTAAGGGAAGAGTTCCCCCTTTTCGTATCACTGCTCATTCTACTCGCGCCATTGGGGCGTCTTGGGCTTTTCAGCACCAAGCATCTGTTGAACAAGTTTGTAAGGCCACCACTTGGTCTTCTGTTCATACTTTTTCTAAGTTTTACAAAGTTGATGTGCGAGCCTCAGCGGATGCTGTTTTTGGCCGCAAAGTTCATTTAAGTTATGCTTCACCTGGCCTTGAGATGCCCATCCCTTGTGGACACTGCTTTTGGATGTCCCATTAAGTGAAGACTATTTAAAAGTGAAGCGGGGTGTGTGGCACACCAAGAATAATACCATTTTGTGAGTACTCACCTGAAAAATGGATATTGTTGGTGTGCCACACACCCCGCTTCACTCCCACCCTTTTCCGAAGCCTTTATATGGTGAAGCTTTTTGTTTATATCAAATTGATTTTGAGGTTACCGGTGGAATACTGGTACCTTGTCTTTCTGCTTTTTTAATATACTGGTGATTGAAGGGAGGTACCAGGTATATATAGGCCGGAAGGGGGCTCGTTACAAGACTTCCTCTCTGCACTACGTCACCTGGCGGTGAGTTAACCCATTAAGTGAAGAATATTTAAAAGTGAAGCGGGGTGTGTGGCACACCAACAATATCCATTTTTCAGGTGAGTACTCAAAAAATGGTATTTTTTTCAGCTTTCTGTGTTTTTTTTTTTTTTATTGTGTGTATTAATATGTTTTATTAATAATTGTTTTAATCTATATTGTTATAGATTGTGGGAAAGGGCAGGTAATATATAAATATATGGTGGTTTACCGACCCCCCCCCCCCCCCCCCCCCCCCCGGATCTGATCTTTAACAGATTTACCCCATGTCCAGTATGCATGCAGGTGGCACTGGACGAGGATGGCACGGTGTGCAGGGATTATGCTACCGTAGTAGTGGATATGGAGACAGTTGTCTTCTCCCTGCAAGGGTTCTGACCCGTCGCCATTTCCCTCTGAGCCTTAAAACCCTCTTGGAAGCCTTCAAGCGGACCTAAAACCTTGACTTGGCTACTAAGAAGGCTTAAAAAAAAAAAAAAAAATCTGAGTTGAAAAGTATATATGTGGTTGCCATGTCTTCCAGGAAGTTATCCGTTGGGGACGATTCATCCAGTAGGGACTCGGATTCTCTACACAAGGGGGCACTCAGCTAAAGAGAAGATGGTTTGATTTCCTGTATTCTGGAGGATCTTGCAGTGCATACACATTACTCTAATCTGATCAGTAGAAAGTGGCAGAAGCCAGATAGTCTTCTGCCCATTCCTAAAGTACTAGATACTATGTATGTACTATGTATCCCTTTCCTCCAGATCAGATTGAATTATGGTTTCACCCTCCTGTGGTGGACACTCTGGTGCCAGGTGTTTTTAAGACTTTGGTTATGCAATCCTCTGATAGTGTTTCTCCAAAGGATCCAGCGGATAAGTGCATGGGTCAGGTGGCACGTCATGCTTATTCTAATAAGGGGATGACCTTGCGGCCGGCCTGTGCTACATCCATAGCATACTTGGCGAGCAGGAATTTGTTGAAACAACTGGACTTGTTCGGGTCGTACACAGAAGTCATGCTCCCAGTTGATCAAAATCCGTTTGGATACAACAGGTATGTGATCTTGGCTATGGTGGTAGCCTTAAGGCATGCCTTATGGCTTAAGCAATGGCCGTCTGGCAGCCTCTAAAAAGAATCTGATGGGACTCCCCTTTAATGCGGGGCATCTGTCTGGGGAGTGCTTGATTGACATGGTAAAGCAGGCTACTGGTGGTAAATCATCTAATCTGCCACAGAAGCCGAAGTCTAATACTAGAGCCTCTAATCCTCCGGCTTTTCATGGGATACTGAAGATATTTTTGGAATAAGACAAAGTCCCAAATTAATTTAACAGGTGTCTGGCAGAATAAAGCCAAACCACCTTCAAAGCCCGCTCAGGCATGAAAGGATGCCCCCAGCTTGCAGGTGTGGGGGGCAGCTTCTCATATTTGGAGGTTTCATGTAACAAAACTTTGGATCCAGGAAGTTGTATCCTCAGGTTACAAGATCGAATTAGGAGCCATACCTCATCGGAGATTCTCTTGGTCAGGGGTATCCTGAATTCCGCAGAAAGCAGAAGCATTGAGATCCTCCGTATCTCTCCTTTTAGAGATTGGATTTGTTTGATCCACAGTGATGTTACTCCAGCCGGGAGATTTTATAACCACAGTGTATAAATATAAGGATGCATACCTACATTGCAGTAGGTGGCCTACATCTTCAGTTTGTGGTGCTACCCTTCGGTCTATCATCAGAACCAATGGTGTTTACCAAGGTTTTGGCTGGTCTCATGTTTTCTCTAAGAAGTCAGGGTATACATATAATCCCTTACTTAGATGATCTGTTGATATGGGCCCCATCATGTCAGGGGGCCCAAAAGGATATACATACTTTCTAATTGACAGATAACTGACTATCCAGTTGAATTCTTCTAAAGTCTAATATCATACCTTCAAGAGTTTTCTTTTCTGGGAATGTCATTAGACACTTCTCAGGAAACTTTTACTCCAGGCCAGGGTACAGGGTGTCTTGTCTTGCCCTCACCCGACGATTCGTCAAGGAATCTGTTGGGCCTAATGGTATCTTGCTTCGAGGCAGTACCAGTTTCCCACAAGACCCCTGCAGATGGAATTGTTCACGGTCTGGGATCGAGACACACAGACTCTGGATCACACTTTTTGCATGACGCCATCAACAAGGCAGTCTCTAGCCGGGTGGCGGAGTCCTCAGCCTCTTCAGATCGGCAAATCCTTCCAGTACATTGGAAATCGTCACCACGGATGCTAATCTATCTGGCTTGGGGGGTGTCATGGAGTCTCAAATGATCCAGGGACAGTGGAGTCCGAAGGAAAACAGACTCCCCATAAATATCTTGGAATTGAGATTCTATTATGTATCAGACATTGCACATGCCATCTGAGGGGGCATCTAGTCTGGATTCAAACGGACAATCGGACGGCGGTGGTATATATCAACCACCATGGGGGCACCAGAAGCAGGAAAGCCCTCATGGAAGATAGCTGTA
The DNA here is from genome assembly GCA_027917425.1 of Gastrophryne carolinensis. Lineage (NCBI taxonomy): Eukaryota > Metazoa > Chordata > Amphibia > Anura > Microhylidae > Gastrophryne > Gastrophryne carolinensis. The sequence goes on along the minus strand of CM051243.1, from coordinate 130,717,418 downwards.
TTTAACTTTGGGCCAAGAAACAGGTTCCATGTATCTCGGCTGTACACATACCTGGAGTTGACAACTTACAGGCTGATCATCTCAGCAGGACTGCCCTGCTTCAGAGGGAATGATCTCTGTCAGAGGGTTTTTTCAATCCCCATGCATGCGCTGGGAGATCCCAGACATAGATGTCTTTGCATCACGGCACAATCGGAAGGTTCCAAAGTATGTTTCTCAGTCCAGGGATCCTCTAGCAATAGCAACAGATTCCCTGACTCTTTAGTGGTCAGCATTTAAGCTTCTTTATGCATTCCCACCAATTCTACTCCTGGGTCGAGTACTAAAAAAGTTTGCCCAAAACAGAGTCCCAACTATTCTTGTGGCTCCTTGGTGACAAAGGAGAAGTGGGTTCTCGACATAGTAAGGATGTCAGAGAGCGACCCGCGGAAGTTACCCGACGATCTTCTCACACAGGGGCCTTTTAAGGCAACCCAAATCACAAGTTCTAGCTTTGACGGCCTGGCTATTGAATCCTTCATCTTGGCAGAAAGGAGTTTTCTGCCAGAGTCATCCAGACTATGATTCAGGCTAGGAAGAAATCTCCATCAATGATCTACTATATAGTCTGGTGAGCATTTATCACTTGGTTCAAGTCCAGAGGGTTCGCTGGTAGAACTTTTTCTGTTCCCAGAATATTGGATTTTTTGCAGAAGGGTCTTGATGAAGGTTTTCAGTTGAGTACTTTAAAGGGACATATACCTGCTTTATTTACCTTTTTCAGAATCCCATTGCTGAGAATAAATGTATCAAAGATTTTGTTCATGTGCGGCCTCCTCGTAAGCCACTTCTGCCGGTTTGGGACCTGAACTTAGTTTTATCAGCCCTTCAGGGTCCTCCTTTTGAACCGTTGGCAGATGCGTTATTAAGTTTGACTCCTAAGGTTATCTTTTTAGTGGCAATAACCTCAGTAAGGAGGGTTTCTGAATGAGCAGCTTTATCAGTTAAGTCTCCTTATTTAGTGTTACATAAGGACAAGGCCGTCTTCTGATTAAAACAGGATGTTCTTCCTAAAGTGGTTTTCATCCTTATGTCCTACTCCAGTGTCCGATAAAAGGATTCTTCATTGCTGGATGTAGTGAACACTGCTACATAATCTTTTCATAGGTCGGACTTCCTTTTTGTCATACCTAAGGGTCCACTGAAAGGTCTTCGATCATCTAAGTCTACCACCAGCTGATGGATTAGACGGGCAATGGTAAAAGCCTATATCCCTAAGGAGCAATATCCTCCTTTTAGGACTACTGCTCATTCGACAAGAGCTATTGGAGCATCTTGGGCTTTTCAGCATCAAGCTTCAGTAGAACAAGTATGCAAAGCCGCTAATTGGTCTTCAGTTCATACATTTAGCAGATTCTATAAGGTAGAGCCTTTTGTAGGAAGGAATTACATACAGTAGTAATTAGTTGGTTTTGTCTTCCTGAAAGGAATAAGGGTTTTTGGGGATCCCACCCGAATTTAGGGTACTACTTTTGAGGGTCCCAATCGTTACTAAATTCTTCTGATGGCGTGAAATAAAATGGAAGAGAAAAGAGACTTCTGTGAGTACTCACATGTAGAATTAATCTCTCTTCCATTATTACTTCAGGACATCAGACCCTCCCTGTCTGCTAGGTTGATATATCCATGTCTTGGATGCCTAGTCTTAGTGGAGTGGTAAATAGTGAAATAGTAATTAATAGGTAATAATGATAAATATGTAAATAGTTGCTGTAAATAATGATCAGCATCGAAAGAATAAAAAAAAAAAAAAATACAAAAAACAAAAGTAATTTAAATGGAGAGAGGAGTCCTGTATTTTGTCTCCAGCCTTTTGTTTCCAGCAGATATAGGTATGCCTCCCACGCCTTTGTCTTGTAGTCCACGCCCTTTGGTCGAGAGGTTAACCCAATCGTTACTGAATTATTCTGATGTCCTGAAGTAATAATGTAAGAGAAATTTTTGCATGTAAATACTCACAGAATTCTCTTTTCCTTTCTCTTTTGCATTGTTAATTTTTTTTTTTCTTCCTCCTGTAGGTGGACATGCATGATGAAACTTTTTTTATGCCAGATGATGTCTTTGAATCTCCTCCTTTTTCTGCTGCTTATTTTCATAGTCATGTAACAACCCCTGAAGACAAAATAGATGGTCCTTTTACTACTGCGTGAGTATACTCTTTTACTTCTTTCCATAGTAAATGAGAATGTTCACATAGGGGCATGTACCGCCAGGAATTGAACCTGCCACCCTTAGGTCACAAGGCCACTTTCTTAACCACGGTTATCTTCCAACAACACAAAATAGGGTGTGGATGTGGACTTGTTTGCCTCCAGGGACAACAAGAAGATTTAGATCCTTATGAGTAAGTTTAAAGACACACAGGTCCTGGGAATGAGGAGCCTAGGTTGTGCCCTGTAAACAGTTCAACCTAGTTTGTCTTAATTCCTGTACCACTTCTGCAGAATGTGCTTCATTTGGTCAGTCTTAACAATTATGGAAGGCCATACAATAGAGGTTCTGGTATTCTGAAGTGGTCTTTCTGTCAATGGACAAGATGTGGCTCCTGTCCTAGTGACCATGTCTACTCTCCTAGGGCTGATGAGACTGCTGTCCAAGCGGATAGGGTTCTTTCCCCAGTGATGGTTTGCTTTGTTGCTGAGTTGTTGAAACTTTCTTCTTGGGCTACTAGAGAAATTGGAATACTTAATAGTGTGACATTCTGATGGGTTTTCTCTGGGGAAGCTTCTGGTTAGCCTTTAGTCAGTCCTGGATGTGGGCCTTTCAATCAGCACCTATTAAGAACATTTTTTTGGCCTTGTGATTTTTTTTTTCCAGCATCATTATAAAATAATGACCTTACGGAAGCTTGACGGCTATCTTTTATTGTTGTCTCTATGTACATTTACTGAGTGTATGTCATAACCTTTGAATATGCCCACGCCCCCGCCTCATCCTCCGGGCTGATCAGGATTTTATAGGCGAAACAGAGTACATGCCTTGTGGGGCCCTCCTCCTCGCAGAACCTCTCAAAAGAGGTAAGCCAAGTCATCCAGCCACTCCCATGCACCGTGGAGCTTAAAATGTCAGGCTCTGTCCAGTCCTCCCCTCAGCCACCTCTCCACTGCCCCCCCTGAGACTTCCGGGGCGAACACCGGATTTCCCGGGTATATCGGCGAAAAGGCCTGGTGATATGTCCCTATGAGACCGGCTTCTCTGGACGGCTTTTATGGAAGCCCCAATCGTTAGGTGTTTCACTGCGGATCCCAGGTGTTGTTTTGCCAACGGGCAAGGGAGAGGTGTGCTGCTTTGCTCAATCTGTACCCATTGCTTATCCTGTGAGTATCTGTACCAGTCTACTATTCTGCACAAATGCGCAGCGGCAACCCTATTTTCCTTTGTTCTTCTCAAGGTTTTCTTGCGAACTCTGGAGCTCTTCCCAAGCCAAATTAATCTAGTAAATAGGGCCCCTACTTTCTGCAGGAAGGTGCTGAGAATATCTAATGGGAGCACCTGTATTAAATATAGCAAGCACGGCAGTAGGTTCAGGCCATTGACTCTCACCACAGCTGACAGGTGTTGGTAGAGGCTAGTAATCCAAGAAGGCATGCTATGCCAAATGCCCACGTGAGGTAGGACCTCTAACATAAAGTCCCAGAGAGTGGTTATCAACGGTGCATACTCAGATTGGGTCACCGCTACTAGCGGAGTACCACACAGGTCATTTCTGGGCAATTCTCTTCTATATATATATATATATATATATATATATATATTATATATAATTAATGACATAGGGTATGGATTAAACAGTCTTGCAACTTTGCAGATGATACTAAGCTGTGTAAAGTAACACAAGAGGACACACAAGAGGACAGCTGGTAGCAACAAATAGATAAAATCGGAAGCATGGGCAGTTAAACAGGAAATGCAGTTGAACACAGATACATGTAAGGTTATGCACATGGGAAGGAGGAATCTGTGCCATGATTACACACTAAATAAATTCTTGGTAAAACAACAATGGTACAGGACCTCTGGATTTTAGTTAACAATTAACTTAACTGTAGTAATCAATGCCAGGCAGCAGCTGCCAAAGCAAGCTGGATCATGGGGTGCATCAAGAGGGGCATAGGTGCCCATGACCAGGACATACATTTTCCCCTGTACAAGTCACTGGTCAGACCCCGTATGGAGTACTATGTACTCTTCTGGACACCTGTGCTTAAGAAGAACATATCCGAACTGGAGAGCGTTCGAAGGAGGACAAGGAAGTTAATAAAAGGGGTGTGGGGACTAGAGTATCCTGAAAGATTGTCAAAGCTAGGTTTATTTAGTTTGGAAAAGATGCCTGAGGGGTGATACCTATCACATATATAATAACTATGTATAAATATATCCGGGGGCAATACAAAGATCTGTACCACAATCTACCGTATATACTCGAGTATAGGTCGACCCGAATATAAGCCGAGGCACCTAATTTTACCACAAAAAACGGGAAAAGTTATTGACTCGAGTATAAGCCTAGGGTGGGAAATGCAGGTTCTGGGGGGTTGAGAGTGTATAAGAGGTCACATATATGCCATAATATGTGATCTAAGAGGCTCCTGCTGCATTCCTGGTAACTGGGATTAAATTCCTCCTTAAATAAAAGGGTATAGGGGAGGATACAGGAGGAGAAGAGCTTACAATCTATTAGGGTATAAGGGAGGATACAGAGGGAGAAAAGCTTACAATCTATTAGGGTATAAGGGAGGATACAGGAGGAGAAGAGCTTACACTCTATTAGGGTATAAGGAAGGATACAGGAGGAGAAGAGCTTACACTCTATTAGGGTATAAGGGAGGATACAGGAGGAGAAGAGCTTACAATCTATTAGGGTATAAGGGAGGATACAGCAGGAGAAAAGCTTACAATCTATTAGGGTATAAGGGAGGATACAGGAGGAGAAAAGCTTACAATCTATTAGGGTATAAGGGAGGATACAGGAGGAGAAGAGCTTACAATCTATTAGGGTATAAGGGAGGATACAGGAGGAGAAGAGCTTACACTCTATTAGGGTATAAGGGGGCGGGTTGACAGGAGGGTTGGTTGGTGGGTATTTAGATGTGCAAGTGGGCAGGTGGTCAGGCAGGTAGGTGGGTGGGTGGCTGCCACCTCCACTTCAGAATCCGCTGATTCCGCCTGCACACCACTACAGTCTGCTGCTGGTCCAGGGTCTGGGTAGGTAGGTAGGTGAGTGGCAGGTATATAGATAGGTGGATGGATTAGGCAGTTGGATTAGTAGGTGGGTGAGTGAGCAGGTGGGTAGATGGGCAGGGCAGGATGGGTTAAAGTGGACCAACACCCAGGATTTTGACTATCCTGGGTTTTGGTCCACTTCAGGGGGCACCCCGATTAGGATGTCCCGCGGTGAGGGGGGTGATCGGCCCGGGAATCTTATAGATTACCGGGCCGATCACCCATGGGTGACGGTCCACTTTAAGAGAAAAACATTGCACCATTAATTAGTATTAGCATTTAGTTTGAGGTGTATTGGAACACAGTACAGCAACAGCATGGACTCACCTGGAGCCACTTCACTGCCAAGTTGGAGAATCCTTTCTGTTGTTGAGTTCTTCTCTCCTTCAATCAACATGGTGTCTGCAGGCTGCTAACTTGTCCTCGTGGGTTAGACACACACACATCTCTCTCCCTCCCCCCTTCTTCTCCTCTATGGCTGCAGCCCTCACACACACACACACACACACACACACACACACACACACACACACACACACACGCTCTCTCCCCTCCCCACTTTTCCCCCTCACCGACCTCTGCTCCAGCCATCAATCACACTTTCTCTCCGTTTAATTACTCACGTCATCCTCTCCCCGCGCTGGCCGGCCAGCATGCCTGTAAGGGGAAGTGCTGGCTTCTCCTGTGCTCTGGGCTGGCCTCCGCAGTGGGGGAAACAAGAGAGGAGTTTTTTGTTCCGTCTTGTGAGCACCTTAGCTGACAGCTGCACACTGCAAAAATTTCACTGACTCGAGTACAAGCCGAGACGGCTTTTTTCGGCCCAAAAAGTGGGCTGAAAAACTCGGCTTATACTCGAGTATATACGGTATTTATATCTCAGAGTGTAACCATAACCAGAGGGCATCCACTAAGGTTATAGGAAAGGTGCTTTCTCCACCAACATAGTAAGGGGTTCTTCTCTCTAAGAGCATTGAGACTATGGAACTCGCTGCTAGAGGATGTTATGAAGGATACACTAAAAGGGTTCAAAAGTGGCCTGGATGCCTTCCTGACGTGTAATAACATTTCCAGCTATGGCTACTAGACCACAGGAAGAAGATAAATAGGCTGAACTGGATGGATTAAAGTCTTTATTCAGCCTTACATACTATGTTACTATTTTACAATGGTCAGCAAGCTTCTCCAGAACTCAGGAGTCTGAAAATAGCAAACTAAAATAAAAAATCAGCTGAATTCTGAACACTTACAAGCACACTCTGTTCAGTGGTTCCTTAAGGAGGAAACACAAATAACTTAGGTGGGGAGGAAGGGGTGGGGCTTTTAACCTTTGTTCAGCTTATGTCTCCTCCCACAGGATGGAGCCAGCTTTCTCCGTGTGGTCATGCTGAAGAATGATTTTGAAAAAGCCAGCTCTTAAACACTTAAATTCCCCAAAATAATGCCCCTTAATGAAAAGTCCTCTACAACCGCACATTAAATACAACCGCTAGCTCTTAAACTTGCTTTCAAACACTCTTATTTATAGCAAAGCAATACCTCCCTGCACCAGTGTCCGCCTCTGGCTAGTTTGGCAAAAAATGTTCATGGTAATACTACAGATCTGACAGTCCTTTCTTAATTTTTCTCATGGCTAGATGTTTTGTAAATTGAGTGCCCTGACATGACCAGATTTACGGGTCGATTCAAAGAAACATGTAAAAGCTTTGATTTTGTTGCCGATCATGGTATTTTTTCCGAACGCTCGAGCACTCGTATGAACTTGCGAGTGATTCTATAACCTAATGAGTTTCCTATTGTAAAATGCCCGTCCGTTCGTATGCTATCTCCCGACCTTGGCCCAGTCATTTTCAAACGTAAATTTTAGGTTGAGTGATCTGTTGTTGAGACGGCAGCATGTTTTTTCCCCCTTCTTCCATCGTCCACCTCTTCGTATTTCTTGCGTTTCCCGATGGTTTTTTTCTGCTTTTTAACCTCTAATACTCGTTCGCTCGTAAATGTAGAAGATCTTGCGCATGCGCAATACAAGCTACACTCAACTAATGTGGCCCATATCGTACACTACCTAGCTCAACCCAACTACTTTGCGACATTCTTACACTTACCTTTATTAACCCTAAAACTGACCCAAACCCCTTGCCGGTTGCATTCTAATTCATTTTCCTGACCCTAAAACTGACCCAAACCCCTTGCCGGTTGCATTCTTCTTCATTTCCCTGACCCTAAAACTGACCCAAACCCCTTGCCGGTTGCATTCTTCTTCATTTTCCTGACCCTAAAACTTACCCAAACCCCTTGCCGGTTGCATTCTTCTTGTTTTTGATGACCCTAAAACTTACCCAAACCCCTTGCCGGTTCCATTCTTCTTCATGTTCCTGACCCTAAAACTTACCCAAACCCCTTGCCGGTTGCATTCTTCTTGTTTTTGATGACCCTAAAACTTACCCAAACCCCTTGCCGGTTGCATTCTTCTTCATTTTCCTGACCCTAAAACTGACCCCAACCCCTTGCCGGTTCCATTCTTCTTCATGTTCCTGACCCTAAAACTTACCCAAACCCCTTGCTGGTTGCATTCTTCTTCATTTTCCTAACCCTAAAACTGACCCCAACCCCTTGCCGGTTCCATTCTTTTTCATTTTCCTGACCCTAAAACTGACCCAAACCCCTCGCCGGTTCCATTCTTCTTCATGTTCCTGACCCTAAAACTTACCCAAACCCCTTGCCGGTTGCATTCTTCTTCATTTTCCTGACCCTAAAACTTACCCAAACCCCTTGCCGGTTCCATTCTTCTTATTTGTGTTGTTATATATGAAATATTCTTGGTGTGCCACACACCCCGCTTCACTTCTTAAATATTCATTACTTCATGGGTTAATCCACCGCAGGTGACGTAGTGCAGAGAGGAAGTCTTGTAACGAGCCCCCTTCCGGCCTATATATACCTGGTACCTCCCTTCAATCACCAGTATTTTTCTCTCTGCTTGACAAACAGAGGTTGGAAGTTTCCTGCTTACAGGTAGGTCGGGGCTTACCCCGCCACCCCCCTTTTGGTCTATTTCTGCCCGGTTTGAGTTGTATACCTTTATGGTGGATAGGAAGCCTCCCAGCCTAGGCTGCTCACCGGGTAATTGGTAGACGGCACTATTGGTGCCTAGGAGCTTATCTCCTCCGCTCGTCCCCCTCCTTTGGGGGCAATGCGGCAATCCGGCATGGTGATCCGGAAATGGGATGCCCCTGTCCCGAGGGTCCCCGTAGCCCCTTACTCCCCCGTTCCGGTCCCTTCTCCCTTCACTTGGGGGGGGAGGGGGTATAGAGGGTTGTGTATCTTGTATGATGTTTTCACTGTATTGCTATTTTCTGTGTGTTCACTTTTACATAGTAGCAGACTGCGCAACAGGTGCGCTTTGTCTGTTTTTGGCTGGAGCTCCGGGCAGATACTTTAGGGATGGCCAGTGTATTTGGTCTGCTTTATGGGGGTGGGACAGCGGACCGCGCTCAGCTGGCTTCAGATGGTCCCCTCCCGCCTCCCTCCCTTCCCCGCTGCTCCGTGCGGCAGCCTGTGTGGCTGCGCTTATGTCTCCTTTCCCCCTCCTCCTCCTCCGCCGCCTGGCTGGGTGTCAGCCAGCGCAGCTGGTGGCAATCCCTCGTTGAATTGAGCAGGGCGGCTCCCTGTGACGCGGGGGGGGCGTGGCGCCGGCAGAAGCGGCGCCGGCGGAAGCGGCGCTCGGCGGCCTCAGCCTCACTTCCTTCCTGTTTTCTGTGAAAAGAGGTCACGTGGGGGGGGCGCGCGCTGCAGCAACACATGGGTTTGTGTTCTACTGCTGCGGCTGCTACATGTCCCTCCGGTCTGGCTCCTGGCGTCGGTAGCAGGTAAGCGGCCCCGCTTTTGTGGGGCCAGAATGAGTTTTCTTATGGGGCAAACTTTTTAGGAGGCACTCTTTTTATACTATTGTGAACATGCTGCATTGTTACACTCACAAGGGATCTGATGGTTTGTTTTTCTTTCCTTTCAGATCCTGGGATCCCTCTTTTATTGCGGCCCTCCGGCTCTATATTGCCTGGCTAGTCATTCTTGATATGAAATTACACATTTTAGATATATATATACATATATATATATATATTTATTTTGAGACTGTTAAGGGGGACCTTTTTCTCTTAAAAAAAAAAAAAAAAAAAAAAAAAAGTGTATTTACAAAAAAAAAAAAAAAAAAAAAAAAAACCCTCCCTTCCGGGACATTCTTTATAAAGGGGCATCCCGGGTTGGCTTATGCCTTAAAAGTCCCAGTATTTGCGATACCATAAATCACCAATATGGAGGCTTCTGTTACTACCGGAAACGACTCGTCAGAGCCGTCCAGGGGGTGTGTAAAATGTGGGGCTGCGCTCCCTGCTGATGATATCTTTATTTGCATTTCTTGTGCAAGGCAGATTGTTGCGCGTCAGTCTGTTGATCCGGCTGCTGACCCGTCGCAACCTCTATCATCTCCTGCCTCTCCCTCCCTGTTCCGGACCCCGCATGACACTGTCAAGGGTGGGGATTCGCAATCCGAGGTGGTGGTAAAATCAGCCAATCTTCGGGAAGTATTGCCCGTTAAAGCGGGGCTAAAGGCCTCTGCAAAACGGAAGCGCCTGACTCCGGTATCTTCGGCTCCTCAGGGCGAATTGTGTGAGCCTGTGGAATGGTCCGATGGCTCCCCGGATGAGGGTGAATTCCTCTTGGAGTCAGATGAGCCGGCAGATCAGCTTAAGGCTGATGCGATTGGCGATTGGTCGGCGGGGGTTGCCCTTGACACCCCCTCCATTCTGGCTCAAATGTTTGAAATTCTGAATTTAGATCCGCCTGAGGCTGTCACCCTGCCAAAGGGTCAGTTGTTTGAAGAGCCTCAGCCGCGTTTGGTTTTTCCCAGACAGCACCACTTTGAGAGGGTGGTCCTTAAAGAATGGGAACATCCCACGCGGTTATCTGGAATCCCTTCCAGTTGGGAAAAGCGTTATCCTTTTCCGCCAGAATTGCTGAAGCTTTGGTCCGTCCCTCCTGAAGTCGATACCCCTGTGCTAGGGCTATCTAGCTCCGCTATGGTACAGTCTGCTGAGACCTCTGTCCCTAAAGATGGGGAGGATCGTAGGATTGACCAGTATGCTCGCTATGGCTTTGTTTATGCTGGGTCAACGATGCGCCCCCTGTGCGCTTCGGCCCTTCTTCTTTTAGCAGTAAGATCTGTTATCCAGGGGCTATGCGAGGATCTCAATCCCGCTTGTGATGAGTTCGCTGCGCTTAAGCAGTGCGATTCTTTTGTGTCTTACGTTCTATCCGCTCAGGACGATGCGCTGGCTATGAGTAGCAAGACAGCGGCAATGCTGGTCGCTATTCGTCGGTCAGTATGGCTGCGACAGTGGTCGGCGGACTCAGCTTCTAAAAAGGTGCTCACAGCTCTCCCCTTTTTGGGGTTGCGTCTGTTCGGGGAGAAAATTGATTCAGTCGCAAAGGGTGGCAAGATGCCACAACGCAAGAGGCCTCGACGCCCCTTTAGAGGGGCAGCTTCTGGTAGGCCGTCCTTTCGAGGATACAGAGCGGGTAGGGGGACTTCCCTTCCCTCTACCAGTCGTACAGGTTGGACGCGGGGGAGGGGCCGTGGCCGTCCCGCCCAGTCCTGGGGCTCTAAGCCCAAACCTGCTGGTAAGCCCGCTCAGCAATGAGGGGCTGCCCTCACCCGTGCGGGTGGGGGGACGATTGCGACACTTCTCCCAGGTTTGGAACCGGGAGGTTCCGGACAGATGGATTCAGGAGATAGTGTCGTCCGGTTACAAGCTGGAATTCGAGTCTCGCCCTCCTTCACGGTTCTTTCGGTCTCGGGTGCCCATCGATCCTTTTGCCGCACAGGGGCTCCTGGCGTCGGTAGAGAATCTGTTAGAGATGGCGGTCATCCGGCCGGTACCGCGTTTAGAGATGGGCCTCGGTTTCTACTCCAATCTGTTCGCAGTCCCCAAGAGGGATGGGTCAGTTCGTCCCGTCCTGGACCTGAAGTTGCTCAACAGGTTCATCCGTTTTCGGAAGTTTCACATGGAAACCTTGCGCACTGCCGTCGGCTCTCTTCGGCAAGGGGACTTCATGATGTCTATAGACATCAAGGATGCTTATCTGCATGTTCCCATCTGCCTCCCTCATCAACGTTTTCTTCGATTCATGATGAAGGATCGGCATTATCAATTCGTGGCACTTCCGTTTGGCCTTACCTCAGCTCCAAGAGTGTTCACCAAGGTGCTGGCAGGGGTCATGGCCATTTTCAGAGCTCGGGGCATTCGTGTCGTACCTTATTTGGACGACCTTCTTATCATGGCTCCGTCACTCGATCAATCGGAGAAAGACACCAGGGTGGTGCTCTCCACGCTGGAAAGTTTCGGTTGGGTGATCAACCTCTCCAAGTCCTCCCTCGCTCCGGCCAGGGTGGTGTCCTTTCTGGGGATGCAGTTAGACTCTCATCAACACAGAGTGTTTCTCCCTCAGTCCAAAATTCTTCTGATTCAGGAGTTGGCTCGGGTCCTACTCTCCAATCCTCGGCCGTCCATCCGTCTGGGGATGAGGCTGGTAGGGTTGATGGTTGCCTCCTTCGAGGCAGTTCCTTTTGCTCAATTCCACACGAGGACGCTTCAGCTTTATCTGTTGGCGTCTTGGGACCGGCAGCCTCGGTCGCTGGATCAGCCCTTCCAGTTGTCCTCCCGGGTCCGGCAGTCCCTCCAGTGGTGGTTGGTCTCGACCAATCTCGTGAAGGGCAGGTCTTTCCTGGCCCCCCTTTGGGAAATTGTCACCACGGACGCCAGTCTGTCGGGATGGGGCGGATTCTGGAAGGAGCTACAGTTCCAGGGGCAGTGGGGACCTCAGGAGGTCCACTTACCCATCAATATTCTGGAACTGAGAGCCATCCGTCGGGTGCTTACTCTCCTGACTTAGCACGTTCTGGGCCTTCCGGTCCAGGTGCGTTCAGACAATCGAACAGCGGTTGCTTACATCAATCATCAGGGAGGGACTCGCAGCCTGAGTGCTCTCAGAGAGGTGTCCCTGATCCTGTCCTGGGCAGAAGCCCATGTTCCTTGTCTCTCGGCGGTATACATCCCAGGAGTGGAGAACCTGGAAGCGGACCGCTTGAGCAGGGGCTCTCCCCGTCGGGGAGAATGGGCCCTCCATCCTCGGGTATTTCGCTCACTGTGTCGCCAATGGGGGACTCCAGAGGTGGACCTGTTTGCCTCTCGTCACAATCACAGGCTCCCGAACTTCGTGTCGCTCTCCCAGGATCCTCTGGCTCTGGCAGTGGACGCCATGTCCCTGAGCTGGGGGGATCTGGGGTTTCTGTACCTGTTTCCTCCGACACCCATGCTAGGCAGAGTGCTTCGGAAGTTGGCTCTGGAAGGGGTGTCCGCCGTCCTCGTGGCCCCAAGGTGGCCGAGGCGAGTGTGGTTCGCAGACATCGTTCGGCTGGCAGTGGACCAGGTCGTTCTGCCTCTTCGGCCCGATCTGCTCACTCAGGGTCAATTGTGTTACCCCAATTTACCAGCGCTAGCTTTGACGGCCTGGCTGCTGAGACCTCCATCCTAAGGGAGGAGGGTCTTTCTGATTCTGTCAAGACTTTGATCAGTGCCCGGAAGAGGTCTTCTTCTATCATCTACTATAGGACCTGGAAAGCCTATATCGCTTGGTGCGAGATGAGATCTTTTCCTTGTAGGGTATTTTCGGTCTCCAGGGTTCTGGAGTTTTTGCAATCTGGGCTGGACTCTGGTCTTCAGCTAAGTACGTTGAAAGGGCAAGTTTCTGCCTTATCTATCTTTTTTCAGAAGCGTGTCGCGCTTAAGCCTTTAGTTAAAACTTTTTTCCAGGGGGTTACGCATGTGCGGCCTCCCAGGAAACCATTACTCCCGGTTTGGGATTTGAATTTGGTTCTTTCTGCTCTTCAGGCTCCTCCTTTTGAGCCTTTGCAAGGGATTGCTTTGTCTACCCTGACTCAGAAGATGGTCTTCTTGGTAGCGATCACTTCGATCCGGCGTGTCTCGGAATTGGCGGCCTTGTCTATTCAGGCGCCCTACTTCGAGAGGCATCGGGATAAGGTGGTCTTTCGGTTCAAGCCAGACTTTCTTCCTAAGGTTGTTTCTGCTTTTCATTTGAACCAAGATATTGTTCTTCCCTCCTTGTGTCCTAATCCTAAGAATGACAAAGAGAGGGTTTTGCATTGTTTGGATGTAGTACGCTGTGTTAAGTGCTACTTGGTTATCACGTCTCCTTTCCGTAGGACGGATTCCTTTTTTGTTGTGCCCCATGGGCCTAAGAAGGGTTTGGCACCAGCTAAATCTGCCATTAGCAAGTGGATACGTCAGGCCGTTACTGCGGCCTATTCTGCTAAGGGAAGAGTTCCCCCTTTTCGTATTACTGCTCATTCCACTCGCGCTGTTGGGGCGTCTTGGGCTTTTCAGCACCAAGCTTCTGTTGAACAGGTTTGTAAGGCCGCCACTTGGTCTTCTGTTCACACTTTTTCTAAGTTTTACAAAGTTGATGTGCGGGCCTCAGCGGATGCTGTTTTCGGCCGCAAAGTTCTGCAGACTGCAGTCGTTTAAGTTATGCTTCACCTGGCCTTGAGTTGCCCAGCCCTTGTGGACACTGCTTTTGGATGTCCCATGAAGTAATGAATATTTAAGAAGTGAAGCGGGGTGTGTGGCACACCAAGAATAATACCATTTTGTGAGTACTCACCTGAAAAATGGATATTGTTGGTGTGCCACACACCCCGCTTCACACCCGCCCTTTTCGGTATTACCGAAGCCTTTATATGGTGAAGCCTTTTTATATCAAATTTGATTTTGAGGTTACTGGTGGAATACTGGTACCTTGTATTACTGCTTTTTGATTATACTGGTGATTGAAGGGAGGTACCAGGTATATATAGGCCGGAAGGGGGCTCGTTACAAGACTTCCTCTCTGCACTACGTCACCTGCGGTGGATTAACCCATGAAGTAATGAATATTTAAGAAGTGAAGCGGGGTGTGTGGCACACCAACAATATCCATTTTTCAGGTGAGTACTCACAAAATGGTATTATTACCCCAACCACTTAATGTACATCTGTATTTATTTCTTAAAACATGCCTTTTCGTGTTTGTCAAAATGTAATATATGTTATAAATAGAAATGAGCCATTTTCGAATGTTAAAATATTTATTTGTTGAACAATATATATGTTGTATAAATATTTTTTTTGGGGACTTAAAAATTTTAAAATATACTAAAAACTTTAAAAACTATTTACAATCTTGAGCCAGGACCAAGGGCACTAATCATCTTCTTCAGTTGGCCCCAACGTCGCCTGTATGGCCTGCAGCTCGGCCACCAACTCAAGGATCCTTTTTTTTTTTTTTTTTCTGCCACTGTTTGCGGTGGGGTCCCTGTAACCAATAGAGAAATGAACATAAATAGTAGTACCAGACCGGTTTGTAGGCTGCAGATTGATTGTTAGTCAAATCCAGCGGAATCCATCACATATGTCATTCTTCATAGTAATTAAGGTTAATAAACATATAATACACAGAGCAATAAGTATGTTTCTAATACAAAAACTATAATAGAGAAGATTGTAACAATTTAAAATTAGTCCAAGGTGTGATGGTAAAAAGTTCAGTTCTTCCACTAAATAGGTGAATAAATAGTTACTTTATCTTCTATGCCAGTGCTGAGTAATCACACAAGTGCCCACCACCTATTTTATTTACCCTTACCAGATAAATAAATCGATTAGGCCGTGCAATTTGGTATCCCAATCTGCCCTTGATGTTTTTCTTCCAAAACTTCTGCTGAAGAAATGGCCTAATGGCCCTTCAAAGATATATGCTCCTCAATATTTGCATAATTTTAACTTCCAAAGATTGGTTGCCGGGCATATATATAGAAGAAAAGATAGGCTAATAGCGTAATATTGCTTTTAATTCAAACTTGGTTAAAAGTTAGATTTAAAATGCGCACTCACATTTCATAAAATCAATATTAGCATTGGTTTAACAGGCAAGGATCTCACCGCTTTATCTCCTACACCGCGGCCGCCGGTGTCCCAAGAATGGTACTGGGTATGGGTATGCGGGTCCTCCTGGATGACAAATGCTGGGTGCTGTAATGGATGTCTGCCCTGCCGCCTAGGTCAAACACCAAGAGAGCCAGTATAAACATGATTTTGGGAATCAAAAACGATACATTTTTGATAAGATACGCTCTCCTGTCTGCAGAGGATGCAGCAGAACTGTCAGGGAATGAATGAACTGCGCAGCTTTTCATATTGACGTAACTGGCTCTCTTGGTGTTTGCAATTGGGAACCTATGCTATACTGTCATGCATGTTGGTATGTTCATTGCTTGTATGAGAACTATTGTATACTAAATGTTAGGACCATCTAGTGGCCACTTTATATACTGCAACGCATCCAAACAGCAATGTTACAAACCTTTGCGTGTTTATCTCTGCTGTATTTATCTCTGATATCCTGTATTTGCGGGATTAATATGTATATATTGTATATGAAAAACTTTGCTCACTTTTTTTGAATACACTTATCAATTGCAATTCAAGAGACTTTGGTTCTGGTGTGCTTTTTTCAACAAACTTTGTTAATATAGTGTATTATGGATCTGAATGGGGAATAGATCCTGTTGAATAGTTTTGAGCACCCATATAGATATGCTCATGTCTAATACGATGGTGTGCGGGCCTGCATAACTTATATACTTTATGTTTGTGTTTCCTCAGGCAAACCCAGCACCCAATTCTTTGTTCTCTTTTCTATGTAAATTAGACTATGTCTTTTGAAGATATTAATAGCCTCACCCAGCAGCAAGCAGACACCCTGGCTTTTAGCCAGGAAGAGATTGATAGCCTCTTGTCAGAGTACACAAGGACAGATAGTCCTTTTTTGTCAGATCTCACATCGGTTAAGAAACAATTTGAAGTGATTAAACGTAAGAAAATACAGTATCAATTACACTCAGACACCTTAATTGAATACTTACGGGTTAAAAGGATACCAAGGGGTCTAAGATTGGCAATAAAACCCACCTTCTGCCAGAATAATAAGGATTTTGTGGATAACTGGCAAAAAATCCTAAATAAATGTAGCCTCGATCTGATTACTTTAACTATTAAGGGTATTCAGAGCGAGCTACGTTCATTTGAGCAAACAATTGAAACCCTTAAGTCTAAATTAGAGTCTGGCCTTAAGACTGGTGATTTCAAGGAATATCTGGATTCCTGCAAAGCTACTTTAGATAAATATCGCCAAGACACTTTCCACTTTAAGCTTAACAAATACAAACGAGACGCCCTCGACTATCAGGATGGGAGGGTATACACTTGGAAAGATTTCACACGTAGGCGCTTCCAGAATCCAATTAACCAGACTCGACAGGAACAACCCTCTGACACTGACAGTAGCGCCTCCACGTCTTCAGCTCCACCTTTTTTAGGACCCAGACGCCGGGTTCGATTCGACCGAAAAGGACCCGGCGGGGCAAATCGGACAAGTGGAGACGCCCGACAAGCTTCTCAGAAACGATACGAGACGCGGAGTCAATCATCCCAGCCTCGTTAGTCGTCAACCTTTCATCAAGGAACCTGACGGAAAAGGAAGAACAGGTACTGAACCGGGGCCTAGGCTTTTTACCTACATATACGGGTGACAGACTGGAGACAGATATCGGTCTCCAAAAATTCTATAGGACCCTTAGGCTCAGAGCCTTTTTTGCTAACATGGGGAGTAGTGACAGGGCAGAACCCATGTTAATTCCAGGAGTAGACCTCTCCAAATGTAAACCTAAAAGCACATGGACACCCCCCACAACAACACATAGTGTTGAAACATTTATTAAGCTAGTCCAAAGGGATGTCAGGAAACTAGATTGGGACAGCCAGAACCCCACTAGTCCTCCACGCTATAACCTTACCAAACAAGAGGCTCTGGCACTGAAACAGTTACAACAAGACCAGAGTATAGTAATCAAACAAGCGGATAAGGGTGGGGCCATAGTTATCCTTGATAAACACAAATATCATAGTGAGATCATGCGACAACTGAACGACACACTCGTATATGAGAAGATACGGGAGGATCCCACCTTAGCCATCAAAAATGAGATTGATACAATACTTGACAAAGCAAGGGAAGATCAAATCATTGACAATAAACTACAAGCATTCCTTATAAATAAATACCCTCTGATCCCATTATTCTACTGCTTACCTAAAATCCATAAAGATCTTATCAATCCCCCAGGCCGCCCTATAGTGGCAGGCACGGAGTCAATTTTTCAACCACTTGCAATTTTTATAGATCAAATCTTACAACCTCTGGTATTAACCATGCCTTCATACCTTCTAGACACAACTGATTTTTTGCAACATATCGCCAATCTGGACCAACTGCCAGCAGACTGTATCCTGGCAACTATGGACGTCACTAGTCTGTATACGGCAATCCCCCATGAAGAAGGGATAGGGGTAATCAATAAACGCCTAAGGGATTTGGATATCCTAGAAGGGCTTAGCACACTCATTATTACACTATTGAGTATTATACTTAAGAAAAATTACTTTATGTTTAACAACGAATTTTATTTGCAACGACAGGGTACCATGATGGGGGCCAACATGGCCCCTAGCTACGCAAATCTATACATGGCGGACTTCGAACAAGAACATGTGTACAGTTCAGCAGAATTTCAGGTACATGCACTCCTTTGGCGTCGCTATATCGACGATATATTTCTAATCTGGCAGGGATCAATCTCTTCCCTACAGAACTTTCATTCAACCATAAATCAGGCAAGACCGACTATAACCTTTTCATTGGAAGCTAGCTGTGAGCAAGTGCATTTTCTAGATGTTCTAGTCCAATTGGTAGATGGACAGATTAGAACTGATATATTCAGAAAACTGACGGATAAGAATACATACTTGCAAGCAGACAGCTTCCACCCTAAAGAGTTGATTGACAATTTACCATATAGCCAATTCTTGCGGGTAAGACGCATTGTGGATACGGATGACCTGTACGATTTGAGATCAGAGGAGATGAAAAAAGACTTCCTGGCCCGGGGCTATAGGGATTCTAGAGTGGAGGCAAATAGACAGAAGGCAAGGACCAGACCGAGGCATGATCTCTTGAAATTTAACCCTAAGAAAAATGAAGCCCGAATACCGCTGATACTCACATATTCTGCACAATCAAACAAGATTAAAAATATTGTACGACGGCACTGGTCAATCTTATCTAGTGACGAGAAACTAGAAATGGTCTTCAAGGACCCCCCAATGATGGCCTATAAAAAATCTAAGAGCATCAAAGATAGGTTGGTACATGCTGACTTTACTTTGAATGACCCTATAGCCCCAGAATCTACATGGTTGACTGTAGGAACCAAACCACGGGGTATGTACCCCTGTGGGCAATGTGCCCAATGTAGTTTTGTCTTACGGACTAACGAGATAAGGCACCCCAGATCAGGACATAAATTTGCACTTAAGGACTTCTTTAGCTGTAATAGCAAAGGGGTGGTGTATATGATTAAATGTCCATGTGGGTTGGCTTACGTAGGACAAACATCGAGAGCAATCAAAGTACGTATTGGGGAGCATAGATCTGACATCAGAAGGGGTAATCTAGACTTATCCCTCACGGAACATTTTTTTGAAAAGGGACATCAGATTACGCAATTGAGGTTCTGTGTAATTGAAAAGGTACTACGCCCCCGGAGGGGGGGTGATCTAACACAAAAATTGTTGAAACGGGAGACTCACTGGATCTACAAGCTAGATACAATCCACCCAGTTGGATTGAATGAAGACTGTGACTATCAATGCTACTTTTAGCTTCCTTAAAATAGTACATACTAAATGAATATATATGTAGCGAGTAGTAGCCATCTATACCTCCCATAGTGATGTAGTTTTTTAACCGCATTATTTTTTCACCTAGCAAGAGGCTATTAATGTATATATGTATATAAGATAACTTGAATTCACTTCACTATATTGATTTTAAAATTTTCCCCACTATATACCTTTAAGGGTTGCACGGTGGACTGTGGGTCAATAAGGGTTCTCTTGTATATCTATTAATGCTATGTTGCTTCTTGTTTTGTAACAAATATAGCAGCAAATTGGCGGCTTTTCCAAAGAAAGATCCATGGCGACATTTTCCTAAAGAAATTAAAGACATATAGAATAATGGACCCCAAATGGCTGAACAGATACTGCGCTGGGATTGTCTAAACAGAAGGATTGGTGGCAGCGGGAGCCCTCCCTAAGATACGCTCTCCTGTCTGCAGAGGATGCAGCAGAACTGTCAGGAAATGAATGAACTGCGCAGCTTTTCATATTGACGTGACTCCCGCTTTATAACCACGCCCCCGTCTGTGCATAAACCAATCAAAAACAGCTGAGTATCTCCTAGGAGACGGAGCCGTGGCCCCGAGCGCCGCCCCTCCCCAGTCTGGATGGCATTTGCGCAACCGCCATCATGGGGTTGGATGGCCGGGACCCGACCCGCTCTCTGGTGACACTGCTGACAGGCGCGCGTACGCGCGCCCCCAGTGACGTCACGGGCCGGCCCGGAAAAGCCCGCCATTTGTGATCTATTTAAACCCCGTTTCTGCAGCCCACTAGTAGCATCGCCTTTTCAGCCTCCCTGAGGAAAGACCCAGTGGGGTCTGAAACGTTGGAGATTGTGCCTGCTTATGCTGTAATGTATCGTTTTTGATTCCCAAAATCATGTTTATACTGGCTCTCTTGGTGTTTGCAATTGGGAGCCTAGGCTATACTGTCATGCATGTTGGTATGTTCATTGCTTGTATGAGAACTATTGTATACTAAATGTTAGGGCCATCTAGTGGCCACTTTATATACTGCAACGCATCCAAACAGCAATGTTACAAACCTTTTGCGTGTTTATCTCTGCTGTATTTATCTCTGATATCCTGTATTTGCGGGATTAATATATATATATATATTGTATATGAAAAACTTTGCTCACTTTTTTTGAATACACTTATCAATTGCAATTCAAGAGACTTTGGTTCTGGTGTGCTTTTTTCAACAAACTTTGTTAATATAGTGTATTATGGATCTGAATGGGGAATAGATCCTGTTGAATAGTTTTGAGCACCCATATAGATATGCTCATGTCTAATACGATGGTGTGCGGGCCTGCATAACTTATATACTTTATGACTGAGGCTACAGTCCCCAGGCTTCCCTCTGCTGTTGAGGAATTGCAAAGTATGCCTGTTGCTGTTGAGGGCCCCAGACCACGAGGCAGGGCCCACCCAAGAGCCAGGGTAATTGTGCGGCGCACTCCCTTGCACCGCAGAATTACCCTGGGGAGGCAGAATGCCATGGTTGATTTATGGCACCAGGAGAGGAGAGCATTTGAGGAACGACATCAACATCTGCATGAGAAAAGGCATGCCCGGATGGACACCCTCAATGCTACCTTACAGGCCATGCTGAGTGAGCTTAGGACCCACAACAGCAACATGGTCAATGCAACTAATGCAAGCCAGGCATCCATGGGTGAATTGCTCAATATGCAGATAAACATTTGGGAGCAGTTGCAGATTACCAATGCAACCCTCGCCCAGGGTAGGTCCCAGCCACATGGCCCTCCACCCGGGTTTTATGGGCATCCACCTTATTAAGTAAACCTTTCCTTGATTGTGTGACACATCTTTTCTATTGCCCCCCACTGTATTTACTTGTCGTTTGAGTTTTTCCAACATCCTATTTGGGTTTGAGCTGCAGGTTGTGTTAAGGATTTGCTCGCATATAGCTCATTATATTTGGGACTTAGGCCAGTAGCCAATGCCATATTGGAATGGTGAGTGTAGGTGTCCTTTAACATGGGCCACTTATGCCTTTAGATTTATTTGGGGTTTTTGGACTCCTCCGATTTGCAGACATGTTTGGCTGACATTATGGGCAGGCCAAATTAGCCATGGGCACAGGCACTATTAATGACTGGACTGGGATGGGCATGGGGCTGGCTGTCCTTGTTTGGGTGTGCCACAGAGTTCCAGGTGTAGATGTTTTTGGATGTATAAAACCCCTGTGTGGAATTGTGAAGAAGCACAATTGAATGCTGAATGTCTAATTTGAGGTAAAACATTTTGTTAAGTTTTTTGTGGTCAGACCAAAATTAAATGGACCCAGATGGTCCAAACACCTAAAACGGGTCTTCAAAAGGCCAAAGGCCCTCTCGACCACAGCCCTGGTTTTGCGGTGCGCACGGTTGTAGCCTTCTTGAGAGGCATCCTGGGGCCGCAACACAGGCGTCATGAGCCAAGGTAGAAGAGGGTAACCTGAGTCCCCTTAAGAAGAGAAAGAGAAAATACAATTAAACAATGAAAGTCAGAAAACAAAACCAATTTACTTTAAAACAAAAATAAAAAAAAAATATATAAAAAAAACACGGCACATTATCCAAATAATTAGGGGAAGAGAAGTGGTGAAAAGATCCATAATATGCTTAAAGTCAACAAAGACTGGTAACACATCTGCTAGGTCAAGGGTGCTATTAAATATGGGTATATTTAAGGGATCAGAATTGTGTCAATTATTATGCTGCTGAGGGGACACACACAAATAACTATGAAAATGCACTGTATGCAGCAAAACACGAGTTACAGACTAATATTACAAATGGACCATAAACTGGGTTAAACTTTGCCACAATCTGCTAGAGCAGAGATTTGGAAACATGGGAGTTACACACATCGACCAAAAAGATACAAGGACAAAGTCAGGAAACCGCTTGTTTGTTTGGCCAAGAATAATTAAAGATGTTGCAACAGTTGCAAAATGTGGGGTCAGATCTAAAGCAAACGTTCGAGAGTTAAACCATATATTATTAAACAAGTCAAGGAAAAGAGCAAGTGCCAAAAATGAAACACACTTACCAAGCAGCCATGCACCAGAAAATTCACCAGCCTCAAATTGCCGATACAAACCAGATCGCCTAAGAATATAGGAATCGTGAGAAGAGCCAGGGTAGCCGGCAAGGACACTCAAAAAACGCATGTCAGGCCCAACCACTGCCTGGACATTAAGGGAGTGTCCCATTTTCCGATTCCTAAAGAGAAAAAAAATAAAAAAAGGGTGAAAAGATAAGGGCACAACACATTTGGCAGAAAAAAACAGGGCTGCACACAAATGACAGGTCAAATACACCCCCAAAAAAAGGCATGAACAATAATCACCCAAAAAATAAAACCATGAAAGTAAAATAGGTTCCATTACACGTTGGGCACAATCCAAAAAAGGCACACAAACAAAAAAAAAAAAGGATACATTCAACTAAGGGATCAGTAATCAGCATGTAAAGTAAACACAGGGAATCATTAAGCTCATTCCTAAATTAAAAACACAGGCCAAACAAGCAACAAAAATAAAGAGGAATGAAACACTATTGTCATCAGTAATAGGAGGCAAACTTGAACTGAGGATAAAAACTATAAGGGGATCAA
This sequence comes from Gastrophryne carolinensis, assembly GCA_027917425.1. Classification (NCBI taxonomy): domain Eukaryota; kingdom Metazoa; phylum Chordata; class Amphibia; order Anura; family Microhylidae; genus Gastrophryne; species Gastrophryne carolinensis. Next base: position 130,694,617 of record CM051243.1, on the reverse strand, counting down.
TCCACATAGGGATTAGTATGAGAAGGGAAGATTGGACAGAGGGATCTGTAAGCTAATGGACTAAAAAACATATGGATGAATAATCAGAGGGAATATTACACATTGGGATCAATAATAGGATGGTTTATGCTAAACAACTCTTAAACTGGACCAACACCCACGGGTGATCGGCCCGGGAATCTATAAGATTCCCGGGCCGATCACCCCCCACCCCGCGGGACATCCGAGATCGGGATGTCCCGCGGGGTGAAACCCCCCCAAACACCCCAACTCACCTACCTTATCTTCGGCGGCCGGCCGCCGCCGCCTCCCTCGCGCCCCTGTAGGCGTGCGCGCCTCCGCGCCGGCCGTCTGCGAATGGCCGGCGCGGGGGCGCGCGCGTCAGAAGTGACGCGAGGGAGGCGGCGGCGGCCGCCGCCGCTTAGACGTTCCAGTTCTCCCCTTGTACGTCGGCGCTGGGAGCGGGGAGAGGTGAGTTTTTCGGGGGGTTCGGGGGGGTTTCACACAGCGGGGCACCCCGATCGGGGGTGCCCCACCGAAGTGGACCAAGACCCAGGATAGTCAAAATCCTGGGTGTTGGTCCACTTTAAACTAAAAAAATCCCAAAAATATCTACCTGTTTATGTACTTGTCGGCTGCACGAGGAACGAGGGCCACATGTGTACAATCAATTGCACCAATTACATTGGGCATGTCGGCGATATTAAAAAAACCAAGCTTAATGGCGTTTCTGGCTACCATATCATCAGGGAAATAAATATATTTCTGAGTTATGGCAGCCATGCCTTCCAAAAATTTGGATAGTGCGCAGCTCAGCGTAGGCTGGGAAAACCCCACAGAGAGGGCACCCAGCCTCTGGAACGAGCCGTTTGCCAAAAATTGCAGGCAGCCAAGCATCTTGGTCATACCTGAAATTGCTTGCCCCTTCCTTGTGGTGCGGGCTAACCATGGCCGCAGCTCACTATACAATTTATGGAGGGAAGCGCGAACAGCTCAATGTCATTCATGCCATCGATGTTCATGCGACGACGCAGGTGCAATCTGCCCTCAGACATCCGGATCAAATCGATGCCAAAAAGCATTAGACCTTGATGTTCCTCGAACTCACTGCTCTCCATTGTACTCCCAAGGCCAAAAAGCTGACGGATAACATTTCGGAAATCAACCATTAAATGTGCTTAGAAACACTTGACAATCAGCTCTCTGAATTGCTCGCAAGCCCATGTCATTAACGGCTAAATTAGGAACGATCGCAAAAAATAAGATTTGGACGGGAAATATACAATAACTAACGCAAAAAATACAATTGACGGGCGGAAATCGAAAGAACATATACGCATATGCCCGAACGTTCGTGCGAATACGAAATGGCCAAAAAAAGGAAAAAAATGACTAACACCCACCCAAACTTCCGATTCCCGATCCGAAATCAATTAACATTTGGGTTTAGAATTGACCCTTTAGTGTTGCTTATGAAATGTTATTCCGTTGTAAATATTTGAAGGGCCGGCTGTAAGTAAAGGCTTTTAAGGATTTAGTTTCATGATAATGTTACAATGATAATGTATATCATTGTTACAATTGCATATGTAACTAATTAAAGTGCACCAAGAAACAGGATTTTCACTATCCTCGTTTTTGGTCCATACCCTTGTGAAACCCAGTAGTTTGCCTGATAAGCATACCTCCTGGCATTTTCATGGTGGAGGTGCCATTCTTTTCCAATCAGTTTCTTTGACCACACATAATATGTGCCACTAAAGAAACAGATTAGGAGTTTGGCTGCACTTATCAGAGCACGACATCCCCTGCAAATTTATATGGCTGTGCCTAGCCTGAGACAGATGCAAGAGCTGCTGCCACTGGCTGCGCGCATGCCATGTTTTTTTTTTCTGCCATATTAAGAATATCGGGCAACTGACAGGGTTGCCCCAGAGTTGGCAGTTTTGGTCAACCATCAGCGACTATATAACCACTGTATGGGACTGATCATCTTTGTCTCAAGTCTTTACTTTAGGAAATTATTTTACTGTAAGTAAACTAAAAACTAACTTGCTTTGTTTTTGTTAGAAAAGAGTGTATGAAGCAACCTCCTTTGGCTGTCCATTCTCGTAGAGGCAAGCGTATTGCATCCCAGGTTAAACACTTTGCATTTGACCGGAAGAAACGTCTATATGGTCTTGGAGTGGTTGGTAATTGGCTTAACAGGACCTACAGGCGGAGTATTAGCAGCACTGTTCAAAACCAGTTGGAACATATTGATAGCCATAGGTAAGACTAAATGTAGAAACTGGTGCTATGTTGCTGAAACCCAAATCTGTGCAGATGACTAAATATTATGTTTTCAAACACAGTCTTGTTATTTTAAAGTTTTCTTACTGCTTGAAAGGTTTTAGTTGAGTTTGGAGCATGTTGAAGTGCAATCCTAATTCTGTACAGTTAATGAATTATATTTTGCTGTAGCAATATAGAACTCTATGCTATGGGCCTGTCTGTCAATTCTGTCAATTACTGCAGACAGGTAAAAAGAACACCCTTTAGGGCCCTGCTGATAGCTGCAATTGATAAAATGTCATTGCATTCTTGCTTTGAACCCACACTATGTAAAACCCAAAAATGATATACTTTCAAAACTCCAAAAGCAACCCAGACAAACTTACTAGCACCCTCAGCTAATTATTTATTTGTCCACCCACTCTTTTGCAAACTGTTCCAAGTCTCTCCCAGCAGCAATTTTAATCTCTCTACAAATGTTTAATGGGATTTAGATTTGGGATCATTGCTGGTCACGTCAGAGCACTCCAGTGCTTTGTTTTCATCCATTTGTTTGTGGTTTTGAAGTAGGTTTATGTTCATTGTTCTGCATGACCCATGGCCTAGTATGCAAACCCAGCTTTCTGACAAAGAAATTATTGGTAACCTTTGATTTCATGATGTCTTGCCCACAGTCAAGGTACCCAGTGCCAGAGACAGCAAAGCAACCCCAATACATCTTTGAACCTCCACCATATTTGACTGTGGGGTCCTTATTCTTTTCTTTTGTAGGATTTATTTCATTTTCAGTAATCATCTTGGTCTTATCTATCCACATTACATTTCCCAGAAGGATTTTGGCTTGCCCTCATACATTCTTTATGTCTCTGTGTCAGTGGTGTGGTCCTCTTGTGTCTCCTGCCATAGTGCTTCATTTAATTCAAATAACCACGGATAGTTTGTGCAGACACTGATGCACCCTGAGCCTGCAGGGCAGCATTAATTTCTTAGTAACTTGATTGGGGCTGCTTATTCACCATCTGGGCAATCCTGTGTTGCAACCTTTCAGAAACTTCTCTCCCATCCTTGTCCATGGAGATTAGCTACAGTGCCGTTGGTTGTAGATTTTTTTGATTATGTTGTGCACCACAGACCAAGGAACATCAAGAGCTCTGGGGAAGAACTTGTAACATTGAGACTCTTAAAGTGGAACAAAACCCAGGATTTTAACTATCCTAGGTTGTAGTCCTTGCCACTAGTTTGCCTGAACGAACTCACCTCTTTCTGGTTGTCAGGTGGTCTTCTACTACTGGGCAACACGGGCCCTCCTAAGCGTCTGACACCGAGTCCCTTGAGCTGTACGACCCAGGGCGGAGAAGTCACAAACAAGAATTCACCACGCAAATCTACTTTTTTCAGGATATAAATTCTTCTTATACAGTGAATATAGGTGGTTTCCATCTCACCACGGTATAGCACTTTATGGTAAATTAGGCAATTAAATAGGCATTTTATGGTAAATATGCATCTTATAGCGATATTCTAAGCTTCTATATATTTGAGCCTATATACCTGAACCAGCAGAGTATATGGGCTACTATCACCATTAATCCCATATTTAAATCATTTTAATTCATTATAATGATTTATCTTATTGCCTTTCTCTTGCCCTTAGGTAATTCACATAGACCTGTGAGGGATCGGTCTTACAAGAAGCTATCAAGCAGAAGAGTATTTTGAACATAACATAGACCAGAATTACCATATTGAGGACCGCACCCATTGTAATTCCTAACTTCTTATCCATCTAAAATATCCTCCAAAGTTTCCCCAATCTCCAAAAGGATTCCAATCTTGTGCAAAAGTCCTGACCTTTTGTTGGATCTCCCTTACCTCATTTCTATATCCCTTTATAATCTCTTAAAAATCTGGCACCTTTATGCTGGTGTTGTGAAACCAAGTGCAACATTCATAATCTTCAGTCATTTCACAGAGCCCATTGAGTGCAGCACTCATGCTTTCTATTGCCATTTCATGTAGTTCTAGTTCCTTTCTAATGGCTCTTTGCTCTTCATTCAAATTGGCTATATCCTCAGAGTTGTCCTCATTCATGGTCTCTAAGAGACCAGTGTAATTATTAAGCCTCTTCATCATATCAATACCCCAACCCGTCCACAGCGGAAACCACGTCCACACTATATAATTCTTAGTGAAAATTTTCCTTTTTCTTCTGGGAATTTCCCTTCTCATTCTCAAAGACTTAAGAGGGTGCTTAGGATGGGGACTTACATCTATCTTGAAATGACTATGCTCTCCCGGAATTAGATAAGCAATATTGCACCGCCCTTTATCATCTTTAGGGAACCATGGATAACATACTTTGTCACAACAGATGAACATATTCTTTCCCAGGACAATCTTTTCACTTGAGACTCTCAGAGAATCAACATAATATTTATACTTGTCATTTCTCCACATAAGTATTTTATACAACAATTGGCCAAAACCCGTTGGCCACCTCACATCATAACCTTTAAGGTTTGGTTTCTCAGGGTTTCATCACTTGTCTGCTAGATCTCCCCTCTTTGGCCTGTCTGGATCAGGTATTTTTTTTAGGTAATAAGGGACAGTCAAATCTGTTAAATTTAACTTACTTTCTGCACATGCCTCTCCCCCTCTTTCATCCCTTGTAGAATTACAAAGAGTAGGCACCGATCTGGCAGATAAGGGTGAGCCATAATGGGGTATTCTATAATACTGTCTTCTGTACCAGTCAAGTTTCAAAATTTAACAGCAGTGGTATTGGCTAATAAAGGGAACAGCTATCAGGGGTATTCTAGCTGAGGAAGGATGAATCTTACTACATATCCAGCACTTCTCATATCCCGATTTTCTAGCATATGCGTACTTAAATTTCAATAGCAACGGAGTATGATGGGTACCAACTTCCCTTTTAAAACAATCGTCTTGGCATGGGGGCCTAGGCTCCTCAGGCTCCTCATAATTCCAACACACCTTAGTCATAGGCCTAGCGCAGCATGGTCATAATGACAATGTAAGAATATCCACATTAGGGAGATTATCAGAATAGACAGAATCATGGCAGTCCAAAAAAAGGTTTGAACTCAGCAACCAAGCTGAGGAACGGGTCCTCCATATCCTCTTGGTGGGACGTCTGGCTGTGGCTCTCTCTCGGTCTGAATTCCTGGGGCCATCACCTGGGTCCGTGTCTTTGTCCTCTCTAGGTAGAGGGTTTTGTATCTTCTTTACTCGGGACGCGTGTATCCACGACTGGCAGTCGGTTCTTGTCATGGCAATCACTCTCGTCTCTGGCTCGAAAGGAAATTCCTGCTTCTTATTTCAGCTGTTTCAACACTATTCGATCTCCAACCTGCAACAAGTGTAATGGAGTCTGTAAAGAGAAAGGAGAGGTCCGAGAGACTTTTTGTTCCAGAGTATCCAGGGTTACTATTAAATTCTTTACATATTCATCCTGTATAGCTTCTAAATCTCCTTTGTCTATCACCATGGGAGTTCTACCCCATGGGGTGGGGATTGGTCTTCTCATTAGCACTTCAAACAGTGACAAGCCTGTCACCTTGTTCGGGGTCATTCTGATGTCTGCAAGCACTGCCGGACACACTTCCAATTGAAAAATGTCCCTCCTGTAGCTTTCCTAATTTTGTCCTTAATTGCCCTGTTCATTCTTTCTACTATTCCTGGGCTCTGATGATGATATGGGATGTGAAATTTCCACTCAATTCTGAGTGCTTTCACATTATCAAAGTTGACCTGCAGAGGGCACCCAAAACATGGTATGATTTTTTGGGTAAGTATTCTCACTACAGTAGCTGCACAGCTAGGGTCCAACCTCCGTTTTTGTATGTTTATATGTATTTTAATGGGTCTTTTATGTACTGTTGGTGTAAATTTTGTGAGTCCTGATCAAATAAATTTATGAAATATTTTTTCTATCACGGATTTGATATATACGGACAAACCTATTGGTGTGCGGCAGTTATATAGGGTTCTTCTTTGGGGGCATGTCTAGGGTCCCCACTCCATTTCTTCTATAGTTGTTGTCCCTATTTTGCCAGCACCTTGAACAGATTATCATATTTGGTGGTGCACACCCACACAATTTCTTTACTACAGTAGCTGCATATTATATCCTAGTTACAAAGCATTCCACCCATCTTGAGAACATGTCTACAATTACAAGGAGGTACTCTTGTCTACTACCGGTCTTGGATATGTGTGAAAAATCTATCTACTGGTGGGTAGAAGGTGGTGTTGGGTACACTAAGTGATCATGGCCTGCCTTCTTCTGTATGTTTGGGTTCTTCCTGATGCTAATAATACACCTGGCTACATACTATGTGATCAATTCATTCCCATTAGTTACAAAAAAATCCTGCTGCATCAGCTGAAATCTTGCGGGCTTGCATTTTCCTGTAATGTCTGCAAGGTGTACTCAAATTGGAACGGTTCTGGTGCAAGTGCAGGAAGAATGAGAGGTGGCTCAATCAGTGGTTGGAGAGCTGCCTGCTTAGCTATCTTGTCAGCCAAAGCATTCCCTCATGCTATCTCTGTTTGTTCTCTAGTATGGACCCGACAGTGCATGACAGCGATTTTACTAGGCAGCTGCAGAGCATCTAGTAATTTCTGTAACAGTGTGGTATGCGATATTTGTTTCCCATCAGCTGCTACAAACCCCTCCTACTCCAAATTTTCCCGAAGTCCAAAATAACTGTTTACGTATTTATCGCCGAAGATATTTATTTCCTTTCCTTGGAAAATCTCACAAGCACGGGTGAGAGCTGTTGGCTTGGCAGCCTGTGCTGACTTGTAGGATATGGATTTTGCTTCTAACGCATCAGGAAATTGTACTACAGCATAGCCTGTGCTGACTTGTAGGGTATGGATTTTGCTTCTAACACAACATCAGGCAATTGTACTACAGTGTAGCCTGCATGAAACATTTTGTCATAAGGGCAAGAACATGACCCATCTACAAAAACATTTCCTGCCCCAGGGATGGGTAAAGAGAGTAAGTCAGGTCTAGGGGAGGTGTCTTGGTTTATTTCTTGTATACAGTCATGGTCGAGGACGGGTTAAAAGGGCATTTAACACTGGTGCTGGCCCAGTATTAATAGCGGCATATTTAATGGTCAATAGTGGGTTATACAGGAGAATTACTTCATACCCACTCTTTCGGCGGACATGTGCTGGGTGTGAATATTCTTTGACATATGACACATTATGTGAGGCATGCAAAGTGGTAGGGTGTCCCAGAGTCAATGAGGTGGCCTGCCCAACTACCATGGCACAAGTTGCCAATGCCCTTAGACAGGCAGCCATTCCCTTTACCTAGGCATCACATGGGAAAAAATGCCACTGGCTGTAATCTGCCCCTGTGATCCTGGGCTAGGACTCCCGCCATGGTCTTACAATTGTCACGTGCAAATCAATGAAACATTTTTCCATAATCAGGGAGACCGAGTCACGGTGAACAAACTAAAGCATTCTTTAAATACACAAAGGCATTACACATTTCCTCAGACCATTTCACAATTTCAGGCTGATCAACATGCGTGTGTGCTCTCAAAATACTGTCATAAAATGAGCAATCAGATATCAATTGACGACAGTAACCAATCATACCAAGGAAGGTTAGCAGGTCCTTCTTGGTCTGTGGGCGGGGCAGACCCACTATGGCAGCAATTCTTTTAGGGCTAATTTCTCTTTGGCCTTTTGACAGTACAAGTATTCAACCTTCTCCTGACACCATTGCATTTTTTTCTTTAGACACTTTAAAACCAATTTCACAAAGAGCCTAAAATAGGCTAATACCATCTACCCGGGCGGCCTCCCGTGTCAGACTGCTCACGAGGACATCGTCAGCTTGGAGCAGAATGACTGACCCTAGCAGGGCAGTCCAGGCCCTGAGTGTTTCCCTGGGGACAATGGCAAAAACCACAGGCGAATTTATGAATCCTTAAGCCAACTGTGTGAAGGACCATTGTCTTGAGCGGTAAATAAAGGCAAAAAGTGGCCTAGTTTTGTGGTCTATTGGTTTCCCAAAAAAGGCATTTTTGAGGTCCAATACAGTAAATATTCCTCATACTATGGGAGCCAGAGGCACCACTAACTTTGGATAAATCTATAAGTGCCGTCTTGTTTTCTCACAGTATTGATGGGAGAATTGTAGGGTGATATAATTTCTAAAAAACTGTTCTATAATGGGGGCTATGCCCACCTCCTTTTCTTTTGACAAAGTGCACTGTTTGTGGAAAACAGGAGTGGCTCCAAAATGGCTTTGTAAAGGGTACAATCAACTAATCATATTTCAAAAGGTCCTGTTGCCCACACCCTATTTTCTACTTGTGCTAATTCAGGGTAAGTCTGGCTGTCAAGGCAAACAAATAAATCATTTCTTTTGCATTCTAATTGGAGGACATTGAATCATCCCCCTTGGTCATTTTCGGTAATGGAAATGTCTAGTTTACCCATCAGGTCATGGCCCAATAGGTTTACTGGACAGTCAGGCAAAATCCTAAAACAATGTTCCACTTCGGGACTGTTGGAGATGAGGTCGGACAACGTCAGAGGTGTCTGGAAGGTCTTAGTCAGTATCCCATTAAGGTCCTCAGTAATAATCACCACACAGTACACTACACGTAGCCCCACTATCTACAAGCATGAGCACCACTTGATTTCCTACCCTTAATACTATAATGGGTGACTGTGTGTAGTCTGAGGATACTAGTGGAAAAGCTGGGATACTCACCTCTGGGCCTCTTCATTGCCCCCCTCTTTGGGTCCAGTCTAGAGGATATTTAACCTGGGACAGTGAGGATCCCTGTCCCTGTGTGTGTGTCGAGGGAGGCTATTGTTGTATGTTAACTCTGTGGCGCTTTTAAGGCCGCTTGATTACCAATATATCCCGGTGGGAAATTCATTGATTGGGGATTCTGGGGGGCTTGTATATCCATGTATCCCTCTAGGCACTGGGCTTTTCAGTGCCTCTGGGCACTGCACTTTTCAGTGGCCTGGATTTCCACATCTAAAACATACCTTGGTATTATGTCCAAAAACCTTACCCGACCCCATCTGTTTGGGATTCCACCACATACCCCTTTTCATTTTCCTGTATCCTCTGTGGCTCATAAGTGGTCCTCTATATTCCCTACGGTCCCCTGGCTGAGTCAAGAGTAAAGGTTTTTCTTCCCCTTGATACTGCCAATTTAGATGGGCTACCACAGGGGCTTTGGGTATGTCAAAACAGCAAGCAGAGTCCCTAGAGAAAATCTCAGCTTTAAAGTCATCCAGATTTCCCTCTGTCCAGTTGGTATTTGTTGCCTAATTTGTAAGTCCTGGATGAACGTTTGTATGAGGAAGGGGGCCCATACCGTCACCTAATCCTAACCCTCTGTCCTGTGTCCATATCTCCCAGAATCTTTTCCAGAACTCTGCCACTGTGTCTCGCCTTTTTTGTTTACATGTGAGCGCTATAGTGAGGGATCCCTTGTTTTTGAATGTGTCATTTATTTCCTGTTCTATTTCTTTCCACATTTTCTCTATTCCTCTGGTTGTGTTCAACTTGTATTGAGAAGCCGGTAGGTTTGGATTAACAATATAATTCAAAGTAGAGATATTTTGCCAATTCCAAGTAGTCCCAGTAATCTTCCGTAGTAGTCCCACTAATCTTTCCAGTATTAGCTTCATGTATTCCTGAGTTTAGTTTCTGCCTCTAGTGGCCCTAAGATAGGCTAAAGCTCCTCCGAGAGAAACATTCATCTTCGGACAATGTTCAACTATGTGATCTATCTCTTTAAGATCTAACGCAGTTTTTTTTTTTTTTTTTTAATATTCTTTATTTTGATAAGGATTTTTACATACAACATTAAAATACAACAACAAGGAAAATTGCAAGGGGGGAAGAAGGAGCAGGGAAGGGTCTTAGGGGGGAAGAGAAGGAGGAGGGGGCAGGGGGGCGACATTGTTTCGAGAAATACACATTCCATAAATGAAGCCACTATACAATAAATTCAAGCGTCAACGTTTTATATTAGTCAATGACACTAATGACCGGAAGCCCGGGAGCAGGTCTCAAGCAGGTACTGAGTGGGTAACAGTCCCTGCCAGAGCAGGCACTGGACGTATGATGTGGGGGGCCCAATACTTATATCTTGTGAAGGGTCTGACCCAGGGGACGAGTCCGGACTCATCTCACGGTCCCTTTGTAGGCTCCAACACCACGCTACTCGGAGAGCAACTGCCTAAATTCACTCGATTCTTGGAACATCAACCAGGGCAACCAGGTGGACCTGTAGCACTCATCCCTATCATGCAATGCAAGGGTTAAATCTTCCATCTCGCTGACATGTAACACTTCCCTAACCCAGTCCTTCACCGATGGGGGATTCTTTTGTTTCCAGAACCTGGGGATTAGCGATTTAGCTGCGTCTATCAGGTGGACCTGCAGGGATCTTTTGTATTTCCCCACCGGGCGAGCCGTCAGGTGCAGCAAAATCCGCGCCGGGTCGTGGGCCCCCAGGGACGGGTCGCCCACAATCCCCGAGATTAATGCCAGAACCTCCCCCCAGTATTTCTCGATCTTGGGGCATGACCATATGATATGGAACAGTGTGCCCCGCTCAGCTCCACACCTCCAACATAGTGGGTCTATCTCCGCCGACATTTTGTTGAGCCTATCCGGAGTATAATACCATCGGGTCAGGATTTTGTAGTTTAGTTCTTGCACCTTGGTAGCTATGGAGGATTTATGAGCTAGTGTTGCTATTTTCGCCCTCTGTTCTTCTGTAATCTCCCTCCCCAGGTCTATCTCCCACTCCCTCCAGAAGGACGTCAGCACACCCCTCTAACATTATGGAGTATAGCCTAGAGGTCAGGTGCTCATGTGGGATGCTGCCCAGGCAGATTTTTTCCATTTCAGTGTGCCCTCTACACTTTTCTCTCCTGATACCCTTTCTGGACATAGAGAACTGCATGCGCAAGAGGGTCCAAGGGTCCAGACTGGCATTCTGCCACTTATTTCTAAGGTCCGACAAAGGCGTCCACCCCCCCTCTGTCAACAGATGCTCACACCTCAATTGGGTGAGCCTACCCCATTCTCTAAGGTCTGCTCTGGAGTGCCCTGGGGCCAGTAGGGGGTTATCCATGATAGGCACCACAGGCGAGGGCCAGGGAGAGACTCCTGGGTGCGATCTATATTTTTTGAAGACCTTCAGTGATGTTGCGATGGTCGGGTGTCCGGCCAGCTCCGGGGGTGGCCCATCCTTGTTCCACATCACGGCCACCAACGGAGTGGGCGTCGCGTCCCGCTCTAATTGAACCCATCGTTTAGAGTCTCTGCAGGCTTTCCACTCACAAAATCTCTAAAGGTGCGTAGCGGCCCAGTACAGCCTGACATCCGGTAGGGACATCCCTCCCGTTATTGGGTCTACTTAACAGCGCCGCCCTCAGTCTAGCCCTCTTCCCGTTCAACACGATCTCAGGAAGGACCGGCTGAGAGCGGTAAAAAAGCTCATGGAGATGTGGACTGGGAGAGCCTGAAATAGATATAGCAATCTTGGCAGTATTGACATCTTAATTATGTTGGCCCGACCCATCCACGAAAAGGTGGGGAGGTCCCACCGATCTAGGTCTGCCTGGATCCGCCGTAGCAAAGGGATATAATTCAGGGTGAATATGTTGTGCGCAGAGCCCGGCAGCTGAGTACCAAGGTATGCGATCGAGTCTCCCGCCCACCTGAAGGGGAACGACTGTTGGATAGCCCTGACTACGCCACCCGGGAGAGAGATATTCATGGCTACAGATTTGTCAAAATTGATTTTTAGATAGGACAGCCTTCCGTATGTCTCAAACTCTCTCATTAGAACTGGGATGGTCACAGAAGGGTTGGCCACAAAAAACAGCAAGTCGTCTGCGTAGGCCACCACCTTGTGGGTGTCCCCCCCCCCCCCCCCCGGACCCAAACCCCCATACATCTACATTATTTCTGATTGTACAAAGGAAGGGCTCCAACGAGAGGGCAAAGAGCAGGGGGGAAAGGGGGCACCCCTGGCGCGTCCCATTATTAATCCAGACCGGGTCCGAGAGGTGGCCATTAACCCTCACTCTAGCCGAAGGGGAGGTGTAGAGTGCCTCTATCAACATCCTCATATTATCACCCAGGCCTACATATCTGAGGGACTCTTTCAGGAAGGCCCAATTAACCCTATCGAACGCCTTTTCGGCGTCCATAGAGAGGAGCATTAGGGGAGTACCAGCGGCCTTAGCTCCATGCACAATATCTATGGCCCTTATCACATTGTCTCTAGCTTCTCTGTGCATGACAAAACCAGTCTGGTCCAGGTGGACTAGTTGGGGGATTATGGGAGATAGTCTGGTGGCTAGTATTTTCGCGTAGAGCTTTACATCTGCATTAAGCAGTGAAATGGGCCTGTAACTCGTGCAGTACAGTGGGTCTTTCCCCGGTTTAGGGATAACCGCAATGTGGGCCTCCAACTCCCTGCTTGAGAATGCACCCGGGGAGTCTCTATCTAGGATCGAGTTCCAAGCTCTCACCAGGTGCCCCCCCAGCTGCGGCAAGAGGGTTCTATAGTATTTAACCGAAAGCCCGTCAGGGCCGGGCGCCTTTCCCGCCGGCGTAAGTTTTAATGCCTTGTCCAGTTCACCCAAACTAATCGGGGCCTCTATTGCATCTGCAATTTCTCTCGGTATCTTTGGCATCTTTGAGTCTATTAGATACTGCTTAATTCTCTCTCCTTGTGTCGGGCCGCGACCCCCAGTCAAGCCGTATAGGCCAGTATAGTACCGTCCGAACACATTTGCAATGCTCTCCGAGGTGTGGTGTGTCCCCTGGGCCTCGTCCACTATTTTAGCAACAAAGTTCTGGGCCTGTTGCTGCCTAAGAGCTTTTGCAAGAAGGGCACTACTTTTATTGCCATGTTCATAGTAACGTCTTTTGCACTTCCTTATGACGTGCTTAGCTTTTTGACGCAGCAGAGCATTGAGGGCCTCTCTGGCCTGCGTTAGCTCTCCGAGGACCCTCACCGCCACCGACTGCTTATGGGACAACTCCAGGGCTCTGACCCTCTCCGTCAATCTCGCCATCGTAGCCAAACCCTCCCTCTTAATTCTCGTGGCCTGATCAAGATTCCTCGGATAACGCTTTTGTGCGCCTCCCACAAAGTCTGGGGTGAGACTTCTCCATTATCATTTTCTCTAAAGTAGGAGGTCACTCCATCCTTCACAGCTTGCAGTGTAGCCGGGTCCTGCAAAAGGGACTCATTCAGTCTCCACGTGAAGGGGGGCGGGGGCCTCGCTAGAAGTTCTATTTCCCAAAAGAATGGGGGCATGATCGGAGAAAGATGTCGGGTAAATACCATCACCCGAGATCAGACCCATCAAGCTGTGCGATACCCAGAGATAATCAAGCCTGGAGTAGGTCCCGTGGACACTTGAATAATAAGTATAATCCCTGGCGCCAGGGTTTCTGATGCGCCACGCGTCCATCAGCTGCAAGTCATGTAGTCTTTTTTTTTAGGGATCTCAAGGCCATGTGGGCGATTGCTGATTTACCCGCAGAGGAGTCCACTAGGGGGTCTATGGTCAAATTAAAGTCTCCTCCCAAAATCAGCTCCCCTTCTGCATACGTTTCAATTCTATCTATTACCTGTTTGAGGAAGCGCACTTGTCCCTGGTTGGGGGCATAAACTGAGATTAGGGTGTACTTTTTCTGTCCGATTAGGCCCTTGACCATGACTGTCCTACCCGAGTCATCTGACCAGCTTTCCAGCAAGGAGAAGGGGACGTTTCGCTCGATTAAGATTGCTGTCCCTCTCTTTTTAGCATCTACAGCGCAGCTGGTGAAGACATGGGGAAAGAGCCCGCTTCCGAGCCTAGGGGCAGTTCCCTTTTTAAAGTGCGTCTCCTGCAAAAAGACAATTTTGGCCTTATACCTTTTTAATTCTCGCCACAGGATTGCACGCTTTTCAGGAGAATTGAGACCCCTCACGTTCAGTGACAACACATTTAAGGTACCCATCGGGTGTGACTAGTCAGGGGGGGGGGGGAACGCCCAGGAGAAAGGCCACTCTATTGGTTTCACACTCAGACTCTTTCCGTCCCTCTGGGGGGGAAAGACAAAGGTGAGGGGGGGGGGGATGGGCACGGGCCGGGGGGGGGGGGAAGGGAAGAGGGCAAGGGGGTGTTAAAACTAAGGGAAGGGTTAACTCACACAGAAACCAAACTCTCTATTTAACAAAGATTGGGGCAAAAGCCTGTTTACTGGAGGTAAGAAAACACTAACTCCAGAACGGGTGCTATTTGTAAGCAACTAGGGGGTGCTTCCCTGTCTCCACAGTAGGAGGGGAGGCAGGGTGACCTCCTTAACTTTCCCGTCTGGGAAGGCCTAGGTCCTGCCCAGAGGGGTGCACCAAAATGTCGGGAGGGCGCGGAGGACCGGGCAGGTGCGAGCAAGGAGAGCGTCGCACCGAGCTCATCTGTAAGTTAATAGTTACACTCTAGGGCAAGAGTAAAAAAAATAAATGAGGGTGGGGGGCGAGGGGAGACCGTGCGTGACAATGTGCATTTTTGCAAAATAAGTGGAAGGGAGGGCAACGTCATTTTTTCGGGCGACCCCCGAGCGGGGCGGGAAGTCCCCAGGGAGGAGCCCGTCCCGGGGGTGGCACAACCGGCGGAGGAGCAGCCCGAAAACCTGAGGCAAGCAACATGGTACTCGCGTTAAAAAACCATTTAAATTCAACTTAACATTGCATGAGTTACTACTAAAGAGGCGGCCGCCTTCAACTGTTGACAGGTATCGTCATATATTCAGTAACTGTAGTCTCCATTGCATAACAACAACACGGGCCACATTTTGTCCCTGGTATTCACTCAGCCGAAAGGGCTGACAAGAGGGGGTCAAGGAGGCCAGGCGGGATTCATCTTCTTCGGCCTCTCGCGTCTCCTCTTCCTCTGCGGTGTCCTTCTCTAACCCGTTGAGGGAGCTGACCGCCATAGATCGACAGGTCCTGGACTGTCCAGTCGGGGATGTCCACCGAGCCTGTCTCCAGGAAGCGGAACAGGTCAGGAAGCTGGGAAGGGGCTTTGAACACGAAGAGGTCGCCGTTTTTACGCACTAAAAGCTGGAACGGGTGGCCCCATCGGTAGGTCGCCCCCCGCTCCTGTATGGTCACCAGTAGGGGTTTGAGGAGCTTCCTCATCTGCAGGGTTCTCCGGGACAAATCCTGAAGGATAATAACCTGCGATCCCTGGAATGCAATCGGCCCCCTGTCCCATGCCTGCCGGGTGACCTCCTCCTTGACTTTAAAATAATGGACCCTACATATGACGTCCCGGGGTCTGTTGCCCCCCGAGGGTCGGGGCCCGAGCGCCCGATGCACACGGTCTAGCTCGATATGGTTGGAGGCTGGTAGATTAAGTAGCTCATTGAAGATGGAAGTCACCGTGGACGCAAGATCGCGGGATTCTACCGATTCAGGCAGACGGAGATTATTTCTGCGGTTGCGGTTCTCGATGTCGTCGTGCGCGAGGACTAGGTTAGACAAGTAACGCCTTTCCTCTCCCCGCTGTTGTTCCAGAGCCGCCACACGAGACTCCAATGTACTGTGCATACTTTCGACACCGTCCACTCTCCGCGTGACCTCGGTGACAGCCCCCTGCAGAGAAGCCAGCTCCTTCTTGATGGTTCCCTCCATTCTGGAAACATAGCCGTCGAAGTGGCCGCGTGTTGGGAGGCCACGCAGGGCCTCATTGATGTTGACCTTGACCGCCTCTGCTATAACCTGGGACAGGAATTCCAACGGGACAGATGCCTGATTACTGAAGCGATGCAAAGGCAAGGGAACCCCCATCTGGGCGGGCCTCTTCGGGCTGGAGGAGGATTTTGGGGGGGTTCTGAGATGTTCCAGCACCGCTTCCCGGCATGCGCTTTCGTTCCCCCCATCCGAGGGATGACGGCCCTCTCATATGGTTTAGTGCTAGGGCGCTCGTTTCGCCGCTCCGCGTGGACTCATCCTGAAGTTGCCAGGAAGGGGCGGGGCTGTCCGGCGGTGACGGGGTAGGCGGAAGACTGCTCAGGCCGGGTGAAAAGCCGGGGGCCCCAGACACAGACCACGGGGGCACAACCCGCTCCAGTGTCACAGGACCCATCACTGTGGGACACGGGGGAGAGTCAGGGCTAGGCAACCCAGCCTCATCCGGCTTCTGCATTGCTGGCCCATCCAGCGGTGAGAGGACACCCCCATGCTGCTGTACTATCTCCCACAGCCCCCCCCCCCCCCCCCCACACACACACACACATTCTCCCGGGCAGTGGCGGCCGGGGGTATGGGTCAGGGTGAGGTGGGGGGGCCGGGATACAGGAGGGGAGCCACCAACCTCTGTCCCGCCGGGTGATCTGCCGGTTCCTCCCGTGGTGCAGTCCGCCTCTGCATGCACCTGCGCTGCTATATGGATGCGCTTCCCGCCGTCCAGGTCCTCAGTGGTACAGCATCCGGAGCCGCCGCCTCCACCCTGAGGCGTGCTGCTCCTCCCCGCGGCGGCAGCGGCCGCGCTCGCCCCCCGAGGTGTCGGGAGGGCTGATCCACCTTGTCCGGGGGCCGGAGAGGAGGCCGCCGCCTCCTCCCTCCTCGCGCCCCGATCCGCCATCTTGGGAGTTACGCTGCTGGCAGGCTCCGTGCCCGGCAGCCGAAAGTAGGTGGGGATGGGGCGCTCTCGGGTCTTCCTGGATGCGCCCCTCGCCTTCACCCTCCTGGGCATCTACAGTTTTAGGGCTCTGCTGGCTCGCCCGAGCACTGGGAAGAACGGTGGTCGCGGAGCTCTCCTCTGGTGCGGCTCTACAGCGCCATGTCAAGCCACGCCCCCCCTAACGCAGTTTTAACTACCATATCTTCCACCTTTTACACTTATCAAACCCTCACAAACAAATAATATTATACTTCTACGCGACAGAGAGATGAAGCAAGAATGTTTACAAACAAATGTGACTTTGGTTCAGAGGCAATTCATCAACCTATATAGCGCTATATCTAAAAAAAAAAGGGCACTTCCTCTGCCTCACAGGATGGTATCTTATAGATATGAGTTCTTCTTATACAGTGACTATAGGTGGTTTCCGTCTCACCTCGGTATAGCGGGCAAGGCGGTACTTTCCAAAAGCACAAAGTATAATTTCTTAGAAAAGCTGAGGCGGATGCGCCTCTGTGGTTAATCATCTTCGCCTAAGATGTGTGGGCGAGAGTTGCATACAAAACCACAATTTTGTCATATTGAGCAAATAAAGCATTACTTATATATCATTTTATGGTAAATATGCATATTAAAGCTTCTATATATTTGAGCCTATATACCTGAAACAGCAGAGTATATGGGCTATCATCATCACCATCACTGGTCCTACGGCGCCCCTTTGTCTAAGACGAGTGGATCCGAGCACGCTGGCGGCTGCGCCCCCCGCTACCCTATAACAGGGGATGCAGCTGCTGCTCACGCATGTGCCATTGGACGGGGAACACAGGTTGTGCGACATGGGGGGTTTCACACAGTGGGACACCCTCCGATCAGGGATCTCATAGGCTCCAGGGTTAGTTTTGGTCCACTTTATGTGCTTAACAATCAACTTGTAAATCTTGGACTGGAGTACGGGAGTGACCATCCCATCCAGATTCTACAGCCACTCTTAAATCCTGCACCCAGAAATCTAATTTAAACAAACTGCTTGACAACCTAACTGTTGCCAGCCAGTAGATCTTTTTTTGGGACTTATGCCACTGAAAGCCTGAGGCTCAGTGGCACATATCTCCTCCAGGACTAACCCTGCTTACATACCCACCCAGGACCAGGGGACTACGCACTTGAAGTAAAAAAAACAATTATCCCTTGAAAAGGCATTCACATTTGTATGCAGTTTACCAGGCCTGTGTTCTACCACGTAATTGATTTCTTGAATACCAGAAACCACCATGTTTCCCTGCTATTTTTTCCTTTAGTTTGGCGTTAGACCATGCTTTCAGAGAGCATGATATGATGCCAACTGGAACTTTCTGCTCAACCGATAATGCTTGAGAGCTTTTGAGGGCCCAATTTGAAAGCAAATCACTCCCTTTCCACGATGGAATAGTTTCTCTTACAAGACGTTTGTTTCCTACTCAAGTAAATCAATCGGTATTCCTTCCTATTTACCTACTGAGACATCCCTGCTTCTAAACCCACATCAGAGGCATCTGCCTGTAAAACAAACTTTTGGAAAAGTCTAGTGCTATCAACACTGGTTGGCTACATAAATGATTTTTAATGTCCTGAAATGCTCCAAGAGGCCCCAAACCCCTAGTAGTAGCCAACAATCCCCTATAATACTTTTGCCTGTTTTTTTGTAAGTGGTCTGAGGCCAACTTTGGACTGCATCAATTCTGTTCACCTTGGGTCTTATCTACACCTACAATTAACCCCACATACAGGGTCTTCTATAACCCAATAGCAATACCAATTTTCAGGGTTAGCGGTAAAGCCAGCCTTTACTTGGGAAAATGCTTTCCAACTAAGAGTAAGGCTTTTAAGAGTAAGAGATTTTCAAATCAATCCTCATTTAACCCTTTAATTGCCAGTCTACCTGGAATTTTTGTCACCCTTTGTTGCCAGACGATTTTGCACTATTATGCGCTCCCCATGTTCAAATGTGATTTTTGAAGGGATTTCCCAGGAAAATTATATATATTTTTTTTCAGCAGAGTCTGGGCTTTAACATGAAATGTATTGTTTGCCATTTGTAGGTGTATTCTCAATATTTATGGGTGAAATATGTGCAAAAAAATAAAAAAAAAATACAAAAATTACAATTTGTGTTTTTTTTGTAATAAAAAATGTAAGTTTGTCAATAAAATCTTATTGCGTGTGAAATCCCAATTTCTCCCGGTTACAGCGATACCACATATGTATAGGTAGACACTGTTTCCTGCCCAGGAGACTTCCCCAAACTGAAACAGCGCTTTAGGGGATTTTCAGATAAAATACAAATATGCTATGCAATATGAGCACCTTGCAGTTTTTCCAGAAAAACAACCCTTTACATTTGAAATACCCCCAACAAACTATATATTCTCTGGAAGTATACACCTCAAGCTTTCTAGGTGTACCAGGCTTGTTGATGTGGCCATAGTTTTCTGGAAGTAATCCCTCAATGTATTCTTTGGTTGCAAAGAGTTTCCCTAAAGAAAGGATAAAAAAGCAGAATCAAAGGCACAGTGTCCTAAAAAAAATCTATATACAAACAATAAAAAATAAGTTTAATCTGAAAAAGCAACATCCCCTGAACAGAACGATACCCAACATGCATAGCTACTGTCAAGGGAAGAGTTGCCAAACACCTCAAAGTAAAGCATGTGCGTAACGGTAATTTTACTTGAAAATTTCAGCTCTGCAGACAAAGTGTACACCTTGCGATTTTTCAACCAAAACAACCCTTTACATTTGGAATATCCCCCATAAACCATATGTTCCCTGAAAGTACACGTTACGCTTTCTAAGCGTACCCAGCTTGTTGTAGTGGGCTCATCTTTCTGGAATGAATCCCTCAAAGAATTCTTTGGTTGTGCAGGGTTTCCCTAAAAAATGTATAAAAAAGCTGAATAAAAAACACCTTTTCCTAAAATATAAATATGCAAACCAGAAAAAAGAAGCTAAGCTGAAAGCGCAAGGTCCCCCGAGCAGAACAATACCCAACATGCATAGCTACTTTTAACCCTTTTAATTGCCAGCCTACTTGAGATTTTGTCACCCTCTGTTGACAGGTCATTTTGCGCCATGTTTTGCGCCATTTTTGCTGGAATTTTCAGGAAAATTATATATATTTTTTTGCAGCAGAGTTTAGGCTTTAACATTAAATGTCTTGTTTGTAAATTTTATTTTGTTTTTTATAATATTAAGTAAAAAACAATAAATACAATTTTTTTTTTAGAAAATGGACTCCTTTATTTTAAATTTAAAAAAAAAATACAATTCTGTGAAATACTCACCTTTAGAATTGATATTATTTGTATACAGTATGTCCTGCTCCAGATATAGTACTTACACTTGGGTTATCCTCTACCAGATGGCGCTGCACTGCAGAAACATGCAAAACAGGCTCCTCCCGGCCCCTCAAATGCCCGGGGACCTCCCACAAATCCCCAGCATTGAAAAGCAGTGAATAAGAAGCCGGGAGAATAAACCACCAAAACTGGTAACTATAACAATGGTAACAATCACCATACAGGGGATCCAGAATGCAAAAACCAGGGTGGGGTGGAGCAGGACGTACTGTATACAAATAATATCAATTCTACAGGTGAGTATTTCACAGAATTGTATTCTTAGTATACAGGACGTCCTGCTCCAGATATAGTACTTACACTTGGGACATCCAATAGCAGTGTCCATAAAGTAGGGTGGGATCCTCAACAAAAACGACAACAGCTCAGACAACAGACAGTTTAAAACCACTGCCACCTGCATAACCATGCTGCCAAGACAGCATGAGCTGAGGCCTTAACATCAACCTTGTAAAACTTTGCAAGGTATGAACAGAAGGCCAAGGTAGTGGCCTAGCAAACCAATTCAACAGAAGCCTGGTGCTGAAAAGCCCAAGAGGCACCAAGCACGAGTAGAGTAAGAAGTAAAGTGAAAGGAAGAATCTTCCCCTTGGTGGAATAGGCCTGAGTAACAGCCTGACGAATCCAATCGCTAACAGTAGACTTGGCAGAAGCCAAAAACCCTTTCCTAGGACCAGAAGGGACCATCCCATCCAAGTAATGACCAGGGCCAAAGCCGGCTAACTCCCGAAAGCAGACGAGATCAAGCACACTCAGGATGGAGTGGCCGTAGGCCCAAAGGAACATCAGTTCTCCAGGGACACAGTGACTACCAAGGAAAAAAAACTTCCAACACCTGATCAAGGAATGCAGAACCCTTTCCTCAGGGTTGCTAGGAATAAGGCAGGAAGGAAGAACAACATCCTGACAATAAACATAAGACACCACCTTAGGTAGAAAATCCGGCTTCAGGCGGAACACCACCCATCCTGGTGATCTCAAGAATGGGGGCTAGATAGACAGAGCCGCCCGCCAGACACACGTCTGACCGAAGTAACAGCCACCAGAAGGGCAACCTTGAGAGTAAGAACAGCCAGACAGCATCCTGAATAGGACCAAAGGGAAAAACCCTGCAAGGCAGACAGAATCAAATACAAATCCCAACAGGGACCATATGATTACATGGGGGACGCACTTGAATACCCCCGAAAGAAGTCTTAACCAAGGAAAACTGAACAAAAGACTTCTAAAGTAAGGCGGCCAGAGCAGAACCTGACCCATTAGAGGACTGAGTTGGAGAATCAACTCCAACTCATGCTGTAATAACTCTAGAGCCCTGGGAACCGAGAACGCCCGACAGGGAAGAGACCTAAACTCGCACCAATCAATATTGGTATGCCATACCCTATAACAGATGGAAGAAGAAGAAGCTTGCCCCTAGTCTTCCCATAGTCTCAATCACTGAGACAGATAAGCCTGTCTCCATCAAGATGGATGTTTCAGCAGTCAGGCCGTCTAGGCCAGAGTCTGTAGATTGGGGAGACGTAAAGGGGCCCTGAGTGAGGAGAGCTGGCACTCCTGGCAGAACGTACAGAACTACTGCCCTCGGTACCACGTCTGCAAACCACACACTACTAGGGCACCCGGGGGCCACCAGAATCACTGGTCCACCTTCCAGAGCAATCTTGCGCAGAACCCTGCCTAGCAGGGGAAATGGAGAAAAGGCATACAGAACACAACGTCCAGCCATGACGTTACTAAGGCATCCGGACCACAGCCAGAGGATCCTGGGACAGGGAAACAAGGGCCGAGCGCTTGAGATAGTGATGGGACACAAACAGATCCACAACTGGTTGGAACCCATAGTGACACAGGGATTATCACATCCTGTCGCAGAGGGACCCCCACCGGAGCGAATATCACTGATATGCAGGGAACATTGTCTCCACCCAGATTAGGATCATAGACACTTCCTGGAGGGTCCTCCTGCTCCAGGCCCCTCCCAAATGATTAATGTAGGCCACTGTCGTCAGACAGACCGAGCGCCCCCGAACAGGCAGGCCCAGAAGAGTAGTCAAGCGAGATAGAACCAACTGAAAACGCTCACTGTTTCAAACATCGATAGGTGTATGGACCTTCTAAGGGCCCCACCTCCCCCAGAACCGCAGGGAGTTTCAGAAGAACCCCCCCCCCCCCCCTTCAACCTGATAGATTGGCATCCATGGTGACCATTTCCAGGAAGGGGCAAGAAGGAACTGCCACCAGACAGGTTCCTTGAGTTCATCCACTCCAAGAGGGACCTCCTTACCAGGTGGGAAGGCACACAGACCCTGCTCCAGGGATGCTGGATCTCTGTCCTGTATTAACAATAGAAGTCGCAGAAGGGCCCAAGGGGAACTGAGCATAAGGGACCTCTTCTGAGCAAGCCACCAACGGGCCCACCAGCTGCATCCCTGCCTAGTGAAGGGACCGGGACAGCAATGAGGGACAGAGCCCATGCAACCAGATTGTCCACTTTATTGCTGAGAAAGGAAGATTCTCATTTGAACCGAATCCAGATTCATTCCTAGGAATGGAGTTACCAATTAAGGGGACAATGAGGACTTGGGGTGATTGATCACCCATCCAAATAACTCCCAATGGACACCACCAGCCGGGTATCCAACTTAGCCTGACGTAGAGACTGGGAAGTGAAAAAGGACGTTCAGGTAGGTCATCGTGAGGACGCCCCTTGGTCAGAGACATCACCTCCGTCAGCACCTGGGTGAGCACTCTGGGAGCTGAAGAGAGGCCAGATAACAAGGCCACAAATTAGCAGTGTTGGACTTCCAACACGAACCTGAAGAGCCTCGGTGTCCTGAAGGCACAGGGATGTGAACATAAGCATCTTAGAGCTCCACAGACTGCAAGAATGCGCTGATGGCCCATCTCAGAGTTTCCATGCAGAAACTGCCTGTAATTGGAGAATTGCTGAGAACCTGTGAATCCAGAATGGGCCAGACTGACCCATCCTTTTGGGGGACTGTGGAAAGGTTGGTGTAGCGGCCCCTGCCTCTGCCTGTTAAGGGCAATCTGCAAGTGACCCCGCAGGCCTTGCACGGCCTGCGCCAGTACCTGAACAGAGGCAGGGACCAGGAGTACCCGGGACCTGATAATCATGGGGGAGGCCGTGCAGCAAACTCTATCTTGCATCCGGAGGACACTACCTCCTGAATCCACCGTATGAGGTGTGATGCCTCCTGACAAGAGCAAAGTGCCGCAGCCATCCCCTCACCCAGACGGGCGAGGGCGCCCCATCATGCTTGAGGGGGCTTGGTGGAAGATTTAGGCTTAGCCCCGCTGGAGGGGCCAGGGTGTTGTCTGCTGCTCCCGGGGCAGGAGTCTGCGCAAGTCCCCGCGAAGGACAGCCCTGGTTCTTATTTAACACTATGGTGGGGGGGGAGGGGGGCCGAGACGGCCGCCTGCGTTGCGGTGACTTAACCTTCTTACCAAACAGGTCTAGACGGGCCCCAAACAGGTGTAGCCCTCTAAAGGGAAGCCCAAGTCTTTTTAGAAGCATCGTCAGCACCCCACTGTCGCAGCCAGACCAAGCGACGTATAGCCACCACAAGGGCAGAAGTTCTTGCACACATTTTAATGGTGTCATCCAACGCTAATAGGATACATTTTACAAACATATCACAACTGGAGAGTGCATTAAACACATCCCAGGGAAGATCATCGGAGGAAGAGCAAGCATCTTGCTAATTAGGGTTCTAGCGGCCACTGCAGTAATAGCCGCGGCACAGACCAGGCGCAGCACCGTCCCTGCAAAAGGCGTGGGAGGCCAGCAGATCAATGCGCCGGTCCACATAATCCCGAAGGGTAGTATAAGCAGGGGCTGCAATAAAGGGGGGGGAGGGGGGGTTAGGAACCCCTATGATCGGGGCATCCACCACGGGGGGGGGGGATGAGCAACAATTAACCACCTCAGGGGGGAAAGGGTACTTCCTATCCCAGTCCCCTGGGACCCCTGGCAGTTTACTGGGGCACTCCCATTCCTTGAGCACAAGAGTCTGGAAATGTGCCTGCTCCAGGAATTCCAAACTTGCTGTTGCTGTATGGAAACGCTCCCCTCTCTGCTTGGGAGCCTCACCAAGGAGAGAGATAGCCAGAACCTCAAAGACCTTAATCAACAGGTCATCAGTGTCACTCTGGGCCCAGTATTCATGGACAGAATTGTCATGACTCCCCGGCCCATCAGATGAGCCTGAGTCAGAGAAGAGCTCTCCTTCCTCAGGAGGGGAATAACCACACCAAGTAGTAAACTCCTCAGTTCCCATAGGGAAAACAGTAACATGAGGCGTCAAGTGCCGCTTCTTACCAGGGCCCTTGCGCTCTGACAACCTCGCAATAATCTGTTCAGCCGTAGGCCGTCTAGAAGACACAACAGGCTGTGAATCCCCACTTGTATGCGACTCAGCAGGAGTGAGATTTAAGCATGGGGAGATAGGCGAATTGAAACGAGGTGCAGCCACTGGCAGGCCTGATTGCAGAGCCAGTGCTTGCTCGGCACATGGTCCGCAGACCCGTGCCCTGTCAGCATCAGCATGGGGTTGTCCACACACTATACACAGCCGGTCTTGTCCCAGGGGGACCCCGGTCACATAATTCTGAGATGCCTCCATATGGTGATTATTTAGGCTCAATATGCCAGCAGGGATTGACGCTATAAGCAACCCTGGATGCCCCAAAGACCCGCTAGAGATTTTAGTGGGAGACTTTTACAAGGCCCGCTATCAAATACACCGGGCCGGGGGAAAGCCAATGGTGTTCACCAGTCTGAAAGACACAAGGAGAAAAGAATGGTGTCAGAACCGAAACACTACAATGAGTATAAGCCGCCCGAGAGGGAACTTACGGACCACTGTAATCTGGAACGTCTCACATGTCACGCGCGAACAGACAAAATGGTGCCATGTACCTCGAAGGGCGGGCCTGAGCGAGCCATGACGCGGAGCGCGCCAGAACAGGCCCCGCCCTCCCGAAGAGCGCGAAGTCCAACATCGGCCAATGAGGACACAGAGGAGTCTGAGGTAACGCCCGGTGCGGGACATCCAACGGAAAAGGAAAAAACGTGCGGCGGCGGCAGTTATACGAGTAAAACACAAAAAGGCGCGGCGGCTGACACCATATATATAAAAGTCCAAAGGCAGACTAAGTGCCATATACGTGCAATCATACACAGACACTACAGGCACACCCCGGGGGGAGCGAGGGAGGATGGCGACCCTTTGTACAGGGCCCACCACTACACGGGGTATGGGCAATAATGCGGGAGGGGCATCCCCTAGAGGCTCACCATCAGCCTAAACCGCCTACCCTTTGGTGGGGGACTGCGGTGGAGCATGGCTCCATAAGCACGCATGGTGCTGCCTACCTTCACCCGATCAGCGCAGCGCAGGCTGGGAGGCACATGACGAGGAGGACGGGTGGGAATAGTCCAACAGGGCCGCAGGCTTTAGTAGCCCCGCTCACCTGCGAGAGAGTAATACTTCATGTCTTCGCAGTCGGCACTGCAGAGAAATCTGGGAGTCCCCGGGTATTTGTGGGGCCGGGAGGAGCCTGTTTTGCATGTCTCTGCAGTGCAGCGCCATCTGGCGGAGGATAACCTAAGTGTAAGTACTATATCTGGAGCAGGACGTACTGTATACTAAGAATATGTATTTTATTAAGGAAAACCATATTGCACGTGAAAGCCCCATTTCTACCGATTAGAACGGTACCACATATTTATCGGTAGCCCCCCGTTCCTGCCCAGGAGGCCCCCCTAACTGAAACAAGTACTTTATAACATTTACAAATAATATACAACTACCATCCACACTACAAAGGGTTAAATCGAGAAAGAAAATGAGAGAGACCCGGGGGGGGGGGGTGACGGGGGTGACCCCATTTTTAACATGGGGTCCCCCTTACCCAAAGTAACCAGCCCGGGACCAGCTATGCAGGGCTTGTAGAAACAGGGCACATGGGCCAGCTCTTGTGGCCCCTGGCCCTGCAGGCTACAAGCCTGCATAGCCCTGTCTCCCCCCCCGGGCTTTGGGGAGGCAGGTAATGGGGGTGCCGGGGGTTAATGGCAAGTCACCCGCTAGTTGCAGGTCACTTGCCATCCCCCCAGCCTTGTGAACTGGTATAGGGGTCTCAGTTCACAAGGGATTAAATGTAAAAAAAAAAAAAAAAGCAGACACGCAAAGAGAAAAAAATGTTTTATTATTTATTTATTTTTTTTTTTTAAACTTACCTCCCATCCATCCTGGAGCACTGTGTCCCTCGGATCACCCTTAAAAATCCCCCCAAAAATTGACATGGGGTCCCCCTTACCCAAATTAACCAGCCCAGGACCAGCTATTTAGCCCTGTGTTGAGCCCTGTGAGGTGTTTTAGGCAATAAATAAGGGAGGGACAGAAGTACGAGGACTTGCAGTGATTGCATACATCCTGACCTGAATCGCTCCATCTGTGTGACTTTTTTTCTCTGGTCCTGCACTTTCCTTTGTGACATCAGTTATAAGTGCATACCTTCCAAGTGTCCCTGATTTGGAGGGACTGTGGCTTTTGGTGTTTTTTTTTTTTTTTTTTTTTTTAATTGGGGGGGAGGGGGGGCAGCATTTCACTCTTGGGCCCAGGCAGCACAATGTCTTGGGCCAGCCCTGCCCACACCTCTCTGGTGCCATGTGCTCAGGCAATACTTTCCCACCACATATTGTGCAAGAAATGTTTTTTCCTAGTGCCCTTTGTGAAAATTTAAAAATCGTGACTACATGTGACTACATAAACATTCTAGTGGGAAAGAAAATATATATGTTACATATGTCTTCTCTGAAAATGTGAATTTTACAATGAGTACTGGAAGAAAATGGACCCCATAATTTCTTACACAATTTATGCTGATGGCAACATCATATGGGGTCATATGTGGTCGGAACCTACTGTTTGGGAACATAGACGGGCTCGGAAGTGAAGAACCGTTCGGAGCACATATACATTGCAGATGCCATGTCACATTTGCGGTGCCCCATTGGTGACAAAACAAGAGAAACCCCCCAATAAGTGACCCCATTTTGTAAGCTACACCCCTCATGGTATGTATCTAGGGTTGTGAGGAGCACTCTGAACACAAAGATTTTCACAGAACATTATAATATTGGAGCGTAAAATTGAAAAATGTATTTTATTTTCATGGCCCAATGTTAGAAAGTACTGTAAAATACGTGAATTCAGGCTTCTCACTACAACCCTAGATGAATTCCTTGAGGACTGTTGTTTCCAAAATGGGGTCACTTGTGGCTTCTGTCATTTTGTTACCAGTGGGGTCTGCAGATATGACATGGCAATGTATTCCAGCCAGATCCTCGCTCCAATACGTCAATAGTTGTCCTTACCTAGTGACCCCATCCATGTGCCCAAACTGTAGTATTGAACTACATATGAAGTATTGCCACCATTAGGGAAGATTGCATAACAAATCCCAAAGTCTGTTTTCACAAAACGTTCTCCAGGACGGCCCAGCCGAGTAGCTCCTCCCACCGAAGCTGGAAACACAAACTGGATATGATTAAATACCCACCCCTTCCTCATGGACCTCAGTGTGTTGTGTTTCCTCCCAGGAAACAAGCTGGTTTTGTTCTCCCTATTTTTTATTTTTTTTTCCCTTCGGGGATATGGCAGGTCCGTACTCCCTCCGTTTGTCTCTAGCAGGATTCTAGGGGTCTGGGCGGCCTTCTACTCCTACAGCCGTGGTTCCCCCTACTCTTTCCACCCTCTGGGAATTCCCTGTCCTTGAGCTAGTCCATGCAGCAGTCTTCAGGACAGGATCCAGGTAAACTTAACTGGGCTAAAAGATCCCATCTATTACCCTACTACTGGCTAGCTGGAATTGTGGGCACTGGTAGAAACTATGGGTTCCCCACTAGTCGGAAGGGGGCAGGTAAGTATAGGACTTACCTTGGGGCCAGGTAGTCCTGGGTTGCTGGTCTGGCCAGGTTCTGGGATCCAGTTGCTGGCCAGCCTCATGTCTGGCATTCGGCTTCCGGGTTTGGATGCCAGTGGGAGGAGCTACGGCTGTCCATGGATCCAGAAGTGCAGGCCATGTCCCTTGCAGGAAGTCCTGCAGCATGGGGCATTGCCAGTGGCAGCCATGTGAGAGTCAGTGGCACCTCATACACAGGTGAGACCGGTTTAGTGTTACCGGTAGGCTTCCTGGTGGACTCGGGTTACTATGGGATCAACCGCATGGAGGGGTAAGTCTCATCCCCCTCGGTAATCTCTGACACTGGCCTTCCTACCTACCTCCCCCCCTTTGTCCTTTGTTTCTAATAAAGGCTAAGGAACCCAAGACCAAGGACCCTAAACCGAGAAGGGATCCCAAGGAGACTAAGCCGCCAAGAGAATCTAGGGAACAGAGAGTCTGGAGAAGCCAAATTCTTTCTGGACTTCTCCAGACTGTTGTGTAAAGACTGTTTAGGGGAAGTGTGTGAGGGGGGGGGGGGGGTGGTTGCATTCAGTGTATGATGAGAGATAGTTTTGAATCTTTTGATTCCAGAACGCCTGATTCATTTGTAAGAACCATTCAGATGCTGGGCCTTCTACTCAGCTGAGACCACATTTGCCTCTCACCCCGGGCCCGAGGGAAGGTAGCCAGGGTAGACGATTATCCCTGGAGGAAGAGAAGTAGATCTGTGCCTCTTCGGATGAGTCAGTCCACTCTGCGGGCAGAGGGAAGGGATCAGAAACTTCTACTTCAGGGACTTCTTCCCACCCCTCAATTTAATTTTTCCCTTGAGGATACTCCTGATCTTATTAGATCTTATGATGAATCTGAGAAGGTGGTTTGGGCTAATTTTCCCAAGACTAATGCTCCTTTGGCTCAGGTTTTTTCGAAAATTGGATCTCTCATTTGAGGACATGGGTTCCCTTAGAGATCCCCTAGACAAAAGGGCAGACATTTTACTGAAAAGGATGTATGATACTGAATCTTTTCTGCTCAGACCCCTTCTCCCTATGCACTGTGTCAGTAGAGTAGTGTAACTCTGGATTGTCAAAGTCAGGAATGGCATATTGGGTGATACTCCAAAGGAGGAGCTTTTGGATGCCACACTATTTATTTCTAAGGCAATAAATTTCATACTTTTGTTTGGCTCAGAGCGTAAATAAAGTGTTTACTCGTTCAGTAAAGGTGGGGAAGAAATTGCCAGCCAAGAGTAAACATCTTTAGCCACCTCATACTGAATCCAAAATCAGAGATTTTCCCAGTGGGATTTCAGGGGCTCTGTTTCCTGAAGGTCCTGGGCATAGGGGTTTACTGTTTAATCCCCCTCAGAGGCCCAAACAGCAGTCCTGATGTATGTCCAGTAGGGGCAAGAAGATGGCAGAGGATCTCTCAGAGCCCCTATATTCTAGAGACACATCAGGACGGGCTCCTTCTTGATTTTGTTTCAACACAAGAGGATCGTTTTTTAGTAACCCACTGTTCCAGAGATCCGGCAAGAGCACATGCCATGTCCTTAGTGATTACACAATTAAGGGAAATGAGGAAAATCCATGGCACCTGAAAAGCACAGGATTTTATTTCCATGTGTGCTTGGTCCAGAAATCATCAGGAGAATTTCAGATGATGAACCTGAAACAGTTAAACAAATACATCAGATACAAAAGATTCCATATTGGGTTAAATTTTATGATCAAAGATATCTTGTTCCAGGGTGTCTGCATAGCCTCTATAGATCTGCAGGATGCTTATCTGCATTTTCCCTTTTTTTCTGGCTCACAGAAAGTTTCTGAGATTTGCAGTACTGATAGAAGGCAATGCCTTCACTATGCTTATCACTGGCAATGCCCTTTGGCCTGTCATCGGCTCCTCTAATATTTTGCAAGATTTTAGTGGAAGTCATGGCATTTTTGGGATAGTGACCTATCTGGATGACCTTTTCGCATTTACCCAGGCTATCAAATTGACAGTTTGCAGGAGAGAACCTTTATTCCACCAACCAAAGTCGAGAAGATTGTCTCCCTATCCACTGACGTACAGGATGATCACAGAATTTCCCTGTGACAAATTCTGGTTCTGCTGGGACTCATGTCCTCAAACATCCCAGCGGTCATTTGGGCCCAGTTGCACTCAAGGGCTCTCCTTCTTTCTGTGCATCTGGAACAGGGATCCGGAATTCTTGGATTCTCCGGTCACACTTCCAGATCAGGTTTGTCAGTCCCAACAAAAGATGGGGGCCCTAGACCCGCCCCCTATTTCCCCACTCACCACCGCACAGGTGGTGTAATACAATAAATACATGTAAATACAATAATTTGTATAAAAATATATAATTTTATTGAATCAAGGCTTAAGAAGTAATAGAAAAAAGAAAAAACATGGAAGGACACATTAAAAAACATTAAGACAAAACAAAACGCTGGAGAGGGGACCCATAACAATGGCTTGTATTGTTGCCCAATAGGGATAAATAAATATATCAAATAAGATTAATAGTTAATTCAAATACAGATGTTAGACCTCTTATGTGAAGCCAAAATATACATACAACGTGCTAAAGTGCTGGCCTTTGCCATTAAATAAATACTGTGAAAAAAGACACATGAAGCAATACTAATAAAACCTAAACAAAAAAAATGTGAATTAATCAAAAACCTTCAAGCATATAAAAATAAAGTGCCAAGTGTCAGTTAATCAAAAACCGGTACTAGCCGCCATAGTTCAATCAGAAAACCATATATTAACATATGAGTAAAGGATTACATCACCAATCAGAAACGCCTCAAGGGTCCCCGCACAGCAGCCCAACACCGACGCGTTGCGTGGCCAATTGCCACTTCGCCAGGGTGAGTGAGCTGTTGTGGGTACCCCCTCCCTTTTAAACTCACCTGCACCAATGCTGTCCCATCGCCCGGACACCACTCCACCCAGCTAGCGTGCGCCCTGTCCGACCGGAAATCTCGGTCGTGAGGGCAGTGCACCCCGGGGAACATCATATCCGCCCAATGGAACGCAAGCCGAGGATGTGCGGCCCGGGATGACTCCCCTGCAGTAGGAGGTCCCGCGCGCCCGAGCGCACACGCCGCTGACACACCACCCAGTCCGCCCAGCTTGACCAGTGAACTGGTCAGCGGAACGCGGAAGGTGAGTATTTCAAGAAGAGAGGGGGGACAAAATATAATGTATATATATCAAAAAGTGCCACAACCAAGAACATAATTACAAAATTATGATAAAAAAGCCTATCAATCTATTTTATTCATCATTGAGATTACATATATAAAAATTAGTGCTATGAGGCACCACCCAATAAATAAAATAAACGTGAAAATGAATGAATTTATAAAGTAAACAAGAGGCCCATAATCCATTGAACAGCCCACCTCTCTGGGCCAAAGGGATTCATATATGCCCGTTAATTTACATTTATACAAAGGAAATATATGCATTCTGGGCCCGTCATATAAAGATCTAAAGGACCATGTGTTATCCATATATGAAAGTATATGAAAGTAAATGAAAATTAGTGACTATCCATTATTATTACAAGGGACAAAATATGGCATAGAATATCAGACTATGTGAGGGATTGAATGTACCATATTCTAGAAGCCAATAGATATATATTTCCCTTTTATTTTGATGACGTTTTAGACGGTATACATAAACTTATTAGGTTAACGATGAACCCCAATACACAACCCTTTTGGGGGGGGGGAGGTTTTGAATTCCAGAATCTGGATCAAGTAAAGTCCTTTCTTTCTTGATTCACAGGTGTTGTGAGAGGTACCAATGACCTTAATAAACCAATTCCTCCTGTCAGTACAAACAAACAGTACAGATCTAAAAGGACAACAAACAGGGGTGAGATATTGAGCAGCTCAACAGTATGTATACACATGAACAGCATTATCAAAAGTACCCTAAATTGAATTTCAACAAAAAATCCTATATTCCAAGGAGTAGAGGTCAAATATAGCTCCTACAAAAAGAAACTCAGTGGATCTATACACTTCAATCCAGGACTCCCCCCCCCCCCCCCCCCCCCCGGAGTCCTGGATTGAAGTGTATAGATCCACTGAGTTTCTTTTTGTAGGAGCTTTCTCCTGCGATTGCCCCCTCTAGATCCTAACCTAACTTGGTCTACATACATTACCTGTAAATGGTTGCTATTGCCCCCATGATGGTGTAAAAAGTGTGACGCCACAGGTGTCAAACTTTTTCCCTCGCCAGCATCCCTAGAGGCTAGCCGGATGGTAGAGAGATGTTTCTGGATCCGGATCTTGGCGGCATTCAGGGTCTCGCCCACATAATACTTTGGGCATGTACAACGGAGGACCTATATGATTCCTTCTGATCTGCAGTTGAGGTGCCCCCTAATTCTGATATCCCTGCCTGAATTTAAAGCGGACCTTCACTCTGAATAAGAGTCTAACTTATATGTTTCCCACACCCTGTACATACAGATTGTCCACATTAAAAATCATCCTACCTGCATCTACTGCATGTTATGAGCCTTTAAACATCCAAGATGGCGGCTTATGGAAGCCACCATCTTGTCAGGCAGCCTGCAAACAGGAAGTGCCTCCTGACTGTGCTGCTCTGCATTCTGGGACTGCTGACCGTTACCTGACCCCAGCTCTGCTCTGTCTGAGCAAAGCACAGCTATAACCTGGCCCCCGTACCTTATCCCACTCCCCTCTCCTCAGTAAGTGGGATGCTTCTGAGTCAAGATGGCGGCGCCCGTATCCTAAATTCCTGAACAGAGTAGCAGCCCAGTGGGGGAAAGAATAATAAGTTAGTGACTAAAAATGTAAAATATATAAATTTTAGATGCTGGGGAACCATTTTTTAAGAGGTTGGGCTTTTCATTAAATCATGCTGAAGGTCCGGTTTAAGTCCCTAATTGTAGATGTTTTAATAACTAGTGGACACACGCTGCACCTTCCACAGGGTCTACATCCCACTGTCTCCCTGCTTTTGGTTAGCCAATTTGATGGTCTAGAATAATGACTATTGCAGAGTCGATCCTTCAGGCTGGGGGCACGTCTTGCTGACATTAGTGACCTTGTAATGCATTCTGCCAACGTCGGATCCACTTGTAGTATCGGCCAGTACTTTTGTAAGATTGCTCTTAGATTGTGCCAATCACTGTTGAAAGTTGAAATAAATCTTACCTCTATTTGATCCTTCTTCCTGTTTTTGTATTTTAGTAGTTCCTCCCTCGGTGTTCTCATGGCTTGTTTCTCTGCTCTCTGTATTACTCTGTGGGGGTAACCCCTCTGTTGGAGCCGTCTTCTCATAATGATTGCTTCTTCCCTGAATATTCTCAGTGTGCCACACACCCCGCTTCCCCTTTAATTCTTACGATCGGGTTACTCACCAGCAGGTGACGACGTTGCGGAGAGGAAGTCTTGTAACGAGCCCCCTTTCTGGCCCATATATACCTGGTACCTCCCACTTAACACCAGTGTTTTTCTCTCTGCATGGCGACAAGACAGAAGAACGAAGTCTCCTGCTTGCAGGTAGCCGGGGTCTTGCCCCGGCACCCCCTTTGGGTCTATTTCTGCCCAGTTTGATTGTTTGTTTACCTAGAGGGTTAATGGAAGCCTCCCAGCCCAGGCTGCTTACTGGGAAAACGGTAGATGGCACTATAGGTGCCTAGGAGCTTATCTCCTCCGCTCGACCTCACGCGTGGGGCAATGCGGCTATCCGGCATGGTGATCCGGATTTGGGATGCCCCTGTCCCGAGGTTCCCCTTTGGCCCTTTCTCTCCCGTTACGGTCCCTTCACTATGGGGGGGGGGGGGGGGGGGGGTATTATATGCATGTGGTGTTTTACTTTACTTGTATATTTGAAGTATTAGCAGTTTCAGGCTCAGCGCCGCGGGATGTGCGCACGCGGCCTGAACTGCTAGGGCTATGTTTGTGTGTGTCTGTTCCCCCCCCCCCCCCCACACTGACCTGAGGGCGTCAGGGCGCCCTCTCTGTATGCGGCACCGCCATTGCGCGGCCCGCGCTGTCGGCAGTTTCAGGCTCAGCGCCGCGGGATGCGCGCACGCGGGCGGAACTGACAGGGCTGTGTATAGGTGTATTTTTCCCCCCACTGACCCGAGGGCGTCGGGGCGCCCTCTCTGTATGCGGCACCGCCATTTGGCGGGCCGCGCTGTTTGAATTGAGGGGGCGGGGCCCTGATGACGTGACAGTGGGACGTGGCTTGAGTGGGTTGCCTCGGAGCTCGGCCCCCCGCCGCACTTCCTCCTTCTAATCAGGAGTCAGGTGCGGGGGACTGGGCTGCAGGAAGCGGTGTATCTGGCTGGCTGCTGCTACTGCTCTTCGTGCCTTGTTCAGGTAAGCGGCCCCACCTCATGTGTGGGCCGTTCTGTTTATTATCAGGATTGCTTTTGCATGTTTTAGAAAAAAAAAAAAAGAAAGAAAAGAGTGTATGTTGGCTGGCCTCTTAAAGCACTTTGGGGCTTTTGCTATATATTTGTATACGCTGCTTCTGTGATGAATGTTTTTACTGCATGCTGCCCTTTTTTCCTGGGGATCTTACTGTCTCTCTTCCCCACAGATCCTGGGATCCCCTCACTGCAATGGCTCTCCCGGTTCTGTTATACCTGGCTAGTCTTATTACTCCAAATTGGGAAATTTAAAAACAAAAAAGAAAAAAAAAAGAGGGATAATTAAATTTAATCCTCCCTTCCAGGGACATTAATTTAAAGGGGCATCCCGGGTGGCTTTATGCGTAAAACCCACGGTTGTTGCGAATACCATAAAATCACCATATGGAGGCTTCCGACAATACCGGAAATGGCGCTTCGGGGCTATCTAGGCTGTGTGGGGGTTGTGGGACTCCGCTCCCAGGCGATGATGTTATATTATGCATTCCTTGTGCAAAGCAGAATATTGTGCGTCAGTCCGTCGCTCCGGCTTCTGGCTCCTCGCAACTTCCGTCATCTCCTACCCCCCCTCCCTATTCCGGACCCCGTGTGACATTGTCAAAAGTGGGGATTCGCAATCCGAGGTGTGTGCGCGATTGACCAACCTCGAGAAGATAATTTCCGCCAAGGTAGCTCAGAAGGCTACAGCGAAGCGGAAACACCTTTCTCCGGCAGCACCTGCTTTGGAGGATGAGAGGTGCGAATTAGTGGA
Source organism: Gastrophryne carolinensis (assembly GCA_027917425.1). Classification (NCBI taxonomy): domain Eukaryota; kingdom Metazoa; phylum Chordata; class Amphibia; order Anura; family Microhylidae; genus Gastrophryne; species Gastrophryne carolinensis. Next base: position 130,659,063 of record CM051243.1, on the reverse strand, counting down.
TTGGTCCGATTATTCCCTGGATGAGGAGGGGGAACTCCTTGTGGAGTCGGATGAGCCTGCAGACCAGCTTGAGATTGATGCTGTTGGCGATCAGGCTACGGGGGTATCCCTTGACACCCCCTCCATTTTGGCTCAAATGTTTGAAATTTTGAATTTAGATCTGCCTGAGGCAGTCGCCCTGCCAAAGGGTGAGTTGTTGATGTGCCTCAGCCGCGTTTGGTGTTTCCCAGGCAACAACACTTTGAGAGGGTTGTGCTTAAGGAATGGGAACAACCCACGCGACTGGCTGGAATCCCTTCTAATTGGGATAAACACTATCCTTTTCCGGAGGATTTGGTGAAGCTTTGGTCAGTTCCCCCTGACGTCGATACCCCTGTGTTAGGGCTGTCTAGCACGGCTGTGGTACATTCTTCTGTCACCACTGCCATTAAGGATGGTGAGGATCGTCGGATTAACCAGATTGCTCGCCATGGTTTTATCAGTGCCAGATCGACGCTGCAGCCGGTGTGTGCTTCAGCGCTTCTTCTGTTGGCAGTTAGGTCCATTATTTGGGATCTGTGCACAGATCTTGATCCCGCTTGTGATGAGTTTAGTGCTCTTAAGCAGTGTGAGTCATTTATTTCCTTTGTCTTGACCGCTCAGGACGATGCCCTGGCGATGAGTAGCAGGACAGCGGCAATGCTGGTGGCTATTCGTCGGTCAGTGTGGCTGCGCCAGTGGTCTGTGTGGATTCCGGTAGTATCACCTTTTGAAATTGCTGGCACAGTGTTTTATTGTGTTTAAGGTTTCCACATGACCACCTATTCAGTTGTGTTGGATAGGGAGATGTAGATGTATATAAGGATAAGTTAGCACTTGGCGTTTTACACAGTGGCAGTTATTGGATAATAGGGTTTACATTGTAAACATTGTTTGTCTTGTATGTATCGTTTTATTTTTTGTAATAATATACTTTTTATCATATTCTTCTACATATTGATTGTAATATAGCACATAGGGGGTGGCACTTACATTACATTTATTATTGCAACACTTTAGTGTTTATATATATTTTTCTGTGTGTATATATAATATTTTTTTTTTTTTTTTTTTTTTTTTTTTTTCATTATGCCGGCATAATTTCTTATGGATTTGTGTGTGTCTGTATAGACACACACATACCCATGTAAATGAATGTTATTGAGAAGTATATTTAGTATATAATCCATACAGAGAGTACACAGCACATGCACTTTCTAAATTATAGTGATTATTTGATAAAGACTTACAATTTATTACTGAGTACATGAAGGGGGATCAGCCTTGTTTTTAATTGTCTTGTGGTGTACATTTGTCTCACATGTTTTTTATGATTAGCTATGTATTAATAAATGTTACTTTTTGAGGATATTCTCTTGCATATATTTAGTATTTTTTGGTGCTCCACATAGGGAGGGAGGTGTGGTCTCTCACGTCCACTCCAAATAGAGCTGTCGTACTGTTAGTGGTGTGAGCACAGATCATTGGACCAGTAGTGCACCTCATAATTATAATCATCGCTGCGCCAGTGGTCGGCGGACTTTGTCTCTAAAAAGGTGCTCACAGCACTTCCTTTATTCTTGGTGTGCCACACACCCGCTTCACTTCTAAATATTCATCACTTAATGGGTTAACTCGCCGCCAGGTGACGTAGTGCAGAGAGGAAGTCTTGTAACGAGCCCCCTTCCGGCCTATATATACCTGGTACCTCCCTTCAATCACCAGTATTTTTCTCTCTGCTTGCTGACAAGTCAGAAGATGGAAGTCTCCTGCTTACAGGTAGGCCGGGGTATTCTTACCCCGCCACCCCCCTTTTGGTCTATTTCTGCCCGGTTTGAGTTTGTATACCTTTATGGTGGAATGGAAGCCTCCCAGCCTAGGCTGCTCACCGGGCAAATGGTAGATGGCACTTTAAGGGCCTAGGAGCTTATCTCCTACCGCTCGACCTCATGCGTGGGGCAATGCGGCTATCCGGCATGGTGATCCGGAAATGGGATGCCCCTGTCCCGAGGGTCCCCGTAGCCCCTTTCTCTCCCGTTACGGTCCCTTCACTGGGGGGGGGGGGGGGGGGGGGTTTGAGGGTGTGCTTTAAGTATGTGTGTTTCACTTGTATCACTTTATTTCAACATGTGTGTGTGTGTTCATGTTATGCATTCAGTGTTATTCAGCATGTGTATACATTTGGTTTAGGTCTGCTTGAATGGCAGACTGCGCTGGGTAGGTGGCTGGCCGCTTTTTAGCAGACTATTGCTTTAGTGGCCCCCTCCCCCCTTCCCCTCTCCCCCCTTCCCCACTGGCATTTTATGTACTCTTTTAGGCTGCGCTATGCGGTCTTTATTATTATCCTCCCCCCTCCGCTGCCTGGGCGCACGTGTAGTGGCCCATCTGGAGTAATCTCCAGCTGAATGGCTGTACTGATTGGCGTAGGGGGGGCGGGTCCTGGTGACGTGGCATCGGGGGCACGGCGCTGACGTCATGCGGCGTTTTGCGGCGGGCCCAGCGTTTACTTCCCTTCAAAGGGAGGAGGTCGCGTGGGCGCGCGACCGCACTTAGTTTTCTGTGCTGTGGCTGCTGGCTGCAGTCCTGCTCTCCGGCTGCTGCCTTCGCTGGGCCAGGTAAGTCACATTTTATTAAGGGGGCATGATTTTGCTCATATTTAAAGGCACTTTGGTGCCATGCCTATATGATTCTTATACACATGTGAGGATCTGATTGGGGTTTCTTTTTCCTTACAGATCCCGGGATCCCTGCTTATGGTGGCCCTCCGGCTCTATGTTGCATATATATAGTTTATAGACAGATATATATATATAGTTTATAGACAGATATATATATATATAGTTTATAGACAGATATATATATATATATATATATAACTTTAAACTTTAAAAAAAAAAAAATAAAAAATCCTCCCTTCCGGGACATTACTAATAAAGGGGCATCCCGGGTTGGCTTATGCCTTAAAAGTCCCAAGTATTGCGAATACCATAAATCACCATATGGAGGCTTCCGTAATTTCCGGAAACGGTTCTGCTGAGCCGTTCGGGGGGTGCGTAGGTTGTGGGGTTCCACTCCCAGCTGATGATGTCTTTATTTGCATCCCTTGTGCAAAGCAGACTATTGCGTGCCAGTCCGTTGCTTCGGCTGCGGGCCCATCGCATCCTTCATCATCTCCTACCTCTCCCTCCCTGTTCCGGACCCCGCATGACACAGTCAAAAGTGGGGATTCGCATTCCGAGGCGGCGGCACAGCCCAGCCCCCGGAAAGTAGTGCCCGTTAAAGCAGCGTTAAAGGCCGCTGCAAAACGGAGGCACCTGACTCCGGTACCTTCGGCTCCACAGGACGAGCTATGTGAACCTGTGGAATGGTCCAATGGATCCCCGGACGAGGATGAATTCCCGTCGGAGTCAGATGAGCCTGCAGGTCAGCTTGAGGCTGATGTGATTGGCGATTGGTCAGAGGGGGTTGTTTTTGACACCCCCTCCATTCTGGCTCAAATGTTTACAATTTTGAGTTTAGATCCACCTGAGGCGGCCGCCCTGCCAAAGGGTCAGTTGTTTAAGGAGCCTCAGCCGCGTTTGGTTTTTCCCAGACAACACCACTTTGAGAGGGTGGTTCTTAAGGAATGGGAATATCCCACGCGGTTATCTGGAATTCCTTCCAGTTAGGAAAAGCGTTATCCTTTTCCGCCAGAATTGGTGAAGCTTTGGTCTGTCCCTCCTGACGTCGATACCCCTGTACTAGGGCTCTCCAGCACGGCTATGGTACAGTCTGCTGAGACCACTGTCCCTAAGGATGGGGAAGATCGTCGGATTGACCAATACGCTCGCCATGGTTTTATTTATTCCGGGTCAGCGTTGCGCCCGGTATGTGCTTCAGCCCTTCTTCTATTGGCAATTAAGTCTTTAATTCAGGGGCTATATGAGGATCTTAATCCCGCTTGCAAACAGTTCACTGCGCTTAAGCAGTGTGAATCTTTTGTGTCTTATGTCCTGGCCGCTCAGGACGATGCACTGGCTATGAGTAGCAAGGCAGCGGCTATGCTGGTGGCTATTCACAGGTCAGTATGGCTGCGTCAGTGGTCAGCGGACGCGGCTTCTAAAAGGGTGCTTACAGCTCTCCCCTTTTTGGGGTTGCGTCTGTTCGGGGAGAAAATTGATTCAGTCGCAAAGGGTGGTAAGATGCCACAACGCAAGAGGCCTCATGTCCCCTTTGGGGGGGCAGGTTCCAGTAGGCCCTCCTTTCGAGGATTCAGAGCGGGCAGGGGTGCTTCCTTTCCCGCTACCAGAGGTGCAGGTTGGACTCGGGGGAGGGGCCGTGGCCGGCCCACTCAGTCCTGGGGCACCAAGCCCAAACCTGCTGATAAGCTCACTCAGCAATGAGGGGCTGCCCTCACCCGTGCGGGTGGGGGGACGATTGCGACGCTTCTCCCAGGTTTGGAACCAAGTGGTTCCAGGCAGATGGACCCAGGAGGTAGTGTCGGCCAGTTAAGACCTGGAATTCGAGTCTCACCCTCCTTCACGGTTCGTTCGGTCTCGGGTGCCCATCGTTCCTTGGCTACGCAGGGGCTCCTGGCGTCGGTAAGGGATCTGTTAGAGATAACGGTCATCCGTCCGGGGCCGCGCTTAGAGATGGGCCTCGTTTTCTACTCCAATCTTTTCGTAGTCCCCGAGAGAGATGGGTCGGTTCATCCCGGCCTGAACTCTCATCAACACAGTGTTTCTTCCTTTTGCCCAAATTCACACGAGAACGCTTCAGCTTTTTCTGTTAGCGTTTTGGGACCAGCAACCTCAGTCGCTGGATCAGTCCTTCCAGTTGTCCTCCCGTGTACGGCAGTCCCTCCTGTGGTGGTTGGTCTCGACCAATCTTGTGTAGGGCAGGCCTTTCCTGACCCCCCTTTGGAAAATTGTCGACACGGACGCCAGTCTGTCGGGATGGGGCAGATTCTGGAAGGAGCTGCAGTTTCAGGGGCAGTGGGGACCTCAAAGGCCCCAGTTACCCATCAATATTTTGAAACTGAGAACCATCCGTCAGGTGCTTGCTCTCCTGACTCAGCACGTTCTGGGCCTTCCGGTCCAGATGTGTTCAGACAATCAAACAGCGGTTGCTTACGTCGGTCTTCAGGGAAGGACTCGCAGTCTGAGTACTCTCAGAGAAGTGTCCCTGATCCGGACCTGGGCAGTGTTCCATGTTCCTTGTCTCTCGGCGGTTTACATTCCAGAGGTGAAGAAACAGGTAGCGGACCGGTTGAGCAAGGGCTCTCCCCGTCTGGAAGAATAGGCTCTCCATCCTCGGGTGGTTCGCTCACTGTGTCTCCAATGGGGGACCCCGGAGGTGGACCTGTTGGCCCCTCATCACTATCACAGGCTCCCGAACTTCGTGTCGCTCTCCCAGGATCCTCTGGCTCTGGCAGTGGACGCTATGTCCCTGAGCTGGGGAGTTCTGGGATTTCTATACCTGTTTCCTCCGATGCCCTTGCTGGGCAGGGTGCTTCAGAAGTTGGCTCTGGAAAGGGTGTACGCCGTTCTCGTGGCCCCAAGGTGGCCAAGACGAGTGAGGTTCGCAGACATTGTTCGGCTGGCAATGGACCAGTTCGTTCTGCCTCTTCGCCCGATCTGCTCACTCAGGGTCAATTGTGTTACCCCAATTTACCAGCGCTGGGTTTGATGGCCTGGCTGCTGAAACCTCCATCCTGAAGGAGGAGGGTCTTTCTGATTCAGTCATTAAGACTCTGATCAGTGCCCGGAAGAGGTCTTCTTCCATCACCTACTATAGGACTTGGAAAGCCTATATTGCTTGGTGTGAGATATGATCTTTTTCTTGTAGGGTCTTTTCGGTCTCCAGGATTCTGGAGTTTTTACAATCAGGGCTGGACTCTGGTCTCCAGCTAAGTACGTTGAAAGGGCAGGTCTCTGCCTTATCTATCTTTTTTCAGAAGCGTGTTGCGCTTAAACCTTTAGTTAAAACTTTTTTCCAGGGATTACGCATGTGCGGCCTCCCAGGAAACCATTACTCCCTGTTTGGGACTTGAATTTGGTTCTTTCTGCTCTTCAGGCTCCTCCTTTTGAGCCTTTGCAAGATATTGCTTTGTCTACCCTGACTCAGAAGATTGTCTTCTTGGTAGCGATCACTTCGGTCCGGCGTGTCTCAGAGTTGGCGGCCTTGTCTATCCAGGTGCCTTACTTTGAGAGGCATCAGGATAAAGTGGTCTTTCGGTTCAAGCCAGACTTTCTTCCTAAGGTTGGTTCCGCTTTTCATTTGAACCAAGATATTGTTCTTCCCTCCTTGTGTCCTAATCCTAAGAATGACAAAGAGAGGGTTTTGCATTGTTTAGATGTAGTACGCTGTGTTAAGTACTACTTGATTATCACGTCTCCTTTTCGTAGGATGGATTCCTTTTTTGTTGTGCCCCATGGGCCTAAGAAGGGTTTGACACCAGCCAAATCTGCCATTAGCAAGTGGATATGTCAGGCCGTTACTGCGGCCTATTCTGCTAAGGGAAGAGTTCCCCCTTTTCGTATCACTGCTCATTCCACTCGCGCTGTTGGGGCGTCTTGGGCATTTCAGCACCAAGCTTCTGTTGAACAGGTTTGTAAGGCTGCCTCTTGGTCTTCTGTTCATACTTTTTCTAAGTTTTACAAAGTTGATGTGCGGGCCTCAGCGGATGCTGTTTTTGGCCGCAAAGTTCTGCAGACTGCAGTCATTTAAGTTATGCTTCACCTGGCCTTGAGATGCCCTTCCCTTGTGGACACTGCTTTTGGATGTCCCATTAAGTGATGAATATTTAGAAGTGAAGCGGGATGTGTGGCACACCAAGAATAATACCATTTTGTGAGTACTCACCTGAAAAATGGATATTGTTGGTGTGTCACACATCCCGCTTCACCCCCACCCTTTTCGGTATTACCGAAGTCTTTATATGGTGAAGCCTTTTTTATTTATATCAAAATTGATTTTGAGGTTGCCGGTGTAATACTGGTACCTTGTCTTTCTGCTTTTTAATATACTGGTGATTGAAGGGAGGTACCAGGTATATATAGGCCGGAAGGGGGCTCGTTACAAGACTTCCTCTCTGCACTACGTCACCTGGCGACGAGTTAACCCATTAAGTGATGAATATTTAGAAGTGAAGCGGGGTGTGTGGCACACTAACAATATCCATTTTTCAGGTGAGTACTCACAAAATGGTATTTTTGTGAGTACTCACCTGTAAAATGGATAGTGTCAGTGTGTCACACACCCCGCTTCACCCGCCCTTTTTGGTATCCTGGATCCTCTATATGGTGAAGCTTTCCTTTGTTTTATTTTGAGGTTACCGTTGGTTTTCCTGGTACCTCGTCTTACTGCTGTTTGAATTCACTGGGTGTTAAGTGGGAGGTCCCAGGTATATGTAGGAGGGGCTCGTTTTCAAGACTTCTCTCTGTGCAACGTCGCCACCTGCCGGTGGAGTAACCCGATCGTAAGAATTAAAGGGGAAGCGGGGTGTGTGACACACTGACAATATCCATTTTACAGGTGAGTACTCACAAAATGGTATTTTTTAGGGAAATTCTAAAACTATGTTTTCTGAGTTTATCTAATTGCTGGGGTAGGGTATTCTATAGAATTGGTGCAACTCGGCAGAGATCTTTTAAATGACAGTGAGAGGTCCATATTATGGTGGTTGTTAGTCGTAGTTCATTTGCAGATCGCATTGCACGAGTAGGGTGGTAAATGGTTACTGTATAAGTAAGAAGATGTAGGGGGTGAAGCAGCACAGAGAGCTTTGTGGGTAAAAATGAACAATTAAAACAGTATCCTATACTGTATGGGTAACCAATGCAATGACTGGCAGATGATGGATGTGTCAGAGTAGTGATTAGACAGATAGATGAGCCGGGCTGCTGCAATCATCCTACCTGCATCTACTGCATTTTCTGGGACTTTAAACATCCAAGATGGCAGCCCATGGAGTGTCAGGCTGCCTGCAAACAGGAAGTGTCTCCTGACTGTGCCGCTCTGGCATTCTGGGATTGCTGACCTTTTCCTGACCGCAGCTCTACTTTGTCTGTGCAAAGAACAACTATAACCCCACTCCCCTGCACTATTCTAAATATGCAGAACGTCCTGCTCCAGATAATGATTCATAACATCTGGGATTACCTCCACAAGAGGGTGCTTTACTGCAGAGATGGCAAAAAGAGGCCCCTCCCGGTCCATATATACCCGGGACCTCCCACTAATTCCCCAGTTTCTTTTCTGCATTGGGCTGCGAAGGACAAGATGATGGCTTCTCTTCTCGCAGGTGAGCTGGGCCTCACAGCCTGTGGCCCTGTAGGACTATTCCCACCCGTTCCACCTTTTATTCTGCCTCCCAGCCTTGGCTGCGTGGTCGGGTGATGGTAGGCAGCACCTATTAGAGGTGCTTTACTAGGAGCTTGCTCCACCGCAAATCCCCCACCAAAGGGAAGGCGGTCCAGGTATGGTGAACCTGACTTGGGATGCCCCGTCCGCTATATGCCCTCCCTTACATATTTTGGGTGTCTTTATGGGCATCCAACTACCTCCTTCTCCCGCTTGCCTTCACACCACTGTGCAAAGCTGTGGCTGTGTCTTTGACATTCTCGCACTGGTACTCTGATCAGCGCTTCACTTCTCCCCTTGCCATATTTGATTCTCCTGCCAGTGACACGCGCGCCTTGCGGCGTCCGCCGTCAGCTGTGACGTCACTCCGGGGCCTACTGTGTACTGATTGGCTGTGGGGTGGCGTCTACTCGGCCTGTCCCCGCGCTTCCTGGAGGGGGCGTGGCTTAGCGCTTGGCGCGTTCCGCATCTCACCTCATGCGGCCCGCCCCTTCAGAGCCCTCCAGCGCCATCTTGTCTTTGCTGCCTGGACGATTGCTAGCTCTTCGGCGGTCCGTGAGTGCCCCAGCGGGCCTTATTTTGCCATTATTATCCATTTATTTTTTCTGTATAACTGATGGGGTGTAATGTTTTTATGTCTTACAGGCGGGGAAACTGGTTTAGAGGTTTCTCCCGGTCCTGTGCCCTCTATTAGTTCTATGTAACTTTATTAGAGGCCTAAATATTTAAATCCTCCCACTATCCTAGCGGACATTTGGGGCATCCCGGGTAGCTGTACAGCGTAATTCATATTGGCCAGTTGTGCCACTAAAATCACCATATGGAGGCTTCACAGGATATTGGGCTCGGGGTCCCATCGGGACAAGTCCGGCTATGTGTGGTGTGTGGGGGATCCCATGTGAGCGATGATGTGCAAGTCTGTGTACCCTGCTCCCAGCAGGCGCATGCGCGACATTCTGGGCTGTCTGGGTCTGCGCCCACCATTTCTTCTCCCACACCCCCTTGCTTGATTATGACTCCCAGTGAGATTAATACTAGTGGGGAGTCTCAGCCTGATGTTTCTTTCAGGCTGGCCAACATTGAGAGATTGATTGCTAGCGCCAGCCTTTCCTATGGAGACTGAAGATTTCCTTGATTTACCTGACTATGCTCCTCTTGAGGAAGGGGAATTATTCTCGGATTCAGAATTTTCTGATGATCAGCATTGCCTTGGCGCTGATGCCGGCTCAGAGCATTGGGATGCTGATGACACCCATAGACTTTTGCCTCAAATCTTTGAAGTGCTTTCCATTTCCCTTCCTGCTGCGGCGCCCAAGCAACAGGGGGAATTGTTTGGTACTGCAAAACCACGTTTGGAATTTCTAGAACAGGCACATTTCAATAATCTGGTTCTCAAGGAATGGGAGCGGCCTGGCTGGCTTCCTGGTATCCCTAAGGGATGGGATAAAAGGTATCCTTTTCCCTCGGATGTGGTTAAATGTTGGTCAACTCCCCCAGAAGTGGATGCCCCTGTATTCTAAGTATGTCACACACCCCGCTTCAAACATTAATATTTACACTTGGGTATACACACCTCTAGGTGGCGATCTTGCAGAGAAGTCCTGAAAAACAAGCCCCTCCTGGTCTATACATACCTGGGACCTCCCACTCATTCCCCAGTGTTCTTCTCTGCAAGATGGCGACAAGACAGAAGAAAGAAGTCTTCTGCTTGCAGGTAGCTGGGGTAACACCCCCCCCCCCCCCCATAGTCTATTTCTGCCCGGCCTTTTGTTTTTTAGCCCCTTGTTTGATTGCATAGCCTCCCAGCTTAGGCTGTCGGCCGGGCAAGGGTAGATGGCACTTAAGGTGCCTAGGAGCTTAGCTCCTCCGCTAGACCCCATATTATGGGGCAATGCGGTTATCCGGCCTGGTGATCCGGATTTGGGATGCCCCGCCCTGATGTCTTTATTAGGATCCCCCTTTTCCCGCTCGGTCCCTTCTCCCTGCGCTTGTTAGGGGGGGGGGGTCTTGTCTGTGTGCCTGGGTGATGTTTGCTACTGTGGCTGTGTGCGTGATTTCACTTGTGCGGCCGGTGTGTGGCGGGGCCGGGTGGCCGGTGTGTTGTGTGTGCGGCCGGCCCGCCTGTCTGCTCAGTTTTATTGTTGAGGGGCTCCGTTGAGCACCCCGGACTGTTGGATCGTTCCCTCCGATACAGGGAAACTTGCTTCTAAGTGGCGGGGCCCGCCGGTCTGCGTTGTCATTGCTGGTGCGGGCGCCATGCTTGGGCGCCCGTCGCTCTGATGGTCTCCGGGGATTGTAAGCGGGTGGGGCCGGGCGGCGTGTGTCGTGCCGCCGGCCCGCCTGTCTGTCTGTGCGGGTGCCATTATCTTTGGCGCCGCGATATTGTCCGGCTCTCCGGAGGGGGCGGGGCCGCGTCGTGCGCGGCCCGCGCTGTGCCTACATTGGAGGGAGGGGCGGGGCCGCAGCGTCTGCCGCGCTTTGCTGGGCCCGCCCTTCTTCTCCCTTTTCTGCCTCCTTCGTGGCTGGCTGCCATTCCGTGTGCGGCGGTTAAGGTAGGCCGTTTTTTTTTCCTTGGCTGGGGGTGTTAAAAGGTCCCCCTTGTGTGGGGGTTGTGTCAGGGTGCTGCCAGCTTTTAGTGATGTATTGCTGAGTACCTTGTGTTGGGCATCCCTAGTCTTTTTTTTTTGTATGTGTTCCTTTTATACTGCTCCGTGTGGGTTCTTGACTGACCCTTTGGTGTTATAGTATTATATTGACATGTGCATTCACGTGTTCTGTTAGTGCTTGGAGTGACTGTTGTCTTTTCTGTTTCAGATCATGGGATCCCACGCTGCAGGGCTCTCCCGGTCTTAGATACCTGGCTAGTTGGGGGTTGTCCATTACATTTTTATTCCTGTATTGGTTATTGCAAATTCTCCCACTTCAGGGCCATTAAAAAAAATATATATATATTAAGGGGCATCCCGGGTCGCATACGGCGTAAATCCCTGGGTTATTGTGAATACCATAAATTCACCATATGGAGGCTTCCAAAGATACCGGAAACGGCCCTTCGGGGCAGTCCAGGCTGTGCGGGGGTTTTGGGGCTCCGCTCCCAGGGGATGATGTTGTTATATGCATTACATGTGGGCAGCGGAACATTGAGCCCCAGTCCGGCACCCCGGTGTCTGGCTCTTCGCCGCCCATGCCATCACCTTCTCCTCCTCGCCTGTTCCGGACCCCGTGTGATGATGTCATGAGTGGGGATTCGCAATCCGAGGTATGCCCGGTTGGCTAGCCTCGAGAAAATGTTTTCCGCTGTGGTTGCTCAGAAGGCTCAGGCTAAGCGGAAACACTTGTCCCCGCCTCCGCCGGAATCAGATGCTGAGGTTGTTGAGGCATTGGATTGGTCGAATTGCCCCCTGGTTGAAGAGGGGGAGCTTATTGAGGAATCGGACGATTCTGAGGTTCAGCAGCTGTTTGGTGCTGAGGGTGACCAGGCCATGGGGACTGTTTCGGACACCCCTTCCATACTGGCTCAAATGTTTGAGGTTTTGAATTTGGATCCTCCTGAAGCAGTTCCTTTGCCAAAGGGTGAGTTGTTTGAGGTGACCAAGTCGCGTTTGGAGTTTCCCAGTCAACGACATTTCGAGAATGTCGTCCTGAAGCAATGGGAGCACCCTACGCGTCTTGTTGGTGTTCCGCCTAGTTGGGATAGGAAGTATCCTTTTCCGGCGGACGGTGAAGCGTTGGTCTGTCCCTCCCGAGGTGGATGCTCCGGTTTTGGGGCTATCAAATATGGCGGTTTTGCATTCTCCCGAAGCGACTACTCTTAAGGATGGCGAGGATGGTTTTGTCTGTGCGGGCTCGGTTTTTGTCACGGTTTTGTCTGTGCAGGCTCGGTTTTGAGACCTGTTTGTGCTTCGGCTCTTTTATTGTTGGCGGTTAGGTCCATTGTCGCGGATTTATGTGTGGATCTTGATCCTACTTGTGACAAATTCCTTACCCTCAAGCGTTGCGAGTCCTTCGTTTCGTTTGTCCTTGCCGCTCAGGATGATGCCATGTTGATGTGTGGTAGGGCTACGGCTCTGTTGGTAGCTATCCGACTGTCGGTGTGGTTGCGGCAATGGACTGCTGATTTTAATTCCAAAAGGTCGCTTACGGCTCTTCCCTTTTTGGGTTTGTGCCTGTTTGGTGAGAAATTAGATTCGGTTGCTAAGGGAGGTAAGTTACCTCAGCGCAAGAAATGTTGTTGTTCCTTTCGGGGGGCGGCCTCTTTCAATCCTTCCTTTCGGGGAGCCAGAACTGGCAGAGGTGCGGGCTTTACGGCTCCCAGGGGTGCCAGCTGGAACAGGGGTAGAGGCCGTGGCCGTCCCGTTCATGCCTGGGGCCCCAAACCAGCTGCAAAGCCCACTCAGCAATGAGGGGGTGCCCTCACCCTTGCGGGTGGGGGGACGGTTGCGACTCTTCTCCCGGGTGTGGGACCAGGAGGTCTCGGACAGGTGGATCCGGGAGGTGGTGTCGGCCGGTTACAAGCTGGAGTTCGAGTCCCGCCCTCCTCCAAGATTTTTCAGGTCTCGGGTTCCTTCAGATCCTTTGGCCGCGCAGGGGCTCCTGGCGGCGGTGAGGAATCTTCTGGGAATGGCAGTTATCTGCTGGGTCCCGCCTTCGGAAGTGGGTCACGGGTATTATTCCAATCTCTTCACAGTGCCCAAGAAGGACGGGTCGGTTCGTCCCATCCTGGATCTGAAGTTTCTCAACGTGTTTATCCGTCCCCGGAAGTTTCGTATGGAAACTCTGCGCTCTGCCGTCAATTCTCTTTGGCAGGGGGACTTCATGACGTCCATAGACATCAAGGATGCTTACCTTCACATTCCTATCTTTCCGGCTCACCAAAGGTTTCTTCGCTTTGTGGTGGAAAATCTGCATTTTCAGTTTGTGGCTCTTCCGTTCGGCCTTACCTCGGCTCCAAGAGTATTCACCAAGGTGTTGGCGGCCGTGATGGCCCTTCTCAGAGCTCAGGGGATTCGCATTGTGCCTTATTTGGACGATCTTCTCATCATGGCTCCTTCCTTCAGTCAAGCGGAAATGGACACCAGGACGGTGGTATCCACTCTGGAGAGGTTCAGCTGGGTGATCAACTACCCCAAGTCCTCTCTTGTTCCGGCCAGGGTGGTGCCTTTTCTGGGGATGTCCTTGGATTCTTGCCAGCACAGAGTGTTTCTCCCTCAGGCCAAGGTTCTCTTGATTCAGGAATTGGCGCAGCTTCTTCTTTCCATTCCTCGTCCGTCCATCCGGCTAGGGATGAGACTGGTGGGGTTGATGGTTGCTTCTTTCGAGGCGGTTCCTTTTGCTCAGTTTCACATGTGGACGCTTCAGCTTCATCTATTGGCATCTTGGGACCGGCTACCACGGTCATTGGATCGGTCCTTCCGGATGTCCCCCCAGATGGTCTCGGACAATCTCTTGAGGGGCAGGTCATTTCTGACCCCTCTTTGGGAAACTGTCACCACGGACGCCAGTTTGTCAGGATGGGGATGTTTCTGGAAGGATCTTAGGTTTCGGGGGCGGTGGGGTCCTCTGGAAGCCCACTTGCCCATCAACGTTCTGGAGTTGAGAGCCATCAGGTTGGTTCTGTCTCACTTGACGCAGCATTTACAGGGCTTGCCGGTTCAGGTTCGGTCGGACAATCGGACGGCGGTTGCTTACATCAATCACCAAGGAGGGACTTGCAGTCTGGGTGCCCTCAGAGAGGTGTCTCTGATCCTAGTTTGGGCGGAGACTCATGTCCCTTGCATCTCGGCAGTGTACATTCCAGGAGTGGAAAACACAGAGGTGGACTTCCTGAGCAGGTGCTCTTCCCGCCGGGGGGAATGGTCTCTCCACCCCCAGGTGTTTCGGTCGTTTTGTCTCCGGTGGGGGACGCCGGAGGTGGATCTGTTTGCCTCTCGTCACAATTACAAGCTTCCGACATTCGTGTCGCTCTCTCAGGATCCTCTGGCTCTGGCGGTGGATGCCATGTCTCTGAGCTGGGGGGACCTGGGGTTCCTTTATCTGTTTCCTCCGATTCCCATGCTAGGCAGGGTGCTGCGAAAGCTGGCCCTGGAAGGGGTTCCCACCATTCTCGTGGCTCCAAGGTGGCCAAGGCGGGTGTGGTTCGCAGACATCGTTCGTCTGGTGGTGGATCAGTTCGATCTGCCTCTTCGGCTGGATCTTCTCACACAGGGTCAACTGTGTTACCCCAATTTACCAACGCTGGCTTTGACGGCCTGGCTGCTGAAACCTCCATCTTAAGGGAAGAAGGTCTTTCGGATTCTGTTATTCAGACTCTTATTAGTGCCAGGAAGAGGTCCTCTTCTACCATCTACTATAGGACGTGGAGATCTTATATTGATTGGTGTGAGGCTAGATATTTGCCCTGTCGGGTCTTTTCTGTTTCCAGGATTTTGGAATTTCTTCAATCGAGGCTGGACTCTGGTCTTCAGCTGAGTACCTTGAAGGGGCAGGTTTCTGCCTTGTCTGTCTTCTTTCAAAAATCATTTGCGCTTCATCCGTTGGTCAAGACTTTCTTCCAGGGGGTTTCGCATCTGCGGCCTCCTAGGAAGCCTTTGCTCCCTGTTTGGGATTTGAATTTGGTTCTCTCTGCTCTTCAGGCTCCTCCTTTTGAGCCTTTGCAGGATATTGCTCTTTCTACTTTGACTCAGAAGGTTGCCTTTTTGGTGGCCATCACTTCGGTTTGGCGCGTTTCGGAGTTGGCGGCTTTGTCGATTCAGGCCCCTTATTTTGAGAGACATCAGGATAAAGTGGTTTTCCGCTTCAAACCGGATTTTCTTCCTAAGGTGGTCTCTGCTTTTCATCTTAACCAGGACATTGTTCTTCCGTCCTTGTGTCCTAAGCCTAGGAATGACAAGGAAAGGGCTTTGCATTGTTTGGATGTGGTACGTTGTGTTCGGTGCTATTTGCGTACTACATCTCCTTTTCGTAAGACTGATGCCTTTTTTGTGGTGCCCTGCGGGCCTAGGAAGGGCTTGGCTCCGGCTAAGTCTTAGCAAGTGGATTCGTCAGGCTGTTGTTGGGGCCTATTCTGCTAAGGGGAAGGCTCCCCCTTTTCGTATCACCGCTCATTCTACTCGTGCTGTTGGGGCGTCTTAGGCCTTTTAGCACCAGGCTTCTGTTGAGCAAGTTTGTAAGGCTGTTACTTGGTCTTCTGTTCACACTTTTTCCAAGTTTTATAAGGTTGATGTGCGGGCTTCAGCGGATGCTGTGTTTGGCCGCAAGGTTCTGCAGGCTGCAGTGGTTTGAGTTTCTGCATTATTGCCTTGTTGGATACCCGCCCTTTCTGGACACTGCTTTTGGATGTCCCAAGTGTAAATATTAATGTTTGAAGTGGGGTGTGTGACATACTTAGAATAATACCATTTTGTGAATACTCACCTGTAAAATGGATATTATAAGTATGTCACACACCCCGCTTCACCCGCCCTTTTTGATATCCTGGTTCTTTATATGGTGACGCTTTTGTTTACAGTTTGAGGGTTACCAATGGTTGTTTTTTTCTGGTACCTTGTCTTACTGCTGTTTGAATACTGGGGAATGAGTGGGAGGTCCCAGGTATGTATAGACCGGGAGGGGCTCGTTTTTCAGGACTTCTCTGCAAGATCGCCACCTAGAGGTGTGTATATCCAAGTGTAAATATTGTTTGAAGCGGGGTGTGTGACATACTTATAATATCCATTTTACAGGTGAGTATTCACAAAATGGTATTTTTGGGGTTGTCCAACACTTCTGTGGTGCATTCCCCTGATTCCACTAGCCTGAAGGATAGTGAGGACCGGCGCATTGATCAGCTGGCTTCCCATGCCTTTGCCTGTGTAGGATCGGCCTTGCGCCCGGTCTGTGCGTCTGCTATTACGGCGGTGGCTATTAGGGCTCTGGTCAAGGGCCTTCTGGAAGGTTCCCCTGATGATTTTTCTAGTGCCGAGTTCAGAGCCTTATTACAATGTGAGATGTTTATCGCTTATGTTCTTTCTGCCTTAGATGACACCATTAGGATGTGTATCAGGACCTCGGCTCTTGTTGTTTCTATTCGCCGCTCGGTTTGGCTGTGCCAGTGGGCAGCTGACAATGCTGCTAAGAAGGCTCTCACAGGGCTACCCTTTAAGGGGCTGCACCTTTTTGGTGACCGTTCGGACCTTTTTGCAAAGGGAGGTAAGTTGCCCCAACGCAAAAGACAGCCGCGGCCCTTTAGGGGTTCGGGGTCCTTTACTCCCTCCTTTCGTGGATCCAGGTCAGGGAGGGGGGTGTACTTTGCGGGGCACAGGGGAGACTTCTGGGGCAAGGGCAGAGGCCGTGCCCGTCCCGGACCCTCTTGGGGCTCCAAGCCCAAATCTGCCACCAAGCCTGCTCAGCCATGAAGGGGCACCCTCACCCTTACGGGTGTGGGGACGGTTGTGGCTCTTCGCTAATGTCTGGGGACAACAGGTCTCAGACAGGTGGATTCTGGAGGGTTGTGTCCTCCGGCTACAAGCTAGAGTTCGCTGCATGGCCTCCTCCACGATTCCTCAGGTCTCGGATTCCTCTAGACCCCCTGGCAGTTCGGGGTCTGTTTCTGGCTGTACAGAACCTATTGGATATGGGGGTCATCTGTCCAGTCCCTACGGGGGAGAGAGGTCAGGGTTATTATTCCAATCTCTTCACAGTACCCAAAAAGGATGGTTCCATCAGGCCCATCCTGGACATAAAGCTTCTCAACAAGTTCATCAGGACCAGACGCTTTCGCATGGAGACCCTGCGCTACGCGATCAGCTCTTTGCGCCCGGGGGACTTCATGACCTCCATAGACATCAAGGATGCTTACCTTCATGTGCCGATCTTCCCAAGGCATCAGCGGTTCCTCAGGTTTGCCATGGAGGATCAGCACTACCAATTTGTGGCACTTCCCTTCGGTCTCACCTCAGCCCCCAGAGTGTTCACCAAGGTGCTGGCGGGTGTGATGGCATTTCTCAGAGCCCGGGGCATTCGCATTCTCCCTTATCTGGATGACCTTCTCATTACGTCTCAATCTCTCCAGCAGGCAGAATTGGATACCCAGACGGTGGTGACTGCCCTGGAAACGTTCGGATGGGTGATCAATTATCCCAAATCCTCCCTCTCCGCGTCCCGGGTGACCCCCTTCCTGGGCATGAATCTGGATACCATTCAGGCCAGGATTTTTCTTCCTCAGCAGAAGGTGGATTCTCTTCAAGCTCTGGTTCATTTCATGTTGTCCAGTCCTCGTCCTTCCATCCGGCAAGGGATGCAATTGGTGGGACAGATGGTGGCCTGCTTTGAGGCAGTCCCTTATGCCCAATTTCACATGAGACCCCTTCAGCTCCATCTCCTTTCAGTCTGGGACAAGAGTCCCCTGTCTCTGGATCAGGCATTTGTTCTCTCTCCTCTGGGTCGGCGGTCCCTCCTGTGGTGGCTGGACTCGAGGAATCTTCTGGGGGTAGATCATTTCTGACACCATGTTAGGAGACGGTCACTACGGATGCCAGTCTGTCAGGTTGGGGGGGGCAACTGGAGAGCCCTTCAATTCCAGGGGCTGTGGGGCCCTCAGGAGGCCCACGCTCCCATCAACGTCCTGGAGCTGAGGGCGGTTTGGTTGGTACTGGCACAGTTGACTCCTCACCTTCGGGGCCTGCCGGTCCAGGTTCGCTTCGACAACCAGACAGTGGTCGCCTACATCAATCATCAGGGAGGGACTCAGAGCAAGTGCCCTCAGGGAGGTGCCATGATTCTGTCCTGGGGACTATGTTCCGTGCATCTCAGCAGTTTACATTCCAGGAGTGGAGAATCTGGAGGCGGATTCCCTGAGCAGGGGGGCCTCTCGCCTGGGGGAATGGTCCCTTAGCAGCGAGGTCTTCCTATCCCTATGTCACCGTTGGGGGATGCCGGACATGGATCTGTTTGCTTGTCACCACAATCACAAGCTCCCAGCATTTGTCTCCCTGTCCCAGGATCCTCTGTCCTTGGCGGTGGATGCTCTGTCTCTGCCCTGGCAGGGATTCGGTCTCCTGTACCCCTTCCCTCCGTTTCCTCTTCTGAGCAAGGTTCTGCGCAAGTTGGTGCAGGAGAGGGTGCCAGCCATTCTGTTGGCCCCCAGGTGGCCAAGACAGGTGTGGTTCGCAGAGGTAGTACAGTTGGCAGTAGATTAGTACACTCTTCCCTTGGTTCCCGACCTTCTCACTCAAGGACGGCTTTTATCCCAATTTACAAACGCTGGCTTTGACGGCCGGGCTGCTGAAACATCCATCCTAAGGGAGAAAGGATTGTCTGATTCTGTTGTTCATACTCTTGTCAGGGCTAGAAAGAAATCCTCCTCTACCATTTACTATAGGACCTGGCGGACTTACATTGACTGGTGTGAGTCTAAGGCTTTTCCCTGTCGTGTGTTCTCCATTCCTAGGATCCTGGAGTTCCTTCAACATGGTTTGGATTTGGGTCTTTAGCTCAGTACCTTGAAGGGTCACGTGTCTGCCTTGGCTGTTTTCTTCCAGAGATCCTTCACTCTACATCCTCTGGTCAAGACATTCTTCCAGGGGGTCGCTCATGTGCGTCCTCCCCGTAAACTCCTGTTGCCAGTCTGGGATTTGAATTTGGTTTTGTCTGCCCTTCAAGGTCCTCCATTTGAGCCTGTGCATGAGGCTGCTTTGTCAGGCGTGTCGCTGAGTTGGCGGCACTGTCTATTCAGGCCCCCTACTTTGAGAGACACCAGGACAAGGTGGTTTTCCGCTTTAAACCAGACTTCTTGCCTAAGGTTGTTTCTGCTTTCCATCTCAATCAGGACATTGTGCTTCCTTCCTTGTGTCCTAATCCTGGTAACTCCAAGGAGAGGGCCTTGCATTCTCTGGATGTGGTCAGGAATTTGAAATTCCATCTGGTGGCGACTGCACCTTTCAGAAAGACTGATGCCTTGTTTGTGGTTCCCTCGGGTTCCAAGAAGGGTTTGGCTCCTGCTAAGTCTACTATTTGCAAATGGATTTGTCAGGCTATATTTAGGGCCTATTCTGCTAGGGGAAAGGATCCTCCTTTCCGTGTTACTGCTCATTTTACCCGTGCTGTTGGGGCTTTCTGGGCCTTCCAACACCAGGCTTCTGTTGAACAAGTTTGTAAGGCTGCTACTTGGTCTTCTGTTCATACCTTTTCTAAGTTTTACAAGGTTGATGTTAGGGCCTCAGAGGATGCTGTTTTTGGCCGCAAGGTTCTGCAGGCGGCAGTGGTTTGAACTGCGCGTTGTTGCTTTTCGGGATCCCCACCCTTTTTATGGACACTGCTATTGGATGTCCCAGATGTTATGAATCATTATCTGGAGCAGGACGTGCTGCATACTTAGAATAATACAATTCTGTGATTACTCACCTTGTACAATTATATTATTATAAGTATGCAGCACGTCCTGCTCCATCCCACTCTGATTGCTTTATTCTTGGATCCTCTTTATGGTGATTGTTATCCTTGTTAAGGTTGTTTAGTTTCTATCGGCTTCTCCTGGTTCTCTTACTGCTTTTCTATACTGGGGAATTTGTGGGAGGTCCCGGGTATATGGACCAGGAGGGGCCTCTTTTTGCCATCTCTGCAGTAAAGCGCCCTCTTGTGGAGGTAATCCCATATGTTATGAATCATTATCTGGAGCAGGACGTGCTGCATACTTATAATACCAATTCTACAAGGTGAGTAATCACATAATTGTATTTTTGACCCCTCTCCTTAGTATGTGATGTTACTGAGCCAAGATGACGGCACCCGTATCTTAGAGTCCTGAACAGAGTTGCAGGCCAGTGAGGGAAAGAATAAAAAGTGACTAAAAACGTTAAATATATTAATTTTAGATGCTGGGGAATAGTTTTTTTAAGGGTGTGGGCTTTTCATTAAATGATCTTGAAGGTCTGCTTAGACTGTTTTTCACCATGACTGAGTCATCTGGGGTATCCGGGTCTGGTATATTAGATATCCAGAAGAGGACATCCCTATTTGTTCAGAATGCACCGCTGTGATAGTACTCTCCCGATTAAGAGGGTAGTTGCTACCTTCAGAGGTATTTCCTCTGGGTCTTCCCACTCACAAGCTTATGGCTTCTTTGGCAGCTCCGCCTCGCTCTGATAACCAGGAATATTTTTTCCAGCTTGATTTAGCAGAAAGAATTGCCTGCATAGAGAACCATTATTTACATCCTAAGGATCACTCAGAGCCTCCGGTCTCAAGGTCTTGAAGGCATCAGGGAAACAGAAGCATTTAGATTCCAAGGAGGAGGATATTTATGCTGCCAAAGAATCTCACAAAGATTTGTCGGAGGGTGAACTCTCATCCAGTAGGAAAGAGAGCAATTTGGATTCAGGGTCATCTGAACAGGGGGCTCTGAACAGAAGCATTGATATCCGCTGTAGCTCACCTGTTATGACCACAGTGTATATAAAGGGTTCCTACCTACATATCCCTATCTTCTCAGGTGATCAAAAATATTTGTGTTTTGCAGTAGATGGCTTACACCTTCAGTTTGTGGCTATGCCCTTTAGCCTGTCTTCAGCCATAAGGGAGGGGCTAAACCAGGGGATACAAATAATCCCTTGCTTAGAAGATCTTTTAATTAAGGCCTCATCTTTTCAGGAGTTCTCGAGAGATACATAAACTGTCCTGTCAACACTCTTTCCTGGGTATGACATTAGACACAACCCAGGCCAAGGTATTTCTTCTGAAACAAAAGACTCTCATTTCAGGGCAGGGTACAGGCCCTCTTGACCTGCCCTCACCCAAGGATCCATCAGGGAATGCGTCCGTTAGGCTTGATGGTGTCTTGGTTTGAAGCAGGGCCGTATTTACCTTAAGGCAACTCTAGGCCTGTGCCTAGAGCGGGATCTATCTGTCTGGGGCGCATTGATGTGGCACTACTGTTTTTGTATTTTTTATTTCATTAATTGACCCCCGGGCGCTAAGTAAAATCATTACAGGGTGCAGCCTCGGGAGCTACGTGATCCCGGTACTATGACCCTCTACCCTGTACTTCCGTACTCAGCGTTGTCAGGTGGTATGAGCGACCTTGGCCGGACCCACTCACTGATGATGTCACTCCAGCATGAAGAAGCCGGGAGTTTTCTCTTGCTACCGCAGGGGCCGCTCATAGATTCTACAAGCCTGGCTGTGGCTGTCACAGGTAACAACTAGAGGTGCAGGCGGGACCAAGTCAATGGGTGGAGGGAGATGTTGATTCTTTCAATAGATGTATTTACATACATGTGGGGCCCGTATTTCACAAATGCTGGCTCCATGGGAAGGTTTTTTTGTTCAGGTGACTGAAGCAGTCACACATGGCACAGGCACGCACAGCAGGGATTTTAGAGGTGCCACTCGCAGTAACTGCTGCTGGGGGTTAACTGTATAAATGTTCAAGTGGCGCCACCTTCACAGTCCATTCGCCTACCCTGCTGCTGCTGACAGCATTTGTTAACCCGTGGCCCGCCACGGACACAACTAAGAATCAGTAGCAGTGCTTAGTGAGCCGGAACTGAAGAGCTGTTTAGTTTTCCCCAGCGGTAAAAACAAGCAACGGTGACAGCGAGACATGGGACTAACATGGGGGCAGGGGCAGCATGCAGTGACTCCTTTCATGTGAGACATGCCAGCAGAGCCGGCTTTACTGCTAAGCTGTCTCTCAAAGGTAAAATCTGCCTGTGCGCCCTCCTTCCCTCGTTCCTATTTCCCTCACTGCATTCCTGAGTCTCACGGCTCAGTCTCCTGAGACTGAATTGAAACTCGGGGGATGGGGCCCACGGTGCTGCTTTGTATAGATGGAGCCCGCTGCTGCCTAAGCTCACCATGTATTAAACAGCCAGTGTCTACATATTGCACTGCATACAATCTTCCTACCATGCTGCTCCCTGTCACTGCCTGCTTTTTTCTCACCCTCTTTCTGCTCCCCCATCTTGCACCCAATTTTTCTTCTCACTTTCTAACATCTGACCACATGGGCGGACTGGGATTGAAAAACGGCCCGGGACTTTTTTTGTCAAAATGGCCCGCTATGGTATGTTATTTCACACTCTCTCATTACACTGCCTATATGGGGCATGGGATGGGGAGTAATGCCACACTGTCTATAGGGAATGGAATGGGGGGGATGCCACACAGCCTATAGGGAATGATAGGGGGGAATGCCACACTGCTTATGGGGCATGGGATTGGGGGTAATGCCACACTGTCTATAGGGAATGGAATGGGGTGAATGCCACACTGCCTATGGGGAATGGTAGGGGTGAATGCCACGCTGCCTATGGGAAGTGGGAAGGCCACACTGCCTATTTGATTTACTTGGCCACAGTGGCCATTTTCTTTTCCATGTCCTCCGTCCTGCTCCTAAAGTCTCTTACAACTCCCCAGCGGGATTCACTGACCTTGTGCAGTTTTTGGTCTAGAAGCTGTGAAAGTTGATCCATCAATATAGATTCCATCCTGAGCTCTCTGGAGTCAAAGGGGTATTTCTGTGCCATTGTTTCCACCTGCTTGATGCATTTAGCAGACCTGCTGCCACTTGCTTGCTAGCAGTAGAGTTGGTAGCCCGGTTTGTTTTTATCCATCAGGGCCATCCCACTCTTCCTGCCACCTCTGTCCTCCTCAGGCACCTTGGTCAGTGTGTGTGGGCTTTCCTCCGATAAGAGCTCCTCAGCTGGTCCCAGCTCAGGTAAGCTTGCGTGTTGGGTGTGTGCAGAGCACACGGACTTCACGTCCTACCTGAATGTCTGCGCCTGTGCTTTTGTACTTTTTTTAGAATGACATTCGTATTTAGATACATTTACACTGAGGTTTAGGGCCGGCCACAGAGTTAACGCGGCTCTCGGCGCTCTGTGATGCAGTCTAAGACGGCCAGCGCTGCAACACAAAGAAAAGCCTTAGTTCCGCATCTGCGTGCAGTCAGCACAGGCAGACCCTGAGAGCTGCGAGTGGCCATAACGTAAGCTCTTCTCTTTGTTGCAGCGCCGGATGTCATAGGCTGCAGCACAGGCTGCCAAGAGCCACAAATGGCCCCGGACCTGCCCTTTGTTCACCCCTCTCGCAAGCGGAACACAACCAGACCCGAGGTGGCCCAGCATAATACACAGGCGGAACTGCCTACCGGGATTCTGCCCGGTACTCCCTATGGCCAGTCTGCCCCTGTCTGACCATGCTTTATTCCCACTGCCCAGTATCCTCTCCTCCTGCTGCCAGCAAACCTCTCTTCTGATGCCCACTGCCCCCACCATCCTTTCCTCCTGCTGCTTAATAATTTCTTTTCCTCTTCCCCACTGTTCTCTCCTCTTGCTGCTCACCATTTCTCCTCCTGCTGCCCACTGTCCACTCCTCCTGCTGTCCATGGTTCTCTCATCTGCTGCTCTTTCTCACCATCCTCCCCTCCTGCTACCCACCATATTCTGTTCTGCTGCTCACTGTCCCACTGTGCACTTCTCTTGCAGCCCACTATCATCTCTTCCTGCTAGCCACTGTTTACTCTTTCAACTGCCCACTGTTCCACCATCTACTCCTTCTGCTGCACACTCTTCCCTATATCTGCTGCTCAATTTCTTTTCATCCTCCCCTTCTGTTGCCCATATGCTTCTTTTCTGCTGTCCACTGTCACCTCTTCCTGCTGCCTACTGTGCACTTCCTGAGGCCCACTATCCTTTCCACCTACTTCCCACTGCTCTTGCCTCCTGCTGCCCACCATCATCTCTTCCTGCCACACATTTTCTCTTCTCGCTGCCCACTATCCCACTGTAAATTCTTTCCGCTGCTCATTGTGCCATCAACTTTTCCTCCTGCTTCCCACCATGTTATCTGCTTGCAGCCCACTTTCCTATTTTCCTCCTGCTTACCATCTCTTCATGCTGCCCTCCATCCTGTCTCTTTCTACTGCTAACAGTCCTCTCTTCTTGCTACCCACCCTGCTTTCTTCCTGCTTCGTTCTGCTAAGTGTACCCACCACCATCCCACCACAATCTGAAAATTTGTCTCCAAGTCCAGGGACCCACTGGCTATAGCAACGGACGCACTGACCCTTCCTTGGTCAGCATTCAGGCTTCTCTATGCCTTCCCCTCCATTTCCATTCCTCCTCGTTGGCCAAGAAGCTGGTTTTCAGACATAGTAAGGATGTCGGAAGGTGACCATTGGCGGTTGCCAGATGATCCAGATCTCCTCAGCCAGGGGCCTCTACGGCACCCCAGTGTATGAGTTCTCACTTTGATGGCCTGGCTATTGAAACCTCTATCATGGCAGAAAGGGGCCTTTCTGCCAGAGTCATCCGGACTATGGTTTAGGCCCGAAAGCATCTAAAATTTGCCACAGGGTCTGGCGAGTATTTATTGCTTGGTGTGAATCTAGAGGTTTTGCTTGTAGAAACTTTTCTGTCGCCATAATTTTGGAATTTTTGTACTCTAAAAGGACAGATATTTGCTTATTTTCAGAATTCCATTGCTGAAAATAAACCTATAAGGACTTTTTTTTTTTGCTGGGGGTCACCCATGTGTGTCCTCCCCGTAAGCCTCTTTTGCCTGTCTGGGACCAGAACTTAGTTTTGTCAGCCCTTCAGGGTCCTCAATTTGAACCATTGGCAGGAGCATCACTAAGGCTGATGACACTTAAGGTCATCTTCCTAGAGGCAATTACCTGTGTGTGGCTGGTTTCTAAGTTAGAAGCTTAAGTTATGCCATCTTATGTCCAGCAATAAGGAGAGGGTCCTTCACTCCCTGGGCATAACGCTGAAATATTATATCTCTGCTGCACACAGACCTCTACCTCCTGCTAAATCTAGCATCAGCCGATGAATTAGACAAACAGTGATAAGGGCTTACATCTCCAAGGGGAAGAATCCTCCTTTTGGGTTACAGCCCACACATGAGCTATCAGGGCTTCCTGGATTTTTCAGCATCACACTTTGGTAGAGCAGGTATGCAAGGCTGCTACCTGGTCTTCAGTTCATACCAAATTTTATAAGGTAGATGTTAGAGCCTTGGCAGATGCCGCCTTTGGTAGGAAGGTATTACAGACAGCTCTTCTGCTAAGGTTTGATTCTTGGAATAGCTTACTCCTTACGTAGAGGAATAAGGTCCACACTTGGGATCCCACCCTGAATTTAATGGCTTTTGGAGGTCCCATTAGTTTCTGACTTCCCGATGCCCTGGAGTGGAATTTGAGAGAAAATACAATTCTGTGAGTCTCACTTATAGAATTGTTTTCTTTCCTCTTCCACTCCAGGGCAGCAGCCCTCCTTATCTGCTAAGCTATACCTGCTACTTGGATTCCATAGTCCTAGTTGAGCTTGTTTATATGCAAATGTTTGATCAGCATTAAAAAAAAAAAAGAAAAAAAAAAAAAAAACAGAAGAGGGAAATAGATGGAAGAGAGCAGCTTGTCTTGTCTCTCCTTGTTTCCAACAAGACATAGGGCTTCTATTGATTGCGGGGCGGCTGTGTTTACTGCTTTTCAATTACTGGATTGTGGAAAGCAGCTGGAAGTATATTTAGGCCGGAAGAAACCACACCTTTTATCCTGTCCCTGCCCTTCGGACAAGAGTTAACCCATTTGTTTCTGGCTTCCTGTCGTCTTGTGGAGTGGAAGAAGAGAGAAAACAATTCTACAGGTGAGAGTCTCCTCCAATGTGTAACTGCTGAATCCCTTAGCAAAGTCATTCCACACCGCACACAAAGTTGCGGCTTCTTTGATTACAACGCTCTGAGGAAGGGTATGTCCCGAAACACATGTCAGCAATAACGAACCTCACCAGCAGCAGACCTTGGATTTCCGCATTTGATTCATTTGACTTTCCTTGACCACACATTGAGTGCCTCCTTTATTAACCCTTTAAGGTATTGCCACAATAGATATTACTTGTTATCCTGTACATTTAATCAAGTGGCAAATTTTTTGATCACTGTAAATATCTTTACTTGCTACCATAATATTACTTGGTATTACATCTTCTGCACGTTGACATACCTCAATACCTTTGAGTAATACTAAGTGACTTGTTTCTGTACATATTGTATATAACTAATTGTGTGCATTTTTGGTGTAAGGTGGTGGTTAATTATACGGTTGTACATTTAAAGAGGACATCCTCCACAGAATCCTCCACAAATCCTATATACATTATTAAATTACAAGATTTTTTTCATCAAACTTATGATTGTATGTGTGCATTAATATTTATGTTCCAAAACTAGATAGACAAACCACTTGAGAACACCTTTGTTTCATTTGGGTCACGTTTTGCTTGGCAGACGATAATTGAGATTTTTTTTTTTTTTTTTTTTAATATTCTTTATTTATTTAAGCATTTTTATACAAGCAGTACGACAAACAATGCGGTACAAAAGACGGCAGAGAAAATCGGGGGAGGGGACAAGGGAAAAAATCAGGCTACATGCCAGCATCTTACAATAATAACACAGAGCAGTAGTTCTTACACTCAACCGCCGCCACTTCGTGGCCGCTACTCAGAGCAACTATCAGGCTCTAGGCATGCTGGTAACTTCTTATATCGTTTAGGCTCCAGGCCAGAACCACTCTCTTCTAGTGCAAGAGGACCCGGAATTCTCCGTCCCCGCTCCCCAACACGTGCCAAAAAGGGGGGACACACAAGGGGGGGGAGACAGGGGAAAAAAGGGGGGTAAAGAAGGGGGGGGAAGTAGGGAAAGGGGGGCCGGGGGGGGAGAAGGTAAGCAGAGGGCTATACAGCGTTCCCTGACGGTGGAGAACTCCACCGAGACGTATTTGTGAGCTCTTCCTGCGGGGCCCGACTCCACCAAGGCTCCCTCCATCAGGGCAGCGCGAACCCATCACCAAGGATGGTCAGCCATACAGTGCCCTGAACCCCTCCGATTCCTGAAACATTAACCAAGGCATCCAAGTGGTCCTGAACTGCTCCTCCCTGTCGTGGAGCGACATCGTAAGATCCTCCATCTCACATATACTGAGCACCTCACCTATCCAGTCCCTCACGGATGGAGCGCTACTCTGCTTCCAGCGCCTGGGAATAACTTGTCTAGCAGCGTTAAGTAAGTGGACTCGTAGTGATTTCTTGTACTTCCCAACTGGACGTTTTGTCGAGTTGAGTAGGGCCTGGGCCGGGTCGTTCTGCATATCCACCCCAGTGACCTGTGAGATAACGGGCAAGACCTCCCCCCAAAATTCCCTGATCTTAGGACAAGTCCAGAATATGTGGAACATCGTACCACGCTCTGAACCACATCTCCAGCACTTTGGGTCCACTGCTGGATACATCCTACTGAGCCTGTCCGGGGTGTAGTACCAGCGAGTGAGGATTTTATAATTCGTCTCCTGCACCTTGGAGGCCACTGAGGATTTATGCGCCAACAGGGAAATTTTCTCCCTCTCCTTCTTCCCCAAGGGTCTGCCCAGGTCCCTCTCCCAGTCTCGCCAAAAGGTCGGGGGGGCCATCTCCACATTTATTAATAGGGAATACAATTTGGAGATTAAGTGCGGGAACGGCTGGCCTTCTAGACAAATCCTCTCAAATTCTGTAGGGCCCCTACTCAGGTCCCTCCTATACCCCATTTGGGATAGGAAGGACTGAAAGCGCAGGAGGGTCCAGGGGTCCAACTCATCATTCTCCCATCTAGTTCTCAATGCATCTACAGTGACCCAACCCTCTCTGGTAATCAGGTCCCCGCTACGTAGCTGAGGCAGGTTTCCCCACTCCCGCAGGCCCGCACCGAGTGGGCCCGCGTGTAGCAGGGGATTCCCAACCACCTGCAACATCGGAGTAGGCCAGGGGGAGAACCCCGGGCGCTCTCTGAACTCCCTGAAAATCCCCAACGTCGCCCCAATGGACGGATGAGCCCTCGTCTCCGGGGTGGAGGGTGACCTATTCCACACCAGGAGTTCTAGGCGTGCAGGTGTCATAGCTGTTTCCAATTGGACCCATCTTTTAGTCGCTCGGCAGTTCTGCCACTCACAAACTCTTTGCAGGTGCGTGGCTGCCCAGTACAACCTCATGTCCGGCAGTGCCATGCCGCCTGCTTGCCTAGGTCGATACAGCAGCTGGGACTTCAATCTCGCCCCTCTCCTGCCCCAGACAAAACCCAGTAAGGTACTGTTGAGTTCCCGGAAGAAGCGCTGCGGGATGCGGGTCGGGAGAGCCTGGAACAGGAACAACAGCCTCGGGAGAATAGACATTTTAATAATGTTCACCCTGCCCATCCAGGAAAACGCTGGGCGATCCCAGGACTCTAAGTCCGTCCTAATTTTCCGCGCCAAAGGCCAAAAGTTTAGGGCCAGGATCTTTGACAGCTGGCTGGGCAGGTGTGTGCCAAGGTATGGAATAGAGGATCTAGCCCACCGAAATGAAAATGACTGTTGGATGTTTCTTACCGTCTCACCAGAAAGTGAGACACTCAGGGCCTCTGACTTGTCGAAATTTATTTTGAGGTAGGACAACCTCCCATAGATCTCGAATTCCTTCATCAGGACTGGAACCGACACTGTAGGATTCGCGACAAAAAAGAGCATGTCGTCTGCATAGGCGGCAACCGATAATTGAGATTTTAATTATTATAACATAAACTGTAATATCTCCATAAAACTATTTAATGCTATTAACTTTTTTGTTTTTTAACTACAGGCCATATTTTACCTACTGGATAACTTTCGTCCACTTTCTTATTACTTTGCTTGCCATCGGCACCTATGGCATTGCGCCTATTGGATTTGCACAACACACCTCAACTGAACTGGTAGGTTGCCTACTAAATTATTTGCTGTTTTATTGGTCTCTTTTGCAGTGTTATTTTAATCAGATTTCATTGAATAATCAAAGGTTCATGAGTTCAAGAAAAACAAATCATGTACACTAACATCATAAAACCAGGGATGACAGATTTTTCAATGAGCCAACACAAATAACCTAAATCCAGCAGTGTATGTATCACCTGTATTTACCTACTTAACTCTCATGGTCTCAGGGGTGGCACGTTGTTGTTCATACAAAACCATAAAGTCTTAAAAGATAACCCACAGGGCCAGTGCCTTAAAATGAGGACAGGGTATTGAACTAGGCACTCCTACTCACCTATGAACCTGCCTACCTACCTTTAACAATCTCTGGGGTATCAAGTTGTCATTCATACAAGACATGTAAAGTTTTAAAAGTTTACCCACATGGCCATTACCTTATACTGAGGTCAGGATATATAAGTGGGCACACCTACTTGCCTATCTAACTGCTTAACTACTTACCTACCTATCACAGACTCTGGGGTGACAGATTCTCCATACCAGACCAAAAATAAATACATACCCTAAATATACCCCTATTTTCTTAAAAGGCACTCGTAAAGTCAAACTGTAAGGGGTCTGACCGTATGTCTACTTGGAGTGGCAGTGGCAGAACCATTAACCTAAGGGTGGAGAAGCAGTGCCAAGTGGTGATGTCAGCAGTCGTGGCAACAGGGTGGAGCTCACTTTATCATCCACTGGTCATGTGTTGACCAAGCAGCCAGCAGTCTTGGACAAACATGGGGGGCCCAGAAGGGCTGTAAACCAAGGGTGCTCAACCTTTTAAAAGCATGGACAGCTTAAGTGATTTGGGAACTGATCGCAGGCCACAATGATTAGGTTCAGGATTTGGAATATTTCATTTTGAATAGCATAATCAAGATTTTCAATAGGGAAACCTACTGTCTCCACAAATTTAATTATATGAATGTCCTTCCACCACCCCACCCTATTACCACATTTATATCTAGCAATACACATGCTGACTAACTTACCTCTCCAAATATCCCATATTTATAGCCTATCCCACCATCAGCCCCAGTCATAGAAACATAGAAGGTTGACGGCAGAAGGAGACCATGCGGTCCATCTAGTCTGCCCTTATGTGTATACTGTATGTACTCTTTATCTTAAGATAGATGTGTGCTTATCCCAGGCATGTTTAAATTCAGTGACTGTTGATTTTTCAACTACCTCTGCTGGAAGTTTGTTCCAAGCATCTACTACTCTTTCTGTAAAATAATATTTTCTAACATTCCTCCCCCCGACTAGCTTCAGGTTGTGCCCCCTTGTTCTATCATTAAGCTTCTTCTTAAAAACACTTCCCTACTGAACCTTATTCAATCCTTTCACATATGTAAAGGTCTCAATCATGTCCCCCCTCTCCCTTCTTTCCTCCAGACTGTACAAATTAAGTTCTTTAAGTCTCTCCTGATAAGTTTTAAGTTTAAGTCCTTCCACCATTTTCGTTGCCCGCCTTTGGACCCGTTCTATTTGAATAATGTCTTTTTGCAGGTATGGTCTCCAGAACTGCACACAGTATTCTAGCTGTGGCCTCACCAGGGCTCTGTACAGCGGCATCACAACCTCCCTCTTCCTACTCGTGATGCCTCGAGCTATGCAGCCGGCTACACTGTCCACTCATCTTGCAGCTATCAGTAATCAGTACCCCTAAATCTCTCTCCTCCGAGGTCCTGGCTAACACAGTACTGCCCATACGGTACTCAGAGCAGGGATTCCTTCTACCCAAGTGCATGATTTTACATTTAGAGACATTAAACTCCAGTTTCCACAGTCACCAGTCAGTTAAATGTATTCCCAATACTCAATCCATCTAATTTCCTACTAATGCTAAACATACAATTACATATATAAACAAATTATCTTGTTATGTCACCCAGGGATAGTGTTGCATTATCAATGTCACCACATTCCTCCAAGCTACCACTGCCACAATGTGCCCCTCCTATATCACTCTCCATGCAATTTCTCATTTATACTCCATTTCTATTTAAATACCTTTTACACGCCAGTTTTATTTATCTCTCCTAATTTCCCCACAGCAGGTCAGGGGCTGAATCAGATGGCTCAGAGGGCCACAGGTAGAGCATACGTATTTTGAACAAAGTGATAACTTCTGGAGATTCGGATACATACTTAAAGCGGACCTTCACTCTGAATAAGAGTCTATCTTATATGTTTCCCACACCCTGTACATACAGATTGTCCACATTAAAAATCATCCTACCCGCATCTACTGCATGTTATGAGCCTTTAAACATCCAAGATGGCGGCTTATGGAAGCCGCCATCTTATCAGGCAGCCTGCAAACAGGAAGTGCCTCCTGACTGTGCTGCTCTGCATTCTGGGAGTGCTGACCTTTACCTGACCCCAGCTCTGCTCTGTCTGAGCAAAGCACAGCTATAACCCGCCCCCCCTGTACCTTATCCTACTCTCCTCTCCTCAGTAAGTGTGATGCTTCTGAGTCAAGATGGCGGCACCCGTATCCTAAATTCCTGAACAGAGTTGCAGCCCAGTGGGGGAAAGAATAATAAGTTAGTGACTAAAAACGTAAAATATATTAATTTTAGATGCTGGGGAACCGTTTTTTAAGAGTTTGGGCTTTTCATTAAATCACGCTGAAGGTCCGGTTTAAATCTAAAGGTGGTGTGACTGAGAGAGAGTGTAACACTTTTTAAAGAAAATAATCTTTTACAAGCAGCAGTGTTTGTCAAGTGTAACAAGGCGCTTGTAACCAAAATAAAGATACATTATTTGTACACAATCCTCTTGGAAAGCTGACAATCATCGTTGTGTGCTCCAAGTTCACTCTCTGGATATAAAATCCACTGTAGAAAAACTACTTATAAATAATACCAAAGAAGAAAAGACTATGAAAAATTATTTACAATAACACCACCTTACCCCATCAGGATTTAAAAAGAGTGGCTATATAAATATAGGGGTAATACGAAGTCTCAATTGCAAGGGTAGACTGCCTCTCCATATACACTATCGCCTTCACTTACAATGCCCAATTAGAGGATAAGAATAAGAAATATGGTCAGAGATCTTATTTGCCGTTAAGGACCAGTGCAGCCACATCGCCTGATTGTGTGATCCCGGGCTGTTCAAATGTGGCTATGACTAGCCGCATCCCCATCTCTCCACTATGCGTGCCCCCGTGGCAGACCAGCTGGGATACTACTGCAGAGAAAAGCATCTCTGATGTTGCATTTGAACAGTGTAGGATCCCAAGATTAGATGACTGTGTTTCTGACTGTGGGGGTTCATAGGGTTTTGGACTGTGGGGCACCCCTAATCAAGATGCCCCTAGGATGCATTCTATTTTTATCTTAAAATGGGTCAAATCCTGCGATTTTGACTCTCCCTATTTGATTTAGGATGCCCCACTGTGTGAAACCCCGTGCAGCTCTCATCTACCCTCTGCCATTTTCATCTACCCCCTGCCAATGTCCTTTGCTCCCTACCGCTGTCCTCTACCCCCTGCCATTTTCATCTACTTCCTGCCGCTATCCTCTACATCCTGCCGATGTGTCCTACCACTGACCTAACCCCTCTACCCCCTGCCATTTTCATCTACCCCCTGGTCTGTCATCTACCCCCTGCCGCTGTCCTCTACCCTCTGCCGCTGTCCTCTACCACTTACCTAACCCTTCCACCTCCTGCCGCTGTCCTCTACCACTCCCTGAAACCCTCCACCCCCTGCTGCTGTCCTCTACCACTCTCCTAACCCTTCAACCCCCTGCCACTGCCCTCTGCCACTCACCTAACCCTTTCACTCCCTGCTGCTGTCATCTATGTCCTACCACTGTCCTTTACCCCCTGCCATTTTCATCGACCCCCTGCCATTTTCATTGTCCCCCTGCCATGTCCTATACCCCCTGCCACAGTCCTCTACCACTCACCTAACTAACCCCTCCATCTCCTGCCACTGTTCTCTACCCCCTCCAGTGTCCTCAGCCTCCTGCCACTGTTCTATACTCCTGCTGTGTCCTCAGCCTCCTGCCGCTGTTCTCTACCCCTTGCATCTGTTTTCTGCCACCTGCCATTTTCATCTACTCCCTGCCATGTCCTTTACCAACTGCTGCTGTCCTCTATCATTAACCTAACCCCTCTACCCCTGCCATTTTCATCTACCCCCTGCCATGTCCTCGCCCCCCCTACTGCTGTTCTCTACCCCCTGTCTTCCACCACTTACCTATCCCTTCCACCCCGACACTGTCTCCTACCACTCACCTAACCCCTCCTCTCCTGCCACTGTCATCTACCACTCACATAACTCCCAGACCCTGCCACTGCCCTCCACCACTTACCTTACCCCTCCACCTCCTTCTGTTGTCCTCTGCTTCTCACCTAACCCCTCCACCCCCTCTACTGTCCTCTACTGCTCACCTAACCCCTCTAACCCTAACCTAACCCCTCAACAACTGTCACTGTCCTATACTGCTCTATACTTGTGATTGTGTGTCTCACTTTCGAGGCACCCCAATATAATTCTTACCTTGCCAGTGATCCCATGGCACATGCACATTCTTTCTTCCAATCAGTGGCTAGTGCTACAGTCAGCTTTACTAAGCCACTGACAGAGCTAATATAAGAGGGGCTTAGTAAAGCTGAATAGATTATTAGCGGCTGGTTGCTCTCCTTTGGATGTGCATACGCATGACAACCATTCAGAAATCCCTGGTGTGGGTGTGTGTATCAGCCAGAGGGAAGCCAGAGATGGCAGCGCAGCCTACAAGTGCATTTCACACAGGGGGGCTTCTTGATCTGGGACAGGGAATCGGCAAGCCCTGGAGTCTTTAAGCACCCTGTGGACTCACCCACCTGACCCATTTTTGAGCCTGCAATTAGATACTTACCTTTTCCTTTCATGATCTGTCTACAAGGGAACTATGGAATTCCAGGTCCTTTTGGAGTTAGGGGCAGGGGTGCAACTGCACCAGAGCCCAGAAGGTCAGGGGGCCCCATCATTGTTGCTCTTTCACCTTATTTATCATATTTGTGATCAATTAGCATCATTTAGTGAAAGAAAGCACTGTTTGTTTAAAAAGTGTCAGCTCAGTCACACAGCACCACTATTCTAAGTATGCAGCACGTCCTGCTCCAGATAATGATTCATAACAGATGGGATTACCTCCGCCAGAGGGCGCTGGACTGCAGAGATGGCAAAAAGAGTACCCCCCCCCCCCACCCCGGTCCCATATATACCCAGGACCTCCCACAAATTCCCCAGTTTCTTCTCTGCTGTCGGCTGCGAAGGACAAGAATGATGGCTTCTCTGTTCGCCCTTTGAGCAGGGCATATCAGCCCGTGGCCCTGTAGAACTATTCCCACCCGTTCCATTTCTTCATTTATGCCTCCCAGCTTTGGCTGTGCTGGTCGGGTGATGGTAGGCTGCACTTTTTACAGGTGTTTTAGGAGCCTTGCTCCAACCGCAATCCCCCACCAAAGGGTAGGCGGTGCAGGCTTATGGTGAGCCTGATTTGGGATGCCCCTCCCCGGTCCTCGGTGGGCCTCTGCTAGCTGGTCGCCGCCCCCCCTCTTCTCGCTGTCTGCTCGTTCGGGGGAGGGGGGTATGTATGTGTGTGTTTAGTATAGTGTGTATTTGTGCCTTTTTTGCTGTCACTATTCTGGGCTCCGCGCCCGAGCTTTTACTCTGTCAGTTTACTGTTTTAAATCTGACGCACGCCTTTTGGCATTTCCACTGTCAGCGGTGACGTCACTGCAGGCGCTGCTGCGCCCCTATTGGCTGGCCAGTCACGCGTTAGGCATTCGCGCCTTCTTGGGGCAGAGCTTATCAGGCAGCACACTCCACGTCGTTCTCCCTGCGGCCCGCCCCTTGAGGTACCCAGCGCCATTTTGGGCTCTTCCTCTGGCGTGACCTGTGACTCTCCACCGTGGTCCGTGAGTGACCCTACAGGCTTATGTATTTGTCAAGTGTTTATTCTGTATGCTTATGGGGTGTCATCTTTTGTGTCTTTCAGGCGGGAAAAACTGTATAGAGGTTTCTCCCGGTCCTACCCCCTCTATTAGTTGCTAAAACTTTATTAGAGGCCTGATTAGTAAAATACTCCCACTTCCCTGACGGACCTTTGGGGCATCCCGGGTTGCCTTTACAGCGTAATTCCTATTGGCCAATTGGCCCACTATAATCACCATATGGAGGCTTCACAAGATATTGTGCTCGGGGTCCCCTCGGGACAAGCCCAGCTGTGTGTGGCGTGTGGGGCATCCCCTGTAAGTGATGATGTGCGGGTCTGTGTACCCTGCGCCCAGCAGGCGCTTGCGCTGTATTCTGGGCTATCGGTGACTGGGCCTGCGCCCACTATGTCTTCACCTACTGCCCCTCACCTGAATTTGACTCCCAGTGAGCTGAACACTAGTGAGGAGTCTCAACCTGATGTGTCTTCTATGCTGGCTAACATTTAAAGGTTGATTGCTAGCTCTGCGGGCTGTAAGGCCCCGGCTAAGAGGCAGCATGTGGCGTCTGTTTTCCCTAGGGAAACTGAGGATTTTCTGGACATGACTGACTATACCCCCCTTGAAGAGGGGGAATTGTTTTCGGATTCAAAGCTGTCTGATGATCAGCATTACAGTGGTGCTGACCCTGGCTCTGATCCCTGGGATGCTGATGACACCAATAGACTTTTGACTCAGATTTTTGAAGTGCTCTCTATTTCCCCTCCTGCTGCTGCTCCCAAACAGCAGGGGGAATTGTTTAATACTGCTAGGCCAGAACAGGCCCATTTCAATAATCTTGTTCTCAAAGAGTGGGAACGTCCCAGCCGGCTTCACGGAATCCCTAAGGGCTGGGATAAAACCTATCCCTTTCCCACCGAAGTGGTTAAATGTTGGTCAACCCCCCCGGAAGTGAAGCTCTCCCCCCCCGTCAGGTATTGGCTTCAGAGGCCCCGGCTCTTCTCCCTAGAGCTGTGTCACGCGGCTTCTTTATTACTCGGCTGCGGTGGTCGCTCCCCCCGCTGTCCTGCACTCCCTCTCTGATAGTAAAAGCGGTGTCTGTCGGCCCGCTCACTGAGGCTCTGACGCAAGTTGTGGGCATCAAGACGACCCCCTGCCACTCTCACTTTCCCTGCCACAAGTGCCTGCGGCTGAAGGTGTGATCCCATGCTTCACCTCCTGTCAGCTTAACACTTCGCTAAGCAAATATCAGCCTCCCCTGTAATAAAGTTGGATAGCACACCACTAGCACCCATCCTGTCTGAACCCCCCAGGCACTAAAGCCATTCATCAGAAGTGTGCTCAAGTCATTCATCCGCAGCGTGCTGGAACCTTTAACCCCTGTGTGCTAAATCACTTCAGTGTGATCACTACAGTGTGCCTGAGTCAATCAACCGCTGAGTGCTAAAATCATTCAACATCAGTGTGTTCAAGCCATTCAGCCACAGTGTGCTAAAGTTATTCAATTGTGGGGTGTTAAAATCACCTAACTGCATAGTGCTTAAATCGTTCAGCCGCAGTGTGTCAGAATCATTCAGCCACAGTGTGTCAAATCATTCAACCACAGTGTGCTTAACGCATCTAGCTGCAGTGTGCTGAGATCATTCAATAGCAGGGTGATTAAATCATTCCACCGCAAAGTGCTGAATTAATTCAATCGCAGTGTGCTGAAGACAGCTTGTGATATAGGGGGGTGGAGTGCGGGGCAAGCCCGGGGCTACCCCATTTATGACAGGCAATAAAAAGCGACGTACGGTGCGATTGCATTGCGGCACACAAACAATGGCCGAATCGGTGGAGGGGCGATCGGTCTCTCCAACTTCTAATCCTGACAATGCTGCGATAATGTCCGCCATTACTAACTGTCAAAGTGTCCTTACAGCAAAGTTTGATAATCTGCAGGAGCAATTAAATTACTTCAAACATGACCTGAACAAAGTGAGAGATAGGGCGGCTGAGTCGGAAAGAAGAATTGGGGAGGCGGAGGATGGCTTGGCGTCAGTGACCACAGCGGTTGAATCCCTGAAGTGGCAGGTTAAAACCCTCACGGAGCGTGCGGAGGACGCAGAGAACCGAAACTGTCGCAACAATATCAGAATACTAAGGATACCAGAGAAGGCAGAAGGGGATGCTCCTGGCGCCAGAGGGCCTATCACCCTTCTTTGTGGTGGAGAGAGCACACCGGATCCCGTTTAGACCCCCCCCCCCCCACCCGGAGCACCCCCCCCCCCCGCCCCTTTATCCTGAAGTTGATGAACTTTAGAGACCGTGACACCATACTGGCGGCTGCTAGGAAGCAGCGAGATATCCTGTATAATGGGGCAAGACTATCCTTCTTCCCTGACTTTACATCAGAGGTTCAGAAGCAGCGCCGCTCTTTCAACGAGGTGAGGGCGCGCCTTCGAAGGAAAAACATCAAATATGCTATGCTCTTCCCCGCCAAACTGCGAGTGCAGGATGGAACTTCCACCAAATTCTTTCTTACGGCGGAGGAGGCAAATGACTGGGTGGATTCACTGCCGGAAGTTTGAGTTCCTGGAAATGTCTTTTTTTTCCCCGAAGAGACGGCAGCTAGGGGTGAACTCGACCAGATTGGGTCGGTAATATCCGGGCCACGCAGCAAATTCAGCCATTTCCCCCCTCCTCGGTGGGGGGTCTCTACACTGCTTTATGTGTGTGGATGGCCCTGTGCCCGGCATCTTTCTTTCTTCATTGGCTTTCCTCCCCTCCATGCCCTCCCCCCTCCCTTCCCACCCCCTCGCATTCCATGGTCCTGATTGTTTGGGGATCATACATCCTCCATTGCCCCTTGATGTGCCTGCAGTAGCACATAGGACCCCCGGGCACTACCGATAACCAGTGCTCATTGTTCATTGTTGTTGGTAATAGTTTAAGGGATTAAGCTCGCCACAGTTGGGTTTGGTAGAGCCGGGTGGGTTTGGGGTTGGGTCAAGGTTTGGGGGTGGGAGTGTTATTCCAATACAGGCTGTTGCTCGGAAACGGAAAAGTTTTTAATGGTTTATGTTCATTTATATATGTGGTTTGGCTGTGTATGTTACTGGTGTGTGTATGATGGAGTGAATGGTGAGACCTGCTGCTCCAAAGCTCTTAGAGGGGGGGTGGGCTGCTGGGGCCCCGGACGTTTACCTGACATATATGAATTTCAGACCAAATTGGTATGGAGTGTAAAGTGATCTCGTGGAACGTGCGCAGCCTCAATGACAAGATAAAGAGATCCTCCGTTCTCCAATTTCTGAAGAACCATAAGCCCAATATTATGATTCTGCAGGAGACCCACCTACTAGGGCAAAAGTCATTATCCATCAAAAAACCATGGGTTGCGCATTTATTTCATTCTCACTACTCTAATTATGCCAGGGGAGTTTCGGTGCTAGTGGCCAAACATCTGCCTTTCGCTCTTCTTTCACTGCACTCTGACTCTAAAGGCCGGTTTGTTATTATGCACGCGAAGATATATGATGTTAAGATCCTGATAGTGGGGTTGTACATCCTGCCCCCATTTGACATCGGGGTCCTCCGAGAGATTATGGATAGAGTGGCTACCTTCCCACCAGATCCCCTGTTGCTGACCGGCGACTTTAACATGATCCTTGATAGAGCTCTAGACCGGTTGACGCCCGGGACAGGCCCGTCCACTCCACTAGCAGGATGGGCGGAAGGCCCTGGGCCTAACCGAAATATGGAGGTGGAAACATCCCGCGGAGAGAGCCTTTTCCTGCCACTCGATCCCTCACAAGTCCCTCTCACGTATAGATATGGCCTTTGGGTCTAAGTGCCTACTGGCCAGAGTAGTGGCTTGTGAATACCTGCCAAGAGGTATCTCGGATCACTCACCGCTGATGGTGACAATTTGTATGTCGGGGAACCGGGAGGGCCTAAGACCCTGGGTATTAAACCCCTTATGGTTGGAGGATGAGGAGGTCTATGGTACAATGTTTGGTGAGCAGGAGAGATACTGGCAGTGCAACGGTGAGGAGACCTCAACTAACACACGCTGGGATGCTTTCAAGGCGGTAGTTAGAGGCAGTGCCATCAGTGCCATAAAAGGGGCCAGGGTAAAGAAGGGGAGGACCATCAGAGAGCTGGAAGAGAAAATATCCAAAGCGGAAGAGAAATTTGTGGAGACAACTAGCCCCTCAGATCATGATTTACTTAATGCCCTACAGAGGGAGTACAATTTAGCACTAACAGAATCCACAAGAAAGATTTATTATTTAAACAACAAACAATTTTTGAGAAAGGGGATAAAAATGGGAGAACCTTGGCATACCTCTCCAGAGCAGAAAATCCACAAACACTGGTTGCAGGTATCACTAACCAGACCCAATTTATCACGGATTCGGAGGGAATTTCTAGGCAATTCTATGATTATTACAGCTATCTGTACTCCTCTAAAGTAAGTTACGATCTAGAAGAGCTGGATTCTTATCTTGCTCCTATAACTCTCCCTTCTCTGTCGGAGTCAGACAGAGTACTGCTAGATAGTCCAATAACCTGTGATGAAATAGTGAAAGCAATAGCCCTAATGTCTAACCGGAAGGCCCCTGGACCAGATGGGCTCCCCTCCGAGTGGTACAAGAGAAGTAGTGAAACCATAGCGCCGAGGCTGCTGGAGGTTTTCTTGGGGGCCCTGCAATCAGAGCACCTTCCTGAAACCTTTGCACAGGCGACTATCACCCTTATTTATAAAGATGGGAAACCCCCGGATGCCTGCAGTTCTTATAGACCGATTTCTCTCTTGAACCAGGATGCCAAGGTTCTTGCCAAAATACTGGCACTCCGCTTAAATAAGGTGATACTCTCCCTCATTGGTAATGACCAGTCAGGCTTTATGCCAGGCCGAACGACAAGCATTAATTTAAGACGGCTGTTTGACAATCTGCAAATTAGGCATGACAATGCGGGCAGTAGGGTGGTGGTCTCACTCGATAATGAAAAGGCCTTCGACTCTGTCGAGTGGCATTATTTGTGGGCAGTGTTAACCAAGTTCGGCCTTCACCCAACCTATGTCAAATATGTCCAATTGCTTTATAAGAATCCTAAGGCGAGGATCAGAGTAAACGGAGTCACAACGGCTGAGTTGGCACTGGGTCGGGGTACGCGACAGGGGTGCCCACTCTCCCCACTGCTGTTTGCACTGGCTATTGAGCCCTTGGCGTCGCTAATCCGGGACTCCCCTGAGATTCGGGGGTGGAGACTGGGACGGGTGGTTGAGAAGGTCTCCATGTATGCAGACGATACTTTAGTCTATTTGGCTGATGCTGGGGGTTCTCTTGAGGCGTTACTGGAGTTAATAACAAAATTTGGTTCATTCTCAGGCCTAAAGGTCAACTGGGAGAAGTCCAGCTTATATGTGGTGGATGAACCGGGGGGTGCCCAAATCTCCCCGGTCTCTTCACTCCGGAGAGTGGACAACTTTAAATACTTAGGAATTGTCATGCATGCGGACCCCTCTAAATTTATTGAACTTAATATTTGCCCAGTGGTTGATGCCCTCAGGAGAAAAGTGGCCCAATGGGCGTCCCTCCCTCTTTCAGTCATTGGTCGTATTAACATAATAAAAATGGTTTTCCTCCCTAAGTTCTTATATCTTTACCAGGCGTCGCCTGTGGTGCTGCCGGCCTCACACTTCCGGCTTTTAGACTCTATCCTATTTGGGTTCATATGGTGGGTCTCTCCCCCCAAAATGAACAGGACCATCCTTAAGGCCCCATCGGGATTGGGTGGCCTGGCCGCACCACACATGATGCTATATTTTTATGCAGCCCAGCTAGTATATACTATGTGGTGGATGAACCCCCCCATCGGCAATCCGGTGGTGGCTCTTGAGTCCTCTCTGAGGGCCCAATGATCCCTTTGCAGAGTCTGGTGTACAGGGGAACAAAGGGTCTCCCACGCGCCACTACATGTATGAGAGCGACGCTATATGTGTGGCAGAAGGTACAGGCTATGAGGAATCCCCCCCGATCCCCTTCTGAATGGTCTCCCAATACCCCTCTCTGGGATAACCCTAATCTACCAGAGCTGAGGGCCCTTCCTGACACAATCTTTTGGAAAAAGAGGGGAATAGTCTCATTAGCGCATATATTCACTGGAGGGACTCTGATGACATACGAGCAGCTGTGCCATGCGTTCGCACTGTCGCCCAGAGACTTCTTCCGGTACCTACAGCTCCGGCACGCCCTGAGATCACAGATCCCTATAGTGGGACTGCAGATGGTGGAATCACCGATTGAATCTCTGATAAGATCTGCAGACATAAGCAAACCCACCTCTACATTCTATAATGCCCTCCTTCTAAGCCAACCGTCCCCATTAGAAAAAGCGCAGAGGAAATGGGAAGAATTGATCCCAGGTATGGACCAGGAGGATTGGGAAGAAGCAGTAGATAACCTATACTGTTATAGATGCTAGAGATAGGCTGATCCAGGCCAAATGGCTTCATCAGGTGTATCTGACCCCAGTTAGGATGAA
Organism: Gastrophryne carolinensis; assembly: GCA_027917425.1. Taxonomy (NCBI): domain Eukaryota; kingdom Metazoa; phylum Chordata; class Amphibia; order Anura; family Microhylidae; genus Gastrophryne; species Gastrophryne carolinensis. The sequence continues at coordinate 130,617,443 of CM051243.1, read as the reverse complement.
GAGGATGGGCCTGGTAGAGACAGACCTTTGCCCTAGGTGCAGCACCAGTACTGGCTCTTTGCTGCATATGATCTGGGAATGTCCGATTATCTCTGCATTTTGGGACGGGGTATCCAACTTTATGTCAATCACATTGGGCCTCCCTGTGAGGAAGTCAATGTCCCTCTGCCTATTAAGTGTGGTAGAACCCATGTTAGATGATGGCCCACATAAAATCCTGTTACGTCTACTAATGTTTTATGCGAGGAAATGCATTCTTTTAAACTGGAAGCATCCAAACAAGCCGAGTCTTTCAGGATGGAAGAGTCTAATAAATAGTAAATTGATTCTATATAAGATGACCTATCAGGCTAGGGGATGCCCGGATAAGTTTGAGCGAGTATGGGGAACGTGGCTTAATGCCCCCAGCTCCACTAGTGGTTAGGGGCTACCGGTGGCTCACCCTCCAGGGCTGTAATTCATCTTCCACAAAGACAAGCTCAACTTAAGCAGGTGAGACTGAGAGTGAATGTGGCGTGAATGTTGGCTGTCTGTACGTACGAATGTCGTTGGTGGGTTGCAATTGTAGTTGTACTAGTGGTGGTAATTGTATTGTATTGTATTACTGTGCAATTTGAAAAGCATAAATAAAAATTTATAAAAAAAAAAAAAAACAAGTTTGTAAGGCTGCTACTTGGTCTTCTGTTCATACCTTTTCCAAGTTTTACAAGGTTGATGTTCGGGCCTCAGCTGATGCTGTTTTTGGCCGCAAAGTTCTGCAGGCGGCAGTGGTTTGAACTGCGCGTTGTTGCTTTTAGGGATCCCACCCTATGTACGGACACTGCTATTGGATGTCCCATCTGTTATGAATCATTATCTGGAGCAGGACGTGCTGCGTACTTAGAATAATACAATTCTGTGATTACTCACCTTGTAGAATTGGTATTATAAGTATGCAGCACGTCCTGCTCCACCCCACCCTGATTGCTTTATCTTGGATCCTCTGTACGGTGTTATCCTTGTTAAGTTTTTACTGGTTATTTGCCCTTCCTGGTTCTCCTTACTGCTTTTCAAAACTGGGGAATTTGTGGGAGGTCCCGGGTATATATGGGACCGGGAGAGGCCTCTTTTTGCCATCTCTGCAGTCCAGCGCCCTCTGGCGGAGGTAATCCCATCTGTTATGAATCATTATCTGGAGCAGGACGTGCTGCATACTTATAATACCAATTCTACAAGGTGAGTAATCACAGAATTGTATTTTTATGACCTCAGTGGCACTCAACGGAAAGATAAAAACAGCAACACCAATGCAGTCGCCGGCTAGCGTCTTGTTTAACACTGGCACCGAAAATTATGCAGAACCGGGGGCTCTAATTGAAGCAGCCCCAGATGAACCCTGGTACTGTAGCCCAAGATCCCATACAGCACAATGGCCAAAACTGGATTGTATTGTTTAATTGCTTTAATTAGTTCAATATCTTTTTATTCAGTATACATCATACAAAAGAAAACAGTACAGAACATTAATTCAGAAGGACAGAAGGTCAAGGCATGTCGTTCTCTACGTCTACATATACGTACATTACAATGTCGTATCCTAAGCAATGGGCACATCCCTCCCATCCCTCAACAACCCCACCCATGTGATCCATCTTACTCTCCAGTTAATCTACAACGTGTTGTATGGTCAGGGGCCCAGCACTCCAGAACTTTCAGCCCCCCCCAGTCCGGTCCCGCCGACCCAAGGGAGGCAGAGGCGCCTACCCACATCAAAATCAGATATACGTCTACTTTCCTAGGGGAGGCAGGGCCCGGGGGCCGGAGGGAGGGAGCTGGACAGCCCAGAGGACTCAGGACAGCAAGGACATGCAAGGAAGGAAGGAGTCGAGAAGAGAAGGGAAGGGGGGGGAGGGGGGGGAGGAAAGAGAGGGAGAAGGGAGCAAGCTTGAGGACCATGATTGTCGAAGCAGCGGGGAGATTGAGATGAGTAGTTCCCAAGACAGGGGCGGGAGTAGAGACACGCACCAAAATTTAAACATGAACAGAAACACCGCCGCGGGTAGGGGCCTGCCAACACATGACCATCTATGTTATCTCCTGCGCCAGGTGGGTGTCCCTGTAGTCCAGCCACCCGGCCCATGTCGACCGGTAGCTCTCCCAGGTGTCTTCGGAGTCTGAAATCAGTTCCTCCATACGACGAATGGCCTCCACCTCACGAGCCCAGTCAACAAGAGATGGCGGGGCTGTGGATTTCCATCTTCTCGGGATGACTGCTCGCATTGCTGTCAGAAAATGCCGCAGTACCCCCTTTTTGCCGCGGGAGAGAGAGCCGGGGAGCAAGGACAGCAGGGCCACCTGCGGGGAGTTCTGCACCGACTCCCCCGAGATGTCGTTGTATATAGCCAAAACCCTCTCCCAGAGGGGCCGTATTGCTGGGCAGCCCCACCAGATATGGACCATGTTACCCCGCCCTTCCAGGCATCTCCAACATCTATCCGAGCATGAAGTGTCAAATTTGCTCAGATCAGCTGGGCACCTATACCACCGGGACAGGACCTTAAAGTTCCTTTCCTGGGCTATGCTCGGGACCGCCAATTTATGGGTGAACAAGTATATTTTATTAAGTTCCTCTTCAGTAATGGACATCCCCAACTCCTCCTCCCACCTCTGTATGAATCCTGGTGGGGAATCATGCATAGCAGCCAACAAGGTTCGATATAGAACAGCGATTGCGTGGGCTTCGGGAGGCGTTTGTGTAAGGACTTGTTCCAATTGTGTCAATGGTCTCCTACCCCGCTCCACCAGGTTGTGAGTTGACACAAAAGCATTTAATTGCCTATGAAGAAACCATGAGACATATTGCCCTGGGGCCCTGTCCCTTAACTCGTCTAGTGAGGGAAGTCCGTCTCGTCCCAGTATGTGTCCAATAGTTACGTTAGATGAGGCCTCCCAAACTAAAAAGCTCCTAGCCCGTACACCAGGTGTAAAAGAGTAGTTGTCAAAGAGGGGAGTCAGGGGTCCCGGTCTATTGATCATGGAGCTCCGTCTAGACAATTTATCCCAGACCAGCAGGAATTGTCCTGCTAGAAATGGGAGAGATTCTTTTGTTTGTCTGGGAAGTACGCCCCCCCCAAGGCAGTGAGATCAAATTCAAGGGGGAAATAATCTTTTCCATTTTTACCCACTGCTTCGCTCCCTCTTTAAGAGCCCAATCCACTACGCGTAGCACCATAACTGCTGTATGGTATGTCTGAAGGTCTGGGAGCCCGGCTCCACCATCGGATTTGAGCCTCGTCAACGTGCTGAATCTTATCCGGGGCCTCCCCGTCCCCCACACAAATCTTAAGAAAGCCGTCTTCAGTTTCCTGAAGAAACTACCAGGCAAGTGGATGGGTATAGTTTGGAAGGTATATAAGAATTTGGGGAGAATATCCATCTTCAGCACGTTGATCCTTCCGAACCAAGAGAGGAGTCGCCTATCATACGTGGCCAGGTCATTTATTGTTTTCAGAAGTAAAGGAGAGTAGTTCAATTCGTATAGTCGTGAGAGGTCCGAGGGGATTTGTACCCCAAGGTATCTTATGGAGTGGGGTTGCCATTTAAAAGGATAATTCAGTTTAAGCTGCTCTACGGTCTGGCTGGGAAGAGATATGTTAAGGGCCTCTGACTTAGCGTAATTGATTTTGAAGTTGCCGATCTGACCAAAGGTCCGGAACTCCTTAAGAGTAGCCGGAAACGAGGTTAATGGGGAAGTTAAATGTAGGAGTAGGTCGTCAGCATATAGAGATGCTTTGTATTCCCGATCCCCCACCGTTATCCCTTTAATATCCGGGTTCTGTCTAATGGCCACAGCGAGATGTTCCATAGTGATTACATACAGCAATGGCGACAGAGGGCAACCTTGTCGAGTGCCATTGCTGATCCTGAGGGGAGTGGATAGGAGGCCGTTCACCCTCACCCTTGCCGTAGGCTCAGAGTATAGAGCCATGATCCTGGACAGGAGTATCGGGCCAACACCAATCTGCCGAAGGGATGCCTTGAGAAGCAACCAGTCTACCCTATCGAATGCCTTCTCCGCATCACACGAGAGAAAGCATGTTTGGGTCCCCTCGGCTTTGGCATGTGCTATGAGGTCTAAGAGTTTATTGGTGTTGTCCCGAGCCTCCCGCCCAGGCACAAATCCAACCTGATCCAAGTCTATCAGACCAGGGAGAAGTGGCCCAAGCCTGGATGACAAAATCTTGGCATACAACTTAATATCGACGTTGATCAGAGAGATCGGTCTATAGCTGCTGCACACCGAAGGGTCTTTCCCAGGCTTAGGAATGACTGATATGATTGCCTCCAATGACTGTTTAGGAAACCCACACTCAGGCCCAACGGAATTAAATACTCTGGTCAGAAATGGCACCAGCTCGACCCCAAGCTGTTTGTAAAATTTGGGGGTAAAGCCATCGGCCCCAGGGCTCTTACCCTGTGGCGTCTCCTTGATTGCCTTGGCCACCTCTTGCGAGGAGAAAGGTGCTTCCAAAGCCGCCGTCTCCTCCTCTGGTATCACCGGAAGAGCCGTGTTATTCACATAGGTCACTACAGCTTCCGGTGGCTCCGTATCGACCAAGGAGTAGCCACTCCGCCCCAAATTATACAACGAGTGGTAATAGTCTCTGAAGCTATCCACTATCTGGGATGGGGTGACTGCAGTTTGACCCTGTGGCCCTCGAATGCTGGGAATGTAAGTGGCTGCAGTCCTTGGGTGTAACGCCCTAGCAAGCAAACGCCCACATTTTTCAGAGTGTTGGTAATATGTTACCCTCTGCCTTTCTCTGAATCGCAAGTACGCCTGGTTGTACAAACCCCGAAGTTTATCTCTAGCCTTCATCAGGTCCACAAGTGTAGTCCCAGATGGCTTTTTTTTATGATCTAACTCTAGGGTCTGTATTTGCTGCAAAGTCTGGGATATCTGAGAGGCTCGTTCTCTCTTTAATCTAGCTCCATGTTTAATAAGTTCACCCCTGACCACGCATTTTAGCGCCTCCCACTGATACGGGAGAGGGGTAGGGTCCTGTTCATGATGTTTGAGAAACTCCGAGATGGTCTTCCTTACCCCAGACAGGCACGTAGCATCCCCGAGCAAATTATCATTAAGTCTCCAGCTCCAGCTCTTAGGGTAAAGACCAGGCAATACCAATGACAGGAAAATTGGAGCATGGTCCGACCACAAAATCTGACCAATCCAAGCCCGCGGAGCCCACTCCATAGCATGGTGGTGCAGGAAGAGGTAGTCAAGTCTGCTGTATGAGTTCCTGGCGGCTGAGTAAAACGAAAAGTCCTTGTCTCGCCCATGAAGTACCCGCCAGGAATCCACCAACTGCAGATCAAAGAGCATCTTTTTTAGCCGGTTCCTCTTGCTCAGGGACACCGTCGACCTGCCGGAGGAGGTGTCCAGCTCTGGATTTATGGGAATGTTAAGGTCGCCTCCCACAACTAGAGTACCCTCTAAAAATTCCGCTAGTGTCCTCAGCACCTTGGTGCAAAAGCCAACCTGATTAGTGTTAGGGGCATAAATGTTAGCTATAGTGTATATCTTGGAGAACAGTTCAATTTTAAGGAATATGAATCGTCCACTCGGGTCGATTTTAGTGTCCATTACTTTATGGGGGAGAGATTTATGAATGGCTATTGAGACCCCAGTCGCCTTTATGTTGGGGTTAGGGGCATGGTACCACACGGGGTAATATCGGTTCTTCATAGCTGGGATATGTCCTACCTTAAAGTGAGTCTCCTGAAGGAGTAAAATGGCTACTCTCTGCTTATGCATGTTATATAGCACCTGTGTTCGTTTCTCCGGGACATTCAATCCCTTCACATTAAAGGAGCTGACCGTCAGTTCCGCCATTATTCACCCGCCCCCACCCAAAATGCAGACAAGTGAAGGTACCAAGTGGACAAGGCAGAACCGGGGAGGGAAGGGGGGGGCAGAAGGGCAAGGTATGTACGAATAGGAAACCGAAAGGGAAAAAGCAAGGAAGAAGGAAAGTGTATTGAGCAGTGAGCAAAGACGAGTAGTCTGACCGAGAAGGGACACCGGAAGGTGGGGGTACGAGGGGGAAAAGGGGGGGGGGAAGGACTAAGGAAGAAGAAAAAAGCTGTAAGGGGGAAGGAGGAAAGGAAGTTTCCCCCTCCAAAAAAACTCAAGTAAATGCAATTGCAAATGTTCACTAAGTTCTCCAAGGTGGAGTAAGCGAACCGGCCTACTTGGGGAAGATGGAAAGCTACGGCAGTAGGCGAAGGAGATGCATTTTCTCATGTGCAAAGTAATTGAACCCGCATTTCTTGACATTAACCATAACTATCAAATAGGTCGAGGACCTTAACAAGGTTGACACAACATAAACCCTAGCTACACATAAGTCGCAGCCGGAAGGTCCCCACCGCCTCCGCCCCAACAATGGAGAGGCGAAGTAGGTAGGGGCCCCCACACCGCCTCCCCCCAGCCCGGCACATCTCATGCCATCCCAACTTCTAACCTCACCCTAGGTACTCCCAGGGCAACAGAGACCATCCCATCCTCCGCCCCGACCACCCCGGCCCCAGCGCTCAAGCCGGCAGCGCCATCCGCGGCCTTGTAGTCCCTTCTATTCACATCGCTGTTATACCGCAGGCCAAAGTATGTATGCCGACTATTTTCGGAACTGCCAGCACGGAGCCCGGGATGGCCAACGCCCGGGGCAGGCCGACCCATAATCCACGCCAGTCTACCCTGCGAGCGTCGACCCCCCAGACATCCCGCACCGACCAAGTGATCATCTTCTTGAGGGAGTCCAGTCTATATGGCGGGGTGCACAGAAAGCGAGGCAGGGGCGGCCACTAGGGCGGCAGCCCGGGACGGTCCCCATAACAACATTTTGGGATAGGCATAGAATAGAAACACATGGGGATGAGCTCCACAACAGTGAACAGCCCATCAGGCCGGAAGGGGGGGTAAAGTGTCAACAGATGGGGCTAGACCGCCCGACGTCTTCCGCCGCCTCTGATCCTATTTCGCTGGGGCTGCGGTTCTCCAGGCCCAGGACGCTGGTCGGGCCCCCCATTGTCCCCTAACGAAGGTGACAACCAATCATCCAGTTGTATGCTTGGTATTTCTAAGAAGCGGAAGAGTTCCGGTAGCTGTGCGTGAGAACGCAGAACAAACGAGCGGCCTCCCTTAGTGGCCACTAGATGAAAGGGATGACCCCATCGATATGTAGCCCCAGTAGACTTTATGGCTTCCAGCAATGGCTTCATCACTCGACGCATCAGAAGGGTACGCCTGGCCAGATCAGGGAGCAAGGTTATCTGCGAACCATTGTACATGATGGGGCCCTTCTCCCACGCTCTTCTCATGATATTTTCTTTAACTCTAAAGAAATGTACACGACATACCACGTCTCGTGGCCTTGTAGGGTCAGCAGAGCGTGGGCCAAGTGCCCTGTGCACTCTGTCAATCTCAATGCGTTCCTCTTGGGGCCGGTCCAGGACGTTGTTAAAAATCTTAGTGACGGTGTCCCTAAGGTTGCCGTGTTCAGGCGTCTCTGGAAGACCGCGGATCCGGATATTGTTCCTGCGGCTTCTGTTCTCTAAGTCGTCCAGGTGCATCAGGGTTCTGGTAGTTTGCTGTTTGGAGTCTGACAAGGCTTGTTGCGTTGCCGCCTGCGCCCTTTCCAGTGCTTCCAATCGCTGGTCAGTAGTAGACTGCTGCTGCTCAAGGGAGTTCACTCTATGGGATACTTCGGAGACTGATCTTGTGACCTCATCAAGCTCTCTTCTCAATAGGGATTCCATCCTGTTTGTGTAATTCTCAAAATCCCTCCGAGACGGTAGGAACTTTAGGAGTATGTCAAGATTGTACTGCTGAGATCTGCGGTCAGCGGGGTCAGGAAGATCAACATCTGCTTGAGACCGGGTAGGTGATCGCAGCGACGCTCGGCTGACAGGACCGTCAGAGAATGTCGGGCTCATCGTGCCGCCCGGTTGCTCTAGGTCATCCAGCGCGTGAAACTCCGGGTCAGATGGGCCAAGGGGCAACGGGTTCTTCGTCGGTAGCCCCCTCGGAGTGGACCTAGCGGCCCAATGGTCAGCCACCCTGTCAGCAAGAATATGGATGGGGCTACTAGAGGGTGTCTCATCCAGGTGCCATTCCTCTATGTCATTCTCGCCCGGGACACCTCTGCCGCAAGGGGGGGAGGGGTGTACCTCCGCCGTTGTTGTCATCAGGGACCCTCGGCCGACCACGCCACCAATGTGTTCAGGCTCTCCCCGTAGGGTCGGCGATTCCACGCTACCAGAGCAGCCACTAATTTTAGAGTAGTTAGGGGAAGGGGATAGGATGTGCATTTCCCCATTTTCAGCGGAGGGTTGAGCTTCTATCTGGGCCTGGGACCCCCCCTGTTCTGGACACTGCCGTTTCCACCAATGCCCTGGGCCTCCAGAAGCATCTTAATTGCTTTAATTAATATTAAATACATTTTGTACAGATCTTGCACTGGGACTTGTCAATAATTGAAATACAAAACCTAGATGGGCCAAAATGTATTTTTTGGGTGTTATAAAAATTGATTTTAATGGCTTATTTTGCTTAACAATATAAAATTTGAACACCAACAACTAAAACTCAACCTAAACGCACTGTCCCCAGCAGTGATTTCTGTAATAGAAAAACACTGACCAGCACCGTAAAAATACAGCACCAAAGATTTCAAGGAGGGAAACAAACATAAATAGCCTGGGGAGTGCTGGAAAAAGGGCAGTACAAAGTGGCACTCACTGGTGCTGGGCCGGTGGGTCCAACAGGTGCTGACATAGGCCGGCCAATACCTAAGTGCAACAATCAAAGCCAATTAATAGCAATCGGCGCAGCGACTGCTGAGGAAACTACTAGGCTTGAAAGCACTCCTGAGAGTCGGGGGGGGGGCAAATTCAGGTGGAGCCAGGGGAACAATGAACCAGGCAGTTCAGAGAGTCAGTAGTTGCAGTGAAACCTGCATAGATGATGATGTTGTAGCCCACATGTCGCAGCCGCGTCATGAGGCAACATCATCATCAGGGGATGAGCGTGACAGGGTGCCACCAACCCAGCGTGCCACTAACCCAGCTTGGTGGCAGCTGTCAGAGATCTCAGGCAAAATGTGGAAGAATTACACTACCTACTAGACAGCAGGCTTGCTTGCAGGGATGCACTGGCAGCCAACATGCACCCTAAAGCAGCAACAGCAGCAGAAACCAGCCAGTAGTACAAGGAGAGGGGGGGGGGGATAAGCAGGGTTGTTTGGTGTGTGTAGATCAAGAATGATAGTCCTTATTGGGTCACAGTGGTGATAAGGTAGTGTGGGCTCTCAGGTCCCACTTTTAGCCTGGGGGGAGGGTTGGATCCCCTGTTGTTCCTGCATGCCTCCTGGTGGCTCTGATGGGTTACTTGGAGGTTTGCGGGAAAAATCAGTGGCTCCTCAAATACCTTCTATTCACACACTGGTAGTTGCTCCATGTACTTGAGGAAATCCTGTAACATCTCGTTGGTGAAGGGACCCAACCCGGTGCTCCCATGTATCACATCCAACTGAGCCTGGAGGTGGAAGAATTGGTGGTGGAGGATGGATCTCAATGCCCACACTCTGTGTGGCTTATCTTGCAGAGAGGATGCTGAGAGCATCCTGCTCCTGATGCTCCTCGGCATCAAGAGCAGGAGGTGGATGAGGTCAAGGAGGACCCCAGCAACCCCTGGCAGTATTCACTGGTGAGTGGGAAGTTACGTGCTTGCTCAGCGACATCTGCATTAAAGCTATTTGCCAGAGGGATGACTACTGGCTAGCAACAATGGTAGACTCTTGGTTCCACAACTGTCTCTTATTCCAAGTGTGACATACACTCCACTTCAATAAGTCTTGACAGTCGGGTTATTCTCCAGTACAGGGCGAACTTCTGCAGAGATGAATGCAAAAAAGAAGCCCCTCCCGGTCCATAACTACCTGGGACCTCCCACCAATTCCCTAGTTGTCTTCTCTGCAGGGAGCGAGCAAGACAGAAGATGAAGCTTCTCTTACTTGCAAGTGCTACAAGACAAAGAAATAGCTGGCACCAGTGACAAAGTAATTGTGGTGCAATGCTCTGTTCTTAACCCAATATAGACAATAACTAAAGAATGCCCCACTATAAAATCCCCCCAAAAGTATTAACAGAGTCTTATAACTGCACAACACCAGAGAGTAAAGTTAATATGTAATTTTATTAATCTGTATCAATTCTAAAAACATTACATTTTTTACATCAAAGACTCACTATTAAAAAACATATAAGACATACTAAAATCCATGCTGCCAGGAGGGGGCGCTAATCAACCTTACTGCCATAAGAATAAAATGTGAATATAAGGTACAGTGTATCCAAATCTAGATCAAAATCTATACACAAATCATTATATTTCTAATCTCTAATAAAGTGCTAAGTGTTTGTCCCAAAGGTACATCAATGAATGCAAAAAAGAAGCCCCTCCCGGCCCATAACTACCTGGGACCTCCCACCAATTCCCTAGTTGTCTTCTCTGCAGGGAGCGAGCAAGACAGAAGATGAAGCTTCTCTTACTTGCAGGTAAGCCGGGCTCGCGCCCTGCCGCTATTTGTCCCTATTGCTGCCAGGACTCATTCTAAATTTACCCTGTTGAGCCTCCCAGCTTAGGCTGCGGACCCTGGCAAGGCCCTGACGTGCTCCACCGTGAGACCTCATTATGGGGCAGGCGGTACAACCAGGTTGTGGTGATCCTGGTACGGGATGCCCCCGTCCCTTCTAGCATGCAGCCTTATTACTGGCCGGGTTTTCCCTTTTCCCTCGGTATCCCTTACTCCTTCGGGGGGGGGGGGGGGGGGGCTGGTGCGTCTTAACTGGCCTCTCCTTGCATTTATTTATAATTGTTATTTTATGGATTTTTATGGTGTGTGTGTGTGTGTGTGTGTGTGTGTGTGTGTCTGTTGGGTTCTTCACACTGGGTATATATGCTTGGGTGGTCCGCCTGGCAGTGATCCCTGATGATGAATCGGTTGCAAGATGGCTCCCTGGCAGCCTGAGTGAAATTCACTCAGGCTGTGTGTGAAAGGGGGCGGGGCCGGGTGCTGGGCGCGGTAGCCCCACCCACTCGTCGGCACGTTTTTTTGCAGGGCCTTCCTCTGGCCGGATCCGCGCTGCAGGTAGGGGGGCGTGGCCTGGAAATCGCGCCTTCGGCGCTGGCACGCCCCCCTTCTTCTTCCTGGGTCCGGTTACCTCAAGGCCAGGGGCCATCTTGGTGCTTCCTGCGTGGCTGTGTCTGCTCTTAGGGGTCAGGTAGGGGCCTGTTGGCCGTTTTTTTCCTTGTATTGGGGGTCACTCTCTGGTGGGGTGGGCCCCTGGTGTGTGTGTGTTTTGACAATTATTTGCTGTATATATCTGTATATATGTTCAGATGCTATTATTAGTAACTGATATGCCTATTGTGTATTGCAGATTGCTTCATATTGTGCATATTAAGGGGTTCCTCCTGGTCCCGGGGTCCCTAGTTTAAAATTGATCTCCTCCAAATCCTCCCACCGGGACAGTTAAGGGGCGTCCCGGGTTGCTTAAGCGTAATTCCCTGCGGTCTTGCGACTGACCACTAAAAATCACCATATGGAGGCTCCGCAGGATTCTGGGCTCGGGCTCACCTTGGGGCAAGCCCGCCCATGTGTGGCGTGTGGGGCATCCCTTACGGGAGATGATGTACCGATCTGTACTCCATGCGCTCATAAGGCCATAACGCGGAAGTCTGGGTCCCAGCCTTCTGGGTCGGCTCCTCCCGCTTCATCGCCTTCCCCTCCACGCTTGATCCGTACCCCGAGTGACATTGGTGCCAGCGGGGAGTCGCAGTCGGATGTTGGTGCCAGATTGGCCAGCATTGAAAAGTTTATTGGTAGCATGGTGGGCAAGAAGGCCCAAGCTAGAAAGAGACATTTGTCGTCGGCACAGCCCGTGTGGGACGCGGACGACGACTCTATGGATTTGTCTGATTATTCCCCTTTAGAGGAGGGGGAAGTGTTTGAGGAGACGGATTCTTCTGTGCTTAACACCCCTGACGCTACCTCCCTTAAGGATAACGAGGATAAGCGCCTTGATCAGATGGCTTTTCATGCGTTTGCCAGTGTGGGATCAGCCATGTGGCCGGCTTGTTCATCTGCTCTAGTGTTGCTTGCTACCAGGTCCCTGATCAGGGACTGGCTGAATGATGGTCAGTTTGATCCGGATAGAGTTCACTACTCTTAAGAGGTGTGAATTGTTCATGGATTTTGTTTTGTCTGCTATGGAAGATTCTATCGTCATGTGTAGCAGGACTTCGGCCTTATTGGTGGCCATGCGCAGATTGGTCTGGCTGCGTCAGTGGACGGCGGATTTTGGGTCCAAGAAATTGCTTACGGCTCTTCCCTTCATGGGTACGCGGCTGTTTGGAGATAAATTGGATGCTGTTGCTAAGGGAGGTAGGTTACCTCAGTGGAAGAAGCAGCACCGTCCCTTTCGGGGGGCTGGTTCCTTCGCCCCTTCCTTTCGTGGAGCCAGAGCGGTTAGGGGTCTGCCTGTCTCTGGTGTCAGGGGCTCATCCTGGAATGGGGCAGAGGTCGGGCGCTCCCGACGGCTGCCTGGGGTTCCAAGCCTAAGCCCGCCTGTAAGCCGGCTTAGCAATGAAGGGGCGCCCTCACCTGAACGGGTGGGGGGACGGCTGCGGCTCTTCTTCCAGGTCTGGGCCCGGGAGGTCACAGACAATTGGATCCTGGAAGTGGTCTCGTCCGGGTACAAACTGGAGTTCGAGTACTGGCCGCCTCCAAGGTTCTTAAGGTCTCGGGTGCCCTCGGACCATCAGGCTGCACAGGGGCTCCTGTTAGCAGTAAGAAACCTTCTGGACATGGGAGTTATTTGCCCGGTGCCTCAGTCGGGGAGAGGCAGGGGTTACTACTCCAACCTTTTCACGGTACCCAAAAAGGAGGGTTCGGTGAGACTCATTCTAGATCTCAAGGTTCTAAACAGGTTTATCAGAGCCAAAAATTTCGGCATGGAGACTCTGGGCTCCGCTATCATTTCCCTTCACCAGGGGGATTTCATGACATCCATAGACATCAAGGATGTGTATCTGCATGTTCCGATCTTTCAGGCACATCAGAGATTCCTCCTGTTTGCGATAGAGGATCGACATTATCAATTCGTAGCTCTTCCCTTCGGTCTGACCTCGGCACCGAGGGTCTTCACCAAGGTTTTGGCGGGCGTAATGGCTCTGCTCAGATCGCAGGGCATTAGCATTGTGCCTTATCTGGACGACCTGTTGATTTCAGCTTCTTCCCTTCAGCAGGCGGAACTGGACACCCACCAGGTGGTGTCGACCCTGGAGAGGTTCGGGTGGGTGATCAACCGCACCAAGTCTTCTCTCTCCCCGTCTCGAGTGATTTCCTTTCTGGGCATGACTCTGGATACCAGTCTGGCCAGAGTGTTTCTGCCCCAGGCCAAGGTGCAGGGGATTCAGGACCTGATCAGTCTTCTTCTGGACAGTCCTTGTCCTTCTATCCGACAGGGGATGAAACTGGTGGGTCTGATGGTGTCCTCCTTCGAGGCGGTGCCACTTGCACAGTTTCACATGAGATCTATTCAACTTCTCCTATTGACGTATTGAGACAGGAGTCCACTGTCATTGGATCAACCTTTCAAGGTGTCTCCCAGGGTTCGGCAGTCATTTTGGTGGTGGCTGGACTCGAGCAATCTGGTGAAGGGCAGATCTTTTCCGGCCCCTTGTAGGGAGACGGTTACCACGGATGCCAGCCTGTTTGGCTGGGGAGGTTATTGGAAGAGTCATCAGTTCAGCGGGGTGTGGGGGCCCCAGGAGGCTCACACCCCCATCAATGTATTGGAGCTCAGAGCCATTTGTCTGTTTCTGGCTCGGTTGACCCCGCAGTTATGGGGTCTTCCGGTTCAGGTGTGTTCGGACAACTGAATGGCAGTTGCCTACATAAATCACCAAGGAGGGACTTGCAGCATGAGTGCCCTCAGGGAAGTCTCTCTGATACTGCACTGGGCGGAGAGCAATGTTCCTTGCCCTTCGGCAGTCTACATTCCGGGAGTGGAGAATTCGGAGGCGGATTCTCTGAGCAGGGGATCCTCTCGCCACGCAGAGTGGTCTCTCAACCCCAAGGTTTTTCTGGATCTTTGCCGCAGGTGGGGGACTCCGGAGGTGGATCTCTTTGCCTCAAGGCACAATCACAAACTTCCGGCCTTTGTGTCTCTTTCTCAGGATCCCTTGGCCTTGGCAGTGGATGCCTTGTCACTGGCTTGGAAGGACCTGGGCTTTCTGTACCTGTTTCCACATGTCTCCATGCTGGGAAGGTAGTTCGCAAACTGGTTCTAGAAGGGGCACCAGCGATTCTGGTGGCTCCAAGGTGGCCGTGGACCAGTACCGGCCTCCCTTGCTGCCGGACCTGCTATCTCAGGGTCGTCTGTTTTACCCCAATTTACAAACGCTGGCTTTGACGGCTTGGCTGCTGAAACCTTCATCTTGAAAGAGGAAGGTTTGTCTGAGGCGGTTGTTCAGACCCTGATTAGGGCTAGGAAGCGGTCCTCTTCTGGCATTTACTATAGGACCTGGTGGTCCTATATTGATTGGTGGGAGGCTAGGGCCTTGCCTTGCAGGGTTTTTTCTGTACCCAGAATTTTGGAGTTTCTTCAGCATAATCTGGACCTGGGGTTCCAGCTTAGTACTTTGAAAGGACAGGTTTCTGCCTTGTCGGTTTTCTTCCAGAGGTCTTTTGCTTTACACCCGCTGGTCAAGACTTTTTTCCAAAGGGTGGCACATGTGCGGCCCCCTCAAAAAGCTGTAGTTCCTGTTTGGGATTTGAATTCGGTTCTTTCGGCTCTGCAGAGTCCGCCTTTTGAGCCGCTACAAGATATTGCTCTTTCGGTTCTCACTCAGAAGGTTGCCTTCTTGGTGGCGATTACCTCGGTTCGGCGTGTCTTTGAGTTGGCGGCTCTGTCGATTCAGGCCCCTTACTTTGAGAGACACCAGGATAAGGTGGTTTTTCGTTTTAAACCGAATTTCCTTCCTAAGGTGGTGTCTGCTTTCCACCTCAATCAGGATATTGTTCTCCCTTCATTGTGTCCTAAGCCTAATAATGACAAGGAGAGGGTTCTGCACAACTTGGATGTTGTTCGCTGTGTGAAGTACTATTTGGTGACTACTTCTTCCCCTGCGGGCCCAGGAAAGGTTTGGCACCTGCTAAGTCTACGATTAGCAAATGGATTCGTCAGGCCATTGTTTGGGCCTATTCTGCTAAGGGGAGGACTCCCCCATTTAGGGTCACTGCGCACTCTACTCGTGCTGTGGGTGCCTCCTGGGCTTTTCAGCACCAGGCTTCTGTTGAACAAGTTTGTAAGGCTGCTACTTGGTCTTCTGTTAATACTTTTTCCAAGTTTTACAAGGTTGATGTGCGGGCTAAAGCGGATGCTGTTTTTGGCCGCAAGGTTCTGCAAGCTGCAGTGGTTTGTGTTGGTGCATTCTTTACTGTTAATGGTTCCCACCCTTGACGGACACTGCTTTTGGATGTCCCGACTGTCAAGACTTATTGAAGCGGAGTGTATGTCACACTTGGAATAATACCGTTTTGTGATTACTCACCTTTAAAACGGATATTATAAGTGTGACATACACTCCACTTCACCCACCCTGTTTGGTATTCTGGATCCTTTATATGGTGAACCATTGTTTTTTTTTTTTTTTTTTGTTAATATTGTTATATTTGGTTCTTCCTGGTCCCTTTACTGCTATCTTACACTGGGGAATTGGTGGGAGGTCCGAGGTAGTTATGGCCCAGGAGGGGCTTCTTTTTTGCATTCATCTCTGCAGAAGTTCGCCCTCTACTGGAGAATAACCCGACTGTCAAGACTTATTGAAGCGGAGTGTATGTCACACTTATAATATCCGTTTTAAAGGTGAGTAATCACAAAACAGTATTTTTCACACCTGCTTAAAGGGATGCCAAAATGGCATATGTCCAAGAAATTACTCTGCATTCGCTTTCTTGGGGCCTACTGGTGTTATCTGGCATTGTCACCAAGAGGTTATCAACGGGATCCTATGCGCTCACTCTCAAATCCCTCCACTGCTGGGGGAGGGAGCAGCAGTAGCCAAGCTAGCCACCAAATCCTGGAGACTTTATTTAGCAGTTTTATGCATCCGCTCGCTAAGCAAATTGGCCAGCAACCTACCATCACTACGGCCCAGCAGCAGTAAAACCACCAGGAGGTGGCATATTTGGAGTCTCTCCTGTCCCCTGACAAAATGGACCCCATGGAGTTCTGGACAGGGAAACTGGATAACTGGCCATAACTGGCAGAGTTAGCCTTGTTCATGCTGCCATGCCCAGCCAGCAGTGTGGCAACCGAAAGGGTAATTTTGTGTGGAAGGGACTATTGTGATGCCACGGAAATCTCTGATCTTAATAAATGTGAGAATCTCCACATTTTGGCAAAAGAGTAATCAGGCATGAATAACACTAGAGTTCACTAACTAACTATCCCTGTGTCCAGGCCGGCTCTAGGGTTTTGTGGGCCCCCGGGCGACGGTGTCTTAGTGGGCCCCTTGTGTCACATCACATGCCCCGAAATGAAAAAGAAAAGTAAAAAGGGCAAGAGAAATAGAATGAGGGAGAAAAAAAGGAGAAAGAAAAAAAGAAAATAGGCAGAAAGCCGGGTAGAAAGAGAGAAAATAGTGGAATAGCGCGAGGAGAGGGAGAAAGAAAAAAAAAAAATATAAATATATATATATATATATATATATATATATATATATGAAATGACAGAATGTATATAAGGTATAAAAAGGAGAAAAAGTGTAATAGAGAGTGAAAGAAAAGAGAAAGGAAGGAATCGAGGAATGAAAAAAAGAGGGTAGTGAGATGGGGGCAAATAATAATAAGTAATAAAATAATAATAAAGAAATTAAAGAGAGAGAAAATAGAATGGAAGTAAGGAGAGTGGGAAGGAGGAAGGGAGTAAGAAGAGAAATGAGGGAAGGCAAAGAGGCAGATAAGGAAATGATGATTGAAGAAAGGAAGAAAGAAAAGAAGTAAAGAGAAGGAAACAAAGAACGGTAAAGAAAGATAAAGAAGGAAAGAATGGAGGAAAGAAAGAAAAAAGCAGAGAGAAGGAAATAAAGAGAAAAAGGAAAGAAAGGAAAGAGAAAGAAAGAAGGGAAAAAAGTAAGCAAAGAAAGGAAAGAGAGAAGGAAGGACGGGAAGAAAGAAAAGAAAGAAAGGGGGGGGAGAAAGAAAAGAAAGGGGGAGAAGGAAAGGATAGAAGGAAGGAAAAAATATATACAACGGGAACAAGTAGGAAAGAAATAGAAATAATAAAAGAAGGTGAGAAAGGAGGGAAGAGTAGATAAGAAAATGCAAGGGAGCGAAAGAAAGGAAGAAAGGAGGCAGTCGAAGAGTGCGGGAGAAGGAGAGAGAAAGGCACGGAGAAAGCGAAGTAAAGAAGGAAGAAAAGTTGACAATGGGATGAAGGAAGTAGTAAGGAAGGGGAGAAGGAAAAAATATAGAAAGGATAAATGGACAAAAGAAGTAGAGAGGGAAGGGAATGAGGAAGGTAGAGAAAATAAAAAGGGAATGGATGGGAGAAGTTGAGAGAGTGTGGGAAAGAGAGAGCAAGGCAGTGAGGTAGAAAAAAAAGACAAGGACACAGAGAGAGGTGGGGAGGAAGGGAGAAAGATTGATAAAGAAAGTAAAGAAAGAGAGAAGGGATGGATGGAAAATGAAGCAAATGGGGAAATAAAAGAAGGAAGAGAGGCCAAGAAAACGAAAGAGAGAGTGAAAGACAGGGAGAGAGTGAAAGACAGGGAGAGAGTGAAAGACAGGGAGAGAGTGAAAGACAGGGAGAGAGTGAAAGACAGGGAGAGAGTGAAAGACAGGGAGAGAGTGAAAGACAGGGAGAGAGTGAAAGACAGGGAGAGAGTGAAAGACAGAGAGAGAGTGAAAGACAGAGAGAGAGTGAAAGACAGAGAGAGAGTGAAAGTGAAAGACAGAGAGAGACTGAGTACGAGACAACAGACAGGGACTAAGGTAGCCGATCTCAAGCACCATGTATTGCACCTGGCACAGGTATTCAGCTCACCTCAATGCTCAGCGCAGCATGTCTTCCTGGAGGGGCTCTACTTGCATCCTGGCCGTGATCTTGTACTTGCCGCTGTTGGGGCCCCGACCCCACCGATTCTGTTGAGGCCCCCCGGATGGCCTCGTGTGTGACTCCTGCCAGCTGGACCACGCCCCCTTTCACTCGCTGCTAAGTCGCAGCTGCTCCTCCTGTTAAAAAGGAAGGAGATTGCAGGCAGAAAGTGGCACCAGGGAGTTGCACACAAGATCGCCCCGCTAAACCACCGATAAGCGCCCTGCCAGTTCCGTGATCGCGGCCCTCGGCACGTGACCAGGTTTGCCGACCTTTGACGCTGGCCCTGCCTGTGTCTATGTTAATGACTAGCTGCTACCCCCCTCCACTGGCTGTCACAAGTCTTTAGGCACTCAGAGAGACTGCTGATGCCCTGCTACCCACCTCCACTGGCTTTCACAGGCCTTAGGTGTTTAGAGTTACTGCTGCTACTGTCACCCCCTTCCCCTGGCCTGGCTGACCTTTAGGGGCTGTAACACTCAGGATGTTCTTGGGCACAGACACAGGCTTACACGTAGGTTATAAACTCAAAGGTATATATTTGTATACATCCGTAAACCAAGCAGGGAAAAGGGGTTTCTTCATTATATCCTAGTCCATCAATGCACGGAAAGCTCAGATAACTCTTCAGCCTATCTGGCTTACTCACAAAACTGGGCTCTTCTGTCCCAGACTCCTTCCAGTGGCTGCATACTTCCCTGGCCTCCTGCAGGCTACACCAGCGCTCATGCTCCCAAGGGACACTTGGCTGCAGCACTATTCACAGCTTGGCTACATGTGCCACTTTTGCCCATCCAGAAGCCCTCAGCTACAGCTCATCAGGCCTTAGGACTCCAGGTCCCAGTCCAGGGCCAGTCACACCATAAAAGGAACACTTTCCTTGAGTCGGCATCACCCACAATCTAGTTTTTTGTCATTCTGGCAAAGCACCTGCCACATATCCTTCCCCTCGGTTTGAACTGATCAGGTGATTCACACCTTTTTTATACCTGGGTTTCTGGGGAGAACACCAAAAAATTGGGGTTGAGGCAGGGCCCATTTTAAGATCTGATACCTTCTTAGGCCGACTTCTTTGTCATTTTGTCAACACTACCATGATGAGGAACAGGTTCACCTGTTTCTTTAAGAGCATGCCCAGTAACTTGCAGTAACTTCCAGTCACATGTGCATTCTTCGGACGCATGACCCAAACATGACCCTCCTCTAGCACTGTTGCCATTACCCCATGGTAGGACACCTCCCTCCACAGCTACCTGATCCCTAGCGGGGAACAGAGTGGTGTCTGTAATCTGAGGCCCTGCATCACTTTTCAGGTCCCCCCATCTACATCGGATAGCCCAGGCATAGGTCAGCCACACCCAACCAGAGAAACTCAGGGGGATCAATTGTATCTGAACCTGCCACCGCATGGAATTTTCCTGTTATTTGTACCAAAGTGTGTATTATATCTGCAATTCTCATAACTGAAAAAAAAAAATTAAAAAGAGTGCGTATGCGTACGCCTTAATCCGTGCTCCGCTGAAGCCCTGGTGCCTTGGCCCTTTCCAACGCGCAGCACCCAGCGGTTCCGACCCAAGGAGGATCGGGCAGACCCCAGAACCCGTCCTACCTTCTTTCGGGCTGACCCCGGACCGAGCAGGAGCAGTACAGGAAGGAGGTGAGAGGCGGGCGCCATCTTGATTTAGGCTGCATGGTGAGCAGCAGCTGCAGCGTGATCTCCCTGGTGCTCCTTCACAATGTCTGTGGTCTGCCTCACTGCCACATAGAAACGCAGCGTACCTCAGACCACCAGTTGTAAGGAAAGGGTAGGCAGTGGGGCGTCCATTCTCCCCTCAATCACAAATAGGAGGAGGTGATTCAGCCCTGTCCATTTGGTCTCTCCCCCACAAGCTACAATCCGGAGCCCCCACACGCTGCTCCAGACAAAGCCCCCCCCCCCCCCCCCCATAACCTTCTTGGCACACTTCTCGCTGTCCTTCACAGTGCGGTTTTCACCGTCTGACCCATGTACCCACTCAAGCTACCAACAAAGTCCCACTTTCTGACCACTGGGGAGCACCTCTGGCCAATGTCGGCCCTATCCTCTGTTTACTATTTCCACGGTCTGGCTTAACAGCTCCATCAAGCCTTGACAATACTCAAACCCCCGTGCTTCACTTAAGATGGAAACCTCCACACCATCCCAAAGCGACCCTCAAGTCCCCGCGGACCTCCTACCAGAGGACGAGTCCTTGATGGACGACTCTTTACATGGCTCACCACCGAAGTCACAGCCGCCACCATTCAATAGATACGAAGCTATGCTTGACAAAGCCCTCGAGCGATGGGCCCTAAATATTACATCTCAGATTACCGTTAACCTCTCAGCTGAAAAAAAAAAAAGAATTGGGCCAAAGAGTTGACGATCTTGAACAACAATCCACAGCACAAGGTTTGGAACTCTCTTCCCTCAGGACGAATCTAGAGGCCCTAAAGGAAGAAAACCTTATTTTACACCATAAGCTCGAAGAAATGGAGAACTGCTCCCATAGGGCCAACATCAGGATCAGAGGTATACCTGAAACAGTCACTGATTTACAATCTACCGCTACTGCCCTTTCCAAGAGCTCGCCCTGGCCATCCCTATCGAAAGGCTGGAATTTGATAGAATACATTGTGCCTTACAGAAAAATAGAGTGGACGGCCTTCCGCTGGATGTTCTAGTAAAACTCCACTTTTACCCCTAAATTTCTCAGTACAGACTACCCTCTCTTCTTCACGGCATCTGCAGATACCAAGCAGAGAGGAGTCCTTATTGCTTTCAAGCGCTCTCCCTTTTTCTATGGAGAAGACAATACGGGACCCCCTTGGTCACTTTCTCGTCGTGATTAGTATGGTTCAAGACCAACCAGTTACAACTGCTACACATTATGCCCCCAACCAGAACTAGAACGCTTTTTTGAGGAGTTTCTTAGGACCCTGGATCACCAGGTAAAGGGGCTTCTCATAGTGGCCAGTGATTCGAACCAAATTCTGCATCCCGCTTTGGATAGACAAACTGTGGGTCGGCCCTTGAGTAGCCCCAGGGATGGCTCCTCAGGAAAAGCGTTCTGCTCGCTCCTAAATCAGTATCACCTAGTTGATGCATGGAGAGAGGTCCACCCCACTAAGAGGGTTTTCACTTACTATTGTCCTGCACAAGGTCTTTACGAGAATAGATCACTTCTTCTTGCAGCTGCCCTCTTTGCCACACCTCTCCCACTCCTCTATCGTCTCAATAGTCTGGTTGGACCATGATTTGGTCGCTGTTGAGTTGATCTCCCCTTACCCAAAGATCCTTCCAGAGGTCTTGGAAGCTCTACGACTCCATGCTGTCTGACGAGGTGCTCCTTGAACGCCTTTGCAAAGAGATTGAGAGCTTCTTCCTGCAGAACACGGGGTCGGTGAGCTCTGAGCCCTTACTATGGGAATCTCATAAAGCTGTAATGCGAATAAGGAAAAACTCCTATCAGATGCATACCACTTATCCTCTTCCGCCTAGAAAGACTGTCCTTCCAGACGTAATAGAATCAAACTCAACCAGGCAGGTGATCAACTTAACCTGTGCCTCACAGGTGAGGCTGAACATCAAATCAATTGGTCTAGGTTTAAGTGGTACCGTATCGGCAACAAACCATACACCCCTCTCGCCAGAAGACTTAAAGGCGTCACCCAGAGGGCTAAACCAGTGCGCATTAGGACCCTAGAGGGTACACTATCTAGCAACCCAACGAGGGTGGTATTAACCTTCGGTAAACATCTTGAAGACCTATATATACCTAAGACTACGCTAGATAAGCGCCTCGCAGAGAAGTTATTTGGCCAACTTTCACTACCTCCTTAGACAAGCCGGTCGAACTATCTGAGGTCCAGGAAGCCATTAATTCCTTAAATATCGGGAAACAACCTGGCCCAGATGGGTTCACTGCCTTTTATTATAAAAAATGTACTCAGGTGCTCTCCCCGCGCCTGGTCCAGATGTTCAACTCTCTCATGAATGGCGACTCATGGAGCACAGATGTGCTCACAGTGGCTGTTTGCATGATACCCAAACCCAATGTTTATACCACCCTCTGACATCGATATTCAGCAGGGATATGGACCTATAGTTGGACCAAACTACTTGCAACAGTTCTTGCGGCACGACTCGATAGGTATATTGCATCCTTAATCTCTAAAGATCAGGCAAGATTTATCCCTCAGCGCCAAGTGGGGGACAATATTCGCAAGGTCATTAACCTGGTCCACCATGAGAGGAAGGAGGGACGACAAGCCATGCTACTAACTCTTGATATCTGCAAAGCATTTGATATAGTAGCCTGGGACTACCTACAATACATATTGGAAAAGTGGGGTCTGGGTCCCTCCTTCACTACATGGATCTCCTCGCTATACTTCAGTCCTGGTGCATTCATCAGACAAGGTTGCCCCCTCTGCCCTCTACTTTTTGCCCTTGGGATCGAACCTCTATCCAAGCTAATTCAGGCTAACACCAATATAGCGCGAACTACCATCGGGGATATGACCACAAGATTTCTCTATTTGCCGATGACATCTTGATGTTCATATCTAACCCGATCACATCCCTCCCAAACCTCTTTCATACCTTAGAAGATTTCTCCAAGATCTCTGGCCTGCAGATTAACACCTCAAAGTCCCAAGCCCTCAACATCACCCTCCCTGAAAGTGTGTTATCTGCCCTTAAAGCCTCCTTTGACTTCTCATGGCAAGAGCGGCATATCAAATATCTAGGTGTCCACCTGGCAGCAGATTATGAATCCCTTTATGCCACTAACTGCCCCCTTTGCTTAAGGACCTATGCTCCCTGTTGTCCTTCTTGGGCTAAGCTGCACCTTTCTTTTTTTTTTAAATTCTTTATTTATTTGAATTTTCAGAACAAAACAATTACAGGTGAGGAATCAGGAATAAAGCATTACAGTAAAAAGACAGGTCCAGCACGCGGGTCACACTCAGGGCTCGAGAGCCTCCAACAACTCCCACCCCTCCCTCCCACCGAAAATTCAGGCAAGCTCATGCTAACATCAATATGTAGGCCAGAGACGGGGTCCGAGGGTGAGCTCCACTCTACCCGGTCCGGGCTCCGCCCGTACTGGTCTTGATTTCTATTCGCCTGTTTGCTGTCTGTGGCCCACTCCTTGGTGCCCTGTTTGGGCGGCCACGGCGCCCTGTATATACTCTCTTCCCATTAGCTAGTAGCAGTTTAAAGTCAAGTTCGGGCTTCTTGGAGGAGTAGAGGTCAGTCGGGAGCGCCCCCCCAACCTGGGCCAGACCATTAGAAATTGCAGACAAGAGGGAAGGAAGTGAAGAGAAATAAGGAAGTGGGTGGATTTAGAGTGCAGGAAGGGGAAGGAAAGCGGATAAAAGGGAAAAGGTGTCAGGAGAGGAGGGAGGAGGGTAGAGAGGGGGGGGCAGGAGAATGACAGGAGGATGAGGAGAGGAGTGGAGGGGCAACTGAAGGGTGACGGGGAGGGCGGGGAGAGAGGCGCCAGAACCCCCGACCCACAGCTGGAGAAGGGGGGGGGGGGGCGGGCGGGGGCAGCACCCCATACCAGGGTCACCAAGCAGCTCCCCTCTCGCCTCCAAGGCCTATCCTGTGTCCACGTTGGAAGAGGGAGGCATGGGGATGACTCCTATTGCACTGAAGCTCGAAACATGGACCAGGAAGTCCACAAAATCCTGGTCTCCTCCTCCCTATCCTGAACTGCGGCCGTCAGCTCCTCCATCTCCATTATTCTATCTACTTCCCTATACCAGTCATTTTCCGTCGGGACGGTCTTGGTTTTCCATAATCTGGGAAGCAGAGCTCTGGCTGCGTTAATTAGATGGCTCTGAACCGATTTCTTATAACTAGGAACGCTACATCTAGTATGGTGCAGGAGCATGAGGACCGGACAGCACGGGACCTGTGAGCCTGTTACCGTGGACATGGTTTCCGTGATTTTTGTCCAGAATGACGTAATTTTGGGGCAAGACCACAAAATGTGGAACAGTGACCCCTCTTCTGATTCACATCTCCAACAGACGGCGAGGATCCCGGGAAGATGTGCGCCAACCGCTTCGGGGTATAGTACCATCTGGATAAATATTTGTAGTTGGTTTCTTGAGTTGGGCCGATATCGACGATTTGTAGGTTAGGGAGAAGATTTTCCTCCACTCTTCTCTCGTGAATTTTCTACCTAAGTCTCTTTCCCACTCCTCAC
The DNA here is from genome assembly GCA_027917425.1 of Gastrophryne carolinensis. Classification (NCBI taxonomy): domain Eukaryota; kingdom Metazoa; phylum Chordata; class Amphibia; order Anura; family Microhylidae; genus Gastrophryne; species Gastrophryne carolinensis. The sequence goes on along the minus strand of CM051243.1, from coordinate 130,592,997 downwards.
AGAAAGCAGGGGCAGAGTCCCGATCCTCCTCTAGAAATTGATAGATCTGGGAGATTACCCTTCTCGGGGGGTCTCCGCAAGTGGACAACTTTTCAAAGGGCGTAAGGCCCCGTCCCCAAAAGTTTTTGGGTGCCACTTTCTGAAGATAGTGTTGAAATAGCAGTAAGTACCAAGGGTCCAGTTGGGGGCAGTTCCATCTACTTCTTAGTTCCTCTATGTCACACCAGCTTCGGCCTCTCATGAGGTCCTGTGCCCTGATCGGTCCCAGCTCCCCCCAACTCCTCACTGCTTGGCACCTCTGGCTAAGAGGGAATTCAGGGTTGCCTACTACCGGGAGTAGAGGAGATGGCCAAGGCGAGATATCCTCCCCCTCTCTGACTCCATCCCAGACGTCGAGGGTGGCCTTAATCAGCGGGTTAGATCCTGCCCATCTGTTCAAAGGTGCCGACAACCACGGGATCTCCCTCAACGGGGTGCCCGTGGATCCGGCTTCCACGTTCACCCACTTCTTGGCGTCTCCGTTCCTCATCCGATCCACCAATCTCTGCAGGTGGGCTGCCTGCCAATATTTCTTTAAATTCGGTACTGCCAGTCCCCCCCTAGTTCTAAACTGTTGTAATAGTGTGAATCTGATTCTCGGTTTCTTAGTCGCCCAGATGAAGTTTATGAATATTGTGTTCAGGTTCCTGAAGTAGCTTGCAGATATGTGGCATGGAAGGGTTTGAAATAGGTAAAGGATCCTAGGCAGGATGGTCATCTTAATGGCACTCATGCGCCCTAGCCACGTGAGAGTAAGAGTGCCCCAGCCCAATAGGTCAGACTTGACCTTGTTGAGCAGCGGAATGAAGTTACACCAGAAAATTTCACTGATATCACTCGGAATTTTTGTACCCAGGTAAGTCAACGCAGTTAGGGACCACTTGAATGGGAAGGAGGATCTGATCGGCGACAGCACGGCTTCTGACAGTCCCACATTGAGCGCCTCCGATTTATCAAAATTGATTTTAAAATTGGAGAAGTTTCCAAAGGTTTCAAATACTCATGAGGACTGGAAGTCCAATCGTTGGGTTGGAAATAAAGAACAGAAGATCATCCGCGTAGGCGGATATCTTATGCTCGGTTCCCTTCACCTGGATTCCCTTAATGTCTCTGTTTCTAACATGTCTCAGAAAGGGTTCCACCACCAGGGCGAAGATAAGAGGTGACAAGGGGTATCCCTGTCTGGTTCCGTTAGCTATCCGGAAAGGCGGGGAGAGGTGACCGTTCACCCTAACCCGGGGAGTAGAGTATATACCTAGGATATATCTAAGTGCCCTACCTCGGAGACCAACATGCCTCAGCACCTCAGATGCAAAGTTCCAGTCCACCCGGTCAAACGCTTTTTCAGCGTCTGTGGACAGTAACATCATCGGGGAATTGTCCATTCGTGATCTGTGTATCAGGTTCAGTGTCCTAATGGTGTTATCCCTGGCTTCCCTGCCAGGGATGAATCCACATTGATCCCCATCGATCAAGCTGGGTAGGTATGTCGCTAGGCGGTTCGCTAGTATTTTGGTGAACAATTTAAGGTCCACGTTTAAGAGTGAGATTGGGCGGTAGCTTTTGCAACTCAGGGGATCTTTTCCAGCCTTGTGTATTACCGTGACGTGAGCCTCTAGTGCTGCCGTAGGGAGCGACACAGGCTCCTCGTCTTCCGCCGTCGTGTTAAAGGCCTGGAGAAAATGCTTATTCAAAGTGTTCTCAAATTTTTTGTAATAGGCGATAGTGAAGCCATCTGGACCAGGCGATCGACCGTTTGGGGATGCTTTTATGGCTTGATGCAGTTCATCCCCCGATATTGGTTCCTCCAACCGGCTAATGGCCCCATCTTCCAGTTTTGGCATGCTGGATGCTGCTATATATTGTCGCATTTGAGACGGGTCCCTCGGGGAGATCCCCCCCCCCCCCCTGCGGTCTCAAATTATACAATGCATGGTAGTATTCTTGGAACACTTTGGCGATATCCTCTGTTTTGTGGTGTTTGTTGCTTTGCGTCCTTTATTGCCTTGATGAAATTGAGGGACTGTTGCTTCCTCAGGGCTCTGGCGAGAAGTGAGCCGCTCTTGTTCCCCCATTCGTAATAATATCTTTTACATTTCTTTATGACAAAATCCGCCTTTTTCAGTAACAGGGAGTTCAATTGTTCCCTGCAGGAGGTTAGCTCCCGTAGGGTGCTTCGTACCTGAGATTCCTTATGCCTCTTCTCCAGAATTTGAATTTGCGAGAGAAGGCGGTCCCTACTCAGTGTGTGTGTGTGCTTTCTTTAATCTGGAGGCATGTTGGATGAGAATGCCCCTTACCACCGCCTTGTGTGCTTGCCAGACGGTCATTGGGGGTACTTCCCCCGAGCAATTCAGCGTAAAATAATCAGAGAGGGCAGTCTGGACTGCTTGTTCCACAACTGGGTCTTTTAACAGGCTTTCGTTTAAACGCCAAGTCCACTCTCTTTTGCTTTTTTCCGTCGAGGTCAGGAGTCGCCACACAGGGCTATGGTTCGATAAGGACGCCGGACCTATGTCGGGGCTCGTCACTCTGGGCAGGAGGTTATGAGACACTAACATGTAATCCAGCCTCACGTAAGTTGCGTGGACTGTCGAGAAATGCGAGTAATCTCTACCCTTAGGGTTGAAAATTCTCCAGGGATCGCACAGTTGAAGTTTGTGCAACATCTGTTTCACCTTTCGTAGCCCACCGTAAGGTTTGCAGTGAGAGAGGGGAAGGTTTTGGGAAGTAGGAAGTAGAAGGTGAGGGGTAAGAAAAGGATAAAGGTAAGAACCAGAGAAATGAAACTTTTTAAGTCCGGAGAGAGCCTAAGAAATCCTTAGGTTGTTAGGATTGTTAATACCGACTTCACTAATATAGGGAAATCTTGCCACGCAGTTCCCGGGGGAGTCTCCGGCAACTTCCCTCGGGAGAACACACGGGCTTCTGGGGGAAATGGACACCAGGCGAAGAGGAACCAGAACCCGGCGGATTGTAGTAACCGACTGTTTCTACTCTTCCATCTAGGCTTCCCCCCCCCTCATAACACATTAACAGTAAAACAGCAACCATAACAGTATATAAAGCAGCAACAATAATAATATATAGGCTCAGTGAACTAGACCTTCCTATTACTAATTTAAACCCTGTACCCAGTGGCTCCCCCTCGCCGGTCCGCCATAGCGACCGTCAACTCGGGGCCGGTGGCTCCCCTCGCTCTTCCTATCCCGGGGGGCAGCTCAGATCCGTGGCAGGTTGATTATTTCCCCTCAGAAAGGGGGTCACAGACAATGTAGACCCGCACTAGACCTCCCAAGCGACATGGGCCCCGGGTCACCCAGGCCTCCACCCCCCCTGCAAGGAGAACACGTTGGTCCACAGGCACGCACGGCTCCACAGAGTGGAGAGAGCACCTAGAGCGAATCGAGACGCCATAACAACCCCCCCCCCCTGGGCAGGGTATCCCTCGTCCAGGGCAGAGCCTCAGCGACCGCACCGCCCGGACAGCCCCCGGGTGCGCGCGCCCCCCCCCCCCCCCCTGCAAACCAAAGCAGCCCGCGGGCTGGGCCACGGCGCCAACCAGGGGGGCACCCCCCACAGCTCCCATCCCACAGCGAGAATCCACCGCCATCCATCACGGGTCAGAAGGAGATCCAGGCCAAAGGGAGAGGGAGCCCCCACACAAGAAGAAGGGGCCGCAGCCACGTCACAAGGCCCGAGGACCATCCCACCAGACCCGGCCAACGGAGCCGCCGAGGCACAACCGGGGACACCCTCCGGGGGGGGGGGGGGGGGGGGGCGGGACCCCCCCCCGGACCGACATCAGGCCATGGCCGACGGACCGGTCACCCCCCGCGGCAGGCCCCGCCGGGAACGCCCCGCCGGCCGCCCAACGAGGTCAACCGACTCCCCGCCCCCCCAACCCCCCACACAGAGAGCGAGCACCAAATCCCGGGCTCAACACTTATCAACATCTATACATACAGGAACCATAGATAACAGGCATAAAAGGAAGATATAGGAGCCAGATCATCATAAACCGTAACTAAACATAACTCTAAGATTTGTGTGTAGCGAATTGTCGTTACCTCCTATCTACCGTCCATATGGCCGGGGTCTCCCCCGCGCTCCGGGACGGGCCTCTTCTGTCCCATCCCCGTCTCCTTAGGCGCCGCGGGAGCGGATCCGCTCTCTGGTCAAAATCCGGTGCTAGCCAGTCCGGGACGGCTATGGGTGCGGATCCCAGGAATTCAAAAAGACCCGCTAGTTGCTCCGGTGATCTCAGGGCGAATGTTCTCCGGTCCTTCCGCACCAGAAGCTGGAAGGGGTGGCCCCAGCGGTACGCCGCCCCCTGGTGCTGCACGAGATCTAAAAGAGGCCTCATCAGACGTCGCATGTGCAGGGTTCTGCAGGACAGATCCTGTAACAGAATGACCCGTGCACCATTGAGATCGATAGGGCCCTTGTTCCAGCCCGCTCGCATAATTGCTTCCTTGATCTGGAAAAAGTGCACTCTGCAAATAACATCTCTCGGTCTGCTGGGGTCGTTGCCTACCGGGCCCAAAGCACAATGAATTCGGTCGATTTCAATGCTCTCCCCCGAAGGGCGACCCAAGAGGGTGTTGAACAAGTTGCAGGCTGTTGCATGCAGCTCCGCTGGGTTTACCGATTCCGGGATGCCCCGCAGCTGGATGTTGTTACGGCGGTTTCTATTTTCCAGGTCATCCTGCTGGACCTGCAGGGCGGAGAGAATTCTGCGTGTGGCATCTCTGTCCTGCTCCAGTGCGGCAATCCTGGCCTGGATATCCGTCTGTGCGGCTCCATTGGTTTCCACTTTGTCAGGCAAGTCCGCCACGGTGTTTTGCATAGATGTTATTTCTCGGCGAAAAGTCCCCTCCATCCTTGAAATGTAAGACTCAAAATCTGCTCTTGAAGGCAATGATTTAATGGCATCCGCCACGTTACATCCCACAGATTCCATGACGACTGAGATCAGAGCTCTGGGCAAAAAAGCTCCTGAAGAATCTATGCTCCCACAAATCGCTGGTAGGTCATCAGGTGTGGGGGGTCGGGACTCCCACGAGCGGCTCATAGGGGTCGGACTGCAGGGCCCCGGCGAGAAAGCCGCCCCCCGCCCCCAGTCTGCCATTGGGGTAGAAGGGACACACTCTTCATGGGGCTCTGGGGCAGAGGTGATCAATTCCCCTCCTGGGGACAGGGTAGGTGAGTGAGGCTGACCAGGTGGCAGGGTGAGCCTGGTAACTGTCCCTTTATATACAGCCTCTGCTAACATCATACTGTTATGTGGCTCCCCTGGCCGCCTCCCGTTTTCAGCACAGTGCACCTGTGCCACCGTGACTGCCACATGCTGGCTCCTGCAGCCCCTCCCTCTCCCCTCACCTCCACTCTGCAGCTCTGGAGGACCGGGGACAGACGGCACAGGAGTCAGCTCCCCCGCAGGATCCAAGCCGTCCTCAGTCTCGCCTATCTTCTCGGGCTGAGAGGTCCGCAGCCCGCAGCTCCCACCATCAGGGCCCCGGCGGCTGCAGTCCGGAGCGGCGCCCGCCCCCGCCGGTCGCGGGGAAGACGGCACCATCTTGTCCCGCGCCTCTGCAGCTCCCGCAGGGACCAGCAATGGAGCCACCTCTTCACTTTCTGCCCGAAGGGGTCCAGGGCCCGATTCCCCTCCACCCGGGCCCCGCCGTCCAGGTATGTCGGGCGGCGCCGCCGCCAAAGGATTAGGGGGTCCTCCTTCCCCGTCCGGGTGCACGTGGGTCGCCGCCATTGCGGGCAGCGGCGGCCTGGGGTTCTCGAGCAGGGCAACCCCGAAGTAGGTGGATATGGGGGCTCCCCGGGCAGGCCCCACCGCTCCTCTTGTCTTCCGCCTCTTGGACATGGTCCTGCTCTACGGTTGCTGTCCGTCTATGGGGTAGTAATCGAGGGGTTAACGGGGGGCCTCCTGGGAACACTCCTCACGGCGCCATTAGCAGGCCACACCCCAGCTGCACCTTTCTTGGCTAGGAAGAATAGCAGCTGTAAAAATGACAGGGCTTCCTAAAATGCTTTATTTCTTTTGGGTTTTACTGGTATCGATCACAGCATGTCTGAAAGACCTCCAAACCACTTTAAACTCCTTTATTTTGGGGTAAGCAAAGACCAAGGGTTAACCGAACGACAATGTACAGATCCAAACAAAAGGGGGGGTCTTGGAGTCCCTAACATAGCTCACTACTAATCCACATGCCAGATTGCGCAAATGGCCGCTATCCATGCCAGAGATGATAGACCACTATGGGTAGACATTGAGAAGGTCAGTTGTACCCCGATAGCAATCTCAAATTTACTGTGGCTGCCTTCAACCGCTTATAAGGGCATTGATAACCCGGTCCTGAAACACACTCTCAGAATCTGGAAATATAACAGGTTAAAAGGTCACCTCTTCTCCCCCCAGACCCCCTTGCTATCGGTCTTGGGTAATCCTGAATTCTTCCCGGCCTTTATGGAACCACCAGTGTTTAGCTGGTGGAAAATACAAAACTTAATAAGGATTAAAGATTTAAGAATTTTAACCTTCCCTGAGCTCCAATCCCTTAGGGATATCCCGAGCAGGGAATACCTCCGTTTCTTACAAATAACCCACTATATAGCTACTAAATTCAGGACGGGAGCTGCCCCGAAACCATCTTCATCATTTGAGTTCGCATGTGGTGCACAACCTCTCGGGGATGATAGCCACTGTTTATAGGCTGTCGAAGATGTGGAGACGCCCCTCCCAGCCTATGCGAACAGGTGGGAAAATGATCTTGGCATAAGCTTATCGCCTAGTGAATGGAAAGTAGCATGGCAGAACTCATTCTCATGGTTCCTGAACACTGGGGCCCAAGAGGTCAATACTAAAGTCCTACTCGATGATATCTTGTCCCGGATAAGATCCACAGATTCTGCCCTTCTTACCCATCGGAGTGCTTTAGAGAGTGCCGTCTCCAGGGATCATATATCCATATTTGGTGGGAATGTAGGGTTGTTAGGTATTTCTGGGCCAAGGTCTATTATCTTTTAAGGAAAGCAACAGGGTTACACCTGACCCCCTCACCTCAACTCGCCCTGCTCAACTTGAAACCCCCCGGGTGTACAAGATCACAATTTGAGCTTAAGATCCCTAGTGGGAGCCTGGTCCCTTGCATCAACAAGGTAATGTTCTTCGAGGAAATGGCAGCTTCAGTGCAAAGTGACCTCACCCCCTTCCTGTCTACATGGGAAGGTTGGATCACTCACTCTCATTCCAAAAACTTTGACGATCCCTCCTCACTACTCTGATGTACTACACACATCTCACGACGGCTGGTGACTGGACACCCACCCCTATACCTTCTCCCCTCTCTTTCCCTGTCCTCCTACCTTTTTTATTCTAGCCCCCCCCATCCCTTGCCTTCCGATCTCTATCCCTCGGTACGTGGTCTTTCACCATACATACCTAATACTTTGTCTTAGAAGATATTGTTACCTATTTGTGTATGTTTACACCGTCTTGGATGTCTTTACATGCTTTACAAAATGTATTGTATGTTGTAATTTGATGTACTAGTCTTATAACCTCAATAAAAATATTGCTTAAAAAAAAATCTATTTTTTACAATTTGTAGTTTTTTATTTTTTTATTTTTTGTCAATAAAATCTCATTGCGTGTTGAATCTCAATTTCTCCTGGTTACAAAGCAAGATCCCCCAATACCCAACATGCATATTTACTGTGAAGGGAAGAGTTGCCAAAGTAAAGCATGTGCTTAAGGGTTTTTTTTTTTTACTTGAAGATTTCAGCTCTGCAGGCAAAATACACACCTTGCACTTTCTCAACCAAAACAACCCTTTACATTTAGAATTCCCCCACAAACCATATATTCCCTGAAAGTACACACATTAAGCTTTCTAGGTGTACCCAAGTTGTTGTACTAGGCTCATCTTTTTGGAAGTAATCCCTCAAAGAATTCTTAGCTTGTTTTTCTTGTTTGTATATTCATATTTTAGGAAAACATGTTTTCCCTGTGAAACCTAAGTCTGAAAGTGCAAGGTCACCTAAGCAGAACAATACCCAACATGCATATCTACTTTTAACTGCCAGCCTCTGTTGACAAGTCATTTTTCGCCATTTTGTGCCATGTCCATGATTTTTGCAGGAATTTCCAGAAAAAAATATATATTTTTTGTGGCAGAGTTTGGGCTTTAACATGAAATGTCTTGTTTGTAATTTGTCTGTTTTTAAAAATACTATTTAGTAAAAATGATTTTTTTTTTTTTTTTTAGAAAATTGTCTCCTTTATTTTAAATAAAACATTTGTTTTATTAAAGAAAACTACATTGCATGTGAAAGCCCCATTTCTTCAACTTACAACGGTACCACATATGTATTGGTAGCCATCCCATTCTTGGCCAGGAGACCCCCCCCCCAAACTGAATAGAGCACTTTATAACATTTACAAATAAAATACTACTACCATCCACACTATAAAGGGTTAAACACACAAAAAAAAAAGAAATTTGCAGGGTTTCCCCCCTACCCAGCATAACCAGCCTGGGGATCAGCTGTGCAAGGCTTATAGAACAGGGTGCAGGGGCCACACAAAAAAAAAAGAAATTTGCAGGGTTCCCCCCCTACCCAGCATAACCAGCCTGGGGATCAGCTGTGCAAGGCTTATAGAACAGGGTGCAGGGGCCCCCACTCTGTCAGCTACAAGCACGCACAGGCTCCATGGGCCCTTCTGCCCCCCACTAGGCTTTGGGGGTTAATGGCAAGTCACCCGCTAGCCGCAGGTGACTTGCCAGCCCCTGAGCCTTATGAACTGGTATAAGGGTCTCATAGATCCCTTATCAGTTCACAAAGAGTTAAATGTAAAAAAAAAACATGCACACACAGAAATAAATGTTTATTTATTTTTTTACTCTACTCACCTCCAATCCTGCGTCCCTCACTGCTGTCCCACGCCGATGACAGCTGCCGGTAGTGATCAGAGCCGGGCAGGGGCAGAAGATCAAAGCCCTCTCTCCACTACGAGGAGTGAGACATCATCCCGCTTCTCCCACAAATAGGTGTGGCTACAGGCAGCAGTCAGCGCCTTCAGAAGAGAAGAGAAGCCCTGGCCGGAGGGATCGGGCAAGGAGTTGAATCAATGTCCTTTTTTTTTTTTTTTTTTTATTTACAGCCACAAGCAGGGGGAAGGGTATTTCAGGCCCCCTCCTGAAGCCGGGAGACCCTGGGGTGGGAATCGGATGCCCTCCCCCAAAGGAAGAGGTGACCCCCAGCTTTCAATCAAGGCTGCAGGTGAATTTTTTATTTTTATATTTTCACATTAGAGGGGAAAGAGCCAAGCACGTAGAACACGTTGAAACGATGTGCTTGGCATTTAAAGGGTTAAAGCCTAAGACTGGTTTCACGCCAGCATGATTGCGGGACACATGCACCTTCAGGCAAGCACCCTGAATCACTGGTGTTCAGCGTGTGGAGGATGCTTTCCACTAACTTAAGGGGTGATTTAGCTCTGTATTTTTTACTCACTTTTTTGTGAGTAAACACCTTTTCTCATTTACCGATCTTTATTTCGAAAACCATTTTAATACAGAGGTGAAAACAACTTATGTTACTAATTCCAAATACATGTTATCAGCAGTCCGCTGATGAGTATTAACCATCAAAGAGGAAAGCATGTTTTCAGCTTCTAATACTATTTCCTTATTGCTGTAGCTTTTAATATCTTACCTATCTTACCAGAATGTACCCCTGTCTTTTTATCACCCCCAACTTGCCCCCCCCCCCACCATGAGGGCCACCATAACAGGTGACTTGAGTGTGTGGCATAATATATTATAGAATCTTCATTAGTTGCTGTAATCTCTTTTAGAGCTAATGGCATAAGTTGGACCTTGCCTTATCTACCTATTAATCTTAAGAGGAAGATTACCCCCCCCCCCCCCCAAAAAAAAAAAAAAAAAAAAAAAGTGATTCACAGTAGAGAGCCCACTGGGAAGGGACTTATTCCATATTACTTACATAGTAACATAGTATGTGAGGCTTAATAAAGACTCTAGTCCATCCAGTTCAGCCTATTTATCTTCTTCCAGTGGTCTAGTAGCCATAGCTAGTAATGTTATTACATGCAAGGAGGGGATCCCGGCCACTATGGATCTCCTTCCAGTGGTCTAGTAGCCATAGCTGGAAATGTTATTACATGCCAGGAGGGCATCAAGGCCACTTTTGAAAGTTTTTACTGTATCCCTCATTAATACCTCCTCTGGTAGCGAGTTCCAAAGTCTCGCTGCTCTTACACAGAAGAATCTCCTCCTATGTCAGTGGAAAAGCACCTTTCCTCTAACCTTAGTGGATGCTCTCAGGTTATGGTTACACTCCGGGGTATTAATAGATTGTGGGACAGATATTTGTATTGACCCCGAATATATTTATACATTATTATTTATCACCCCTCAAGCGTCTTTTCTCTAAATTAAATAAACCTATCTTTGACAATCTTTCAGGGAACTCTAGCCCCCGCACTCCTTTTATTAACTTTGTTACCCTTCTTTATCTTTCAATCTTTTTATTGAGTTTTCTTGACAACACAGTATTACAGGATCTCATTGAAATCAGTAACATTACATTCATAATAAAAAGAACAGTGTCGATATCATCAAAAAGTGTACCAACTATTATCTGAAACCAGATACATAATGCGGGAGAAGACTCGTCCAGCCCGGGAGGCAGGAGGCACAAAGGGGGGCCTCCCCTTCTCCACATCCGGAGACACCTCCCACCATCCTGAGCACAGACCAGCGAGGTCACAATACATAATACAAGAATCATGCCATTATGGTTTCAACATCAATCAGAGATATGGTTTCAACAAAGAAAGGGGAGGGAAAAAAAAACACGTAGGGGGTGGCAAGGGAAGGGGAAAGGGATAAGAGTCCCTGGTCCGCTCCTAATAGTCTCTTAACATAGTCATTAATTCAGTGCTAACATCAATAGGTTAGGGGTTGCATACTGGATCCAAGGCTCCCAAACATCTAGAAAGTACTCATGTTTGTCATTCAGAATGCTGGTAAGTTTTTCATTTATCAAGAATCCATTTAGTCTAGCTTTAACCTCAGAGATAAAAACCAACTGTTGTTTCCAGGCCTTTGCAATCGTCTGTTTAGTGGCCAGCATAATGAGAACAGCTTGTTTTGCAGCCTATTAAGTTCAGGAGCCTTATGGCGAAACAGCGTCACCCATGGGTCCCTTTTAGGGGAAACACTAATGATCTCAGCTACCATGCGGAAGACCTGTTGCCAAAGACGTGATACAAATGGACAGGTCCACCATATATGAAGCACATCGCCTTTTACCGAGCATCCCCTGAAACAATGCTCCGGGTATGCAGGATAAATTGTGTATTCTAGCAGGAACCAAATACCAGCGTAGCAAGACTTTATAGGCTGACTCCACTGTGAGTGAATTAATCGAACAGCCCCAGGTCGCCCCCCACACCCCGGACCAGTCAACCTCCCCCCCTCCAATCTCAGGTCCTCCACCCAATCTCGAACATAGTAGTGGTCAAGAGGTTTCGGGAAGTCATTAAGGGAAGAGTATAGCAGGGAGATCCTCCCCGGACTATCCGGCTCACACACATAGACTCAAATTTGGTCCATTTCCTGTATGGGACTGGTCCAGCCATCATGGGTCTAAGCCAGTGGCTCAAGTGTGTGTAGTGGAACCATTCCGTCCGCGGGAGTCCATATTTATCTCTCAGTTCTTCAAATGACATAAGGCCTTTGTCCGTCAAGAGTTGATGGACCGCACAGATACCCACCGTCACCCAACGCGAAAAGGACGCCCCTCCCTGGAGACCGGGTGGGAATAGAGGATTGTCCCATAAATTCAGAAGAGGAGCGTGAGGGTACATTAATCCCGAGGAATATTTTACTGAGTCCCAAACCTTAAGGGAGTGTACCATCAAAGGGCTCTGGTCCCTTGGTCTATATCGAGGGTCCGTCCACAGCAAAGCCTCCAACGGGGACTCCCCCAGGTTTGGGATCTCCAGCAGAGCCCACAACTCTAGGTCTCTTGCTGCATGTAATTGGGACAGTTGCGCTATTTGCGCTGCCTTATAATAATGTGCAATATTAGGCACCCCCAAACCCCCCAGGGATTTATGAGCAAACATTGTGCGTCTTGCCACTCGGGGTCTAGTAGCCCCCCAGACAAACTGGAAAATCCGTCTTTGAAGGATTCGGAGCATATAGGCCGGAATCTTGACGGGTAGTACTCTAAAATAATACAAGATTTTGGGGAGAATTGTCATTTTGACAGCGGCCACCCGTCCCAACCACGATATGGGCAGGTATGCCCAGGAGTCCATCAATGAACTCAGAGATCGTATCAGAGGTGGATAGTTGGCTGCGTAGAGACCCCCATATGTGGATGCCAGGTGAACACCCAAATAGGGGAGGCTACTTGAAGTCCACTTGAAGTCATATGTGGATTTGAGGTGCAACACTGATCCCGTCGAGAGCCCCACATTCATGGCAACCGATTTAGACCTATTTATCTTAAGCCCAGAAATCTCAGCAAACTCGTCCAGCACCCGGAAAAGATTAGGTAAAGTGGTGATAGGTTGTGACAAAGCCAGGATAGCATCATCCGCAAAAAGCGAGACCTTATGGTGAACCCCTCCAATATCAATGCCCTTAATACTTTTATTAGCCCTTATTTTAAGTGCCAAGGGCTCCATAGCCAAAATGAACAAAATAGGAGATAGGGGGCAGCCCTGGCGGGTACCTCTCTGTATAACAAACCTGTCTGAAGAAAAGCCAAGGTACCTAACCCTCGCAGTCGGTCGGTGGTACAATGCCGAGATCCACTGTAGAAACTTGCTACCAAAACCCCACCTCTCTAACGTTTTATGCATATATTCCCATGAGATTGTGTCAGAGGCTTTGTAGATATGTAAAGATAGTAAAAAAGCAGGGATTTTCCTGGCCTGGATAGAGTGGATTAAGTGGGCTATACGCCTAACGTTATCATCAGCTTGTCTGGAGGGGACGAAACCCGACTGATCCCTATGGACCAAAGAACCTAGGAAGGAATTCAGCCTTGAGGCCAAGATTTTAGCCAGGAGTTTAACGTCCTGGTTGAGTAATGAAATAGGCCGATAATTAGGGGTCAGCAGGGGATCCTTCTCCGTTTTGGGGATCATGACAATATTAGCCATAGATGACTCAGGACTGGGATGCATGCCCGATCTAAGGGAGTTGAATAGGGCCACCAGGTGAGGTCCCAATAGTGGGGCAAATTTCTTGTAGTAGAGTCCCGAGAAGGCATCCGGACCCTGGGCCTTTCTGGGTTTAATGGTCTTTATTGCATCCAACAATTCCTGTAGCGTGATGGGCTCTTCCATACTATCTAGACAATCCCGCGGGGCAACTGGTAGCTCAATGTCCGAGAAAAAGTCCTCAATTTTCTGAGAGTTGCCACCCCCCGGGCTAGAATAGAGATCTGCCAAAAAGGTCTTAAAGGCATCCACAATCTTTAAGGGATTGGCAGTTGTAAGCCCTTGTATCTTCAATTGAATGGGTTGGCCCTTGGGTTTGCTCTGCCTGAGTTGTTTGGCCATCATGGAATCCGGCTTGTTGCCTCTGGAGTAAAAGTGCTGTTTGGACCAACGCACCTGTTTCTCTGCCTGGCAGTCTAAGAGCAAGTTAAGTTCCAGGCGGGCCAGATCAACTCTGTCTTTGGTGGCCTGACATGGGCTGCCCCTCCACTCCTCCTCGGCTTTCCTAAGCTGATCGGATAATTCCTTCCCTTTAGTCTCCCTTTCCCTCTTCCTAGCTGTGGCTATTTGTATTATATGCCCCCTCATCACCAATTTATGGGCTTCCCATAAGGAGACTGGAGAGTCCACCGACCCCACATTGTACATAAAATAATCAGCTAGATGTTTCTGGATTTTGTCACAAGTATCTTTAGTTGTCAAAAGCTATTCATTGAGGCGCCAGGAGTCAAAAGATTTCCCAGGGGCCGCCAAGTCCGCAGAGATCATCATTGGGCTATGGTCGGACCAAGGCGTGGAGATAATCTCAGCCCCTTGAAGTTGTGTAAGTGAATCTGCGGCAAGAAGATATGATCTATTCTACAAAAAGATTTGTGCGGATTAGAGTAGAATGTAAAGTCTCGCCCTGTGGGGTGAGCCTCCCGCCATGTATCACATAGAGCATAGGAACCCAAAAGTGCACTGAGCGCCCCCGGTCGGCCTGTCTCTGGCACCACTCCACGGCCCGGCGCTGTGGGGGATGACTTATCCAACTTAGGGTCTATTACTAGGTTTGAGTCACCCGCCAGGAACACCACGCCTCTGGAGTGTTCTTTTACTACCTTGAATAGGTGGGACAGAAATCGAAGTTGGTGCGAGTTGGGAGTGTAGTACGAGACTACCGTGATTTCCACATCATATATGGAACCAGACACCAGGACATAGCGGCCTGTCGGGTCCACAATTTCCCTATGGCAAATGAAGGGTAAATTTTTCCTGAAGGCAATCGTGACCCCACGTTTCTTTTCCCTAAACATTGCGTTATAGTGTAGGGGAAAAAATCTGTTTGGTACTTAGGATGTGAATGGCGGGCAAATCTGGTTTCCTGCAGGCAGATAATGTCGGCCCTGCTGGCTTTATAAAATTGGAAGGCCTTGTTCCGCTTGGAGGGAGAATTAAACCCCTGTACATTGTGTGAGATTATCTTCAAACTATTGTGAGACATAACCATACTGTGTAAGCATCACTATCATCCAGGGCGGACCAGGGACCAAGGGAGTGGACAGAGTAAGGCACACGAGAGGACAGGGATAGGGTGAGTGTCGAAACTACTCACAAACACCAGTATCATTATCCGGGATGATACAAGGGGGCCCACCAGGACCAAGGCCGGAAATTCACAGCCCGTACAAACGGACCTATCAATAGAGGGAGGGTTAGCGTAACTCCTCCGTCTACCGTAATGCAGTAATAGAAAAGTACAGTGGGGGTGTGTCCCCCAAGGCAGGCTAAGGACGACTATATCACATAACAAAATACTGACCGGTTGGATTCTCCCGACTGGAGGGAAGTCGGGACGAAACCCAAGAGATCTCAGAACCATCACTATAGAGAATGCAAAAGAAAAAATATGCAATGAACGGCTAACAGGTTAAAGAATTAAAAGAAAGAACTTGCGTGCTAAACGCATAACCTGAAGTGCTTGCGGCGCCGCCAGCAGACAAATCTGGCATCAAAGTCCCGGACCGAAAGGAACTCACACAGCGTCCTGGAATTGAAGCAGACAACAGCATTCCTCTGGAGCTAGTAACAGCAGAAGGCGAAAAGAGAGAACATAAGTCTGCGCCAGTCATCTTGGATTGGTTTGTAGGGGCTCCCAATGAACCCGAGGTGAAGTGGGGGCCCTTTTCTTGTTGTCAAAGGAAGGCCGGTCCCAGGGTGGTCTGAGGGCGGCTCGCTTCCGTGATAAGGGAGGGCTGGAGTCCCGGCTCCCCGGCCCCCCTGTGTCCATGGGTATAGAAAGATCTTTGAGGATGTGGCACAGTTCGCTTAGGGATGAGGCTGAATATTGATCCCCCTTGTACGCAAAGAGGACTTTAAATGGGAATCCCCATCTGTAGCTAACATTGTGTGCCCGCAGAGCTTCCAGGGCCGGCCTCATCTCCCTTCTTCTCTGAATGGTCTGAGGAGCCAAGTCCTGGAAAAGCTGGTAATTGTGGCCTTGAAAAGTTAGCTCCCTCTTCTCTCTTGCTGCCCGTAGCAAGGCCTCTCGTGTGCGGAAATAGGTGGGTTTTAGGACAATATCTCTTGGTAGCCCGTCTTTGCGTTTGGGCCCCAGTGCTCTGTGGGCCCGGTCTAGTTCCAACCTCTCAATCGGCAGGTTAGGGGCCAGCTCCTGGAACAAGGCCGTCACCGACGTGGTTACATCAAGCATAGATTCTGGCAGGCCTCTAATACGCAGGTTGCCCCGTCTGGCCCTATTCTCCAGATCCTCCAGCTTTAAATGCATGGCCTCAATATCTTTGTCCTGGGACTGTATAGTGGCTAGGGTATGCTCCATTTTACTTTCTAGGGCCTCCGTTCTTTCCCCCAGGCCATGGATCTCCGACTTCAATGGGGTGGCCCATGCATCTGTGACAGCTTGCAGTTCCTGCTGTAAGAGCAGCTTAAATTTTGCTAGCAGGTTGGCGTCTCTAAGCTCGACCGAGTCCGGGTCTGTTGGGGCACGGCTCCCCGGTTCTAGAGACGGGAGCGGGGCACAGGGACTATGAGGGCCCGAAAAAAGAGAAAACTCACTGTTCAGCGGGCTGCTGCCTGCTGCGCTGCTGATGGAGTCTGCGGTGTCCAGGTGAGGGAGCCCCGCAGGTGACACCGGGGCACTGGATGGGCCACGTACGGCGATAGGAAGCGGGCTGCCAGCTCTGCTACTGTCGCTGCCGCCAGTCGCCTCTCCTGCTCCCCCACCATTGTTTCCCGCCAAACGCGTCTGCTGACCTTTAGCCATGTCTGCACACTCCTGATCAGGCGTACCTCTGTTGAGGGGTTAATAGTGAGCAGGTCTGTCTGTCTGTGTGTATGTATCTTTCTCTCTCTTTTCTATCTGCTGGCCAGCAAATCTTCATCTCTGTCCACTATCCTTTCACAGATAAACTAGTTCACTATTCCCCACCAACACACACACAGCATGACCAGCTACTTACCTGCAGAGACCAAACCAGAGCAGAGGGTGTGCTGGGTTTATATAGGATGCTGCTAATTACTGCCAGGTGAGGCAAAGCTGTAGCCAAACCTAGTGTGTTTATGTTCCTGTGTATAATTTGTTAATATGTATATAGATTCTAAGCTCCTTTTTATTTTTAAAGGAGACATGCTTTGTTGCTTTGTTTCATGTGGTTTAATGTATGATTTATATGTAATATTTCTGTTTAAAAACCAGATGTATATTCC
Organism: Gastrophryne carolinensis; assembly: GCA_027917425.1. Lineage (NCBI taxonomy): Eukaryota > Metazoa > Chordata > Amphibia > Anura > Microhylidae > Gastrophryne > Gastrophryne carolinensis. The sequence goes on along the minus strand of CM051243.1, from coordinate 130,575,974 downwards.
TTTAAGAATAAAGGGCTGTTGGAAACTGGTAATTGGTAGATAAGTGCACCTGTATATAGGTGGAGGGATTTTCAGTTCAGTTCAGTCAGGATGAGCTGAGAGCTGGGGTGCTACTTGGTCCTACGGTAGCTATAACTTAACCCCTTATTTTCATGAATTTTGTTTTTCGTTCATTTGTTTTCTGTTTTTGCTCAAAATAAACCTAAGCCTATTTTTGCCAAGACTTGAGTGAGGACTGTTTTTACCGGCAACGACTCCCACGCCCCAACATATGGTGTCAGAAGTGGGGTGCTTGCTGTCTGCACTGGACTCATAAGCGCAGCTGTCAAACTCAGTCCATGGCCGGAAGAGGTCATGCCAGGAGATTTATAACAACTTCTTCTCCAAGGCGATCTCAGCGAACCAAGGGATCTATACAACCACCCAGACCTGCAGAAAGACGCCAACCAGTGGTCCCTAAATCCAAAATGGAAGGCACCCAGATTGAAGAATCTAAAGCTAAGATTCCAGAGGAGGGCGCTGCAGCTGGGAGCGGTACGGATCCACCGGTGAGTGTAACTACTCCAAAAAATATAGAGGAACTCCTTGTGTGGTTGGTTCACCGCCAAGAGCTAAGTGACCAGCGTAGAAAAGAGGAGGAAAAGTATGCTTATGAGCGTGAGCAATGGAGGAGAGAAAAAGAGGAGGAGCAGCGTAAAATTGAGCTGCAGCAACAAGAAAAGGAAAGGGTAAGGAGAGATGAACAGTTCTTACAGGTGCTGCAAGCCATGCAGCGCAATATACCTCCTACTACAAATTTAAAGCTTACTAAGCTATCAGAGACTGATGATATAGAGTCATTTCTTAAAGTGTTTGAAAGAGTGGCTCAAGCAAATAAGTGGCCTGAGGATCAGTGGGTTCTTCATCTTGCACCATTCCTCACCAGCAACGCTTTGCAGGCCTATAGCCAAATGCGCACTGAGGATGCAGGAAACTACCAAAAAGTTAAAGCTGCAATTCTGAGACGCTACAATATACATGGAGAGACATTTCGCCAAAAATTCCGGACCTACAGATACCAGGACAGGGAAGGGCCAAGAGAGGCCTACACCCAGCTGACGGAATTGTGCACCAAGTGGATGGCTCCGGAGGGCAAGACGGTTCAACAGGTGATGGAGACTATCATTATGGAGCAACTCTTGGATGTTCTACCTGCACCTATGCAAATCTGGGTCAAGGAACATCAGCCTGATGATGGTGAGCAAGCAGTGACACTCGCTGAAAACTTTTTGCTTGCAAGGAAAGGACTGATCCAGAAACCAAGTGTGGTAAGACCTATTCCTTTTACTACTGTTACTGATAAGCAAAGGGCTGAGACTGTTAAGTATAAAGGCCAGCATAAGGAGATTACTTGTTTTTCCTGTGGTAAAACTGGACATTATGCTAAGGACTGTGTCATGGTAACCAGTAGAAAAGTAAAAGGATCTGCAAATTGTGCGGGACTTGTGAAAGAATATTTGCAGCCTGTTACTGTGAACTCCCAAATGGTGACTGCTTTAATTGATACTGGGAGTCAGCAGTCTCTGATTAGATCAGACTTGGTGGACTCTGCTAATATAACAGGTCATTTGCTATTGACATGTGTGCATGGTGATAAAAAGGTGTACCCTAAGGCTATTATACCTGTGCAAATAGATGATATGCAAGTGTCAGTAGAAATGGGGGTAGTACCTACGCTGCCATATTCTGTAGTCTTGGGTCAGGACATACCTGGATTCGGTACTATGATCAAAAATAGCAGTTTGATTTCGGCAATAACAACTAGGTCACAAGTTAAAACACTATCTACTGTACAACCTCTAGGTGATGTGTTTCCATTTGATGGTGATGTATTCGATGGTAATGGTAAAAGTCATCTTTCTAAGAGAGGAAAGCGACTTGCCCGTGAAAAATGGCGGTCTGAACATTGTCTCTTGGAAAAAGGACCTAATCAACCTTTAAATTGGGAGGATATGTCTGTTAAACAAAGACAAGATAACACCCTTGCCTTACCGTTCTCTCAGGTGAAAGAGGACACAGAAGAACCCAAACAGTATCCCTATTACACATTAAAAAATAAGATCCTGTATAGGGTTTGCCAGCACCCACAAACAGCAGAGCAAGTGTGGCAAATTGTGGTACCCTCTGAGTACAGAGAGTCAATTATGAATATTGCTCACAGTATTCCACTCTCTGGACATTTGGGTAGAAATAAAACTCTGTCAAGAATACTGAACCGGTTCTTTTGGCCTAAAATACATGCAGATGTGGCAATGTTTTGTGAATCATGTCCAGAATGCCAATATATTGCTCCAGGTGACAAAAAATGTAAATTGTTTCCCATCCCCGTGGTTGATACCCCTTTTGAAAGGATAGCTTTGGATATCATTGGTCCTCTTGAAAAAAGTAAAAAAGGTAACCAATATGTTCTTGTACTAAGTGATTATATGACCCGGTATCCAGAGGCTATCCCTTTAAGAACTATCACCACAAAAAGAATTGCAGAAGAACTGATTAAGTTCTTTAGTCAGATGGGTATTCCTCATACAATTCTCACAGACCAAGGTTCAAACTTTCAGTCCAGTTTAATGAAGCAAATCCATCAGCTCCTTGGTATTGAGGCTGTGAGGACCACCCCTTATCACCCCCAAACTGATGGCTTGGTGGAACGTTTTAACCAAACTCTTAAAAAGATGCTGTGTAAATTTGTGGTACAGTATCCAAAGCAATGGGATGAACTGCTTCCATATGTGTTATTTGCATACAGGGAGGTTCCACAAGCAGCCACTGGCTTCTCTCCATTTGAGTTACTCTATGGGAGAAGACCAAGAGGACCACTGGATGTAATAAAGGAACAATGGGAAGAACCTAGCCCAAACCAAAAAAACTTGGTGGATTATGTAGTTTCTATGCGGGACAGACTGGCGGAATTAGCTGATTTTGTGAAAATCAACGTTTCAGAGGCACAGTCACGCATGAAACGCTGGTATGACAAATCTGCCAAGCAAAAATATTTTTTGCCAGGTGATAAGGTTTTGCTGTTACTGCCAACCTCTGATAACAAATTGCTAGCAAAATGGCAGGGACCATTTGAAGTCTTACGCCAAACTGGTCCTGTAGACTATGAGATTTCTATGCCAGGCAGAATTCAAAAGAAGAAAATTTTCCATGCCAATCTGCTTAAAAAATGGGTTGATGGACCAAATGTGGCCTGTACTATCCTGTCAGAATGTCACCCAAATATACTCGAGCAGGCCTACTCTGTATTGTCTCCTAGTTCTTCACAAATTTCTAAGATTAAAAGAGGTGGAGAACTTTCTGAAAAACAAAATAGAGATGTAGATCTATTAATTCAGAAATATAAACACACATTTGTTACTACACCAGGGCATACTAACTTAGTCCAGCATGTCATTGACACTGGTGATGTAAAACCAATACGCCAAAAACCCTACAGAGTACCAGAAAAACTCAAACCAGTGATAGACATAGAGATCCAAAACATGCTAAAATTAGGAGTCATTGAGCCATCTTCTAGCCCCTGGTGTTCTCCCATTGTGATTGTACCCAAGAAAAATGGAGAAATGAGATTTTGTATTGATTTTAGAAAACTCAATCAGATCTCTAAATTTGATACTTACCCTATGCCCCATATAGAAGACTTGATCACTAGGCTGGGTGATGCCCAATACATTTCCACATTTGATCTGACTAAAGGCTATTGGCAAATACCACTTGCAGAAGATTCCCGTGAAAAAACAGCTTTTGCCACCCTACAAGGTTTGTTTCAGTTCACACGTATGCCTTTTGGTTTACACAATGCCCCTGCTACATTTCAGAGGTTAATAGATACAGTCATAAAACCACATAGCTCATACTGTGCGGCGTATCTGGACGATGTCATTGTCTTTAGTTCTGATTGGAAGTCTCATCTGTTGCATTTAGGCAATGTAATCTCTGCCATAGCAAAAGCCGGGCTGACAATCAATCCCACAAAATGTACAATAGCTCAGAGAGAAACATCTTATCTTGGCTATGTTATAGGTGGTGGGAAAATTAAACCAGAAATGTCCAAGGTCGCAGCAGTGATGGATGCCCCAATCCCAAAAACAAAAAAAGAGGTAAGATCATTTTTAGGACTGGCTGGCTATTACCGCCGATTTATTCCAAATTTTTCAAATTTGGCAGCTCCACTAAGTGATCTTACCAAGAAAACCAAGAGAAACCTTGTGGAATGGACTCCTGAATGTGAAAATTCATTTAATAAACTAAAAGAGAAGCTTTGTTCTGCTCCGGTATTAAGAAATTCAAACTTTTCTCTGCCATTTCTAGTCCAGGTGGATGCGTCAGAAAGAGGTATCGGAGCTGTTCTATGTCAGTTTCAGAATGGAGAGGAACACCCAATTTTGTACATTAGTAGAAAATTGTTTCCCAGAGAGGAGAAATATTCTACTATAGAAAAAGAATGTTTAGCTATCAAGTGGGCCGTAGAGTCTTTACGTTATTATCTATTGGGGAAAGAATTTGTGTTAATCTCTGACCATCATCCTTTATTTTGGTTGAACACAATGAAAGGTAACAATGCCCGCCTGACAAGATGGTACTTAAGCCTACAACCATACAGATTCTTGGTCCAATACAAACCGGGAAGTCAGCATAAGAATGCAGATCACCTGTCCCGATTCGGTACCCAGGTCCAGGAGATGTGTTCTGTGGAAGGACAAGCTTCCACTTGAGTTGGGGGGTATGTTGAGGGGTTAATAGTGAGCAGGTCTGTCTGTCTGTGTGTATGTATCTTTCTCTCTCTTTTCTATCTGCTGGCCAGCAAATCTTCATCTCTGTCCACTATCCTTTCACAGATAAACTAGTTCACTATTCCCCACCAACACACACACAGCATGACCAGCTACTTACCTGCAGAGACCAAACCAGAGCAGAGGGTGTGCTGGGTTTATATAGGATGCTGCTAATTACTGCCAGGTGAGGCAAAGCTGTAGCCAAACCTAGTGTGTTTATGTTCCTGTGTATAATTTGTTAATATGTATATAGATTATAAGCTCCTTTTTATTTTTAAAGGAGACATGCTTTGTTGCTTTGTTTCATGTGGTTTAATGTATGATTTATATGTAATATTTCTGTTTAAAAACCAGATGTATATTCCTTTAAGAATAAAGGGCTGTTGGAAACTGGTAATTGGTAGATAAGTGCACCTGTATATAGGTGGAGGGATTTTCAGTTCAGTTCAGTCAGGATGAGCTGAGAGCTGGGGTGCTACTTGGTCCTACGGTAGCTATAACTTAACCCCTTATTTTCATGAATTTTGTTTTTCGTTCATTTGTTTTCTGTTTTTGCTCAAAATAAACCTAAGCCTATTTTTGCCAAGACTTGAGTGAGGACTGTTTTTACCGGCAACGACTCCCACGCCCCAACAACCTCCTTCGTCGCCGCTTCTGTCAGGGAACACTTGCTGGCTGGTTGCAGACCCGCTCGCGGGCTCTGTCTGTCGATCACCCGACTGGCGTAGCTGATCTTGTATGTCTTGGTCACACGCGCCATCTCTCTCCGCCATCTTTGTTGGACCCGCGCCACGCCGCGTACTATGTTGGTGCGTAGGCGCCGTCCTCCTCCTTCCCCCACCTCCGTTCTTGCCCATCGAGATGGTGCCAGCCTCCGCCGAGTCCTGAGGCACTGTCTGAGTCTCCTGGCACCGGATTAGACTTGGTAGCCGCCCTTTTGCCTGCCCGGGGTGCTGAGCTGATCTACAGTGCGACCATCTCTCTCCGCAGCCAGCCACGCCCCCCACTTTGTTACCCTTCTTTGAACACACTCCAGTTCTGATATGTCCTTTTTAAGCACAGGTGCCCAGAACTGTACACAGTACTCCATATGGGGTCTGACCAGTGACTTGTACAGGGGTAAAATGATGCTCTGGTCATGAGCACCTATGCCCCTCCTGATGCACCCCATGATCCTATTTGCTTTGGCAGCTGCTGCCTGGCATTGATTACTACAGTTGAGCTTATTGTTAACTAAAACCCCTATGTCCTTTTCCATTATTGTTTCACCAAGTGTTTCTTTATTTAGTATGTAATCATGACACATATTTATCCTTCCCATGTGCATAACCTTACATTTATCTGTGTTAAACGTCATTTGCCATTGTACTGCCCATGCTTCCAATTTATCTAAATCTGTTTGTAGCTGCCTGTTCTCTATTGTTTTAATTACTTTACACAGCTTAGTATCATCTGCAAAGATTGAGACTTTACTGTTCAATCAGTACCCAATGATAGATATATATATATATATATATATATATATATATATATATATATATATATATATATATATTTATTATGAATTGGCCCCAGAACTGACCCTTGTGGTACTCCACTAGCAACGGTGACCCAATCTGAGTGTGTACCATTTATAACCACCCTCTGCTTCCTATCATTAAGCCATTTTCTCACCCATCTGCACACGTTTTCCCCCAGTCCCAGCATTCTCATGTTTTGTACCAGCCTTTTATGTGGCACAGTATCAAATGGTTTAGAAATGTCAAGATATATGATATCCAATGACTCTCCCTGATCCAATCTTGAACTTACCTCCTCATAAAAGCTGATTAGGTTTGTCTGGCAGGCGTGATTCCTCATAAATTCATGCTGATATGGAGTAATATGGTCATTTTCCCCAAGATGCTTCAGGATAGTATCCCTTAAGAAACCTTCAAACAGCTTGCCAACCACAGATGTTAAGCTTACCAGTCTGTAGTTCCTAAGTCCCCCCCCCCCAGATCCATTTTTGAATATTGGCACCACATTTGCCAAGCACCAATCCCTCGGAACAGCCCCTGTAGTTATTGAATCCACATATATTAGAATTAACAGCTTGCCTTTTACTATAACTCCCCTTAAAACACGAGGATGTATGTCATCTGTTGATTTATCGATTTTTATTTCCTTGAAATGGCACTGAACTTCTTCCTTGGATAGACCAGTGACATTTAATAGAGGGTTTTCGGTTATTCCCCTGCATTTCACTTGGCATGTCACATTCTTTTGTGAATATAGAAGCAAAGAAGTTGTTTAGTAAATCTGCTTTCTCCTCATTCCCCTCTATAGGCGTCCCCTCCTTGCTTTTCAGGAGTCCCACACCCTCAGGTTTGTACCATTTTATGGTTTATGTAGCTAAATAATAATTTGGGGTTAGTTTTACTCTTTCGCGATCAGTCTTTCTGTCTCCAGCTTAGCTGCCCTTATCTGTTGTTTACATTGTTTATTTTCTTCTTTAGTATAATCAGTTTTATTGGTTTCAAAGGATACAATACAGCTGAGGGGAAGTACAGGTGGTCGATACAGAGGGATACAGGGGGAAACAAGGAGGGTAAATTTCCATCAAACATATAATATTCAGGTTAAGGTAACAACAGTCTTGGCATTCACATTTGAACTATCTATGGAGGCAAAAATAACATTGGTGTGCTCACTTCCACACAGGATCAATGCCCCACGCCACCGCCAAAGGAGGCGGCCAGGGTGCAGTAATCCAGCGTTTCAGGATGCGGATCCACCTTCAAGACTACAGATTACGACAAAACTGATGGTTTGGGCACGATAAGGATAAAACCAAGGTTAGGGGCAGTGGGGTAGGGGCGAGGAAATTGGGGGAGGTAAGGACACAGGTGAGGTACGGGCGGGCCGGGTAGGGGAGGCCAGTGACTGTATTAATAAGGGATCCAAGGAGCCGCCCCGGATGGGCATGCGCGCACTCTCACTCTGCGCCAGTGAGGCTACTAGGCGTCGGGGACCCAGGCCGCCCACCCCCCCGGACACCAGAGTGGAGCCAGGCCGGGAGGTGGGTGTCCCGGTACACCAGCCAGCACGTCCAGGTCAATGAAAACTGCTCTGTGGATTCTCCATGGTCTGCGATAATCTCTTCCGTGCCACGGATCCCCTCTAGTTCTTGGACCCAGTCCATTAGTGTAGGAGGGACCTGCGATTTCCATTTTCTGGGGATAATGGCTCTCATGGCTGATATGAAGTGTCTTAGGATGCCCTTTTTTATCCCAGAAACCGGTCCGGGAATAAGGGAGAGGAGAGCCACCTGTGGTGTATTTTTTATCTTGGTTCCAGTAACTTCCTCATAAATCGAGAAAATCTGGTCCCATAGCGCTTTAATAGGTGGGCAGCTCCACCAAATGTGAGTCATGTTACCAGTCTCCCTCTGACATCTCCAGCATTCATCCGACCGCTCTGCAGCAAACCGATGAATGTCGGCCGGGCACTTATACCATCTGGCGAGTACCTTGTAGCTCCTCTCCTGGGCGGAGCCCGCCAGCGATATGCCCTTAGTGCATAAGAACATTTTTGTGAGATCGTTAGCCGAGAATTTGGTTCCCAGCTCTTTTTCCCATCTGACTATGAATTTCGGGGGGGATGATTGAGTTTTCTTGTTAAGAAGTGAGTAAAGAAATGATATCACTCGAGTTGGTGGTTCTTTTCCGCTGACTAGGGACTCTAACTCTGTGGGGGGGTCCCGGGACACTTCCAGTAAATTGTTGGCCTTTATGAATGTAAGTAGCTGCCCATGGAGGAGCCACGATAAATACCTGCCCCCCGCACCTCCCCTCAAGTCCGCCAACGAGGGAACTCCACCAGATTCCACCACTTGGCCTAATGATGTATTGTCAGGGGCGTTCCAGATGAGGAAGCTCTTGGCCTGCATTCCTGGTTCAAATGCCGGGTTGTCGAACAAAGGGGTGAGAGGGCCGGGTCTGCGCACCAATCCAAACTTACTTTGCAATGGATCCCAGGTCTCTAAAAAGTGCCTTGCCAGGAAGGGTGTGAGCTCCCTCTGGGGCCCGGTGAGGGGGGCCGCCCATGCTAGCGCGGTGAGGTTGAAAGGGGACAAGGATAGCTCGAGCTGCACCCACAATTTGTCCCCCCCCCCCTGCGCCTCCAGTCCACCATCCGCTGCAGCAATGCGGCCGTGTGGTAGAGTTTCAGATCTGGGAGACCCGCACCACCCTCCCCCCTGCCCCTAGATAGAGTGGAGAGTCTTATTCTCGGCCTGGTGACCCCCTAAACAAATTTGGAGAATGCCGACTTCAGTTTACAAAAGAACCTATGAGGTATTCTTATTGGGACCGCCTGGAAGATATATAGGAGTTTTGGTAGAACGTCCATCTTTAAACTGTTAATTCTCCTGAACCACGAGATTGGCCTCCTTGAGTATGAGTCCAGGTCTGCCAATATTCTGGTGAGGAGCGGGACATAGTTAAGCTCGTATAATTTAGATAGGTCAGCGGGGATTTGCACCCCCAGGTATGTGATAGCATCCGACCTCCACTTAAAGGGGAAATTACTCGCCAGATGCTTAACCTCCCGGTCTGGGAGAGAAATGTTGAGGGCTTCCGATTTAGAGTAGTTAACTTTAAAGTTGCTCACCCGACCAAAACGCTGGAATTCACTCAGAACCAAGGGGAAGGAGATATGCGCAGATGTTAAGTGTAGCAGCAGATCATCTGCGAACAAGGAGGTTTTGTATTGGCGGCCCGCTACTTGGATCCCCTTAATGTCGGGGTTATCCCGAATGGCTATGGCTAAGTGCTCCATGGTAAGAACGTAAAGCAGGGGAGACAGCGGGCATCCCTGGCGTGTGCCGTTACTGATGGTGAAGGGCGTTGAGAGAAGTCCGTTGGCCCTAACCCTGGCCGAGGGGGAGGCGTATAGTGCGAGGATTTTGGAGAGGAGGACAGGACCAACACCAATCTGACTGAGGGTAGCCCTCATAAACTCTCAGTCCACTCTGTCGAATGCCTTCTCCGCATCACATGAGAGAAGGCACGCGGGTTCGCCGGCATTGCTAGCATGCAAAATTAGGTCAAGGAGCTTGTTGGTGTTGTCCCTGGCCTCCCGCCCCGGGACAAACCCCACCTGGTCTAAGTGGATCAACTCCGGGAGGAGAGGCTGTAACCTCATTGCGATAATCTTAGCGTAAAGTTTGAGATCAATATTGATCAAGGAAATCGGCCTGTAATTCCCACATAAAGTGGCATCCTTACCCGGTTTGGGGATGACCGCAATCGTCGCCTCAAGTGTCTGTTTAGGGAAGAGGCAATGCTCCCCTATGGCGTTAAAGGTTTTTGTTAATAAGGGAGTTAAACGTAATCTGAAGTGCTTGTAAAATTTAGGCGAATAGCCGTCTGGTCCCGGACTTTTGCCCGCTGGAGACTCCTTAATAGCTCTGGCTACCTCCTGTTCCGAAAAGGGTCTTTCCAGGGCCTCCACGTCCCCCTCAGAAATAGTGGGCAACGGGGTGCTCTCTATGTAAGCCGCTATCTCTTATTTTCTTCTTTATAGTTAACGCTTCCGCTGTCCCTTCCTGCTTGAAACGTTTAAATGCTTTTTTTTTTTTTTTTTTTTTTTTTTTTATTGCCTTTTTGTTTAGCCACATCGGTTTACATGTGTGTCTAACAGTTTTATTCCTGTAAGGCAGTGGTACTCAACTGGCGGACCTCGCCTTTTTTAGTTTTGCCTTCGGGAATCTATAGCGACCTCCACCCAGTGCACATATTTCTAACTATCCACCCCCCGTGACAGCCCTCCGTCCGGACCTTCACCTCTTGCCGGATGCTTGTATATGGAACTTTACGAAAAGTGGTTGAGTACCCCTGCTGTAAGGTATATATCTATCACAATGAAAATTAAGGATTTCTTTGAAAGTATCCGATTTAGTGTGCATGCTTTTGTTTTTAAGGACGTTTTCCCAGTCAATGCTGTTTAGGGCATCTCTAAGCTGTTCCAACTTTGCATTTTTGAAGTTCCACGCTTTTGTTGCTTTTTGTGGCTGATAAGGCACCCTAGTGACTTCTAAGTGGAAATGAACAATATTATGATCACTGTTTCCAAGGTGTCCCCCAACCTGTACCTTTATTATTTTGTCTGGTACATTGATTAGTATTAGGTCCACCATGGCTCTCCCCCTTGTTGTAGCTTGTACTTGTTGGGAAAGGTAGCCATGTTTTGTTCTAGATAAAAAAAACTGTTAATTTTATGAGAACCACATGTTTCAGGGTCACAGTCTATATATGGGTAATTAAAGTCCCCCATAATACCTAGCTCATTTAGTTTGGCGGCTATATCTATTTGCCTTAGCATCATATTTTCTGTGGATTCAGATATATCTGGAGGTTTGTAGCAGACTCCACCCCCTTTGTGTTTTTTACAGTCCCTCCTAAACACTTAGTAGCCCTGTAGATGTACTGCCCAGTCATAGCTTTCATCCAGCCAGGTCTCTGTTACTCCCAGGTATCTGTCTCTGTCATATTGTTCTTCTGTTATCAGTTCTAGTTCATCCAGTTTATTAGTCAAGCTTCTAGCATTTGTAAGCATGCATTTCAAAAGATTATGATTTTGATAATGGGAGTTTTGTTGGGAGGTGCCTGTTCAAGGCTAGCCTCCCTGTAACTCTTACCCCTACCCCGCCTTCTAACTGTTATCCAGCTAGCTGCCTCATTTTCCTGTTTCGTTTCCCCTCATACTAACACCCTGCCCCTCCCCTGACCCAGAGAGTGCCAGCTCAGTGAGATCCAGACTCTTTTGCATGACAACAATGTCTTTCAGTGTTGCCAATTGCTTCTGAAATATAATAGCTGCTTTCTCAATTTTTTGTGCCCCTCAATTAAGCATTGTATGCAACTAGCTTTGTAATATTCTGCAAGGTCTGGGACCCTAAGACTGCCTCTGTTTTTGTCCATAATTTTTTTTAAAGCTTAATCGTGGGTTTTTATACTCCCAAATGCATTATACAATTAACCCTTCTAAATAATCAGCTATTTGATTTTCTCCCCTGGGCCTCTGATCTTCAGGAGGGAGCCTGGAATAGCCCCCCCCCCCCCCCCACGCCATCTGAAAGGGAAAAAAAAAAACACAAACTCACCTGACAGCCGATCGCTCTCCCCGGGTCTTCTCTTCACCTCCGACCCCCCCCCCCCCCCCCCTTGACTTACCACTCTTCGGGTGAGGACCCAGCAACAGGCCCTCACCATCCTCTTCGGCTGGCACTGACCCCGCCCCTAGCCCCGCCCACTTGTGGGAGGAGCGGGATGACGCCATCCGCTCTTGGTATACCGGCACCCTGGCTCCGACTGTCACTTGTCGGTAGCGATCGGAGCAGGGAGGGTGGGAGGCAGGGAGGCTCTGATCTGAGCCCCTGGGGGCTCGGATGGCTCCAGGAGAACCCCTGGAATAGCTCCCCCTACCCCCCGCGGGGCGCGGACGCTGCAAAGTGTAAAAAAAAAAAAAAAAAACGACATTTACTCACCTGCGGACGCCAGGCGGTTCTCCTCTTCATCGGGTGGGCCTCCGATCGCCCCCCCCCCCCCCCCGAGCTCTTCCGTGGTAAGGAGAGGGCGAGAAATCGCCCTTCCCCTCACTTCCTGGGTCGCGGCTGCTAGCCCTGCGGGCCGGGTGAGGTTCCTATGACATAGCCAGGCAGACGGCTTCTCTCACCTGACACAATCAGTCTTGCCGGGTGCTCCAAGGAGAGAGGTTGGAGGTGGGGAGAGGGCTGTAATCCCGCGCCCCCCCAGCCTCCCTCCTACGGGCACCCAGGGGTCCTCCTCTGTCCCCCGGCAATCCCCAATGACAGCACCCAGCAGCTGTCATTGGGGATCGCCGGGGGACAGAGGGGGATCGGAGGTAAGTAAAGAAAAAAAAAATAAAATTTTCTTGTGTGTTTATTTCTACATTTAACCCTTTTTGAACTGGTAAGGGATCCATGAGATCCCTATACCAGTTCACAAGGCTGGGGGCTGGCAAGTCACCTGCGGCTAGCGGGGGATTGCCATTAACCCCCGGCTCCCGAATTACCTGCCTCCCCGGGGGGGGGGGGGGGGGCAGAAGGGCCCGGGGCAAATAGCCAGCAGGGTGAGGGGCCACCAAAGATTGTGCTCTACAAGCCCTGCATAGCTTGTCCCGGGCTGGTTATGCTGGGTAGGAGTGACCCCCATGTCATTTTGGGGGGGATTTTTAGGGGTTTTAACCCTTTAAGTTTCCCAATAAAATGGTATCCCCCTCCCCTGGGCTTTTAGGAGGCAGGGCGGGGGGGAGGGACCAAAGCTGGCCCCTGAGAAAGGGACCACCATTTTTATTTAACCCCTTATAGTGTGGATAATAGTTATATTGTATTTGTAAATGTTATAAAGTGCTCTTTCCAGTTTGGGGGTCTCCTGGGCAACTACGGGGGCTACCAATACATATGTGGTATAGTTGTAATTGAGAGAAATGGGGCTTTCACATGTAATATGGTTTTGTTTAATAAAACATGCTTTTTTTTTTTTTTTTTTTTTTTTTTTTTTTTTAACCCTTTCGCTGCCAGCCTACCTGGAGTTTGTCACGCTTGGTGCCAGACCATTTTGCACTATTTTGCGCTCCCCATGTTCAAATGTGATTTTTGAAGGGATTTCCAGGGATTTCCCAGGAAAATTATATGATGTTTTTTTCATCAGAGTCTGGGCTTTAACATGAAATGTCTTGTTTGTAATTTTGTAGGTGTATTCTCAATACTTTTGGGTGAAATATGTGCAAAAAAATAAAAAAAAAAAAATCTATTTTTTGCAATTTGTAGTGTTTTTTTGTAATAAAAAATGTAAGTTTGTCAATAAAATCTTATTGCATGTGAAACCCCAATTAATTCCGGTCACAGCGATACCACATATGTATAAGTAGACACCCTTTCCTGCCCAGGAGACTCCCCCAAACTGAAACAGCGCTTTAGGAGATTTTCAGATAAAATACAACTATGCACCGCGCTAAGCGCACCTTGCGGTCTTTCCAGAAAAAGAACCCTTTAAATTTGAAATACCCCCCAAAAACTATATATTCTCTGGAAGTATACACCTCAGGCTTTCTAGGCGTACCAGGTTTGTTGACATGGGCGCAATTTTCTGGAAGTAATCCCCCAATCAATTCTTTGGTTGCACAGAGTTTCCCTAAAAAAGAATAAAAAAGAAGAATCAAAGCCACATTTTCCTAAAAAAAACTATATGCAAACAGAAAAAAACAAGTAAAATCTGAAAAAGCAACAACCCCCGAACAGAACAATACCCAACATGCATAGGTACTGTCAAGGGAAGAGTTGCCAAACACCCCAAAGTAAAGCATGCGCATAACGGTAATTTTGCTTAAAAATTTCAGCTCTGCAGACAAAGTGCGCACCTTGCGATTTTTCAACCAAAACAACCCTTTAAATTTAGAATATCCCCACAAACCATATATTCCCTGAAAGTACACATGTTAAGCTTTCTAAGAGTACTGAGCTTGTTGTAGTGGGCTCATCTTTCTGGAAGTAATCCATTGAAGAATTCTTAGGTTGCACAGGGTTTCCCTAAAAACAATTATAAAAAAGCAGAATAAAAACCATGTTTTCCTAAAATATCAATATGCAAACAAGAAAAAACAAGCTAAATCTGAAAGCGCAAGGTCCCCCGAGCAGAACAATACCCAACATGCATAGGTACTATTAACCCTTTTAATTGTCAGCCTACTTGAAGTTTTGTCACCCTCTGTTGACAGGTCATTTTTCCCCATTTTGCGGCATGGTTAACCATGATTTTTGCTGGAATTTCCAGAAAAATTATATACATTACATATACATTTTTTGCAGCAGAGTTTAGGCTTTAACATGAAATGTCTTGTTTGTAATATTCTTGGTGTGCCACACACCCCGCTTCACTTCTTAAATATTCATCACTTCATGGGTCAATCCACCGCAGGTGACGTAGTGCAGAGAGGAAGTCTTGTAACGAGCCCCCTCCCGGCCCACATACACCTGGTACCTCCCTTCAATCACCAGTATTTTTTCTCTCTGCTTGCTGACAAGTCAGAAGTTGGAAGTCTCCTGCTTACAGGTAGGCCGGGGTATTCTTACCCCGCCACCCCCCTTTTGGTCTATTTCTGCCCGGTTTGAGTTTGTATACCTTTATGGTGAAATAGGAAGCCTCCCAGCCTTGGCTGCTCACCGGGCAAATGGTAGATGGCACTTTAAGTGCCTAGGAGCTTATCTCCTACCGCTCGACCTCATGCGTGGGGCAATGCGACGAACCGGCATGGTAATCCGGAAATGGGATGCCCCTGTCCCGAGGGTCCCCGTAGCCCCTTTCTCTCCTGTTGGGGGGGGGTGGTGAGGGTGTGCTTCAGTATGTGTGTTTCACTGTATCACTGCATGTTAACATATATGTCATGTTTATACATTCACTGTAGCATGTGTATATTTTGGGTCTGCTTTAGGGCAGCTTGCGCTGGGTATGGGCTGGCCGCCTCTCTGGCAGTTGGTTGCTTGTGGCCCCCTCCCCCCTCTCCCCTCTCCTCGCCTGGCATTCATTGAGCTTTGTCAGCACATGCGGTTTTTACCCTCCCCCCTCCGCTGCCTGGACGCGCGTGCTGGATCAGCTGTAAAGTGTTCCAGCTGATCAGCGTAGGGGGGGGGGGGGCCCGCTGACGCGGCGCCGGGGGCGCGGCGCCGGCGTCTGCGGCGGGCCCAGCGTCCCAGCTTCCTTCAAAACAGGAAGGCACGTGGGCGCACGGCCGCACTTTGTCTTCTGCCGGCTCATGGCTGCTGGCTGCAGGCTTACCGGCTGATTGCGGTACAGGTAAGCGGCCCCTCCCGTTGGGGCCGTTAAATGGGAGATATTGTTTAATAATACAGTGAGAAATCACTATTATCAAGGGGGCGTCATTTAAGGGCACTTGGTGCCATACTTATATGGTATACACATGTGAAGGATCTGATGGTTGTTTTCTTGCCTTGCAGATCCTGGGATCCCTGCTTATGCTAGCCCTCCGGCTCTATGTGCCTGGCTAATTATTGGGATTGATTTGAATGTTTATATACATAGACTATAAATATATATATATATATATATATATATATATATATATATATATATATATATATATATATATATATATATATATATATATATATATATATATAGAAACTATATATATATATATATATATATATATATATTAAAGGGGACCTAAACTTAAAAAAAAAAAAAAAAAAAAAAAAAAATAAATCCTCCCTTCCGGGACATTGCTAAAATAAAGGGGGCATCCCGGGTCGGCTTATGCCTTAAAAGTCCCATTATTGCGAATACCATAAATCACCATATGGAGGCTTCCGTAGATTCCGGAAACGGTTCTGCTGTTCCGTTTGGGGGGTGCGTAGGTTGTGGGGTTCCACTCCCAGCTGATGATATCTTTATTTGCATCCCTTGTGCAAAACAGACTATTGCGCGCCAGTCCGTTGCTTCGGCTGCGGTGCCATCGCATCCTTCATCATCTCCTACCTCTCCATCCCTATTCCGGACCCCGCATGACACTGTCAAAAGGGGGGGTTCGCATTCCGAGGCAGCAGCACAGCCCTGCCCCCGGAAAATGATGCCCGTTAAAGCAGCGTTTAAAACCGCTACAAAACGAAGGCACCTGACTCCGGTACCTTCGGCTCCACAGGACCAGTTTTGTGAACCTGTGGAATGGTCCGATGGATCCCCTGACGAGGATGAACTCCCGTCGGAGTCAGATGAGCCGACAGGTCAGCATGTGGCTGATGAGATCGGCGATTGGTCAGAGGGGGTTGTTTTTGACACCCCCTCCATTCTGGCTCAAATGTTTAATATTTTGAGTTTAGATACGCCTGAGGCGGCCGCCCCGCCAAAGGGTCAGTTATTTAAAGAGCCTCAGCCGAGTTTGGTCTTTCCCAGACAGCACCACTTTGAGAGGGTGGTTCTTAAGGAATGGGAACATCCCACACGGTTATCTGGAATTCCTTCCAGTTGGGAAAAGCGTTATCCTTTTCCACCAGAATTGGTGAGGCTGTGGTCTGTCCCTCCGGACGTCGATGCCCCTGTACTAGGACTCTCCAGCTCGGCTATGGTACAATCTGCTGAGACCACTGTCCCCAAAGATGGGGAAGATCGCAGGATTGACCAATACGCTCGACATGGTTTTATCTATTCCGTGTCAGCATTGTGCCCTGTATGTGCTCCAACCCTTCTTCTATTGGCAATTAAGTCCCTAATTCAGGGGCTATATGAGGATCTTTATCCCGCTTGCAAACAGTTCACTGCACTTAAGCAGTGTGAATCTTTTGTGGCTTATGTCCTGGCCGCTCAGGACGATGCGCTGACTATGAGTAGCAAGGCGGCAGCTATGCTGGTGGCTATTCGCAGGTCAGTATGGCTGCGTCAGTGGTCAGCAGACACGGCTTCCAAAAAGGTACTCACAGCCCTCCCCTTTTTGGGGTTGCGTCTGTTTGGGGAGAAAATTGATTCAGTCGCAAAAGATGGTAAGATGCCACAACGCAAAAGGCCTTGTGGTCCCTTCAGGGGGACAAGTTCCGGCAGGCCTTCCTTTCAAAGGTTCGGAGCGGGAGAAGGTACGTCCTTTCCTGCTACCAGTGGCGCAGGTTGGACTCGGGGGAGGGGCCGTGGCCGGCCCACTCAGTCCTGGGGCACCAAGCCCAAGCCTGCTGATAAGCCCACTCAGCAATGAGGGGCTGCCCTCACCCGTGCGGGTGGGGGGACTATTGCGACACTTCTTCCATTGGAACCATGTGGTTCTAGGCAGATGGATCCAGGAGGTAGTGTCGACAGGTCACAACCTGGAATTCGAGTCTCACCCTCCCTCGCGGTCCATTCAGGGGTCGGTTCATCCCGGCCTGAACTCTCATCAAGACGCTGTGTGTCTTTCTTTTGCCCAAATTCGCACAAGAACACTTCAGCTATTTCTGCTAGCGTGTTGGGTCCAGCAACCTCTGTTGTTGGATCAGTCCTTCCAATTGTCCTCCCGTGTACGGCAGTTCCTCCTGTGGTGATTGGTCTCGACCAATCTTGTATAGGGCAGGTCTTTCCTGACCCTCCCTTGGAGAGGTGTCACCACGGACACCGGTCTGTCGGGATGGGACAGATTCTGGAAGGAGCTGCGGCTTCAGGGGCAGTGGAGGCCCCACTTACCCATCAGAGAAATGTCCCTGATCCAGACATGGGCAGTGTTCCATGTTCCCTGTCTCTCGGCGGTTTACATTCCAGTGGTGATGGAACAGGTAGCGGACCGGTTGAGCAAGTGCTCTCCCCGTCTGGAAGAATAAGCTCTCCATCCTCGGGTGGTTCTCTTATTGTGTCTCCAATGGGAGACTCCGGAGGTGGACCTGTGGGCCCCTCATCTCTATCTCAGGCTCCCGAGCTTCGTGTCTCTCTCCCGGGATCCTCTGGCTCTGACAGTGGACGTCAGGTCCCTGAACTGAGGAGCTCTGGGATTTCTATACCTGTTTCCTCCGTGGCCCTTGCTGGGCAGAATTCTTCAGAAGTTGGCTCTGGAAAGGGTGTACGCCGTTCTCATGGCCCCAAGGTGGCCAAAGCGATTAAGGTTCGCAGACATCGTTTGGCTGGCAGTGGACCAGTTCATTCTGCCTCTTCGGCCCGATCTGCTCACTCAGGGTCAATTGTGTTACCTCAATTTACCAGCGCTGGGTTTGATGGCCCGGCGGCTGAAACCTCCATCCTGAAGGAGGAGGGTCTTTCTGATTCAGTCATTAAGACTCTGATCAGTGCCCGGAAGAGGTCTTCTTCCGTCACCTACTATAGGACTTGGAAAGCCTATATCACTTGGTGTGAGATAAGATCTTTTCCTTGTAGGGTCCTTTCGGTCCCCAGGATTCTGGAGTTTTTACAATCAGGGCTGGACTCTGGTCTCCAGCTAAGTGCATTGAAAGGGCAGGTCTCTGCCTTATCTGTCTTTTTTCAGAAGCGTGTTGCGCTTAAACCTTTAGTTAAAACTTTTTTTCCAGGGGGTTACGCATGTGCGGCCTCCCAGGAAACCATTACTCCCTGTTTGGATTTTGAATTTGGTTTCTTTCGGCTCTTCAGGCTCCTCCTTTTGAGCCTTTGCAAGATATTGCTTTGTCTACCCTGACTCAGAAGATTGTCTTCTTGGTAGCGATCACTTCTGTCCGGCGTGTCTCAGAATTGGCGGCCTTAACTATCCAGGCGCCCTACTTCGAGAGGCATCGGGATAAAGTGGTCTTTCGGTTCAAGCCAGACTTTCTTCCTAAGGTTGTTTCTGCTTTTCATTTGAACCAAGATATTGTTCTTCCCTCCTTGTGTCCTAATCCTAAGAATGACAAAGAGAGGGTTTTGCATTGTTTGGATGTTGTACGCTGTGTTAAGTACTACTTGATTATCACGTCTCCTTTTCGTAGGACGGATTCCTTTTTTGTTGTGCCCCCATGGGCCTAAGAAGGGTTTGGCACCAGCCAAATCTGCCATTAGCAAGTGGATACGTCAGGCCGTTACTGCGGCCTATACTGCTAAGGGAAGAGTTCCCCCTTTTCGTATTACTGCTCATTCCACTCGCGCTGTTGGGGCGTCTTGGGCTTTTCAGCACCAAGCTTCTGTTGAACAGGTTTGTAAGGCCGCCACCTGGTCTTCTGTTCACACTTTTTCTAAGTTTTACAAAGTTGATGTGCGGGCCTCAGCGGATGCTGTTTTTGGCCGCAAAGTTCTGCAGACTGCAGTCATTTAAGTTATGCTTCACCTGCCTTGAGATGCCCATCCCTTGTGGACACTGATTTTGGATGTCCCATGAAGTGATGAATATTTAAGAAGTGAAGCAGGGTGTGTGGCACACCAAGAATAATACCATTTTGTGAGTACTCGCCTGAAAAATTGATATTGTTGGTGTGCCACACACCCCGCTTCACACCCGCCCTTTTTCGGTATTACCGAAGTCTTTATATGGTGAAGCCCTTTTTTATTTATATCAAAATTAATTTTGGAGGTTACTGGTGGAATACTGGTACCTTGTTTTACTGCTTTTTGAATATACTGGTGATTGAAGGGAGGTACCAGGTGTATGTGGGCCGGGAGGGGGCTCGTTACAAGACTTTCTCTCTGCACTACGTCACCTGCGGTGGATTGACCCATGAAGTGATGAATATTTAAGAAGTGAAGGCGGGGTGTGTGGCACACCAACAATATCCATTTTTCAGGTGAGTACTCACAAAATGGTATTTTTTCTACTGTTTTTTGAATATTTCTGCTTAAAAAAACAAAAAATATATATATTTTTTTAAACAATTGTTTCCTTTATTTAAATAAAACCTTTTTTTTTTTTTAAATGAAACCATATTGCATGTGATAGGCCCCATTTCTCCCGATTACAACGGTACCACATATGTATCGGTAGCCCCCCCATTCTTGCCCTGGAGACCCCCCAAACTGAAAAGAGCACTTTATTACATTTACAAATAAAATACAACTACTATCCACACTATAAACATAAGTGGTTAATTAAAAAAAAAATGACATAGGGTCCCCCCCTTTTTTGGGGGAAATTTTAAGGATTAGGGTTAGGCTAACCCTTAAAATAAAAAAATATACAAAAATAAAAATTTCCCCCCAAAAAAATGGGGACCCCCCCATGTCATTTTTTTTTATTTTTTTTTTTATAAAGGGTTAGGGTTAGCCTAACCTAACCCTTAAAATAAAAAAAAAAATGATGTAGGGTCCCCCTATACCCGTCATAACCAGCCCGGGACCAGCTATGGGGGCTTGTAGACACAGAGTGGGGGGACAGCTTTTGTGGCCCCCCACCCTGCAGCCTACGAGCCCACATACCCTGTGTGGGCCCGGGCTCTTCTGCCCCCCCCTGGGCTTTGGGGAGGCAGGTAATTGGGGGTGTGGGGGTTAATGGCAAGCCACCCGCTAGTTGCAGGTGGCTTGCCAGACCTCAGCCTTGTGAACTGGTATAAGGGGTCTCATGGACCCCTTACCAGTTCACAAAGGGTTAACATAAAAAAAAAAACACACACACACACACACACACACACACACACACACAAAAATGTCATTTATTTAAAAAAAAAAAAAAAAAAAAAAAAAAAAGTTTTTTTTTTTTACTTTACTTACCTCACCCGATTGTCAGCTCCTGTGGTGATCAGCTGTCAAATGCCTTGGTGATCGCTGGCCAGAGGAGGAGGGGGGGGGGCAGGGGATCAGAGCATCCCCTGCCCTCCACTGCTCTGCCCAGCGATCACCAGGGCATCTGACAACTCAGCCGAGGAGAGGCAGCAAGAGGCCCGGGAGTGACGTCAAAGGGGCGGGGCTTAACAACAAGATGGCGGCGCCCGTCGGGAGAGGAGGGGGAGAGCCCTTTCAGGCTCTCCCTGAAGCTGAAGAGGCTTGGGGGGGGGGGGGGCAATCGGAGGCCCCCCAAGTGAAGAGGAGACCCGGAGGGGAGGCAGCGCGACTGCAGGTAAGTAAATGTCATTATTTTTTTTTATTTTTTTTTACAGCTAGCAGCTGCTGCTGCCAAAATGGGGGGGGGGGGGGGTGGGGGGGGGGGGGGGGGCTATTCCGGGGGGGATCGGATGGCACCAAATTAAAGAGGAGACCCAGCCGGGTCAGGTGAGTATTTGTGATTTTTATTTTTTTTACTAGCAGGGGGGAAAGTCAAGCACGTAGATTCTACGTGCTTGGCACTTAAGTGGAGTAGAAGCAAGCACGTAGAAAACTACGTGCTTGGCACTGAAAGGGTTAATTATAGTTTTTATTGAGAAAAAAGCAGAGATAAACAGAATAGGACCACAGTCAGGACATTTTCCATACTGCACAAAAGGTCGTACAAAAGTGCCAACAATTAGCTAGTATACAGGAGAATGCGACCATCATATGAAGACAAAAATTATCCATGAAGAAAAAAGAACATTTCTCAGCATCATCAAAAGGAGAGCTTAGAGATGAAATGAAAGGTGTGAAGTAGAAGGAAAGAAAGGGGAAAGGGGGGAAGAAGAAAGATAAAAGGCTAAAAGGTGGGTTCCTATCGCGAGGAGAGACAAGGCCGGGTTCTAGGAGAACACATTTGAGACCCCCGGGATGAAAATGAGTAATCCAGCCTATCCAGGTGGATAGAAAGGGGGCAAAATCCCCCTTTATGGTGGCCGCCATTTTCTCGAACAGCATGGCCTCGTTAACCCGGGTGATAAGGCCACCCCGGGAAATGACTGGTTTCTTCCACGACTGGGCAATAATCAATTTGGCTGCCGAAGTAATGTCTTATGAGGTCAAACTGGGTTCTTGTGCAGTCTGGGGGTTTAAGATTAAGGAGGGACAGCTGGGGGGGTTAGGTCCAGCTTTAGTCTGGTGGCCTTATTAATAACATAGAGGACTTTGATCCAAAATTGTTTCACTACTCTGCACTCCCACCAGGTGTGTAAGAAGGTATCGGGGAACCCGCAGCCTCTGAAGCAATCCCGCGGATAGGAGGGGCAGAATTTGTGTATTCTTTCCAGAACGAGGTACCACCGGAGGAGGACCTTGCTGTTGACCTCCTGAGCACCAACATTTAGATATCCTGAGAAAGTGTGCCTCCAGACTGCCCTCCAGTCTCCATCAGATAGGGTCAGATTAAGGTTGTCGCTCCATTTTGCCACATGTTTCGGAGATCCCACCCCTTCCGATTCAGATAGCAGTTTATAGGCCAGCGCGATCACTCCCTTTACCCATAGGCTGTTCTAGACAGACTCTTTCAAATGTCGTGAGGGGAAGGAGTGGGGTGCCCGATTTACATTTAGACCTCCCATAGTGGTTTATTTGTAAGAAGTGGAGGAATTATTTCCCCTAATATTGTAAGAGGATCTCAATTCGGCAAAGGAGAACGAGCCTTGATGCGAAAAGAGATTCTGAATTCTGGTCAGATTTTAAACCTTCCACCACTCGAACACCGCAGGTTACGAAAAGCCCGGGACAAATTCCGGATTGCCGGAAAGGCGAGTAGTGGGCTATGCGGCGAGGCAAGGTTCCCCCGCTTCTTATTAGCCCTCCAAATTCTAAGTAAGTGATTAAGTACGGGATTGGAGATTTTCCTACAGATCGCAGGGAGGAGCCATAGCAAGTTTGATATAGAGATTGGGGAACAGTAGGACTCCTCAATGTCCACCCACAGAGGTCTGTCGCTTCCCCCGTGCAGGACTGTCAGTTGGGCAATTTGACAAACACTGTAGTAGCGTGCGAGATTAGGGACTCCCAAGCTGCCTTTCTGTTTGGCTCTGTAAAGCGTTCCACGATCTACTCGCGGTTTACACCACCTCCCAGATAAATTTGTTTAGGTCAGATTGGAGGTGTTTCAGAGCAGAGGCCGGGATGGAAATCAGCAGTACCCGGAAAAAAAAAAAAAAAAGTAATTTGGGGAGCCACTCCATTTTCACTGCAGCAGTCCTATTTAATATGCCTGGCCTGCCAATGAAAGTCAAAAAGGAGGCCTTGACAGTACTCAGAACTCCATCATGTAGGGAGATATTAAGGGCCCTGAGATTTGGCAGAATTAATTTACAGGCCGAAAGCCTCAAAAAAGAATCCAGGGTTTTAAAAAGGCTCGGGAGGGATATGACCTGGTCTTTGATCAGCAAACAGTCATATATTATGCTCGTATCCCTCCACCTTGATGCCTGCAATACCACTATTGGCCTGAATAAGTCTGGAGAGAGGCTCAATGGCTAAGGCAAAAAGGAGGGGGGGGGGGGGACAGTCCTGTCTTGTGCCCCTATCCAGAGTGAATTGGTCAGGAGTAATATCCCGAGTACCTGATGAACGCCTCCGGGTTGGCGTAAAAAGAGGAAATCCAATTCAAGAAAGACAGACCCAAGCCCCATTTTTTGAGGGTGACGTGCAAGTAGTCCCACGCCACGGTGTCGAACGCTTTTCGTACATTTAGCGCCAACAGCATGGTATGATAACCTTTCACCTTGGAGCGATATATTAGGTTGGCCATTTTCCTAATGTCACCTGCCTGAAGCTGAGGCATGAAACCCACCTGTTCCTTGGAAATAAGCACATTGATAAACCCGTTAAGCTGTGCGGTCAGTACCTTTGCCAGAATTTTAACATCAACATACAACAGGGAGATAGGCCTATAATTAGACCATACCGTGTCATCTGTATTAGGTTTGGGAATCATACTTACAGCTGCTGTGAGTGAGTCAGAACTCCAGGCGGCTCCTTCCCTCTGGACCTGGCTGCTTACCAACTTTTGAAGATGCTATGACCTCCTGTACATCATCAATCTCAAGGGGAACCAAGAGTGAGTGTACGACCGACACATGAGCGCCCGACCCCCCCCCCCCCCCAAAAAAAAAGAAAAAAAAAAAAAAAAAAAAAAAGCGCGTACATCAACATTAGACCAGAGTGTTTCTAACACTGTGGGAGACATAGAAAAAATTGCAATAGGGTAGGTGAAAACATGGAGCAGACATGCTTATTCAACTTTAAGCATTAATTATAACAAACGAACAATGTAACAAACTTTAAAGATGTGAAGGAAAGAGATGGGGACTCTTTTCCGCCACATCATATATGACCCCCATATCAAATAGATGGTAAACCCGGGGAACAATTCTTCCAGCCGCAGCCTAAGGAAGGTGAGGGGTAAGACCCCTAGAAGAAAAAAAACACAGGGTTACCTACCCCTCAGCTCTCCCCCGCCGCCTGCTTACCAGATCTGTGAATCAGCGCTGCCGATGATTTCCCAGGGATCGGGGAGCTTCTCCGTGGTTCATGCTTGTCCTTGGACGCTGGAGAAAAGGAGAGCACTCTCTTCTTTTGAGGAGGGGCTACCTGGGGAGCACTGGGAGGCTGAAGGTTCGCCGAAGCAAGCACCCGATCAAGTTTCTGAGGTGAGGAGGTCTCAAAGTGAGTGCCCTTGTAGGTGAAAGAAATCTTAAAGGGAAATCCCCACTTATATCTGATCCCATGGGATTGTAGGATTTGTAGAGCTGGTTTCATTGCACGTCTTCTCGCTATGGTTTGGGGTGCCAAGTCTGCATAAAGTTGGTATAAGAAGCTCTGAAATTTCAAGGTGTCCTGTCCGTGCGCCGCAGCCATAAGTTGTTCTTTAGTGTGAAAGAAATGCAGTTTGACAAGGACGTCTCTTGGGACCGTTGGCCCTTTTCTTCTGCAGGGCCCTATGTATTCTATCGAACTCCAGTCTCTCAATTGGAAGTGATGTAACAAGCTCCTGAAACAAAGCAGTAACTGTTGATTGCAGGTCCAAAACAGACTCCAGAACACCTCTGATCCTAATATTGGCTCTTCTGGATCTATTTTCGACATCCTCGAGCTTATGAAGTAATACCAGATCATCTCTCAGCTTGGACATATCGGTTTTCTGGGCCGTTGCTTGATGTTGTAGGTCCCCGACCCTTTGACCCAGCTCCATAATATCTGCAGAGAGGGTGTTGGTGATCTGTGTTGTGATACTCAGCGCCCACTTTTCTAGTGCTCTTTCCAGCATAGCTTTGTATCTGTCAAGGGGAGGAGGGTGGGACTTGGGAGGAGAGCCATGCAAAAACTCATCCATCCAGGATTCATCTTCTGGAAGGAGATCAGACTTATTATGAGGGCCTCTCTGGGAAGCGTTAGGATCTGATATTGTGAAGTGATCTGGCTGCGATGCTGGTGAAGAAAGCTGATTGGACATGACTCAGAAAGCTAGCGAGGTGTGCTAGGTGGGGGGGGGGGTGCTTCCACACCTGGGGCGGAGCTTGTCGGGCTGATCTTGGGATCAAAATGATCAGGTGGTAGAAGGGGTGTACTGGCCCTTTAAGAAGTGTGGTTCACCTGATGCTTTCAGCTGGGTGCGGGGGTGATCCTTTCCGCAGGCATCTTATTTGGCAGAGGGCTTGTGGTGTGGGGAGATGAGGCACAGCAGTATGGAAGGGCGGGTGAGCACTCTAGCCTCGCAAGCAGGACCGCAGCGTGAGGCAGAGAGCTTTTAAAATGGCGCCGGGCCGGCTTCACTTATCCCCCGCCGGGTCCTCCACTCACCAGCGCAGATCCGCCTGAAAGTCTCGGGGGGGGGGGGCAGGTCCCCTGATGGATGTGACCCTCTGGGGCTGAAAACTGCCGGGTCACGCAGGCGGAGGGGGTCGGTATGCCCTAAGGTCTACGAAGCTGTAGGCTCAAGCGTCCATTGCGGCTCTACGTGCATGCACACTTCCTAAAACAAATGTTTTATTCAAAATAAAGGAGACAAATTTCTAAAAAAAAATTTTTTTTTTTACGCATAAATACTTAAGACAGTAAAAAAAATTACAAACAAGACATTTCATGTTAAAGCCTAAACTAAAAATGTATATTTTTTCCCTAGAAATTCCTGCAAAAATCACAGTTAAACATGGTGCAAAATGGTGAAAAATGACCTGTCAGCAGAGGGTGACAAAATTTCAAGTAGGCTGGCAGTTAAAAGGTTAAAGGTACCTATGCATGTTGGGTATTGTTCTGCTCAGGGGAACCTTGCACTTTCAGATTTACCTTGTTTTTTTTTTTTTTTGATATTTTAGGAAAATATGTTTTTTTATTCTGCTTTTTTATAAATGTTTTAGGAAAACTCTGTGCAACCTAAGAATTCTTCCAGAAAGATGAAGCCACTACAAAAAGCTGTGTACGCCTAGAAAGCTTAACATGTGTACTTTTCAGGGAATATATGGTTTGTGGGGGGTTTCAAATGTAAAGGGTTGTTTTGGTAAAATAAGTGCAAGGGGCACACTTTGTCTGCAGAGCTGAAATTTTCAAGTAAAATTACCGTTAGAGCGTTAGAGCAGAGTAAAGCACATGCTTTACTTTAGGGTGCAACTCTTCCCTTGACAGTACTTATGTATGTTGGGTATTGTTCTGTTCGGTGGATGTTGCTTTTTCAGATTTAACTTGTTTTTTTTATTTTATTTTTTTTTTTTTTTTGCGTATTGTTTTTTTTAGGAAAATGTGGCTTTGATTCTTCTTTTTTAGG
Organism: Gastrophryne carolinensis; assembly: GCA_027917425.1. Taxonomy (NCBI): domain Eukaryota; kingdom Metazoa; phylum Chordata; class Amphibia; order Anura; family Microhylidae; genus Gastrophryne; species Gastrophryne carolinensis. The sequence goes on along the minus strand of CM051243.1, from coordinate 130,549,110 downwards.
GAAACTCTGTGCATCCAAAGAATTCATTAAGGGATTACTTGCAGAAAACTGTGCCCACATCAACACGCCTGGTACACCTAGAAAGCTTGAGGTGTGTACTTCCAGAGAATATATAGTTTGTGGGGGGTATTTCAAATGTAAAGGGTTGTTTTTTTTTAAAAACTGCAAGGTGCGCATAGCATAATTGTATTTTATCTGAATATTTCCTAAAGCACTGTTTCAGTTTGGGGGAGTCTCCTGGGCAGGAAAGGGTGTCTACCTATACATATGTGGTACCGCTGTAACTGGGAGAAATTGGGATTTCACATGCAATAAGATTTTATTGACAAACTTACATTTTTTATTACAAAAAAACACTACAAATTGCAAAAAAATAGATTTTCTTTAAATTTTTTGCACATATTTCACCCAACATTACTGAGAATACACTAAAAAAAAAGGCCAAACAAAACATTTCACGTTGAAGCCCAGACTCTGCTGAAAAAAACAGTATATAATTTCCCTGGAAATCCCTTCAAAAATCACAGTTGAACATGTGTAGCGCAAACTAGTGAAAAATGGTCTGGCAACATTGGGTCACCAAATCCCCAGGTAAGCTGGCACTTAAAGGGTTAAATCATCTGATTTACTGTAATTAACTTCTAAATTAGACAGGTCTCCAAATGTAGAAAACAAAGTTAGAAGATTTGGTAACTTTATAAGTGGAGGTGTCACAAAGAACATCTTGTCTTGACAAAGGCTGAATATTTATACTTCTCTTGTCTGATCTTCAGTCCATGGATATTAGGGTGTTCATTGACGGCGCTTAGAAACAGTTCTAATAATAGAATAAAATTCAAGGGAAAAAGGGGACACCCCTGATGCATGCCATCAGACCTTCATTACACTCCCAAAGATGACTAAAGGGAAGAGGCTTGTGGGCTGAGCGTCTGGCAGGAAAGATTAAAGTAGAGAGAAATAAACAGGGGGGGGGGGGGGGGGGGGTGTCGAACGAAGTGCAATTCAGCACCATATTTAGCTGTGCATAAAAAAAAATGACCTTGCTAAATCAACCCTATAGAGCTGAACTGCTAGTGGTGTGCCCTCCAGACGCTGCTGGCAAGGCTTTTGCTGGGTGTTGTGAAGGAATAATTTTGGCTGCAGTTTGTGACAAAAGACAACCACTCTATAGTTGTGTGGATTGGTGTGAAAGAAGGTGACCGATTTACTAGATTATTTAGTAGTGAATGTGTTTGGTAAATAAGATTGATTTCTGGGGCTATGATTGGGCTATATGTTGGGTATTGTTGCAGGTTTAAATAGAGAATTGAAATAGAGAAACAAAGGAGTTGGATTTATTAGGAAAGGACAGTGTTAATAAGCTGATTTCTAATTCATCTATTTATCTTTAACATTTTATCATTGTGTGTATTCACCATATGTTTCTTTTTTTAGGTACTTAAAAACAAAGGTGTATATGAGAGTGTTAAATACATACAGCAAGAAAATTTCTGGATAGGACCAAGCTCAGTAAGTATATAACCCATCTGTTATATATATATATATATTTTTTTTTTTTTTTTTTTTTTTTTTTTTTTACACAGACATGCTTTTTGAAATTATTATTATTATTATTTTTTTTTTTTTTCCTTTTTTTCTCCTCGGCAGCCTGAGAGTAATAATCCTTTTTTGAAAGGGACAGGAGTTAGGCTATACATTTTATCTCCACCTTCCCCTCATTAATGTAATTTCCTTTCCTTTCCAGGAAAGGCATGGAGACTCAGGATGTTAATGTTTTTGGTTACGTAAGAGAACCTGAATTAGTGAATTTCTGTGGTCCAATGGTGCATAAAGTTATACAGCAGCCTCATCCCGCGACGTCCAGGGCCTGAAACTCTATTCTCTGACACTTCTGTGCCGCCCCTTTATTCACTACAATGGAGAGGGGCATATAGGGCCTTGTGCACTACCTCTATTTCAATGGATGGAGAGGACATGGCCACACCCTGGTGATTGATGGCTAGTTGCGATTCTGTACCATCAATCTTGTCCCCAGGGTCTGGCCCTGGATGGCACGGGAGGCGGAGGGGGCCCAATAAAGCAGCGAGGGTGAGGTTTGGAGTGCTGAACCTGGAGTGATCAACGGAACATGACAAAAGGTAAATACCCTTTTATTCCCCCTGCTTTATGAATTTTAACCCTTTAACCGCCAGCCTACCTTGAGATTTTGTCACCCTTTGTTGCCAGACCATTTTGCACTATATTCTCAGTGTGTCACACACCCCGCTTCCCCTTTAATTCTGACGATAGGGTTATCCTCCAGCAGGAGGCAACGTTGCAGAGAGAAGTCTTGAAAATGAGCCCCTTCCGACCTATATATACCTGGGACCTCCCACTTAACACCCTGTGTTTTCTCTCTGCAAGATGCAACAAGACAGAAGAAAGAAGTCTCCTGCTTGCAGGTAGCCGGGGTCAAACTGCGGCATCCCCCTATGGTCTGTTTCTGCCCAGCTACTTGTTTTTGTTCACTTAGTTGATATTGAAAGCCTCCCAGCCTAGGCTGCTGGCTGGGCAATGGTAGGCGGCACCTCATGGTGCCTAGGAGCTTATCTCCTCCGCTCCTCCCCACGCGTGGGGCAACGCGGTTATCCGGCTGGTGATCCGGATTTGGGATGCCCCGTCCCGGTCCTTCCTTTAGCCTGCCTTTCCCTCGCCTGGTCCCTTCTCCCTTAGCGTGGGGTTGGGGGTGGCGTTTGGGGGTATTTTTTAATATTGTGTTCTGGCCAGGATGTGTGGTGTTTTTTTTTTTTTTTTTTTTTTTTTTTTCTGTGAGCTAAAACAGGCAGTCCTGAGTGGAACAGGACAAGATTGGCAGTCCCACTGAGCAAGGGAGGACACGCTCATGCGTGTGAGTAGCCATGTTTTTTCGGGCTGCGTTTTTTTTTGCTGGGGCTCTGTGTCTGTGCTTATGTGGTGCTGTGCGGCTGGGCGGGGTGCCTGTGTCTGGCACCCGCCTCGCTTGTAGTACGGCCGCAATGCTCGTTGTCTAGGGGGCGGGGCCCACGCCGTGCTTGTGTAAGCGGGGGGGGGTGGTGCAGGAGCGCTTCGCGCGCTTTGCCGGCCAGCCCTTCGTCTCATCGCTCCGGTGTGGAGCGTCTAGAAGTAATCCCTCAGGTGCGTGCACGGGCTGTCTGGGGTCTGCTGGAGCCACAGAGGGCACTCCACAACAGGTCAGCGTAAGGCTTATCAAGTTTTTTAATCTATGGGGATATGGCCAATCTGGAAGTAATTCCTCTTGATTGGTTGCACTGATTTATTACTGTGCTGGTGCACTCTTGAGCCCATTGGGGTATAGAGGGATGCATTTTATATTGCATTGTATATAATATATATATATATATATATATATATATATATATATATATATATATATATATATGTATATATATATATGTATATATATATATATATATATATGTATATATATATGTATATAATATATATATATATATATATATATATATATATATATATATATATATATATATATATATATATATTATACACATATTTTTAGGTGATTGTAGTATACCTTGGGTGTTTAATGTTTAGTACGCTGTGTGTGTGTGTGTGTGTGTGTGTGTGTGTGTGTGTGTGTGTTTGTTACGTTTGCTGAATACCTTTTGTACTTTCTGGAGGCTGATTGTGTCTCTTTCTTACAGGTCTGGGGATTCCCGTGCTGCGGTGGGTCTCCCGGTCTGATATACCTGGCTAGTCTTATTGTGTAAAAATCCTCCCACTCCCGGGACTTTAATTATAAAAGGGGCTTCCCGGGTTGCTTAATGTGTAAATCCCTGGGTTATTGCGAATACCATAAATTCACCATATGGAGGCTTCCGACATTACCGGAAACGGCTCTTCGGGGCTATCCAGGCTGTGTGGGGGTTGTGGGGCTCCGCTCCCAGGCGATGATGTCATCATATGTATTCCATGTGCACGGCAGAATATTGCGCGCCAGTCCGGCATTCTGGCTTCTCGCAACCCCCGTCATCTCCTACCCCCCCCCCCCCCCCCCCCACCTATTCCGGACCCCGTGTGACGTTGTCAAAGGTGGGGATTCGCAGTCCGAGGTGTGTGCACGATTGGCCAGCCTCGAGAAAATAGTTTCCGCCGCGGTGGCTCAGAAGGCTACGGCTAAGCGGAAGCAGCTTTCTCCGGCATCGCCTGTTCCGGAGGATGAGGTGTTCGAAGTATTGGATTGGTCCGATTGTCCCCCGGCTGAGGGGGAGCTCCTAGAGGAGTCGGATGACCCTGTAGACCAGCAATTGGTTGGTACCACTGGCGATCAGGCTGCGGGGGTGTTCCTTGACACTCCTTCCATTTTGACTCAAATGTTTGAGATTTTGGCTTTGGATCCGCCTGAGGCGGTCCCCCCGCCAAAGGGTGAGTTGTTTGATGTGCACCAGCCGCGTTTGGTTTTTCCCAGGCAACAACACTTTGTGAGGGTTGTCCTTAAGGAATGGGAACAACCCACGCGCCTTGTTGGAGTTCCTCCTAGTTGGGATAAGCGTTATCCCTTTCCGGAGGATTTGGTGAAGCTTTGGTCTGTTCCCCCTGACGTCGATGCCCCCGTGTTGGGACTGTCTAACACGGCTGTGTTGCACTCCCCTGACACTACTACCATTAAGGATGGTGAGGATCGTCGGATTGATCAATTGGCTCGCCATGGTTTTATCAGTGCTGTATCGGCACTGTGGCCGGTTTGTGCTTCGGCGCTTCTTCTGATGGCTGTTAGGTCCATTGTTAGAGATTTGTACGCAGATCTTGATCCCACTTGTGATGAGTTTGGTTCTCTCAAGCAGTGTGAGTCGTTTATTTCCTTTGTCATGACCGCCCAGGACGATGCGCTTGCGATGTGTAGCAGGGCCACGGCACTGTTGGTTGCTATTCGTCGGTGAGTGTGGCTGCGCCAGTGGACGGCGGACTTTAACTCTAAGAAGTCGCTTACAGCTCTTCCTTTTGTAGGTTTGCGCCTGTTTGGCGACAAATTGGATTCAGTTACCAAGGGTGGTAAGTTGCCTCAACGCAAGAGGCCGCGTCGTTCCTTTCGGGGAGCGGCTTCCTTTAGTCCCTCCTTTCGGGGAGCCAGAGCGGGCAGGGGGGCCTCCTTTCCCGCTACCGGGGGTGCAGGTTGGACCCGGGGGAGGGGCCGTGGCCGCCCCGGTCAGTCCTGGGGTGCCAAGCCCAAGCCTGCTGGCAAGCCCGCTCAGCAATGAGGGGGTGCCCTCACCCGTGCGGGTGGGGGGACGATTGCGACACTTCTCCCAGGTTTGGGACCAGGAGGTTCCAGACAGATGGATCCGGGAGGTGGTGTCGTCCGGTTACAAGCTGGAGTTCGAGTCTCGCCCTCCTTCACGGTTTTTCCAGTCTCGGGGGCCCACCGATCCTTTGGCCGCGCAGGGGCCGGTGAAGAATCTTCTGGAAATGGCGGTCATCCGGCCGGTGCCGCACTTGGAAGTGGGCCTCGGGTTTTACTCCAATCTTTTCACAGTCCCCAAGAAAGACGGGCCGGTTCGCCCCGTTCTGGATCTGAAGTTCCTCAACAGGTTCATCCGTACTCAGAAGCTTCGCATGGAAACTCTGCGATCGGCCATCAGTTCTCTTCGGCAGGGGGACTTCATGACGTCCATAGACATCAAGGATGCTTACCTTCATGTTCCCATCTGCCAGGCTCATCAACGTTTTCTTCGGTTCGTAATGAAGGATTGGCATTTTCAATTCGTGGCACTTCCGTTTGGCCTTACCTCTGCTCCAAGAGTGTTCACCAAGGTGCTGGCAGGGGTGATGGCCATTCTCAGATCTCAAGGCATTCGCGTCGTACCTTATCTGGACGACCTTCTCATCATGGCTCCTTCTCTCAATCAATCGGAGACGGACACCAGGACGGTGGTCTCCACGCTGGAAAGCTTAGGTTGGGTGATCAACTTTCCCAAGTCCTCCCTCGCCCCAGCCAGGGTGGTGTCCTTTCTGGGAATGTGGTTGGATTCTTGTCAACACAGGGTGTTTCTGCCTCAATCCAAGATTTGTCTGATTCAGGAATTGGCTCGGTTCCTTCTTTCCAATCCTCGACCGTCCATCCGTCTGGGGATGAGACTGGTAGGGTTGATGGTTGCCTCTTTCGAGGCAGTTCCTTTTGCTCAATTTCACACAAGGACGCTGCAGCTTCATCTGTTGGCGTCTTGGGACCGGCGACCACGGTCGTTGGATCGGCCCTTCCAGTTGTCCTCCCGGGTCTGGCAGTCCCTTCAATGGTGGTTGGTCTCGACCAATCTCTTGAGGGGCAGGTCTTTCCTGACTCCTCTTTGGTACGCCAGTCTTTCGGGATGGGGGGGGGGGGGGGGGTTCTGGAAAGATCTTCAAATTCGGGGGGGCAGTGGGGGCCTCGAGAGGCCCACTTGCCCATCAATGTTCTGGAACTGAGAGCCATCCGTCTGGTTCTTTTTCATTTGACTCAGCATGTTCTGGGCCTTCCGGTTCAGGTTTGCTCGGACAATCGGACATCGGTTGATTACATCAATCATCAGGGAGGGACTCACGGTCTGGGTGCCCTCAGAGAGGTGTCCCTGATCCTGACCTGGGCAGAGGCCCATGTTCCTTGTCTCTCGGCAGTTTACATTCCAGGTGTGGAAAACAGGGAAGCGGATCTGTTGAGCAGGTGCTCTTCCCGTCTTGGAGAATGGGCTCTCCATCCCCAAGTTTTTCGGTCTCTGTGTCTCCGGTGGGGGACGCCGGAGGTGGACCTGTTTGCCTCTAGTCACAATTGCAGGCTTCTGACCTTCGTGTCTCTCTCTCAGGATCCTCTGGCTCTGGCGGTGGACGCCATGTCCCTGAGCTGGGGAGATCTGGCGTTTATGTACCTTTTTTCTCCGATACCCATGCTAGGCAAGGTGGTACGGAAGCTGGCTCTGGAAAGGGTGTCCGCCATTCTCGTGGCTCCAAGGTGGCCAAGGCGAGTATGATTCGCAGACATCGCTTGGCTGGCGGTGGATCAGATCGTTCTGCCTCTTCGGCCCGATCTGCTCACTCAGGGTCGGCTGTGTTACCCCAATTTACCAACGCTGGGTTTGACGGCTTGGCTGCTGAAACCTTCATCTTGGAGGAGGGTCTTTCTGACTCGGTTGTTAAGACTCTGATATGTGCCCGGAAGAGGTCTTCTTCTACCATCTACTATAGGACTTGGAGAGCCTATATCGCTTGGTGTGAGGTTAGATCTTTGCCTTGTAGGGTCTTTTCGGTTTCTAGGATTCTGGATTTTTTACAATCAGGGCTGGACTCTGGTCTCCAGCTGAGTACTTTGAAAGGGCAGGTTTCTGCCTTGTCTATCTTTTTTCAGAAGCCTTTTGCGCTTCATCCTTTAGTCATAACTTTTTTTTCCAGGGGGTTACGCATGTGCGGCCTCCCAGGAAGCCATTGCTCCCTGTTTGGGACTTGAACTTGGTTCTTTCTGCTCTTCAGGCTCCTCCCTTTGAGCCCTTGCAGGATATTGTTCTGTCTACCTTGACTCAAAAGATTGCCTTCTTGGTGGCTCGGTTCGGGGTGTCTCGGAGTTGGCGGCCTTGTCGATTCAGGTGCCCTACTTTGAGAGGCATCAGGACAAGTTGGTCTTTCGTTTCAAACCGGACTTTCTTCCTAAGGTTGTTTCTGCTTTTCATTTGAATCAGGATATTGTTCTTCCCTCCTTGTGTCCTAAGCCTAAGAATGACAAGGAGAGGATTTTGCATTGTTTGGATGTAGTACGCTATGTTAAGTACTATTTGATTACTACTTTTCTTTTTCGTAAGACTGATGCCTTTTTTGTTGTGCCCTGTGGGCCTAGGAAGGGTTTGGCTCCGGCCAAGTCTTCCATTAGCAAATAGATTCGTCAGGCGGTTGTTGGGGCCTATTCGGCCAAGAGGAAGGTTCCCCCTTTTCACTGCTCATTCTACTCGCGCTGTTGGAGCGTCTTGGGCTTTTCAGCACCAAGCTTCTGTTGAACAAGTTTGTAAGGCTGCTACTTGGTCTTCTGTTCTTTTACAAGTTTTACAAGGTTGATGTGCGGGCCTCAGCGGATGCTGTGTTTGGCCGCAAGGTTCTGCAGACTGCAGTCCTTTAAGTTATGCTTCATTTTGCTGTCCGATACCCACCCCTTGTGGACACTGCTTTTGGATGTCCCTATCGTCAGAAAGGGGTGTGTGACACACTGAGAATAATATCATTTTGTGAGTACTCACCTGTAAAATGGATATTGTCAGTGTGTCACACACCCCGCTTCACCCGCCCTTTTTTGGTATCCCGGATCCTCTATATGGTGAAGCTTTCCTTTATTTTATTTTGAGGTTACCGTTGGATTTCCTGGTACCTTGTCTTACTGCTGTTTGAATTCACTGGGTGTTAAGTGGGAGGTCCCAGGTATATATAGGCTGGAAGGGGCTCGTTTTCAAGACTTCTCTCTGCAATGTCGCTTCCTGCTGGAGGATAACCCTATCGTCAGAATTAAAGGGGAAGCGGGGTGTGTGACACACTGACAATATCCATTTTACAGGTGAGTACTCACAAAATGGTATTTTTCAGCTCCCAGAGTGCTCACCAAGGTGCTGGCGGGGATGATGTCTCTGATGAGGCCAAGGGGCGTCCGCGTGCTGCCCTACCTGGACGTCCTCATCACTTCCCAGTCTCTACATCTGGCAAGTTGGATACTCAGCTGGTGGTGTCCATTCTGGAGTCATTTGGATGAGTGATCAACCACCCCAAGTCCTCACTGTCCCCTTTCTTGGTAATTTCATTCCTAGGGATGAATTTGGACCCAGTTCAGGCAAAGATTTTCCTTCCTCAGCAGAAGGTGGACAATCTGCTTGCACACGCTCAGTCCCTCCTAGCTGTCACTGTCCCTCCACCAGGCAGGGGATTTGGCTGGTGGGCCTGATGGTGGCATGCTTGGAAGCGGTCCCTTATGCTCAGTCCCACTTGGGGCTTCTGCAACTTCTCCTATTGTCTGTATGGGACAAGGACCCAGTGTCCCTGGACAGGGTCTGTGTGTCTGCCCCCCTGGTGAGGAGGTCCCTCTTGTAGTGGATGTACTTAAGGAACCTATTGGGGAAGCGGAACCTTCTTGCCCTTTCCTGGGAGATGGTCATCACGGATGTCAGTCTCTCAGGTTGGGGGGGTTCTTCTGGGAGTCACTGCGGTTCCAGGGGAGGTGGGGCCCTTAGGAGGCCCATTCATCTATCAATGTCTTGAGGCTGTGAGCGATCAGGTTAGTTCTGGCTCGCCTGACTACTCATCTTCAGGGCCTGTCTGTTCAGGGGCGCATGGTCACTCTGATTGCAGTTGCCTGCATCAATCATCAGGGAGGGACCTGGAGCCAGAGGGCCCTCCAGGAAGTGTCTCTGATCCTGATCTGGGTGGAGGCCAATGTTCCCTGCTTTTCAGCGGTATTCATTCGGGGGGGGGGGGGGGGTCCCTCTGCAACAGGGTGTTCCAATCTCTGTATCACTGGATGTGGATCTGTTTGCGTTCCGTCACATTCACAAGCTCTCGGCCTTTATCTCCCTGTCCCAGGATCCTCTGGCCGTGACCACGGTTGCCTTAGTAATGTCATGGCAGGACATTCAGTTTCTGTATGTCTTTTCTCCATTCCCCCTGCTAGGCAGGGTTCTGCGCAAGATTACTCTGGAAGGGGTGCCAGTGATTCTGGTGGCCCCAGGTGGCCAAGAAGAGTGTGGTTCGCAGACGTGGTGCAGATGGCAGTGGATTAGTGCTTTTTGCCTGGAGTGCCAGATCTGCTCACTTAGGGTCCCCTTACGCCATCCAAATTACAAACTCGGGCTTTGACAGTTTGGCTGCTGAAACCTCCATCTTGATGGAGAAAGGGTTTGTCTGCCTCGATGGTTGAGTCCATGGTGAAGGCTAAAAAGATGACTTCTTCTTCTTCCATCTGTTATAAGGTGTGGCGTACCTACATTGACTGGTGTGAGTCTTGGTCTCTTCCCTGTTGGGTGTTCTCAGTTCCCAGGGTTCTGGAATCTTTACTGCATGGGTTGGAGTCGGGTCTCTAACTCAGTACTTTGAAGGGTCAGGTTTCTATCCTGTCTGTCTTCCTTCAGGAGTCTTTTGTTCAGCATTCCTGCTTTTAGGGGGTTACTCATGTGCATTCCCCACGACAACCTATGGTCCCTGTTTTGGGATTTGGAATTGGTCTTGCCTACCTTGCAGGGCGCTCCCTTTGAACCTGTGCAGGATGCTCCCTTGGCCATTCTTACGCTCAAGGTTGGGTTTCTGGTAGCTATTACTTCTGTCAGGCGTGTGTCTGTGTTGGCGGTGCTGTCCATTCAGCCCCCCCTACTTTGAGAGGCACCAGGACAAGGTGTTGTTTTGCTTCCAACCTGATTTTCTGCCTAAAGGTAGTGTCTGCCTTTCATTTGAATTAGGATATTGTTTTTCTTTCTTGTGTCCTAACCCTGGCAATGCTAAGGAGAGAGTTTTGCACTCTTTGGATGTGGTTAGGTGTCTGAAGTACTATCTGGTGGCTACTGCACCTTTCAGGAACACTGATGATCTTTTTTGTGGTCCCTTCTGGTCCTAGGAAGGTTTTGGCTCCTGCCAAGTCTTCTATCAGCAAGTGGATTCCTCAGGCTGGGATTCGGGCCTACTCTGCTAAGGGGAAGAATCCTCCCTTCACCTTATTGCTCTTTCTACTTGTGCTATTGGTGCCCCTTGGGCCTTCCAGCACCAGGCTTCTGTTGAACACGTTTGCAAGGCCGCTACTTGGTCTTCTGTTCATACCTTTTCAAAGTTTTACAAGGTTGATGTTAAGGCCTCAGCTGATGCTGTTTTTGGCTGCAAGGTTTTGCAGGCGGCAGTGGTTTAAACTGTCTGCTCTTACCTTTTTTATTGGGGATCCCACCCTACTTTATGGACACTGCTATTGGATGTCCCAAGTGTAAGTAATCTATCTGGAGCAGGACGTACTGTATACTAAGAATAATACAATTCTGTGAAATACTCACTTGTAGAATTGGTATTATAAGTATACAGTACGTCCTGCTCCACCCCACCCTGGGTTTTTTGCTTTATTCTGGATCCCCTGTATGGTGATTGTTATCATTGTTATAAGTTACCAGTTTTGGGGTGGTTAAATTCTCCCGGCTTCTTGTTCACTGCTTTTCAATGCTGGGGATTTGTGGGAGGTCCCCGGGTATTTGAGGGGCCGGGAGAAGCCTGTTTTGCATGTCTCTGCAGTGCAGCGCCATCTGGCGGAGGATAACCCAAGTGTAAGTAATCTATCTGGAGCAGGACGAACTGTATACTTATAATACCAATTCTACAGGTGAGTATTTCACAGAATTGTATTTTTCACCATTTTGCGTGATGTTTAACTGTGATTTTTGCAGGAATTTCCAAGAAAATGGCATATTTTCTTTTTGTGGCAGAGTTTAGACTTTAACACGAAATGTCTTGTTTGTATTTTTTCTACTTTTTTAAATATATTTTTAAGTAAATAAGTAAAAAAAAAGATAAAAAATATATATGTATTTTAAATTGTCTCCTTTATTTTAACAAAAACATTTATTTTATTAAAGAAAACCATATTGCATGTGAAAGCCCCATTTCTCCCGATTACAATGATGCCACATATGTATCGGTAGCCCCCCGTTCCTGTCCAGGTGATTCCCTAAACTGAAAAGAGCACTTTATAACATTTACAAATAAAATGCAACTACTATCCACATAATAAAGGGTCTCGGGGTAATGGCAAGTCACCCACTAGCAGTAGGTGACTTGCCAGACCCAGAGCCTTGTGAACTGGTATAGGGGTCTCATAGATTCCTTACCAATTCACAAAGGGTTAAAAGAAAAAAGAAAAAAAAAAAAACACAGAGACACACTTTAAAAATAACTTTATTAAATTTTTATTTTTTTTTAATTATTTTTTTTTAATACTCCCATCCATCCCTGTGTCCCACACTGATCACTTAGGCTTCTGTTCTCCTGCTGCTGCTGAAAGCCTTTTATACCTACTGGGTTACAGGTAACATAGGGTTAATTAAAAAAAAAAAAAAAAATGGTGTGATGTCGCCCCTACCCAGCATAACCAGCATGTGACCAGCTATGGGGGCTTGTAGAACAGGGCGCAGTGGCCAGCTTTAGTGGCCCCTGGCCCTGCCGGCTACAAGCCGTCATAGCCTAGGGCCACGGCTCTTCTGCCCCCCCCCCCCCCCGGGCTTTGGGGAGGCAGGTAATTTGGGTGGCCAGGGGTTAATGGCAAGTCACCCGCTAGTTGCAGGTGACTTGCCAGACCCCCGAGCCTTGTGAACTGGTATAGGGGTCACATGGACCCCTTACCAGTTCACAAGGGGTTAAAAGTAAAAAAAAACACACAGACACACTCTTTCAAACAAACTTTATTAGATTTTTTTTTTTTTTTTTTACTTTACTCACCTCCAATCTGCATCTCCTGTGTCCCGCGGTGATCATATGCAGGTGACAGCTGTGCAGAGGAGGGGGGGGGGGGGGGGGCAGGCGATCAAAGGATCGCCTACCTCCCTCCTCCTCTGTCCAGCCCTCACCGGCATCTGAAAGCTGAACTGCCGGGTGCCCCTACGACACCCGGCGGTGATGCCATCGGCCCGCCCCCGAAGGGGCAGGGCTAAAATCCAAGATGGCGTCCGCCATCGGAAGCTGCGGAGGGAGGAGGGCTGTTATGCCCCCTCCAGAAGACGGAAGAGCCGGGGGGTGATCGACCCCAACCCCCCCCCCCCCCCCCCCCCCCCCCCCCCCGGTTAAGAGGAGAGGCGGCGAGCATGAAGGTAAGTAACTGTCATATTTTTTTTTTTTTGCAGGCAATCCCGGCGGCTGCTGAAACGGGGGGGCACCCTATTTTGGGCACTCCCCTGCAGCCGGAGGAGCCCCAATCAGCGATCGGAGCACTTCTGGCTGAAGAGGAGACCCGGCCGAATCGAACGAGGGGTCAGGTAAGTGACTTTTTTTAAAACTTTTTTTACTATTAGTGGGGAAAGTCAGGTACGTAAAATTTACGTGGCTGGTGGTTAACTGCAGGGGAGGCAGCCACGTAAATTTTACGTGGCTGGCGTTTAAAGGGTTAAAGGTCAAGCCCATAGCCAATAACCCTCACGTGGTTGCCTCTCCTGCCGTTAATCGCCAGGCACGTGAGATTTACCGGCCTGGCTTTCCCCCCTGCTAGTAGCAAAACAAAAAATCAACTCACCTGTCCCCTTGATTGAACCGAGCAGGTCTTCTCTTCACCCTGGTTGGCATCCAATCCCCCTGGGCCTCTTCTGGCTTCAGGAGAGGCCCAGAAGAGCCCCCCCCCCCCCCACACTTCTGCTGCCCCCACGCTGGCTGTGGAGAAAGAAAATACATTTATTCAACTGCTCCCGCAATCCTTACCACCGGGTCTCCTCCCCCGTGGGCTTTTCCGTCATAAGGGGAGAGTGAGGTTCCTGAGGTAGGCCCACTCCCCCACTTCCCCATTGCCACTAGCCCCTCCTTTTGTGGGTGGAGTGGGTGATGTCATCCTGCCCAAAGATGCAAGAAGGCAACCCTAACCTTGACATGCATGTTGGTTATTGTTCTGTTTGGGGGACCTTGCTTTTTCAGATTTAACATGTGTTTTTCTTGTTTGCATATTGTTTTTTTTAGAAATAGGTGACTTTAATTCTGCCTTTTTATTCTTTTTTTAGGGAACCGCTGTGCAACCAAATAATTAATCAAGGGATTACTTCCAAAAACCTGTGGCCACGGAAACAAGCCTGGTATGCCTAAAAAGCTTGAGGTGTTCTTCTATAGAATGTATAGTTTGTGGAGGGTATTTCAAATGTAAAGCGTTTTCCTTGAAAAACTGCAAGGTCTGCATAGCAGTTGTGTTTTATCTGAAAATCTCCTGAAGCACTGTTTCAGTTTGGGTGGGTCTCCTAGGCAGGAAAGGGTGGCTACCAATACTTTACACATTTTTTTTTTATTTTATTGAAAAATGTTTTTATTACAAAAAACTACAAATTGTAAAAAATAGATTTTTAAATAGTTTTTTTGCACATATTCCACCCCAAAATTTTGAAAATACACTAAAGAAACACACCATTTCATGTTAATTAGGGATGAGCGAATCGATCCGGACGAACCCGGATTCGTTCCGAATTTCATGAAAAATTTTATTCTGAACGAATCCGAATTTCCCCGTGATTCGATCGATCGAAGTTTTCCTTTAAACTCCATTTATTTCAATTACAGGCATTCTAAAATGGTGGAAGCGCATGTCCGGACATATCCCCTGGGGCAAGGTATCATGGGAAGGTCACATGCAGCCTATCAGCAGCCAGGAGCCCCGGTGACGTCACAGCGCTATATAAAGCGGCGGCCATCTTGCTTGTGCGCATTTCAGACTTGCATTCGTGAGAGAAAGGTGGCTGCTGCAGCTAGGGAGAGAGATTTAGCAATAGGTAGGGAGATTTACAGATAGGTAGGGAGATTTACAGATAGGTAGGGAGATTTACAGATAGGTAGGGAGATTTACAGATAGGTAAAGAGAGAGACAGATAGGGAGATTTAGAGTGGTAGACAGAGCTAGGGAAAGAGGTTTAAAACCGGAACAATCCAGCAGCATACAAGTCACATTGACAGGGTGCCTAGTGCTGGCTATGATTCATATTTAATAATTACTGGGTTACTGTTAATATATTTGGTTTGGTTTAAATACAGCTGCACACTGTGCATGCAATGCACATGCTATTTAATCCTTTCTGCTATTTAGGCCTGAACGCTATTTTAACCCTATCTGTTAAATACAGCTGCACACTGTGCATGCAATGCACATGCTATTTAACCCTTTCTGCTATTTAGGCCTGAACGCTATTTTAACCCTATCTGTTAAACAAAAGCATTTCTCATACTTGGATTATTGTTACTTTTTGTTCAGCTTAAAATACATTACGCCACACTGGCATCCCAAGGCGCATGCTATTTTAACCCTATCTGTTAAACAAAAGCATTTCTCATACTTGGATTATTGTTAATACTCTCTGCTCAGCTTAAAATACATTACGCCACACTGGCATCCCAATGCACATGCTATTTTAACCCTATCTGTTATACAACATAAGCGTTGATCAGCATCAGCTGCTCTATTAAGCTACTTCAGTTTGCACTTGTTTTTGACTGCTTTTAATAAACCAGGCCGCAGGGCACCCCAAAGCTGCACCTTGCACCCTATCTGTTATACAACATAAGCGTTGATCAGCATCAGCTTCATTAAGCTACTTCAGTTTGCACTTGTTTTTGACTGTTTTCGATAAACCAGGCCGCAGGGCACCCCAAAGCTGCACCTTGCACCCTATCTGGTATACAACATAAGCGTTGATCAGCATCAGCTGCTTTATTAAGCTACTTCAGTTTGCACTTGTTTTTGACTGCTTTTAATAAACCAGGCCGCAGGGCACCCCAAAGCTGCACCTTGCACCCTATCTGTTATACAACATAAGCGTTGATCAGCATCAGCTCCTTCATTAAGCTACTTCAGTTTGCACCTTGCACCCTATCTGGTATACAACATAAGCGTTGATCAGCATCAGCTGCTTTATTAAGCTACTTCACTTTGCACTTGTTTTTGACTGTTTTCAATAAACCAGGCTGCAGGGCACCCCAAAGCTGCACCCTATCTGGTATACAACATAAGCGTTGATCAGCATCAGCTGCTTTATTAAGCTACTTCAGTTTGCACTTGTTTTGACTGCTTTTAATAAACCAGGCCGCAGGGCACCCCAAAGCTGCACCTTGCACCCTATCTGGTATACAACATAAGCGTTGATCAGCATCAGCTGCTATATTAAGCTACTTCAGTTTGCATTTGTTTTTGACTGTTTTCAATAAACCAGGCCGCAGGGCACCCCAAAGCTGCACCTTGCACCCTATCTGTTTATACTAAATAAGCAAATACATAAAAATGTCAGGCAGACAAGTGCCAGGATGTTCAAAGAGGAGTGGCAGAGGCCAAGATTCAGCAGGCAGAGGTCGCAGCAGACTAGGGGCGAGTGGCAGCAGGAGTCACGGTGAGAGACCTGATCTGCCAGTATCTGCTAGCGGTCGTGTCTCCACCAGTAACGCATCTGCCGTGGTAGATTGGTTAACGCGCTCATCAACATCATCACAAGTTACGTCTGAGACCCCCAGTCTAGGGTTGGTAGGTTCCTCTGACACAACCCTGAGTTGCCATGCCCCGAGAGCAGTCCCTGTCCTCCCATTGCCTCTTTCCTACGCCGTTCCCTCCCCCAGCGACGTATTTTATGCTTTGGGTTCAGCTCCACTCTTTAGTGAGGAGGACGATCATATAGAGGACAGTCAGCAGCTACTGCCCAGCCATGAAATGGAGGTGGCTTCTTTAGCTCGGCAGACAAATAGTGATGTGGACAGTGTCGTGGGTGTTGCGAGGTTTCCAGCTTCTGCGCCAGACACTGTTGAGGAAACCGAGAACATCAGTGACGTACAGCCACAACTCAGTGATGATGATGAAGCCGGTCGCACTTGGGAGCCGGGTGATGAATGGGCTTCATCGTCATCATCAGGAGAAGAGGGGCGCAGGTTGCCCCGGAGTCAGCAGCTCAGGCAGCAAGGTGTTAGCAGCATGGTTGGCAGTCAGCATGGGGGCACAATTGAAAAGCCTGGAGGCAAACGGGGCTGGGGTAGAGCACCTGCTGCGCGGCAGGCTACCTTATCGGGAGGTAGTGGAACAGTGGTTCCTGGAGTTGGTGACAATAGCAGCGAATCAGTGAGGCCTGTTGGTGGGAAAAGTAGCTACTCGGCAGTGTGGCAGTTTTTCCTGAAGCATCCGCAGGAGGGTAACATAACCACATGCAAGATATGTAGGCAGAAGGTGAAGCGTGGCCAGGGCCCAAATGTTGGCACCACGGCCCTGTGTCAACATATGATGCGTCACCATAAAGCGACCTGGGAGAACCGAGGCTCCCAAGGGGTGGTCCAGTCTGCTTCCTCACCAAGTGGCACGCCGCTCCCAATTTCTGCCAGCCAAGGTTCCAGCACCTCAGCCGAAGGCAGCTGTGCGTCATGCCCATCCTATGTCGCTCCTGCTCCTCCTCCTCCTCCAAGTCATGCATCCCGCCAGCAATCCATCAGCGAAGCCATGTCCAAGAGACAGCAGTATGCGCCCACTCATCCTACGGCGCAGAAGCTGAATGTGCTCCTGTCCAAGTTGCTGGTGCTGCAGTCGCTCCCTTTTCAGGTGGTGTACTCTGCACCTTTCAGAGAACTGATGGCTTGTGTCGAGCCGAGGTGGAGAGTCCCAAGCCGTCATTTATTTGCCAAGAAGGCAGTACCAGCTCTGCACACTTTTGTTGAACAGAAGGTGGGCCAGTCCTTGAGCCTGTCGGTGTGTAGCAAAGTGCATGGCAGCGCCGACGTCTGGAGCTGTAACTACGGTCAGGGACAGTACATGTCGTTTACGGCCCACTGGGTGAATGTGGTCCCTTTGCAGCAGCAGCAGCAACTTGGACAGGTCACGCCGCTTTGGCCTCCGCGCTCCCTGCCCGTTGGGCCTGTGACACTGTGTGACTCGGCCTCCTCATCCTTCGCCATCAAGTCTCAAGGCTCAAGTCTCAGTGCCCCTCCAGTCTACCATGTGTGCAGGGCATGGAGGTGTCACGCTGTGCTTCACATGGTTTGTCTTGGCGAACGGAGTCACACAGGGGAGGAACTGCTTACATTTATTCATCAGGAAATCCAAACATGGCTTACTCCAAGAAAACTTAAAATGGGAATCATGGTTACCGACAATGGGAAGAACATTTTGTCTGCGCTGCGCCAAGGAAGGCTGACCCATGCCCCCTGCATGGCTCACGTCTTCAATCTGGTTGTCAAGCGGTTTCTGAAGTGTTCCCCCCATATGCAAGACATCCTAACAACTTCAAGGAAACTTTGCATGCACTTCAGCCACTCATACACCGCCAAATACACCCTTCTTGAGCTACAGCGTCAGAACGGTATCCCCCAACATAGTCTGATTTGCGATGTTTCCACCCGTTGGAATTCTACCCTTCACATGTTGGACCGATTATATGAACAGAGAAAAGCCATCACGGATTTCCTGATGATCCAAGCGGATAGGGGGACTCCCCTGTGTAACTTCAATGTCAACCAGTGGCAGCTCATACGTGACACCTGCCGTTTGCTCAGGCCCTTTGAGGAAGCCACTTTATTTGTCAGTCGGCAGGATTACGGGATGAGCGACGTGATTCCACTGCTTCATGTACTACAGCACATGTTGGAAACCATGGCTGATCAGGGCACTGGAGACATGGCGTCTACATCTTACGGCCACATGAACCCCGTTGGAGCTGAACTGGAGGAGGAGGAGGAGTTGCCCAGCGAAACACAGTTTAGGCTTGGCGAAATGGCTGGTTTATCTAGTCAGCGGACAGGAGAGGGGGAGCAGGAGCAGCCAGAGGAGCTAGAGGGTTTTGAGGAAGGCGAGACAGAGGACCCGGACACACCGTGGCAGTATGCAGTGGAGATGGAGACAGGTAGTCCATCCGAGTCACTTGCGCAAATGGCAGGAAGCATGCTCACGTGCTTGCGTAGTGACCCCAGAATTGTTTCCATTTGTCGGCGGGATGACTTCTGGCTGTCCACCTTATTGGACCCTCGCTTCCGGCACAAAATGGGGGCATTTTTTAAACCCGTCGAGAGGGAGGACAAACTGAACTACTACAAAGACATTCTACATAGTCAGTTGGCCGATGCCTATCTGCGCCATGGTCCATACTCTCGCAGGTCTGACTCGAGGGGACCTCTGCGCTCACCTTCCACTGCCATGGCTGCTGGGGGGGTTTGCAGGAGCAGCAGCAGCAGCAGCTCCATCAGCAGCAGCCTCAGTCTTCAGTCGCTAATGAGTAGCTTTCTACACCCGCATAGTGAGGCTACTCATGAGCAGCAGGAAGACCTGGAGCAGGACCTCAACCAGCAGGTCATGTCATACCTTGACATGACCATGCCAACACACCTTGAGGATCCGCTGGACTTCTGGGCAGCCAAACTTGATTTGTGGCCGCAACTAGCAGAGTTTGCCCTGGAAAAGCTGTCCTGCCCGGCAAGTAGTGTGCCATCTGAGCGGGTGTTTAGTGCGGCGGGGGCCATAGTTACGGCAAGGAGCTCCACAAAAATGTGGAGAGACTCACCTTTGTCAAAATGAATCAGGGATGGATCAGCCAGGATTTCCACCTACCAATGCCTGATGCATGCAACTAGATTCAGCATGGCTCCACGTTTTACACTTTCCAAATGGTGCAAAACATATTTATGTCTTTAGGCCAATTTTTGGGCTCCTGCTGATGCCAACTTCAGGGTGTGCCTTTCAGCCAATGTTGGGCTCCTGCTGCTGCTTGCAACTCCAGGGTGTGATTCATCCAATTTTTGGGCTCCTGCTGCCAACTACAGTGTCTCTTTCAGCCAATGTTGGGCTCCTGCTGCTGCTTGCAACTCCAGGGTGTGATTCATCCAATTTTTGGGCTCCTGCTGCCAACTCCAGTGTCTCTTTAAAGCAATGTTTGGGCTGCTGCTGCTGCGAACTCCAGGGTGTGAGTCATCCAATTTTTGGGCTCCTGCTGCCAACTCCAGTGTCTCTTTCAAGCTATGTTTGGGTTCCTGCTGCTGCTGCTGCTTGCAACTCCAGGGTGTCATTCAGCCAATTTTTGAGCTCCTGCTGCCAACTGCAGGATGTGTTTCAGCCAATATTTGGGCTCCTGCTGCTGCCAGCTCCAGGGTGTGTTTTTCAGGCAGTATAGGGGCCCCTCATAGTGATGCCACCTCAACTCTCTGTAATTGTGCCGCTCTGCGATTCTAATAGCGATGCCTCTGATCTGCATGTCCTAATTATTTACAGTATTATTTCAGTAACCCAGCACACATCCTATGCGTGTTACAGCAAGGCAGAATGGTTTACAACAACAATAAACGGGGGTTATTGGGTACCCCCCAAAAAAAGAAACAGCGACAGAGCTCCGGTTAACTACACCACGCCACTACAAACAAACTTAAATACAGTGAAATACAATATATCCTTATAATTTATTTGTACATAGTAAGTAGAAATTTAAGACATCAAAATCCACAATACATAGGAGTGGACACAACAACAACAATATTTATGGTGACACATAAAAGAACAACATGTACAGACAATATAAATATACAGATATCATACAAATATAAGTAAAACAACAATTAGATCATATTGCAGTGTGTTTAATCCATGACCATAAAGGCTCTGTGTGGACTAGTTTCGCCTGCATCCCAGGCTTCTTCAGCGCCCCTTTGTTCACTCTATTTCAATATTATATCATAGAAAATAAACAGCAAGAAGAAAAAAGAATTTTTTTTTTTTTTTTAATTATAACATCTAAAGCCACATCGCAAACATAATAAACATTAGGAAAATCAAATCCAATATCAAAAAACATCAATCCATATGGATGATCATTGTTTAAGGCACAATACCTGTTCTAGGAAAACACACATAGATCCTGGCTTGGGAAACCGACTTTTGGGTCAAGATGTATCAATGGTTGCTCAAGGACTAGAAACATTCAACTAAAGGCACACCACGTAAAACCGGTCTAGGCAGAGTTAAATATAGAATGGAATTAGGATAGACCGCAGAAAATCAGAAAAGATCAGAAATAATCAAACACAATATTGGGACAATCTGTGGCACTGAGCAAGGAAAAAAGGGAGCCCTAAGTAAATAACAGTAAATATCTAACAAATGTTATGCAACAGTTTTTATTTGTTTAGGAGCATGATCTTTTTTATATATATAAACCACAACTTCTTAAGAGAAATGTTAAAATGTAATATACACAGCCTAATGTCAAACAAATGAATAAAACCAATACCTTGGAGTCCTTTCTCAATGTGCCTCCCTACTTCCCTAGGAGACCACCCAGCGTGGAAGTCTCCCCATCGAGGTGCTGCTACCCAACCGTCAGCCGTCTTTCTCTCAAGTTTTACATTGTTTGGTAGGGTCGTATATTGCGGGTTCATCTGATCCTCTTTGTTGGTACTAGAATGGTTTACAACCCTATTGAGGCTCTAGGAAGCTCAGAAATAGCCATTTTTAATAGCGATTCGTCGCGAATAAATTCGGGTCGAAACGATTTTTGTCGGAAAATTCGGCGAATCAGTCGAATCAAATTTTTCAAAAGTTC
This sequence comes from Gastrophryne carolinensis, assembly GCA_027917425.1. Lineage (NCBI taxonomy): Eukaryota > Metazoa > Chordata > Amphibia > Anura > Microhylidae > Gastrophryne > Gastrophryne carolinensis. Next base: position 130,527,865 of record CM051243.1, on the reverse strand, counting down.
GCTCATCTCTAATGTTAATGCCCAAACGCTGCTGAAAAAATATAATTTTCCAGAGAATATCCCTTAAAAATCACAGTTGAACATGTGTAGTGCAAAATAGTGATAAATGGTCTGGCAACAGAGGGTGACAAAAACTCTAGGTAGGCTGGCAGTTATAGGAATGAGGAGGAGTGTCCTAGCACTCTATAGAGGGTAGCTGGCTGTTGATTGAAAATTACAATCAACAATTCTGCTTTGTCTGTTCATTATAGGTACATATAGTAACCTTAAAGCGGACCTTCACTCTAAATAAGAGTCTATCTTATATGTTTCCCACACCCTGTACATACAGATTGCTCACATTAAAAATCATCCTACCTGCATCTACTGCATTTTATAAGCCTTTAAACATCCAAGATGGCGGCTTATGGAAGCTGCCATTTTTGCAGGCAGCCTGCAAACAGGAAGTGCCTGCAAACAGGAAGTGACTGTGCTGCTCTGCATTCTGGGACTGCTGACCTTTCCCTGACCCCAGCTCTGCTCTGTCTGAGCAAAGCACAGCTATAACCCGCCCCCCTGTACCTTATCCCACTCTCCTCTCCTCAGTAAGTGTGATGCTTCTGAGTCAAGATGGCGGCGCCCGTATCCTAAATTCCCGAACAGAGTTGCAGCCCAGTGGGGGAAAGTATAATAAATTAGTGACTAAACATGTAAAATATATTAATTTTAGATGCTGAGGAATTGTTTTTTAAGAGTTTGGGCTTTTCATTAAATCATGGTGAAGGTCCGGTTTAAAGAAATTTGCATTCATGTAAAGGTGGTGTTATGTGTTTATAATACACATTGAATTCATTTGTATTAGTAACTCTTTTCAATACAGTGATTAAACAAACAAGCTGTTTAACAGATACCGCGCTAAAAAAATAATAAAATCCAAAGTGATAAGCTCAACGTGTAAGACTCAAGTCCAAAAAAGTCCAAATCAATTCCAAAATTTTAAATAAACACAGAGCTAATTAAGTGCATCAATTAGTGAAATGTCCCAAAAAATGTTGTGTGGTATCCACCGCTGCGTGCCCGTCACCGGTATCACAAAACTCTTACCAGATCAACGCATCATTAGTGCATTGAATATATGTGCAGACTCCTCCAGAGAGAATGAATAATGATTCTTCTCAAATTGGGGACAACCCGTTAAAAATGACTTCAATTCTCCTTTGATATCAATACGTGGCTTGAATTCCAACACCACAATTCCATGAGGGCCAAAAAGTACTGCAGCAGACTCTGGCCAGGCACGGCTCTTGACAAGTTTAGTTTTCCAAAACAATATTACTTTGGGGCAGGTCCACCAGATATGTTTCATGTCACCTTCCTTATCATATCCCCTAAAGCACCCAGAGGGGAATACCCTGTGAAGCCTTTCAGGGGTGAAGTACCAGCTAAAATATTCTTTATATGCATTTTCTTTTATGTTAACTTTACCAAGTGCCTGGAAAACTGTTGCAATCTTTATCTGGGAGTGATTCTCCCAAATCTGCATCCCAATGCCATACAGTTGCCACAGGGCTTACCTTTAAAATGCTCCTGTGGAAGTAGAGTATCCCAGATAAAAAGGCTTTTCTTCCCGAGTCGTCTTTAAAGCATAGGTCAGAGGGGGGAGTTTGGTATTAAGAGGCTTTATTTAGCATGTTTACAAAATTACTTTTCCCTATGTCCAGACCGGGCCGTCCCAATCCATATACGTTTGGGTAGTCCGCCACTAGGTGGAGCAGTTACTGCAAGATACAGATCTGTAACTCCTCCTGGCCCCCTATAAAAGGAGCTGTCTCCATAGAAAACCCAGATTTGTCTTGCAGTACATGTTGCGAGGATCGTCTGGAATACTCTCTCTGACTTTTGGCAGCTGAGTGGGGCATTTTTAAGCCTGACAGCCGCTGCACCCCTATTACCTCTGTTCCTGTGGACCCAGTATGCCTCCCAGCCGTGGCTGACGGGAACAGGTGAAGTTAGGGAGAACGCCGGGGTCAGGCGTTCACAGAGCTAGGCTCTGGGCCGCAGACCCTCTTTAAAGGGTAGCCGGCCATAGGTGATGGTGAGCCTATGGGGGGGAAGGAACCACCTAATGCCTGGGGTTATTCCCCATCTGTGCCCACAAGCTTTATTCTTGTGTGTGTGTGTCCTTGTTCACTGGTCTTTTTCACTGGCATACTCGCCTCCCTCGCTCCCTCGGCTCCTCTTCTCTCCCCTCCATCTTGTCTGCGCTGCTGTGAGGGGGGGGGGGGGGCGTGCGGCGTCCGTGGGCGCTCCTTCTTGTGAGGCTGCGGCCTCGGGATAGTGCGGGTGCGCTGCACTCCGCTGCCAGGGGGAGGGAGAGGCCCCTCCGTGGGCCGCCCTCCCTCTCTTCCTTTTACTGCGCGCCTTTTTCCCTCTCAGGCTGCGGGTGCTCGTTCGCGCCACAGCCCCTCGAGGGACCGATCCGGCGCCATTTTCTCTTCCTTGTGAGGGGGAATCCTTCAGGACGGCTGCATGAGAGCTCTTCTGCTGTGCGCTCTGCAGTGGTCGGCCGATGCGGGCACCTAGCCTCTGCGAGTGGGCTGTTGAGCTGCCTTCCAACCTTGAGAGCCCCCGGACGCCCTCCGTGTAGTCCATGAGTCCCTCTTTTGAATATATGCAATATGGTATTTCTTGTGTTCATGTGCTGTGGGATCTCATAGCCTCTCCCATTGTGTCTTTTAGGTGGGATATCCTGGTCAGCCGTGGGTTGTGGTTCCTCCCGGTCTCCTACACCCCCACCCCCAGCTCCGCATCTCTCTCTGCACCCCCTCCCCTAAGAAGGATCACATAAGAGGGACTATTTTGGGGGTCTTTACTAGGTTTGGGCCATTGTGCCTTGTAACCTGTATTTTTTATACCATAATCACCATGATGAAGGCTTCTGGGGATAGTGAGCTGGGGGCCCGTTCAGGGTGGGTGAAGTTCTGCCCCATGTGCGGTACCTGCCCCCTGGGCGGACTTAGCACGGTTTGTGTCACTTGCGCCAGGAGCGTACTTTTGGAGCATGATAGGGCGGGCGTACCTGTCCCTAGCCCTCCTTTGCCTGCGGTCTCACCTACCCCCCCTCTGCTGCAGTCAGCCCTCAGTGAGGGGGAAGCCGGCAGGGGGTCCCCGGGCGATTTGGCGCATCAGGTGGCCAGCCTGGAGCCAGTTATCTCGCACGGCTACGGGTGAGTTCACGAGTAAGAAGCAGCACATTGAGCCGGATTACTCACATTGTGCTGACGATGATGACCTTTTTGGTGGTCGGGACTCCATGGAGGAGGGAGAGTTGTTTAGGGACTCCGCTTCCTCAGGTGATCGGTCGGTTGATTATGACAGCGAGCCTAGTTCCTCCTCTGATCAGGATATGTGGCACCCCGCCGACACTGAAAAATTGTTGGCTTCTGTGTTTGAGACTCTGCATATTGTCCCGCCTAAAGGGGCTAAGAAGAAGCAGGGGGATTTATTCCGGCCTGAGAGACAGAGGATGGTCTTCCCAGGACAGGCCCCCTTTTCCAGTATGGTGTTTAAAGAATTGGAAAGGCCTAATAAATTGCCGTCGGTGTCTAAGAGTCTGAACAGGCGGTATCCCTTCCCTGAGAAGCTGATCCACCTCTGGTCCCGTCCCCCCCGATGTGGACACACCTGTCTCAGGTTTATCCAACACTACGGGTATGCCGTCGGCCGACACAGCTTCCTGGGGCGACCCTGCTGACAGGCGCATGGATCAGCTGGCTTGTCCATGCGTTCACTTTTGTGGGGGCTGAGCTTCGCCCTGTCTGTGCCGCGGCCATTGTATCTTTGGCCATCAGGAAAAAGGTGCGGCGCCTTGTTGATCTGAACAAATCTCGCAAGCGGGCGGAGGAGTATAAAGAACTCAAAGCCTGTGTGCATTTTCTTGCCTTTGTAGTCTCGGCCATGGACGATAGTGTCCGGCTTGGCGCCAGGGCTTCGGCTCTGCTTGTTGCGCTTCGTCGCTCGCTCTGGCTGCGGCAGTGGTCGGCTGACGCTGCGGCCAAGAAGTCACTCACTAGTATCCCTTTCCTGGGACTCAGGTTATTTGGGGAGCGCCTGGACCTTCTGGCCAAGGATGGAAGATTCCCTCAGCGTCGGAAGCCTGCGCGTTCCTTTCGGGGTTCTTCTGCCTTTCGCTGCTTTCGAGGAGGAAGAGGCTCTTCATTTTCAGGTGGCCGCAGAGATTCCTGGGGACGAGGTAGGTCCTGCGGTCGATCCAATCCCTCCAGGGGAGCTAAATCCGAAATTGAAACAAGAAAAAAGATGCACACTTAAAATGGCAAAAATACCTTGGGTGCGGTATCCTGGGTTCTCAAGTCCCAATAGTCCAGTAGAAGATGAAGCAGAAAAAAGGGTCTAAAGCTAAATCCGAACCCCTGGCCAAGCCCTCTCTGGCATGAGCAGGCGCCCTCTCGGATCGGTGGATTCAAGAGGTGGTGTCCTCCGGGTACTAAATAGAGCTGGCAGTCTGTCCGCCCTCAAGATTTCTTTGGTCGCGAATTTCCAGGAATGCATTGTCGGCGCAGGGCCTAAAGGTGGCCATTCAGAGCCTTCTGCTATTGGGCGTGATTTGTCCTGTGCCTCACCATGAACGGGGGTGAGGTTTCTACTCCAATCTGTTCACTGTGCCCAAGAAGGACGGAATGCTGTGACCCATCTTGGATCTGAAGGGCCTCAATGAGTTTGTCAGAATCAGACATTTCCGCATGGAGACCCTTCGGTCCGCGGTGAGCTCGCTTCAGCCCAACGACTTCATGGCCACGGTGGACATCGAGGATGCCTACCTGCACATCCCAATTTTTCCGGGGCATCAGAGGTTTGAGGTTTGCACTGGAGGATCAGCAATATCAGTTTGTGATACTACTTTTCGGGATAGCTTTGGCTCCCCGCGTGTTCACCAAGGTGCTGGCGGGCGTCATGGCCATTCTGAGGAACCAGGGCATTCGTGTTCTTCCGTATCTGGACGATTTGCTGATTGCGGCCATCGATCCGTCTGGGGATGAAGCTGGTGGGCCTCATGGTGTCCTGCTTCGAGGCAGTGCCCTTCGCCCAGTTCCACATGAGACCTCTTCAATTGAATCTGTTGACCGGTTGGGACCGGACGCAGGAGTCCCTGGATCAGGAGTTTTCACTGTCTCCCTTGGTCAGACGGTCCTTATTGTGGTGGTTGGACAAGCACTGAAATTCCAGGGGCAGTGGGGGCCACAGGAGGCCCACTTGCCCATCAATCTCCTGGGGCTGAGGGCAATCCGGTCGGTACTTCTTCAATTGACTCCTTATCTAAGGGGTCGAGCTGTCCAGGTCCGGTGGGACAGTCAGACAGCTGTCGCCTACATCAATCACCAGGGTGGGACTCGGAGCAAGCGAGGAAGTGTCCCAGATCCTGACTTGGGCGGAGGAGAATGTTCCCTGCATCTCGGCGGTTTACATCCCCGGGGTAGAGAACCAGGAGGCAGACTCCCTGAGCAGGGGGGCTTCTCGCCTGGGGGAATGGTCTCTCAACAACAAGATCTTTCACGCTCTGTGTCTCCGCTGGTATCAGCCGGACGTGGACCTGTTTGCGTCCAGACACAATCACAAGCTTCCAAGGTTCGTCTCCCTGTCAAGAGATCCTCTGGCCTTCGCCACAGAAGCTCTGACAATTCCGTGGACGAAGTTCCGGCTTCTTTTATGCATTTCCTCCTTTTCCACTCCTGGGCCGAGTGCTACGCAAGATAGCCCAGGAGGGGGTGCAAACCATTCTGGTGACTCCTCGTTAGCTGAGGCGGAGTTGGTTCGCGGACATTGTTCAGATGTCGGTCGATCATTTTGTCTTGCCCGACTACCCAGGGCTTCTCACTCAGGGGTCGCAACAGCACCCCAATTTACAGACGCTGGCTTTGACGGCCTGGATATTGAATCCTCAATCCTAACAGAGAAGGGGCTGTCGGGCATGGTTGTTCAGACCATGATTCGGGCACGGAAGACGTTTTCTTCCATGATTTCCTACAGAGTTTGGCATGCCTACATTTCTTGATGTGAATCCAAGAGTTTTCCTTGTCACACATTTTCTATTTCTAGGGTTTTGGATTTCTTACAACACGGCTTAGACCTGGGTCTACAGCTGGGTACCCTTAAGGGTCAGGTCTCTGCTTTGACCATCTTTTTTCAAAGATCCTTTACCAAACATAGGCTGATCAGGACTTTTTTCCAAGGAGTTACCCATGTTCGTCCACCGCGTAAGCCTGTATTACCGGTGTGGGATTTGAATTTGGTGCTTTCTGAGCTCCAGGGTCCCCCCTTTGAGCCTTTGTGCGATGCTGCTTTTTCTATCTTGACCCTAAAGGTGGTCTTTTTAGTTGCCATCACCTCGGTGCACCAGGTGTCAGAACTGGCCGCTCTCAGTATGAGCGACATAAGGAAAAGGTAGTTTTTCGCTTTAGGCCTGATTTTTTCCCTAAAGTCGTTTCTCCCTTTCATCTTAATGAGGAGGTTATTTTGCCTTCTCTGTGTCCGGAACCATCTAACTCTAAGGAAAGGACCCTCCATGCCTTGGATGTGGTCAGAGCCATTAAGTACTACCTGGTTGTGACTGAGTCCTTCAGGAAGTCAGATTCTCTCTTTGTTCTCTCTGAAGGTCCTAGAAGGGGTTTGCATCCGGCTAAGTCCACTCTCAGTAAGTGGATTAGACAGGCGGTGGTGCAAGCCTACTCTGCCAAGGGGAAGGATCCCCCTTTTCGTGTTACCGCTCATTCTACTAGAGCTATTGGTGCTTCCTGGGCTTTTCAGCACCAGGCCTCTGTTGAACAAGTTTGTAAGGCTGCTACCTGGTCTTCTGTTCATACCTTTACTAAGTTTTACAAGGTTGATAGGGCCTCAGCTGACGCTGCTTTTGGCCGAAAGGTGCTTCAGGTGGTAGTGAAATGAACTACTTGCTATTCTGCTCTGGGGATCCCGCCCTAAATATGGACACTGCTTTTGGATGTCCCTCACTTACGTGGATTGGGACGGCCCGGACTGGACATACAGAAAAATACAATTCTGTGAGTACTCACCTGTAGAATTGGTTTTACCTATGTCCAGTCCGGGCCGTCCCACCCCGCCCTTGGTTCATTTCCTCGGGTTTGCCTGTTATGGTGATTAAGCTTTTTGTATTGGACTGTTGTCCTTATTGTTTTGTGGAGAGAGTACATGCTGAAGCATGTGAGTTAACATGTTTTCTTGGCCTCCCGGCCTGTCTCATTTACTGCTTTGTGACATTCTGGGTTTTCTATGGAGACAGCTCCTTTTATAGGGGGCCGGGAGGAGTTACAGATCTGGATCTTGCAGTAACTGCGCCACCTAGTGGCGGACTACCCACACGTATATGGATTGAGACGGCCCGGACTGGACATAGGTAAAACCAATTCTACAGGTGAGTACTTACAGAATTGTATTTATACCTCCCTATATGAATCTATAGTGCTCTCCTGCAGCTATGTGAACTTTTTTCCAGTGAGCATAGCTGCCAGTGTGGTTAGCCACTTTTCCCTCTTCCAATGCAGAGAATAGTTAGCCAGACCAAATAGGTCCCAAACATTGCTTGTAAAATTGGGTTACCTGACAAAAAGTTAAAATACCTTTCTGTAATTTAGCCATAGGGAAAAGGGCATTGTATTTTCTGTCCTGAGGATATCGTTGTGAGGTCAGGTGTATAGAGCACTCTGAATTGTTACCATGGTATCCGTGGTTGGTCTACCTGCCAGGCTGCCTTCTAAAAGAGGAGCAGATTAGACAAGGTTAAGCCCTCCTTTCAAGTAGCCCCAGTATATAATGCTCCTGTTAACTCATGGTTGATCATTAATCCATAAATGTATTGACCTAAAATTAAAATGTCCAAAATTGGAATTTGGCAAATATAGTATCTTGTGGAGTATCACCATATATACAGCCGTCAGTCTACAGAGCCAAGAGCCTCTCTTTGTTCTGAGGAAGTGAGGGAAGTTCAACTGATATGTCTAATTGAATCTAGGAAGGTGAATGCCTAGGTAGGTAAGAAAGTGAGTTATCCAGCCTTTGGATAAAGATCCTTTGCCAAACATAGGCTGATCAGGACTTTTTTCCAAGGAGTTACCCATGTTCGTCCACTGTGTAAGCCTGTATTACCGGTGTGGGATTTGAATTTGGTGCTTTCTGCGCTCCAGGGTCCCCCCTTTGTGCCTTTGTGCAATGCTGCTTTTTCTATCTTGACCCTAAAGGTGGTCTTTTTGGTTGCCATCACCTCGGTGCACCAGGTGTCAGAACTGGTCGCTCTTTGTATGAAGTTCCCCTACTTTGAGCGGCATAAGGATAAGGTAGTTTTTCGCTTTAGGCCTGTTTTTTTCCCTAAAGTCGGTTCTCCCTTTCATCTTAATGAGGAGGTAATTTTGCCTTCTCTGTGTCCGGAACCATCTAACTCTAAGGAAAGGACCCTCCATGCCTTGGATGTGGTCAGAGCCATTAAGTACTACCTGGTTGCGACTGAGTCCTTCAGGAAGTCGGATTATCTCTTTGTTCTCTCTGAAGGTCCTAGAAGGGGTTTGCATCCGGCTAAGTCCACTCTCAGTAAGTGGATTAGACAGGCGGTGGTGCAAGCCTACTCTGCCAAGGGGAAGGATCCCCCTTTTCGTGTTACCGCTCATTCTACTAGAGCTATTGGTGCTTCCTGGGCTTTTCAGCACCAGGCCTCTGTTGAACAAGTTTGTAAGGCTGCTACCTGGTCTTCTGTTCATACCTTTACTAAGTTTTACAAAGTTGATGTTAGTGCCTCAGCTGACTCTGCTTTTGGCCGAAAGGTGCTTCAGGCGGTAGTGAAATGAACTACTTGCTATTCTGCTCTGGGGATCCTGCCCTAAATATGGATAGTTAGCCAGACCAAACGATTCACCCCATGTCCAGTATGCAAACAGGCACTGGATGAGGATAGCATGGTGTTCAGGGTTATGCAGTTGTCTCCTCCCTGCAAGGGTTCTGACCCTTGTCGCCGGTGCCCTCTGAGCCTTAAAACCCCCTTGGCAGCCTTCAAGCGGACCTAAACCTTTAGTGAGTCGTACTGGCTACTAAGAAGGTTTTTTAAAAAAAAAATTGCTCTGAGCTTTTTGAAGAGGATATTGTGGCTGCCATAGTCTCCCTCTGAGTCTTTAAACTCTGTCAGCAGCCCTCAAGTGATCCTAAACATTTAGAGAGTCATTTAAGAAGCATTGGCTACTAAAAAGGTTTTAAAGAACATTTTTTTTCTCTGAGTTGAAGAGGATATTGTGGCTGCCATAGTCTCCGAGAAGTTATCCGTTGGTAGGATTCATCCAGTAGGGACTCTTCACAAGGGGGTGCTCAGTTAAGAAGAAGATGGATGGATGGTTTGATTTCCTCCATTCTGGAGGATGTTGCGGAGCATATGCATTATTCTAATCTGATCAATAGGGAATGGCAGAAGTCAGGCAGTCCTCCGACTATACCTAAAGTACTAGATACTGTGTATCCCTTTCCTCCTCCAGGCCAGAATGAATTATGGTCTCACCCTCCTGTGGTGGACACTCGGGTGCCAGGTCTTTTTAAGATTTTGGTTAGTGCTTCTCCAAATGATCCAGCGGATAAGCGCATGGATCAGGTGGCATGTCAGGCTTATTATATTATGGGGCCCACCTTGGGGTGGCCTGTGTTAAATCCATAGCATCTTTGGCGAGCAGGAATTTGTTAAAACAACTGGACTCTAAGACTCGTTCGGGTCGGTCACGGAAGCCATTCTCCTAGTTGATCAAAACCAGTTTTGTTATCAACATGTATGTGATCTTGGCTATGGAGGCTTGATCTAGTTGAGGGCCAGACACCTAGCTCTGGTGGTAGCCTTAAGGTGTGCTTTATGAATTAAGCAATAGCCAGCTGACATAGCCTCTAAAAAGAATCTGACGGGACTCCCCTTTAAGGCGGTGAGTGCTTGGTTGACATGGTAAGGCGTGCTACTGGTGTTAAATAATCTAATCTGCCACAGAAGCCGAAGTCTAATACTGCTTTCCGCAGGGCCTCTAATCCTCCGGGGTTCGGGATTTTGGGGAATAAGACAAAGTCCCAAATTAAGGCAACAGGTTAATGGAAGAATAAAGCCAAACCCCCTTTAAAACCTGCTCAGGATGCCCCCACTCTTGCAGGTGGGGGGGAAGCTTCTGCAGTTTGCTCATATTTGGAGGCTTCATGTAACAGATATTTCGTTCAGGAAGTTGTATTACAACCTTGTAACCTTGGGTTACAAGATCAAATCAGGAGCCAGACCCCCTCGGAGATTCTCTTGGTCAGGGGTATCCCTAATCCTGCAGAAAGTAGAAGAATTTAATATATCTTCCACATCTTCCGTATCTCGCCTTTTTAGAGGTTGGAGTTTGATCCACAGTGAAATTACTCCACTGTTTTTATAACCAACAGTGTATATATAAGGATGCATACCTACATTGCAGTAGGTGGCCTACATCTTCAGTTTGTGGCGCTACCCTTCGATCTATCATCAGCACCAAGGGTGTTTACCAAGATTTTGGCAGGTCTCATGTTTTCTCTAAGAAGTCAGGGTATACATATAATCCCTTACTTAGATGATCTGTTGATATGGGCCCTATCATGTTATGGGGCCCAGAAGGATGCCCAAATGTCTGATTGACATAAGAAGAATTTGACTTGATAGTCATTTATCTAAAGTCAAATATCATACCATATACTTTCCATAGTTATTCTTTTCTGGGAATGTCATTAGACATGTCTCAGGCAAAAGTGTTCTTCCAACACAAAAGTGACTTTTATTCAGGCCAGGGTACAGGGTCTCTTGTCTTGCCCTCACCCGACGATTCGTCAAGGAATGGTTGTTGGGCCTGATGGTATCTTGCTTGAGGCAGTACCTTTTGCACTGTTCACACAAGACCCCTGCAGATGGAATTGCTCACAATCTGGCATAGAGACACACAGACTGGTTCATTTTTGTTTTTGCATGACACAGTCAACAAGGCAGTCTCTAGCCTGGTGGTTGAGTCTTTAGCCTCTTCTGATTGACAAATCTTTTCTTCCAGCACAGTGGAAGATCATTACCACGGATGCTACCGTGTTTCCCCGAAAGTAAGACACCGTCTTACTTTCTTTTTACCCCCAAAAGCCCCACTACGTCTTACTTTCGGGGTATGTCTTATATTGGAAAAAATGACAAGCTCACCCCATAGGGTGATCATGATAGTACATGAGCCCCTAGATCTCCCCAGAGGAGTCAAAGACAGATAAAGGGTTGTAACCCTGCCCACATCTAAGTGGACCTAATTCAAACTGATCAGCTCTGGCTGGGGTTCCGCTTTAAATGTTGGAGCCTTTGCTTGTCCTGTCTGTGCAAGATGGCCACCACAAAGATTCCACAGTCAGACTGTAAAGTAGGGATTACCCAGATGCTGTAGAACTACAATTCCCAGTATGCCTTGCCTTTACAGAGGATAAACAAGGCATGCTGGGACTTGTAGTACTGCAGCATCTGTGTGGGTCAGACAAGTAAGGGTGCTGCAGTAGTTTACAGATGACACAAGGGCAGCATGGAGGGAACCCCCGGCCCAAGCTGCCCCCCTCGTCATACCCCCTGCGTCCCCCTCACATCACCCACCTGCGAGTTCCGCTGTGAATCCGTCTTCTCCCCCCGGCCTCTGACAGCACAGCACCAGCAGAGGGTCAGCCTGGCCCCCTGACGCCGCTCTCTCTCACACACACACACGCGCGCACTTACCGGCACTTCCTGGGTGTTGCGCGAAGGTCGGTGGGCGTGCCCCATGCGCAGGGATGATCTCCACGTCAGGCTCCTCGCAGCACCCGCAGCTGCAGTGAGAGCCTCTGTACCCGGCGCCGCTCGTCTTCTGCTCGCAGCCCCGGATCCACCGCCGCTCGTCTTCTGCTCGCAGCCCCGGATCCACCGCCGCCTCTCCTCCTCTCAGGTAGGTCCCGTTCGACAACAATGTTATTTCCCCGAAAGTAAGACATACGTCTTACTTTCGGGGTACGGCTTATATTAGGCCAACCCTCTGAAACACCCCATACGTCTTACAAACGGGGGTGTCTTACTTTCGGGGAAACACGGTAGTCTATCTGGTTGGGGGAGTGTCATGGAGTCACAAACGATCCAGGTACAGTGGAGTCCGAAGGAGAGCAGAATTTCCATAAATATCCTGGAAATTAGAGTGATTCTATTGTGTCTCTATTGGACATACCATCTGAAGGAGCATCCCACCCGGATTCAAACAGACAATTGGACGGTGATGGTATATATCAATCACAACGGGAGCACTAGAAGTAGTAAAGCCCTCGTGGAAATTAGCTGGATTTTACTTTGGGCCGAGAAACAGGTTCCATATATCTTGGCTGTACACATACCTGGAGTGGACAACTTGCAGGCCGATCATCTCAACAGAACGGTCCTGCATCAGGGGGAATGGTCTCTCAGAGGGTTTTTCAATCTCTATGCATGTACTGGGGGATCCCAGACGTAGATCTCTTTGCATTATGGCACAGTCGGAAGGTTCCAAAGTTTGTGTCCCGGTCCAGGGATCCTCTAACAATCGCAACAGATGCCCTGACTCTTCAGTGGTCAGCATTCAAGCTTCTTTATACATTCCCTCCGATTCCACTCCTAGGTCGAGTACTAAAAAAGGTTAGCTCACAAGGGAGTCCCAACCATTCTGGGGGCTCCTCGGTGGCCAAGAAGAAACTGGTTCTCAGATATAGAAAGGATGTCAGATGGCAACTTGTGGAGGTTACCCGAAGTTCCAGATCTTCTCACACAGGGGCTTCTAAGGCATCCCAATTCACAAGTTCTGGCTTGGACGGCCTTTCCATTGAATTAATTGAATCCAGAGTCAGGAAGAAGTCTTCATCAATGATCTACTATAGAGTCTGGCAATCATTTCTCGCTTCTTGCAAATCCAAAGGGTTCGCTGGTAGAATTTTCTCTGTTCGCAGAATATTGGATTTTTTGCAGAAGGGTCTTTGATGAAGGTTTTTCAGTTGAGTACTTTAAAGTGACAGATATCTGCTTTATCTATCTTTTTTCCAAAACCCATTGCTGAGAATAAATGTATCAAAACGTTTGTATATGGAGTCGCTCAGGTGCGGCCTCCTCGTAAGCTACTACTGCCAGTTTGGGACCTGAACTTAGTTTTATCAGCTCTTCAGGGTCCTTGTTTTGAACTATTGGCAGATACGTTGTTACGTTTATTGACTCTTAAGGTTATCTTTTTTAGTGGCAATAACCTCAGTAAAGAGGGTTTCTGAATTAGCAGGTTTATCAGTTAAAGCGGTCCTTCACTCTGAATAAGAGTCTATCTTATATGTTTCCCACACCCTGTACATACAGATTGCTTACATTAAAAATCATCCTTCCTGCATCTTCTGCATGTTATGAACCATTAAACATCCAAGATGGCGGCTTATGGAACATCGCTACTACACAATCTTTCCGTAGGTCTGTCTCCTTTCTCATACCTGAGGGTCCATGGAAAGGTCTTCCAGCATCTAAGTCTACCATCAGCCGATGGATTAGACAGGCAGTGGTAAGAGCCTATATTCCTAAGGGGAAGGATTCTCCCTTTAGGACTACTGCTCATTCGACAAAAGCTATTGGAGCATCTTGGGCTTTTTAGCATCAAGCTTCAGTAGAACAAGTAATGCAAAGCCGCTACTTGGGTTTCAGTTCATACATTTACCAAATTTTATAAGGTAGAGCCTTTGGTAGGAAGGAATTACATACAATAGTAATTAGATGGTTTTGGAATGTCTTATTCCTGGAAGGAATATGGTTTTTTGGAATGTCTTATTCCTGGAAGGAATAGGGTTTTTTGGAATGTCTTATTCCTGGAAGGAATAGGGTTTTTTGGAATGTCTTATTCCTGAAAGGAATAAGGTTTTTGGGAATGTCTTATTCCTGCAAGGAATAAGGGTTTTTGGAATGTCTTGTTCCTGAAAGGAATAGTGTTTTTGGGGATCCCACCCGAATTAAGGGTACTACTTTTGGAGGTCCCGTTTGTAAAAATTGACCACCTAATCTTTGTTGTCTTATGCAGTATCTTGCCTCATTGCTAAATAAGCATCATTAACGTTGACCCAACACTTTTTAAGCATACTCCATGGTTTTTATGTTATGACTCCAACAAGGAACAGTCCTATCAATGCAAAATTAAATCTTATCAATATCTTGCCTCATTTAAATAAAGCTTTTTAGATTTTTGTTCAATTATTTTCATGTTATGACTTCAACATGGAACGGTTTTATTAATACAAATTCATTATACTTGTATTTTATTTTTGCATAAAATTCTAAATTTCTTTAATTATCTTTATTGTCCCTGGTAATGAGATGGGGCCCAATAACAATTGAAATATTATTCTATTTCTTAGATACTGTATAGCGTTAACTATAAAGTTTTGACTGTGACGTTCCCTCCTCATCTACATAAGTGTGTTTTAATACATCAATATTAGTATAAAATTGTCCACAAGAGTTATTATGGATTGTCTGCTAGGATTATTTTAATTCTAGCGCTAGCAATAAATTGTCTGCTAAGGTTATTGTAGGTTCTACTGGTTTCTTGTGTCCTAGATTTTCATACCCGGAACGGTCTCACCCTGTTGTTTTGGAGAATCCCAGACCTATTGGAACATTATATCATTTTTGTTTTATTTTATTTATACATAAATTGGTTCCCTCATGGTTTTAAATTTGGACCACCTATTTTTAAATATATAAAAAGCCTGCAGTACCTACTAGAGACGTTTCGGTCTAAATTTATTTGTGGCGAATCGCTATTAAAAACAGCTATTTATGGCCTATCGAGAGCCTCAATAGGGTTGTAGAAAATTTTGCCTTGCTGTAACACACACAGGGTGCTGTGTTAGGGAAATAATACTGTAAAGAAGTATTGCATGCAGATCAGAGGCATCGCTATCACTGTCGCAGTGAGACACACCCTGGAGTTGGCAGCAGCATGAGGAGCCCATATTATTCTTGGTGTGCCACACACCCCGCTTCACTTTTAAATATTCTTCACTTATTGGGTTAACTCACCGCCAGGTGACACTATGCAGAGAGGAAGTCTTGTAATGAGCCCCCTTCCGGCCTATATATACCTGGTACCTCCCTTCAATCACCAGTATTTTTCTCTCTGCTTGACGACAAGACAGAAGATTGAAGTCTCCTGCTTACAGGTAGACAGGGGGCCGCACTTGGTTTCATTTTCCTGTGCTGCTGCTGCTGGCTGCTGCTTCGTCCCTCCGGTTGCTGCTCTCGGTCCTTTCAGGTAAGCGGCCCCAACCTGGTGGGGCCGTTGAGTGGGAATTAAATGTCTATCATGTGTAGATATGGGGGTGAGTTGGTTTTTGTTAAGGAGGCATCGTGTTTTTGAATTTATTAAGGGGCAGGGCTTTTGCTCATTTAAAGGCACTTTGGTGCCATGCATACATGGGTTTTTGACCTGTTACACGCATGTGGGGATCTGATTGTGTTTTTTTCTTTTCCTTACAGATCCCGGGATCCCTGTTTATGGTGGCCCTCCGGCTCTATGTTGCTTGGCTAGTCTTTATATTCTTGGTGTGCCACACACCCCGCTTCACTTTTAAATATTCTTCACTTAATGGGTTAACTCACCGCCAGGTGACGCAGTGCAGAGAGGAAGTCTTGTAACGAGCCCCCTTCCGGCCTATATATACCTGGTACCTCCCTTCAATCACCAGTATTTTTGTCTCTGCTTGACGACAAGACAGAAGATTGAAGTCTCCTGCTTACAGGTAGCCGGGGTCTTACCCCGGCACCCCCCTTTTGGTCTATTTCTGCCCGGTTTGAGTGTTTATACCTTGATGGTGGAATGGAAGCCTCCCAGCCTAGGCTGCTCACTGGGCAAATGGTAGATGGCACTATAGGTGCCTAGGAGCTTATCTCCTCCGCTCGACCCCCTCTTTTGGGGGCAATGCGGCTATCCGGCATGGTGATCCGGAAATGGGATGCCCCTGTCCCGAGGGTCCCCGTAGCCCCTTTCTCTCCCGTTACGGTCCCTTCTCCCTTCACTATGGGGGGGGGGGGGGGGGTTTAGAGGGTTGTGTATTATGTGTGTGTTTTTTCACAGTATAACTTTTACAACATGTGTGTTTTTACGTTATGCATTGAGCTTACTGCACAGCATGTGTGCACTCTTTTCCCTTCCGGCCAGGTCTGTTTGTATAGTCCTGGCCGGTTTGTGTGTTTAGGTCAGCTTGGGGCGGTTGGGCGGACCGCGCTGGGCAGGTTGGCTTGCCGCCTGAGTTTCCACAGCCCCCTCCCGCCTCCCCCCTTCCCCGCTGGTCTCCTTGCAGCCACTGTATGAGGTCTGCTGTTGCATGGCTGCGCTATGCTGTTTCCTCTCCTCCTACCCCCCCCCCTCTTTCATCTCCCCCCTCCGCTGCCTCCTGCCTTGTGTGCGCGTGTAGTGGCTCATCTGGTGTTAATTCCCAGATGATTTGGCCGCACTGATCGAGCTTAGGGGGTGGGTCCTGGTGACGCAGCGACGGGGGCGTGGCGCCGGTGGTAGCGTCATGCGGCGGCCCCAGCTTCACTTCCTTCCTTTCAAGTTCAAAAGGGAAGTCACGTGTGGGGGGGGGGGGGGGGGGGCGCGGCTGCACTTGGTTTCATTTTCCTGTGCTGCTGGCTGCTGCTTCGTCCCTCCGGTTGCTGCTCTCGGTCCTTTCAGGTAAGCGGCCCCACCCTGGTGGGTTGAGTGGGAATTAAATGTCTATCATGTGTAGATATGGGGGTGAGTTGGTTTTTGTTAAGGAGGCATCATGTTTTTGAATTTATTAAGGGGCAGGGCTTTTGCTCATTTAAAGGCACTTTGGTGCCATGCATACATGGATTTTTGGCCTGTTACACGCATGTGGGGATCTGATTGTGGTTTTTTCTTTTCCTTACAGATCCCGGGATCCCTGTTTATGGTGGCCCTCCGGCTCTATGTTGCTTGGCTAGTCTTTATATTCTTGGTGTGCCACACACCCCACTTCACTTTTAAATATTCTTCACTTAATGGGTTAACTCACCGCCAGGTGACGCAGTGCAGAGAGGAAGTCTTGTAACGAGCCCCCTTCCGGCCTATTTATACCTGGTACCTCCCTTCAATCACCAGTATTTTTGTCTCTGCTTGACGACAAGACAGAAGATTGAAGTCTCCTGCTTACAGGTAGCTTACCCCGGCACCCCCCTTTTGGTCTATTTCTGCCCGGTTTGAGTGTTTATACTTTGATGGTGGAATGGAAGCCTCCCAGCCTAGGCTGCTCACTGGGAAAATGGTAGACGGCACTTTTAAGTGCCTAGGAGCTTATCTCCTCCGCTCGACCTCATGCGTGGGGCAATGCGGCTATCCGGCATGGTGATCCGGAAATGGGATGCCCTTGTCCCGAGGGTCCCCGTAGCCCCTTTCTCTCCCGTTACGGTCCCTTCTCCCTTCACTATGGGGGGGGGGGGGGGGTTGAGGGTGTGCATTAGGTATGTGTGTTTTACAAGTATAACTTTATTACAACGTGTGTGTTTACGTTATGCATTGAGCTTACTTCAGCATGTGTGCACTCTTTTTCACTATGGTTTAGGTCTGCTTGGGGGCGGACCACGCTGGGCAGGTTGGCTTGCCGCCTAAGTAGCCCCCTCCCGCCTCCCCCCTTCCCCGCTGGTCTTGTGGCCACTGTATGTGGTCTGCTTTGGCATGGCTGCGCTATGTGGTCTTTTCTCCTGCTCCCCCCTCTTTCTTCTCCCCCCTCCGCTGCTTCCTGCCTGTGCGCGCGTGTAGTGGCTCATCTTCTGTACTCCCCAGTTGATTTGGCCGCACTGATCAGCATAGGGGGTGGGTCCCGGCGACGGGGGCGTGGCGTGGCGTCGGCGTCATGTGGCGGCCCCAGCTTCACTTCCTTTCAAAGGGGAAGTCACGTGGGGGCGTGCGGCCGCAGTTGGTTTCATTTTCTCCTGTGCTGCTGCTGCTGGCTGCTGTCTCGTCCCTCCGGTTGCTGCTCTCGGTCTTTCCAGGTAAGCGGCCCCACCTTGGTTGAGTGGGAATTGTATATCTTTCATGTATAGATATGGTGGTGAGTTATTTTTTATTAAGGGGCATGGCTTTTTGCTCATTTAAAAGGCACTTTGGTGCCATGCATATATGGTTGTTACACACATGTGATGATCTGATTGTGGTTTTTTCTTGCCTTACAGATCCCGGGATCCCTGTTTATGGTGGCCCTCCGGCTCTATGTTGCCTGGCTAGTCTTTATTTAAAAAAAAAAAAAAAAAAAAAAAGATATAAAATAATAATTAATTGGGATATTTTTTATATTTAAGAATGTGTGTGTGTGTATATATATATATATATATATATATATATATATATATATATATATATATATATATATATATATATATATAAATATATATAATTATTAAGGGGGGCCTTCCTTTTTAAAAAAAAAAAAAGAAAAAAAAATAATATATAAAAATCCTCCCTTCCGGGACATTTACAAATAAGGGGGCATCCCGGGTTGGCTTATGCCTTAAAACCCAAATATTGCGAATACCATAAATCACCATATGGAGGCTTCCGTTATTGCCGGAAACGGTTCTTGTGAGCCATTCGGGGGGTGCGTAAGTTGTGGGACTCTACTCCCAGCTGATGATGTCTTTATTTGCATCCCTTGTGCAAAGCAGAGTATTGCGCGCCAGTCCGTTGCTTCGGCTGCTGGCCCATCGCAACCTTCATCATCGCCTACCTCGCCCTCCCTGTTCCGGACCCCGCATGACACTGTCAAAAGTGGGGATTCGCAGTCCGAGGTGGCGGCACGGTCGGCCAGCCCCCGGAAAGTAGTGCCCGTTAAAGCAGGGTTAAGGCCGCTGCAAAACGGAGGCACCTGACTCCGGTACCTTCGGCTCCACAGGACGAGTTATGTAAACCTGTGGAATGGTCCGATGGATCCCCGGATGAGGAAGAATTCTTGTTGGAGTCAGATGAGCCTGCAGATCAGCTTGAGGCTGATGCGATTGGCGATTGGTCGGAGGGGGTTGTTTTTGACACCCCCTCCATTCTGGCTCAAATGTTTAAAATTTTGAATTTAGATTCACCTGATGCTGTCACCCTGCCAAAGGGTCAGTTGTTTAAGGAGCCTCAGCCGCGTTGGGTTTTTCCCAGACAACACCACTTTGAGAGGGTGGTCCTTAAGGAATGGGAACATCCCACACGGTTATCTGGAATCCCTTCCAGTTGGGAAAAGCGTTACCCTTTTCTGCCAGAGTTGATAAAGCTTTGGTCTGTCCCTCCTGACGTCGATACCCCTGTGCTAGGGCTCTCCAGCACGGCTATGGTACAGTCTGCTGAGACCACTGTCCCTAAAGATGGGGAAGATCATCGGATTGACCAATATGCGCGCCATGGTTTTATTTATTCCGGGTCAGCGTTGCGCCCGGTGTGTGCTTCAGCCCTTCTTCTATTGGCGATTAGGTCTTTAATTCAGGGGCTATATGAGGATCTCAATCCCGCTTGTAAACAGTTTACTGCGCTTAAGCAGTGTGAATCTTTTGTGTCCTATGTCCTATCCGCTCAGGACGATGTGCTGGCTATGAGTAGCAAGGCAGCGGCTATGCTGGTGGCTATTCGCCGGTCAGTATGGCTGCGTCAGTGGTCGGCGGACGCAGTTTCTAAGAAGGTGCTCACAGCTCTCCCCTTTTTGGGGTTGCGTCTGTTTAGGGAGAAAATTTATTCAGTCGCAAAGGGTGGTAAGATGCCACAACGCAAGAGGCCTCGTGGCCCCTTTAGGGGGGCAGGTTCCGGTAGGCCTTCCTTTCGAGGATTCAGAGCGGGCAGGGGGGCTTCCTTTACCGCTACCAGAGGTGCAGGTTGGACTCGGGGGAGGGGCCGTGGCCGGCCCACTCAGTCCTGGGGCACCAAGCCCAAACCTGCTTATAAGCCCTCTCAGCAATGAGGGGCTGCCCTTACCCGTGCGGGTGGGGGGACTATGGCGACACTTCTCCCAGGTTTGGAACCAAGTGGTTCCAGGCAGATGGATCCAGGAGGTAGTGTCGGCCGGATACGACCTGGAATTCGAGTCTCACCCTCCTTCACGGTTCGGTCGGTCTCGGGTGCCCATCGATCCTTTGGCCACGCAGGGGCTCCTGGCGTCGGTAAGGAATCTGTTAGAGATGGCGGTCATCCGGCCGGTGCCGCACTTAGAGATGGGCCTCGGTTTCTACTCCAATCTTTTCGCAGTCCCCAAGAAAGATGGGTCGGTTCGTCCCGGCCTGGACTCTCATCAACACAGAGTGTTTCTTCCTTTTGCCCAAATTCACACGAGAACGCTTCAGCTTTTTCTGTTAGCGTCTTGGGACCAGCAGCCTCGGTCGCTGGATCAGTCCTTCCAGTTGTCCTCCCGGGTCCGGCAGTCCCTCCTGTGGTGGTTGGTCTCGACCAATCTGGTGTAGGGCAGGTTTTTCCTGACAATCCTTTGGAAAATTGTCACCGCGGACGCCAGTCTGTCGGGATGGGGCGGATTCTGGAAGGAGCTGCAGTTTCAGGGGCAGTGGGGACCTCAAGAGGCCCACTTACTCACCAATATTCTGAAACTGAGAACCATCCGTCGGGTGCTTGCTCTCCTGACTCAGCACGTTCTGGGCCTTCCGGTCCAGGTGCGTTCAGACAATCAAACAGCGGTTGCTTACATCGGTCATCAGGGAGGGACTCACAGTCTTAGTGCTCTCAGAGAAGTGTCCCTGATCCTGACCTGGGCGGTGTCCCATGTTCCTTGTCTCTCGGCGGTTTACATTCCAGAGGTGAAGAACCAGGTAGCGGACCGGTTGAGCAGGGGCTCTCCCTGTCTGGGAGAATGGGCTCTCCATCCTCGGGTGTTTCGCTCACTGTGTCTCCGATGGAGGACCCCGGAGGTGGACCCGTTTTCCTCTCGCAGGCTCACGAACTTTGTGTCACTCTCCCAGGATCCTCTGGCTCTGGCAGTGGACGCCATGTCCCTGAGCTGGGGAGTTCTGGGATTTCTATACCTGTTTCCTCCGATGCCCATGCTGGGCAGGGTGCTTCGGAAGTTGGCTCTGGAAAAGGTGTCCGCCGTTCTCGTGGCCCCAAGGTGGCCAAGGCGAGTGAGGTTCGCAGACATCGTTCGGCTGGCAGTGGACCAGTTCGTTCTGCCTCTTCGGCCCGATCTGCTCACTCAGGGTCAATTGTGTTACCCCAATTTACCAGCGCTGGGTTTGATGGCCTGGCTGCTGAAACCTCCATCCTGAAGGAGGAGGGTCTTTCTGATTCAGTCATTAAGACTCTGATCAGTGCCCGGAAGAGGTCTTCTTCCATCACCTACTATAGGACTTGGAAAGCCTATATCGCTTGGTGTGAGATAAGATCTTTTCCTTGTAGGGTCTTTTCGGTCTCCAGGATTCTGGAGTTTTTACAATCAGGGCTGGACTCTGGTCTCCAGCTAAGTACGTTGAAAGGGCAGGTCTCTGCCTTATCTATCTTTTTTCAGAAGCGTGTTGCGCTTAAGCCTTTAGTTAAAACTTTTTTCCAGGGGGTTACGCATGTGCGGCCTCCCAGGAAACCATTACTCCCGGTTTGGGATTTGAATTTGGCTATGTCTGCTCTTCAGGCTCCCCCTTTTGAGCCTTTGCAAGATATTGCTTTGTCTACCCTGACTCAGAAGATTGTCTTCTTGGTAGCCATCACTTCGGTCCGGCGTGTCTCGGAGTTGGCAGCCTTGTCTATCCAGGCGCCTTACTTTGAGAGGCATCAGGATAAAGTGGTCTTTCGGTTCAAGCCAGACTTTCTTCCTAAGGTTGTTTCTGCTTTTCATTTGAACCAAGATATTGTTCTTCCCTCCTTGTGTCCTAATCCTAAGAATGACAAAGAGAGGGTTTTGCATTGTTTGTATGTAGTACGCTGTGTTAAGTACTACTTGATTATCACGTCTCCTTTTCGTAGGACGGATTCCTTTTTTGTTGTGTCCCATGGGCCTAAGAAGGGTTTGGCACCAGCCAAATCTGCCATTAGCAAGTGGATACGTCAGGCCGTTACTGCGGCCTATTCTGCTAAGGGAAGAGTTCCCCCTTTTCGTATCACTGCTCATTCTACTCGCGCCGTTGGGGCATCTTGGGCTTTTCAGCACCAAGCTTCTGTTGAACAAGTTTGTAAGGCCGCCACTTGGTCTTCTGTTCATACTTTTTCTAAGTTTTACAAAGTTGATGTGCGAGCCTCAGCGGATGCTGTTTTTGGCCGCAAAGTTCTGCAGACTGCAGTCATTTAAGTTATGCTTCACCTGGCCTTGAGATGCCCATCCCTTGTGGACACTGCTTTTGGATGTCCCATTAAGTGAAGAATATTTAAAAGTGAAGCGGGGTGTGTGGCACACCAAGAATAATACCATTTTGTGAGTACTCACTTGAAAAATGGATATTGTTGGTGTGCCACACACCCCGCTTCACTCCCACCCTTTTCGGTATTTCCGAAGCCTTTATATGGTGAAGCTTTTTATTTATATCAAATTGATTTTGAGGTTGCCGGTGGAATACTGGTACCTTGTCTTTCTGCGTTTTAATATACTGGTGATTGAAGGGAGGTGCCAGGTATATATAGGCCGGAAGGGGGCTCGTTACAAGACTTCCTCTCTGCACTGCGTCACCTGGCGGTGAGTTAACCCATTAAGTGAAGAATATTTAAAAGTGAAGCGGGGTGTGTGGCACACCAACAATATCCATTTTTCAGGTGAGTACTCACAAAATGGTATTTAAAAAAAAAAAAAAATAATAATAATAAATTGGGATATTTTTATATTTAAGAATATATATATATATATATATATATATATATATATATATATATATATATTATTAAGGGGGACCTTCCTTTAAAAAAAAAAAAAAAAAAAAAAAAATCCTCCCTTCCGGGACATTTACTAACAAGGGGGCATCCCGGGTTGGCTTATGCCTTAAAGCCCAAAAAAATTGCGAATACCATAAATCGTCATATGGAGGCTTCCGTTATTGCCGGAAACGGTTCTTCTGAGCCATTCGGTTGCATAAGTTGTGGGGCTCTGCTCCCAGCTGATGTCTTTATTTGCATCCCTTGTGCAAAGCAGAGCATTGCGCGTCAGTCTGTTGCTTCGGCTGCTGGCCCGTCACAACCTTCATCATCTCCTACCTCTCCCTCCCTGTTCCGGACCCCGCATGACACTGTCAAAAGTGGGGATTCGTAATCCGAGGTGGTGGCACGGTCGGCCAGCCCCCGGAAAGTAGTGCCCGTTAAAGCAGGGTTAAAGGCCCCTACAAAACGGAAGCACCTGACTCCGGTTCCTTCGGCTCCACAGGACGAGTTATGTGAGCCTGTGGAATGGTCCGATGGATCCCCGGATGAGGAAGAATTCCTGTTGGAGTCAGATGAGCCTGCAGATCAGCTTGAGGCTGATGCGATTGGTCGGCGGGGGTGGCTTTTGACACCCCCTCCATTCTGGCTCAAATGTTTAAAATTTTGAATTTAGATCCTCCTGAGGCTGTCACCCTGCCAAAGGGTCAGTTGTTTGATGAGCCTCAGCCGCGTTGGGTTTTTCCCAGACAACACCACTTTGAGAGGGTGGTCCTTAAGGAATGGGAACATCCCACGCGGTTATCTGGAATCCCTTCCAGTTGGGAAAAGCGTTACCCTTTTCCGCCAGAGTTGGTGAAGCTTTGGTCTGTCCCTCCTGACGTCGATACCCCTGTGCTAGGGCTCTCCAGCACGGCTATGGTACAGTCTGCTGAGACCACTGTCCCTAAAGATGGGGAAGATCGTTGGATTGACCAATATGCCCGCCATGGTTTTATTTATTCCGGGTCAGCGATGCGCCCGGTGTGTGCTTCAGCCCTTCTCCTGTTGGCGATTAGGTCTTTAATTCAGGGGCTATATGAGGGTCTCAATCCCGCTTGTAAAGAGTTTACTGCGCTTAAGCAGTGTGAATCTTTTGTGCCCTATGTCCTATCCGCTCAGGATGATGCGCTGGCTATGAGTAGCAAGGCAGCGGCTATGCTGGTGGCTATTCGCCGGTCAGTATGGCTGCGTCAGTGGTCGGCGGACGCAGTTTCTAAAAAGGTGCTCACAGCTCTCCCCTTTTTGGGGTTGCGTCTGCTTGGGGAGAAAATTGATTCAGTCGCAAAGGGTAGTAAGATGCCACAACGCAAGAGGCCTCGTGGTCCCTTTAGGGGGGCAGGTTCCGGTAGGCCTTCCTTTCGAGGATTCAGAGCGGGTAGGGGGGCTTCCTTTCCCGCTACCAGAGGTGCAGGTTGGACTCGGGGGAGGGGCCGTGGCCGGCCCACTCAGTCCTGGGGCACCAAGCCCAAGCCTGCTGATAAGCCCGCTCAGCAATGAGGGGCTGCCCTCACCCGTGCGGGTGGGGGGACTATTGCGACACTTCTCCCAGGTTTGGAACCAAGAGGTTCCAGGCAGATGGATCCAGGAAGTAGTGTCGTCCAGTTACGACCTGGAATTCGAGTCTCACCCTCCTTCACGGTTCTTTCGGTCTCGGGTGCTCATCGATCCTTTGGCAACGCAGGGGCTCCTGGCGTCGGTAAGGAATCTGTTAGAAATGGCGGTCATCCGGCCGGTGCCGCGCTTAGAGATGGGCCTCGGTTTCTACTCCAATCTTTTCGCAGTCCCCAAGAAAGATGGGTCGGTTCGTCCCGGCCTGGACTTAAATCAACACAGTGTGTTTCTTCCTTTTGCTCAAATTCACACGAACGCTTCAGCTTTTTCTGTCAGCGTCTTGGGACCAGCAGCCTCGGTCGCTGGATCAGTCCTTCCAGTTGTCCTCCCGGGTCCGGCAGTCCCTCCTGTGGTGGTTGGTCTCGACCAATCTTGTGTAGGGCAGTTCTTTCCTGACCCCCCTTTGGGAAATTGTCACCACGGACGCCAGTCTGTCGGGATGGGGCGGATTCTGGAAGGAGCTGCAGTTTCAGGCCCACTTACCCACCAATATTCTGGAGCTGAGAACCATCCGTTGGGTGCTTGCTCTCCTGACTCAGCACGTTCTGGGCCCTCCGGTCCAGGTGCGTTCAGACAATAAAACAGCGATGGCTTACATCAGTCATCAGGGAGGGACTCACAGTCTGAGTGCTCTCAGAGAAGTGTCCCTGATCCTGACCTGGGCGGAGGCCCATGTTCCTTGTCTCTCGGCGGTATACCTTCCAGGGGTGGAGAACCAGGTAGCGGACCGGTTGAGCAGGGGCTTTCCCCGTCTGGGAGAATGGGCTCTCCATCCTCGGGTGTTTCGCTCACTGTGTCTCCGATGGGGGACCCCGGAGGTGGACCCGTTTGCCTCTCGTCACAATCACAGGCTCACGAACTTCGTGTCGCTCTCCCAGGATCCTCTGGCTCTGGCAGTGGACGCCATGTCCCTGAGCTGGGGAGTTCTGGGATTTCTATACCTGTTTCCTCCAATACCCATGCTGGGCAGGGTGCTTCGGAAGTTGGCTCTGGGAAAGGTGTCCGCCGTTCTCGTGGCCCCAAGGTGGCCAAGGCGAGTGTGGTTCGCAGACATCGTTCGGCTGGCAGTGGACCAGTTTGTTCTGCCTCTTCGGCCCAGTCTGCTCACTCAGGGTCGATTGTGTTACCCCAATTTACCAGCGCTGGGTTTGACGGCCTGGCTGCTGAAACCTCCATCCTGAAGGAGGAGGGTCTTTCTGATTCAGTCGTTAAGACTCTGATCAGTGCCTGGAAGAGGTATTCGTCTATCATCTACTATGGGACTTGGAAAGCCTATATCGCTTGGTGTGAGATAAGATCTTTTCCTTGTAGGGTCTTTTCGGTCTCCAGGATTCTGGAGTTTTTACAGTCAGGGCTGGACTCTGGTCTTCAGCTTAGTACGTTGAAAGGGCAAGTTTCTGCCTTATCTATCTTTTTTCAGAAGCGTGTTGCGCTTCAGTCTTTAGTTAAAACTTTTTTCCAGGGGGTTACGCATGTGCGGCCTCCCAGGAAACCATTACTCCCGGTTTGGGATTTGAATTTGGTTCTTTCTGCTCTTCAGGCTCCTCCTTTTTGAGCCTTTGCAAGATATTGCTTTGTCTACCCTGACTCAGAAGATTGTCTTCTTGGTAGCGATCACTTCGGTCCGGTGCGCCTCGGAGTTGGCGGCCTTGTCTATTCAGGCTCCTTACTTTGAGAGGCATCAGGATAAAGTGGTCTTTCGGTTCAAGCCAGACTTTCTTCCTAAGGTTGTTTCTGCTTTTCATTTGAACCAAGATATTGTTCTTCCCTCCTTGTGTCCTAATCCTAAGAATGACAAAGAGAGGGTTTTGCATTGTTTGGATGTAGTACGCTGTTTTAAGTACTACTTGATTATCAAGTCTCCTTTTCGTAGGACGGATTCCTTTTTTGTTGTGCCCCATGGGCCTAAGAAGGGTTTGGCACCAGCCAAATCTGCCATTAGCAAGTGGATACGTCAGGCCGTTACTTCGGCCTATTCTGCTAAGGGGAAAGTTCCCCCTTTTCGTATCACTGCTCATTCTACTTGCACCATTGGGGCGTCTTGGGCTTTTCAGCACCAAGCTTCTGTTGAACAAGTTTGTAAGGCCGCCACTTGGTCTTCTGTTCACACTTTTTCTAAGTTTTACAAAGTTGATGTGCGAGCCTCAGCGGATGCTGTTTTTGGCCGCAAAGTTCTGCAGACCTTTTTCGGTATTTCCGAAGCCTTTATATGGTGAAGCTTTTATTTATATCACATTGATTTTGAGGTTACCGGTTAAATACTGGTACCTTGTCTTTCTGCTTTTTTAATATACTGGTGATTGAAGGGAGGTACCAGGTATATATATAGGCCGTAAGGGGGCTCGTTACAAGACTTCCTCTCTGCACAGCGTCACCTGGCGGTGAGTTAACCCAATAAGTGAAGAATATTTAAAAGTGAAGCGGGGTGTGTGGCACACCAACAATATCCATTTTTCAGGTGAGTACTCACAAAATGGTATTTTGAGTGAAAGACACACCCTGGAGTTGGCGGTAGCAGCATGAGGAGCCCATATAGTGCCTGAAAGACACACTGGAGTTGGTAGTAACATGAAGAGACCATATATTGCCTGAAAGAGACCCTGGAGTTGGCAGCTGCATGAGGATCCCATATATTGCCTGAAAGACACACCCTGGAGTTGGCAGCAGCATGAGGAGCCCATATATTGCCTGAAAGACACACCCTGGAGTTGGCAGCAGCATGAAGAACCCATATATTGCCTGAAACACAACCTGGAATTGGCAGCAGCATGAGGAGAACATATATATGTTTTGGGTACATATGTTATTCTAAGAATATTATTAAAGGTTACGTTTTAGGTAATTCGTTACCTCAATACTGATGTGGAGGAATGTCTGTAACTGGGGAACAGTGCCGTAAATATGTTTTGCACTATCCATATTTGTTAAGTGTTGGTGTGGCACCATGATCAATCTGATCTGAGTCATCAGGCATTGGTGTGTGGAAATCCTGGCTGATCCATGCCTGATTCATCTTCACAAAGGTGAGTCTCTCCACATTTTTCGTGGACAGATGAGTTCTCCTTGGGGTTACTATGGCCCCCACCGCACTAAACACCTGCTCTGTTGGCAAACTACTGGCCGGGAAGGACAGCTTTCCCAGGGCAAACTCTAGTTGTGGCCACAAATCAAGTTTGGCTTCCCAGAAATCCAGTGGATTCTCAAGGTGTGTTGGCATGGTCATGTCAAGGTATGCCACCACTTGCTGGTTCAGGTCCTGCTCCATGTCTACCTGCTGCTCATGAGTTGTCTCACTATGCAGGTGAAGAAAGCTACTTGTCAGCGACTGTAGACTCAGGCTGCTGCTGATGGAGCTGCTTCAGCCACCCCACCCCTCCCCAGCAGCCATGGCAGTGGAAGGTGAGTGTGAGGGCCCCCCAAGTCAGAGCTGCGAGTGGATAGATGATGGCGCACATCACATCTAGCCAACTGACTACGTAGCATGTCTCTGTAGTAGGTCAGTTTGTCCTCCCTCTCAGTTGGTATAAAATATGCCCCCATTCTGTGCCGATAGCTAGGGCCTAATAAGTGCATTGTGCCATTTGTGACTAGGAGCCTGCCTACCTGCCTCCATCTCCACTGCATACTGCCACGGTGTGTCTCGGTCCTCTGTCTTGCCTTCCTCACAACCCTCTAGCTCCTCTGGCAGCTGCTCCTCTCCTGTCAGATGAGTAGAAAAAGTGCCCATTTCGCGAAACCTAAACTGTGCTTCACTGTGCCCCTCCCTTCCCTCCTCCAGTTTCAGCCCCCACATGGTTTATGTGGCCAGGAGATATAGGCACCACATCTCCAGTGCCCTGACCAGCCATGATTTCCAACACGTGTTGTAGTAGATGAAGCAGTGGAATATTCTAAGTATACAGTACGTCCTGCTCCAGATATAATACTTACACTTGGGTTATCCTCCGCCAGATGGCGCTGTGCACTGCAGACATGCAAAAACAGGCTCCTCCTGGCCCTTCATATACCCAGGGACCTCCCACAAATCCCCAGATTTCTCTGCAGTGCTGACTGCGAAGACATGAAGTATCACTCTCTCGCAGGTGAGCGGGGCTATTACAGCCTGCGGCCCTGTTGGACTACTCCCACCCGTCCTACTTGTGATGTGACTCCCAGCCTGGGCTGCGCTGGTCGGGTGAAGGTAGGCAGCACCATGCGTGCTTAACGGAGCCTTGCTCCACCGCAGTCCCCCACCAAAGGGTAGGCGGTTTAGGCTGATGGTGAGCCTTTAGGGGATGCCCCTCCCGCATCGTTGCCCCACGCCCTGTGTAGCGGTGGACCCTGTGTAAAGGGTCACCATCCTCCCTCGTTCCCCCCTTAGCCCGGGGGGAAAGAAAGGGGGGGTGTTTATGAGTATGGCGGCCTCAGTGTACCCTACTACACGCTTATGGCCTTTGTATCGTGTTTGACTGGGAATGGGTGTCAGAGCCGCGCTGTTTACTTTTATCTTGTATTGGTCGCCGCCGCGTCTTTCCCATATGGTTGTACTGCATGGTGGCGGCGGCTTTGCAGATGCTGCGGCGTCTATTTTTTAGCTTGTAGTGGCTCTTCTGAGGCAATCCACTCGATCAATTCCACTTCAGGCGTTTCTGCCCTGCTGTCTATAGGCTACGCGTTTTTGGCGCTTCGCGCTCTCTGGGGCGGGGGGGGTGGCCTGGCTTGGTGCGCTCCGCGTCACGGTCAGCCCTGGCCCGCCCTTCGAGGTTCGCTTGGCACCATTTTACTCGGGCGCGCGTGGCAAAGACTGTCCTCCTCCCTCTGTCTGTGAGTGCCCTTGCGGGCGACCTTATTTTACTTTTTAGGACTCCCTTGCACATGGCTCTGACATTCCTGTTCCCTTTATGTCTTTCAGACCGTGGATTCCGGTAGCTTCTCCCGGCCCGGTGTAGCTCCCGGTTGAGACTATTGAATTTACTCCCACTTCCTCGCTGGTTATTGGGGCATCCAGGGTAGCTTACAGCGTCAATCCCTACTGGCCTATTGTGCCGATTAAATCACCATATGGAGGCATCCCAGGATATTGTGAACGGGGTTCCTTCGGGACAAGCCCGGCTGTGTGTAGCTTGTGGGGTCTTACCTAGCAGCGGTGACAATGCACGGGTCTGTGTTCTTGTGCACAGCAGGCATTATCGGTTCTTCCCGCCTCTTCAGTGGCTGGACCTGCACCTCGCGTCACTTCACCTACTCCCCCAAGCCTGAGTCTAACCCCCAATACAAGCGGGGATTCTCATCCTGATGTGGCTACTAGACTGGCCAGTGTTGAAAGATTGCTTGCTAGCTCATTAGCGCGTAAGGCCACCGCAAAGAGGCGGCATTTAACCCCTGACTCTGCTCTTTTCCCTATGGAATCTGATGAGTTGTTGCATCCTTACGACCATACCCCCTCGGACGAAGGGGAGCTGTTCTCTGACTCAGGGTCATGTGATGAGGAGTCAAGGGGTCATGACGAGTCTGGTTCCGAGCACTGGACCTCGGATGATATTGACAGACTACTGGTTCAGATTTTTGAAGTTTTGTCCATCTCTACCCCTGTTGCGGCTCCCAGGCAAAGGGGTGAGCTTTTTCATACTGCTAAGGCTCGTCTGGAATTTCCTGAGCAAACCCATTTCAATAGCCTAGTGCTTAAAGAATGGGAACATCCCAGTAGACTTCCCGGGATCCCTAAGAGTGTGGATAAGAAGTATCCCTTCCCTGCTGACTTGGTTAAGTGCTGGTCATCGCCCCCCGAGGTCGATGCTCCTATTCTAGGGTTGTCCAACACCTCTATTATGCACTCCCCTGACACTACTACGCTGCGGGACTCTGAGGACCGGCGTATTGATCAATTGGCAAGCCATGCCTTCGCATTTGGGGGAGCGACTCTGCGCCCGGTTTGCGCCTTAGCCATTACGGCAGTAGCTCTCAGGGCCATGGTCAGGAATGCACTCAATGGCACAGATGAGTTGCCACCTGATACTGTCAATGCACTGTCTAACTGTGATGTGTTTGTAAACTTTATCCTGTCCCGGACAATGCCACTAGGATGTGTGCCAGATCTTCTGCCCTGGCGGTAGCTAAACGCCGCGCGGTTTGGTTGCGCCAGTGGGCTGCTGACAATGCCGCTAAGAAAGCCCTTACTGGGCTTCCATTGCGCCTGTTTGGGGACCGTCTAGACCTCTTCGCCAAAGGAGGCAAGTTACCCCAGCGCAGGCCAGGGCACCCTTTCAATCCCCTACCGTGGGGCTAAACAGGGAAAAGGGGTGTCCTTCGCTGGGTCCCGCGCAGATTCCTGGCACAAGAATCGAGGACGCCGTCCCGGTTCCTCCTGGGGGTCCAAGCCCAAAGCCCCTCCCAAGACCCCTCAGGCATGAAGGGGCGCCCTCGCCCGTCAGGGTGGGGGGACGTCTGCAGCACTTCGAGCATGTCTGGAGGCGCCACATCTCAGACCGGTGGATTCAGGAGGTAGTGTCCTCCGGCTACAAGATATAATTTGCTGTACGGCCCCCCACCAGATTCGTTGGGTCCCGGATTCCACAGGACCCTCCCTCAGCTCAGGTCTTGTTGCTGGCCGTACAGGGTCTCCTGGATCTAGGGGTCATTTGCAAGGTCCCCTTAGGAGACAGGGGCATGGGGTTCTATTCCAACCTTTTCACAGTACCCAAGATAGATGGGTCAGTCAGGCCCATTCTGGATTTAAAGATCCTCAACAAATTTGTCAAGAACAGGCACTTTCGCATGGAAACTGCGCTCGGCCATCGGCTCTCTGCGCCCAGGGGACTTTATGACGTCCATAAGCATCAAGGATGCTTACCTTCACGTCCCGGTGTTTCCAGGGCACCAAAGGTTTCTCAGATTTGCACTGAAAGATCAGCATTACCAATTTGTGGCATTGCCATTCGGCCTCACATCGGCTCCCTGGGTGTTCACCAAGGTGCTGGCAGGGGTGATGTCCCTGATAAGTCTAAGGGGCATACTCGTGCTGCCCTACCTGGACGATATACTCATCACCTCTCGGTCTCTGCGGCAGGCAGAGTTGGACACTCAGCTGGTAGTGTCCACCCTGGAGTCCTTCGGCTGGGTGATCAATTACCCCAAGTCCTCTCCGTCCCCCTCCGCGGTGACTCCGTTCCTGGGAATGATTCTGGATACGGTTCCGTCAAGGATATTCCTTCCTCAACAGAAGGTGGAAGCTCTGACTGTGCAGGCGAGGTTCCTGCTCACGTGCCCACAGCCCTCCATCAGGCAAAGAATGCAGCTGGTGGGCCTGATGGTGGCGAGCTTCGAGGCGGTGCCCTTTGCCCAGTTCCATTTGAGACCTCTGCAGCTTCACCTTCTGTCAGTATGGGACAAGAACCCAGCATCCTTGGACGGGGTCTGTGTGCTTCCCCCCTCGGTCAGGTGGTACCTTGCGTGGTGGCTGGACCACGGGAACTTGATAGGGGGCAGGTCTTTTCTGACCCCCTCCTGGGAGACGGTCACAACGGATGCCAGTCTGTCAGGTTGGGGGGGATTCTGGAAGTCCCTGCACTTCCAGGGGACGTGGGGTCCTCAGGAGGCCCATTTACCCATCAACATTCTGGAATTGCGGGCAGTCAGGTTGGTACTGGAGCAGTTGACCCAACACCTGAGGGGGTCTGTCGGTCGAGGTACGCTCAGACAACAGGACGGTGGTTGCCTACATCAACCATCAGGGAGGCACCCGGAGCAAGGGTGCCCTCCAGGAGGTGTCTCAGATTATGACATGGGCGGGGGCCAATGTACAATGCATTGCGGCTGTTTACATTCTGGGGGCGGAGAATCTGCTAGCAGACGCTCTGAGCAGGGGGACGTCCCGTCAGGGGGAGTGGTCCCTCTGCAACAGGGTATTCCAGTCCCTGTGTCACCGTTGGGGCCTACCGGATGTTGACCTGTTTGCATCCTGTCACAACCATAAGCTCCCGGCCTTCGTATCCCTCTCTCAGGATCCTCTGGCCTTGGCCACGGATGCCCTGTCCATGTCATGGAAGGAGTTTCGGCTCCTGTATGTATTTCCACCATTCCCCCTTCTGGGCAGGGTTCTGCGCAAGATCACTCTGGAAGGGGAGCCTGTGATTCTAGTGGCCCCCAGGTGGCCAAAAAGAGTGTGGTTCGCAGACGTGGTTCAAATGGCAGTAGACCAGTATGATCTGACAGGGGTGCCAGATCTGCTAACTCAGGGCTCCTTACGCCATCCCAATTTACAAACGCTGGCTTTGACGGCCTGGCTGCTGAAACCTCCATCTTGATGGAGAAGGGTTTGTCTGCCTCTGTGGTAGGTACTATGGTGCAGGCTAGGAAGAAGACTTCTTCTGCTATCTGTTATAGAGTATGGCGTTCCTACATTGACTTGTGTGAGTCTAGGTCTCTTCCCTGTAGGGAGTTCTCTGTCTCTAGGATTCTGTAGTTCTTACAGCATGGTTTGGAGTTAGGTCTAAAACTCAGTACTCTGAAGGGTCAGGTTTCTGCCCTGTCCGTCTTCTTTCAGAAATCCTTTGCTCAGCATCATTTGGTTAAGACCTTCTTTCAGGGGGTCACTCATGCGTGTCCCCCTCGTAAACCTGTGGTCCCCGTTTGGGATTTAAACTTGGTTTTATCTGCCTTGCAGGGTGCTCCCTTTGAGCCTATTCACGATGCTGCTCTGGCTGTTCTTACCCTCAAGGTTGTCTTTTTGATGGCCATAACTTCGGTTAGGCGTGTCTCTTAGCTGGCTGCTCTATCCATTCAGCCTCCGTACTATGAGAGGCACCAGGACAAGGTGGTGGTCCGCTTCAAGTCGGATTTTCTGCCTAAGGTTATGTCTGCTTTTCATTTGAATCAGGACATTGTTCTTCCTTCATTGTGTCCCAATCCTAGCAACGACAAGGAAAGGGTTCTGCATTCCTTGGACGTGGTCGGGTGTTTGAAGTATTACCTGGTAGTCACTGCAGCTTTCAGGAAGACTGATGCTCTCTTCATTGTGCCTTCTGGGCCTAGGAAGGGTTTGGCTCCTGCCAAGTCTACTATCAGCAATTGGATCTGTCAGGCTGTGATTCAGGCCTATTCTGCTAAGGGGCAGAGTCCTCCTTTCCGTCTTACTGCTCATTCTACTCGTGCTATTGGGGCCTCCTGGGCCTTCCAGCACCAGGCTTCTGTTGAACAAGTTTACAAGGCCGCTACTTGGTCTTCTGTTCATACCTTTTCAAAGTTTTACAAGGTTGATGTTAGGGCCTCAGAGGATGCTGTGTTTGGCCGCAAGGTTTTGCTGGCGGCAGTAGTTTAAGCTGCTACCCGCTGTTGCCTTTTGTTGGGGATCCCACCCTACTTTTATGGACACTGCTATTGGATGTCCCAAGTGTAAGTATTATATCTGGAGCAGGACTTACTGTATACTTAGAATAATACAATTCTGTGAAGTACTCACCTGTAGAATTGGTATTATACGTATACAGTACGTCCTGCTCCACCCCACCCTGGTGTTTGCATTATTCTGGATCCCCTGTATGGTGATTGTTACCATTGTTGTTGTTACCAGTTTTGGTGGTTAAATTCTCCCGGCTTCTTGTTCACTGCTTTTCAATGCTGGGGATTTGTGGGAGGTCCCTGGGTATATGAAGGGCCGGGAGGAGCCTGTTTTTGCATGTCTGCAGTGCACAGTGCCATCTGTCGGAGGATGACCCAAGTGTAAGTATTATATCTGGAGCAGGACGTACTGTATTCGTATAATACCAATTCTACAGGTGAGTACTTCACAGAATTGTATTTACATCATTCATCCCATAATCCTGGCGACTGACTAATAAAGTGGCTTTCTCAAAGAGTCTGAGAAAACGGCAGGTGTTGGTGGTTTACATTGAAGTTACACGGGGAGGGGGGGGTCCCCCTATCCGCTTGGATTATCAATAAATCGGTGATGGCTTTTCTCTGTTCGTATAGTCGGTCTAACATATGGAGGGTGGAAACGTAGCAAATCAGACTACGTTGGGGGATGCCAATCTGATGCTGCAACTCAAGAAGGGTATGCTTTGTGGCGTACGAGTGGCTGAATCGCATGCAAAGTTTCCTTCCCTTTGTTACGATGTCTTGCAGATTGGGGGGGAAGACTTCATGAAATGCTTGAACACGTGTGCCATACAGAGCACATGGCTCAGACTTCCTTGTCACAGTGCAGACAAGAAGCTTTTCTCATTGTCCGTCACCATGGTTCCCATTTGCAGTTTGCATGGATTAAGCCATGATTTGATTTCTTGATTAATGCATTTTAGCAGTTCCTCCCCTGTGTGACTCAGTTTGCCAAGGCAAACCATGTGAAGAACAGCGTGACACTGGCGTGCCCTGCACACATGGTCGGCTGCAGGGGCACTAAAACTTGTCTATGCAGTGGAGGTTGAGGAGACGGCAGAGGAGGCAAAGTCACACACTGTCACAGGCACAATGGCCTGGGAGCGTGGAAGCGGTGTGACCTGTCCAAGCTTGCTGTTGTGGCTGTGCAATCACCCAGTGGACCATAAAGGACATGTATTGTCCCTGACTGTCGTTACAGCTCCAGATGTTGGTGCTGCCGTGCACTTTGGTAGACACAGACAGGCTCATGGACTATTGTCTTCTGACTCCCAAAAGAGCTGGTACTGCCTTCTTCTCAAATAAATAATGGCTTGGGACTCTCCATCTCGGCTCGGCACAAGCCATCAGTTCTCTGAAGGTTCATAGTCCACCACCTGAAAAGGGAGGGACTGCAGCACCAGCACTTGGAAATGACTTTGCTGATGGGTTGCTGGCGAAATTACTGACTCGTAGTAGGAGGAGCAGGAGCATCTAGAGCGACAGAGGATGGGTATGACACACAGCTTCCTTCGGCTGAGGTGGTGGAGCCTTGGCTGTCTGAAACTGGGAGCGGCATGCCACTGGGTGATGCAGCAGGCTGGACCACCACTTCAGAGCCTCTGTTCTCCCAGGCCACTTTATAGTGACCCTGCGTATGTTGACGCAGGGATGTGGTGACAACTTTGCGACCCTGGCAAGCTTCACCTTATGCCTACATCTTGCATGTGGCCATGTTAACCTCCTGTGGATGTTTGATGAAAAACTACCACACTGCCGAGTAGCTGATTTTCCCACCAACAGTCCACACTAATTACTGCTACTGCCGCCGACTCCAGAAACCCCTGTTCCACTACCTCCCGGGAAGGTAGCTTGCCGCGCAGCAGGTGGTCTACCCTGGCCCCCGGGCATGTTTGCCTGCAAACTTTCCAATTCTGCCACCATGCTGACTGCCAACTATCCTACCACCTTGCTGCCCCAGCTGCTGACCCAAGGACAACCTGCAACCCACTTCTCCCGATGATGATGAAGCCCTTTCTGCACCCAAGTCTCAAGTGCAATTGGCTTCATCATCATCGAGTTCTGTCTGCATGTCACTGATGTCCTCCTCGGGTTCTTCAATAATGTCTGCTGCAAGAGCCAGAACACTTGCAGCACCACCTCCCATGCCACTCTCATCACTACTTGGCTGGGCAGTAGCTGATGACTGTCCTCTATCAGATCACGGAATAGTGGAGCTGAAACCAAGGCATAAGATATCTTGCTGGGGGAGGGAACGGCATAGAACAGAGGCAATGGGAGGACAGGGACTGCTCCTAGACCATGACAACTGAGAGTTTTGTCCGAGGAAACTACCAACTGTTGAATGGGGTGTCAGATGTCACTTTTGATGAAGTGGATGACTGCATTAACCAATTGATGACAGATGCATTGCTGGTCGAGACACGACCCCTCGCTGATACCGGGAGATCAGGCCTCTCACTGTGACTCCTGCTGCCACTCGCCCATTGTCTCCTGAAACCTCTGCCTGATGAATTTACACCTTTGCCACTCCACTGTGTTCATTTTGGCACTTCTCTGCCTGGCATAATTAGTGTGTTTATGAGGGAAACAATACACTACACTTAAAGGCCACACAGAACTACACACTTGATGCTGTCCCAAAATTACTGTTTAACACTAACTAGGTTTTCAACACCTGGGCATAAAACAAAATGCAAAAACTTATATGCAACTCAATGGGATTCCCTGATTAGGCCAGCTAAATCCACTACAGAACAAGGTTTTGGTACAAAAGAGGTGGATATTTTTGGCTAGGTGTGTGACATTTAACACCAACTTAGCTTTCCAAACCTGGGCATAAAACCAAATGCAAACACAACTGTCTCTTTTTCTCTCTCTCCCTCTCTTTCTTACCCTGTCTCTTTCTTTCACTGTCTTTTTCTGCCCCTGTCTTTTTCTCCGTCTCCTCTTCTCTCTCTTTCTACCTGTCTTTCTCCTCCTGTCCTGTTCTTTCTGCAATACACCTCTGCTGATGATGGCTGCTGATAGACTGCATGTGATATCTTCCCAGGATCCTTTGCTCCATGGGACATGTCCTGATATATGGATCCACTATTTTAGATGAGATTTGTTGAGAATCTATTTTTTCATGAAATTTGTAACTAATTCAGATTTGATTCACTCACCGCTAGTACCTACTATCTGTGTTTACATAATGCCCTGTTATTAAAAAACAATACATTGGGCTTGATTCATTAAAGGTCGAATTAACATTTTTGTGTGTTGGAGAAAAAGGTGTGTGATTTTGTGGGTAATTCAACAACCTTGAAAGCGGTTTTACTTTCATTTTTGCTAATTCAATTCAAGTGAGAGAAAAAGCACTCGAAAATAATTTGTGTGGAATTTTCAAGTGAAAAACATTTCTAGTGATTCAATGCCATGGATTTTACAGCAGCTTTCAGGAGGAAAAAAAATCTGTTTTCTGACTTCCACCATGGAGCTTTTTATCCACTGTGACTGGAAAAAAAGCCCATTGTGAACCATAGAGAGGACTATGAACATAAAACTGTGTAAAATTATATTTAACATGGGCCCCCACAAATATTAGCAAAAACTTTTATATGAAATAAATAATAGCGGCACACACAGGACAGAGCATATGTCATGATGAAGAACAAAATGGATGAGGCTTAATGTGCTTTCTGTATGCCTGAGTAACATGGAAACATAGAAGGTTGACGGCAGAAGGAGAGTACAGCTATAGGGCACCATGAGCAAGACACATGAGCCTGTCACAACATGAGGACAGCAATATGTTTTATTTACTGCATTGCATGCATGATGAGGCTTAATGTGCTTTCTGTATGACTGAGTAACATGGAAACATAGAAGGTTGAAAGCAGAAGACTAGTACAGCAATGGGGCACCATGAGCAAGACACATGAGCCTGTCACAACATGAGGACAGCAATATGTTTTATTTACTGCATTGCATGCTGCTGCACAACTTGATACATGTAAGTGTTGTAAACAATACAATGCCATGCCATAACAAAATAATGACCACCCCAAAATATTAAAAAAAAAAAAAAAAAAAAAACATTTAGGGGTTTATTTAAACCGGACCTTGACCATGAAAAAAACCCTTAACAAATTATTCCCCAGCATCTAAAATTAATATATTTTAAGTTTTTAGTCACTTATTATTCTTTCCCCCACTGGGCTGCAACTCTGTTCAGGACTCTAGGATATGGGTGCCACCGTCTTGACTCAGAAGCATCACACTTACTGAGGAGAGGAGAGTGGGATAAAGTACAGGGGGCGGGTTATAGCTGTGCTTTGTTCAGACAG
Source organism: Gastrophryne carolinensis (assembly GCA_027917425.1). Taxonomy (NCBI): domain Eukaryota; kingdom Metazoa; phylum Chordata; class Amphibia; order Anura; family Microhylidae; genus Gastrophryne; species Gastrophryne carolinensis. Next base: position 130,489,644 of record CM051243.1, on the reverse strand, counting down.
AGCAGAGCTGGGGGTCAGGAAAAGGTCAGCAGTCCCAGAATGCAGCGCAGCAGAAGGCACTTTGTTTGTAGGCTACCTGATGTTCCATAAGCCACCATCTTGGATGTTTAAAGGCTCATAACATGCAGTAGATGCAGGTAGGATGATTTTTTTTAATTTTATTATTCTTTATTTAGTTTTGTGTAATACAGGGTGAAGTACAAAATAGCAAGACAACATTTAGGGTACAAAGATGTCATACACTTAGATCACATATAGTCATTTGCAATATATAGGGTATTATACCATATCAACCACAATATTTCTTGTTCAGTATCTAATTACATTTCCAGCTCTGCAACACATTCCACTCCTCCTGCTTGTTAAATGATCTAGGCTTTCCTTGTGTCTATAATCATGGAGTGGCAAAATTCTAAAGACACGAACACTCTGTTATAAAATTCTAGCATCCCTGTCTGCGTGCCTTCGCTTTTCTCTTCATTAATACCCATCTTATCGACATTGAATCTAGTTAGACATCTGAAGTGGGAAAGGTAGATAGCAGTGGGTAGGGGAAAGGGCTATAAGGGGAAGAAGGGGTATATCAATGTGTACATTGAGGTGGAGGGGGGGGGGGGTCCTCACTCCTCTGTCCTCCCATTAAGGCACATTGTGGGTTTGGCTTTTCTCCTATATTACTTTTTCTCAGGTCCCGGGTGCCCCAAGTGGCTATGCATTCATTAGCTCTCGAAGCTCATCCGACTCTTGGAAAATCAACCAGGGTAATCAAGTGGTCCTGACCTGCTCATCTCTGTCTTGTAGGGCCAGCGTCATATCTTTCATTTCTTTAGAGTGCAGAACCTCTCCCCCCCCCCCCCCCCCCCCCCCCCCCAGTCCCTCACTTTCGGGGCCTTTTTTTGTTTTCAGAACCGGGGTACTACTTGTTTAGCCACATTGAACAGGTGTATCAAGAGGGTTTTTTTGTATTTACCTACTTGATAGTCTACTAAGTGGAATAACACCTGTGCGGGGTCATTCCTGATCTGTTCTGTAAGTTTTGTGATCACCGGTAAGACCTCTTTCCAAAACACTTGGATCTTTCTGCAGCCCCAAAATATGTGTGTTAGGCTCCCCCTCTCCTCTCCACATCTCCAGCAAGGAGGGTCTATCGACGGGAAAATCCTGCTAAGCCTGTCCAGCATATAATACCATCTTGATAACAGTTTGTAATCGGCTTCTTGCGTTCTAGTTGTTATCGAGGACTTGTGTGCCAACGTTGCCATCTTCTCCCTCTGTTTATCTGTGAAGCACCTACCTAGCTCTGCCTCCCACTCTCCCCAGAAGGCCGGGACCGCACCTCGCCCATCTGAGAGAAGCAGGTAGATCTTAGAGATCAGGTGCGTGTGATCCTGCCCCCCCATGCACACTTCTTCAAAGAACGTGGGCGCCCTACATCTATCCCTCCTGACACCTAGTTGTGACAGGAACGATTGAAAGTGCAACAATGTCCCTGGGTCTAAGTTACAAGTGGGCCACCTATCTTTTTCAGGTTCCCCAGAGGTAGCCATCCATTCGTCCCAATTAGATCACCGCTTCTAAGTGAGGGTAAGTCTCCTCACCCCCTGAGACTCTGCTTTGAGCAGCTCAGGGGCAGCAATGGATTATCCTGGAGTGATATCTTGGGGGAGGGCCATGGCGATATCTCCTCGTGTTCTCTGTATTTCCTAAAGGTATCTAGAATAGCCAAAACCGTGGGGTGCATTGTGGGGCCCAATTTCAGGATTTCTCTATTCCAGGGTGTGGTGTTCAAGGGTGTCCTTGCTATTGCTCTCTCAAGCTGAACCCACCATTTGGTTTCCTTGCACAATTGCCATTCACATATCCTCTGCAGGTGGGATGCCCCCCAATACCGTTTGATATCCGGCAATTCCATCCCTCACTGTTGTTTATCCCTGCACAAAACCTTCATCTTCAGTCTGGGCTGCTTCTGCCATACAAACCTCCTGAGGCAATCTGGGCAATACCAACATCTTGATAATATTAACCCTTCCCATCCAAGAGAAGGTGGGTAAGTTCCATCTCTCCAGATCTGACCGTATTCTCTGCATATGCGGCAGGAAATTCAGGGCACAGATGTTCGATAGTTGACCCGGAAGCTGCGTCCCCAAGTATGTTATTGCGGAGTTTGCCCATTTGAAGGAAAAGGACTGTTGTCGGTTTTTCTTTGTATCATCATTACATTTAGGGCCTCTTTTTCTAAATTTATTTTGTAAAATGACAACCTTCCGTATATTTCGAACTCCTTCATCAGTACTGGAAGGGAGATGGAGGGGCTCGTAACAAAGAATAGGCGGTCGTCTGCATAGGAGCCTACCTTATGTGTTTCATCTGGGGTTTCATGGCCCCTGATGTTTTTATTGTGACGGATCCTGCACAGGAACGGTTCCATAAAGAGAGTGAAGAGAGGGGGGGGGGGGGGGGGGTCAGCGGGCATCCCAGCCGGGTCCAATAGGAGGCCATTTACTGACTCTTGCTGAGGGGGCAGTGTAAAGAGCCTCTATGAATCCTCTCATCATTCTTCCCAAGCCTACATGTCGGAGCGACTTCCCCATGAATGGCCAACTCACCCTGTCAAAGGCTTTCTCCTCATCTGTGGAGAGAAGCATTGTGGGGACCCCTGAAGATTTAGCCTTGTGTATCACACTGATGGCTCTAACTACATTGTCCCTTGCCTCCCTCCCCATGTCTGTTAGCTTGGACCTTGACGTAATACTTTAGATCCGAATTTAAGAGGGAGATGGGGCGGTAGCTCTGGCATGCCAAAGGATCCTTACCCTATTTATGGAGAACTATAATCTGGGCTTCCAAGTCTCTACCGGAGAATGCACCCCACACCTCTGGGTCCACTATAGTGTTCCAGGCCTTAACCAAACGTGGTCCCAGGTCTGAAAGGAAAGTTCTGTAGTACTTTAGGGTATACCCCTCTGGTTCTGGGGATTTCCCAGTTGGGGTTCGCTTCACCGCCTCTGTCATTTCCTCCACGCTAATGGGGGCCTCTAGTGATTCCACCACTTCCCTGGGGATTGTCGGCATGCTATGTATTCCCTCTGCCTGCTTTGGAGGTCCCCTGTTCTGAAGCTTGCAGGTAGGTTATATAAATTTGACATTAATTGTTTTATTGGAAATAACTAGACTCTTATGTCTTAGTGGAATTTATGATGTAATATTTAATTAGTTTTATTTTGTTATTTCGAGGGCATGTGTTTTTAAAGTGTAATTGGAGTGTAATTGATTAATTGTGTAGGGGAATATGAATTACTAGATGTATAACCTGTAATTTTGATATAAGTGAATTGGGGGTGTCTAACTATATTCTTCCTTGGAGAATCCTAATCAATTTCCCCCCCCCCCCCCCTTTTGTAAAATGTTTTTAAGTCATGCCCAATTGTATTAATTTATGTGTAGGTATGATTTTAGGTCTCCCCCCTTTTTTTAGTGTGATCCTCCTATTTTTAAAGTACTCAGTACTGAGGAATAAAGAGGGAATTCAATCACCGCAGGTTTGATTAGTGCACTCTATATATAATCTTGCTGTTAATATTAATGCTAATTGCCGGATTACCATCTAGGTCCTAATTAGGGGATGGACATTTTAGTAACTAATTCTCCCATCATTATATAGTCCTTTGTTTAATTAGGTTGGAGTAGAAATTATTCCCTTTTCTTACTATACCTATCGTTTCATGTAGTTAATAGTGGATATAATTGTGGGTCCACTTTACGGTCATTATAAAAAGAACTAATCGGCATGTGCCAATCATATATAATTTATTCATAAGGAATAATGATAAACCATTTTTTTAATATAGATAGTAATGAATATTGAATTAATGCTTTGGAAAACACGGCGCCGTTGATAGCATATGCATTCTTCGTGTGTCCGTGTAATGGATAGCAAACAAGAAGAGGCAAGTACATGAGGAGTTAACTTGTTTTGGATACGTCACCCAGCGAGGTGAATAAATTAACGACGGAGTGGAGGGCCCGCTGCCTAATGAGAAAGTCAGAATCGACGAAACGCGTTGGGCGGGACCCTCCACTGCGTCATCACGCTCAATCTGACTGTTACTAGCAGCGGTTTCGCTTTTACTCGCATCACCCACGGCCGGGGTGGCGAGGTTGTTTTTATCCTGTTGGACGATCCAAGGAGGAACATAGGAAGATACTAGATGTGATTTCTGCTGGATTGTGTTTTACATGAACGCTTAAGCCTGTTGGAGGGTAAGCGCAATAAAGTTTTTTATTCTTAACCATTTGGAAAACGGTATTATGCTATGTTTGCACTTTGATCTTCCCTTTGCATATTACTGAGAAAACACATTTGAGATAACGGAGGCTAATTTGGTGGAACAAGATTGTATTGTGGATCAGTGTACCTGTGAGGAGCCGACATTATTATTGATGGGCTTTTTCTAAATCTTTATCTGGTACGTGCAACTTAATACTGGTGGCTGGGTCACGTGTCATGAGACGAGCACTACTGGTGAAGTTTATAGAGACATTTAACGCTTTGTTGTCCCGCGGAGTCAGTTCTATGTAATTACATAGTTTTATTGATTGGCTATTTGTGAGGCTGTTACTGACACAGCCTTTTGGACTCCCTGCGCCGGACCAATTTAAACCTTTTGGAATTCTGTACCATTAATGTTCAATGTTTTAATTGATTTCTGATTGTATCTAATTGTGTAGCGCGGCTCTAGAGAAATCTTTTTTCTCTGAAAACTAAGGTTATATAAACCAGTGTAGTATGCCCTGAAGGTTTCTGCTATCCCCTCTGAAGTGTGTTGTTTTGCCAAATTAAAAATTAAAAAAAAAAAAAAAAAAAAAAACACCATGAGGGAGACATCAGGGGATAGTGATTTGGGCATCCCATTTGAGCAGGGCGGGCTCTGCCCCTTATGTAAGCAGGATCCCCTGGGTAGTTTCAGCACGGTTTGTTCCGCTTGCGCCATGAGAATTGGTTAGACCATAATAGAGCGGCGGCTCAGGTCTTTAGTCCAGTTATTACTGGTGTGAGCGCAACGGCTCACCCATCCCTTCCTTCCCCTGGAGAGGGGGAGGGCAGCGAGGCGCGGTCAGATGTGGTGCACAGGTTGGATAACCTGGAGAGACAGTTATCCTTGGTTATTCCAAAGAAGGCCACCTATAAGAGGAGACATTGGAACCTGTTGCGGAGGAAAGAGATTTATTTGCCTCTTTTGGAGAGTGGGAGGAAGAAGAGTACAGGTCCTTCTCAAAAAATTAGCATATAGTGCTAAAGTTCATTATTTTCCATAATGAAATGATAAAAATTAAACTTTCATATATTTGAGATTCATTGCACACCAACTGAAATATTTCAGGTCTTTTTTTGTTTTAATACTGATGATTTTGCCATACAGCTCATGAAAACCCCCAAATCCTATCTCAAAAAATTAGCATATTTCATCCGACCAATAAAAGAAAAGTGTTTTTAATTTAAAAAAAAGTAAACCTTCAAATAATTATGTTCAGTTATGCACTCAATACTTGGTCGGGAATCCTTTTGCAGAAATGACTGCTTCAATGCGGCGTGGCATGGAGGCAATCAGCCTGTTGCACTGCTGAGGTGTTATGGAGGCCCATGATGCTTCGATAGCGGCCTTAAGCTCATCCAGAGTGTTGGGTCTTGCGTCTCTCAACTTTCTCTTCACAATATTCCACAGATTCTCTATGGGGTTCAGGTCAGGAGAGTTGGCAGGCCAATTAAGCACAGTAATACCATGGTCAGTAAACCATTTACCAGTGGTTTTGGCACTGTGAGCAGGTGCCAGGTCGTTCTGAAAAATGAAATCTTCATCTCCATAAAGCTTTTCAGCCGATGGAAGCATGAAGTGCTCCAAAATCTCCTGATAGCTAGCTGCATTGACCCTGCCCTTTATAAAACACCAGCAGCTGACATGGCACCCCAGACCATCACTGACTGTGGGTACTTGACACTGGACTTCAGGCATTTTGGCATTTCCTTCTCCCCAGTCTTCCTCCAGACTCTGGCACCTTGATTTCCGAATGACATGCAAAATTTGCTTTCATCAGAAAAAAGTACAGTCCAGTGCTGCTTCTCTGTAGCCCAGGTCAGGCGCTTCTGCCGCTGTTTCTGGTTCAAAAGTGGCTTGACCTGGGGAATGCGGCACCTGTAGCCCATTTCCTGCACACGCCTGTGCACGGTGGCTCTGGATGTTTCTACTCCAGACTCAGTCCACTGCTTCCGCAGGTCCCCCAAGGTCTGGAATCGGTCCTTCTCCACATTCTTCCTCAGGGTCCGGTCACCTCTTCTCATTGTGCAGCGTTTTCTGCCACATTTTTTCCTTCCCACAGACTTCCCATTGAGGTGCCTTGATACAGCACTCTGGGAACAGCCTATTTGTTCAGAAATTTCTTTCTGGGTTCTTGATTGAGGGTGTCAATGATGGCCTTCTGGACAGCAGTCAGGTCGGCAGTCTTACCCATGATGGCGGTTTTGAGTAATGAACCAGGCTGGGCTTTTTTAAAAGCCTCAGGAATCTTTTGCAGGTGTTTAGAATTAATTAGTTGATTCATATGATTAGGTTAATAGGTCGTTTAGAGAACCTTTTCATGATATGCTAATTTCTTGAGATAGGATGTTGGGGTTTTCATGAGCTGTATGGCAAAATCATCAGTATTAAAACAAAAAAAGACCTGAAAAATTTCAGTTGGTGTTCAATGAATCTCAAATATATGAAAGTTTAATTTTTATCATTTCATTATGGAAAATAATGAACTTTAGCACTATATGCTAATTTTTTGAGAAGGACCTGTATATAGATGAGCAGCTCTCAGAAGGCGAGTTACGCTCTGGTGAGGAAGATAGTAACTCTATTTTTTTCTCTTCTGATGAGGACCCCCTCCTCGCAGGCGAAACACAGTGTCTGCTCTTTTCGGTTTTGAAACTTCGAATATCACTCTCTCCCATATTGTATCTTGTGCGCAGAATATCCACTGTCAAATCTGTAAAACTGCGTTTGAAATAGTGTATGTGCTGTATGTTCTACCCTGTCTGTAGTTGGAGCGCTACGGAGGATGATGGCGCTATATAAATGAATAATACTAATATCACCCCTCCTGAGGTGGCAAGAAGAGGGAAGGATGATCTGTTTAAGCCAGTAAGGCAAAGGCAGGTGTTCCCGGAGCAGCCGCACTTTTCTAAAATGACGTTAAAGGAATGGGAAAATCCTAACAAATTACCGGCTGTTCCTAGGATACTAGGCTTTAGGTATCCCTTTCCGGCGAACATGATTAAGCTTTGGTCTTACCCACCTGAGGTGGATTCTCCAGTAGCAGGCTTGTCTAATACTTCCATCATGCTGTCTGCTACTATGGGATCTTTAAGAGATCCCACGAAGAGACAAATGGATCAATTGGCCCGCCATGCTTTTGCTATGAAAGGATCTTTTCTACGTCCTGTTTGTGCCATGGCCATTGTCTCCCTGGCTTCAAGCCACGCCTGTTTTCTTTCTTGGAAGAAGATGAAGAAAAAGTTTAGCCAGGGCTAAGTCTCGCAGGCTTATTCAAGAGTCCAAAGATTTTAAGGATTGTTTGGACTTTAACTCGTTCGCTATCACTGCGATGGATGATACAGTCAGGCTAGCTGCTAGAACTTCTGCTCTGCTTGTGGCCTTGTGCCGTTCCTTATGGCTAAGACAATGGTTGGCGGTTGCCGCCACTAAGAAAGCTCTTATAGGTCTACCTTTTTTAGGGAGCAGATATTTTGGAGAAAAGCTGGACGGTATGGTGAAGGATGGCAAACTGCCTCAGAGGAAGAGGATGACTCTGCCTTTTCAGAGGACTTCATCATATCGACTCTTTTGGACTGGCAGAGGGGCCTTTCGTCCTTGCTCCCGTAGAGTTTTTTGAGGTAGAGGCAGAGCGCGTAATAGGGCAGGAGGGGCCTGGAGAAGTGGGCCTAATCCTCCAGCCAAGCCCACTCCAGCATGAGGGGGCGCTCTCACCCGAGCTGGTGGGGGGACGGCTTTTGCATTTTGCTCATATCTGGAGGCGCCGCGTAAGGGATCTGTGGATCCAAGAGGTAGTGTCCTCAGGTTACAAAATCGAGTTTGCAGCCAGACCGCCTGCAAGGTTCCTTCAGTCAGGGGCATCCCGGAACCAGTCAAAGTTAGGTGCCCTGAAGTTCGCTGTTCGGCACCTCCTTCAGAAAGGGGTGATTTGTCGAGTACCCCTTCAGGAAGAAGGTCAGGGGTTTTATTCCAACCTTTTTACAATCCCCGAAAAGGACTGGTCGATTCGTCCCATTTTAGATCTGAAGGATCTCAACAGATATATCCGCGTGAAGCATTTCCGCATGGAGACATTGAGGTCAGCTTTAACAGTAGTTCGACCCGGGGATCTTATGACTACCATAGACATAAGGGACGCGTATCTGCATGTGCCAATTTTTTCGGGACATCAAAGATTCCTGAGGTTTGCCCTGGAAGACAAGCATTTCCAGTTTGTGGCACTCCCATTCGGGATATCCTCGGTTCCAAGAGTATTCACCAAGGTTTTGGCAGGTCTCATGGCAATTTTCAGGAGCCAGGGGATTTGTATTGTGGCCTATTTGGACGATCTTCTAATATCAGCCGGATCACAGCAGTTCATCAATTACCCGAAGTCTCATATCACTCCGGCGCCAGTAAGGAACTTCTTAGGTATGATTCTGGACACTGTCCATGTCAAAGTGTATCTACCAGGACAGAAGGCGCGACTTATCCAAGATCAGATAGAGTGCTTCCTGGCTTGCCGGCAGCCGACCATTCGGCTGGGTATTAGGTTGTTAGGCCTGATGGTAACCTGCTTCGAGGCGGTACCTTTTGCCCAGTTTCACATGAGGCCCCTTCAATGGAATCTGTTGGCAAGCTGGGATCGAGCCCCACAGTCGCTGGATCAAGTCTTTGTACTAACGCCCTCGGCAAGACATTCTCTTCTGTGGTGGATGGACCCTCTTCACCTGTCTGTAGGCAGATCCTTCTTGACCCCACAGTGGCAGATCGTTGCCACGGATGCCAGTCTCACACGATGGGGCGGCGTTTGGCAATCTCAGAAAGTCCAGGGTCAGTGGGGGCCGAAAGAGAATCAGCTTCCCATAAATGTATTGGAATTAAGAGCCATCGGGTTAGTGCTTCAGTATCTGACCCCCTGCTTGAAGGAGCAGGCAGTCAAGGTCCAGTCGGACAACCGGACGGCGGTAGCCTATATCAATTATCAGGGGGGTACCCGGAGCAAGGGTGCTCTACTGGAGGTAAGCCGGATTCTGATCTGGGCAGAGGAAAATGTTCCCTGCATCTCGGCAGTTTACATCCCGGGGATAGAAAACCAGGAGGCCGACGCTCTGAGCAGGAAGGTCCTGCGACGGGGGGAATGGTCCCTCATTCGGAAGGTTTTCCAAGCCCTTTGTCGGCGCTGGGGGCGCCCGGAAGTGGATCTCTTTGCGTCCAGACACAATCACAAGCGGCCAAAATTCATGTCCCTGTCAAGGGACCCTCTGGCCATAGCCACGGACGCCCTCTCAGTCCCTTGGACAAGGTTCAAGCTTCTGTACATTTTTCCCCCGTTTCCGCTTCTGAGTCGAGTGCTAAGAAGGATAATTCAGGAAGGAGTACCCAACATTCTAGTAGCTCCTCATTGGCCAAGAAGAAGTTGGTTCTCGGACATAACAAGGATGGCGGTAGACCAATGGCGTCTACCGGTCGAGCCAGATCTTCTCACTCAGGGGGTGCTTCGGCACCCGAATTTACAGATGCTGGCTTTGACGGCTTGGCTATTGAGACCGCAGTCCTAGCAGAGAGAGGATTATCAGCTAAGGTCATTCATACCATGATTCAGGCCCGGAAGAAGTCGTCTTCCATGATTTATTACAGGGTCTGGCGGTCATTCATATCCTGGTGTGAGGCTAGGAAATGTTCATGCAGAACGTATTCAATTTCCAGAGTTCTAGAATTTCTTCAGGATGGCTTAGAAATGGGCCTACAATTAAGTACCCTAAAAGTGCAGGTATCGGCCTTATCTATCGCTTGTAATAGACTCATTAAGACTTTTTTTCAGGGAGTCACTCAAGTCTATATTACCGGTGTGGGACTTGAATTTGGTGTTGACGGCTCTACAGGGTGCTCCCTTTGAACCTATGATTGACGCTCCAATGAGCATTTTGACATTTAAAGTAATTTTTTTAGTGGCAATTACTTCTGTGCAGTGTAATTCGGAGTTAGCCGCCTTGTGTATGAAGTCTCCTTATTTTGAGTTACATAGAGACAAGGTAGTTTTTCGTTTTAAGCCTAATTTTTTACCTAAGGTTGTCTCTCCCTTTCACCTTAATCAGGAGGTAATTCTACCCTCCTTATGCCCAGTTCCGGCTAATACTAAGGAAAGGGCACTTCATTCTCTAGACGTGGTTAGAGCCATCAGGTATTATTTGGCAGCTACAGATGCCTTCCGCAAGACGGATTTTCTCTTTGTCATTTCAGAAGGACTAAAAAAGAAAAAAAAAAAAAAAAGGGGGTTTTCCGCCAGCTAAAGCCACTGTCAGTAAGTGGATTAGGCAGGCAGTAGCTAGAGCTTATTCGGCCAAGGGGAAGGAACCCCCTTTTCAGGTCACGGCCCATTCCACTAGGGCCATTGGTGCTTCTTGGGCTTTTCAACATTAGGCTTCGGTGGAACAGGTTTGCAAAGCTGCCACCTGGTCTTCGGTGCATACATTCACCAAGTTTTACAATGTAGATGTTAGAGCCTCAGCTGACTCTGTTGTGGGTCGGAAGATTCTACAGGCAGTAGTGAAGTGAACTTCCTGCCATTCTGTACTAGAGGATCCCACCCATAGATGGCACTGCTTTTGGAGATCCCAAGAGTAAGGAGTGTATGGAATGGATTGGAAGAAAAAACACAATTCTGTGAGGTACTCACCTGTAGAATTGTTTTTTCTGGGAATCCATTCCATACACTCCGGCCCACCCGTTCTGGGTCATGGTATCTTCCGATGTTTTTCTGAGGTGTTAATCCATTTTTTGATTATTAATTCATAGTATTGAAAAAAAAAAAAAAAAAATAGTAATAGGACTTAATTTTGAGAGCATTTTCTGGTTGAGTTTGATGTGTAGTAACATGGATTCTTTTTAGGGCCTCCCGGCCTGTCTCTAAATTATTTTACTGCTTTTTAAGTAAACTGATCTGATTAGGGGCAGCTGCTACTTATGGGCCGGGAGGGCCACGCCTGTTTTCTTTCTTGCAGTCACGTGATCAGCAAGGAGGAGGAAACCCAAGAGTAAGGAGTGTATGGAATGGATTCCCAGAAAAAACAATTCTACAGGTGAGTACCTCACAGAATTGCGTTTTCCGAGGCCCGTTGGATCAGGCCTTCCTTTATCTTTAAGAAGTGGACTCTACAAATGATATCTCAAGGTCTATCCCAGTCTCGAGGGCAGGGCGCCCTGAGCCCTGTGTACCCAATACAGATCGATGTGGTTCGTGTCAGGTTGGTCAAGCAGTGTGTTGAAGATGGATGTCACCGCTTTCAACAGGTCTTGGCCTCCCACCGACTGTGGAACTCCTCGAAGGTGGAGATGGTTCCTGCGGCTTCTGTTTTCCGTGTCATCGTGGGCCAGATGCAGGTCCGAGAACTGTCTGCTGTTGACCTCCTGCTGCTGTTCCAGAGCCACCACTCGCTCCTCCAGGGCCCTCTGAGTGGTTTTCATCCCATCTACTCTTTGGGTGACCTCCATTACTGCCCCCTGCAGGGATGCCAGTTCTCTTTTTATAGTTTTTAATATCACAACGTTGGTAATTTCTTAAAGATTTTGGTGTACTTTTTGGTGCTTTGTGGGTTGTGCAATATTTTTGTTGAGTATGTATATTGCCTTGTAGTTTAACTATACTACATGCATCATGTGAGCCAATGCCCTTAAGTAACTGTGTATCAAATCAAAAAGCCAGAGCACCTGTGATAGAGCTCGGTAGTGTCCCATCTATCCATATATAAATGGGATGAGTGCCGCTGAGTTGACACTGTGTGGCCTTATCCCATATATTTCAATGGGCTGGGATAGTTATAATTATTTTGGGCACTTTTGTTGTTTTTTTTTTTTTTTTTTTTTTTTTTTTTTTTTTTGGCTGGTGCATGTGCCACGGGATTCCTGGGCTGTTTGGAATTGTTTTTGGAAGTATTTTCTTGCACTTTTGTGTTGTGCTGCAAACTTGTGATTTGGGCCGTGCATGTTTTCATGTTTTCCCAATGCAATTCCTGGTATTATTTTTTTGTCCTCAGCCTCCCAAAAAAAAAAAAAAAAAAAGCGTTTACCACAGAGGACACCTGGAATCCCCTTCTGACCCCGTACGGCCTCCCTGAAATTGATCCTTACCACTTCCGCTACAGATTGGGATAGAGCATCTAGGGAGACCACAGGGCTCAAGCTCCATCGGAGTCGAGGGCTCCAGTCGCCACTTCCCGTCGTCCACTCATCTTGTCGTGGGAGCAGGTGTTTACCTATATTCGACGTCTCCTTCATCGTCTGCGGCTTTGGAAGGGAGGATGCTCCCATGGCCAATTGCTGCATCGTGCATGTGTCTGCGGGGGCCGGATCCATTATCGGGCTGCCAGGGGGGACTCTCTTCCGGGCCCGGGCTCATTGGGGGCGACGGGGAACCTGAAAACAGCAACTTGGGGAGCCGCCTCCATCCTGGGGTATGCCATCCAGACATATGGGGTCTCGTTTTGCTCCAGGGGAGTCTGGGCTACAGGGGCCAATCTCTAGGGCATGTGGAGGATGAGCATTTATTGTGGAGGCGGTCAGGTATGTGGCTGCTGCTTTACTGCCCCTCTGCTTTTGGGTTATGATCCCTTTATTATATGGCTGGGTATGCTGGAGGAGCTCTCTGCTGACTCCCCTTATGCCCTCCGTGGAGTCCAGGCGCAAGGCATTGTCCTGAGTTCCGCCGGGTGATCTTCCCCTCTGCCTGGGTTCCCTGTGTACCAGTGTCGCCACTGTGTGCACATAAGCGCTTCCCCGCTGCCGGCCGCCACTCTCACCTCCCCCGCTGTCTTCTCGGGTCGGGGCATCCTCCTCTGCTGCGCGGGTCCTCTCCTTCTCTCCGGGCGCCATTCTCCGGACCTCTCCTCGTTCTCCCAATGTCTGGCCGCTCCCGCCGCCATCTTGTCTCTCCCAGCTGCCAAGATATCCGGAATGGTGAGTCATTTTCCCCTTCCGTGCCGCTCCTCTATGCTTCCCACGCTTGGGCATTCGCTTCCTGGCTCTTTTTGTCATCTGGCCTGCAGAGCTCCCACCATCTGCTCCCTCATACCGCCATGTCAAGCCACGCCGTAGGATGATTTTTAAAGTGAGCAATCTGTATGTGCAGGGTGTGGGAAACATATAAGATAGACTCTTATTCAGAGTGAAGGACCGCTTTAAGAAACGCTAGTGCCATGTAGTGCCAGATGAGTGTCAGGTGAATGTCAGGTCCTAGTGCAAAAGGTGTATTTATCAAATCAAAAAGCCAGAGCACCTGTGATAGAGCTCGGTAGTGTCCCATCTATCCATATATAAATGGGATGAGTGCCGCTGAGTTGGCACTGTGTGGCCTTATCCCATATATTTCAATGGGCTGGGATAGTTATAATTATTTTGGGCACTTTTGTTAATTTTTTTTGGCTGGTGCATGTGTCACGGGATTCCTGGGCTGTTTGGAATTGTTTTTGAAAGTATTTTCTTGCACTTTTGTGTTGTGCTGCAAACTTGTGATTTGGGCCGTGCATGTTTTCATGTTTTCCCAATGCAATTCCTGGTATTATTTTTTTGTCCTCAGCCTCCCAAAAAAATAAAAAAAAAAAAAAGTGTTTACCACAGAGGACACCTGGAATCCCCTTCTGACAGTGCCCCCCTGGGCGCTGTTTTTTTGTTAAAAGCGGCTGTTCTCATTCGGCGCTAGGAGTCACAGGTACATTGGCTTTAATAAGCCACACAATGCGCTGACCTGACCCGAACTGACCCACCGGCTGGGAGGAAGCACAGGCACATGGCTGCCACGCTCCCTGCTGCAGACATGTGCGGGCGCAAAAATAGACTCATGCAAGCCGCTCATCTGGTGCCTGCTCAAAAATGTAAAAAATGAGGCTCTTAATTTAAAGTGGACCAAAAGCTGTGATTTTCTTCCTGATTTGGGATGCCCCGCTGTGTGAAACCCCCACAATCAGCCACCTTTATGGGCTATTCTTAGTGCTTCCCCAACATCTCTGAGCCGTGCTGCTGCATCCATAGTGCACCGCAGACTGCAGGGAGACCAGGGATGTGCCGAGACCTGTGAATAAGGCGTGGTATCCCAGAAAGGTGAGTATTTGTCGGGGTTTCCGGGGTATTTCACACAGCAGAGCATCCCTAATAGGAATACCCCAGGTGTTGTAAGTTGCCCATATGTATTGTAAGTGATCTTTTAGACCTCATGGTTGCCCAAAGAGGTGAATCTTCCTCTTTAAAGTGACCAATCACCACCACGGTTTGCCCTGGAGTCTAAAAGGCTCCCGGTATTCCTGCGCTCCTACACCCATCAGAAAGTCCAAATACAGGCTGGTGTGCACTCCACAGGGAAACCCGCTCCCTATGCCGACACAAAATCCAAAACAGCTTTATGTCCTACATTAGCATGCACAGCATAAAGCATTGATTGGATACGCTCATGCACCATGGGAACAGCGGAAAAGTGACTGGAGTGGGAGATCTCCGGGGTTTGAAACAGCAGGGCATCAGGATGCCCATATGGGCAAGCAAAGTGAGAAAAAACTTGACTGGTCCACTTTAAAGTGGAACAAAACCCACAATGCCCCATGGAGCTCAGCCAGACAACCTGGGTGCAGGAGCACACACATCAGTCACATGCTCTGTGGACAAATTGAATAGAATTATATGCCCTGCATTAAAGTAGACCAAAAGCGTCCATGAAGTGGATAAGAATCCAGGGCCACCTGGTTCTCTATTCTTTGGGCCTTCGATTAATGATTTGTGAATAGCTGGCACGGGCATGCCCCCAGCTGGAGGCTAACAGGGATACAGCCATCGGTGCACTCTCCTTCATTGGGGCCTTAGCCGATGGGACCTCTCAATAGCTGAGCAAAGCAGAATGGAGCCAAGTGTGCCGTTGCATTGACAGTCATGTAAGTTTTGCAGGCAAACCGGGGGGGGGGGGGGGGGGTCACATAGTGGGTCATCCCAAATCGAGAACCAAAACCCAGGATATTTAAAATCCTGGCTTTTGGTGCACTTTAAAGTATACCAAAATTCATGGCGATTGGCCCAGGAATCTATACGTTTCACAGGCTGATCAATTCCCCCCCAGGGCATCCAAAACGGGATGCCCCGCTGTGTGAAACCCCCCAGGTCGCCCATAAGCTCACCTTCTCTCCCGGTCCAACGGCGCATGCGTGAGCCGCATCACTGCTTTCCTAGCAGGGCGCGTGCCTGCATTTGTGAATGGCCGACGCAGCATGATCCCTGTTAGAGGGAAGCGGGGGATGCGGGCATCAGCGTGCTGATTGGAGGAGAGACGCTGCTTGCACCGTAGGACCGGGGAGATGTGAATTGGTTTCGGCGACCTGGGGGCTTTCACACAGAGTAGGGATAGTCAAAACCCTGGGTTTTGGTCCACTTTAATATGTGTGGTGAGTATACCGGCCATCCCAGGGGCAATCACAGAGCCGCACAAGTGACGTGACACAAGGGGCCCGCTGGGATTCTGTCATCCAGGGGCCCACAAAACCCTGGACCTGGCCCTGGATGTAACAGAAACCTTTAATGTGATTTGGAAATGTAAGCACATCAGGCCTATATGGGGAGACCAAACCTGAACCATTACAACTATCTGCATGCTAATTATGACACTCAGGGCAACACTTACATTCATATATTAATGGATCCACAGAGCAAAGTCAAAACTAAGAACTGTTAATCTACAAACCACCCAAGTACATGGCTACAATAACCATAGATGTAAAGCAATGCAAAGCAACACTGCCAAAAGGGCACCTAAAAGGATGAAGCTGAGGAGCCGCAGCAGGAACACATTATGTTCATGTTCAGTAATGTCTAACTCATTTAGAAAACTTTTCACTGCTTTTAGCCCTTTATCATGTGGAATGCTTGAATATAGGGCCTCCACATCCAAAGCTACCAAAAGGGATCCTGGGGAGACCCACGGCCCATCAAGGATCCTAAATATATGTCCTGGATCAAATTGATCAATTTACTTACTAGCAATTTCAGTTAGGGACCCCTTGCCCGAGACTATCCCCGGAGGGGTTGTCATGGATATATGCACTTTTGGCAGTGTGTAGAAGCTTGGAATAATTGGACAAGGAGTTTCTAAATAGTTTAAAGTATGCACGTCTATGACCCCATGATTGTAGGCTTACCTGATTAGGCTGTGGTACTCCCCGGTGTCCCCAGCAAGTCTGGACATGGGGGCCCTTGCATACCATTCACAATTCTTCACAAACTCATCAGTTTGTATTGATTGGTGGACATCACCGCTATATTGCCTCCCTTGACAGTTGGTTTTACAACCAGCTGGTCGTTTCCTAATTCCTGGATTGCATTTTTCAGTTTATGACTTAAATCCCTCTTTTTTAATTTCTAGGCCTTCCTCTCTCTTATCCATGAATTGGTATCTCAAATAACCTTTCACGCAAAGAGATGTCAATTTTTTATCATTTCGAAAGTATTCAGCTTCTGTACCGGGTAGAAATTTAACCCTAATTTAAGCAGATCACATGTCAGTCTGATCCGGTGTCAGTCTTTGATCTGATGAATTTATAATATCTATGTCCCGTTTTTCTGGGGTCCCTTTCTCCACTGTCCATATGGTTTCACTGTGGTCCTTGACTATTATTGATTACTTTTTGTGTTTTTATTTGGGGAAGAACCATAGTCTCATCAAGGTTTGAGTTGTATCTTTTTGTTCGCTTTATTGCGGTTGTGCCCGTATCATTTCGCCCCTTGTGACATTTTCTAAAAAATCTTTTGTACCATAATTACTTTCTCTCGTTCTCCCCCTTTTTGCCCCAGTACACTAATTTTCTCTTTGCTACGGTTCTCTCACTCCGTTCCCGTTGTATACAAATTTCTATATGTGGGGGTCATTTCCAGGGCCCGCTTTTTCTTTCTATTCCATCTTTTTGTATCCTTGGGAGGGCCCCACAACTCATTTCTTTTTTGGGATGCCCTGTCTCTGGAGGAAGAGGTATCCGAAGAACTAGATACCCGTCCCAGGTACCTCCTTTTTCTTCTGGTTTCCATCTGATCTGGCCAAATATATATGTATTGAGGCTCCAATAACATGGCGTCAGATGAAAGATAGAGATAAAGTTCATTGGTTTGTATAGCAGATGTAAATGGAGATTGCAGAGGATTAAAATACTCTGCTATCCCTACTCTCATCTACTGCGGGTGCGCTAATTGTTTGAAATAGAAAAAAAGCTGATCTCAATTAACATGAGATTACTTCTTCTCCTTTTCTAATATGTTATTTAATATGGGCTGGAAATTTGATGTCATTCAGAATCTGCCGTCACTTTCTTAAATACTCTCTAATAAAAGTAGCTGGGAATCCCTCCGCTACTTCGTGCTTTTTCTAGAGATCTAGAGGCATGGTCACTTAAAAAGCTTTCATGGTTTGGAAGGTGTAATGCCTTGAAAATGAATATACTTCCGTGCCTCTTATATGTGATGCAGGCCTTGCCAGTTCATATGCCCAGCACGTTTCTACAGAGAATGGGAGCCCTCTTTACTAAATTCATTTGGTTGGGAAAGAGCTCGAGGATTAACAGGAGGTTGCTGGTTATGACAAAGGACAAAGGGGGGATAGGCTTTCCCGACCCAGGCCTCTAATATGCTGCCACACACCTGACGAGAATAGTGGATTGGTGTAGACACAAGCAACACAAACAATGGGTCCAGATAAAACAAGGCAGCTCAATTTCCCCTATAAGTTCTCTCCCTTGGCTCCCAAGGCAGGCCTTGGGTGCGGAATTGAAACACCCTACAATTGGAGCCTCGCTAAAGATCTGTCTTAAGTACTTTCCTCTTGAGGGCGTGTCGCCGACATTCTCCCCACTGTTCCCTGTACTGGGGAACCCTGCATTTGCGCCGGGCATGGGGAGGGGGACAGCGGAAAGATGGATGGGGGAGGGGATAAGCAGGGTCCGACACTTTTACACTCAAGGGAGATGGGAATCTCTGGACGTAATTGCGCAATCAAGGGATCTCCCTATATGGGATAGCTGGCAGAAAATGCAAATAAATCATTTCTTATCGTCCCTTAAGCAACAGGTCAGAGAGCTAAGGGAACTTACTCCATATGAGAGGCTGTGTGAAGAGAGGGGACCTGTTCCGCATGTTCTTTCCTACGCTTACAGAATTCTAGTGACCCGCTGGCGCCATCTTAATCATTGCGAGAAACAACGGAGGGCTACCCCTGGGGGTCTTCCTCCGGGAGAGGCTCTTGGAGAAATGGGGTGGCACCGGGGGGGTTCCCTCCTGCCTCGCGGGGCGGAGACAATCCCCTTGATCTGAATAGGCCAGCCCCAGCCTCATTTGTAATTAACATTTGCTGTAATACGAGCCATAGACTGTACTTTCTTTTCTCTTTATTACAGTTTTTACTGCTTATTATTGTAAACTGAAAATGGAAAATAAAGAATATATAAAAAATAGCTGGGAAAAGTACAGTTAAGAACACTTACCCGCCCGGCCCGGGGCTATGCGACCTACCCTGGTCCCCTGAGTTTGTTGCGCTGAGTTATGAAACACTACACCGCCTGTGGTGCATCTGGAAGTTGGTTTCTTCGTTTTTAATAAAAGTTCATTCGTTGAACTTTATCTTCAAAGCTTTATTATGACATATATAACTTATTAATCTACACTAGCGATTTTTCCAAAACTTCCGCACATTCCCATCTATACATTGAGCTATTCATATACATCACAGCCAGACTGCTCCGCACACATACACCAGGTACCCCTGGGCCAGGCGGGTAAGTGTTGTTAACTGTACTTTTCCCAGCTATTTTTATTAGAGAGTATTTAAGAAAGTGACAGCAGATTTTGAATGACATCAAATTTGCAGCCCATATTAAATAACATATTAGAAGAGGAAAAGTAATCTTATACTAATCGACTTCAGCTTCTTTTCTATTTCAAACAATTAGCACACCTGCGGTAGATGAGAGTGGGAACAGCAGAGTATTTTAACCCTCTGCAGTCTTCATTTACATCTGCTATACAAATCAATGAACTTTGTCACTGTCAGCTTAGCCATCTGACCAGGTTGCAGCTTTTTTTAACATACCAAGTGTCACTCACTCACTCACACACACAAAAGCTTCTGAAAGATGGAGATAGTCATAGGCCCCCCATTTTTTTCAATCCCGGGGATGCAGCGGTGACGACTTCCGACAAAATCCAGAAGAAAAAGGGTGTGCGTTACAGCAGATGAAACGCACACTAAGCCGCTTCCGGTGGCGACGAGGCAGGGTGTTCTGCCCCGAGGTGGCAAGCCTGGATATCCCCCGCACAAACGGAGCAGGGGGTGGATGGGCATGGGGGTCAGTCCGGGAACCGCTGGAGGGGAGTGAGACGGAAATTTCGGGGCCGCCTGCATACAAGCTGCACAAGACACCCAGCCTCATCTATTTGTCACAACAGTCTTTCCCCATGTAAGTTTACTATTTTGAGCATATTGAATATGTTAAACAAAACATTACATATAAGGACCACATCTCTAAGAGGGATACATGAATACAATTATATATTGCAGAGACCTTAAAGGGGCTGTCAGAAATTATAATATTCTGCATCATACATATTGGGCCAATCTGCACCCGTCCATCAATGATCAAAAAAACATCATATGTAATCAAGGTATTATGCATCCTCTTTTGATTGTATCGTTCAAGATGAACATATGATACAATTTATATGATCATGTTGAATTAAATACTTATGAACTTATGCTTGCACATAGGGTATTAACCCTTTAAGTGCCAGCCTTCCTAGAATTTCACTATTTGGCACTACATATGTTCAACCTTGATTTTTGAAGGGATTTCCAGGGATTTTCCAGGAAAATTATATATTGTTTTTTTCAGAGTCTGAGATTCAACATGTAATGTCTTGTTTTGGCCTTTTTTTTGTGTATTCTCAATACTTTTGGGTGAAATATGTGCAAAAATTTTTTAAAAAATCTATTTTTTGCAATTTGTATGTTATTAATAAAATCTTATTGCGCGTGAAACCCCAATTTCTCCCAGTCACAGCGGTACCACATATGTATTGGTAGATACCCTTTCCTGCCCAGAAGACTCCCCCAAACTGAAACAGTGCTTTAGGAGATTTTCAGATAAAATACATCTATGCTACGCGTTAAGCGCACCTTGCAGTTTTTCCAGAAAAACTACCCTTTTTCAACCCCCCGAACAGAACGGTACCCAACATTCATAGCTACTAGGGTGAAGAGTTGCCAAACACCCCAAAGTAAAGCATGTGCATAATGGTAATTATACTTGAAAATTTCAGCTCTGCAGACAAAAGTGACAAAAGTGCACACCTTGCAATATTCTTAGAATACAGTACATCCTGCTCCAAATCTAATACTTACACTTGGGATATACTCCGCCAGATGGCGCTAGACTGCAGAGACATCGAAAATAGGCTCCTCCCGGCCCCTCAAATACCCAGGGACCTCCCACAAATCCCCAGAATTTCTCTGCAGTCTGGCTGCGAAGGACGAGAAATGGCTCTCTACTCGCAGGTGAGCGGGGCTATTAGCCTGCGGCCCTGTAGGACTTTTCCCACCCGTTCCACTAGTAATATGCCTCCCAGCCTTGGCTATCCCCCACCAAAGGGTAGGCGGTTCAGGCTTATGGTGAGCCTCTATGGGATGCCCCTCCCGCACTAGTGGCCGCTGTCCTCCCTCATCCTCCTTGTAACCTTCGGGGGAAAAGAGGGGGGGTGGTGTGTAAATGTGTATGCTATGCCGCGCTGACTTGCCTTTACTGTCTTTTTAAAATTGCCGCCGCTGCGCGCTGACTTTGTTCCGCACTTGGCGGCGGCATTACCTCAAGCACTGGTGCGCCATCATTGGCTGCTTGCACGTTCTGGCTTTGCGCTCTTCGGGGGGGGGTAGTCTATGGCGCGCTCTGCGTCATCGCTGATACCGGCCCGCCCCTCGAGGAATACCGACGCCATATTTAACCTGCTTGGTTGCCCCATGCGCGACGGACCCCTACCTACTGCGGTTCATAAGTGCCCTCGTGGGCAGCTTTATATCTTTCACTTTTGTTACTGTGTGCTTACAGGTCTTGTCAGCTTATGTCTTTCAGGCGGGGCGAATCCTTTTGGCTTCTCCTGGCCCTGTATTAGTATATAACTTGTAGGCTTTGTAAAAATAATACTCCCACTTCCCTGGGGCATCCGGGGTTGCTATATAGCGTTATTCCCTATCAGCATATAGCACCGCTATAATCACCATATGGAGGCATCCCAGGATAATGTGACCGGGGTCCCTTCGGGACAAGACCAGCTGTGTGTAGCTTGTGGGCAGCCTCATGCTGACAAGGCACGGGTCTGCGTACCCTGTGCTGAGCAGGTGCTTGCATTGCAATCTGGCCTGCCAGTGGCTGCACCTCGCTTCACTTCGCCTACTCCACCAAGCTTAAACCTCACTCCTACTGAGTTGCATACTAGTGGGGATTCTCAGCCTGATATGTCTTCTAGACTGGCTACTGTTGAGCAGTTGATTGCTAAGTCCTTAGCGCGTAAGGCCCCTGCTAAGAAGCGGCACTTGACGCTTAATGTCACTGTTTTCCCTATGGGAACTGAGGAGTTTTGGAATCTGTGTGGCTATACCCCGTCTGATGAAGGGGAGCTGTTTTCTGATTCAGGCTCATCTGATGAGAGACCAAGGGGTCATGACGATTCTGGCTCTGACCCCTGGGCCCCGGATGACACTGACAGCTTATTGATCCAGATTTTTGAGGTTCTGTCCATCTCTCTCCCTGTTGCGGCTCCCAGGAAAAGAGGGGAGCTTTTCCATACAGCAAAATCACATTTGGAATTTCCCGAGCAGGCACATTTCCATAACCTTGTGCTCCAAGGAATGGGAGCGCCCCAGTAAACTTCCCGGGGTTCCAAAAAGTTGGGATAGGAAGTATCCCTTTCCTGCTGAGGTGGTTAAATGCTGGTCATCCCCCACCCGAGGTGGATGCCCCGACCCTAGGGCTATCTAACACCTCTGTCATGCATTCCCCTGACTCCACTACCCTGCGGGATGCTGAGGACCGGCGCATTGACCAGCTGGCATCCCACGCCTTTGCATGTGCGGGGACGGCGTTGCGCCCGGTCTGTGCCTCTGCCATTACTGCTGTGGCCACTAGAACCCTTATCAGAAATATGATAGTGCCCCTGATGATTTGCCTTGTGAGGTGTTTAATGCACTCTCCAATTGTGATGTTTTTGTCCTCTCAGCATTGGATGACACCATCAGAATGTGTGCCAGAACTTCTGCCCTTGTGGTGGCTATACGCCGCTCGGTTTGGCTGCGCCAGTGGGCTGCTGACAACGCTGCCAAGAAGGCCCTCACTGGGTTTCCCTTTAAAAGACTGCGCCTGGGGACCGCCTGAACCTTTTTGCTAAGGTAGGCAGGTTACCCCAGCGCGGGCGGCAATCTCGGCCCTTTCGGGGTCAGGGTTCCTTCTCCTCCTCTTACCGTGGTGCAAGACAGGGAAGGTGGGTTTCCTTTCCTGGGGCCCGGGGAGATTTCTGGGGTAGAGGCAGAGGACGTGGACGTCCTGGCTCCTCCTGGAGTCCAAAAGCAAAATCCTCTCCCAAGCCCCCTCAGGCATGATGGGGCGCCCTCACCCATCCGGGTGGGGGGACGGCTGCAGAACTTCGCTCACGCCTGGAGGCTTCATGTCTCAGACCGGTGGATTCAGGAGGTAGTGTCCTCCGGTTACAAGTTGGAGTTTGCTGCCGATCCCCCTCCAAGATTCATCAGATCCCGGACTCCTCAGGACCCTGTGTCAGCTCAGGAGCTAGTGCAAGCAGTGCAAGGCCTCCTGGAGCTGGGGGTCATCTGCCAGGTCCCCTTAAGAGAAAAAGGCAAGGGCTTTTATTCCAACCTATTCACAGTACCCAAAAAAGATGGTTCAGTCAGGCCCATCCTGGACTTGATGTTCCTCAACAAGTTTGTCAGGGGCAGGGGCTTTCGCATGGAAACTCTGGGTTCTGCCATCAGTTCCCTGCGCCAAGGGGATTTCATGATTTCTGTGGACATCAAAGATGCTTATAGAAACATAGAAGGTTGACGGCAGGAGACCATACGGTCCATCTAGTCTGCCCTTATGTGTATACTGTATATACTCTTTATCTTAGGATAGATGTGTGCTTATCCCAGGCATGTTTAAATTCAGTAACTGTTGATTTTTCAACTACCTCTGCTGGAAGTTTGTTCCAAGCATCTACTACTCTTTCTGTAAAATAATATTTTCTAACATTGCTCCTGATCTTCCCCCCGACTAGCTTCAGGTTGTGCCCCCTTGTTCTATCATTAAGTTTCTTCTTAAAAACACTTCCCTCCTGAACCTTATTCAATCCTTTCACATATTTAAAGGTTTCACATATTTAATATGTTAATATATAATTGATTATATTTTAATGTCACCAATGTCCTTTTTAAAAGATTATTCACAAAATGAAATGTTTTTAATAGATACGAAATAAAGTGTATATTTTTTTACTTTTACAATGATTTTTATTGATCGTAGCACAAAATGCAAAATAAAGACATTCAGCATTGGTACAATTCGCTATATGTTAAAAACATTTGCAAAACATATATATAAAACACAATATGTCTGTGAGGTTGGCATCCTTCTTTCCATACAAAGGTTACTACACATGATAATGCTGACAACCTACTCCCGCCACACTCTCCGTCTATTTAATTCGGAAGATAGTTGGGCTGTACTCCCAGACAGTGCTGTCCGTTCAAGGATCTTGATTAACAAGCAAATAACAGCAATTATTCTGTAAGATAATCATATTGCCACGTGTACCAACGTTGAAATACAAGTAGAATGTGAAAAAAGAGATTAAAATGGGAACAAGAGTTTAAGTGAGGGAAAAAGGAAGACCCCTTAAGAAGGGAGATGGTGGGGAACAGAAGGGGAAAGAAAAGAAAAAGAGGAAGGCGATAAAAGGGGGGGGGGGGGGTCTTCATTAGGCCATTTTCCGCCCGGCCCCTCCCCCCGCAATCAGGCCGCGATCGCATCACCATCCAGATGGAGGCGGTCAATCCACGGGGCCCATATTTCCAGGAAGCGCTCATAGTCATCCTGAGCAATTGTTGTCAGTTTTTTCATCACTGAGATGTCTGGGAGTCTAGCGGTCACCAAGCCCCAAGGTATTGACTGCTCCCGCCAATTCCTGGCTATCGCTAGCCTGGTAGCCGCCAATATGTGGACCGCCAGCTTCCATTCCTCCAGCGTATAATTGTTAGTTTTGTAGGATAGTAAAGCCTCCCAAGCACTAGGGGAGTAAGTGTCTCTGAACAAGGATGACATTAGGCCATACACCTTGTTCCATAACTGTTGAGCTACTGGGCATGACCACCATATGTGGCACATGGTCCCAGGCTCCTGGCATCCTCGGAAGCAAGAAGCTGGACAACCCTCATTAAATTTGTGCAGCCTAGAGGGCGTTAGATACCATCTACAAAGGACTGTGTAAGCGTTTTCTTGTACTAGCGTGTTGCATGAAACCTTCTCTACTGATTTCCATATCTGGCTCCAGGGATGCTCATCACCTATCTTACCAAAGTCTTCCTCCCACTTTGCCATGTAGGGATGTTGTAAGCCTCCCGCCAATCCCACCAGTGAGGCATAGAGTTCAGAGATAGCTCCCTCGGCCAAAGGATCCCGCAGGCACCTCCGTTCGAAGCCAGTTGGAAGTTGGGGGAAATTGCCTCCCCCGGTCATTGTGTTGAGGAAATGACTTTTTCACATGGCGGCATGGCGGACTGGGTCTTAATAGAGAATGGGCCCACACCCCTCCACTGTGCCACCACATCCTGTACCGCGGTGTATCCCTGCTCCCTCCACCATTCAAAGCTCCGTATGGACCCCACTCCCGGCTGGAACAGGGGGTACCCCAGCAATGGGGCTGCTAGTGTGTGTTGTGAGCACCACCCTGACCTTGTCGCATATCTGTCCCACAACTCCAGTGGAGGGGCCAAGGACTGGGGGAGTTCCCCAGGTCTGAGCCCCTTCACAACACAACAGAGATGCAGCCAAGACTGGGGCCACATTCCCCGCAATCATTTGCACACAGCCAGGTACATTTCTGGTAGAATGTAGGTGGGGCAGGGAAGCCACCTGCGCCGCCACATAGTACTTGTATAAGTGCAGGGCCCCCAGTCCCCCCTGATCCCTCCTGCAGTATAACGTTTTCCTGGCTTCTCGTGCTCATGTTGATCCCCAAATATACCCATTGATCTTGTGTTGCAGAGGTTAAAGGGCTGTTTTAGTGACCTTAACAGGGAGCACCATGAAGAAGTACAAGATCTTGGGCAAAACCGCCATCTTGACTGCCGCCAAGCGAGCCAGCCAAGAAAGTTTCAAGTGGCGCCATGAATGTAAGAGGGCTCCCAGCTGACTTATTAGTTCTGGGGGATTGGCTCCAAATAGGGTGGCGTAGGACGCTGTGAGCTTAATCCCTAAATAGGGATTTTTTTTTAACCCAGAGCCAGGGGTAGTTGCTCTTCAACAGGGTGCTGACACTATGCTAAAATCTTCGAGTTCCTGCAATACGCTAGGCATTGCAACATGTGGTGAGGAGATTGTAAGCAACATATCAGCAAACATAGATAATTTGTGCTCCATCCCAGCATGCTCAACCCCTCTGATTGATTGTCTCAAATCCTAGATGCCAATGGTTCCAGGGCCATAATGAACAGTATAGAAGATAGGGGGCACCCCTGTCGCGTCCCTCTCCCAATGGTGAAAGATGCTGACTCAAATAAATCCTGAATATTTTACCCTTGCAGTAGGGGAGCTAAACATGGCCCCAATCCACGTCTTAAGTCCCGAACCAAGTCCCCATTTATCCAGCGCACGCAGGAGAAGTCCCAGGAGAGGCAGTCAAACGCCTTTTCCATGTCTAATGACACGAGCATCAGCTCATCAGGTAGTTTTCTGGAGAACTCAATAATTTGAACAATCCGTTTCACCTCATCTGATGACTGCTTCCCTGGGACAAATCCCACCTGATCCGGATGCATGAGGGAGCTCAGAAATGTGTTGATTCTGGTCGCTATAATTCTCCCCAAATTATTTAGATCCAAGTTTAGACGCAAGAGGCAGTATTTTTGCCATGCTTGGGAATCTTTCCCCGGCTTGGGAATCATGACAAAAGTCAGTCTTAATATTTCTGGGTCAAAGGGTTTGCCTAACTTAACATAATTATACATAGAGGCCAGATGCAGGGAGTTTTTTGTAGAACAAGGCCGCATAGCCATCTGGGTCGGGCCTCTTTTTAGTCTTAAGTGAATTGATGGCCTGTTTCACCTTCAGGACTGTTATATCCGCATCCACAAACTCCGACCACTCTGATGACATTTGGGGGAGTTTTGTATTTTCCAAATAGGCCTCTATGGCCTCCACATCTGGTCTCTGAGGGGCTTCATAGAGCTTGACTAGGTCATTGTTGAACTCCTCAAGTATTTTGCATGGGATACTAGTCAAATGCCCCTACCAGTTTTCAATTTGATTGGTGGGACAAATCTTTCTTGACATTTTAGCTGTGTTGCCAAGAGGGAATGTGGTTTGTTTGCTAGGGTGTAATATCTCTGGGCTGACCACTTGTATCTACACTCGGGTTCCCGAATCTGTAGCGCATTTGATTCTACCCTAGCCTTCTCCAACCTCCGTCCATTATCCCTAGAAGGGTTGTCTTTAAAGGCTTGGGATGCCCCCTCATACTTCATCTCCAATTCAGCAAAAAGAATGGATCGCTCATCCTTCAATCTTGCTGCCGTGGAAAGAAAATGGCCCCGCATCACTGATTTAAATGCTCCCCACAGAATAGCTGGGGACTCAACGGAGGATTGGTTATTTTTAAAGTAGTCCTCGGCTACTTTAACCACATCCTGCACTTTATCATTGGTGGCCAGCAATGTATCGATGAGGATCCAGGTAGATGCACCTGGCTTTATTATCAGAGATTTACAGGTTATACTATTAAGTTCATGATCTGACCATGGTACCTGCAGTATACGGGCTTGAGAAATGTTAGGGAGAAGGCTCTTAGAGGTAAACAGGTAATCAATTCTAGTATGAAGGCTGTGTAATCTCTCCTAAAAGGGTGAAAGTCCCGCCAGACATCTATAAGCCCCGTCTTAGAGATAATAACTGCATAAGCCAAGGAGTCCTTCTGATTCTAAGAAGTGAGGGGGGGGGGGGGGGGGAGAGATCTATCCAACACAGGGTTCAGTATCAAATTGGAGTCACCTTCCAGAAATACAATCCCCTTCGCGTGTCTGCGTAAAAGGTCGCTCAGGTTTTGCAGGAAGCCCAGTTGACCAATATTAGGGGCGTAGTAATTCAAAATCGTGACTTCTACATCCTGTAGAGTTCCTTGCAATAACAGATATCTGCCTGCAGGATCCGAGATCTGTTTAGAGCATTGGAACTAGGTGCGTGTATGGAAAGCTGTGAATACACCCCTTTGCTTAGTTGCGCATGGTATGCAATAGGGTACTTCACATTAAGATATTTGGGCATTGAGTTGACTGAGAAATGGGTTTAAAGAGTTAAAATACTTAAAAACTCTGGACCTTTTGTTGGGGGAGTTGAGACCTTGCACATTGATTGACACTATCTTAAGAGACATCTTATTGGATATCTTGCACTCTGAATCCGGCATTTACAAAATGACCTCAGAGTCGGCATTGACTCCATCCTACGGGGTACGGGGGGGGGGGGGGGGGGGTGGAGGAGAGGATATAGAAATACTCAAGCGAAAAGAAGGCCGGGAAGGGACAAAGATGGATAGGGTGAAGAGAAGAATGAAAGAATGTTGTGAGGGGGAAAAAGTAAATTAGAGATAACATTAACTTGAATTTTCGATAAAACCTTGCTTTTGTGACAATAGTCACTAACATCACTATCCTAGTGGGGCGTACCCCATGAGGAGGGGGTAAGGCAGCTTGTGTTACACCCGGGAGCCACTACTGTTACCAATCTAGGCCTCCGCACCAGGCCTTACTCTTTGCGTTCCTCAGACTCATGCTGCTGCGGGGGCCCAGAGCGGCAAGTGCCAAAATGCTAGCATTTAAACTGTATGAGGGGAATAAAAAGCCTTCAAACATATAACATGTTCCCTCGAGACCCTACCACCCGCCTGAATTGAAGGGGAAGACCCAAGGGGCCCATCCCACCCAGCAATATGAGCTTAAAATGCCCTTCTCCCGGGGCAGACCCCCCGGCGTCCATACCAAGCTCTAGTACTGATAGGGCAGCCCGGGCTTCCATCATTTGGCACGGTGAACCATGAAACAGTGAACCATAAACCAACGGGAAGTCCATGAGCACCATAACCTACCTTCGGGTGAAGGTAACTAGGTAAGGGAAGAAATTAAACCAATGGCCATCATTTCCCTTTTACCCCTGAGAGCTGAAAGGTTTGGGACGTGAGTCTCTTCATAGCTTGTGATTGGCACCCTTCCTGGTGTTTCTTGATCTTATCTGGGGGGAGCCCGTTCCACTCGACTCTCCCTGTTTGACTCATCAGGTGTCGGTGTTGGGCTTGTTGTTGGTGAAGGCTGCTCTGGGAGACCTAGGTCCAGCTGCTTGAAATGTCCCTTAAGCTCCGAGACCGTTGATGCCTGGATCTGCTAACCATTGTGGGAAAAGGTAATCTTAAATGGAAATCCCTTCTGCAATAGTTGCACGTAGGGTTTAAACATGTGGCGCTTCAAGATCGTAGCTTGAAACAAGTCCACAAAAACTTGGTAGTCGTTACCCTGAGTTTAGTGGTGCTTTCTTCCTGGAAGCCTTGCGGACAGCTTCCTTTGTTTAAAAGTATAACATTTTCACAACAATGTCGTGCGGGGGCCCCTCCGGCCTGCTTCTAGATAGGGCTCTATGGGCGCACTTTAACTCTAGTCTCTCTAGAGGGGTACCTGGAATCAGCTCCTGGAGAAGGGCTGTAATGGAGCCTCTTACGTCCTCCATCGTCTCTGGAAGGCCTCTGAAGTGCAGATTGTTCCGGCGACAGCGATTCTCAAGATCTTCCTGCTGGTATTGTAATGCTCTCACCAGGTCATGTAGCTGCTCGATCTCATTCTCGTGGCCTTCTAGAACAATGGCAGTGTCACCCATGTGTTCCTCCAGTTGTGATGTACAGCTGCCTAGCTCCTTCAGCTCCCCCTTTAGTTCAGCGACCGTTCTCGCCGACACCGTGGTCATCTCCTCTCTCACCATCGTGCAAAGCCTAGTCCTTAACGAATATGACCACATATTACCCACCCATAGTCCAAGGGGTTACATGAGTTTCTTTACAAAGACTGAGGTGGGCAGGAAGGGGTGGGGCTTTTAAACTTTGTTTGGTTTGTGTTTCCTCCCAGGGGGTGGAGCCTTCTCTCTGTGTAGTCAGAGGGTTTGCACGATTGATGGAGGGTTGCTTGGTCCAGCGAGGCCGGGGGCCCGGAGCCCGCAAGCTCAGAGGGAAACTGTGCCCAGCTATTGCTAGAGTCTCTGGAGTCTTCCCGCTCCGCTGCTATGAGGTATGCCTAGTTCTTAACTAATATGACCACATATTACCCGCCCATAGTCCAAGGGGTTACATGAGTTTCTTTACAAAGACTGAGGTGGGCAGGAAGGGGTGGGGCTTTTAAACTTTGTTTGGTTTGTGTTTCCTCCCAGGGGGTGGAGCCTTCTCTCTGTGTGGTCAGCCTGAAGTATTCATGAAAAAGCCGTTACCGGTAAGTCTAATGGGGTTTTTTCATTAGCCTGTTGAATAACACTAACTGCATCTGTTATATTGTGGTTTCCTTCTTTTACGCCATCGGCTTTCCGTGGTGTGTGAGGGGATTTTTCATATCTTTGTTTTGTTGAGGGCCCTCAAATTTTACCCAGAAAGGTCAAAGTACTTTAGAAAATCTGATTGGCCTTGTAAGGGGATAGAAGCAGCCTGTACAGCCATTAGCCAATGGATTAGAGAAATAATTGTGGAATCTTAAAGGATATATATATATATATATATATATATATATATATATATATATTTTTTTTTTTAATCTGAGGGAGGAAAACCTTTTCTTAGGTTATTTAAGAATAAACTTCAAACAAAATGTCCGTTCCTTTACTCTACAACTCAAGTGACACTACTCTAACTAATAAAATTGACCATTGTATTGTAAATATTGGTAAAGACAAAGAGAACGGTCAATATTTTATTAGTTTCATGTATGAAATCATTTTTCATAACATGGTGCTTCCATTCATGCTGTTCTTTCCCCTTAAAGTGGACCCAAACCTTATAGTTCATGCTTGCGACACTGCTCAAGACTGGGGGATCCTTATTGGTGATGCCACTTCATGCATGGCTGTTGATGACCAAATATGATGGATGGGTGACTTAGCAGTCACATGAGGTGAGTTTCTTGACTCTGGGGACTGGGCCTATGTTGGTGGGGACTATGCACAGGGGGTGCATCACCAGCCTGGATTCCTACTGTCACAAGCAGTGACAGGTTTGTTGCAATTATGCAATCCTGGGGGGATGTGGGGATGAGTTGCCAAAAACTTCTTTGGGCTGTTCTATCAGTGTAAGTAGATGGAGGTATTTTTTGTGGTCAGGAAATTGGCCACAAAGGAAATGCCTTTAGGTTGCGCTCTCTCTTAAAATGTATCACGGAAAAAAAATCCAAGTTAATGAATGTAATTTGGATGTTAAATGTTCCTCTGATTAGTTTATATATGCTGGGTGTTATAAACTCTGATGGTTTTATTTCCCAGCTAAAAGTTTTAAAAGCAACCGAGTTAGGAAGGTTAGGTTTACTTTCAATTACTCTTATGGCTATTCCACTATATAAATAAATTGTCAGAATAACCTTCAGAATAGACATAAAATCAAGCACTTACCGCCGCAGCCCGGGGGTGCTAAACCTACCCAGGGCCTCTGAAGTTAATCGTTTTCTTTATAATCGTATCAATAAATCATTGCACTGTTGTTACTTCCATGTAAAAATGGGTCCAGGATGCGGTGTTCTTTAAAACATGACGATCTTCAGTTGGTCAGTTAAAAAGATATTTTATTCTTATTGTTAAAATAACAAGGTAGGGGTGATTGGGATAGGTAAAAAAGTCTCGATGAATGTCCCGCAGGGAGGTTGAAAAACCCGATCCTGCGCTGAGAAGAGATTTAACTGACGTTTTCAAAATCTGCTGTTTCTATTGGCAACCAGTATATGGCTGTCCGTAAATATTTCCTGGATCTTGGTGGTATAAATGTCCTTCAAAAGGTGGGAGGGGGTAGTCCTCAAAAGTCTCTCCAAGTGGTATGTGGCTGCTAGCAGGGGCGCGCTCTGGCGGCTTCCCTGCTGCCGTGGATTCCAATAAATAACACCTACGCGCGTTTCGGCTTGGGCCGTCTTCCGGGTGTGAGGGGGGCATGTGATCCATCTTCTATTTAAGAGGAAGATGACGTGAAGGTTTTCCTCAGGCATGATGGGTATTGTAGTTTAAATGAGAGGTGCTGGCCTCTATGCGAGATTAGCCAGCAACAGCTGTTTCTTGTTCTTACTTGATTCTGAGCAGTTGAAGCTACTAGATGCCGACGGAGCACCAGCCGTTTCTTATTGCTGTATAATTGTTCTTTCTCCAAATCGGCATAGTATAACAGAAAATGGGACAAAAACATATATTAGACTAAACATGCTTAAAAGAATTTAAAAGAAAAGTATATATTAGACTGGTCATGCTTAAAAGAATTCAAGAGAAGAATGTGTGGAAAAAATAGGGTTAAAGACAGGCACATCGCAAAATCTGTGCGCAGGAGGCATTTTCAGACAACAGTAATTATTTTGTAATTGTTTTGGTTATAATGATGTTACTGCTGAGTCCATTCCTTTATATAGTGCAAGATGTGGATACAATGTATTTCAACAATTGCAGCGATATTACAAGGGAATGGACTAATCATAAGTGTGTGATTAAAAAAATTTTTTATAGTGTATGAATACTATGATATCTTTTGGGAGCCTTACACCTACAAGGAATGCAATCGGGAACCAGGGGGAATAAATAGTGGTCTGATCTGCGAGCAAAAACGCTGGAGCACTTTTGTTTAAATTGTTTTTATGGGTTTGTTATAAATTATTTGATGCGATCTTGTAAAAAAAAAAACCAAATGAATATTTTTGGATAAAAATCTATACGAAGATAAATGAATGGACTTTTAAATTACCGCGCTATTGGGTATTAAAAATCATTATTAAAGGAGCTGGCTTGATCTATTTAAGTGGTATTTTATATATGTACATAAAAGTATACATGTGGTTAAAAAACAATATATGTGTGAAATAAGCAAGCTTAGTTAAAAGTATTGTACTATAAAAATAGAAGAATATGGGAGGGGACCTTCAGTATTATAGTTGGTGAAATCAAGCTACTGAATAACAAATAGGTGAACTAAAAAGATATATGTGTTTAATTACTAGCGTGACTGTTGGGCTTAAAAAGGAAAACTGCTATAAAGAATTATAATGTAAATGCGACTTCTAAAAAACATATAGAAAGAGATCAGCGGTTGCACAGAGAAGGGGAAGATTAAAACACAGTTTAAAAGAATTGCAGACTAAACAATGTGCAACTTAAACATTAATGTAGCTTAAAAAATACACATAGAATGATAAACGTGGTGAGTTGATTAATATAAAAATGGTAAAGTAAAAAAATTAATATGATAATAATAATAGTGAGGATGGTTAAAAGGCTAAAAAATTTAAACTAAAAAATTAAACTAAAAAGCTCAATGAAGGTGTGGTCCAATCTTTTACAATTTTGGCTGAAGTGAGGGATGTGGGGGTGGCCGTTGTTCACCTAATTGTTTCAAATGATCAGTTATTTATTTTCCAAGAAGCAGTTCAAATCAATTTCAATGTTCAAGCCATTTGGGGCCAGTGTATCCAATTCATAAATCCAATAAGTTTCCCGTTGGGAAAGTAGGTTATCTATATTTGAGCCTCTCCAGGTAGGGATTATTTTTATGGTTCTTGATTGTGTTTCTCCATAAAATGGAGAGAGACACTATGTGTTCTGAGGCCTTTTAGAATATTTCTTATATGTTCTGATAGGCGAATTTTGAAGGGTCTTTTAGTGCGGCCCACATATAACTTATTGCAGGGACATCCCAAGCAATAAATCACTTCTTTGGTGTTGCAGGATGTCAAGCCCTTTATTTGATGTTCCTTTTGGTCCCGTGGGTTAGTAGAGGATGTTACGTTAACTGTGTTGGTGTGTTTCAGGGAATTTCTGCAGGCCTTATAGTCTCTGCATTTTGTGAACTTTCCTTTGTTCTATCAGTGTGTCTTGCTATGCAGAATAGTATTAGTATTTATAATAATACTATAGTAATAATAATTATTTTGTTTTGGGAAAGTGGAGAGATACTGTGCTGTAGAGCAATGGTTCTCACCCTTTTTATACGGAGTACCCCCTAGTGACGAGGTTGCAACCAGGTATGCCCAAGGGGGTGATTATCAATAGTACCAACATAAGTAGGCCACAGGCCTTGTGGCACTTTTAAAGAAGGGATTACGTTTCACTTGCGAAACAACATACCAGACCGGTCAGACACCCCCCTGTATTTTTGCCCCCAAAAACTGCTGTGTACCTCTTGGAATACAGGTACTGCAGGTTGAGAAACAGTGCTGCAGAGCAGTGCAATATTCTAGATGCAGTGAAAGAAACTGAATTTTAACAGATTGTATTTCATAACATTTTATACTATAGGACATTTGTCAGCTTTAACATCTGCCAAGCCATGAATTAAAATTAATCTTAATTAACTGTTTTTTTTCAGATAGCTCTAATACATCTGGGGGCAAAGTTTTCCCCCTGCATAAGAAGAGATGTGCAAATGGAGCACCTGATCAAGAGGGAACATGATCTCGAACTGGAATCTGGCTGTTGCATTCAGAATGATAATTCTGGTTGTGTGCAGACGCTACAAAAGGACTGCTCGGTAAGGGGGTTATTGGTACAACCACTAAACCTAATTGTTAAAACAGACCAGTGTTAGCAAAGAGCCATTTTTTGATGATGCCAGTCTAAAGCCTGATGTCAAATCAATCATTGATTTGACCACCTGACCATCAGCTGCTTTGTCCTATGCGGTGAAAGGAGTTTTATTGCCTGTGTAATGATCACTACTCTATTGCCAGTTATCTTTTGACTGAAGCTCCCATTGGGACTCCACTTTACCAATGTAGGTAAAGAAAACCAGTGTAGGATCCAAGGGGTGATGATTTTTTTTCAATAATAAAGCACCCTACAAAAAATACAGGGAATGTAGGGAATTTCCATCAGAGATCTTTTGTTCAGAAGAAACACATTAGGTAGCAATAATGCTGAAACCACAGTTTTATTCTAAGTGTGCCATACACTCCACTTCGATTTTCATGACATGTGGGTAATCTCCAGTAGAGGGCGAACTTCTGCAGAGATATATGCAAAAAAGAAAGCCCCTCCCAGTCCATATATACCTGGGACCTCCCACCAATTTCCCAGTTCCTTCTCTGCAGGGAAGGCGACAAGACAGTAGATGAAGACTTCTTTACTTACAGGTAAGCCGGGCTCGCGCCCGGCCGTCTATTGTCCCTATTACTGCCAGGACCCTTTCTAAATTGCCCCTGTTTGAGCCTCCCAGCTTAGGCTGCGGGTCCTGGTAACAGTAGGCAGCACCATATGGGTGCGGAAGGAGCACTGCTCTAGCGTGAGACCTCACTATGGGGTAGGCGGTTATCCAGGTTTTTTGGTGATCCTGGTGTGGGGATGCCCCATCCCTCTATGCTTATGGCCGGATTCTGGCAGGGTCCCCCCCCCCTTCTGGGTCCCTTATTCCCCTCTGGGGGGGGGGGGGGGGGTTGCCTGGCCTGGACGTTATTCGTTTTTCGTTCTCCCACATA
Organism: Gastrophryne carolinensis; assembly: GCA_027917425.1. NCBI lineage: Eukaryota > Metazoa > Chordata > Amphibia > Anura > Microhylidae > Gastrophryne > Gastrophryne carolinensis. Next base: position 130,454,352 of record CM051243.1, on the reverse strand, counting down.
TGCCCCTGTGTGTGTGGTGTGTGATTCACTGTGCGTGTGTGTGTGTGTGTGCAGGACTGTGAGTGTTTTCACTTTTGGGCCATGGCAGGTGCTGTTACTAGCCTGGGGGAGCTTCTCCCCTTCAGGCTGTGGTCTCTCCCTTCTTTGGCGCGATTCTGTGGCTCGTTTCTAGGGGATTCGCGTTGCTGGGAGGGGGGCGTGGCCTGGCAAACGCGCGTTCTGCGATGGCCCGCCCTCCCCCTTCTCTCCCTCTTCCTGCCTGAGGCACTTCTCGGGGGCCATTTTGACCTGCGCTCCCGAGTGGTAAGGGCCGGATGGCCACTGCGGGCATGTGTGTGTGTGTTTTGTGGTAGGTTACGCATGTCTGGCTGGAATACAGATATATATATATATATATATATATATATATATATATATATATACATATTTATAGACATATTTATAGACATATACAATTTAGTATGTGTTATTGCCTTATATATGTAGGATTGCACTGATGTGGCCTGCTTTGTGTGTTACAGATTGCATTGTATATGTGCATATTCAGGGGTTCCTCCTGGTCCTGGGGTCCCTAGTGTAATTTGTAATTTGTTCACCTCAAATCCTCCCACCGGGACTTTTAAGAGGCATCCCGGGTTGCTTAGGTGTAAATTCCTGTGGTCTTGCGACTGACCACAAAAATTCACCATATGGAGGCTCTGCAGGATACTGGGCTCGGGCTCCCTCTGGGACAATCTGGGCCATGTGCCGGGTGTGGGATAACCCTTACGGGGGAGAATGGGTTGATCTGTATACCATGCGCACAAAAGGCCATAACTCCCCACCTTATCCGTACCCCAAGTGACATTGGTGCCAGCGGGGAGTCGCTCTCTGATGTTTGGGCTAGGCTGGCCAGCATCGAGAAAATTATTGCTAGCACAGTGGGAAAGAAGGCCCAGGCTAAAAAGAGACATTCGTCGTCGGCCCAGCCCTTGTGGGATGTTGACGACGATTCCGCTGATTTGTCAGATTATTCCCCGTTAGAGGAGGGGGGATTGTATCAGGAAACAGAGGCTGACTATGTTCAGTCTGGGAATGCCGATGTCGGTCAGACGCTGGGGGATGCTGTAGATACGGCCACTGTTTTGTCACATTTATTAGAGGTGTTGGATATTGAACCGCCTGAGGTGCCCCCTCTAAAGAAGGGGGAATTTTTTGGGGCCTGCAAGCCCCGTCTGGAATTCCCTACCCAGGGTCACTTTGATGCGCTGATCCTTAGAGAATGGGAGAGGCCCAGTCGGCTTCCTGGTGTTCCTCAGGGATGGGATAAGAAGTATCCTTTTCCGGTGGAGGTGGTTAAGCGCTGGTCTTCTCCTCCCGAGGTCGATGCGCCAGTTTTAGGTTTGACTAACTCTTCTGTGCTGAACACCCCTGACTCCACTTCCCTTAAGGATGGCGAGGATAAGCACCTTGATCAGATGGCGTGCATTTGCCAACGTGGGCTCGGCCCTGCGGCCTGTTAGTGCATCTGCCCTGGTGTCGCTTGCTAACAGGTCTCTTATCAGGGACTGGCTGAATAACGCTCAGTTTGATCCAGCTGGTGCTGAGTTCGCTATCCTTAAGAGATGCGAATTGTTCATGGATTTTGTCATGGCTGCGATGGAGGATTCAATTGTCGTGTGTAGTAGGACTTCAGCCTTACTGGTGGCTATGCGCAGATTGGTCTGGCTCTGCGGCTCAGCAATGAAGGGGCGCCCTCACCCGCAAGGGTGGGGGGACGGCTGCGGCTCTTCTTCCAGGTCTGGGCCCGGGAGGTCACAGACAATTGGATCTTGGAAGTGGTCTCCTCCGGGTACAAACTGGAGTTCGAGTACTGGCCGCCTCCAAGATTCTTAAGGTCTCGGGTGCCCTCGGACCCTCAGGCTGCACAGGGGCTCCTGTTAGCAGTAAAAAACCTTCTGGACATGTCGGAAAGAGGCAGGGTTACTACTCCAACCTTTTCACGGTTCCCAAAAAGGAGGGTTCGGTGAGACCCATTCTAGATCTCAAGGTTCTAAACAGGTTTATCAGAGCCAAAAAGTTCCGCATGGAGACTCGGCTTGGCTATCAATTCCCTTCGCCAAGGGGATTTTATGACATCCATAGACATCAAGGATGCGTATCTGCATGTTCCGATTTTTCAGGCACATAAGAGATTCCTCCGGTTTGCGGTGGAGGATCAACATTATCAGTTTGTAGCTCTTCCCTTCGGTCTGACCTCGGCGCCGAGGGTCTTCACCAAGGTCTTTGTGGGAATAATGGCTCTGCTCAGAGCGCAGGGCATTCGCATTGTGTCTTATCTGGACGACCTGTTGATCTCAGCTTCTTCCCTCCATCAGGCGGAGCTGGACACCCACCAGGTGGTGTTGACCCTGGAGAGGTTCGGGTGGGTCTTCTCTCTCCCCGTCTCGTGTGATTTCATTTCTGGGCATGAATCTGGATACCATTCGGGCCAGAGTGTTTCTGCCCCAGACCAAGGTGCAGGGGATTCAGGGTCTGATCCGCCTTCTTCTGGCCAATCCTTGTCCCTCTATTCAACAGGGGATGAAACTGGTGGGCTTGATGGTATCTTCCTTCGAGGCGGTACCGTTTGCACAGTTTCACATGAGATCTCTTCAAATTCACCTACTGACGCATTGGGACAGGTGTACGCAGTCATTGGATCAACCTTTCAGGATGTCTCCCAGGGTTCGGCAGTCCCTTCGGTGGTGGCTGGAATCGAGCAATCTGTTGAAGGGCATATCCTTTATGATCCCTTGTTGGGAGACGGTTACCACGGATGCCAGCCTGTCGGGCTGTGGAGGTTATTGGAAAAGTCATCAGTTCAGCGGGGTGTGGGGTCCTCAGGAGGCTCACACCTCCATCAATGTCTTGGAGCCCAGAGCCATCTGGCTGGTTCTGGCTCGGCTGACCTCACATTCACGGGGTCTGCTGGTTCAGGTTCGTTCGGACAACTGAACGGCGGTAGCTTACATCAATCACCAGGGAAGGACTCGCAGCAGGAGTGCTCTCAGGAAAGTCTCTCTGATCCTGCACTGGGCGGAGAGCAATGTTCCTTGCATTTTGGCAGTCTACATTCTGGGAGTGGAGCAGGGGATCCTCTCGCCAAGGAGAGTGGTCTCTCAACCCCAAGGTTTTTCTGGATCTTTGCCGCAAGTGGGGGACTCTGGAGGTGGATCTCTTTGCCTCGAGGCACAATCACAAACTTCCGGCCTTTGTGTCTCTTTCTCAGGATCCTCTGTCTCTGGCAGTGGATGCCTTGTCACTGGCTTGGAAGGAGTTGGGTTTTCTGTACCTGTTTCCACCCGTCTCCATGCTGGGCAAGGTAGTTCGCAAACTGGTTCTTGAAGGGGCACCAGCAATTCTGGTGGCTCCAAGGTGGCCAAGAAGGGTTTGGTACGCAGACGTCGTAAGGATGGCGGTAGATCAGTACCGACTTCCCTTGTTGCCGGATCTGCTATCTCAGGGTCATCTACTTTACCCCAATTTACAAACGCTGGCTTTGACGGCTTGGCTGCTGAAACCTTCATCTTGAAAGAGGAAGGTCTGTCTTAGGCTGTTGTTCAGACCTTGATTAGGGCTAGGAAGCGGTCCTCTTCTAGCATTTACTATAGGACTTGGAGGTCCTATATTGATTGGTGTGAGGCTAGGGCCTTGCCTTGCAGGGTGTTTTCGATACCCAGGATTTTGGAGTTTCTTCAGCATAATCTGGATCTTGGGTTCCAGCTTAGTACCTTGAAAGGACAGGTTTCTGCTCTGTCGGTTTTCTTCCAGAGGTCTTTTGCCGTACACCCGTACACCCGCTGGTTAAGACCTTTTTCCAAGGGGTCGCGCATGTGCGGCCCCCTCAGAAGGCTGTAGTTCCTGTTTGGGATTTGAATTTGGTTCTTTCGGCTCTGCAGGGTCCTCCTTTTGAGCCGTTACAGGATATTACTCTTTCGGTTCTCACTCAGAAGGTTGCTTTCTTGGTGGCTATTACCTCTGTTCGACGGGTCTCTGAGTTGGCGGCTCTGTCGATTCAGGCCCCTTACTTTTAGAGACACCAGGATAAGGTGTTTTTTTTGTTTTAAGCCGGATTTCCTTCCTAAGGTGGTGTCTGCTTTCCACCTCAATCAGGATATTGTTCTCCCTTCCTTGTGTCCTAAGCCTAACAATGACAAGGAGAGGGTTCTGCACAATTTTGACGTTGTTCGCTGTGTGAAGTACTATTTGGTGATTACTTCTTCCTTCCGCAGGATGGATGCCTTTTTCGTGGTGCCCTGCGGGCCCAGGAAAGGTTTGGCACCTGCTAAGTCTACGATTAGCAAATGGATTTGTCAGGCCATTGTTGGGGCCTATTCTGCTAAGGGGAGGACTCATCCTTTTAGGGTCACTGCACACTCTACTTGTGCGGTTGGTGCGTCCTGGGCTTTTCAGCACCAGGCTCCTGTTGAACAAGTTTGTAAGGCTGCTACTTGGTCTTCTGTTCATACTTTTTCCAAGTTTTACAAGGTTGATGTGCGGGCTTCAGCGGATGCTGTTTTTGGCCGCAAGGTTCTGCAAGCTGCAGTGGTTTGAGTTGGTACATTCTTTACTGTTTCTGGTTCCCACCCATGACGGACACTGCTATTGGATGTCCCACATGTCATGAAGATCGAAGTGGAGTGTATGTCACACTTAGAATACCCGTTTTAAAGGAGAGTACTCACAAAACGGTATTTTTGAACAACATAGTTCATTTTGTTGCTCCCTAAAACATTCTGCTTTTCTTAAGTTGCAACTGATTTTTAACTTGAACTTGAACGATCAGCTGGGGGAGGGGGGTATGATAATGCTAGATGTCATAATTAGTTTATTAATATTCATTTTTGATTAACAGGAAACATTGGCGGAGTTTATTAAGTGGCCAGGATATAGTGCACCAATGAAAGAGGGTAAAATAAGGTTGTCGGGGGCTGTGTGCAACCAAGACCCCCGGTAAGTTGCACAGTGGAAAATTATATTTTACAGTACTATATATAGGAGTCTATGTTAATGTTGGTTTATTTCCTTTTAGACAAAATGTTGTATAAGCAACTTACACACTTATTTCCAGCATCTAATTGGGTTTTGGGATTGAGTACTACTTAAAGTGATGTACAGTTTTGTCCTAATGAGCTAGATGCTTCATTATACAAATTTTAAATTACAGCGGCCTATGGGGGTATTTAAAGTGGACCTTCAACCTGAATAATAGTCTATCTTATATGTTTCCCACACCCTGTACATACAGATTGATCACATTAAAAATCATCCCACCTGCATTTATTGCATGTTATGAGCCTTTAAACATCCAAGATGGCGGCTCATGGATCGTCAGGCAGCCTGCAAACAGGAAGTGCTTTTTGACTCTGTCACTCTGCATTCTGGGATTGCTGACCTTTCCCTGACCCCAGCTCTGCTCTGTCTGAGCAAAGCACAGCTATAACCTGCCCCCCTGTACTTTATCCCACTCTTCTCTCCTTAGTAAGTGTGATGCTTCTGAGTCAAGATGGCGGCGCCCGTATCCTAAAGTCTTGAACAGAGTTGCAGCCCAGTGGGGGAAAGAATAATAAGTGACAAAACACGTAAAATATATTAACTTTAGATGCTGGGGAAAGGTTTTTAAAGGGTTTGGGCTTTTCAATAAATCACAGTGAAGGTCCGGTTTAACCCTTTAAGTGCCAGCCTTCCTAGAATTTTTGTCACCCGCCAGACCACGTTTCACTATTTTGCGCTACATATGTTCAACCTTGATTTTTGAAGGGATTTCCAGGGATTTTGCAGGAAAATGATATATTGTTTTTTTCAGCAGAGTCTGAGCTTCAACATGCAACATCTTGTTTGGCCTTTTTTTGTGTTTTCTCAATACTTTTGGGTGAAATATGTGCAAAAAAAAAAAAAAAAAAACTATTTTTTGCAATTTGTAGTGTTTTTTGTAATAAAAAATGTAAGTTTGTCAATAAAATTTTATTGCATGCGAAATGCCAATTTCTCCCGCTCACAGCGGTACCACATATGTATTGATAGACACCCTTTCCTGCCCAGGAGACTCCCCCAAACTGAAATAGCGCTTTTGGAGATTTTCAGATAAAATACAACTATGCTACGCACTAAGCGCACCTTGCAGTTTTTCCAGAAAAACAACCCTTTAAATTTGAAATACCCCCCACAAATGATATATTCTCTGGAAGTACACACCTCAAGCTTTCTAGGCGTACCAGGTTTGTTGACATGGGCCCAGTTTTCTGGAAGTAATCCCTCAATCAATTCTTTGGTTGCACAGAGTTTCCCTAAAAAAGAATAAAAAAGAAGAATCTAAGCCACATTTTCCTAAAAAAAAAAAAACTATATGCAAACAAGAAAAAACAAGTAAAATCTGAAAAAGAAACATCCCCCGAACAGAACAATACCCAACATGCATAGGTACTGTCAAGGGAAGAGTTACCAAACACCCCAAAGTAAAGCGTGCGCATAACGGTAATTGTACTTGAAATTTTTAGCTCTGCTGACAAAGTGTGCACCTTGCAATTTTTCAACCAAAACAACCCTTTACATTTGGAATATCCCCCATAAACCATATATTCCCTGAAAGTACACGTTAAGCTTTCTAATCGTACTGAGCTTGTTGTAGTGGGCTCATCTTTCTGGAAGTAATCCATTGAAGAATTCTTAGGTTGCACAGGGTTTCCCTAAGAAAAATTATAAAAAAGCAGAATAAAAACCATGTTTTCCTAAAATATCAATATACAAACAAGAAAAAACAAGCTAAATCTAAAATCACAAGGTCCCCAGAGCAGAACAATACCCAACATGCATAGGTACTATTAACCCTTTTAATTGCCAACCTACTTGAATTTTTGTCACCCTCTGTTGACAGGTCATTTTCCCCATTTTGCGCCATTTTTAACCGTGATTTTTGCTGGAATTTCCAGAAAAATTACATACATATTTTTTGCAGCAGAGTCTTTAACGTGAAATGTCTTGTTTGTAATTTTTCTACTGTTTTTTTGAATATTTTAGCGTAAAAAAAAAACAAAAAAATAAATAAAATATGTTTTAGACAATTGTCTCCTTTATTTTAAATAAAAAATTTGTTTTATTAATAAACCATATTGCATGTGAGTCCCATTTCTCCCGATTACAACGGTACCACATATGTATCGGTAGCCCCCACATTCTTGCCCTGGAGACCCCCCGAACTGAAAAGAGCACTTTATAACATTTACAAATAAAATACAACTACTATCCACACTATAAACATAAGGGGTTAATCAAAAAAAAAAAAAAAATGGGGGGACCCCATTTTTTGGGGGAATTTTAAGGGTTAGGTTAACCCTAACCCTTAAAAATCCCCCAAAAAATGACATAGGGTCCCCCCATATGGTCCCGGAGGGGGGGGGGGGGGGGAGAACGACCCCATTGTTTTAATTTTTTTATTTTAAGGGTTAGGGTTAGGCTAACCCTAACCCTAAAATAAAAAAAAAAACGGGGTCCCCCTCCCCCCCCCCTCCGGGACCATATGTCTTCGTTTTAATTAACCCCTTATGTTTATAGTGTGGATAGTAGTTGTATTTTATTTGTAAATGTTATAAAGTGCTCTCCCCAAAAAAATGACATAGGGCCCCCCGAAAACCCATTTTTTTTTTGAATTTTAAGGGTTAGGCTAACCTGATGGTCTCATCAAAATATGTGTATTTCTAGTAATTCAGTTGGAAATGTTAACATTAAAAAAACTTGAAAATGTTCACTCTGTTACTAGAAATATACACTTTTTTGATGATATTCTAATTTTTTGCAACACACCCGTATGTTCCAAAGATGATTTTACTCATCATGCAATGCTTTGGGCCTGATATCCGTGCATTATGTTCCCTTTTCCACAGCTGTCTTAGGTGATTGCAAAATGCTTTTTTACATTATTTTTTCCCTTGGTGCAATTCAGCACCATATTTAGCTGTAGAAAAAAATGCACAGGTGATTCTGGTAAAAAAGTGTATTCTAAGTATACAGCACGTCCTGTTCCACTTTAATCCTTACTCCTGGGTAGTACATCCACAAGATGGCGCTCGACTGCAGAGACAGCAAAAAGTGGCTCCACCCGGCCCCATATATACCAGGGACCTCCCACAAATTCCCCAGTTCTTCTCTGCAGTCTGGACTGCGATGACTAGAAGATGGCTCTCTCTACTCGCAGGTGAGCGGGGCTTATTAGCCTGCGGCCCTGTAGGACTATTCCCACCCGTTCCGAATTCACTGCCTCCCAGCTAAGGCTGCGCTGGTCGGGTGAAGGTAGGCAGCACCGCTGTAGATGCTAAGGAGCGCTGCTCCAACCGCAGTCCCCCACCAAAGGGTAGGCGGTACAGGCTTGTGGTGAGCCTTATGGGATGCCCCTCCCGCGTTCAGTTGCCCCTCGCCTCCGCGGTCTACCTATCGCGGTCCGTAAGTGCCCCTGCGGGCTGGATTATTTTTTTATTTGGCTGTATTGCTCTTAGCTTATGGGGTCTTTTTGCTTATGTCTTGCAGGCGGGTCAAACTTTTTGTGGTTTCTCCCGGTCCTATCCACTCTATTTAGTGTTAACTCTTCATTGGAGGGCTATTGAATTCCATTACCTCCCACTTCCCTAGCGGGCTAGTGGGGCATCCCGGGTTGCTTTTATTAGCGTCAATCCCTGTTGGCCTGTTGTTCCACAATAATCAGCATATGGAGGCTTCTCTGGATAATGTGCTTGGGGTTCCTTCGGGACAAGCCCGGCTGTGCACTGCATGTGGGGTGTCTCCTATAAGTGACGATGTTAGGGTTTGTGTACCGTGCGCCCAGCAGGGTCTTGCGCTGCAATCTGGGTTACCTGTGGCTGGGCCTGTGCCCCCTCTGGCTTCGCCTCCCACCCCACGCTTCCATTTGACTCCCAGTGATGTGCGCACCAGTGGGGAGTCTCAACCTGATTTGGCTACTCGGGTGGCCAGCATTGAAAGGCTTATTGCCGGGTCTGGCCAGCGTAAGGCTCCTGCTAAACGGAGGCATTTGGCACCCGGTGTTACCCTCTTTCCTATGGAGGCTGATGAATATTCTTAGTATACAGTGCGTCCTGCTCCAGATATAGTACTTACACTTGGGTTATCCTCCGCCAGATGGCGCTGCACTGCAGAGACATGCAAAACAGGCTCTTCCCGGCCCTCAAATCCCCGGGGACCTCCCACAAATCACCAGATTTCTCTGCAGTGCTGACTGTGAAGACATGAAGTATCACTCTCTCGCAGGTGAGCGGGGGCTATTAAAGTCTGCGGCCCTGTTGGACTATTCCCACCCATCCTCGTTGTGTTGTGCCTCCCAGCCTGGGCTGCGCTGGTCGGGTGAAGGTAGGCAGCACCACGCGTGCTTATGGAGCGCTGCTCCTCCGCAGTCCCCCACCAAAGGGTAGGCGGTGTAGGCTGATGGTGAGCCTCTATGGGATGCCCCTCCCACATTACTGTCCCTTGCCCTGTGTAGCGGTGGGTCCTGTACCAAGGGTGGGGGGGGGGAGAAAGGGTGGGGGTGTGCCTGTGTGGTCTGTATTGGATCCTTGCACTTATATGTCCTTTGTCTGTCTTTGGACCTTTATAGATATGGTGTCAGCCGCCGCGCCCTTTCTATGTATGGTCTGTATTGGATCCTTGTACTTATATGGCCTTTGTCTGTCTTTGGACTTTTATAGATATGGTGTCAGCCTTTCTATGTATTTTACTTGCAGACTGCCGCCACTGCACGCGCTTCTTTCCTTAGTTGAAGGCTCCGCACCGGGCGGTGCCATTACCTCAGACACCTACGTGTCCTCATTGGCTGTTGTTGGACTCCGCGCTCTTCGGGAGGGCGGGGTCTGTTTTGGCGCGCTCCGTGTCATGGACCGCTGGCCCGCCCTTCGAGGTACACAGTGCCATTTTGTCTGTTCGCGTGGGACGCTCCTGCTTACCGCGGTAGTGTAAGTGCCCTCGCGGCCGGCTTATTCTCATTATAGTTTTCTTGGTTCTGACAACATTTTCTTCTTTTTATGTCTTTCAGACCGGTGAACACCATTGGCTTCTCCCGGCCCGGTGTAATTTTATAGCAGGCCTTGTAAAATTCTCCCACTTCCCTAGCGGGTCTTTGGGGCATTCAGGGTTGCTTATAGTGTAAATCCCTACTGGCATATTGTGCCTTAAATAATCACCATATGGAGGCATCTCAGAATTATGTTACCGGGGTCCCTCTGGGACAAGACCGGCTGTGTATAGTGTGTGGACAACCCCATGCTGATGCTGACAGGGCACGGGTCTGCGGACCCTGTGCCGAGCAAGCACTGGCTCTGCAATCAGGCCTGCCAGTGGCTGCACCTCACTTCATTTCACCTATTTCCCCATGCTTAAATCTCACTCCTGCTGAGTCGCATACAAAGGGGGAGTCGCAGCCTGTTGCGTTTTCCAGACTGCCCACGGCTGAACAGATCATTGCGAGGTTGTCAGAGTGCAAGGGCCCTGGTAGGAAGCGGCACTTGACGTCTCCTGTTTCTGTTTTTCCTATGGGAACTGAGGAGTTTTCTACTCCATGTGACTATTCCCCTTCTGATGAAGGAGAGCTATTCTCTGACTCAGGCTCATCTGATGAGAGGCCGAGGAGTCATGACAATTCTGGACCTGAATACTGGGCCCAGTATGACACTGGCGATTTGTTGATTAAGGTCTTTGAGGCTCTGTCTATCTCTCTGCCTGGTGAAACTTCCAAGCCGAGAGGGGAGCGTTTCCATACAGCAACAGCACGTTTGGAATTCCTAGAACAGGCTCACTTCCATGCTCTGGTCCTCAAGGAATGGGAATGTCCCAGTAAACTCTCAGGGGTCCTAGGAGACTGGGATAGGAAATGCCCCTTTCCCCCTGAGGTGGTCAATTGCTGGTAACCCCCCCCCCCCCCCCCGTGGTGGATGCCCCGATCATAGGGGTTCCTAACCCCCCCCCCCCCCCCCCCCTTTATTACAGCCCCTGCTCATAATACCCTTCTGGATGCTGAGGACCGGCGCATTGAGCTGCTGGCCTCCCACGCTTTTTCCTGGGCAGGGACGGCGTTGCGCCCGGTCTGTGCCGCGGCTATTACTGCGGTGGCCTCTAGAACCCTCATCAGAAAGATGCTTGATCATCAACCTGATAATCTCCACTGGGAGGTGTTTAATGCACTCTCCAGCTGTGATTTGTTTTTAAAATTTATCCTATTAGTGTTGGACGACACCATTAGAATATAACATAGTATGTAAGGCTGAATAAAGAATTTAGTCCATCCAGTTCAGCCTGTTTAACTCCTTCCAGTGGTCTAGTAGCCATAGCTGGAAATGTTATTACATGCCAGGAAGGCATCAAGGCCACTTTTGAACGTTTTTACTGTATCCATCATTACTACCTCCTCTGGCAGCGAGTTCCATAGTCTCACTGCTCTTACAGAGAAGAAAGCACCTTTCCTCTAACCTTAGTGGATGACCCCGGGTTATGGTTACACTCCGGGGTATAAATAGATTGTGGGACAGATCTTTGTATTGACCCCGAATATATTTATACATAGTTATTAGATCACCCCTCCATTGTCTTTTTTCTAGACTAAATAAACCTAACTTGGACAATCTTTCCGGGTACTTTATCCACCGCACTCCTTTTATTAACTTTGTTGCCCTTCTTTGAACGTGCTCCAGTTCTGATATGTCCTTCTTAAGCACAGGTGCCCAGAACTGTACACAGTATTCCATATGGGGTCTGACCAGTGACTTGTACAGGGGTAAAATGATGCTCTGGTCATGAGCACCTATGCCCCTCCTGATGCACCCCATGATCCTATTTGCCTTGGCAGCAGCTGCCTGGCATTGATTACTACAGTTGAGCTTATTGTCAACTAAAACCCCTAGGTCCTTTTCCATTGTTTTACCAAGTGTTTCTTTATTTAATGTGTAATCATGACACAAATTTCTCCTTCCCATGTGCATAACCTTACATTTATCTGTGTTAAACTTCATTTGCCATTTAACTGCCCATGTTTCCAATTTATCTAAATCTGTTTTTAGCTGCCTGCTGTCCTCTTTTGTTTTGATTACTTTACTCAGCTTAGTATCATCTGCAAAGATTGAGACTTTACTGTTTAATCCATACCCAATGTCATTTATATATATATTGAAGAGAATTGGTCCCAGAACTGACCTTTGTGGTACTCCACTAGTAACAGTGACCCAATCTGAGTGTGTACCATTGATAACCACCCTCTGCTTCCGATCATTAAGCCAATTTCCCACCCATCTGCACACGTTTTCCCCCAGTCCAAGCATTCTCATCTTTTGTACCAGCCTTTTATGTGGCACAGTATCAAATGCTTTAGAAAAGTCAAGATATATGATATCCAATGACTCCCCCTGATCCAATATTGAACTTACCTCATAAAAGCTGATTAGGTTTGTCTAGCAGGAGCGATTCCTCATAAATCCATGCTGATATGGAGTAATAAGGTCATTTTCCCCAAGGTGCTCCAGGATAGTATCCCTTAAGAAACCTTCAAGCAGCTTGCCCACCACAGATGTTAAGCTTACCGGTCTGTAGTTCCCAGGTTCCCCCCTAGATCCCTTTTTGAATATTGGCACCACATTTGCCAAGTGCCAATCCCTCGGAACAGACCCTGTAGTTATGGAATCCACAAATATTAGAAATAACGGCTTGTCTATTACTGTACATAACTCTCTTAAAACACGAGGATGTATGTCATCTGGTCCCGGTGATTTATCGATTTTTATCTGCTTGAGACGGTGCTGGACTTCTTCCTTGGTTAGACCAGTGACATTTAATGGAGGGTTTTGGTTATTCCCCTGCATTTCAGTCGGCATGTCAAATTCTTTTGTGAATATAGAAGCAAAAAAGTTGTTAAGCTAATTTCCTTTCTCCTCATTTCCCTCTATAGGGGTCCCCTCCTTGCTTTTCAGTTGGCCCACACCCTCAGGTTTGTACCTTTTACGGTTTATGTAGCTAAAGAATAATTTGGGGTTAGTTTTACTCTCTTTCGCGACCAGTCTTTCTGTCTCCAGCTTAGCTGCCCTTATCTGTTGTGTACATTGTTTATTTTCTTCTTTATATTTTTTTTAACGCTTCCGCTGTCCCTTCCTGCTTTAAACGTTTAAATGCCTTTTTTTGTTGTTTATTGCCCCCTTAACCTTTTTATTTAGCCACATCGGTTTACATGTGTGTCTAATAGTTTTATTCCTGTAAGGTATATATCTGTCACAATGAAAATTAAGTATTCCTTTGAAAGTATCCCATTTAGCGTCCATGCTTTTGTTTTTAAGGACATTTTCCCAGTCAATGCAGTGTAGGGCATCTCTAAGTTGGTCAAACTTTGCCTTTTTGAAGTCCCGCGTTTTTGTGGCTCCTTGATAAGGCACCCTAGTGACTGCTAATTGGAAATTAATGATATTATGATCACTGCTTCCAAGGTGTCCCCCAACCTGTACCTTTATTACTTTGTCTGGTACATTGGTTAGTATTAGGTCCAATATGGCTTTCCCCCTTGTTGAAGCTTGTACTTGTTGGGAAAGGTAGCCATCTTTTGTTTTAGATAAAAAACTATTACTTTTATGCGAAACACATGTTTCAGCATCCCAGTCTATATCTGGGTAGTTAAAGTCCCCCATAATCCCTACCTCATTTAGTTTAGCGGCTATATCTATTTGCCTTAGCATCATATTTTCTATGGATTCAGATATATCTGGAGGTTTATAGCAAACCCCCATCAGTATTTTATTTTTGTTTCTCCCTCCATGTATTTCTACCCATACAGACTCCACATGGTCATTCTCCTCACATATATCCTCCCGCAGAGCAGGCTGTAGAGAGGATTTTACTATTAAGCAGAATCCACCCCCTTTGCGTTTGTTACGGTCCCTCCTAAACACACAGTATTCCTGTAAATTTACTGCCCAGTCATAGCTTTCATCCAGCCAGGTCTCTGTTACCCCCACTATGTCATATTGCTCTTCTGTTATTATCAGTTCTAGTTCATCCATTTTATTAGTCAAGCTTCTAGCATTTGTAAGCATGCATTTCAAATGCTTATGATAATTTTGTATATTGCCCTTATTCCTGCTAGATGTGCTAACCCCTCCCCCCTCTCCACCCCCAGTTTCATGTCTACACCCACTGTCACTTTCTTTCCTAACTTCCCCCAGTGCTCAGTTTAAACACTCCTCTAACCTTTTAGCCATCCTCTCCCCCAGAACAGATGCACCCTCCCCATTGAGGTGCAACCCATCCCTGCCAAAGAACCTGTAGCCCACTGTGAAGTCGGCCCAGTTCTCTAAGAACCCAAACCCCTCCTTTTTACTCCAATTTTTGAGCCACCTGTTTACATCTCTAATCTCCCGCTGCCAATATGCACCATGACCGCTGTGTGCAAGAACTTCTGCCCTTGCGGTGGCTATACATCGCTTGGTTTGGCTGCGACAGTGGGGTGCTGACGATGCTCCAAAAAAGACTCTTACTGGGCTTCCCTTTAGAGGGCTACGCTTGTTTGGGGCCCGTCTAGACCTGTTTGGTAAAAAGGGTAAGTCACCCCAACGCAGGCGACCGTCTAGGCCCCCTCGGGGCAGGGGCACCCCTATTTCCCCCTTCCTTAGTGTTAAACAAGAACCAGGGGTGTCCTTCGTGGGGGCTCGCGCAGACTCCGGCCCCGGGAGCAGCAGACAAGGCTCTGGCCCCTCCGGCGGGGCTAAGCCTAAATCTTCCAATCCCCCTCAAGCGTGATGGGGCGCCCTCGCCCGTCTTGTCAGGAGGCTTTACGCCTCATACTGGTGGATTCAGGAGGTTGTGTCCTCTGGATACAAGATAGAGTTTGCTGCGTGGCCTTCCCCAGTTTTATCAGGTCCCAGGTACTCCTGGTCCCTGCCGCTGTTCAGTTGCTGACACAGGCCATGCAAGGTCTGAGGGTCACTTGCAGATTGCCCGTAACAGGCAGAGGCAGGGGCCGCTACACCAACTTTTCCACAGTCCCTCAAAAGGATGGGTCAGGCTGGCCCATTCTGGATTCACAGCAAGTCTCCATTTACAGGCAGTTTCTGCATGGAAACTCTGAGATGGGCCATCAGCGCCTTGCACCAAGGGGGCTTCTTGCCGTCTCTGGAGCTCTAAGATGCTTATGTTCGCATCCCTGTGCCTTCAGGACACCGAGGCTCTTCAGGTTCGTGTTGGAAGTCCAACACTGCTAATTGTGGCCTTGTTATCTGGCCTCTCTTCAGCTCCCAGAGTGCTCACCTAGGTGCTGATGGCGGTGATGTCTCTGATGAGACCAAGGGGCGTCCGCGCGATGACCTACCTAGACGTCCTTTTTCACTTACCAGTCTCTTCATCAGGCTAAGTTGGATACCCGGCTGATGGCGTCCATTGGGAGTCATTTGGATGGGTGATCATTCACCCCAAGTCATCATTGTCCCCCTAATTGGTAACTCCATTACTAGGAAGGAATCTGGATTAGGTTCGAACGAGAATCTTCCCTTTTCCACAATAAAGTGGACAATCTGTCACATGGGCTCAGTCCCTCATTGCTGTCCCGGTCCCTTCACCAGGCAGGGATGCAGCTGGTGGGTCCGTTGGCTCGGAAGAGGTCCCTTATGCTCAGTTCACCTTGGGCCCTTCTGCGACTTATATTGTTAACACAGGACAGGGATCCAGCATCCCTGGAGCAGGGTCTGTGGGCCTTCCCACCTGGTAAGAAGGTTTCTCTTGGAGTGGATGAACTCAAGGAACCTGTCTGGGGGCAGTTCCTTCTTGCCCCTTCCTGGAAACGGTCACCATGGATTCCAACCTATCAGGTTGAAGGGGGAGGGTTTCTTCTGAAACTCCCTGCGATTCTGGGGGTGGTGGGGCCCTTAGAAGGTCCTTACGCCTATTGATGTTTGAAACAGTGAGCGTTTTCAGTTGGTTCTATCTCGCTTGACTACTGCCAGTTTGGGGGTGCTCGGTCTGTCTGACGACAGTGTCCTACATTAATCATTGGAAGGGGCCTGAAGCTGGTGGACCCTCCAGGAAGTGTATACGTTCCTAATCTGGGTGGAGACAATGTTCCCTGCATATCAGTGATATTCGCTCCGGTGGAGTCCCTTTGCGACAGGATGTGCTAATCCCTGTGTCACTATGGAGTCCAACCAGTTGTGGATCTGTTTGTGTTCTGTCACTATCACAGGCCCTCGGCCTTTGTTTCCCTGTCCCAGGATCCTCTGGCAGTGGTCCGGATGCCTTAGTAACGTCATGACTGTACGTTCGGTTCTGTATGTCTTTTCTCCATTCCCCCTGCTAGGCAGGGTTCTGCGCAAGACTGCTCTGGTAAGGGGACCAGTGATTCTGGTGGCTCCCAGGTGCCCTAGTAGAGTGTGGTTTGCAGACATGGTACCGAGGACAGTAGATTTCTGTACTTTTTTGCCAGGAGTGCCAGCTCTGCTCACTCAGGGCCCCTTTACGTCACTCCAATCTACAGACTCTGGCCTAGTTGGCCTGACTGCTGAAACATCCATCTTGATGGAGACAGGCTTATCTGTCTCGGTGATTGAGACTATGGGAAGGCTAGGAACAAGCTTCTTCCTCTTCTTCTTCTATCTGTTATAGGGTATGGCATACCCATATTGATTGGTGTGAGTCTAGGTCTCTTCCCTGTTGGGCGTTCTCGGTTCCCAGGGTTCTAGAGTTGGTTTCAGCATGACTTGGAGTTGGTTCTCAAACTCAGTACTCTGACGGGTCAGGTTCTGCCCTGTCCACATAGTAGTCTCTGGTTCAGTCTTCCTTGGTTAAGACTTCTTTCAGGGGGTACTCATGTGCGTACCCCATGTAATCCTATGGTCCCTGCTGGGATTTGAATTTCATTCTGTCTGCTTGCAGGGTTTTGTCCCTTTGGTCCTATTCAGGATGCTGTCTGGCTGTTCTTACCCTCAAGGTTGTCCTTCTGGTGACTGTTACCTTGGTCAGGCGTGTGTTAGCGGGTGGCTCTGTCTACCTAGCCCTCATTCTTTGAGATACACCAGGATAAGGTGGTAGTCCGCCTAAAGCCGGACTCTCCGCATCAGGTGGTGTCTTATGTTCATTGATTCGAGATATTGTTCTTCCTTCTGTGCCTTTTTCCTAGCAACGCTGAGGAAAGGGTTCTGCATTCCTTGAACAGGTGTTGGAAGTTTTTTCCTTGATAGTCACTGTGTCCTTTAGGAGAACTGATGTTCCTTGGGGCCTATGATCACTACATCCTGAATGTGCCCGATCTCGTCTGCTCTTGGGGAGTTGGGCAGCTTTGGCCCTGGTTATTACTTGAATGGATGTTCCTTCTGGTACTTGGAAGGGTTTTTTGGCTTCTGCCAAGTCTACTGTTAGCGAATGGCTTTGTCAGGCTGTTGCTGTAGGGGAAGAGTCTTCCTTTTCGCTTGATTCTTATTCTACTCGTGCTTTGATGCCTCTTAGGTTTTTCAGCACCAGGCTTCTGTTGAACTGGTTTGCTAGGCCACTACCTTGGCCTTCTGTTCATACCTTTGCAAAGTTTTACAAGGTTGATGTTAGGGCCTCAGCTCATGCTGTCTTGGCCATATGGTTATGCAGGTGACAGTGGTTTTTAACTGTCTGCTGTTGTCGTTTTTGTTGGGGATCCCACCCTACTTTATGGACACTGCTATTGGATGTCCCAAGTGTAAGTACTATATCTGGAGCAGGACGTACTGTATACTAAGAATAATACAATTCTGTGAAATACTCACCTGTAGAATTGATATTATTTGTATACAGTACGTCCTGCTCCACCCCACCCTGGTTTTTGCATTATTCTGGATCCCCTGTATGGTGATTTTACCATTGTTATAGTTACCAGTTTTTTTGGGTGGTTAATTCTCCCGGCTTCTTGTTCACTGCTTTTCAATGCTGGGGATTTGTGGGAGGTCCCCGGGTATTTGAGGGCCGGGAGGAGCCTGTTTTGCATGTCTCTGGAGTGCAGCGCCATCTGGCGGAGGATAACCCAAGTGTAAGTACTATATCTGGAGCAGGACGTACTGTATACAAATACAAATATCAATTCTACAGGTGAGTATTTCACAGAATTGTATATTCTCAGTGTGCCACACACCCCGCTTCCCCTTTAATTCTTACGATCGGGTTACTCCACCAGCAGGTGGCGACGTTGCAGGGAGAAGTCTTGAAAACGAGCCCCTTCCGGCCTATATATACCTGGGACCTCCCACTTAACACCAGTTTTTTTTCTCTCTGCATGAAGCGACAAGACAGAAGAAAGAAGTCTCCTGCTTGCAGGTAGCTGGGGTCAAACCCGGCATCCCCTTTTGGTCTATTTCTGCCCCTATTGTGTTGTTTATGCCTAGTTAAACGGAAGCCTCCCAGCCTAGGCTGCTGGCTGGGCAAAGGTAGATGGCACTTTAGGTGCCTAGGAGCTTATCTCCTCCGCTCGACCCCACTTGTGGGGCAATGCGGCTATCTGGCATGTTGATCCGGATTTGGGATGCCCCTGTCCCGATGTTCCCTTTAGGTCTCCTCCTCCCGCTCGGTCCCTTCTCCCTTCGCTAAATGGGGGGGGGTGCGTGTTGCATGAGGTGCTTTACTTAGTGTTATGTGTGGAAGTGCTTTGGCAGGGCAGCGCTGCGGTTGCGGCGCGTGGCTTGGGCTGCTGGGGCCTTTGTTTGTGTTGCACTTTCAAATTTCCCCCCTTTTTTGCTGTGTCCGGGCCTGCCCTTCACTTCCCCTGTCATTAGAGACAGGGGAAGTGTACTTTGTTATTGCCTGCCATGTATAGAGTTTTTTCCTGGGGCACTTCTGCTTATGTATGGGTCAAATGCCTGTATTTGGGTATGTGTGTGTGTGTATGTGTGGATATATATATATATATATATATATATATATATATATATATATATTTATGCAGGTATATACTCTTATTTTTTATTGATGTACTCTCTGGCTTTGCCTTGAAATAGCATGTGTCATGTATATTTTATTCATGATGTTTAAACTTTTCATATATGTTTGCCTTGTTGGTTATATATGAATGTGGTGCATACTGGTTGGGGGACTGACTGTGGTCTCTTTTCCCCCACAGATTCTGGGATCCCCTCAATGCTGTGGCTCTCCCGGTCTGTTATACCTAGCTAGTCTTAGTCTCTAAATTGGGATTTTCCTAGGCTAAAAAATAAAAAAAATCCTCCCACTTCCGGGACTTTAATTACAAAGGGGCATCCCGGGTTGCTTAATGCGTAAAACCCTGGGTTGTTGCGAATACCACAAATTCACCATATGGAGGCTTCCAACGTTACCGGAAATGGCTCTTCGGGGCTATCCAGGCTGTGTGGGGGTTGTGGGGCTCCGCTCCCAGGCGATGATGTCATATTATGCGTTCCATGTGCAAGGCAGAACATTGCGCGCCAGTCCGTTGCTCCGGCTTCTGGCTCCTCGCAACTTCCGTCATCTCCTATCCCCCCAACCTATTCCGGACCCCGTGTGACATTGTCAAAAATGGGGATTCGCATTCCGGGGTGCATGCGCGGTTGGCCAACCTCGAGAAAATAAATTCCGCTTCAGTGGCTCAGAAGGCTACGGCAAAGCGGAAGCACCTTTCTCCGCAGTGCCTGCTTCGGAGGGTGAGGTACCTGAATTTTTGGATTGGTCTGATTGTCCCCCTGATGAGGAGGGGGAACTCCTTGAGGAGTCGGATGAGCCTGCAGACCAGCTATTGTTTGACACTGCTGGTGATCAGGCTGTGGGGGTGTCCATTGACACTCCATTTTTGCTCAAATGTTTAAAGTTTTGGCCTTGGATCCGCCTGCGGTGGTCCCTCTTCCAAAGGGTGAGTTGTTTGACGCACCCCAGCCGCGTTTGGTGTTTCCCAGGCAACAGCACTTTGAGAGGGTTGTCCTTAAGGAATTGGAACAACCCGCACGCCTGGTTGGAACTCCTCCTAATTGGATAAGCGTTATCCCTTTCCGGAGGACTTGGTGAAGCTTTGGTCAGTGCCCCCCGACGCTGATACCCCTGTGTTAGGGCTGACTGGCTCGGCTGTGTTGCACTTTTCTGACACCACTACCATTAAGGATGGTGAGGATCGTCGGGTTGATCAATTGGCTCGCCATGGTTTTATCAGTGCCGGGTCAACATTACGGCCAATTTGTGCTTCGGCGCTTCTTCTGCTGGCAGTTAGATCCATTATTAGGGATCTGCTCGCAGATCTTGATCCCGCTTGTGATATGTTTAGTTCTCTCAAGCAGTGTGAGTCGTTTGTTTCTTTTGTCCTGACTGCTCAGGACGATGCTCTTGCGACGAGTAGCAGGACAGCGGCATTGCTGGTGGCTATTCGTCGGTCTATATGGCTGTGCCAGTGGACGGCGGACCTTAACTCTAAAAGGGTGCTTACAGCGCTACCTTTCTTAGATTTATGCCTTTTTGGCGAGAAATTGGATGCTGTTACCAAGGATGGTAAGTTGCCTGAATTCAAGAAGCCTCGTCGCTCCTTTCGGGGTGCGAGTTCCTTTAGTCCCTCCTTTCGAGGAGCCAGAGTGGGCAGAGGGGCTTCCCTTCCCGTTACCGGGGGTGTAGGTTGGTCCCGGGGAAGAGGTCGTGGCCGTCCCGGTCAGTCCTAGGGCGCAAAGCCCAAACCTACTGCTAAGCCCGCTCAGCAATGAGGGGCTGCCCTCACCCGTGCGGGTGGGGGGACGATTGCGACACTTCTCCCTAGTTTAAGGCCGCGAGATTCCGGACACATAGATCTGGGAGGGGGTGTCGCCCGGTTACAAACCGGAGTTCGAGTCTCGCCCTCCTTCACGGTTTTTCCTGGAAATGGCGGGCATCCGGCCGGTGCCGCACTTAGAGGTGGGCCTCGGTTTTTGCTCCATTCTCTTCGCAGCTCCCAAGAAGGACGGGTCGGCTTGCCCCGTCCTGCATCTGAAGTTTTTCAACCTTGGCCGCTGAGGCCTCCATCTTGAAGGAGGAGGGTCTTTCTGACTCGGTTATTAAGACTCTGATTGGTGCCCGAAAGAGGTCTTCTTCTATCACCTACTATAGGACTTGGAAAGCCTATATCGCTTGGTGTGAGGTTAGGTCCTTGCCTTGTAGGGTCTTTTCGGTCTCCAAGATTCTGGAGTTTATACAATCAGGGCTGGACTCCGGTCTTCAGCTGAGTACTTTGAGAGGGCAGGTTTCTGCCTTATCTATCTTTTTTCAGAAGCATTTTGCGCTTCTTCCTTTAGTTAAAACTTTTTTCCAGGGGGTTACGCATGTGTGGCCTCCCAGGAAACCATTACTCCCTGTTTGGGACTTGAATTTGGTTCTTTCTGCTCTTCAGGCTCCTCCCTTTGAGCCTTTGCAAGATATTGCTTTGTCTACCCTGACTCAGAAGATTGTCTTCTTGGTAGCTATCACTTCGGTTCGGCGTGTCTCGGAGTTGGCGGCCTTGTCTATTCAGGCGCCCTACTTTGAGAGGCATCAGGACAAAGTGGTCTTTCGGTTCAAACCGGACTTTCTTCCTAAGGTTGTTTCTGCTTTTCATTTGAATCAGGATATTGTTCTTCCCTCCCTGTGTCCTAAGCCTAAGAATGACAAGGAGAGGGTTTTGCATTGTTTGGATGTAGTACGCTGTGTTAAGTACTATTTGATTATTACTTCTCCTTTTCATAAAACTGATGCCTTTTTTGTTGTACCCTGTGGGCCTAGGAAGGGTTTGGTTCCAGCCAAATCTTCCATTAGCAAATGGATACGTCAGGCCATTATTGCGGCCTATTCTGCTAAGGGGAAAGTTCCCCCTTTTCGTATCACTGCTCATTCTACTCGCTCCGTTGGAGCGTCTTGGGCTTTTCAGCACCAAGCTTCTGTTGAACAAGTTTGTAAGGCCGCTACTTGGTCTTCTGTTCATACTTTTTCTAAGTTTTACAAGGTTGATGTGCGGGCCTCAGTGGATGCTGTGTTTGGCTGCAAAGTTCTGCAGACTGCAGTCATTTAAGTTATGCTTCACTTTGCCTTCGGATACCCATCCCTTGTGGACACTGCTTTTGGATGTCCCGATCGTAAGAATTAAAGGGGAAGCGGGGGGGGGGGGGGGGCACACTGAGAATAATACCATTTTGTGAGTACTCACCTGAAAAATGGATATTGTCAGTGTGCCACACACCCCGTTTCACCCGCCCTTTTTGGTATCCTGGATTCTTTATATGGTGAAGCTTTTCTGTATTTTGAGGTTACCGTTGGATTTCCTGGTACCTTGTCTTTCTGCTTTTTAAATCACTAGTGTTAAGTGGGAGGTCCCAGGTATATATAGGCCGGAAGGGGCTCGTTTTCAAGACTTCTCCCTGCAACGTCGCCACCTGCTGGTGGAGTATCCCGATCGTAAGAATTAAAGGGGAAGCGGGGTGTGTGGCACACTGACAATATCCATTTTTTAGGTGAGTACTAACAAAATGGTATTTTTTTTTACCTTGCCGGTTATACCCCCCTAGAAGAGGGGGAATTGTTCTCTGATTCAGAATCATCTGAGGAACAGCCTAAGGGTTATGATACCGGTTCTGGGTCTGACTCATGGTCCTCAGGTGACACTGACAGGCTCTTGGCCCATATATTTGAAGTGCTATGTATTTCTCCCCCTGCTGTGGCTCCTCAGCAGCAGGAGGAGCTGTTTCATACCGTTAAACCACGCTTGGAATAAACTCCTGAACAAACTCACTTTAATAATCTGGTTCTCAAAGAGTGGAAACGGCCTAGTAGGCTTCCCGGGGTACCTAAGAGTTGGGATAAGAGGTATCCCTTTCCCGCTGAGGTGGTTAAACGTTGGTCATGTCCTCCGGAAGTGGATGCACCAGTTCTAGGTTTGTCCAACACATCTGTCATGCATTCCCCTGACTATACTACCCTGAGGGATGGGGAGGACAGGCGCATGGACCAGCTTGCTTGTAATGCCTTTGCCTGTGTTGGGACCGCGCTGCATCCGGTCTGTGCCTCTGCCATTACTGCTGTTGCTATCAAAAGCCTGCTCAAGGGTGTTTTAGATGGAGCCCCTGAGGATTCCAGTGGTGAAGAGTATTCTGCTCTTATGCGTCGTGAGGAATTTGTTGCATATGTACTTTCTGCCCTGGATGATACCATTAGAATGTGTGGCAGGGCTTCTGCCTTGTTAGTGGCTATACGCCGCTCGGTCTGGCTGCGCCAGTGGGCAGCTGACAACGCTGTCAAGAAGGCTCTCATTGGTTTTTCCTTTTAAGGGGCTGCGCCTTTTTGGGGAACGTCTGGACTTGTTTGCCAAGGGAGGCAAGTTACCTCAGCGTAAAAGGCAGCCCCGGCCCTTTCGGGGTTCCTGTGCCTTTTTTTCCCTCTTTCCGTGGATCCAGAATTGGACGGGGAGCTTCCTTTGCTGGAGCCCTCAGAGATTTTTGGGGCAGGGGCAGAGAACGTGGCCACCCTAGTCCCTCTTGGGGTTCCAAGCCTAAGTCCTCTCCCAAGCCCCCTCAGGCATGAAGGGGCACCCTCACCCATCCGGGTGGGGGGACAGCTTCGGCTCTTTGCTCACGTCTGGAGGCGTCATGTCTCAGACCGTTGTATTCAGGAGGTAGTGTCTTCCGGTTACAAGATAGAGTTTACAGCTTGGCCGCCCCCAAGATTCATCAGGTCCTGGATAGCTTAAAACCCCCTGTCAGCTTAGGGTCTGTCCCTGGCTGTTCAGAATATTCTGAAATTGGGAGTCATCTGCCGAGTGCCATTCAGGGAAAGGGGCAAAGGCTATTATTCCAATCTTTTCACTGTTCCCAAAAAAGACGGGTCTATCAGACCCATCCTGGATTTAAACCGCCTCAACAAATTTGTCAGATTCAGATGCTTTCGCATGGAGACTTCAAGGATGAAGAGATCAAGGATGCTTACCCTCATGTACCAATCTTTCCAGGTCATCAGAGATTCCTCAGGTTCGCCTTGGAGGATCAGCACTACCAATTTGTGGCCTGGCCCTTCGGTCTCACCTCGGCTCCCAGGGTATTCACCAAGGTGCTGGCAGGGGTGATGGCTCTGCTGAGGTCTCAGGGCATTTGCATTCTTCCCTACTTAGATGACATTCTCATCACTTCTCAGTGCTTCCAACAGGCAGAGCTGGATACCCAGCGGGTGGTGTCCACTCTGGAGTCATTCGGCTGGGTGATCGCAAATCTTCCCTGTCTCCTTCCATGGTGAGGTCCTTTCTGGGCATGACTTCAAAAGGTGGAGAGCCTTCAAGCTCAGCTCTTTCTGTCTTGTCCTGATCCGTCCATCAGGCAGGGAATGCAGCTGGGGGCCTGATGGTGGTCTGCTTCGAGGCAGTTCCATATGCTCAGTTTCACATGAGGCCTCTTCAGCTTCATCTCTTGTCAGTTTGGGATCGGGACCCTGTGTCCCTGGTCAGGTGTTTGCTCTGTCCCTTCTGGCCAGGCGGTGTCTCTCGTGGTGGCTGGACTCAAGGAACCTGCTGGTGGGCAGATCCTTTCTGGCCCCTTGTTGGGAGACTTTCACCACGAATGCCAGTCTGACCGGTTGGGGGGGCTTTTGGAAGTCCCTGCAATTCCAGGGTCAGTGGGGCCCTCAGGAGGCCCACACCCCTATCAACATTCTGGAGTTGAGGGCGATCAGGTTGGTTCTCGCCCACTTAACCCTACACCTTCGTGGTCCGGCTGTTCAGGTCCGCTCGGACAAACAGACGGCGGTTGCCTACATCAATCATCAGGGAGGGACCCGGAGCAAGAGGGCCCTCAAGGAAGTGTCCCTGATACTGTCCTGGGCGGAGGACAATGTTCCCTGCATCTCGGCAGTATACATTCCGGGGGTGGAAAATCTGGAGGCAGACTCTCTGAGCAGGGGGACCTCTCGTCTGGGAGAATGGTCCCTCAGCAACAGGGTGTTTCGCTACCTGTTTCACCGTTGGGGTCAGCCAGATGTGGATCTGTTTGCGTCCCGTCACAATCAAAAGCTTCCAGTCTTTGTCTCTCTGTCCCAGGACCCTCTGGCCTTAGCCATGGATGCCTTAGCAATGTCTTGGAAGAGCTTTCAGCTCCTGTATGTCTTTCCCCCATTTCCTCTACTGGGCAGGGTGTTGCGCAAGATCGCTCAGGAGGGGGTGCCAGCCATCCTGGTGGCCCTCTGTTGGCCAAGAAAAGTGTGGTTCGCAGACATCGTGCAGCTGGCGGTAGATCAGTATGCCCTGCCCAGGGTTCCAGAACTGCTCGCTCAGGGGCAGCTACGCCACCCGAATTTACAAATGCTGGCTTTGACGGCCTGGCTGCTAAAACCTCCATCTTGATGGAAAAGGGGCTGCCTGCCTCAGTTGTTAACACCATGATCAGGGCTAGGAAGAAGTCTTCTTCTTCCATCTGCTATAGGGTTTGTCTAAGTCGCTTGTTTTCAATTTCTAGGATTCTGGAATTTCTGCAACATGGTTTGGATCTGGGTCTTCAACTCAGTAAAGGTCATGTTTCTGCCTTGGCTGTTTTCTTCCAGAGATCTTTTGCTCAGCATCATCTGGTCAAGACCTTTTTCCAGGGGGTTTTTCACGTGTGTCCCCCACGTAAGCCTATGCTACCAGTCTGGGACTTGAACTTGGTCTTATCTGCCGTGCAGGGCTCTCGCTTTGAGCCTGTGCATAAGGCTCCTTTGTCCATTCTTACCTTGAAGGTAGTCTTTTTGGTGGCTATCACTTCTGTTAGGCGTGTTTCTGAGTTGGTGGCGCTTTCTATCACGCCCCCTTACTTTGAGAGACACCAGGACAAGATGGTGTTTTGGTTTAAGCCAGATTTTCTGCCTAAGGTAGTGTCTGCTTTTCATCTCAATCAGGACATTGTTTTGCCTTCATTGTGCCCTAATCCTAGTAACTCTAAGGAACAGGTTTTACACTCTTTGTATGTGGTTAGGAACTTGAAGTTCTATTTGGTAGCTACTGAATCCTTCAGGAAGACTGATGCTCTTTTTGTTCTCCCTTATGGGCCTAAGAAGGGTTTGGCTCCGGCTAAGTCCACTATCAGCAAGTGGATTCGTCAGGCTGTGATTCAGGCCTATTCTGCTAAGGGGAGGAATCCTCCCTTCCACCTTACTGCTCATTCTACTCTTGCTATTGGTGCATCTTGTGATTTTTTTAGCACCAGGCTTCTATAGAACAAGTTTGCAAGGCTGCTACTTGGTCTTCTGTTCACACTTTTCTAAGTTTTACAAGGTTGATGTTAGGGCCTCAGCTGATGCTGCTTTTGGCCGCAAAGTTCTGCAGGCGGCAGTGGTTTAAACTGCACGCTGTTTTTGGGGATCCCACCCTACCTTAGGGACACTGCTATTGGATGTCCCAGGAGTAAGGATTAAAGTGGAACAGGACGTGCTATGTACATAGAATAATACAATTCTGTGATTACTCACCTGTAGAATTGATATTATACGTATACAGCACATCCTGTTCCACTCCGCCCTTGTTTTCATTATTCTTAGTTACCTCTGTATGGTGATTTATTATTGTTTACAAAAAAAAAAAAAAATTTTGATTATGGTTTTATTCTCCCGGCTTTTTGTTACTTGCTTTTCAATACTGGGGAATTTGTGGGAGGTCCCTGGTATATATTGGCTGGGAAGAGCCACTTTTTGCTGTTTCTGCAGTCCAGCGCCATCTTGTGGATGTATTACCCAGGAGTAAGGATTAAAGTGGAACAGGACGTGCTGTATATGTATAATACCAATTCTACAGGTGAGTAATCGCAGAATTGTATTTTTCTCTCAAGGAAATGTTAGTAAAGAAAATATGGTGATGAATCAACCCTTATGTAACATGTTTACATGGGCAGTTTCAAACTAAAGCTCCTTTTAACTCTTCAACCAGCATGCATGTGAAATTGACATGGCTGCTTCTCCGTCCGTTAACTACCAGCCCCATAAATTTCACAAGTGTGGCATTTTCTGCCTTGTGCGTCTTCTGTCATTTTGCTTGCCGCTGCAGGAAAGGGCCTTTTATATCGGTGAGTGAGCTGATGGCAGTGGAACTGAGCATCGGAACCTGAGAGGAACCGGGCAGAGGACACCAGTCGGAAGGAATGAAGCTTTTACACACAATATGGTTTTCTTGAAAAACTTTTTTTTTTTTATTTGAAAAAAACTACAAATGTAAAAAAAAAATTATTTTTCACAAATTTCACCCAAACATAATTATAAAGTATAAAAAATGCAAACAAGACATTTAATGTAAAAGCCAAAACTCTGCCAAACAAAAAACTAAAATTTCCTTGCAAATCCTTGGAAAATCCTTCAAAAATCACACTTAGACATATCTAGTGCAAAATGCTTCAAAAAAAGGTAGACTGGCAGTCTCCAGGGTCTATAACAATCAACAAATGCCTGCACAATCCCACTGTGATAAAGAGGTGCTGCTCCTGATCAAAACCTCATCAATATACTCCTACGCTGCCTATGATCTGGATCCTGAAATATGTGTCACTAAATCAAACACTATAATGAAATAAACCCAAATAAGATACTAACACAAACTGTCAAAAACACAAAATAAATTCAGTGATTAATAACTCCACAAACAATAATGTTAAAATATCTCAATAGCATCATGATTCCATACTGCAATATTTTGTCTGTAAATACATTACTTTTCATGTACCTAATGTATGCGTTTTGATATATAATTATTCTTGATCTTCGTCACCATCAAGTGAACCTGGACAAATGATAAATTCATGCTTTTAAATCTTTAAATTCATGGCAAGCAATTAAAACATTTTTTAGGTCTCCTTTAATGTTCTGACACAAATAGGGACACCTTGAATATGTCACAAAAATTAATGCTGCACCTTTTCAGATCATGCACATTGCACATCTCCCATTTTTAAATAGTTGCTTATATAGAGAGAATCTCCTAGAAATGTAGAGAGATACAGGGTTTCAATATGCTGAGCTTTTGTGAATCATATTCTGTTTTCTGCCAAAGGCTACTTACTGCAAACTGGGGAATCCCCTTGCCCGCTTGCCCTTGTTGGCTCGGGTGCCCCCCTAAGAGTTGTATTTGTTGGGGGGCTTGTGGCCTCCACACTCCCCCAGAAGGTAGTTTGGGCATGCTGTGTCAGGTCGTTGGCGGCGGCAGCAGCATGTGAGAGCAGCTCCCTCCCTCACTTCCGGCTTTATCACATCATATACGCCATCCGGCCTATAACAGCTGAGGGATCCAAGGCCGACCAATCACGGTCGTCTGCATTAAAGAGGGAACTGTGTCATTTTCCATGCCCTGTATAAGTGCTCTCTATAGGTTTTTTTTTTTTTTTCCTCCACCTGTCCTATATCAACCCTAAGTAACATCTCTATCAGCAGCACTCATTTCTATGGATGCTGATATTTATTTTCTATAGCTCATGGTACTAAAAAGAGAAATTCTAAAGGGTGGGACAAGGGCAAAAAAGAGGGACTATATATATAGATAAACCCAGATATTATCCCATGTTTATCATTCCATTGCTTTCTTGTATTCATCCTGAAAAATAGGGATGATGTATAAAAAAATAGGGATAATGTTTTACTGAAAAGGCCCTATTTAACCCCTTATATATAGGTGAATACCTATTCCCTCCATATTTATTGCTTTATAGCAGGGTACCACATTTAAGGCAGAACAAGCCTGATCGGTGGGCCTGAATCAGACCATAAGCTATTATTTTTATTAAAGTGGACCAGCACCCAGGATTTTCACTATCCTGGGTTTTGGTCCACTTCCACGGGGCACCCCGACCGGGGGTGCCCCGCTGCGTGAAACTCCCCAGAATGGCTGAAAAAACTCACCTCACCCCGCTCCTATGGCGCATGTGCGGGCCTCGTCCAATCAGAGCTGCTGTGGTATGCACGGACAAGGGGTGGACAACCACAGCGGCCCCGAGCACGCTGGCGGCCACTTCTCGCGCTTCCCTCTAACAGGGAGCGCACCCGTGCCGGCCATTCACAAATGGCCGGCGCGGGTGCGCGCCTTGCTAGAGAGAAGCGCGAGATGCGGCCGTGGCCCGCGCATGTGCCTTTGGAACGGGGGTAAGGTAAGATGAATGGGGCGTCCTGGGGGGTTTCACACAGCGGGGCATCCTGATTTCGGTTGCCCCACGGAGAGATTCCCGGGCCGATCAGCCTGGGTGTTGGTCCACTTTAAGGAGGGTATGGGCTGTCTGCCCCCAGTCATCCGAGCCAACAAAAGTCTGCAGGCCAGGAGACATGCCCGAACAATTTTTGGGCTTCTTTTGACATTTTCCATTTTGCTTGTTACTTTAACTTTTTTTTTGCTCCAAGATTCCAACAGTTTAATCACCCAATGTCCTGGCATCTCTCTGATCTGGGCTTGTGCAGAATACTGGAAAGGTATATTTACATAGAAAAAGCTACATATACCCCCCAAAATTTATATTTCTTTATTAATAATGGAATCTATCCTAATAATGGTCGTGAATATGTTTCATTATTCTGATGTCAAACTTCCTGTTGGTTTTTCCTATGTAATATTTATTGTAACCACATTTAAATAAATAAATGACATTCCCTGTATATATAATATATATGTAAAGCCTTCTGGTTCATAGCCTGGTGCTAAAATTTGCTGTTCTTTACTCAAAAATCTACATGTTGTACAGTCCCCACAATTGAAGGAGCCTCTCATCTTACAACATTTTATTTGACCTTGCTCCTGACAATGACTGTGTACTAACATATCTTTTACTGATCTATTCTTTTTAAATACTATATTTGGTTTTTCCGGTATGGTGTCTTTCCAAATGCTATCCGCGGTTAGAATATGCCAATGATTGGCTATAACCCTTCTAATGAGTCTGTGTTTGGTTGAAAATGTCAGAATTAGGAACGTGTCTGGTGATGTTCTATATTGGCGTCTCCATTGGTGAGCAAATAGCAGTTTATGTTTGTTCTTTCCTAATCCTTTCTTGAATGCCTATTTGTAGTAATCTTGTCCTTATCCCATCAGCCGCTTCATGGAACATCCCAGCTGACGAGCAGCTGCGTCGATGTCGCAAATACTCGCCATATGGGATGCCCCACGTTAGCGGCCACGGCTGACAGCTAGTGAGCCGCAGTATATTGCTGTCTGCTGTTCTTTGCAATAGAAATCGGTCGATATGCTCCCAAAGGTGTCACTGTTTATCTTGATATCCAAAAAGGATATCTGCTTGTCGCTAAAATCCAATGTTAATTCAAGTTAGGTAATTTTGGCTACAAATTCTCTAAATTCTTGTCCTGTGCCTGTCCAGAATAGGATGATGCCGTCTATGTACCTGTACCATGATAAAACATGCACAGGAACATAGACAACCCATCATCCTCCCACAACCTTCAACCCAGGTGCAGGTTTGCGAACGATGGGGCACATGTTGTCCCCATCGCCGTCCCCTGTACATGGTGGTATAGCTGTTCATCAAATAAGGAGAGGCAAGGATTAATTGTAGCAACCAGAGGAGGAAAACCATCATAATATCCAATAGTTAGTTCATTCAAAAAGAATTGTACTGCCTGTATTACCTTATTTTGAGGGATGCTTGAATAAAGGGCTTCCACGTCCAGGGTGACCAACAGAGAGCCCGGAGGGAGCACCAGGCCCTCCAGAATCCACAATAAATGTGATATGTCCTTCACATAAGAGGGCAGTTTCTGAACAAACGGTTGCAAATACATGTCAACATTGGTTCACTTTTTCTGTAAGGGAGCCATTAACTGACACAACTGGTCTGCCAGGCGGATTAACTAAAGACTTATGTATTTTTGGGAGACAATAAAATTTTGAATTACTGGATGCTCAACATTTAAAGTCGACCAAAACCCATGCCATTCAGCCCGGGAATCTTTAAAATTCCCAGGCCAATTTATTTCCTTTCCTTGGGGCATCCAAAATCAGAATGCCCCACTTTGTGAAACCCCCAGGTTGACCCATACACTTACCTTGTTTACCGGTCCAACAGCGCATGCATGAGCCTTAGATGTGTGTGCTGATTGGACGAGTGGCCACGCATGCTCCATAGGATCGGGAAGAGGTAAGTTGGCATCGGCGATCTGGGGGGTTTCTCACAGGATAGTAAAAATCCTGAATTTTGGTCCATTTTAAAAATGTATATGTTTGTCTATTATTTTATTGTTGAATGTTTCTTCAATAAGGGCCTGGTATTCCTTCCGGACGGTGGCCAGCCTGGACATGGGCACCCTTTGGTACCATTCTGTATTATTTCGCACCCTTAAACACATATCAGCGTAACCCCTTTTGTCCATCACCGTGATGTTTTCCCCCTTATCCGCTGATTTGATGACATGTTCATCTCTACTCTGGAGTGTTTTGAGAGCTTTCCGTTGAATCGGACTGATATTCCTGGGTGATCTCTCAACCAAATGTAATTTTTCTTTGTCCTTTATTACCAAGTTGTTAAAGGTAGCCACACTTGGATTATTAGATAATGGCGAAAAAAAGGTTGACCCTGTCTTCAATTTGGTAATCTAGAATATCTCTTGTAAAATCACTTACTTCTACTGCATCGGACTCACTGACATGCTGCCACATGTCCGTCAATAAGTTTAAATGTTTACAATCCTGCTTGACCAGTCTGATCAGTTCTTTAAACCCTGAGGTTTGAGGGGGGTCCTTGTCCTTGAACATGGATTTTAATACTAATTAACGGCCAAATACATGGATTTTTTTAATCACATCAAATTTATCACTGCCCCTATTGGGGCAAAAAATATGGCTTAGAGTTAATACCTCCATTTTCTCCTCAGTAAGTATAGTAGAGGACAAATTTATTACATTAATCTTATCAACCATCAACTTCTTTTCTTCCCGTTTTCACAATTGATTTGGTTTCTTTATGTATTGATCGAGGGTTAATCTTTTCGCCGATTGAGTAACAGCTGCTACTGCTGGCCTGATCTGTGGCATGCCCTGTATTGTTTTTCCTGATTGCTCTACTTCTAAAGAAAAATCCTGATCTGGTCTGGCAGCATGGCAACTTTGTTTTTAGCCTGACATCTTGCCAGGGGTAATTGTTTTGCTTGGGTGTAATTTTTATATGTATATCTCTAAAATTACACCTCATTGTCTAATGCGTTCATTTGTCAGTAACTCCAAAGGAAAATCTAGATGCACTTTAAAGAGTTATTTTTATACCTTGCTTAATAAAAAGGCTACAAGCACAGTTAAAACATAGAAAACATAGATGGCTGTTGTATTCAGGTTCACAATGCAGATCTCCCTATCCCAAAACAAATCTCATCATCATCCGTCTCTGTCCATCCTCCAGTCAGTTTCACCAGCATATACCAACCATGCTGACTAAACTTTGATTATATACGATTTTTACAATTTTTTTAGGAACAAAATATATAAAAATAATCATAGCTTCATAGTTCACTCAGTTGTTCCCTATGACAGTAAAATATTGGGCAATATCGGGCAATCAGTCTGACCAGTGTCTCTTTCAGCTTCTGATGAAAAAACAGCATAAAAAAAACTTTGCAAAGAAAACTTCTGGAAAAAGTCACCAAATCTGAGTCCTCAACTCCTATCTAAGTCAGAATATCTTTCAGACGTAATTTCTTTTGAAAGTTTCCTCCCATCATTCTATCAATTGTTGCTTCTGGAAGTAGGAGGAGTCTCTCAAAGCAGCTCTCTTGCCCATCTGGTCAGGTTAGAAATCATTATCTCATGAAACGGCTGTGGGAACAAAGAAACACAGTGAAATTACCTGTTCTTTACAAAACATTCAGAACATTTTCTGATTCTGCCTTAGCTTTTACTTCATTATAAGGTAACATTTGCTGCCTAACTGGATTCAACCCAAAGCCAGAAATGAATCTTGCAGAATATGTATCAATATAATGTTTGGAAGTTATGGGGTGTGCAACACATGTGCGCTTCCGCCCCACATCACTATGTGCAGTATTACAATTACTGAACATATGTCCACGTTTCTTGCAGGCAAAACATATCCTTCTATGTCCAGTTACCCTCTTCCATTTTTCCCAAATCTTATCATAAGGGATCTCATCTATCTCTTGCTTCGGAACCCCTGATTTCAATAAATCCACCCAGATAATTTTTCAAGGAATTTGGCAATTAACCCAGCTTGGGACACTGCAAGCCTCTATTTCTCTTTGTGATGTATTTAAATTAGTGCAAATCATGGCACAAGACCCCAATTGTTTTGCTTCGGTGTCATTTTGCTAATCTCTAAAATTACAACATGTTTGTCTAAACATTCATTTAAAACTGGGAGTTCTGAGGATAAATGCACTACAAACTACTACTTTATTTGTCACTCCACAAACAAGCAGGCAAGACAACAGACAAAGAAAACTGGTCTGTCTAGTTTACAAGAACAATTGGAAGGTTACTTTATAAGGTAAGAAAGGAAATATGAAGTTACAAAAATGTTTTCAGTTTGCAAGAAAACTAATCTTAGTTAAGTGGTCCTGCAGGTCCTTCAAGTTTCAGCAGCAGGGCAAGAAGGTCCATGAAGTGTTTCTGTGTTGAGGGGAGAAAGAAGTGTGTCTACAAAGCAGCGTGGAATGCTTTTGTCCAGCATATGACCACACCTCCTGACCAATCACACGTCCCCAAAATCGTCCAATGGGTGAATGCCAAATTTGCAACCTATTAACATTTATCCTATTATCCAATCGCAGATCGACACACATACCCAAAGAAAACCAGCCGCATTGGTTTCAGCCATGGAACAAAGTCTTCGGCCATATTGTAAAATTCCAACTCTTACACAATTTTATACATATTTTATAATTGATAAAACCAATAAAATGTGTATGTAGCGCTACAGGAGTAAACCCAATATAGACCTGGAATTCCCAACATATTGTAATTGTCACGCTCAGGGTACTCTAATGACACGCTCAGTTAACTCCAGCCCTCCAGGTAAGCCCTCAACCCCCAATCTCCGCAGCCAGCTTCACCTGTAGGAGCCCCCACTTACCGGTACGCAGTATACGCCTGCCCGGGATCGGTTGCCCCCAGACTTCAATGGCTCAAAGGATGGGAGCTTACTGTTTGGAGGTCTGAAGAACCAGTAGCTGGGAGCGGTATAGAGCGAGTCCAATAGCTAGAGCGAGTAGCGGAAGTCCAGACAGGCTAGAGGTCGGCACCGGGTGTTCAGAGATAGCAGCGGTACAGAGGGATGAGGCAGCTCGAGGTCAGGGTACAAGGCAGAGGTCGGCAACAAGGATCAGACGGAGAGTGGTCGATTCAGGCAGGGGTCGGCAACGGAGATCAGACAAAGAATGGTCGGTTCAGGCAGTGGTCAGCAACGGAGATCAGACAGAGAATAACACAAGCCAAAGCTAGGTTCAAGGCGCTATCACAGGCACTGAACATTGTAACAATGACGCTTATATAGGGTAAAACCAGGATGGGAAAACAGGAAGGTGCGCGTGATTGGTGCGATTACGATTCACTGGCTGATAGGTTCAGCAGGGTGAATAGCCCACAAGTCTCCTTCGGGCTCATTGGCCCACGCATGAAAAGGGGTGTATAGCCCTCACAGTGTCTTGGGCTCATTGACCCTTTAACTGCAGGGGGCGTTCCTGCCCCTGCTGAACTCAGAGGCCCTTAAACTGAAAGGGGTGTTCCCCTTCACGCTGAGCCCGAGGCTAACTCCTCCTCCGGCGGCCGCGCTGCTCTCAGCGCCGCCGGAGGGCATAGAGGGAACGTGCTCGCGCGCCGGAGACGCCGGCAGCAGAGGAGGAGGGGGCGAGCAGCCACCCGGCGCGGCCGGCGCCCGATCGAGGAGATGGCAGGGACACCGCTGGAACGCGGCACAGGTAAGCTGATTGTGACACTACCCCCCCTTCACGAGGGGCCTCCGAACCCTTACCAGGTTTCCCTGGATTGTCACGGTGGAATTTCCCCTAGCATGCACATCTCTTGCTGCAACCCAACACCTCTCCTCAGGACCATAACCAACCCAGTCAATCAAATATTGCAAGGAATTACGGATTATACGCGAGTCTAGAATCTTATTCACTTCATACTCCAGTTCGTTATCAACTAGGATCGGCGATGGGGATGGAAGTGGTTTATTCTTAGCTGATTTCAGCAGCGATACATGAAAGGAGTTTGGGATACGCATTGTCAGAGGAAGTTGAACCTTAAAGGTCACATTGTTCAATTTCTGGGTAATAGGAAAAGGTCCAATAAACTTGGGTCCCAACTTAGTAGTAGGTTGCCGGAGAGAAATGTTTTTAGTCGACACCCAATCGAGGTCCCCGACCTGAAGTGCAGGTTCCTGAGACCTACGGCGATCGGCGAATCTTTTATATCTTAAAACGTCTTTTCCAAAGACTCTTGAACGCGGGCCCAGATGTATTCTAAGCATACAGCACGTCCTGCTCCATCTATAATACTTACACATGGGTAATCCTCCGCCAGAGGGTGCTGTTCACTGCAGACATGCAAAAACAGGCTCCTCCCGGCCCTTCATATACCCAGGGACCTCCCACAAATCCCCAGATTTCTCTGCAGTGCTGACTGCGAAGACATGAAGTATCAACTCTCTCGCAGGTGAGCGGGGCTATCACAGCCTGCGGGACTATTTCCACCCGTCCTTTTCGATACAGATGTGCCTCCCAGCCTGGGCTGCGCTGGTCGGGTGAAGGTAGGCAGCACCTCGTGTGCTCACGGAGCAACGCTCCTCCGCAATCCCCCGGTTTAGGCCGATGGTGAGCCTCCATTAGATGCCCCTCACAGAGTTAATCCCTGGACGCAGGTCCGCTTCTCCCTCGCTTCTTCCCGTAGCTCGGGGGAAAAGAAAGGGGGGGGGGGGAGGTATGTGTGGCAGTCCTAGTGTAATGTAACACGTTTAAGGCCTTTGATCTTTCATTGAACTTGGTGTCAGTGTCGCGCTCCTTGCTCCACATAAGTTTATGGTTGCGAGCCTGTTTGTCCTTTCATTACATGTGTGTACTGCCCAGACGGCAGCTTCATTTTCTAGCGTGACAGCAACATTATGTATGTGCATACTATCCACTACTGTCTTTCACTTTTCGATGGTTAGAGCTTCGCACTCTTTGGGGGAGGCGGGGACTCGGCATGACGCGCTCCGCGTCACAGCCAGATCAAGCCCGCCCCTCTAGGTTCGCTTGGCGCCATTTTGCCGATCTTTGCGCATGGTGCGATCCGCCTCCTCCCTTGGTCATGTAAGTGCCCTCCGGGGCGGTATTTCTTTCTATGTGTTTTATTCGGCTGCGCATGGCACTGACACCCCCCCCCCCCCCCCCCCTTCCCATTATGTATTTCAGACGCCAGGACTTTGGTGGCTTCTCCCGGCCTAACATATACATATACATATATTATAGCGGATCCACATAACAAATTCTCCCACTTCCTAGCGGGTCTTGGGGCATCCAGGGTTGCCTATTGCGTAAATCCCTGCGGGCATACTGCTCAGATAATCACCATATGGAGGCATCTTAGAATTATGTACCCGGGGTCCCTCTGGGACATGACCGGCTGTGTGCAGTGTGTGGTCAGCCCCATGCTGATGCTGATAGAGCACGGGTCTGTGGACCGTGTGCTGAACAGGCACTGACCCTGCAATCAGGTTTGCCAGTGGCTGCACCTCCCTTCAATACACCCCTCTCCCCGGACCTAAATCTCACTCCGGATGAATCTCACTCAAGTGGGGATGACCAGCAAGCCGTGCCGCGCAGGCTGCCTACGGCGGAGCAGGTGCTGTCTGGTTTGGCGGAGCGTATGGGCCCTGGAAAGAAGTTGTCCCTGACGCCTCCTGGCTCTCCGGTTCCTAACGATACCGATGACTCTGCTGATATGCAGGACCTTGATCCTTCTGAGGAAGGTGAGCTATTCTCAGATTCGGGCTCCTCGGATGAGATGCCCGGGAGCCGTGATGATTCTGGGCCCGGTTCTTGGGGACTGTGTGACACAGATGAACTTCTTATTAAGATCTTTGAGGTTTTGTCAAATCTCCCCTCCTGGAGAGGCTCCCAAGCCTAAGAAGGAGAGTTTCCACACAGCGCCGCCGCGCTTGGAATTCCTGGAACAGGAGCATTTCCGGAATCTTATATCCCAAGAATGGGAATCGCCTTGTAAACTTAAAGGGGTCCAAGGGGTCTGGGACTGGAAGTACCCTTTCCCTCCTGATGTGGTTAACTTTTGGTCAGCGCCTCTTGTGGTGGATGCACCGATTATAGGGGTTACTAAACCCCCCTTCATGACGGCTCCTTATTACCGTACCCTTCGGGATGCTGAGGACCGGCGCATTGACAGACTGACTTCCCACGCCTTTTCGTGTGCAGGGACAGCTCTGCGCCCGGTCTGTGCCGCGGCCATCATGGCGGTGGCCGCCAGGACTCTCGTTAGAAAGATACTTGACCACCGACCTGAGGACCTGTGATGTGATGTGTTTGTGAGGTTCATCCTCTCAGCGCTGGATGACACCATTAATATGTGTGCTAGAACCTCTGCCCTTGTGGTAGCTATTCGCCGCATGGTCTGGCTGCGACAGTGAGGTGCTGACGATGCTACGAAAAAGGCGCTCACTGGCCTTCCCTTCAGAGGACGGCGACTATTTGGGGCCCCTTTGGACCTTTTTGGAAAAAAGGGTAAGGCACCCCTACGCAGAAGGCCGTCCCGGCCTCCTCGGGGCAGGGCCACCCCTCCACCTCCCTACGTTAGTGTCAAACGTGAACCTGAGGTGTGCTTCCAACTGTTCGGTGTGGATTTCCACCATTGGGTGGGCAGGCAACGCCCTGGGCCCTCTGGCAGGACTAAGTCCAAATCTGCCAAGACCTCCCAAGCATGAAGGGACGCCCTCGCCCTTCTGGATAGCATTTGCTGGGCGGCCCCTCTCAGATGTTGCCAGGGTGCTTCTAGCCCCTGTTTTTCCCTCAGGATTTGGTGCAGGCCGTACTAGGCCTACGGAGTTTGGGCTTACTTACAGGTTTCCCTTAACAGAATGGGGCTATGGCCTCTATATTGACCTTCCTCCTTTCCTCAACAGTATGAGGCAGTCTGGACCATGCTGGCTTATGGTAGGCCTGGCGATTCTACTCTCACAGGTAGTCCCTATATGACATCTCTGTCTTGGGACGCAGGCGCCCTGTGCAAGGGGGGCCTCCGGCCTCCTGTGCAGTTCTGGATCTTATTAGCTCCCCCTGTGTCTTCTGGACACCAAGACCGTTACTAGTCGGTGTTGCAGGACCAATCCTGCGGATGGAGGCTTGTATTCTAAGCATACAGCACGTCCTGCTCCAGACATATTCATAACGTATGGGTATACCTCCGCCTTCAGCGCCGTGCTCTGTAGATCATGAAGAAAACAAGCTCCTCCCGGTCCTATATATACCGGAGGACCTCCCACAATCCCCAGATTTTTCTGCAGTGCTGAAACTGCGAAGACACGAAGAATCACGCTCTCGCAGGCGAGTGGGGCTTGACAGCCCGAGGCCCTGCGGGACTATTTCCACCCGTCCTCATTGTGAATTAATGCCTCCCAGCCTGGGCTGCGTGGGTCGGGTGAAGGTAGGCAGCACCTCGTGTGCTTATGGAGCTAGACTCCACCGCAATTCCCCAACCATAGGGTAGGCGGTTTAGGCTGATGGTGAGCCTCCAAGGGATGCCCCTCCCACATTATTGTCCCGTACCCCGCATAGTGCTGGACCATATTATCGGGTTGCTATTCTCCCTCTTTTCCCCGTCCACTTAGGGGGAAAAGAAAGGGGGGGGGGGAGAGGGTACGCATGTGGCGGTCCCAGTGTACCGGCGTGTCACGCTCGTGGCTTCTATTCTGCCCTTTATTAGCTTAGAGATGTCAGGGCCGTGCTGCTTGCTCCTTATTTCGGCTGCCACTGTGTGTTTTTTACCTTGTTTGCCACTTAATATTGTTGCCGCGTTGCCCGCGCTTATTGTCGGTCCGCTCTATGGTACGTTAGGCCTGCTGGTTGCATCCTTGCCTTATTTTTTACTTCAGAGCTTCGCGCTCTTTAGAATGGGTGGGGCCTTAGTTCGGCGCGCTTCGCGTCATGGCGGAGTATTTAGCCCGCTCTTCGAGCTTCCCCGGGCGCCATTTTGGTTAGCTTCACAAACACGCGTCGTGGCGGTCTCCTCCTCCACCTGAGCTGTAAGTGCCCTTGCGGGCGAATCCCTCTCATTTTGTCTGCCCATCTGCGCATGTTCCTGACATCTCTTTCCCATTGTGTCTTTCAGACGCTGAGTTCCCGGTGGCCTCTCCCGGCCTCATATACATATATATCTATATACCTATCCATATATTTACTATATACGTATAAATTGCTATACTCATACGCATATGGAGCGGGCCTTCCCAAAATCTCCCACATTGATCAGCGGGTAGTTGGGGCATCCAGGGTTGCTTACGGCATAAATCCCTATCGACATCCTATATTTAAACAATCACCATATGGAGGCATCTCAGGATTGTGTTACTGGGGTCCCCTTGGGACAGGACCGGCTGTGTATATCGTGCGGTCTCCCCCATGCTGAGGCGGACGGGGCACGGGTCTGCGCGTCATGTTCTGAACAAACGCTGGAATTGCGAGCGACGCTTCTCCCCCCTTTCCCCTTCCCTAAACCTCACTCCTGTTGAGTCTTGTACAAGTGGCGAGTTACAAATAGATTCCTCTCCTAGACGGCCCACGCTTGCCCAGATTGTGGAAGGTTTGTCTGGCCGGATGGGCCCAGATAGACAACGGCCTTGTACTCCCGCGGCTTCGGCCTGTGCTATGGGCTCTGAGGAGTCCTTTTCTACACGTGCTAGTGCCACGTCGGAAGAAGGGGACCTGTTCTCTGACCTAGGCTCCTCTGACGAGAGACCGAGGGGTCAGGATGATGCTGGTCAGGATGACTGGGACCAGCTTGATATTGGCGGGATGTTACTCAGGATTTTAATGTATTGTCCGTTTCGCCTCCCGGTGTGGTCTCCAGGCCGAGAGGGGGGCGCTTTCATACTGCGCCTGCGCGCTTGGAATTTCTCGAGCAGGCTCACTTTCATGCTCTTGTACTTAGAGTGGGAATGTCCCGCTGCTCTTCAAAAGACCCCGGAGGACTGGGTTTGGAAATACCCTTTTCCCCCCGAGATGGTAGATATTTGGTCCTCGTCCCCATTAGTGGACGCTCCGATTATTGGGGTCCCTAACCCCCCCTTCCTTAAATCTCCGGCTTACAGCTCCCTGCGGGACGCCGAGGATCGGCGTATCGATAGGCTTGCTTCCCACGCCTTTACCTGTGCTGGCACGTCGCTGCGCCCTGTCTGTGTCGCGGCTATCACGGCAGTGGCCGCTAAGACTCTTATAAGAAAGATACTGGAGCATCAGCCTGAAGATTTACCCTGGGAGGTGTTTTACGCACTCTATAGCTGCGATATTTTTGTTAAATTTATCCTTTTGGCGCTGGATGACACCATCAAAATGTGTGCGAGGACTTCGGCCCAAGTGGTAGCTATACGTCGCCTGCTCTGGCTTCGTCAGTGGGGGGCAGGCGATGACGCTAAAAGGACCTTGACGGGGCTTCCCTTTAGAGGGCATCGCCTGTTTGGGGCACGTCTGGACTTATTTGAGAAACAGGACAGTCCACCCAGTCAGAGGCGGCTGTTGCGCCCCCCGCGGAGCAGGGATACCCCTCCTCCTCCGTATCATTCTGTATCATTCAGGAACCGGGGTTGCCCCCTGCAGGGTCTGGTTCGGTATCCTGTCCCAGGAGTGACGTTCAATGCCCGGGGCCCTCCGGTCGGGCTAAGCCCTTTTCCTTCCCTGAAAACCCTCATGCATGATGGGACGCCCTCACCCACCTGGGTGAGGGGATGGCCACAGCACCTTACTCCTATCAGGAGGCATCCTGCCTCGCTCTGGTGGCTTTAGGGGATAGTTCCTCCAGATATGGAATAGTGTTTGCTGGGTGGTCCTTCCCTGAGTCGGTCAGGAGGACTATGGTTCCATGCCTTTCTTCGGGTATGGGTGCAGGCTTAACTGGGCCTGTCAGGTATGGCTTCCCTGCAGAACGCCATTATCATATAGAAACGTGGGCCCCTGAGCGGGTCTGCCCCTCTCTCCCTTCAAGGATGAGGGAGTCTATCTGCCTAACCCCTAGGGGGGTGTGGCATCTGTACCATAAGCTTTCGGCCTGGCGCCCTTGACAGGGCTGTCTGTGCCCCATGCTCCAGGGGTCCTTTGGCCGCTGGTGGTGTGTTCGGATTTCTTTCTAGACTCCAAGGAGCCTTCTGGATATTGAGCCCACTACTGCTGGGTATTGGTGATCACTGACACCGTTGAAGCTTAAGCTAAGCCCCCTGTTGCGCCCTTGTACGCACTGGGCTCTGGAAGGGTGTGATGTCTCACACGGCACCAAGGGGCATCTACCAGGGGACCTATCAGGCCCTCCTGTTCCTTCACAAAGCGGTTGTGGGATGGAACTTGGCAAAACCTGGGCTCTACTCTGCTCCACCCTCTAGTTCCTGGTTGCGCCTGGATTAGGCTTCACCCAGTGCCTTTTTTTCCTTGGCTATAAGGATTTTACCGGTATGAGGCCTCCGGTCCTCCGTCCTGTATAGTTATTTCTCCAGACAAAATTGCTTCTGGTGCGCTGGTTGGCGGCTCGACCTTTGACATCACTTGTCTCGGTGATCTTTGGGCTCTGAGGTGCTTTAGCCATTAGCCCTGGATGAGGGGTTTGCACCCTGGGTCTGGGTCCGCTTACCTTACTCCTAGTGGAGGCGGTTATTCTTCTACTGGTTACTCGAGAGTACCGTGGGGGAGCATTCCATACCCTTTTGTTCTTCCCCGTTTGGTTACCATGGTACCTAATCTGGCAGGATGATGAAGGGGGCTTATTCTTCTGAAACCCCAGGGGGTTCCTAGGAAGGG
Organism: Gastrophryne carolinensis; assembly: GCA_027917425.1. Lineage (NCBI taxonomy): Eukaryota > Metazoa > Chordata > Amphibia > Anura > Microhylidae > Gastrophryne > Gastrophryne carolinensis. The sequence goes on along the minus strand of CM051243.1, from coordinate 130,412,436 downwards.
ACCTCGACGGTTCTGGTTTCCTAGGTGAATTTTTGGTCATAAGGAGCATGTAGTGGGTCCTAGTTGGGGACTAATTCTTCTTGTACCTGGTCATTGGGGGACATTTTGCCCATGGTAGGACAGTGGTTGCTCCTTGTTCCTGCGGAATTCTTGGGCCTGGATCTATTCACGGGGAGCCCTGATTCCTTAGAGGACTTGATATTCCTTGTCCTTCCTGTAGTATCCCTCCCGTGGGAGGTTCTCTGTTGTGCCTCTGGGCTCACACTGGCAGGGTTCTGTGGGACCCCGTGTCTATTGCAGGGGTCTACCCCTGTTATTGGCCAGATTGGTCTGCCCTGGTTGGGGTTAGTGGTTCTGGCTGGGTAGTTTACTTGAAAGACGTTATACCCTTGCCCTACTGGGCGTGGGGAGAGCTTGCGCTAGTCTCTGATGGCAAGCAGCACCTTATGCTAGGGGCCTGGGTGGCCCAGTGGGGTGTTGGTTCTCAGGGAGTTCCCTCATGAGGACTATTTTTAACATAGTATGGTGCCCTTTCTTTAAACCTACTTTAGCGTTGGCAGGATCTGGGGCTTACCCTGTTGGAGATGACAGATCTCGGGGTGTCTTGTTCCTTGGAGGCTCTGGACTTTCTTCCTCTTTATTTTCTTCCTTCTGCCACGCTAGGTTAGCTTATGTTGTCCCTATGCTATTTCGCTGGGTCTAAGCTCCTTCCCTGGTGGGACGATATCTGCTCCTGGGATTAGGGTCCTACAAGCAGTGTTTGGTATTGGCTCACGACTTGACTCGGTCTATGGTTGGGGCCTGATCTGTTCTTCTATTACGAGACTGATCCAATCTTTTGTTCGCATTCTTCAGGGTCTGCTCAGGTACATTCCTGGGGGATTCCTAGTTCCCCTTTTGGGGGAGGATTTATTCTGAAGCCCTACTAAGGGTTCCCATGGGTCTTAGTCAGGTCCTCGTCTGACCTGCTCCTTCCATCATGTTGCTCTTCTGGGGAGGCTACTCCAGTCAGTGGTGTGCCATAAGGAACGGCACTATTGGCGGTCCTAGTCATTATATATATATATTTATTATATATGCATACCTTGGTATAGCTCTATACCATGAGGTGAGGGTACCTGCCTTGGCCGGATCCTCTGGTCGCTGGGCTATGGTCTAAATTACTATGAGATGAAATGGATCTGTGCCCCTCTACTGGGGTTAGAGATCTGCCGGACCTGTCTTGTTCCTGATAGGGATCTTATCTTGGGGTCTACCGGTGTCCCCTTCTTGAAGTACCGGATTGATTGCTTCCATGGGCTAGGGCCCGCTGGCTTGGTCCTATTCAGTTGGTCGTCCTTCCGGACCTGTAGTACTCTTTCGGTTTCTGCTGAGTATTGTTGTTAGCACTTCTGCTGGTTCCGTCTGCGACCTGGACATGTATTCCCCATCGGGAAAGGTTTTGAGTTGCCATGGCTACCCTCTCTTGTAGTAGCTTGGTTAGGCAGTTACTTTGGCCTATTCTTTTAGGGGAAGATTCCTCCTCCCTATTGTTTTTCATTCTCTTACTATTAGTGCTTGGCTTGCCCTGTAGCACTATGTTCTGGTGATCAAGCTGGCTAGTCCGCTGCTTGCGCTCAGTTCTCCCTTTACAAGGTTCACAGGTTGAGGTTAGAGCATTGCTCTCGTTGTTGATAGCATGGTCAAGGGTGACAGTGCTTTACTGTTGGCTGTGCCTTTTCACGGGGATCCCACCCTATTGTGGACACTGCTATTGGATGTCCCATATGTTATGAATATGTCTGGAGCAGGACGTGCTGTATGCTTAGAATAATACAATTCTGTGAGAATCTCACCTGTAGAATTGGTATTATATGCATACAGCACATCCTGCTCCACCCCGCCCTGGTTTCACTTGTTCTGGATCCCCTGTATGGTGATTGTGCTCGCTTGGTGTTATTGCCAGACATTCTGGGTGGTTTGTTTCTCCTGGCTTCTCTTCTCACTGCTTTTCAATGCTGGGGATTGTGGGAGATCCTCCGGTATATGTAGGGCCGAGAGGAGCTTGTTTTCTTCATGATCTGCAGTACACGGCGCTGAAGGCGGAGGTATACCCATACGTTATGAATGTGAGCAGGACGTGCTGTATGCATATAATACCAATTCTACAGGTGAGATTCTCACAGAATTGTATTTTTTGGCCTCTCTTTCGCTCCCAAGCTGCTCGCCATGGCGCGAAGGGGGGTGATGTCCCGGACATGCCTGGGGGGCGTCCGCATTAGGACCTACCGTGTCGTCTTTCCTTACTCCCCAATCTCTACGTCAGAGTGGATTAGTTGGCAGGCGGTGTCCCCTGGGAGTTACTGGAGGGGTGCTCAGTCACCTCAATCCCTCATGGTCCCTTATCCGCTATCGCCATTCCTTGGATTCGGTTCAGGCTTGAGCCTTCTCCCTTGGCAACAAGTGGACTCCTGGTCATGGGGGCTCTGTCCCCCCCTTTACTGACATCTTACTTTCACCAGGCAGGATTGCAGCTGGTGGGCCCGTTGGTGGCGTATCAGATGAGGTCCCCTATATACCGAGCCCTTGGGCTCTTTTGCACAGTAGGTTACTGGTCCTACATGGGGTTCCAGCACCCCTGGAACTCGGTCTGTGCTCATTTCCCCTTGGTATGGTGGTTCCTCTTGAGCTGATTATATTCAAGGACCCTGTCAGGGTGCACCCCCTTCCTTGCTTGCATCTTCCTGGGAATGGTCGTCTTGGGTACCCAGTCTCGCAGGTTGGCGGGGGGGGGGGGGTGGATTTCTTCCAAAAAAACCCCATGTGGCTCCTGGGTAGGGTCCCTTAGAGGGTCCATCTTTCCTACTGGTTTGTTAAAACATGAGCCTTCGGGGGGCGTGGCTTCGGCATGCGGGAGTGAGGAAGCTTGTGGGAGAGCTCCCGGCCGACTAGATCTTTTATAGTTGATTGTGGCATCCGGATCCCAATACAGATCATCCAGATGAAGGGCAACAAAAAGAAGAAGGCTGGAGGCAGCGCCAAAGGTCCTCTCAAGTCTGCCATGGGGGACTTTTTTCACCTGAGGCCCATGCCAAGATCCGGGGACCCTCCGGCTAAGATGGCGCCCGAGGCGAGGAGAGGTCGGGAAGAGGCGGGAGAACAGGATGGGACGAGCGCACGAACTCACGGGCTCCTGGAGGCGACCGTGGTGGAGGGAGAGGCAGCACCCACCTGTAATGAAGAAAGAGGCTCCAGGACGTGTGCGGCGACGGAGGCGGCGGGGGCTGTGTGTCCTGCCCCGGGCCCGGCGACGAGATGCGGAGCTGTGGGGAGGAGGTGAGGCCGTGCTCTGCCTGTCACGGCTGCGGCAATGTGGAGACCGACGCCCCCAGTGATGACAACGCCGGCACGGAGGTGAGCTGTCAGAGCTGGGGAAGCCAGCGTAGAGAGAGCGGCGGGGAGGCCCCATGAGGTCAGCAACGCCATGCTCTATAGCGTGGAGGAGGTGAAGAGAGGTGGCCAGGGGGGAGGCGGACTGGTACCACGGGAGACACGGGGGGAGCACCCGGTGGGCCCTATCCCTGCAATAAAGGGTGGAAGCTGGGCCGAACTTCCTGGGACACAACTGGAGACCAGAATATCAGATACTGGAGGGGCTTCCCCCCCACCCAGCAACAAAGGCGGAGCGTCGGGAGGCTCTAATAGGGTGGTACAGGTGGAGCTGCATTATGCTCCGACGGACGCTTCCACTAAAGCCCACAATAGCAGCCCTCCCTCCAGTCTGGCAAAAACCCCCTATAAATTATCTGACCTCGAATGGTCCTCCGGCTCCAGTATTGAGTCTCTTGACAGAGGCTCCCTCGGACGGAGATATGTAGGTACCCATGGATCTAACTACCCTGATGTCCACCGACGAGAGGCTGTTGGCCTGACCGGCTCCCCTCCGGGATCCCCTATGGGATGCCCCCTGAACATCCGCCCCCCGGTCCATGCGCTGGATCCTGGTCTACAAGCAATACTGCAATACCTACCAACCAAAGCTGAGCTTAAGGCTGACCTAGAGGTCGTGGCGACCAGAATTGAGAGGGCCCTGCGAAGGGAAATCGAGGACATACAACAGAAATCCTCGGCTCTGGAGGCTAAAGTTGCCACCCTCGAGGGCTCCCGGGCTGACCACGAGACGCAAATAGTGCAATTGGAGAGAATGCAAGAATTGCACCAGCAGCAGATGTCCGACCTCCGGCTCCAAGTCGACGACCAGGAAAACAGGAACAGGCGTAACAACCTGAAGATCCGTGGTGTTCCTGAATCGGTCCGAGCTGAAAACCTACGCTCTTCAATAACGGAACTGTTCAACTCTCTCCTAGAGAGATCCCCAGATGCCGAGTTGTTGATCGATCGGGTCCACAGAGTGATGGGCCGCCCAGCTGGAGACCCCCAGGCCCCCAGAGATGTCCTGTGCAGAGTCCATTTTTTTACCGTCAAAGAGGACATCTTGCGGCGGGCTTGGGAGCGAGGCAGAATTGAGTGGAGAGGCTCGCAGGTCTCTATATTACCTGATGTCTCTCGTCGCACGCTACAGATGAGAAGAGTTATCCAACCCCTGCTCGACAAGATCCGAGAATTAGGGGCCTCGTACAAGTGGGGTCACCCGTTTCACCTTATTATCCGCAAAGACAATGCCGCTTTTGCTTTACGCCTTCAGGCGGACTTGCCAAATATGTTTGCTTTCTTAGGCCTAGACCCCTTTCTGATCCCAGACTGGCTGGACTTGGACCTTAACCCGCCCCTAGACGCCCCAGATGGGTCCGTGAGCGCGGGGGAGGGGGTCGCAGAGGTAACCTGGAGCAGTAGGGCCGTCTTTGGAGCCTTATAGAAGGCTGCAAAGATCTGATACAGTCTTGAGTTTGGTTGTTCTGCCTCTCTCTGTATGAGCCGTGTTTGGACCCCTGTAGGAAGATGTAGGGGTCCACTGCATTTTTAGTGTTATGTTGTTTTGCCGCTCTTGCCATGCCGGGGTTTGATAGAGACGTGTTTTGATCCCTATAGAAAGCCGTAGATACTTGATATGATCTTGTGTTATGCTGTTTTCCCTCTCTTTTTCAGATGGAAGTGGATGGGTTGACTTAAACATGACATGGGGCCTGGCGGGCCGGGTCCCCCCTGCCTCTCCCCTGGTGTCCTGGCGGCCCGCCGGGGGTGGTTGAGCTCCTGGGTGCTGGACCTGGGGTCTGGGCTGGATCTTTCCCTCCCGGATCTCGGGTTCCCCCCCCTGTGGGGTTGCCTGTTTGGGGGGGGGGGGGGGGGGGGGTTCGGGGGTCGGCTCGGTTGGCCTTGCCGGGGCACATGGTGGGGGGCGGGGTCGGTCCATCTTGGGGGCCTCGGGTTGGGGTGACCTGGTCGGGCGGGCCCCGTGCGGGGCTCTGGGGGTACCCTCTTGCCTGATGCTGACGGGGTCCGGTTCTCGCTGGAGGGGGGGGGAGGGGACTCACCGGCTGGGTAGTGGTGGGGGGCCGGGCCTCACCTGTACAATCCCATGGTTGTTGATGGTTAATGGGGTGCTCCACGAGGTTTAATTCTATAGGGGTGTGAAAGGAGGACTTGGGAGGAGGCAGGGGAGGCGTTAGAAGGGCTAGTGGATGGAGTTGGGTGCTCCTATCCGTGACTCTGAAGACGTCGGCGTGGGCTCGCTCCCGAGTGGCGAGGTCGCTTTCCCATATAGGTTTCTGCACCATCCCATTGGTGGTAAGCCAGGGGGATTTGTGTGGTGTTGAGGGCTACGGCCCTCTTAGTTCTTAATTGCCCCCCTCTTTAAGGAGGGCTTTGTTTGTCAGTTTGTTAGTTTTGTTAGTTCTGTCTCCTTTTTTCCTCCCTTTCCTTTTCCTCCTCTTTGCTTCTTTGTTCTATTTTCACGATCGTCTGCTCGCCTCTCTCTCTAGGTGGGATTCTGGTCCTGACCATCAGGGTCTAGGGAGTATAACGTGAACTAGATTCAGTGACATCATTTAGCCGGGTGTGCGACCTCTCCCTGCAATTTAGCTGCACTGATGAGTCTTAAACTCTGTACGTTCAACGCTAAGGGATTGAACATCCCAGAGAAAAGGGCCAAAATTTTGTATGGGCTCCATAAGGAAAGAGTGGACATAGCCCTTCTACAAGAAACGCATTTTTGTCAAGGGAAAATCCCAGAAATCAGAAATAGATACTATGATAAGTGGTATCACAGCCCCAATCCCGAGAATAAATCTAAGGGTGTATCTATTGCCATACATAAAAACGTTCCTATAGAGAACATACAGGTTACGGAGGACCCTGGAGGTAGATACCTGTTCCTCAAATTTACCTTGTGTGGGGCCAGATACACCCTGGCCAACCTGTACCTACCCAACCAGGGACAGGTGGAGGCGGGATTGGGTATGTTGCGCTTGTTGGAAAACATTAGAGAAGGAACGCTAATTATAGGGGGGGATCTTAATTTGGTCCTGGACCCAAGGATAGATTCTTCTCAGGGGAAATCTGCAATCCCCCACTCTAAACTTAACAGATTCCGCAAAGCTCTTCAGTCCCTACAGGTAGTAGACGTATGGAGGATTCTCCATGGGGGGGAGAGGGACTATACGTACTTTTCCCATACTCACAATATGTATAGCAGGCTGGACTATTTCCTCCTGAGCCACCACACCCTCGCAGTGGACCCTGAGTCCTCGATTGGTCAAATACTCTGGTCGGATCACGCCCCCGTATTCTTGAGCCTCCCGGTCCGGGACCCGACCCCCAGGCAGTGCACTTGGCGCTTGAATGACAATCTGTTGAAGGACATGCTATGCATGACTGAGATCAGGGCTGTGGTGGCCAATTTTCAGATCGACCATAGCAACGACAGTACTTCATTGCCAATACAGTGGGAGGCGCTCAAGTGTATGCTGCGGGGAGTTTTCATCAAACATGGAGCGAGGCTCAAGAGGGAAAGGGCCCGACAGATCGTAGAAACACTGGGGCGCATACAGGAGTTGGAGAAAGCCCATAAGACCATCTCATCCCCTGGGAACCTACGAGAGTTGTTGGAAGCTAGGGAGAAGCTAAAGGGGCTCTATGATCAATGCTACCTCAGATTTAGAGATCGTGGTAGGGCACGCTTGTACGAGTACTCGGATAAGTGTGGTAGGCTGTTGGCCCGGTCACTTCACCCCAGCATGAAAGCGGTAGATGGCGGGGAGGTGCATAGGACACCCCAAATAGCGGATGAATTTCAATCTTATTATTCAAGCCTCTATAACATTAACAACGCTTCGGTCCGGGGCGCCCAAGGGGGGGTAGGGGGAGACTTAGATTATTATATTACGGAGACTGCTCTACCGGTCATCCCCCCGGAGAAGAGTGAGGCGTTGGAGGATTCGATACGGCAGGAGGAGGTAGTGTGGGCCATACAGGGGACCCCTGCGGGGAAGAGTCCGGGGCCAGACGGGTTCACCCCCGGGTTCTATAAGTCAATGGCATCCCTGATAGCCCCCTTCCTGACGAAGGTGTTTAACTCCGTGTTGGGTCGGTGCCCCTTCCCGAGACAGACCCTAGAGGCCCACATTACGGTCATCCTGAAACCTGGGAAGGACGGTACCTCTCCGGGTAATTACAGACCGATCTCGTTGATCAATGTGGATGTCAAACTGTTTGCCAAAATTGTGGCAGTTAGGTTGCAACCCCTGCTACCCTCACTGATACATAATGATCAAGTTGGGTTTGTTGGGTCTCGGGAAGGGAAGCTAGGGACAATGTGATCAAAACTGTCTCACTAATGCACTACGCCCAAACGAAAGGGATTCCTTCCTGTCTTCTGGCGGTGGACGCGGAGAAGGCGTTTGATAGGGTGCATTGGGGGTTCCTAAGGGCCACGCTGTCTCAGGTGGGAGTGGGGCCAGTCATGTTGGATAGAATCATGGCTCTTTACCATGACCCTTCTGCCAAAGTTAAATTCAATGGCACCCTCTCCGGATCTTTCAATATCAGGAACGGTACACGGCAGGGGTGCCCCTTGTCCCCCCTCCTTTATGTTCTGGTAATGGAGCATCTGGCGAATGCCTTGAGGGCCAATCCCTCTATCAAGGGGGTGCCATGCAGGGGGAGAGAATACAAACTTTCCCTTTTTGCCGATGACCTTCTCTTGTACATGACCTCTCCGCATACCTCTCTGCCTTCTATCATCCGGGAGTTTGAGAGATTTAGCAAGCTAAGCAACTTTAAAGTAAATATGACTAAAATGGAGATCTTGAATATCTCTTTAGACAAGGGGGTCCAGGATTTAATTCAGACAAATTTCCCATTTAAGTGGCAAAAGGAGTTGATAAAATAACTCGGGGTACAGGTGTCCACGGATTTGGGGAAACTCTATACACTAAACTATTTGCCTCTCCTCGGCAGCACGATGAAGAGTTTGGGAACGTATGCTAAAAAGCAGTACTCCTGGCTAGGGAGAACAAATATCCTTAAAATGGACGTACTACCCAGGTTCAGACTCTGCCTCTGCTGCCGGAAAGGGGGTTCCTGAAGCAGCTTCAGGCTGCTTTCTTTAATTTCATATGGGATAGCAAAAAGCCCAGGGTGAGTAGGGGGACGCTGTGTAGGCCTAAGAGCTTAGGGGGGCTAGGGGTCCCTGACATGAAGTCATATCACGCGGCCGCGGTCCTAGTGAGGCTGGTTGACTGGTTCCACCACAAGGAGAGTAAGCAATGGGTCGCACTCGAAAATGATATTTCACCTGTTAGTCTGGCTGCCTTGCCTTGGGTGGACCCCGAGTGCCGCCCAAAGAGGCGAGAACTTCCATACTTAGTTAATCCTTTGCTGACCCTCTGGGATAGATCTCTGAAGCGGAGAGGCTTATCGCATAGACCCGGTCCTCTCACCCCGCTCTTCAATAACCCTGCTTTCACCCCGGGGCTAGACGCCAAGTCATTCCTCGTGTGGGTCGCAACCCAGGATACAAGACTGGGTGAGGTTACCTCTGGATCTGGCTTGCCGTCACTCTCTGAATTGAGGGAGCGGGGTGGGGGGAGAAAACTGTCTTGGTTCTTGTATGCCCAGCTGAGTGCCTTCATTGGATCCTTTGCCCCCGGAACAGCCTTGTCCCGACCCTTGACGACCCTGGAGAAGATCCTCAAGGCCCAGACCCCCCCCCACGAGCAATTTCAACCTTGTATAAGATTTATCTAACTGGAGATGGGAGGAAGAACTGGGTCAGACGTTTGAAAGGGAGGAGTGGGAAAAATCCTTTGCGCTGACACACAAATTTTCAATGGCTTGCAGGGCCCAAGAGAGGAATTACAAAATCCTGACCAGGTGGTACAGGAGCCCTGCGGACTTGGTGAGGTTCGGGGGAGCAGAGACAGGTAATTGCTGGAGATGTAACGGGGCCCATGGGACCTTGACCCACATATGGTGGGAATGCCCTGCTATAAATGCTTTTTGGGAGGGAGTGTTGAGGGTGTTTGAGTATACGACCCTTGAGAGTATCCCCAACTCCCCTCAAGTGGTCCTTTTGTCGATGACTCCGGGTTCAGTGGCTGAGGGGGGGAGGGGCCTACTGAGGCATATGCTTACAGCAGCCAGGTCAGTAATTCCCCGACATTGGCGCTCCAACACGGTACCCACCCTGATGGAATGGTATGGGGAGTTGGAAAATATCAAAAGGATGGAGGAACTGGCTCTTGATGGAGTTGAGGGTGGGGCCGAGAGGCACTCCGGGACATGGACAATATGGGAGGTCTCTAAGGGCTCCCCGGAGATCCGGAGTTTACTGGAGAGAGATGGGTGATGTAGGCGTTCATTCTATTCTTGGTGTGCCACACACCCCGCTTCACTTCTTAAATATTCATCACTTCATGGGTTAATCCACCGCAGGTGACGTAGTGCAGAGAGGAAGTCTTGTAACGAGCCCCCTTCCGGCCTATATATACCTGGCACCTCCCTTCAATCACCAGTATTTTTTTTCTCTGCTTGCTGACAAGTCAGAAGTTGGAAGTCTCCTGCTTACAGGTAGGCCGGGGTATTCTTACCCCGCCACCCCCCTTTTGGTCTATTTCTGCCCGGTTTGAGTTTGTATACCTTTATGGTGAAATAGGAAGCCTCCCAGCCTTGGCTGCTCACCGGGCAAATGGTAGATGGCACTTTAAGTGCCTAGGAGCTTATCTCCTACCGCTCGACCTCATGCGTGGGGCAATGCGACGAACCGGCATGGTGATCCGGAAATGGGATGCCCCTGTCCCGAGGGTCCCCGTAGCCCCTTTCTCTCCCGTTGGGGGGGTGGTGAGGGTGTGCTTTAGTATGTGTGTTTCACTGTATCACTGCATGTTAACATATATGTCATGTTTATACATTCACTGTAGCATGTGTATATTTTGGGTCTGCTTTAGGGCAGCTTGCGCTGGGTATGGGCTGGCCACCTCTCTGGCAGTTGGTTGCTTGTGGCCCCCTCCCCCCTCTCCCTTCTCCTCGCCTGGCATTCATTGAGCTTTGTCAGCACATGCGGTTTTTACCCTCCCCCCTCCGCTGCCTGGACGCGCGTGCTGTGATCAGCTGTAAAGTGTTCCAGCTGATCAACGTAGGGGGGGGGGGGGGCGGGCCCGCTGACGCGGCGCCGACGTCATGCGGCGTCTGCGGCGGGCCCAGCGTCCCAGCTTCCTTCAAAACAGGAAGGCACGTGGGCGCACGGCCGCACTTTGTCTTCTGCCGGCTCATGGCTGCTGGCTGCAGGCTTACCGGCTGATTGCGGTACAGGTAATCGGCCCCTCCCGTTGGGGCCGTTAAATGGGAGATATTGTTTAATAATACAGTGAGAAATCACTATTATCAAGGGGGCGTCATTTAAGGGCACTTGGTGCCATACTTATACATTATACACATGTGAAGGATCTGATGGTTGTTTTCTTGCCTTGCAGATCCTGGGATCCCTGCTTATGCTAGCCCTCCGGCTCTATGTGCCTGGCTAATTATTGGGATTGATTTGAATGTTTATATACATAGACTATATATAGGTATATATATATATAGTTTCTATTAAACGGGACCTAAACTTAAAAAAAAAAAAATAATAAATAAAAATTTATATAAATCCTCCCTTCCGGGACATTACTAAAATAAAGGGGGCATCCCGGGTCGGCTTATGCCTTAAAAGTCCCATTATTGCGAATACCATAAATCACCATATGGAGGCTTCCGTAGATTCCGGAAACGGTTCTGCTGTTCCGTTTGGGGGGTGCGTAGGTTGTGGGGTTCCACTCCCAGCTGATGATATCTTTATTTGCATCCCTTGTGCAAAACAGACTATTGCGCGCCAGTCCGTTGCTTCGGCTGCGGTGCCATCGCATCCTTCATCATCTCCTACCTCTCCATCCCTATTCCGGACCCCGCATGACACTGTCAAAAGTGGGGATTCACATTCCGAGGCAGCAGCACAGCCCTGCCCCCGGAAAATGATGCCCGTTAAAGCAGCGTTTAAAACCGCTACAAAACGAAGGCACCTGACTCCGGTACCTTCGGCTTCACAGGACCAGTTTTGTGAACCTGTGGAATGGTCTGATGGATCCCCTGACGAGGATGAACTCCCGTCGGAGTCAGATGAGCCGACAGGTCAGCATGTGGCTGATGAGATCGGCGATTGGTCAGAGGGGGTTGTTTTTGACACCCCCTCCATTCTGGCTCAAATGTTTAATATTTTGTGTTTAGATACGCCTGAGGCGGCCGCCCCGCCGAAGGGTCAGTTATTTAAAGAGCCTCAGCCGAGTTTGGTCTTTCCCAGACAGCACCACTTTGAGAGGGTGGTTCTTAAGGAATGGGAACATCCCACACGGTTATCTGGAATTCCTTCCAGTTGGGAAAAGCGTTATCATTTCCCACCAGAATTGGTGAGGCTGTGGTCTGTCCCTCCGGACGTCGATACCCCTGTACTAGGACTCTCCAGCTCGGCTATGGTACAATCTGCTGAGACCACTGTCCCCAAAGATGGGGAAGTTCGCAGGATTGACCAATACGCTCGTCATGGTTTTATCTATTCCGGGTCAGCATTGCGCCCGGTATGTGCTTGAGCCCTTCTTCTATTGGCAATGAAGTCCCTAATTCAGGGGCTATATGAGGATCTTGATCCCGCTTGCAAACAGTTCACTGCACTTAAGCAGTGTGAATCTTTTGTGGCTTATGTCCTGGCCGCTCAGGACGATGCGCTGACTATGAGTAGCAAGGCGGCAGCTATGCTGGTGGCTATTCGCAGGTCAGTATGGCTGCGTCAGTGGTCAGCAGACACGGCTTCCAAAAAGGTACTCACAGCCCTCCCCTTTTTGGGGTTGCGTCTGTTTGGGGAGAAAATTGATTCAGTCGCAAAAGATGGTAAGATGCCACAACGCAAAAGGCCTCATGGTCCCTTCAGGGGGACAAGTTCCGGTAGGCCTTCCTTTCAAAGGTTCGGAGCGGGAAAAGGTACGTCCTTTCCCGCTACCAGTGGCGCAGGTTGGACTCGGGGGAGGGGCCGTGGCCGGCCCACTCAGTCCTGGGGCACCAAGCCCAAGCCTGCTGATAAGCCCACTCAGCAATGAGGGGCTGCCCTCACCCGTGCGGGTGGGGGGACTATTGCGACACTTCTACCATTGGAACCATGTGGTTCTAGGCAGATGGATCCAGGAGGTAGTGTCGACAGGTCACAACCTGGAATTCGAGTCTCACCCTCCCTCGCGGTCCATTCAGGGGTCGGTTCATCCCAGCCTGAACTCTCATCAAGACGCTGTGTGTCTTTCTTTTGCCCAAATTCGCACAAGAACACTTCAGCTATTTCTGCTAGCGTGTTGGGTCCAGCAACCTCTGTTGTTGGATCAGTCCTTCCAATTGTCCTCCCGTGTACGGCAGTTCCTCCTGTGGTGATTGGTCTCGACCAATCTTGTATAGGGCAGGTCTTTCCTGACCCTCCCTTGGAGAGGTGTCACCACGGACACCGGTCTGTCGGGATGGGACAGATTCTGGAAGGAGCTGCGGCTTCAGGGGCAGTGGAGGCCCCACTTACCCATCAGAGAAATGTCCCTGATCCAGACATGGGCAGTGTTCCATGTTCCCTGTCTCTCGGCGGTTTACATTCCAGAGGTGATGGAACAGGTAGCGGACCGGTTGAGCAAGTGCTCTCCCCGTCTGGAAGAATAAGCTCTCCATCCTCGGGTGGTTCTCTTATTGTGTCTCCAATGGGAGACTCCGGAGGTGGACCTGTGGGCCCCTCATCTCTATCTCAGGCTCCCGAGCTTCGTGTCTCTCTCCCGGGATCCTCTGGCTCTGACAGTGGACGTCAGGTCCCTGAACTGAGGAGCTCTGGGATTTCTATACATGTTTCCTCCGTGGCCCTTGCTGGGCAGAGTTCTTCAGAAGTTGGCTCTGGAAAGGGTGTACGCCGTTCTCATGGCCCCAAAATGGCCAAAACGATTAAGGTTCGCAGACTTCGTTGGCTGGCAGTGGACCAGTTCATTCTGCCTCTTCGGCCCGATCTGCTCACTCAGGGTCAATTGTGTTACCTCAATTTACCAGCGCTGGGTTTGATGGCCTGGCGGCTGAAACCTCCATCCTGAAGGAGGAGGGTCTTTCTGATTCAGTCATTAAGACTCTGATCAGTGCCCGGAAGAAGTCCTCTTCCGTCACCTACTATAGGACTTGGAAAGCCTATATCACTTGGTGTGAGATAAGATCTTTTCCTTTAGGTCCCCAGGATTCTGGAGTTTTTACAATCAGGGCTGGACTCTGGTCTCCAGCTAAGTACATTGAAAGGGCAGGTCTCTGCCTTATCTGTCTTTTTTTCAGAAGCGTGTTGCGCTTAAACCTTTAGTTAAAACTTTTTTCCAGGGGGTTACGCATGTGCGGCCTCCCAGGAAACCATTACTCCCTGTTTGGGATTTGAATTTGGTTCTTTCGGCTCTTCAGGCTCCTCCTTTTGAGCCTTTGCAAGATATTGCTTTGTCTACCCTGACTCAGAAGATTGTCTTCTTGGTAGCAATCACTTCTGTCCGGTGTGTCTCAGAATTGGCGGCCTTAACTATCCAGGCGCCCTACTTCGAGAGGCATCGGGATAAAGTGGTCTTTCGGTTCAAGCCAGACTTTCTTCCTAAGGTTGTTTCTGCTTTTTATTTGAACCAAGATATTGTTCTTCCCTCCTTGTGTCCTAATCCTAAGAATGACAAAGAGAGGGTTTTGCATTGTTTGGATGTAGTACGCTGTGTTAAGTACTACTTGATTATCACGTCTCCTTTCCGTAGGACGGATTCCTTTTTTGTTGTGCCCCATGGGCCTAAGAAGGGTTTGGCACCAGCCAAATCTGCCATTAGCAAGTGGATACGTCAGGCCGTTACTGCGGCCTATTCTGCTAAGGGAAAAGTTCCCCCTTTTCGTATTACTGCTCATTCCACTCGCGCTGTTGGGGCGTCTTGGGCTTTTCAGCACCAAGCTTCTGTTGAACAGGTTTGTAAGGCCGCCACCTGGTCTTCTGTTCACACTTTTTTCTAAGTTTTACAAAGTTGATGTGCGGGCCTCAGCGGATGCTGTTTTTGGCCGCAAAGTTCTGCAGACTGCAGTCATTTAAGTTATGCTTCACCTGGCCTTGAGATGCCCTTCCCTTGTGGACACTGCTTTTGGATGTCCCATGAAGTGATGAATATTTAAGAAGTGAAGCGGGGTGTGTGGCACACCAAGAATAATACCATTTTGTGAGTACTCACCTGAAAAATGGATATTGTTGGTGTGCCACACACCCTGCTTCACACCCGCCCTTTTCGGTATTACCGAAGCATTTATATGGTGAAGCCCTTTTTTATTTATATCAAAATTGATTTTGGAGGTTACTGGTGGAATACTGGTACCTTGTATTACTGCTTTTTGAATACACTGGTGATTGAAGGGAGGTGCCAGGTATATATAGGCCGGAAGGGGGCTCGTTACAAGACTTCCTCTCTGCACTACGTCACCTGCGGTGGATTAACCCATGAAGTGATGAATATTTAAGAAGTGAAGCGGGGTGTGTGGCACACCAACAATATCCATTTTTCAGGTGAGTACTCACAAAATGGTATTTTCTTCTTTCTTTTCTTTCCTTTCTTCTTTCTTTATCCATACTTCTTGTGTTCTCTATCTCTTCTTCTCTCCGCCATCCCTGGATTATTCCAGGGACGGACGGAGCTGTTCACAGAAATCCCGGTGGGGCCACAGTTGGAGGGGTTAACGGTTGTTCAAGGAGCAGTGTCCCCTAGCACCGGGCGGTCACTCTCGAGCCCCCGATCGGTCGGGTCCTCCCTTTTCTTCTGTCCTTCCGGACATTGATGATGGAGGTACCCCTCGGGTCCCCCTTTTTCAACGAAACGGAGGGCCTAATAAACGGGATGGCCTTTCAGGCCCGAGGTGAGACGGTTACTGTTATTGATCTGGTTGTAACGTATGTTGCTGTCACCTTGGGAAATTGAACACAAATGAAGGAGGTACTGGCCATCTTAATTGTACGCTCGAGACGCTGAGGTTCTGTATTATTCTTGTGCTGTTCTTTCTGTGTGTATGTTTATGCTTTGCTACATAAAACTTAATAAAGATATATTGCACAAAAAACATGAGCCTTCCGTTGACTCTATATGGCTGGACTTCTCCTTTTTTAGGACCTGTCTATTTGGGGAATCTTGGCCTGTTGGAAGACATTGGCCTGCTTTATTACTGGTCTGGAGCTTGAAGCAGGATGATCCCTCTGGAGGGATCCTTCAGGTTCTGTCCTGTCTGTCTTCCTGTAGAAGTCTGGTTCAGTCTTCCTTGTGAGGGGCTCTCTTGGGGTTTTACTCAAGGGCATCTCCCAAGTAGTTCTGTGGTTCCTGTTGGGATCCATTTTCGTTCTGTTTGTCCTGTGAATTGTTCCCTTGGGACTTATGCTGGATGCTGTCTGAGCTGTCTTGTAGTCCAAGTCTCTTCTCTGGGGGCTCCTGCTTCAGTCAGACGTGTGCCTGAGAAGGTGGATCCGACTACTTGGCCTTAGCTCGATATATATATATATATATATATATATATATATATATATATATATATATACACACACACCATGACGTCGTGGTATTCCGCCTTACACCGGACCCCTTTGTCCAAGTGGTGTTTTATGATCATTATTTAAGTCCCTTTAGTCTAACTGTGACAGAGGCTCTGTCTTTTGGGTGTCATCACTATTCCATTGCCCACCGGGTCATTCACTGGCCTTTTCTTAATTAGGTTCCAGACAATGTCATTGTATTTTGATACTGTTACAGGCAATGTCTTTGTAGTTTGGATTGTATTATAAACTGCCATTGTGTTAATTGATTACGTCACAGACAATGGCATTGTTCGGATTGAGTGTATTACAGACGTCTCTATTGTATTGCTGATTGTGTCACCGGCAGAGTTGAGGGATTGTGTGCCCTGCTGCTATTGGTCGGTGTGTGTGTCATGCAATAGGAGACTTGTGTATATAAGGCCTAGAGTGGCACTAATAAAGACACTTCACCTTCACCCTCAATACTGAAGTTCTGCCTCTTATTGGGGGAAACGCTATATTACAGTTCACTAGCCCTTGTAAGGGCTGTTCCTGTTTTCCTCACGGATGACTCTGGAATTCCAGCAGCACCTCTTACGATTGGGAAAAGGATGTCTCGGGCGGTGAAGCCCTCCGGCGATAAGGGTTATCGCTACACTAACTATGGACCTTATTCTCAATAATGCTGAAGTAAAGGGTCTACATTCCCTCAACAGGTGTTGCAATTTTTCCTGATGGTTTCTTGTCCCTTAGGGGGACTGATGCCCTTGGGGTCTGCGGGCGCCTCCTTATGTATGCGCCTGATATCGCTTGCTTCCAGGGCCACTGCGCCCTTTGGACTGATCTTACTTGGATGCCTTCCTGGTCCTGAGTAAAGGTTTCGGCTTCTTGCTAATGAAGGGGTCAGTATTCCCGCCTGTCTGACGGGAGACCAGTTCTCATTCCCCTTGGGGAGAGTTCTAAGTTTTCCACGAGGCTTGTGTTGCCTGTGGGCTGGTTGGGCCGTTACACTGGCCTATTCCTTTGAGGGGGAAGAATCTCCCTTTCTCATTTTATTCCGTTATATTGGTGCTTGGGTACCTTTGGCCCTTCAGCACCAGGGTTTTCTGTTGATTAAGTTACTAGACTGTTGCTTGTCTCTGTTCCTACCTTTCAAAGGTTTTGTTATGAGATTGACGTTAGAGCCTCTGCTCATGTCGTACTTGGTTGCAAAGTTTTGCAGGTGACAGCGCCTTTACTGTCTGCTGTGCCTTGTTTTTTTTGGGGATCCCACCCTACTTTATGGACACTGCTATTGGATGTCCCATGTGTAAGTATTATAGATGGAGCAGGACGTGCTGTATGCTTAGAATAATACAATTCTGTGAAATACTCACCTGTAGAATTGGTATTATACGCATACAGCACGTCCTGCTCCACCCCACCCTGGTTTTACATTTTTCTGGATCCCCTGTATGGTGATTGTTATCATTACTTTGGTTACCAGTTGGTGGTTGGTTTCTCCCGGCTTCTTTCTCACTGCTTTTCAATTGGTTCCCCCAAATCACCCCTGTCTTTACATTCGCCGAACATGCAGAACAGGGCGTCTACCTTAGTATTTTTGGCTCCCGGCTTGAACGTGATTACAAAGTTGAACCGCGAAAAAAAATAATGCCCAACGCGCCTGACGAGAGTTTAATCTTTTCGCTGAACTGATGTACTCCAGGTTTTTATGGTCGGTATAGACCGTGATTGGATGCAACGAACCCTCCAGCCAGTGCCGCCACTCGTCAAAGGCCAGTTTTACTGCCAACAATTCCCTGTTTCCCACATCATAATTCTGCTCTGCGGCACTAAATTTCCGCGAGAAGTAGGCGCAGGGATGCAGACGCTCAGGATGACCAGAGTATTGCGACAAAACTGCCCCCACACCCAACTCTGAAGCATCTACTTCAATGGTAAAAGGCTTATTTACGTCAGGGTACACTAAAACCGGTGCCGAGGTAAAATCCTGTTTCAGAGTCAGGAAGACTTCATTGATCGACGGTGACCAGTTTTCAGTGATGGCGCCCTTGCGGGTAAGATTGGTAAGAGGTGCAACAACATTGGAAAAGCCCCCGATAAAGCGTCGATAGAAATTAGCGAAGCCTAAAAAACGCTGTAACTCTTTCAAAGTTTTGGGTTGAACCCAATCCCGCACTGCTAAAACCTTCTCCGCATCCATCTCCAGACCCTGGTTAGAAATTACATAACCCAAGAAGGGAACGGTGGTGACCTCGAACATACATTTAGAAATCTTGGCATACAAGTTATTTTCTCTTAATTTTTGAAGAACCATTTTCACATGACGTATATGCTCGGACAAAGAATTAGAAAAAATGAGGATATCGTCCAAATAAATGACCACAAATCTGCCTAAATAATCTCGAAAAACATCATTTACGAAGTCTTGGAAGACAGCTGGAGCATTACAAAGGCCAAAGGGCATGACCAGATATTCATAATGGCCCTCCTTAACGTTAAATGCCGTCTTCCACTCATCCCCTTGCCGAATACGAATCAAGTTGTAGGCCCCCTTTAAATCTAACTTGGAAAAAATCTGAGCACCAACAATTTGATTGAATAAGTCCCCAATCAAGGGAAGGGGATACCGTTTTTTCACAGTAATTTTGTTCAGGGCCCTGTAGTCTATGCAAGGCCTTAAACCACTATCTTCTCCACAAAAAAGAACCCAGCCCCCGCAGGCGATGTTGAGGGGCGGATAAAACCCTTGCTCAAATTTTCAGAGATGTAATCCCTCATTGCTTGCTCCTCAGGCCGGGTAAGATTATACATTTTCCCTCTAGGAGGAATAGTCCCAGGGAGCAAGTCAATGGGGCAGTCATAGGCCCTATGTGGGGGAAGGGTGTCTGCAGAGCGTTCAGAGAAAACGTCAGCCCAATCCGCGTACGGCTGAGGCAACCCCTGGGGCAGCATCTGGAAACTTCTGAGGGCAGTGGAGAAACAATGTGTCTTACAGTAGTTACTCCACTTAACTAAATCCCCAGTCTAAAATGGGATTGTGGAGCTTTAACCAAGGGTATCCCAGAACTACCAGGGTTTCCGGGCAATCAAATACGAAGAATTCGATGTACTCTGAGGGGGAAGACCCAACGACTAAATTGAGAGGTGGGGTCTTGGTATTGACCTGACCTCCCTGGATGGCTTTCCCGTTAATGGCCAGAACCTGCAGAGATTTCCCAAGGGGTACCAGTGGAATTCCCAGGATGGAGATCATGCTCCGATCCAGGAAATTGCCTGCAGCTCCACTATCCACAAAAGCGGAAACTGCCTGTTTGGAAGGGCCCCAGGAAAGCTCTACTGGAATTAACACTTTGTTCAAGCGAGAGTAGTTAACAGACTCACCTAGATCAGCACTCTCCCCCTGATCTAGGCGTGGAAGTTTCCCGCCGGGTATCCCTTGTTAGGACAGGACCTAGCAAAATGTCCTGGGTTCCCACAATATAAGCATAATACCATGGAGCGTCTTCGCTGCTTTTCATCCTGGGTAAGACGAGTTCTACCGACCTGCATAGGTTCCTCCTGTGAGGAAGAAGGTGTGTTTACCCCAAGGGAAGACGGTGGGTTGGGGTTTTGGAAGGGCTTAAAGGACGTAGGAGCCCTAGCTCTCTCCCTAGCTCTTTCCCTAAGCCGTCGATCAATCTTGATAGTGACCTGCATCAATTGGTCAAGATCTGTTGGTGAAGAGAAATTTACCAGCGCATCCTTGATACCCTCTGACAGACCCATACGGAATTGGCTACACAGGGCAGGGTAATTCCACCTGGACTTCTCTGCCCACCGCCGGAATTCAGCGCTATAATCTTCTGCTGTGTTCCCCCTTGCTTCAAGGCCCGAAGCCTGTTTTCGGCTGTGGACTGTTGGTCCGGGTCGGCATATAACACACCCATAGTAAGG
This sequence comes from Gastrophryne carolinensis, assembly GCA_027917425.1. Classification (NCBI taxonomy): domain Eukaryota; kingdom Metazoa; phylum Chordata; class Amphibia; order Anura; family Microhylidae; genus Gastrophryne; species Gastrophryne carolinensis. The sequence goes on along the minus strand of CM051243.1, from coordinate 130,392,470 downwards.
AAAAAGGACGTAGCTGAATGCAGGGCCACATCGTCGAGAGGCAAACTAAAAGCCCAAGACTGAGGGTCTCCTTGTAACAGGGAGATAACTAACCCCACTCGTTGGGTCTCGGTGCCCGAGGATACAGGCCTCAACCTGAAGTAGAGCTCGCAGGAATTTTTAAAATTGGAGAATTTGGCTCGGTCTCCAAAAAATTTCTCCGGTAGCGGGACCTTCGGCTCCGACACGTGAGGTGGTACAGAGGATGCAGGAATCTACCTGGTTTCTTGATTGGCCACTCTCTGGGCAAGTTGATTAATAGCTGTGGCCATAGCCTGCACTTGCTGTACCAGGTCATCCATAATTTTTTTGGGGCCTGTGATAATGTCACGCTCAGGGTACTCTAATGACACGCTCAGGTAACTCCAGCCCTCCAGGTAAGCCCTCAACCCCCAATCTCTGCAGCCAGCTTCACCTGTAGGAGCCCCCGCTTGTCGGGACGCAGTATACGCCTGCCCGGGATCGGTTGCCCCCAGGACTTCAATGGCTCAAAGGATGGGAGCTTACTGTTTGGACGTCTGAAGAACCGGTAGCTGGGAGCGGTATAGAGCGAGTCCAATAGCTAGAGCGAGTAACGGAAGTCCAGATAGGCTAGAGGTCGGCATCGGGTGTTCAGCGATAGCAGCGATACAGAGGAATGAGGCAGCTCGAGGTCAGGGTACAAGGCAGAGGTCGGCAACAAGGATCAGACGGAGAGTGGTCGATTCAGGCAGGGGTCGGCAACGGAGATCAGACAAAGAATGGTCGGTTCAGGCAGTGGTCAGCAACGGAGATCAGACAGAGAATACACAAGCCAAAGCTAGGTTCAAGGCGCTATTACAGGCACTGAACATTGTAACAATGACGCTTATATAGGGTAAAACCAGGATGGGAAAACAGGAAGGTGCGCGTGATTGGTGCGATTATGATTCACTGTCTGATAGGTTCAGCAGGGCGAATAGCCCACAAGTCTCCTTCGGGCTCATTGGCCCACGCATGAAAAGGGGCATATAGCCCTCACAGGGTCTTGGGCTCATTGGCCCTTTAACTGCAGGGGGCGTTCCTGCCCCTGCTGGGCTCAGAGGCCCTTAAACTGAAAGGGGCATTCCCCTTCACGCTGAGCCCGAGGTTAACTCCATAGAGGGAACGTGCTGGCGCGCAGCAGAGGAGGAGGGGGCGCGCTCGCCGAGGAGCGAGCAGGCGGCCGGCGCCCGATCGAGGAGACGGCGGGGACACCGCTGGAACGCGGCACAGGTAAGCTGATTGTGACAGTAATGTTGTACCACTTCTCATTTTGCAAATATCTCAAGACTATCACCACTAATATAGAACTCCACAGGAGGGAAGGAGCTCCTACACAGTACTGGCTCAACAATGCAAGCATTGCATTATCAATGCTCTACCCCTGCAGCTTGTTGACTTGGCCACCTGGCACATCCTGTACAAACAGTATCTTGTCCGCAGTGCTTTATGTCCACCCCACTTTAAACCCCAACTACCACCAGAGATACTAGTACCATTGGTTGTGTCTAAGGGACCAAGAGTCTAAGGGCCGCTGTCACGGCGTATTTACCTCCGGTCCGGTCCTGTGGTGTCCGAGGGCAGCATAGACTCTGGCAGGGACTTCTTTCCTCCCAGCAGCTGCACCCGCCTCCTCCTCTTCTCCCTGCTTCCCCAGCTCCTCTGCACATGCTCGTGCACACATGGTTGTCTTATGCCCTCTGGCAGCGCTGCAATCAGTGTGGCTGCCAGAGGTTAGTTTAACCCTTTAAGTGCCAAGCATGTAACACCTACGTGCTGGCTTGGCAAGGACCTAAGTGCCAAGCACGTAAGTGTTACGTGCTTGAATTTCCCCCCCTGCCTCGCTGGAGGGGTCCTGCAGTCGCGCTGCCTCCTGCAGTCGCGCTGCCTCCCACCAGGTCTCCTCTTCACTGGGGGGGCCTCCGATCGCCCCCCAGGCTGCTTAGTCTTCAGGTGAGGGCTCAAAATGCCCTCTCCCCCTGCCTTCCGATGGGCGCCTCCATCTTGACGACTAGCCCCCTTGGGGCGGGGCTTATGACGTCACTCTTGGGTGTTGTCCTGGCTCTCCTCGGCTCAGCTGTCAGATGCCCTGGTGATCGCTGGGCAGAGCAGTGGAGTGTTCTGATCCCCTGCCCCCCCCCCTCCTCTGGCCAGCGATCACCAGGGCATCTGACAGCTGATCGACACAGGAGCTGACAATCGGGTGAGGTGAGTAAAGAAAAAAAAAAAACATTTTAAACATTTTAAAACATTTAACATGTGTACTTTCAGGGAATATATGGTTTATGGGGGATATTCCAAATGTAAAGGGTTGTTTTGGTTGAAAAATTGCAAGGTGCGCACTTTGTCTGCAGAGCTGAAATTTTCAAGTAAAATTACTGTTATGCGTACACTTTACTTTGTGGTGTTTGCCAACTCTTCCCTTGACAGTAGCTATGCATGTTGGGTATCGTTCTGTTAGGGGCATGTTGCTTTTTGAGATTTTACTTGTTTTTTCTTGTTTGCATATAGTTTTTTTTTTAGGAAAATGTGGCTTAATTCTTCCTTTTTATTCTTTTTTTGGGAAACTTTGTGCAACCAAAGAATACATTGAGGGATTACTTCCAGAAAACTAAGCCCACATAAACAAGCTTGGTACGCCTAGAAAGCTTGAGGCGTGTACTTCCAGAGAATATATAGTTTGTGGGGGGGTATTTCAAATGTAAAGGGTTGTTTTTTCTGGAAAAACTGCAAGGTGCGCATAGCCCATAGCGCAGTTGTATTTTATCTGAAAATCTCCTAAAGCTCTGTTTCAGTTTGGGGGAGTCTCCTGGGCTGGAAAGGGTGTCTACCAATACATATGTGGTACTGAGAAATTGGGGTTTCACACACAATAAAATTTTATTGAAAAACAAGACATTTCATGTTGAAGCCCAGACTTGAAAAAAAACAATATATAATTTTCCTGGAAAATCTCTGAAAATCCTTTCAAAATCACAGTTGAACATATGTAGCACAAAATAGTGAAACATGGTCTGGCAACAGAGGGTGACAAAAGCTGCAGGTAGGCTGGCAGCGAAAGGGTTAAAGGAGCCAATCACTTTAAAGTTTATTGTGGGCAAAACACCCTAAAGGTTATCCGTGCTATCAGGCCATATGTGTAAAACAGCAATGAACATTTTTTCCCTCTGTCCAATATTGTCGGTTCCCATCCTATAAAGGTCCTCTCAAGAAGGGGGAATTTTTTGGGGCCCACAAGCCTCGTTTGGAGTTCCCTACCCAGGGTCATTTTGATGCACTGATCCTTAGGGAATGGGAGAAACCTAGTCGGCTTCCGGGTGTTCCTCAGGAATGGGATAAGAAGTATCCTTTCCCGGTGGAAGCGGTTAAGCGCTGGGCTTCTCCTCCCAAGGTCGATGCGCCAGTTTTGGGGTTGACCAATCCCTCCGTGCTTCACACCCCAGACGCCACTTCCCTAAAGGATGGTGAGGATAGGCGCCTTGATCAGATGGCATGCCATGCCTTTGCCAGTGTTGGTTCGGCCTTGTGGCCTGTTTGTGCATCTGCGCTAGTGGTGGTGGGTGCTAGGTCTCTGATTAGGGACTGGTTAAATGACGCTCACCTTTATCTGGCCAGCGCTGAGTTCACTACGCTTAAAAGATTTGAATTGTTAATGGATTTTGTCTTGGCAGCTATTGAAGACACTATCGTTATGTGTAGTGGGACTTCAGCCTTATTGGTGGCCATGCGCCGCTCGGTATGGCTCCGTCAGTGGACGGCGGACTTTGCGGCCAAGAAATCGCTCACAACTCTTCCCTTCTTGGGTACGCGGTTGTTTGGAGATAAGTTGGATGCTGTGGCAAAGGGAGGTAAGTTACCTCAGCGGAAGAAACTGCACCGTTCAGGGGGCAGGTTCTTTCAATCCTTCCTTTTGAGGTGCCATAGCTGGTAGAGGTTTGGCCTTCTCGGGTGTCAGAGGCTCTTCTTGGAACAGGGGCAGAGGTCGGGCCCATCCCTCTTCTGCCTGGGGTTCCAAACCCAAGCCTGCGGGTAAACCAGCTCTGCAATGAAGGGGCGCCCTCACCCGCTTCTTCCTGGTCTGGGCTCGGGAGGTTGCAGACAATTGGATCTTGGAAGTGGTCTCCTCCGGGTACAAACTGGAGTTCGAGTACTGGCCTCCTCCAAGATTTTTAAGGTCTCGGGTGCCCGCGGACCCTCAGGCGGCACAGGGGCTCCTGTTAGCAGTGAAAAACCTTCTGGACATGGGAGTTGTATGCCCGGTGCCTCCGTCGGAGAGAGGCATGGGTTTCTACTCCAACCTTTTCACGGTTCCCAAGAAGGAAGGTTCTGTAAGACCCATTTTGGACCTCAAGGTCCTCAACAGATTCATCAGATTCAAGAAGTTCCGTATGGAGACTCTGTGCTCGGCCATCAGTTCCCTCCGTCAAGGGGATTTCATGACATCTATAGACATCAAAGATGCGTATTTGCATGTTCCGATTTTTCCAGCGCATCAGAGATTCCTCAGGTTCAAGGTGGACGATCAACATTTTCAGTTTGTAGCCCTTCCCTTCGGGTTGACTTCAGCGCCGAGGGTCTTCACCAAGGTTCTGGCGGGCATAATGGCCCTATTCAGAGCTCAGGGAATTCGCATTGTGCCGTATCTGGACGACCTATTGATTTCAGCGTCTTCCCTCCGTCAGGCGGAGCTGGACACCCACCAGGTGGTGTCGACCCTGGAGAGGTTCGGGTGGGTGATCAACCGCCCCAAGTCCTCTCTCCCGCCATCATGGGAGATTTCATTTCTGGGCATGAATCTGGATACCATTCTGGCCAGAGTGTTTCTACCCCAGACCAAGGTGCAGGGGATTCAGGATCTGATCCGCCTTCTTCTGGCCGCTCCTTGCCCCTCTATCCGGCAGGGGATGAAACTGGTGAGATTGATGGTGGCCTCCTTCGAGCCGGTCCCGATTGCGCAGTTTCACATGAGATCTCTTCAACTTCATCTATTGATGCATTGGGACAGGTGTCCGCTGTCATTGGATCAACCGTTCAGGATGTCTCCCGGGGTTCGGCAGTCTCTTCGGTGGTGGCTGCAGTCGAGCAACCTGTTGAGGGGCAGATCCTTTCTGGTTCCTCGCTGGGAGACGGTTACCACGGATGCCAGCCTGTCGGGCTGGGGAGGTTTCTGGAAAAGTCATCAGTTCAGCGGGGTGTGGGGTCCTCAGGAGGCTCGCAACCCCATCAATGTTTTGGAGCTCAGAGCCATCCGGCTGGTTCTGTCACAGCTGATGTCGCACTTACAGGGTCTTCCTGTTCAGATTCGTTCAGACAATCGGACGGCGGTAGCCTACATCAATCACCAAGGGGGGACTCGCAGCAGGAGTGCCCTCAGGGAAGTCTCTCTGATCCTGCATTGGGCGAAGAGCAATGTTCCTTGCATTTCGGCAATCTACATTCTGGGAGTGGAAAACACGGAGCCAGACTCCCTGAGCAGGGGGTTCTCTCGCTAAGGAGAGTGGTCCCTCAAACCCTTTTCGGGTTCTTTGTTGCGAGTGGGGGACTCCGGAGGTAGATCTCTTTGCCTCACGGCACAATCACAAACTCCCGGCCTTTGTGTCTCTATCTCAAGAGCCTCTAGCTCTGGCAGTGGATGCCTTGTCCCTTGCTTGGAAGGATCTGGGCTTTCTGTACCTGTTTCTTCCCTTGTCCATGCTGGGCAAGGTAGTTTGCAAACTGGCTCTGGAGGGGGCACCAGCAATTCTGGTGGCTCCAAGGTGGCCAAGAAGGGTTTGGTACGCAGACGTTGTAAGGCTGGCGGTAGATCAGTACCGGCTTCCCATGTTTCCGGATCTGTTATCTCAGGGTCAACTACGTTACCCCAATTTACAAATGCTGGCTTTGACGGCTTGGCTGCTGAAACCTTCATTTTAAAGGAGGAAAGTTTGTCCGAGGCTGTGGTTCAGACCTTGATTAGAGCTAGGAAGCGGTCCTCTTCTGGCATTTACTATAGGGCCTTGCGCTCCTATATTGACTGGTGTGAGGCTAGGGCCTTGCCTTGCAGGGTGTTTCGATCCCTAGGATTTTGGTGTTTCTTCAGCACGGTCTGGATCTTGGGCTCCAGCTTAGTACCTTGAAAGGGCAGGTTCTGCTCTGTCTGTTTTCTTCCAAAGATCTTTTGCCTTACACTCGCTGGTTAAGACTTTTTTCCAGGGGGTCACTCATGTTCGACCCCCTCGGAAGGCTATGCTTCCTTTTTGGGATTTGAATTTGGTTCTTTCGGCTCTCCAGGGTCCTCCTTTTGAGCCGTTACAGGATATTGCTCTTTCTGTTTTCACTCAAAAGGTTGCTTTCTTGGTGGCTATTACCTCTGTTCGGCGTGTCTCTGAGTTGGCGGCTCTGTCGATTCAGGCCCCTTACTTTGAGAGACACCAGGACAAGGTGGTCTTTCGCTTTAAGCCAGATTTCCTTCCTAAGGTGGTGTCTGCTTTCCATCTCAATCAGGATATTGTTCTCCCTTCCTTGTGTCCTAAGCCTAGCAATGACAAGGAGAGGGTTTTGCACAATTTGGATGTGGTTCGCTGTGTTAAGTACTATTTGGTGACTACTTCTTCTTTCCAAAAGACGGATGTCGCGGTGCCCTGTGGGCCCAGGAAAGGTTTGGCGCCCGCCAAGTCTACCATTAGCATATGGATTCGTAAGGCCATTGTTGGGGCCTATTCTGCTAAGGGGAGGAATCCCCCTTTTAGGGTCACTGCGCATTCTACTCGTGCTGTTGTTGCGTCCTGGGCTTTTCAGCACCAGGCTTCTGTTGAGCAAGTTTGTAAGGCTGCTACTTGGTCTTCCGTTCATATGTTTTCCAAGTTTTACAAGGTTGATGTGCGGTCTTCAGCGGATGCTGTTGCCGCAAGGTTCTGCAAGCTGCAGTAGTTTAAGTTGGTGCATTCTTTATAGTTTATGGTTCCCACTCATGACGGGCACTGCTATTGGATGTCCCAAATGTCATGAAGAATTGAAGCGGAGTGTATGTCACACTTGGAATAATACCATTTTGTGATTCCTCGCCTTTAAAACGGATATTATAAGTGTGACATACACTCCGCTTCACCCACCCTGTTTGGTATTCTGGATCCTTTATATGGTGAACCATTGTTTCTTGGTTGTTAGTATTGTTATATTTGGTTCTTCCTGGTCCCCTTACTGCTATCTTACACTGGGGAATTGGTGGTAATCCCAGGTATTTATGGACTGGGAGGAGCTCCTTTTTTTGCATTTATCTCTGCAGAAGTTCGCCCTCTACTGGAGAATAACTCAAATGTCATGAAGAATTGGAGAATAACTCAAATGTCATGAAGAATTGAAGCGGAGTGTATGTCACACTTATAATATCCGTTTTAAAGGTGAGTAATCACAAAACGGTAATATATATATATATATATATATATATATATATATATATACACAATTCCTATTAGTTTATATTAGTTTCCATTAGGTAAAGTGGACTAGATCCCATCCTGGAGTCTGATACTCCAGGGCAGGCTTACTCTCTACCCCAGGGCATCTCGAACTGGGATGCCCCGCTGTGTGAAACCCTCCATGGTAAACAGTAAACTCACCTTTCCACCACTCACCTCTTCTCAGCTGTCCGATCCCCGCATCAGAATGGCTGTGCACACCCAGGGGGAGTAAGTGATGCAGCGCGCCATTCTTAAGTGCAGCTTATGATTCTATTTAGCTTCTCTAGCCGCACATTAATATGTGCGGCGGGAGAAGTTGATTGGGCAAGTGGCCACAAATGTGCCGTGGGTTCGAGGAGATGTGAATTAGTTTGCCTTTCTCGGGGGTTTCATACAGTGCGGGGAAGAACCGAAACCCAGTATAGTTAAAAGTCTAGGTTATGGTACACTTTAATTGTTTTTTACAATTTAGTTCATAACTATTCAGAATTAATCATTTTCATCTATACAATAACCATGTTTGCTTAACTGTATTCCTGGTTTAGTAATTCATAACATGCTCAATTAATTATACTGCTGTTATACTGCTATCATTTAATAATTAAACATTGGTTAACTAATTATAAATAAGCAGTATGGTTAAAATTTGTATCTATTAAGCTGGCCTTTCCTGAAAGAGTCTCTTCGTTACATCGGACTGGGGGACAATATGAGACTGCTTATAGAGGCTCTCTATACCACTCCCTCGGCCCGAATTAGAATTAACGGCCACCTCTCGGACCCGGTGTGGATCAGGAATGGGACCCGACAGGGCTGCCCCCTGTCGCCACTCCTCTTTGCTCTGTCACTTGAGCCGTTTCTGTGTGTAATTAGAAATAATGATGACATCCGGGGACTGGTCTCCCGGGAGGGTGCCCACAAGGTCGCCGCCTACGTGGACGATTTGCTCTTTTTCATCACAAATCCATCCGTAGCTGTCCCCGTCCTGATGAGGGAATTTGAGACATATGGGAGGCTCTCTTATCTAAAAATAAATTTTGACAAGTCTGAGGCTTTGAATGTCTCCCTCCCAGGGGATCAAGTTCGGACCCTACGACAGTCCTTCCCCTTTCGGTGGGCCAAGACCTCATTAACATATCTGGGAACCCAGCTGCCATGCTCCCTGCACAACATAGTGTCCACGAACTTCCTCCCCTTGGCCCGAAGAATCAGAGCTGACTTAGAGAGGTGGGATCTTCCCACATTTTCATGGATGGGAAGGGTGAACATAATTAAGATGACGATTCTACCCAGACTGCTATATCTGTTCCAGGCCCTACCGGTTCGGATCCCTGCGGGTTTCTTTGCGGATCTTAACAGGTCCCTCTCGAGCTTCGTTTGGAACAAGAAGCGCGCGAGAATTGGGAAACGCATACTTTGCAGACCCAGGGGGGCATGTCTCTGCCAGACATTAAACTCTATTGGGCGGCCTCGCACCTACAGAGAGTTTGTGAGTGGGCAACATGTCAGGACACGAAGCGATGGGTTCAACTAGAACGTGCCGTGCCCCTTACCCCACCGGACGTCACGCTGTGGGGCAGGATGGCCATACCCCCAGACCTGAAAAGGCACCCGACTATCACGGCAACACTATGGGTCTTTGGGAAGTACAGATCTTATTCAGAGATCTCCCCGTGGCCCTCCCCCATGGTGCCTATAATCATTAACCCATTACTGGCCCCTGGATCATCCAGAGCAGACCTCAGGGAATGGAGTGGGTTGACCCAGTTGAGAGCAGGGGACTTGATTACGGAGTGTGGTTGGACTCCTTTGTCAGATTTGAGATCCAGGTGGGAAAACGCGAACCTTGACCCCTGGACCCTGATTAGGTTGCAATCCTTTGTAGCAGGGCAGGGAATGAGGAAAGACAAGTGCAGACCCTATACAGAACTCGAGAAGATATGCCTGGGAGGGACGCCAAACGACCATCTCACCTCCAAATTGTACTCGTGTTTGATAAGTGAGGGGGACAGCGCTCCAGGGTTCTGGAGGGAATGGGAGGCAGACTTAGGGGTGGAGTTAGATAAGGAACAGAGAGAGAAGATTGCATCTCTTGCCCACAGATCCTCGATTGCCACCAGAGTACAGGAAACTAACTACAAGGTTCTAACCAGATGGTACTACACCCCCGACAGGCTCAATAGAATGTGTGCCTCGGTGGATCCACGGTGCTGGAGGTGTGGGGCCGAGCGGGGAACCTTGATACACATCCTGTGGTCCTGTCCCAAGATCCGTGCGTACTGGGAGGGTGTGCTGGCCGTGGTCTCTCACCTTACGGGGGGCCAGTCCCTCACTGATCCAGCTCAGATTCTGCTGCACTCGACGAATCTCTCCGTAGGCAAGTATAAGAAATCACTGCGGGTCCATTTGTTGAATGCAGCTAAGCTAGTGATTCCTAGATTTTGGAAGCAAAAAAGACCCCCCCACGGTGAGGGACTGGGCCTCGGAGGTTTCAAGCATCTCGGAGATGGAGGATCTCACACTTTCTATGCACGACAGAGATGAGCAGTACAGGAGAACGTGGATGCCCTGGTTAATTTACCAGGAGTCTGAAGGGTTCAAGCAGTTATTCAAGGAGCCAGAGAATCACTGAGTTAATAATGTACCGCTCCCCTGGAGCGTCATACTCGGGATCCTTCCTTACCCTACCCCCCCCGGTGCTTACTTTTGATCCTCCTGGTGACGAGTCTCCATATATTAATCTTGGGGGGCTTGGTGGGCGCCGAGCGGTGGGAGACGTGGGCGCCCTGAGCCCGGCCGAGACCGCATTGTGCCCAACAGGAACGGCTGCGCTTGGCGGCCTCTAAGTAGTGCTGAGATACGTGCCTGCGGACCCGCGTGCCACATAGGTGATTCAGCCGCTACCTCTTCCTCCCCTACACCCTACCCCCGCCCGCTGGCCCTTTCCCCCCTTCCCCCTACTGTGTAGTGTATTGTTTTGTATAGTGTATTGCAAGTCTCTTGTGTCTGTTTATATGCAAAAACCTTTAAATAAAGAATTAAAAAAAAAAAAAAAAATTTGTATCTATAAAATATTTAAGTACTTCCCTTATTTCACATATCCATATCATATTTAAAGTGGACCAACACCCACGGGTGATCAGCCCGGGAATCTATAAGATTCCCGGGCCGATCACCTCCCTCCCACCCCAACCACCCCAAACCCCCTTACCTTATCTTCGGCGGCTGGCCGCCGCCGCCTCCCTCGCGCCCCTCTAGGCGTGCGCGCGCCGGCCGTCTGTGCCCCACCGAAGTGGACCAAGACCCAGGATAGTCAAAATCCTGGGTGTTGGTCCACTTTAAAATTCAACAACTATTAACTTATTTCATAAGTGTATTACTGTTTAGTTTTTAGCTTTTCTCTGTTTCATACATTGTATTATGCTTATTCCTTTAAATATAATTATTGTTATGTAAGTTTTATCAGTATTAATACAAGGGCCCAGAAACATTCATGATATAAAATCGATTCAGTGTACTTAGGTAAATTACAATGATATAATTATAAATGTAGATGTTTTAGGCACAACTGGAGCAGCATTCTTCTTGGTGTTCCACTAATTGTATTGACTCATTGCTCAGAAAGCTCCTAGAAAATGTACAAAATAAAGTTGTAATGCTGCTCTGTTGCAACCCATAGAGTTACATACGTATAGCATTCCTCTTCCCCCACACTACTCACTCCTCCTCTGCACCCCCCAGGCTGATGACATCTCACATAATATCCAGGGCTGGATTATAATTGGTAGAGTAGAGCATTTGCCCAGGCCACCACATTTCTGGAGGCCTCTGGCACCATTTTACTGTAAACAGGTTTCTTCTTAACCAGCTATAGACAGCCTCAGCAAGTGTCTCTCATTTGCCTTGGCCACAATGGCAGAGGATGAAGCAAACAGGACAGCCAGCAGAGCATAAGAATTTGTATCTTCAGGATGCCCTGCTGACTTTAACGTACACAGCATTCATACAAATTCATACAAGAGCAAGTCTCCCCCTGCTGCTTCCTGGGGGGTCCTTTAGTCACGCTTGCCTTCTAATTCTTCCTTGATTCCTCCTTCCCTTCTGTGCCCCTGTCAGTGCCAGGGAAATGCAGATAAGACTACACTAGTTCCTGCCATGGATTCCAAAAGGCTACAGGGCTGGGTGGTTCCCTGTCTCTGGAGCATCCTGAATTGGGATGCCTCACTCTGTGAACTCTGTTTGCCTCATATACTTACCAATCTGGCAATCCCACAGTGCATGCACAGGTCACAGTGGCATCAGTGGCTTTCAGCTGCAGGGAAGAATCCGGTGGCTGGCTTCCAGCATGTATTCATTTAGAATAGATTGACAGGTGACACAATCTGTTCTAATTGGCTGGCATCACCCAGCAATATATTCTTATTGGTAAATATAAATATATGCTATTGCTGTATTATTTTATACATGGTATAAGCTATTGTGTGGCTATTAAGTTATGTATTTAATAAATATTTGTGATAGACCTCCTTTAATATGTTTTTTTTCTTTGACTAAACCCTATTGGATTCACACTCTACCTCCTGTACTATTGCAACTTGCTTCCTTCTGCAAACTTCCTGTTATGTCAGATGTTCCCATCTATCGTCCTTTTCTTGGATGTTGAGACTAGAAATTTCCCAGGTCTCTAAAATTTCTGAACAGTTTGACTTTGGATGAATAATACTGATTTTAGCCATAAACAGAAAAGTGTCTGTGTTAGGTCTTGGCTAGTTTTTAGCCAGTTTAATAATCATATAGGTCAAGGAATAAGCAGTTTTTAATAATGGGTAACCCTGTGTGTGCTAAGCTTGTGTTCTTGCTACTATTAAAAGGTTGCAGCATCATCGCTACAGTAAAAAACTACAATTATCAAGTAACACTAAGAGCTAAAAGTTGTACAGTGCTGTATATAAAAAAAAATCGGGTATTAAAGTTAAGTGAACTTTTAAAAGTTTGATTCGGGCCAGTGATACCTCCTGTTATTGTCAATGATCTTACAGACACATATATGGATTATGTTTGCATGCTAAATAGTCTTATTGACTCAACCTTTTAGTTAGTTTACTTAACCTTAAAGTACCATGTGCTTTGCTTTTCATACACTGTGCCCTGCCCAATTTTATTTTTAAGAGTTTAATCATAGTAACATAGTATGTAAGACTGAATAAAGACTTTAGTCCATCCAGTTCAACCTGTTTATCTCCTTCCAGTGGTCTAGTAGCCATAGATGGAAACATGCCAGGAAGGCATCCAGGCAGCTTTTGAACGTTTTTACTGTGCCCTTCATTACTACCTCCTCTGGCAGTGAGTTCCATAGTCTCACTGTTCTTACAGAGAAAAATCCCCTCCTATGTCGGTGGAGAAAGCACCTTTCCTTTAACCTTAGTGGATGCCCTCGGGTTATGGTTACACTCCGGGGTATAAATAGATTGTGGGACAGATATTTGTATTGACCCCGAATATATTTATACATAGTTATTAGATCAGCCCTCAGGCGTCTTTTTTTCTAAACTAAAAAACCTAGCTTTGACAATTGTTCAGGGTACTCAAGTCCCCGCACTCCTATTAACTTAGTTGCCTTCCTTTGAACGCTCTCCAGTTCTGATATGTCCTTCTTAAGCACAGGTGCCCAGAACTGTACGCAGTACTCCATATAGGGTCTGACCAGTGACTTGTACAGGGTTAAAATGATTATCTGGTCATGAGCACTTATACCCCTCTTGATGCACCCCATAAGCCTACAGTTAAGCTTATTGTTAACGAAAACCCCTAGGTCCTTTTCCATTGTTGTTTTACCAAGTGTTTATTTCTCTTCCATTTTACAGAGACGAATGGGTTAACCTCTTGACCGAAGGGCGTGGACTGCAAGACAAAGGTGTGGCTCCTCCTCCCGGGCTTATATCCTCCTGGCTGACTTCCTCCACTTCAGTTTTTTTTTTTTTTCTTGAAGTTGGAACTGGACTGCAAGGGTGTTATTGACTCCTTTCCATTTACTTTTTGTTTAAGGAATCATGACTTGCAAGCGGGGGTATTGGAAACCTGACTGTTCCTGGGCCCTTATACTCCTCTGATCTGAATGGACCCACTTTGCCTCCACACCTAAACTGCATTCAGATCAGAATGGTAAGGTAAGCGCCAGGGTCTTGGGGCGCTGTGAGGTCACCTTTTTGTTTTTTTTTTAAAAAAGAGTGACACTCCTGTGCTGAGAATTCCACCACAGGAAAAAGCAGCCGCATGTTTTTGTCTGGTGAGCCTGATTGAGGGGGAACCAGGGAATTTAATTTCCTGTTTATTTCTCTTTTCCACATGTTTTCTCCTTTAAGGGGACGGGGTTAAGCGGCAGGAAGGGAGCAGAGGGTTCTTTCCGCCGATCAACGAGGAGCGTTAGGTCTCCGACTCAAAGCACTGAATCTACCCGCCCCTATTGAAACAATTTCGGCTTAGCATATCGGCGAGCACGGGTGTGCGGCTCATTTTTGGTCAAACAAAGTGCCGAGTACCGCTGACATCGCGGTTCTTCTCCGGCTATCTACACTGGAACATTTTCGGCCGGGCAAAGAGCCGAGTATCACTGATATCGCTGTTCTTCTCCGGCCGGCTTCACTGGAAGATTTTCTGCCGGGCGAAGCGCCAAGTACCGCTGACATCGCGGTTCTTCTCCGGCCACCTTCACTGGAAGATTTTTGGACAGGCAAAGCACCGAGTAGCGCTGACATCACGGTTCTTCTCCGGCTGCCTTCACTGGAAGATTTTTTGGCCGGGCAAAGCACCAAATTACTACCGACATTGCGGTTCTTCTCTGGAATACGCTACTTATTCTACCCGCTGCCTCTGGAAGATTTTTGGCTAGGCGAGGTGCCTAGCACCTCTGACATCGCGGTTCTCCTCCGGGCAGCACATGATTAATGGGGTTGTGGTGTGGTTCACCCTCTGAGATCTCAGAATAATCTTGTGACTATCGCAAGCTGTTCACATACTAGGTCTAAGACCTCCTAGGAAGTAATCCCTTCCTATTATTCAGCCACAAAAAGATGCTGGGGGTTGTTGGACTCCAGAGCGATACATGCCTTTGTGGCGTTCACCATCTAAGAACAGATCTCTGGTACCTTTTTGGAGGGTAGCTCCCAGTGGTGGAGAAGGAAGAAGGCCGGGTCCTCGGGGACCTCCCAGTCCGCCATATGCTGCATTGTATCCCTGACAACTTGAGGCACGTCCAGAAAATGTGTAGGAGATTACCTCTTTCTCCATTACACCGCCAGCACGTGGGGGGACAGCGGGGAACCATTTATACAGTAGTGTGGGGACCCTGTACCACCTTGTGAGGACTTTATAATTACATTCCTTGTACCTAGTACAAGTGGCTGTTTTGTGTGCTAGGCGAATAATTCGCTTACTGTGTTCAGCCGAAAAGGTGACTCCCAGCTCCCCTTCCAATTTTGCAATGGACGGCAATGGATCTTGGTCCTGGGGATTCACCAAGATTTTATAGGAAAATGACAGCACGTGTTGGATAGGCCCCTTTTCCTCACAGAGCCTCTCAAACAACGTAAGCTCTCTCAGCTTCAGGGTGGATAGGAAGTGGTTTAGTTGGATTTGCTGCCAGTTGCCCCATCTCGGAATTTCTCCTGCCTCCGCAATTGCATCTAGGGATTCCCAACCGTCTCGGTTAAAGAAGTGCCTAATCCTGCAAACACCCTTCCCCATCCATCTTTCCACCGTCCCTCCCCTTGCCCTGGGGGGAAAATCCGGGTTTCCCAGGATCGGGAACATGGGAGAGAAGGCCGGTGACACCCCCTCCAATGGGAAATATTTGCGGCAAATTTTAAGTGATGCTCCAATTGTCGGGTGTTTCAGTTCTGCATTTAGTGCCTGCCTTGCCAACCAAGGGAGCGACACTAGGGGGAGTAGTGTGCCTCCCTGCTCTATCTGAACCTATTGCTTATGCTGCGAGTGCCTACACCAATCTACTATCCTAGTTAGGTGTGTGGCGGAATAATAGAGGTTCGGATCAGGAAGACCTATTCCACCGCTGTCTCTTGTCTTAGCTAGAGTCTTTTTATTCTTGGAGTTTTCCCCAGCCGTATAAATTTAGAGAAAAGGGCACCCACCCTTTGTAGGAACACATTAGGGACAACATGATGGGAGGGAAATCCCCTGTATATTAGTATTCCTTCTTATTCTACAGAGAAAGGGTTCTAGTGTCAGGATAAAAATTAAAGGAGAGAGGGGGCATCCCTGCCTCGTCCCATTCCCAATGCCAAAGGATTCCAACAGCGTACCATTAACCCTCACTGAGGCCGAGGGTTGCTGATAGAGACTGGCAATCCAGGACCTCATGTTGGGACCTAGACCAATGTGGTCCAGGACTCCGAACATAAAGTCCCACTGTACCCTGTCAAATGCCTTCTCGACATTAGTCGCAAGGAGGATTGCAGGTAGATTCCCCCCCTGGGAAGAGTGAATAAGGTTTAGCGCCTTTGCGGTGTTGTCTCTTGCCTCTCTGAGGCATGAATCCCACCTGGTCTAGGTGAATGATCTGGTGTAAGTGGGGGGAGAGGTGGTTGGCCAGTATATTAGCAAAGAGCTTAATGTGGACATTACGTCGACATCCACACTTGCCTCCTGATTCATAGAAGACTTTCCTGCTTTTTATTAGCTGAAGTTTTTCTGTCATTGTAGATCCCTTTCAGCCGTTCTCTGAGGGAGGTCAGGGTAGCTAGGTGCGTCACTGCGAGTGACTGCTTGTGGAGGGACTCTAATCTATGAATTTCTCAGAGAAGTTAGTATATTTGTTTTTCTTTCTTTACTCTCGCCACGTGCTGGATCATTAACCCCCGGATAACACATTTGTGAGCTTCCCACACCATGGGTAGACTTGTGTCAGGGGTGGAGTTAGTCATAAAGTATTCCTGGAGACTTTTTCACATCTTCCTTGATTATAGGATCTTGTATAAGGGCACTATTTAGTTTCCAAGACCAGAGCCGTGGCGCTTTATCTTGTGTCACAAGCTTGAGAGATACTGGGGCGTGATCCGAAATTGTGATGTTACCTATTGCTGCAACAGCCACCTGTGGCAGCAAGTAATGTTGGATTAAAAAAAAAAAAAAAAAACTATCCTTGAATACATGTTGTGTGGGGCTGAGAAGTAGGGATCGTCTCTTGCATTAGTTTTGTAGACACGCCACGGATCAATCAGCTGATGAGAGTGAAAAAGTTTTTTAATTCTCCTAAATTTAGGGTATGAGATATGAGTGGCCTTTAGATATGTCTAAGATGGGTTCCAGGGTGAGGTTGAAATCCCCTTCCGCTATCAGCTTGCCCTTGGCAAAATCAGTCATCTTGTCTAGCACCTCTTCAAGAAAGGGGACCTGGCCAGAGTTAGGTGAGTAAATGTTTACGAAGGTGAAAATTTTGGTTCCTATCTTTCCCTTAACAAACAGCCACCTCCCATCTCCACCACTCAGAGCGCCCGTCTCTCCCCACGGAATAGATCTGGCGAGGAGAATACTCACTCTCCTATACCTAGAGTCCGGGGAGTAGCTATGGTATGAGGTTGGAAATACCTTGTTCTTGAGAGACGGAGGGTTCGCTTCCTTGAAGTGCATCTACTGAAGAAGAGCCACCTGCGCCTTCAGTGCCTTGAGGTTATTCAGGACCAGAGATTTTTTCTGGGGTGTTCATGCCCTTCACGTTGAAAGAGACCAAGTTAATATCACACATCGCTGCAATAGCGTGCTAGACTAAATGACACCAGCAAACCTGAATACTCAAAAGTAGAACATCGCACATAGAGTCAGCAACCAGGAGGTCATCATAAATCAACCACCGCGCTTGCTGCTCCCATGCCGCTTCAAGGTGAGGGTTAGTATCCAATGTTTATGCCTACCCTTATATAGTGATGTCCCGTCCTCCTCTAATTCATGCCAGCTGTGATCTAACAGCCGACATTTACTTCCGTCCCGTCATGGCGCTCTGCATTGTGGGATGTTGATGTCAATACTAGGGCTCCGGTTGGACTTAATGAAGATTGGTCCTTTGCCCCGTTTTTGGGTCAATCATAGGTGTAATTCAGTAGACTTGATCATATGGATAGGTGTTTTTAGGTATGTGTCACCAGGAACGGTTTGGGTTGACCTCTGGGTGAGCTGTCAGGACACTTTATATATCTTTTTGTGGGTCGAGTATTGGGTATAGGGGGTGGTGGTTCTTTCACCACACGTTATCCCCTCTTATTTTTGAATTGTTGTTAATAATTAGGGGTGTAGGGTCATTCACATAGTACATTGTTGTTATTGGTTATCAATGAGTCACTTAATTAGTTAGTTCACATTTTTTATTCATTTACATTTTTGTGTAAATGTTTTGTTTTTTATATTCTTTTAATTATCTGAGAAGATAGATATATAATTATGAGTTTCTATTCACACTATAAAAAATGTTTTCTTCACTGTAGCACTGGGTTTTCTGTATAATGCCACCCTAAGAGCAATCACTGGAACTGATAATGCTGGTATTTCAACATTGGGTTCCATCTGAAACACTATCATCTGATCAACTGATGCCGGGGTCTGGATCATCTGGATGTATATGGCACACTTGTGACAGGCTATATATGAAGAAGAAATAACACAGCTATTATTTGAATAGGGAGACATTGGTCTCAATCCCCTGAAAGAACATTGGTTTATCTCCCCCTTTTTCCCTTCCCTTGTTCTTCCCCTCCCTCCCCCCCTAGGGATCCAGCTGCTGGTGCTCAGTTAGTGGTGAAGGCTGCTG
Organism: Gastrophryne carolinensis; assembly: GCA_027917425.1. Classification (NCBI taxonomy): domain Eukaryota; kingdom Metazoa; phylum Chordata; class Amphibia; order Anura; family Microhylidae; genus Gastrophryne; species Gastrophryne carolinensis. The sequence continues at coordinate 130,374,176 of CM051243.1, read as the reverse complement.
CTGCTGCAGTGGCATTTGTGTCTGATTATGGGGCATATGTAGGTGATACAGCATTGGCATCTGTTGTTGCTGATGCGGCGTCTGCAGTGGCAACTGTTACAGCATAGATGGGTGATGTTGCTTTTTTTTGTAGAGCCTGATGGAGCTGAACATCCTCCTCAAGATCTTGAATGTCAGGGTGTCTTGGGGGTGGGGGGCACACAAGACCATTAGATGTTTGTTCTGAGATACATCCATTCAATCTTTAATTTAAATATGCCTGTGACGTCTGTATCATTACACTTACCATATCAAAATCTTAATTTGCTGCACTCCTTGAGTAGGCAGTTCTTAAGGTACGTGCAGCACCTGGTGGTGGTTGTTCCTGGGTGTTCATGTGTGAATGTTGTTGTATTTCTGCAATGATAAGGGTGGATAATATTAATGTAGACACATACCTTGTGTACATTTATGTATGTATAGCATTAGACAAATTAAAATCCACTTCGTTATTGTTGTAATTCTATTGGCCTTTGATGGTCCACCAACAACACTTAGGCCATGATGGCATGACCAACTCGGCAATAGTAAAGAGTGATATGTGTTAGGATATAAAGGACACCAAACCTAATATACACTTACCAAATGCAGCAGAATCCATAGTCCCTGACAATCCGTGGAGTGTTGCAGGATTTACTAGTCCATATACAATTTCCTCTGCCGGTGTTAGAGTGAGTTTCAGGGGGACACCACCTCCGGTTTGAAACCTTAAAGAAATCAATAATTTAATGTTGCAATGGCAAGGTCATGTTCAACTTTCATTTGTGGTGTTCACAACACCACAATCCATGATTATCTGTGTTGTTGATTTTTGTCAGAAAATTTGCGTTGAACCTGATCAGTATCCTTATTCTTGGTGTGCCACACACCCCGCTTCACTTTTAAATATTCTTCACTTATTGGGTTAACTCACCGCCAGGTGACGCTGTGCAGAGAGGAAGTCTTGTAACGAGCCCCCTTCCGGCCTATATATACCTGGTACCTCCCTTCAATCACCAGTATTTTTCTCTCTGCTTGACGACAAGACAGAAGATTGAAGTCTCCTGCTTACAGGTAGCCGGGGTCTTACCCCGGCACCCCCCTTTTGGTCTATTTCTGCCCGGTTTGAGTGTTTATACCTTGATGGTGGAATGGAAGCCTCCCAGCCTAGGCTGCTCACTGGGCAAATGGTAGATGGCACTATAGGTGCCTAGGAGCTTATCTCCTCCGCTCGACCCCCTCTTTTGGGGGCAATGCGGCTATCCGGCATGGTGATCCGGAAATGGGATGCCCCTGTCCCGAGGGTCCCCGTAGCCCCTTTCTCTCCCGTTACGGTCCCTTCTCCCTTCACTATGGGGGGGGGGGGGGGTGTTAGAGGGTTGTGTATTATGTATGTGTTTTTCACAAGTATAACTTTATTATAACGTGTGTTTTTACTTTATGCATTGAGCAGACTGCACAGCATGTGTGCACTCTTTTCCCTTTCGGCCAGGTCTGTTTTTTTATAGTCCTGGCCGGTTTGTGTTTAGGTCAGCTTGGGGCGGTTGGGCGGACCGCGCTGGGCAGGTTGGTTTGCCGCCTGAGTTTCCACAGCCCCCTCCCGCCTCTCCCCTTCCCCGCTGGTCTCCCTGCGGCCACTGTATGACAGGTTTTCTGTTGTATGGCTGCGCTATGCTGTTTCCTCTCCTCCTCCTCCCCTCTCTTTCATCTCCCCCCTCCGCTGCCTCCTGCCTGGTGTGCGCGTGTAGCGGCTCATCTGGTGTCAATTCCCAGATGATTTGGCCGCACTGATCGAGCTTAGGGGGCGGGTCCCGGTGACGCGGCGACGGGGGCGTGGCGACGGTGGTAGCGTCATGCGGTCGGCCCCAGCTTCACTTCCTTCCTTTCAAAGTTTAAAGGGAAGTCACGTAGGGGGGGGGCACACTTGGTTATATTTTCCTGTGCTGCTGCTGGCTGCTGCTTCGTCCCTCCGGTTGCTGCTCTCGGTCCTTTCAGGTAAGCGGCCCCACCCTGGTGGGGTCGTTGAGTGGGAGTTTAATATCTATGATATGTAGATATGGGGGGTGAGTGTTTTTTGTTAAGGAGGCATCATGTTTTGAATTTATTAAGGGGCAGGATTTTTTGGTCTTTTCTTGCTCATTTAAAGGCACTTTGGTGCCATGCATACATAGGTGTTTGGCTTATTACACGCATGTGGGGATCTGATTGTGTTTTTTTCTTTTCCTTACAGATCCCGGGATCCCTGTTTATGGTGGCCCTCCGGCTCTATGTTACTTGGCTAGTCTTCTTTTTAAAAAAAAAAGAGATTATTGGGATATTTTTATATTTAATAATATACATATATAATCTATATATATATATATATATATATATATAGATTATTATAGGGGACCTTCCTTTTAAAAAAAAAAAAAAAAAATCCTCCCTTCCGGGACATTTACAAATAAGGGGGCATCCCGGGTTGGCTTATGCCTCAAAGCCCAAAAAAATTGTGAATACCATAAATCACCATATGGAGACTTCCGTTATTGCCGGAAACGGTTCTTCTGAGCCATTCGGGGGGTGCATAAGTTGTGGGGCTCTGCTCCCAGCTGATGATGTCTTTATTTGCATCCCTTGTGCAAAGCAGAGCATTGCACGTCAGTCTGTTGCTTCGGCTGCTGGCCCGTCGCAACCTTCATCATCGCCTACCTCTCCCTCCCTGTTCCGGCCCCCGCATGACACGGTCAAAAGTGGGGATTCGCAGTCCGAGGTGGCGGCACGGTCGGCCAGCCAGCCCCCGGAAAGTAGTGCCCGTTAAAGCAGGGTTAAAGGCCGCTGCAAAACGGAGGCACCTGACTCCGGTACCTTCGGCTCCACAGGACGAGTTATGTGAGCCTGTGGAATGGTCCGATGGATCCCCGGACGAGGAAGAATTCCTGTTGGAGTCAGATGAGCCTGCAGATCAGCTTGAGGCTGATGCGATTGGTCGGCGGGGGTTGCTTTTGACACCCCCTCCATTCTGGCTCAAATGTTTAAAATTTTGAATTTAGATCCGCCTGGGGCTGTCACCCTGCCAAAGGGTCAGTTGTTTAAGGAGCCTCAGCGTTGGGTTTTTCCCAGACAGCACCACTTTGAGAGGGTGGTCCTTAAGGAATGGGAACATCCCATGCGGTTATCTGGAATCCCTTCCAGTTGGGAAAAGCGTTATCCTTTTCCGCCAGAGTTGGTGAAGCTTTCGTCTGTCCCTCCTGACGTCGATACCCCTGTGCTAGGGCTCTCCAGCACAGCTATGGTACAGTCTGCTGAGACCACTGTCCCTAAAGATGGGGAAGATCGTCGGATTGACCAATACGCTCGCCATGGTTTTATTTATTCCGGGTCAGCGTTGCGCCCGGTGTGTGCTTCAGCCCTTCTTCTATTGGCGATTAGGTCTTTAATTCAGGGGCTATATGAGGATCTCAATCCCGCTTGTAAAGAGTTTACTGCGCTTAAGCAGTGTGAATCTTTTGTGTCCTATGTCCTATCCGCTCAGGACGATGCGCTGGCTATGAGTAGCACGGCAGCGGCTATGCTGGTGGCTATTCGCCGGTCAGTATGGCTGCGTCAGTGGTCGGCGGACGCGGTTTCTAAAAAGGTGCTCACAGCTCTCCCCTTTTTGGGGTTGCGTCTGTTTGGAGAGAAAATTGATTCAGTCGCAAAGGGTGGTAAGATGCCACAACGCAAGAGGCCTCGTGGTCCCTTTAGGGGGGCAGGTTCCGGTAGGCCTTCCTTTCGAGGATTCAGAGCGGGTAGGGGGGCTTCCTTTCCCGCTACCAGAGGTGCAGGTTGGACTCGGGGGAGGGGCCGTGGCCGGCCCACTCAGTCCTTGGGCACCAAGCCAAAACCTGCTGATAAGCCCGCTCAGCAATGAGGGGCTGCCCTCACCCCTGCGGGTGGGGGGACTATTTCTCCCAGGTTTGGAACCAAGAGGTTCCAGGCAGATGGATCCAGGAAGTAGTGTCGGCCGGTTACGACCTGGAATTCGAGTCTCACCCTCCTTCACGGTTCTTTCGGTCTCGGGCCACGCAGGGGCTCCTGGCGTCGGTAAGGAATCTGTTAGAGATGGCGGTCATCCGGCCGGTGCCGCGCTTAGAGATGGGCCTCGGTTTCTACTCCAATCTTTTCGCAGTCCCCAAGAAAGATGGGTCGGTTCGTCCCGGCCTGGACTCTCATCAACACAGAGTGTTTCTTCCTTTTACCCAAAATCACACGAGAACGCTTCAGCTTTTTCTGTCAGCATCTTGGGACCAGCAGCCTCGGTCGCTGGATCAGTCCTTCCAGTTGTCCTCCCGGGTCCGGCAGTCCCTCCTGTGGTGGTTGGTCTCGACCAATCTTGTGTAGGGCAGGTCCTTCCTGACCCCCCTTTGGGAAATTGTCACCACGGACGCCAGTCTGTCGGGATGGGGCGGATTCTGGAAGGAGCTGCAGTTTCAGGGGCAGTGGGTACCTCAAGAGGCCCACTTACCCATCAATATTCTGGAACTGAGAACCATCCGTCGGGTGCTTGCTCTCCTGACTCAGCACGTTCTGGGCCTTCCGGTCCAGGTGCGTTCAGACAATCAAACAGCGGTTGCTTACATCATTCTTCAGGGAGGGACTCGCAGTCTGAGTGCTCTCAGAGAAGTGTCCCTGATCCTGACCTGGGCGGAGGGCCATGTTCCTTGTCTCTCGGTGGTATACATTCCAGGAGTGGAGAACCAGGTAGCGGACCGGTTGAGCAGGGGCTTTCCCCGTCTGGGAGAATGGGCTCTCCATCCTCGGTTGTTTCGCTCACTGTGTCTCCGATGAGGGACCCCAGAGGTGGACCTGTTTGCCTCTCGTCACAATCACAGGCTCCCGAACTTCGTGTCGCTCTCCCAGGATCCTCTGGCTCTGGCAGTGGACGCCATGTCCCTGAGCTGGGGAGTTCTGGGATTTCTATACCTGTCTCCTCCAATACCCATGCTGGGCAGGGTGCTTCGGAAGTTGGCTCTGGAAAAGGTGTCCGCCGTTCTCGTGGCCCCAAGGTGGCCAAGGCGAGTGTGGTTCTCAGACATCATTCGGCTGGCAGTGGACCAGTTCGTTCTGCCTCTTCGGCCCGGTCTGCTCACTCAGGGTCGATTGTGTTACCCCAATTTACCAGCGCTGGGTTTGACGGCCTGGCTGCTGAAACCTCCATCCTGAAGGAGGAGGGTCTTTCTGATTCAGTCATTAAGACTCTGATCAGTGCTCGGAAGAGGTCTTCTTCTATCATCTACTATAGGACTTGGAAAGCCTATATCGCTTGGTGCGAGATAAGATCTTTTCCTTGTAGGGTCTTTTCGGTCTCCAGGATTCTGGAGTTTTTACAGTCAGGGCTGGACTCTGGTCTTCAGCTTAGTACGTTGAAAGGGCAAGTTTCTGCCTTATCTATCTTTTTTCAGAAGCGTGTTGCGCTTCAGTCTTTAGTTAAAACTTTTTTCCAGGGGGTTACGCATGTGCGGCCTCCCAGGAAACCATTACTCCCGGTTTGGGATTTGAATTTGGTTCTTTCTGCTCTTCAGGCTCCTCCTTTTTGAGCCTTTGCAAGATATTGCTTTGTCTACCCTGACTCAGAAGATTGTCTTCTTGGTAGCGATCACTTTGGTCCGGCGCGTCTCGGAGTTGGCGGCCTTGTCTATCCAGGCGCCTTACTTTGAGAGGCATCAGGATAAAGTGGTCTTTCGGTTCAAGCCAGACTTTCGTCCTAAGGTTGTTTCTGCTTTTCATTTGAACCAAGATATTGTTCTTCCCTCCTTGTGTCCTAATCCTAAGAATGACAAAGAGAGGGTTTTGCATTGTTTGGATGTAGTACGCTGTGTTAAGTACTACTTAATTATCACGTCCTTTTCGTAGGACGGATTCCTTTTTTGTTGTGCCCCATGGGCCTAAGAAGGGTTTGGCACCAGCCAAATCTGCCATTAGCAAGTGGATACGTCAGGCCGTTACGGCGGCCTATTCTGCTAAGGGGAAAGTTCCCCCTTTTCGGATCACTGCTCATTCTACTCGCGCCATTGGGGCGTCTTGGGCTTTTCAGCACCAAGCTTCTGTTGAACAAGTTTGTAAGGCCGCCACTTAGTCTTCTGTTCACACTTTTTCTACGTTTTACAAAGTTGATGTGCGAGCCTCAGCGGATGCTGTTTTTGGCCGCAAAGTTCTGCAGACTGCAGTCATTTAAGTTATGCTTCACCTGGCCTTGAGATGCCAATCCCTTGTGGACACTGCTTTTGGATGTCCCAATAAGTGAAGAATATTTAAAAGTGAAGCGGGGTGTGTGGCACACCAAGAATAATACCATTTTGTGAGTACTCACCTGAAAAATGGATATTGTTGGTGTGCCACACACCCCGCTTCACTCCCACCCTTTTCGGTATTTCCGAAGCCTTTATATGGTGAAGCTTTGTATTTTATATCAAATTGATTTTGAGGTTACCGGTTAAATACTGGTACCTTGTCTTTCTGCTTTTTTAATATACTGGTGATTGAAGGGAGGTACCAGGTATATATAGGCCGGAAGGGGGCTCTTTACAAGACTTTGTCTCTGCACAGCGTCACCTGGCGGTGAGTTAACCCAATAAGTGAAGAATATTTAAAAGTGAAGCGGGGTGTGTGGCACACCAACAATATCCATTTTTCAGGTGAGTACTCACAAAATGGTATTTTTTCTTGCTGAGCACTGTTGACCTGGTGTGTGATGGGCCTCCCAGATATGGTATTGCACAGATTTAGATGTTCCACGAGAAGTTTGGCCATAAAGATCATGAAAATGGTCTGATACAGCAGTGGCCAAAGCCAGGCAATGTGCATCACTAAACCTACCACTGAGAGTGCCCCAGCACAGGTCATTTCCCTGGGTGCTTGGTGGAATGGGGGGCATGTGGCCCTGGGGTGTTGTGGATGAATCAGAGCATGTGGAGATTTGTGTAGCACAGGGCTTGGTTGTGGGTTAAGGTTGTTGTTCTGGGTGGGCCATGAAGATGCAGGAGTGGTTGGTGTGGAGGATTGAGTTGCCCTGCTGTGCTCCTGTAGGAGAGGGGATTGCTTGGGGCTAGTATTTTATCCCTTACCCTTCCCTTTGGTTTTCCTCAGACTCTTGGTAGCTATGGGCAGCACTGTGTCTGGGGCTAGTGGTGCTTGGGTGAGTATTTGTGTGCCCCCTCTGCTCTTCTTTACTTTCACACTTTTTGTGGAGGAGCTCATTTCTTGACGTTGACTACATCTGGGGCTAGCAGTTCTGGTCCTACTGGATGGCCTCCCACTGCTCTGCTTTGGCTTCCCACTCTTGGTGCTTGGCTGGGATGGATGTTCAGTGAGTGTGGGGCTGTTATGCTGTGCCATGCTGCCTCTCTTAGATGTGCGTTCAGGCGTAGGCAAATGTTTATGGGACCCATGGCGAGAGCTTCCAGCCTGCTCTGCTTCAGAATGCTTTCGGCTTTTGCGACTGCATTTCTTGCTGGTCATGTTGGAGTTCTGCTATTCCACAAAGATGTATGGTAGCAGAACCGGCTCCGACTTAACTACTTATATCCCCTCTCCCCCCTATGTCACTGCGTCTGCCCACGTGTCGAGGCCTGAGCACATGCCAGCTTCCGGAAACCGCTGGGCTCGGGGTTAAGATGGCACCCTTGGTCTTCACCCATGAGCAGCAGGACACCATTATGCACGTAAGTACCCAAAAATGCCTGCATTAGCACGCGCCTAGCAATAGGACATGGTGGTTAGGGTCGCTAATGTTTGTTCACATAGGCGGATCGCGCAGGTAGCTTGGGGCCCAAGGATCTAGGTGAGCAGTGTTCGAGCATCGCCGCCATTTTGTGGGCGAAAGCTAGTGCGCACATGGGCACCATGCGGGGATTGTTTTGTTCAAGGTACATCTATTGAGGCCTATCTGGGTGTAGAAGCAACATACCTGGGGGCATCTCAGATGGTAACGAGACCACACAATAACATCAGAAAAACAAGGGTGTAGAAGTTCTTTAATGCGGAACTAAAGGGGTTTTGTAGGATAACTTGCTAGCGTTATTATTCATATGTATTTGATGAAGTTTTACAATATATATATATAGGCCGACATTTACGTGAAGAGGTCGTTGGCATTGGACGTTGTGGCAGTACTGGAGGAGGAGACGGACACCACCTTCACCCAGATAATGCAGCAGTGGTCGGACCTGAAACGGAGGCGGGTGTGGACATTTTTCAAAAAACACTTTCTAAGTAAGTGACAAGCTTGGCATATACATTGACTGCTGCAATAACATTAGGCAGGCTGTGTTTATAACAATGCTATTCTTTTATAGTGTCAGAATACTGCACTAGAGTGCTTCCCACCCGGAGGCGAAGAGTCCGGCCAAGGCTGCCAAAATCTGGGGAAGGTGAAGGTTGTAGCATAGAAGTGCCAACGATCTCTGGCTCCTCTGCAGTTGGGCACCATGATCACCTGCAGCAACCTGCAAATGAAGAAGAAGAAATGTCGGACTGGGAGACTGAAGAGGAGGCCAAACAACACAAGGACTCTGGCATAGACAGCACACACAAGCACACACTCAGGAATCCAACAAATACAAACACACACATATGTGGTGTAATGTGTAATTCTGTACATTTTCATTCTAGATGTGGCTGTGAGTGAGGACCGAGGGGATGGAGTAGGAGGTGAAAGGCCACCACAAGCAAAATATGAAGGTGGGTGATGTTAAACACAGAAAAGCAAAATATGAAGGTGGGTGATGTTAAACAGAAAAGAGAAGGTTCTAAACACATGAAACAGATTTAGTAACAAATTATTTTTTTTTTCTTATACAGACTCTGAGCCAGATGTGTGGCAGGTCCCCATAAGGAGAGTGGCTCCCACCCCCAGCAAGTGTAAAGAGAAGTAACTATTTACTAACATGGCTTCTTCAGCAGGTTATTAGGAAGTAGAGTGTATACTATCTAAATGTAAATATTTTTTTCTTTTACAGTGCACACACAACTGACACAGCAGTGTCTAGAAGAATTGTAAGATGATGTGCACAGGCTTGTGGGGGATATAGCAGAAATTGTGGCAGCTGTGGGGAGCCAACAGCAATAAATCAATGGGGACTTTCATCGTTTGTACATCGTTTTAAATGTTATCCAATTTTATATATTTTTTATGGTTGAAATGTAAATAATGTTTTGTGTTTTATTAAAAACATTGTATACTAAAAAAAAAACATTGTTGTGCCTTTTATTTCATTACAACAATTATCACAGTAATGTGGACATTGTGTAACAAGCCGGAAAGAAGAATAGAAGATGATGTTTCATGGGGTTGAGGTAAGCATTAAGGTCATAGAAGAATGGAAGGATGCTTCATGGGGTTAAGGTAAGCATTAATGTCATAGAAGTATAGGAGATGTTTCATGGGGTTGAGGTAAGCATTAAGGTCATAGAAGAATAGAAGATGCATTATGGGGTTGAGGTAAACATTAAGGTCATAGAACAATAGAAGATGATGTTTCATGAGGTCGAGGTAAGCATTGAGGTCATAGAAGAAGATACTTCATGGGATTGAGGTAAGCATTAAGGTAACAGAAGAATGCATGGCAAACATGCCATGATAAGTGTGAATAGAGTCGGCACAGCAATCAGTAAGTTATGGGCTAGCAGGGTCAGGGTATGGGAAGCATTCCCAAACATTAAAAAAAAAAAAAAAAAAAGTTTGCGGATGCGTACAAGCTGACAAAAAAACAAGCCACTGTGTATAAATTGCACAACTAAGAATAAATTTGTGAGATATGGACCAAAGATTAAGCTAATAACAGCACTTTCTCGATGGGAATGAGAAGGATCTCGTTGGAGACTCACACATTTCGTGGCAAGGTACGTATGAAAAACACGAGACGAGAGTCTCACTTCAACGAATATGAGAGCATCGTCTGTGAAATGGGCCTTTTTACAGCGTTCTCGAAGGCTTACACAGCTACGGGAATGTTATGACGCCCACCCGATGGAGGCTCTAAATCATGTGAACGCTCGTGCACTCAACGAAAGACGTGTAAAGTTCACAGAGACAAAAACAAGAAAATATAGGGGAGGCTCTGCATCAACCTTATTATATCACTACTACACAATCTTTCCGTAGGTCGGACTTCTTATTTGTCATACCTGAGGGTCCACGGAAAGGTCTTCCGCTAGCTAAGTCTACCATTAGTTGATGGATTAGACAAGCAGTAGTAAGAGCCTATGTCTCCAAAGGGAAGGATCCTCCCTTTTGGATTACTGCTCATTCAACACAAGCTATTTGAGCATCTTGGCCTTTTTTTAAATGTCTTGTAAGGTTTTATTCCTGAGAGTAAGGAAGGTTTTTAGGGATCCCACTCTGAAGTAAGGGTACTACTTTTGGAGGTCCCGTTCATCTCTGAATTAGTCTGATGACCTGAAGTAAAATGGAAGAGAAAAGTGAATTCTGTGAGTACTTAATTCTACCTATAGAATTAATTCCTCTTCCATTATTACTTCAGGACATCAGACCCTCCCTATCTGCTAGGCTACTATGTCCATGCCTTGGATGCCTAGTCTTGGTGAGGATGTAAATATGTAAACAGTGTGAAGTGTGATCAGCATTAAATAAATAAATAAATAATAAATAAATAAATAAAAAGAGAAATGAGTTTTGTCATCTGGTCTCCAGCCTTTTGTCTCCCAACAGGAGGTAGAGGACTGTCTCCCGGGCGGCTGTTCTACTGCTTTTTAATTAAACTGAAGTGGAGGAAGTCAGCCAGGAGGATAAAGGGCCGGGAAGAGGATCCACACCCTTCGGTCGAGTCTGATGTCCTGAAGTAATAATGTAAAAGAAATTAATTCTACAGGATTCTCACAGAATTCACTTTTAGTGTGTAATCATGACACAGATTTCTCCTTCCCATGTGCATAACCTTACATTTATCTGTGTTAAACTTAATTTGCCATTTAACTGCCCATGCTTCCAATTTATCTAAATCTGGTTGTAGCTGCCTGCTGTCCTCTTTTGTTTTAATTACCTTACGCAGCTTAGTATCGTCTGCAAAGATTGAGACTTTACTGTTTAATCTATATCCAATGTCACATATATATGAGAATTGGTCCCAGAACTGACCCTTGTGGTGCTCCGCTAGTAACAGTGACCCGATTTCAGTGTGTACCATTGATGACCACCCTTTGCTTCCGATCATTATGCCAATTTCTCACCCATCTGCACATGTTTTCCCGCAGTCCAAGCATTCTCATCAGTTGGACTTATCTTTTATGTGGCACAGTATCAAATGCTTTAGAAAAATCAAGATATATGATATCCAATGACTCCCCCTGATCCAGTCTTGAAATTACCTCCTCATAAAAGCTTTATGATATCCAATGACTCCCCCTGAACCAGTCTTGAAATTACCTACTCATAAAAGCTAATTAGGTTTGTCTGACTTGAGCAATTCCTCATAAATCCATGCTGATATGGAATAATAAGGTAATTTTCACCAAGATGCTCCAGGATAATATTTCTTAAGAAACCTTTAAATAGCTTGCCCACCACCGATGTTAAACTTACCGGTCTATAGTTCCCAGGTTCCCCCATAGATCCCTTTTTGAATATTGGCACCACATTTGCCAAGCGCCAATCCCTTGAAACAACCCCTGTAATTATTGAATCCACAAATATTAGAAATAACAGCTTGTCTATTACTGTACATAACTCCCTTAAAACATGAGGATGTATGCCATCTGGTCCTGGTGATTTATCAATTTTTATCTGCTTGAGGCAGCGCTGGACTTCTTTCTTGGTTATATCAGTGACATTTAATGGATTGTTTGGGTTGTTGCCCTGCATTTAACTCGGCATGTCACATTATTTTGTGAATATAGAAGCAAAACGTTTAGAAAATTTGCTTTCTCCTCATTCCCCTCTGCAGTTGTCCTCTCGTTGCTTTTCAGGGGGCCCACACCCTCAGGTTTGTATCTTTTTTATGTAGCTAAAGAATAATTTGGTTTTAGTTTTACTCTCTTTGGCGATCAGTGTTTCTGTCTCTAGCTTTGCTGCCCTTATCTGTTGTTTACATAGTTTATTTTCTTCTTTATAGTTCTTTAACGCTTCCACGGTCTTTCTGCTTTAAGCGTTTAATTTTTTTTTTTTTTTGTTGTTTACTGCCTCCCTAACCTTTTTGTTTAGCCACATTGGTATACACGTGTTTCTAATAGTTTTATTCCTGTAAGATATAGATCTATCACAATAAAAAATTTGGATTTCTTTGAAAGTATCCCATTTACTGTCCATGCTTTTGTTTTTCAGGACATTTTCTCAGACAATGCAGTTTAGGGCATTTCTGAGCTGGTAAAAATAGTTTTCCCTATATCCAGTCCAGGTCGTCCCAGTGATGACATGTGGGTATTCCGCTCGACTACAAGATCAAAAGGTCCCTCAATCATTCTCCAGTGTTCATCTTGCAGTCTGCTTGCAGAAGATCGTTGGATACTCTCTCTCGGATTTTGGCAGCAGAGCGGGGCCTCCTAGCCTGTTGGCCACTGCGGGCCCTATTTGCACTGATCCTGTCTGACCCACTCCTGCCTCCCAGCCGCTGGCTGCTACGGGATCGTGACGGTAGGGTGAACGCCGGGGTTGGGCGTTCGGCAGAGCTAGGCTCTGGGCCGCAGACCCTGCCTTAAAGGGTAGCCGGCCATAGGCTTATGGTGAGCCTATTGGGGGGAGGAACCACTGCTAGAGCTCAGGATTGCTTCTATTTCCATCCCTGCCCACAAGCTTTATTGTGTTTGCCTGTGTTTTGACTTCACAATTGCTCCTTGCTGGCTCTGCTGGGCCTTGGAGCCATTCATGCTTACCACCCTCGCTCCCTTGTGGTTCCTCACGGGCCTTGTGGATTCTCCTCCCTCCATCTTGACTCTGTCACATACTCTGTGACGGGGGGAGCTAGGGACACCGCTCGCACTGTGCTGCTGTGATTTGTCAGGTGGCGCTCAGGATACGCGCGCTGCGTGGAGCCGCATTTGTGAGGCGCTGCCGCGGCGATGGTAGTGGGCCTAATGGTAATGGCCGCTCCCGAAGACGACGATGGGCGGGCGCGTTTTTTGGCACCGCCGGGGAGGGGGTGGAGCCGTGCGCTGATGCGTTCCACGTCATCACGATGCGGCCCGCCCCTCGAGGAACGCACTGGAATCCAAAGTTCTACGTGTGCTGCTGCGCTCTGGCTTGTCTGCTTCGCTGCTGCTGCCTGGGACCACTGTCGGTGTTGTGAGTCCCTCTTTTGAATGATCTGTTGCTTATTATTATTATGCATTTCGCCTTTTGAGGAGTCTGATGGGCCTCTCCCTTTTTTTTCTTTTGCATAGGTCGTGGGCTTAGTGATAGAGGGTTGTGGTTCCTCCCGGTCTCCCTTTTTATTAAGAGGGATCACTATAGGTTTGGGCCGTTAGTGTCTTGTAACCTTCCTATTGACCATTTTTCACCATAATGGAGGCATCTGGGGATAGTGAGATGGGGGCCCCTTTTGGGCAGGGAAAGCTCTGCCCTTTGTGCAGTAGGAATCCTCTGGGCGGATTCAGCACTGTTTGTACCACTTGCGGCAGTGGCATCCTTGTTAGTCATGACCGCCCGCCCCTAACCCTCCACTGCTCGTGGCCTCGCCGGACCCTCCGCTGCTGCACTCATCCCCCCAGTGAGGGATAAGCCAGCAGGGGGTCCCATGCTGATCTGGCGCATAGGCTGGCCAATCTCGAGAGACAGATCTCGCGGACGGCTCCCAAGAAAGCCACCTCGAGCCCGTTTACTCGGATAATGACGATCTGATTATCTGGGTTCTGTGGAGGAAGGTGAGTTGCCAGATGATTCCCGTTCCACTGTGGATTATTCTGCTGGTGATGACAGTATCTGAGCAGCAACAAATATGTATAGTGGATTTATATATGGGCACTCACACTATTAACGTTAAGAAGATCATATGAAAAGTTTATTGAAGGTGCTATGTACACAAAATAAAAAACATATATACAACACACAAATACAAGACAAAGTTAAAAGAAAGATAGATGGATCCCCGGGCTCTGCTTAATATCTTATCAAGACAAATATACGTATAAATTATAATAAAAGGCAATATATAAATATTTAATACATGTCTATAGATATGTGCAAAGGTACATTGAATTATGTTGCCCCCTAGTGTTAAATTAATGAATAGCAGGGAGTCAATACAATATATATACAAGAGAGGTAAGTTAATATACTATATACAGCAATTGGCTAGTGTACACAAAACAAGAATTATCTACAATATACAAGTGAAAAAAAGTGCAATGTGCATCACAAACGTTTTGTAATCTATAAAGAAACAATGAGCCTATATGAGACAAGAACAGATCTCATCTGGCTCATAAATGTGCAAAAAAATTTATATATATGCTCTACTCATATAACCCCAGTGCAATAAAGGTAAGAAGAAAAATAAGTAAATAAATATTATGAAAGAATATATGTAATCAGAAAATCCCTCTCTACAGTGACTAGATACTTAACTTCCCTGTATTGTTCATTTAGGTAGTGGAATAGCTCCCTCCAAAGATTGAACAAGCCAACAGCATTAAAGTCAAATACTTGGAGAGTCAACAATAACTTACACAGAACCATTTACTACGGCTAGACAAGGGGAGCAAGGAGGGCACAACAACCATGCTTCTACCAATAATCAATCAAACATGATAAAAGTCAATACTACCGACAGCAGATCAGTTCCCGGGACCTCCGGCTGCCCCACGCGTTCCGCCGTGCACCCACGGCTTCTGATCGGGGTAATGCAGTCTGAAATATTGGCAGCTTTTAAACCCGCCCTGTCCCAGCACGTGCGTCGCATAAGGCGCCCTCTGATGCGTATGGGTGCCCGTGACGTCCGCACTCCCGCCCGTCGGCCACGCCCCCCCCGATGACCCGGCCGTCATCTAGTGCAAAGCAGCAGGGGGGCGTGGCCGGCCGGCATCAATTTTAGCACTTATTCTTGGGTAGGATATTTGTCACTGAAAAGGGTTGCCTTGTTTTCCAAATATTGTTTGGTTCACAAGGGAGTATAAGAGGTGGGGGGGGGGGGGGCTGGGGCCTGTGGGGCACAGGCTGTTTGGGGACCTTTTGGTCAAGGATGGTAGACTCCCTCAGAGACGGAAGCTCTGCCTATCGTCCCTTTCGAGGAGGAAGAGGTTCTTCATTCTCAGGTGGCCGCAGCGAAAACTGGGGTAGAGGTAGGTCCTGTGGCCGACCCAATCCCGCCTGGGGAGCCAAATCCAAGCCCCCTGCCAAGTCTCCTCAAGCATGAGGGGGCACCCTTACCCATCCAGGTGGGGGGACGGCTTCTACTATTTGCTCAAATCTGGAGATGGCGCATCTCGGATCGGTGGATTCAGGAGGTAGTGTCCTCCGGTTACAAGATAGAGCTGGCAGTTAGGCCGCCCGCAAAATTGCTTCGGTCTCGGATATCCCAAAACCCATTGAAGGCATAGGGTTTGAGAATGGCCGTACAACACCTCCTGCGGTTAGCTGTGATTTGTCCTGTCCCTCGTCAGGGACAGGGTCAAGGTTTTTACTCCAACCTGTTCACGGTTCCCAAGAAGGACGGATCGTTAAGGCCTATCCTGGACCTGAAGGGTCTCAACAGGTTTGTCAGAGTCAGACATTTCCGCATGGAAACCTTACCGTCGGCAGTGTGCTCGCTTTGGCCCGGCGACTTCATGACCACGGTGGACATCAGGGATTAAGCATCTGCACATCCCGATTTTCCTGGGACATCAGAAGTTCCTGAGGTTTGCTCTGGAGGACCAGCATTACCAGTTTGTGGCTCTTCCATTTGGGTTTTCCTCAGTGCCCTGCGTCTTCACCAAGGTGCTGGCGGGCGTCATGGCCATCCTGAGGAAGCAGGGCATTCGTGTGCTGCCTTATCTGGACGACTCGCTGATTGCGGCCCAGTCTCTTCAGCAGGCCGAGAGCGATACCCGGATGGTGATGTCAACCCTAGAGGCCTTCAGCTGGGTAGTCAATTACCCAAAGTCTTTTATCACTCCCTCAACAGTGAGATCCTTCCTGAGAATGACAATAGACACCGCTCAGGTAAAGGTCTTTCTGCCACAGCAGAAGGTTTCTGGTCTCCAGACGCAGGTGCAGGCCTTGCTGTCCTGTCAGCGGCCGTCGATATATCTGGGGATGAGATTGGTGGGCCTAATGGTGTCATGCTTCGAGGCGGTGCCCTTCGCCCAATTTCACATAAGGCCTCTTCAATTGAACCTGCTGGCCGGCTGGAACCGGATGCAGGAGTCGCTGGAACAGGAATTTGTGCTGCCCCCTGTCCATGCAGTCCCTCTTGTGTTGGTTGGACTCCAGGAACCTCTTGGTGGGCAAGTCCTTTCTGACTCCCCGTTGGGAGATAGTTACCACGGATACCAGTCTGACTGGCTGGGGAGGCGTTTGGCAGGCTCAGAAGATCCAGGGTCAGTGGGGTCTGCAGGAGAACTGCTTACCCATAAATCTCTTTGAGCCGAGAGCGATCCGGTTGGTGCTTCTTCGCTTGACTCCCCATTTAAGGGGTTTGTGCGATCCAGGTTCGCACGGACAATCAGACGGCTGTCGCCTACATCAATCACCAGGGCGGGACTCGGAGCAAGCTCTTGAAGGGGCGGATGACTTCACTTGCCCTCTGATGCTGCCAATGCTCTGGTCACCTGTGAAACTTTTGTGAACTATATCCTATCTGCATTGGATGATGCTATTAAGTTGAGTGCTAGGGCTTCTGCTCTGGTGGTAGCTATACGCCGAGCGGTCTGGTTGCGCCAGTGGGCCGCTGATAACGACGCCAAGAAGGCCCTTACGGGGCTTCCATTTAAGGGATTGCGCCTGTTTGGAGAAAGGTTAGATATCTTTGCCAAGGGTGGCAAGTTACCCCAGCGCAAGCGTCAGATTCGGCCCTTTCGTGGCCCAAGCTCCCTATCGACCCCCTACCGGGGGGCTAAGCAAGGCAGAGGAGTGTCCTTCGCTGGGTCTCGGGCAGAGCCCTGGAACAAGAATAAGGGACTCCGTCCCGGTGCCTCCTGGGGGCCCAAGCCCAAGGCCCCTCCCAAGACCCCTCAAGCATGAAGGGGCGCCCTCGCCGTCAGGGTGGGGGGACGTCTACAGCACTTCAAACATGTCTGGAGTCGACACGTCTCAGACCTGTGGATTCAGGAGGTAGTGTCCTCCGGTTACAAGATAGAATTTGCTGTACGGCCCCCTACCAGGTTCGTTGGGTCTTGGATCCCTCAAGACCCTGTATCAGCACGGGTCTTGATGCTGGCTGTGCAGGACCTTCTGGATCTAGGGGTCATTTGCAAGGTCCCCTTAAGAGACACGGGCAGGGGATTCTATTCCAACCTTTTCACGGTACCCAAAAAGGACGGTTCAGTCAGACCCATTCTGGATTTAAAAATTATCAACAGATTTGTCAGAAACAAGCACTTTCGTATGGAAACTTTGCTCTCCGCTATCGCCTCGCTGCGCCCAGGGGACTTCATGACATCTGTGGACATCAAGGATGCTTACCTGCACGTTCCGGTGTTTCCAGGACACCAAAGGTTTCTCAGATTTGCGCTGCTGGATCAGCATTACCAGTTTGTCGCCCTGCCATTCGGCCTCATGTCGGCTCCCAGGGTGTTCACCAAGGTGCTGGCGGGGGTGATGTCCCTGTTAAGGCTAAAGGGCATATGCGTGTTGCCCTACCTGGACAACATATTCATCACCTCTCGGTCTCTGCGGCAGGCAGAGCTGGACACTCAGTTAGTAGTGTCCACCCTGGAGTCATTTGGCTGGGTGATCAATTACCCCAAGTCCTCTCTGTCCCCCTCCTCAGTGACCCCGTTCCTGGGGATGATTCTGGATACAGTTCAGTCAAGGATATTCCTTCCTCAGCAGAAGGTGGAAGCTCTGACAACACAGGCGATGTCCCTGCTTTCGAGCCCTCATCCCTCCATCCGGCAGGGAATGCAGTTGGTGGGCTCGATGGTGGCAAGCTTCGAGGCGGTGCCCTTTGCCCAGTTTCATTTGAGAATCCTACAGCTTCACCTTCTGTCAGTTTGGAACAAGAACCCAGTGTCCTTGGACGGGATATGGGTGGTTCCCTCCTCGGTCAGACAATCCCTTACGTGGTGGTTGGACCACAGGAACTTGACAAGGGGCAGATCCTTCCTGGCTCCCTCCTGGGAGACGGTCACAACGGATGCCAGTCTGTCGGGTTGGGGGGGATTCTGGAAGTCCCTGGGCTTCCAGGGAGGGTGGGGCCCTCAGGAGGCCCATCTACCTATCAATGTCTTGGAACTCAGGGCGGTCAGATTGGTGCTGGAACAATTGATCCATCACCTGAGGGGTCTGGCGGTTCAGGTACGCTCAGACAACAGAACGGCGGTTGCCTACATCAACCATCACGGAGGGACCCGGAGCAAGGGGGCTCTTCAGGAAGTTTCTCTGATTCTAACATGGGCGGAGGCCAATGTCCAATGCATCTCAGCTGTCTACATTCCAGGGGCGGAGAACCTGCTGGCAGATGCTCTTAGCAGGGGGTCGTCCCGTCTGGGGGAATAGTCCCTCTGCAACAGGGTATTTCAGTCCCTGTGTCACCGTTGGGATGTGCCAGATGTGGATCTGTTTGCGTCCCGTCACAATCACAAGCTCCTGAGCTTTGTATCCCTGTCTCAGGATCCTCTGGCTCTGGCCACGGATGCCCTGTCCATGTCTTGGAGGGAGTTTCGGCTCCTGTATGTTTTTCCACCGATTCCCCTTCTGGGCAGAGTTCTGCGCAAGATTGCTCTGGAAGGGGTACCTGCGATTCTGGTGCATCTGTAGTGGCTACTATGGTGCAAGCCAGGAAAAAGACTTCTGCTATCTATTATAGAGGCTGGCGTTCTTACATTGACTGGTGTAAGTCCAGGTCTCTTCCCTGCCGGGAATTTTTAGTCTCTAGGGTGCTGGAGTTTTTACAACATGGTCTAGACTTAGGTCTTAAGCTTAGTACTCTGAAGGGCCAGGTTTCGGCCCTGTCTGTCTTCTTTCAGAAGACCTTTGCCCAGCATCCTCTTATCAAGACCTTCTTTCAGGGGGTCACTCATGTGCGTCCCCCTCGCAAGCCTATGGTACCTGTTTGGGATTTAAACTTGGTTTTATCGGCCCTGCAGGGTGCTCCTTTTGAGCCTATTCAGGAGGCTGCTCTTGCTGTTCTCACGCTCAAGGTTGTCTTCTTAGTAGCTATCACCTCTGTAAGGTGTGTGTCTGAGTTGGCTGCCTTATCTATTCAGCCTCCCTTACCTAGTTATCACCAAGGCCTTCAGGAAGACTGATGCTCTCTTCGTTGTGCCTCACGGGCCTAGGAAGGGTCTGGCTCCCACCAAGTCTACCATCAGTAAATGGATTCGTCAGGCTGTGGTTCAAGCCTATACTACTAAGGGGAAGTCTCCCCCCTTCCGTCTTACTGCTCATTCTACTCGAGCTGTTGGGGCTTCTTGGGCTTTTCAGCACCAGGCCTCTGTGGAACAAGTTTGCAAGGCCGCTACTTGGTCTTCTGTTCATACCTTTACTAAGTTTTACAAGGTTGATGTTAGGGCCTCAGCTGATGCTGTGTTTGGCCGCAAGGTTTTGCAGGCGGCAGTAGTTTAAACTGCTTGCTGTTGCCTTTTCTGTTGGGGATCCCACCCTACTTTACGGACATTGCTATTGGATGTCCCACATGTAATTACTACATCTGGAGCAGGACATGCTGTATGCTTAGAATAATACAATTCTGTGAGGTACTCACCTGTAGAATTGGTATTATATGCATACAGCACGTCCTGCTCCAACCCACCCTGGTTTCACGTTGTTCTGGATCCCCTGTTTGGTGATTGTTATCATTACTATTATTGCCAGTTTTTGGGTGGTTGGTTTCTCCTGGCTTCTCCTTTCACTGCTTTTCAATGCTGGGGATTTGTGGGAGGTCCCTCGGTATATGTAGGCCCGGGAGGAGCCTGTTTTCTACATGTCTGCAGTGAACAGCGCCTCAGGCGGAGGATTACCCACATGTAATTACTACATCTGGAGCAGGACGTGCTGTATGCATATAATACCAATTCTACAGGTGACATAATTGTATTTTTCTATTTCTAGGATTCTGGAGTTTTTACAACACGGCTTAGACTTGGGTCTCCAGCTGAGCACCCTCAAGGGCCTGGACTCCGCCTTAGCCATCTTCTTCCAGAGACCCATTGCCAACCACAGGTTGATCAAGACTATTTTCCAGGGTGTCACCCATGTCCGGCCACCGCGGAAGTCTGTATTACCGGTGTGGGACTTGAATTTAGTACTGTCTACTCTTCAGGGTCCTCCCTTTGAACCTTTGTGCGATGCTGCATTGCCTATTATGACTCTCACAGTGGCCTTTTTGGTAGCAATCACTTTGGTGCGTCGTGTATCAGAGCTGGCCGCGCTTTATATAAAGCCTCCCTATTTTGAGCGGCATAAGGATAAGGTGGTTTTTCGCTTTAAACCTAATTTCTTGCCTAAGGTCGTTTCTCCTTTTCACCTTAATGAGGAAGTTGTCTTGCCTTCCTTGTGTCCAGCACCGAATAATTCTAAGGAAAGGACCCTCCATGCCTTGGATGTGGTCAGAGCCATTAAGTATTACCTAGTTGCGAATGAATCCTTCAGGAAATCAGATTTGCTCTTTGTCCTTACAGAGGGACCTAGGAAGGGTTTGCCACCAGCCAAGTCCACTCTTAGTAAGTGGATCAGACAGGCGGGGGTGCAAGCATATGCTGCTCATTCTACCAGAGCTATTGGTGCCTCTTGGGCTTTTCAGCACCAGGCATCGTTTGAACAAGTTTGTAAGGCCGCCACTTGGTCTTCAGTTCATACTTTTACAAAGTTTTACAAGGTGGATGTCAGGACCTCAGCTGACGCTGCTTTTGGCCGAAAGGTACTTCAGGCGGTAGTGAAATGAACTACATGCTGTTCCGCACTGGGGATCCCGCCCAAATAGGCTCTGCTTTTGGATGTCCCACATGTCATCACTGGGACGACCTGGTCTGTGAAACTCACCTGTAGAATTGTTTTTGATTATATCTAGTCCAGGTCGTCCCACCCCACGCTTTTGTTCATTATCTCTTGGTTGCCTGTTATGGTGATTACCATTTTTTTTGTTCATTGGACTTTTATCCTTAAGTTTTGTTAGAGAGAGTACAAGCTGAAGCTATGTGAACTAACATGGTTTATTTGCCTCCCGGCCTGTCCTCTTTTTGTTTACTGCTTTTTAACCAGTGGAGAATGATAGAGGGACACCTGGCTTTACAGGGGGCCGGGAGGAGCTACATCTTTTGATCTTGCAGTCGAGCGCCCCCTCGGGGGCGGAATACCCACATGTCATCACTGGGACGACCTGGACTGGATATAATCAAAAACAATTCTACAGGTGAGTTTCACAGAATTGTATTATTATGATCACTGTTGTCACCCAACCTGTACCTTTGTTACTTTGGTACATTGGTTGTGGAAAAAAGAGAGGGCAGAAAGAGAGGAACAAACCAGTACCTTTGGTACATTGGTTGTGGAGGAAAGAGAGGGCAGAAAGAGAGTAAAGCACCTTTGCAGCCGTGTGCACAGGTGCTTTCCTCCTGTCCCTCTCCCAGGACAGTAGGAACCAAACCTATCTTGGCCACCCTGGAGCCACCAGCATTGCTGATGCACCCTCAGGAGCCAGCTAGCGCACCACCTTGCCCACCACGCAAAGAAAGGAAACAGGTACAGGAACCCCAGACCCCTCCAGGCAAAAGACATGGCGACCACTGCCGGAGGCAGAGGAACCTGAGACCAAAACCAAACGTTGGGAGCTAGTGATTGCAACATGAGGCAAGGAGAACCACCTCCGGAATCCCCCACTTGTTTACACAGCAGGGCATTCCAGTGGCTAGCCCTGGAATCGCCCTGGAGTCCAGGGACTGGCCACAGGGGTTTCGTACCACTTTATCACTGAGAGATCTAGCTCTCTGATTTGATTACTCAAGTAATTCAGCATAATCTGTGTCATTCAAAAGTAGACATTTTAATTTGAACTGTTTGTTGCAAAACTCCTTGTTCCACTTTTCGCCGCAAAGAGCCCTCTTCTCAACAACATCAGACTTACAGATTTTATTATATTTGGGCTCAAATGTGCCATAATCTGTGTAAAAATGTATATTACAAATCATGTTGTTTTCTGTCTTGAAGGACTTGTGAGGAGCCAGCATCTATCACACCACATGTCTGGGCTGATGACATCACCAAATGGCCAGTAAGTGACCATGTTTTTTACTCAGAAATAAAAATATTTAGACCTTTAAGTGTACCAACACCTATATTTAACAAAATGACTGTTGTTTTTTTTTCATCCAACCTTTTTTTCCCCAAGTGCAATCCGGCTCTGTGATTAACCGGCGATGGTCATATGTTCTTGGGGCTTGCAGGGGTGTATGCATGTGGGGGGCATTAACAATTGAAAAATCCCCCCTCCAGATCTTGTACTAACACCCATTTTGTTAAAATTGGGTGTCGATACACATTAAACGTACAATGACAGTTGCTCTCCATTCGGCCTTTGTATATGTATACTTGAAATCTTGGTACCCCAATTTTCTTCACTGAGAGATGATACTGTAGATAAGAAAGTCCCATGCTGGGCAGTAAAGCAGCATTTCTTGGGCCCATTATAGCAGCCCTAAACCGAGGCTACCAAGGATGTTTTGTCTCCCTACCGCCACTGAATATTCCCAGAAATTTGCTAAAAAACTGGTATTATACTCACCCTTCCTTGTGGTTGCCAATATGGTTCACTTTGGGGTCGTGCATGCGTCCTTTTCTTCTCACTGCATGTCTTTTAACCCTTTAAGTGCCAGCTTACCTTCAGATTTTGTCCCCCTCTGTTGCCAGGCCATTTTTTTTCAAAGAAAATACCATTAGTATGAGTACCTTGCAGGGAAAACAACCCTTTACATTTGAAACCCCCATCACAAAAATAGAACACACCTCAGGCTTTCTAGGTGTACCATGCTTGTTGTCGTGGGTGCAGTTTTCTGAATGCAATCCCTTGTTAATTCTTTGGTTGAACAGGGTTTCCCTAAAAAAAAATGCTGAATCAAAATCACGTTTTCCTAAATAAAAAAAAAAAAAAAAAAAAAAAATATATATATATATATATATATATATATATATATATATATATATATATATATGTATGTATAATAGAAAATACCCAGCATGTATAGCTAAATTCAAGGGTAAGGTTGTCAAACACCTCAAAGCAAAGCATGTTTGTAAGGGTAATTTTACTTAAACATTTCTGTTCTGCAGACAAAGTGCGCACCTTGCAGTTTTTCAAAAAAATCAACCCTTTACTTATGAAATCCCACCCACAACCTTTATATTCTGTTGACAAACACACCTCAAAAAACACTATTTCAGGTAAAATCCTCTCTGAAGAAAGGGGGCACTCCCTTGGACTGAAAAAAAAAAAAAGATTTAATCTCCTAAAGTGACAATCTTTTTCCACCATAAGAATTATAAATATGTGGATTAGCCTCCCACAGAAGTTTTTGTTACAGCATCAAGGATTGGATGTTTATATAGAAGTAAAAAAAAAAAAACTTCCCAATCTGACCCTTGGTTGAAGTTGATGAACATGTCTTTTTTCAACCGTATTAACTATGTACCAGGCTTGTTGTAGTGGGAGAATTTTTCTGGAAATAATCTATCAATTACTTCTTTGGTTGCACAGGGTCCCCCTCCCCCCCAAAAGAACAAAAAAAAAAAAAAAAACACATATTACTAAAATATTAATATGCAAACTGGAAAAAAAAGCTAAACCTGAAAGTTCAAGGTCCCCCAATCCCCCAAACAGAACAATACCCAACATTTTAACTACTTTTAACCCTTTTAACTGTTAATCTACTTGAGATTTTTTTTTAATTATACACAAAAAGGGTGACCCAAACACCCTCAAAATGGGTGAGAAAGTAACGGCGTGACCATTAAAGAGCGTGCAGGTTTACAGTGACGATCTATGAAGGACATACTGTATTTATTTTGTATATAATTATTTTTGATTTATGAGATATTCTTTGTTTATTTTGACACCTTCTACATGGCACTTTATACAGTATAGTATCTGATATTGAGTTGCTTTAGAGAATTGTGTTCATAAAATTAGTTGGGGGGCCTAAATGGGGCACATGTATTAAGTTGAATCTTGATTATGGTGCATATTTGTACCCCTGTATGTGTGTATGTTTTTTATGCTAAGTTTTAATGTATGTTTATGTATTTATCCCAAATAAATTATTATGTTGTTCAATATGTAGATAGTGGTGCATACCTTGTCTGACCTTTTGAGGGTGTTTGGGCCACCCTCTTTGTGTATAATTGTTATAGTTAAATAGGGCTGGTGTATGGCACACTATGGGTCTATTTAGTATTTAATTGTTTATAGGTTTTGGTACCTGGTTTTGGTGTGGTGGGTTGTTTCATCCTACTTGAGATTTTTTTTATTTTAATTCATTATTTTCAGACACCAGGAGTTGTGGAGGAGCCCGCTGAGCCTTGGACCAGTTACCGGTGTAGTTCACCCGAGGACTTTTGGCAGCCAGGGTAGTCCCACATAGCCTGACAGGCAAACTAGTTGTGCAATGTCTCCTTTAAATCCTGGAATATTTTAAAAGGTTCCAGGTGTGCTTGTCCTAGTGGGACCCCTGGGGTACTCAACTTAGCACTCGGATTGGAGATTTCCGGGCTTCCAGCTGATTTTGGGCAAAATTTGTTATGCCTCCATTTTTTCAAATTTTGGATGAGTCTCGCTAACGTGTTGCGACCTGGAAGCTGTTAGGCGGCACATTCTCCCCAGGAAATGTGCGGGTCAGAGTGAGAGGTGGGAGAGATCTGTCCATAGCCAGGCAGGTAGTGATCATCCCAGGGTTAAAGAGCAATCCATTCAATAGCCTTTTCACCTCCAACAAGATGTCCATAGATAAACCGGTAATGTAGAAATTGTTTTAAAATTTAGATGTTTATGTATGCTGCATACAAAGGGGTATATATACATAAAAGGTTTTATGTGATTGTCGTTTTAGCCTGACACACCCAAGGTTAAAGATAAAGACATGAACTCCCCAAAAGTAAAGCAAGGCATCTATGAAGTCAAAATGCTGGCAATCGTGCAGCGCTACTCTTCCGGATACTTGGCAGAGGCCTTTGTGTCAGGAGTGTAGGCATTTAAAAATGGATGAGGACACAGCAGCCAATTTCAGGTAAATCCTTGACATGAGGAATGAAATTGCCTCAATGCAGGATGCCCATAGATCCTTCAGCCAGAGGTATCCACTATTGCCGCACCTGTCCCTCAGTCAGTGTTAAAAAGTCAGATACTAAAGCTTGCAGTTTTGCTTACATTATACCAATACCAATTGTGGCTCAGTAACCTCAAAGGGTACATAGAGAGCGATACTCCTAAGGAGAGTATCCTAGAGATTCTATCGACACTCTCCTTTCTAACTAATGCTTCAGAGGAGGCTATCAGAGCCACAGCCTTAATTTACTGTGCTACAAGGGCTCTTGGGTAGACACCATTTCCAAGACCAAGCTTTGTGGAATTCCCTTTCATGGTAGCCTCCTCCTTGGAGAAGGAGTTTTAATGCTTGCACCAGTATAAATGTAATCTATGGTGCATCTGACTCAAATTAAACAAAATGTGTAGAAAAAGCATTGTACTCATGCTAGGTCTGAGGAGTTGTCTGCTCTGCAAACCTCCAGAGGGCCCTAAGTCTCAGTCCTGACAAAGAACACCCTATGTATTGTGCACCCTGTGTGGAGAGTAATTACATAAAATCAGTTTGTGCTACAAACACTAGAAAGGGGGTATCAATTAGAATTTTCATCCCTTCCTTCCTTCTTTCCTTCCTTCTTTCTAATAACCAAGCTGCCAAAAGACCCCAGGAAGAAATAAGCCTTTCTTCTAGTACTACAAGAGCTTCTACAGCATGTGATAGAAGCTGTGCCACCACCCTCAGAAGGGAACAGATTCTATTCTCACGTTTTTCTGGTTCAGAAACCGCCCCGGAAATATTGAGTGATTTTAAATCTGAGAAGTTTAAACCAATTCATTCAATACAAAAAGTTCAGTCTGAAATCAATTTATTCCCTAAGGAACAGTCTTATAGAGCATGGTCAACCTAGACCTACAGGATGTGTACCTGCATATACTAATTCTAAACTTACATCGCAAGTGTCTGAGATTTGCTGTTCAGACAGAGCAGAGAACAATTCACCCCCAATACAGGGCACTGCAGTTTGGCCTGTCGTCATCCCCAGCCCCAAAGATATTGGGGGAACCAATGGCATACATCAGACAATCATAGTGATTCCTTAGTTGGATGATTTCCTCTTGCTAACTGAGTCAAGGGAGTCACTCCTAGTAGATCTAGGGAATACCCTGTTATTGCTAAGAACCTTAGGCTGGGTGATCGATCTGGAGAAATCAACCCTGACACCCAGCCCCCAATGCAGATTTCTTGGGTACAGTATAGACCGTATTCATCAAAAGATTATTCTCCCACAGGAAAAAATATCGAGTGTCATGATGGAGACACATGGGTTCTTTGCTGTCCCTCAGGTTTCCATCTGAGAAGAATGACATTGCTCAGTCTTGCGACCGTAGCAATTCCTGAAGTGCCATTGGCGCAGTTACATGTGAGAACACTGCAGAATTTTCTTCTTTCTCAGTGGGACAAACAACAAGACTCACTGGATCGGCTAGTCTAGGTACAATCGAGAGTCCTAGAGGACCTCCGATGGCAGACAGATCCAGGGGTGCTAGAAAGGGGAAGAGAATGGAAGCAAAAAAAAACAGTAATCATCACAACAGATACCAGGAGCTGAGGTTGGGGAGCCCACTTGGACAGTCAACAGGTTCAGGGGAAGTGGCCAATGACTTTGCCAGTCAGGTCTTCAAACTTCAGAGAACTCCTGGCGGTCAAGCTGGCACTGAATTACTTTCTGCCAGTCATAGCAGGCAGAGATCGTAGATAGCTCAGCTCGGCTCAGACAACGGTTTCACAGTAGTCTATCTAAATCATCAGGGCGGGACCAGATCTTCGGCACTGATAAACCGATCAAATTCCATCAAATTCCAAATTCCATTCAATTCCCTTACAGGAACAAGTTCGGTCCATTTTGACAGTCCATCTAAAAGGGACCCTGTACACCCTCGCAGATTTTTTCTTGGTATCCAGCACGGGTCGCTTCATCTTCAATTCTTCACTATTGGGTTATACGCCACCAGGTGGCGCAGTCCACTGCAAGAAGACTTGTAGCTCCTCCCTGCCCATAAAAGGGGCAGCAATTACCCATAATACCCTGAGTTTCCTTGCAGTCCTGGCTGCAAAGACAGAAGATTATCTCTCTGGATTATCGCAGGCGAACGGGGCATCCCAAGCCTGTCGGCCCTGCAGGCCTAGTTCCACCTATTTCGAGACCCATCCCGCCTCCCAGCCTCCGGCTGCGGTTCAGGTGAAGGTAGGGGAACACCTGGGGTCGGGTGTTCACAGAGCCTTGCTCTAGGCCGCAGACCCTGTACCCAAAGGGTAGCCGGCCATAGGCTATGGTGAGCCTATATGGGGGGGGGGGGGGGGGGGTGGAACCACTGGGATCCCTTATGCCTGCCCTTGTTTTCTCCCACAAGCTTCATTGTTGTTTTGTGTGTTCCAAGATTCGTCTCTCTGTCAAGAGATCCTCTCGCCTTCGCCACGGACGCTCTGGCAATTCCTTAGACGGAGTTTCGTCTCCTTTATGCATTTCCTCCTTTTC
The DNA here is from genome assembly GCA_027917425.1 of Gastrophryne carolinensis. Taxonomy (NCBI): domain Eukaryota; kingdom Metazoa; phylum Chordata; class Amphibia; order Anura; family Microhylidae; genus Gastrophryne; species Gastrophryne carolinensis. Next base: position 130,346,281 of record CM051243.1, on the reverse strand, counting down.
CTCTTCTTGGTCGTGTGCTGCGCAAGATAGCCCAGGAAGGGGTGCCGACCATCCTGGTGGCTCCCCGCTGGCCGAGAAGAGTCTGGTTCGTGGACATCATCCAGATGGCTGTGGATCACTTCGTCTTGCCCGATGATCCAGGGCTTCTCACTCAGGGACAGCTGCGCCATCCCAATTTACAAATGCTGGCTTTTGACGGCTTGGCTGCTGAGACCTCCATCTTGATGGTTAAGGGGCTGCCGGCCTCGGTCGTCAGTACCATGATTCAGGCTCGGAAGAAATCCTCTTCTATGATTTGTTACAGGGTCTGGCACACTTACATTGCCTGGTGTGAGTCTAAGTCTTTTTCTTGTCGCACTTTTTCCCTTTCCAGGATTTTGGAATTTCTACAACATGGTTTGGAGTCGGGTTTACAACCGAGTACCCTCAAAAGACAGGTTTCGGCCTTGGCTATTTTTTTCCAAAGATCCTTCCCCAATCATAGGCTTATCAAGACTTTTTTCCAAGGAGATACTCATGTACGTCCGTCGCGTAAGCCTTTGCTACTGGTGTGGGATTTGAACTTGGTGCTTTCTGCTCTCCAGGGTCCCCCCTTTGATCCCTTGTGCGATGCGGCTCTGTCCATTCTGACTCTGAAGGTGGTCTTTTTGGTAGCTATCACCTCGGTGCATCGCGTCTCTGAGCTGGCGGCGCTTTCTATGAAACCTCCTTTTTTTGAGTGGCATTAGGATAAAGTGGTGTTCCGTCTCAAACCGGATTTCTTGCCCAAAGTTGTCTCTACCTTTCATCTCAATGAGGACATTGTCTTGCCTTCTTTGTGTCCTGCCCCTTCTAATTCTAAGGAACGGACTTTTCATTCTCTGGATGTGGTCAGGGCGCTTAAGCACTATTTGGTTGCCACTATTTGGTTGGAAATCGGACTCTGTTCTCCCTGTCGGACCTAGGAAGGGCTTGCCTCCAGCCAAATCTACTATCAGCAAGTGGATCAGTCAGGCGGTGGTGGAAGGGTTTTCTGCCAAGGGGAAGGAACCCCCTTTCCGTGTTACAGCTCACTCCGCTAGAGCTATTGGCGCCTCTTGGGCTTTTTAGCACCAGGCTTCAGTTGAACAGGTTTGTAAGGCCGCTACTTGGTCTTCAGTTCATACTTTTTCTAAGTTTTACAAGGTTGACGTTAGAGCCTCAGATGATGCTGTTTTTGGTCGCAAGGTGCTTCAGGCAGTAGTGACATGAACTGCGTACTGTTGCTCACACCAGTCTTATTGCTAGTTTTTACAAGAAATATTTCAAAAGAACGTAATAGAATTAGCTCTGCCCCATTTAGAGGGGAGGGGGTGTTATTTTCACGTTTTCCTGGTACAAAAGCCACCTGGAAGATTTTGGATTGATTCTGAATCTGAAAAGATTAAATTATTTCATCAGATACAAGAAGTTCAGAATGGAATTTATTTATTCGGTAAGGAACATCCTCATAGAGCAGGCACATATGATTAATTCAGACCTGCAGGATGCTTACCTGCATATTCCAATTCTACTGCTACATTGCACATTTCTTTATCACTACCAGTACAGGGCTTTACCTTTTGGCCTGTCGTCAGCCCCACAGAACTTTACAAAGATTGGTGGAACCGATGGCGCACCTGGACGATCTACTCTTGCTAAACAGGTCAGAGGAATCACTGCTAGCAGATTTAGAGAACGCTCTTCTTTTTATAAAAACTTTAGGCTGGATTGTCGATTTAGAAAAATCTAATCTAGATCTACCATGCAGACTAGGGAGGGAGCTGTGGTCAGAATTGGTGTGATATATAGGCCCCCTGGACAATCTGAGGATCTAGATAACCTGTTAATAGATGAAATCAGTGGAATGGCAGAGAAGGGGGACATTGTAATTACAGGTGACTTCAACATGCCCTATGTGGACTGGAATATCCCAAGTGCATTGACATGCAAGAGCAGGTATATATTAGAGGCCCTTAATGGAGTGTCTCTAAAACAACTCGTGACATTACCAACTAGAGGAGATAACATTCTGGACTTCTGACCAATGGGGATCTGGTGTCCGAGGTCAGGGTTGAAGAAAATCTGGGTTCCAGTGACCATCAATGCGTATGGTTCAGAATAAAAACAGACATTGTCCAAACACCATAACCAAAGTGTTAGACTTTAGGAAAACAAACTTCAAGGAAATGGCATGGCAGACTATATAGAAAGGGAATTATATGAGTGGAACAGATTAGCAGAAGTGAGAGCCCAATGGTCACTATTAAAAATGGACATCTTAAAGGCAACTAAGCAATATGTGAAACAAACTAGCAAGAATAAAAGGAAGAAGAAACCGCTATGGTTTACTAAAGAAGTCAGCACTATCATAATAGAAAAGAAGTCTGCCTATAAGGAGTATAAAGAAAGTGGAAGTTTAGCTGACAGAGAGGCCTATAAGAGGGAAGCAAAACTGATTATAAGGACTGCTAAAGGGCAAAATGAGGAAGAAATGGCCAAATCTATGAAGAGGGGAGATAAAATCTTTTTTTGATATATTGGTGACAGAATAAAAATGGTGCAGTCTCAAAAATTAGAAATGGGGAAAATAATTATATATATATATATATATATATATATATATATATATATATATATATATATATATTTGCATGCATTGGCACTGGATAAGGATAGCACGGTACGCAGGGATTATGCTACGGTTGTAGTGGGAGACAGTTGTCCTCCCTGAAGGGGCTCTGACCCCTATCGCCGGTGCTTTCTGAGAAACCCCTTGGCAGTTTTTCATGCGGACCGTGATGTGAATCGTACCGGTTACTAAGAAGGTTTTTTGAAAATAAAAAAAGGAATCCTCTGAGTATATTGAAGATGATACTGTGGCTGCCATAGGCTCCTTCTGAGTCTGTAAACTGTCTGCAACCCTCAAGTGGTCCTAAACCTATAGAGTCATCATGGAGTATTGACTACTAAAAAGGTTTTAAAGAAAATAATTTTGAATAGGATATTGTGGCTGCCATAGTCTCCTTCTGAGTCTTTAATCTCTGTCGGCAGCCCTCAAGTGGTCCTAAACCTTTAGAGTGTCATAATGGAGTATTGGCTACTGGAAAAAAAATTAAAAGAAGAGATATTGTCTGCCATAGTCTCCCAGGAAGTTATCTGTTGGAGAGTCCTCTACACATGGGGTACCCGGTTAAGGAGAAGTTGGATGGATGGTTGATTTCCTCCATTTCTGGAGGATGTTGTGGAGCATATGCATTATTATAATCTGATCAATAGGGAATGGCAGAAGTCAGGGTGTCTTCCGACCATTCCTAAAGTACTAGATACTATGTATCTCTTTCCTCCAGATCAGATTGAATCATGGTCTTACCCTCCTGTGGTAGAATGCTCTGGTGCCAGGTCTCTTTATGTTTTTTGTTTTGCCATCCTCTGATAGTGCTTCTCCAAAGTATCCAGCAGATAATGCGTGGATCAGGTGGCATGTCATGCTTATCTATTTTGGGGTCGACCTTGGGGACAGCCGGTGTTACATTCATAGAATTTTGGGAGCATCTGGTCTCTGACTCTTGGGTCATTCTTGGAAGCCATGCTCCCAATTGTTCAACATCAGTTTGACTCCAACAGGTAGTGTTCCTGGCTATGGAGGATTTGAGGTGTTTAAGTGCCAGAGGCCTTGCTCTAGTGGTCGCCTTAAGGCGTGCTTTATGGACTTAAGCAATGGCCAGCTGACATAGCCCCTAAAAGGAATATGAAAGGACTCCTTTTTAAGGGGGGCGTCTGTTGGGAAGGCTTGGTTGACATGGTAAAGCATGCTACTACCGGTAGTGGTAAGTGGTCTAAAAAAAAAAGCTACAAAAGCCTAATATAAAAGTCTAATACTGCTTCCGCAGGGCCTCTAATACTCAGGGGTTCCGGCTAGAGGTTCGGCCTCTTTGTCTTATTCCAAAAAAAATAAATAAATAAATAAATTCTCTTCGGTATCCCAAAGTTCCAAATTAAGGCAACAGGTGTCTAGCAGAACAAAGCCAGATCCCCTCCGAAGCCGGCTCAGGCATGAAGGGATGCCCCTTCCCTTGAGGTGTGGGGGAGGGGGGGAAGCTTCTGTATTTGGCTCATATTGCAGGCTTCATGTAACAGATATTTGGATACAGGAAGGGTATCCTCAGGTTACAAAATCAAGATTGGGAACCAGACTCAATCAGAGATCTCTGGTCAGGGGTATCCCAAATTCAGCAGAAAGCAGAAGCATTGAGATCTGCCTTTCTCACCTTTTTAGATATTGGAGGTTTTTATAACCACAGTGTATATATAAGGATGCATATCTACATTTTAGTAGGTGGCCTACTTCCTCAGTTTGTGGCGCTACCCTTCGGTCTATCATCAGCACCAGGGTGTTACCAAGGTGTTGGCAGGTCTCATGTTTTTCTCTAAGAAGTCAGGGATACATATAATCCCTTACTGAGTCTATCGGCTGATATGGGCCCCATCATATCAGGGGGCCCAGAAGGATATAGTGACTATCCAGTCGAATTCTTAAGTCAAACATCATTTCATAGCTTGAAGAGTTATTCTTTTCTGGGACTGTCATTAGACACGTCTCAGGCAAAAGTGTTTTTCCAACACAGAAGTGACTCTTACTTCAGGCCAGGGTACTTCAGCCTCTTGTCTTGTCCTCACTCGATGATTCATCAAGGAATATGTCTTTTGGGCCTGATGGTATCTTTCTTTGTGGCAGTATCTTTTGCACTGTTTCACACGAGACCCCTGCAGATGGAATTGCTCACAATCTGAGATCGGGACCCACACACTCTGGATCACTCTTTTTACATGACACAGTCAGCAAGGCGGTCTCTAGCCTGGTCTTCAGCCTCTTCAGATTGGCAAATTATTTCTTCCAGTACAGTGGAAGATCATCACCACGGATGCCAGTCTATCTGGTTGGGGGAGTGTCATGGAGTCATAAACGATTTAGTGACAAGAGTCTGAAGTAAAGCAGACTCTCCATATATATCCTGGAACTGAGAGTGATTCTATTGTATTTCACACATTGGACATACCATCTGAAGGGGCATCCCGTCTGGATTCAAACAGACAATCGGACGGCGGTGGTATATATCAGCCTCCATAAGGGCACCAGAAGCAGTAAAGTCCTGATGGAGTGAGCTGGGTTTTTACTTTGGGCAGAGAAACCGGTTCCATGTATCTTGGTGGTACACATACCAGGAGTGGACAACTTGCAGGCCGATCATCTCAGCAGAACGGTCCTGCATCAAAGGGAATGGTCTCTTAGCCAGAGGATTTTGTAATCCCTATGCATGTGCTGGGGGGTCCCAGACGTAGATCTTGCATCAGGGCACAGTCGGAAGTTCTGGGTCCAGGGATCCTCTAACAATAGCAACAGATGCATTTCCCTCCAATTCCACTCCTGGGTCGTGTACTAATAAAGTTTAGCTCACAAGGAAGTCCCAACCATTCTGGTGACTCCTCTGTTGCCAAGAAGAAGCTGGTTCTCAGACATAGGGCTTGATTCATTAAAGGTCGAATTCAAATTTTCGCATGTTTTTTGGAGAAAAAGGTGCGATTTTGCGCGCGCAAATTCTACGCGCGATTCAACAAAGTTTTTCTTTCCTTTTTGCTAATTCAATTTGAGTGAGAAAAAAAGCACTCGAAAATAATTCGATTTGCGAAAATAATTTATATGAAATTTACAAGCGAAAAACAATTCTAGTGATTCAGGTGCCATGGATTGGGAGCCACATGAGTTAAATTCAAGTGTTTCACGCTAATTTTTTACAGCAGCTTTCAGGAGGAGAAAAGTCTGTTTTCTGACTTCCACCATGGAGTCCTTCTATCCACTATACCTGCAAAAAAAAGCCCATAGTACACCATAAGGAGGCCTATAAACATGAAATTGTGTAAAATGTATTATTATATTTAATATAATATTATATTTATTATATTTAATTAATATATATTTAATATACACATATTAGCAAAAACATTTATATAAAATTATGTGCAGTAACATGTGCAATGTTTTATTTACCACATTGCATGCCGCTGCACAACTTGATAAATGTAAGTGATGTAAACAATACCTAATGCCATGACAACATAAATATAGCAGACAGAAAAATGACCATCCAAAAAATTAAAAAAAAAAAACATTTAGGGGTTAAAGTGGCCCAAAACCCAGGATTTTTACTATACTGGGTTTTGGTCCTTTCCCCTGGGGCACCCCGATCGGGTGTGCCCCGCTGTGCAAAACCCCCTCCAGATCGCCGATGCCAACTCACTTCTTCCCGGTCCTACGGCACATGCACAGCCACTCGTCCAATCAGCGTGCTCGGAGCTGTCTAAGTCTTCGTCTAATGCCAGAGGCTCCATGCGCGCTGGCGCCCGCATCCCCCGTTTCCCTCTAACAGGGAGCGTGCCCGTGCTGGCCATTCACAAATGCCTGGTGCGGACACGTGCCCATGCTAGAGGGATAGTGGGGATGTGGTTGCGGCTCATGCATGCGCCGTTGGACCGGGAAACAAGGTAAGTGTATGGGGCGACCTGGGGGGGTTTCACACAGCGGGGCATCCTGATTTTGGATGCCCCTGGGGGAGGGAATCACTTTAAGAAATGCTAAGGCCACTTAGTGCCAGGTGTCAGGTGAATGTCGGGTCCCAGTGCAAAAGATGTATTTATAAAAAATCAAGAGCACCTGTGATAGTGCCAGATAGTGTCCCATCTATCATCCGTGCCATTGCTGAGTTCCCTACAGTGTCAGACCAGGCACTTACCCTGCACTGTGTGGCCTTATCCCATACATTTCAATGGACTGGGATTGTTATAATTATTTTGGCCACTTTTGTTAATTTTTTTATGGCTGGTGCATGTGCCACAGGATTCCTGGGCTGCTTGGAATTGTTTTTGGAAGTTTTTTTTTGTACTTTTGTGTTGTGCTGCAAACTTGTGATTTAGGTCGTGCCTGAGCGTGGGAGCGCACCACAGACTGCAGGGAGGCCAAGGATATGCCGAGACCCATAAATCTGGCGATCCACGGAAAGGTATTTGTGGGGGTCCCTAGGGTGTTTCACACAGTAGAACATCCCTAATAGGGATGCCCTGGGGGTTGTAAGTTGCCCGCGTGTATTTTAAGTGATCTTTTAGACCCCATGGCTGCCCAGGCGAATCTTCCTCTTTAAACTGGACCAGTCGCCACCATGAAAGGCCCTGGAGTCTTAAAGGCTCCCCAGTATTCCTGCTGATGTGTGCGCTCCCACACCCATCCATTCAGACAGTCCAAATGCATGGTAACGTGCACTCCACAGGGAAACCTGCTCCCTATGCCGACGCTGAATCCAAAACAACGGCTTTATGCCCTACATTAGTATGCACGGCATAAATCACTGATTGGATAAGCTCATGCACTGTGGAAACAGCAGAAAGATGACTGGAGTGGGAGATCAGGGGGTTTGTAACAGCAGGACATCAGGATGCCCGTAGGACAAGGATAGTGGAAATCCTGGTGATTGGTCCACTTTAAAGTGGAAAAAAACCCGCAATGCCCCATGGGTGAAACCCCCTCAGAATGTTGCTATTCACTCACCTCTTCCTCGTTCCAGCGGCGCATGCCCGGGCTTTCGTCCAATGACAGCTGTCTGCCATGACTGTCATTCAACAAATGGCTCTCATTGACTTTAATGGGGAGTGCGCGCTGATGCATCCCCAGTGGCACCCGCTCCTGTCTCAGTCTATATGATTGGCTAGGGCAGGAGCAAGCACATGCCACAGGGGGGATACACCAGCATGCGCTCTCCATCAAAGTCAATGAGAGCCACGGCAGATGCCTCGCATTGGAGGAGAGCCTGCGCATGCGCCATAGGAACGAGGCAGAGGTGAGTGAATAGTGATATTCTGGGGGGGGGGGGGGGGGGGGGGGGGTGGTAAGGGGGGTTCACACAGCATGATATCCTAACTTAGGATGCCATGGGAGAAAGCCAGTGTACAGTGGAATATTTGAGATTGTTGTTAAAGTGGACCCAAACCCAGCTGGCTCTGTAGTCTAACAAACTCCTAATGCGGCCATATCCCTATCCATGGGCCATCCCGCTGTGTAAAACCCTTAGGGATCACCTGTATACTCATCCTGCCTATGGTCCCACAGCTCATCCCCGGTTTACCACAGTTTATGTTTGGGCAGGAGCTCAGAGAGACAACCTGGGTGCTGGAGCACACACACATCAGTCGGAGGGAAACCGGGGATGCTGTTCATTCCCTGCTCTCTATGCCATGCTCTGTGGACAAACAGAATTCTATGCCCTGCATTAAAGTGGACCAGAAGTGGCCATGAAGTCTATAAGACTCCAGGGCCACCTGATTCCCTCTCCTTGGGGCCTCCAATTAATGATTTGTGAATAGCTGGCACAGGCATGCACCCAGCCGGAAGCTAACAGGGATACAGTTATCGGTGCACACGCCTTCATCGGGGCCTTAGCCGATGAGACCTCTCGATAACTGAGCAAAGCAGAATGGAGCCAAGTGTACTGACTGCCTGCACACTTGTGCATGTGCCGTTGGGTTGGCAGTCAAATATGTTTTACAGGCAAACCGGGGGGGTTCACATAGTGGGTCATCCCAATTTGAGTACCAAAACCCAGGATATTTAAAATCCTGGGTTTGGTGCACTTTAAAGTCGATCGATTCCCTCCCCACAGGGCATCCAAAATCGGGATGCCCCACTGTGTGAAACCCTTCAGGTCGCCCAAACACTTACCTTCTTTCTCGGTCCAATGGCGCATGCGTGAGCTGCATTTCCGCTACCCCTCTTGCAGGGGGGGGGGGGTGCCCGCGCCAGGCATCTGTGAATGGCCGACGCGGGCACGCTCCCTGTTAGAGGGTAGCAGGAGATGCGCGTGTCAGTACGCTCAGAGACGCTCGCCTTAGACGATGTGACGTCAGCGGATCCGAGCTCGCTGATTGGATGAGTTGTAGGACCGGGAATAAGTGAGTTGGTTTCAGCGACCTGGGGGCAAGGACCAGAACCCAAGATAGTCAAAATCTTGGGTTTTGGTGCACTTTAAAATGTGTGGTGAGTATACCGGTCATCCCAGGGGGATTCACAGAGCCGCACAAGTGACGTGACACAAGGGGCGCGCTGGGACTCTGGAGCTGGCCCTGGATGCAACAGAAACCTTTAATGTGGTTTAGAAATGTAAGTACATCAGGACTATATAGGGCGACCAAACCAATATATATGCTAATGATGACACTCATGGCAGCACTCACATTCGTATATTAATGGATCCACAGAGCAAAGTCAAAACTAAGAACTGTTAATCTACAAACCACCCAAATAAATTGGTACAATAACAATAGATGTAAAGCAATGCAAAGCAACACTGCCAAAAAGGCACCGAACCACCATCACCAAAAAATGATGCACCGAACCAATGCAAAGTGCAAAATTAAACATAATTAAACATTAACAATGACATGTACTCGTCCACATCAATTAGAAAGTCCAGAAACACAAAGCAAAAAACAAAACAAAGAGCAATAAGGGATCATACTGCTCTGCAAAAAATTAGGAAGCAGTAGAAAAAATTCTTACACACAGCATTTGGGTATGGAAAATCCGTGGACTTTTTCACTGAGTTTTCCAGTTGTAAAGTGATTTTCAACTGCGCACGAAAGAAATTCGCCCGCAAATTCGCACACACGAATTTAAATGCCTTTGTGAATTGCTCCTAGGTTTGAAAAATTCTCGCATGCGAATTTATTTTCCAAGCGTTATTTTTTTTTTTCCTACCTTTAGTGAATCAAGGCTATAGTAAGGATGTCAGAGGGCAACTTGTAGAGGTGACTATCCAAATCTTCTCACACAGGGGCCTTTAAGGCATCCCAATTTACAGTTCTGGCTTGGACGGCCTGGCTATTGAATCCTTTATCTTGGCAGAAGGGTTTTTTTTTGCCAGAGTTATCCAGACTATGATTCAGGCCAGGAAGAAATCTTTATCAAATGATCTATTATTGAGTGTGGCAAGCAATTATCAGCGAATCCAAGGGTTCGCTTGTAGTACTGTTCTGTTTACAGAATATCTTGATTTTTGCAGAAGTCTTGATGAGGACCAATATCTACCATTTATCCTCTTTCAGAAACCCATAGCTGAGAATGAATTTATCAGAACTTGTTTTACAAGGAGTCACTCATGTGCGACCTCCTCACCTGAACTTGTTTTTGTAAATTTGGTAAAGGTATACTACTTGCTGTTCCGCGTTGGGGATCCTGCCCATATATAGGCACTGCTTTTGGATGTCCCAATCGTGATGATTAGGATGGCCTGGAAAGGATTGGAAGAAAAAACACAATTCTGTGATACTCACCTGTAGAACAGTTTTTTCTGTTAATCCATTCCAGGCCATCCGGCCCGCCCCTTGTGGCGGAATATAGGGAGTTACGATCTATCCTTGATACCCTTTTTATGGTGTTCTTTGTTTATAACAATATTTCGCATTGAAAAGCATGCTAGGTTGATGTATCCATGTCTTGGGTGCCTAGTCTTGTGGAGTGATATAAAAAAAAAAAGAAATAGTACATATTTTTAATGAGAGAGAGTAGTCTTCTATGTTGTCTCCTGCCTTTTTTATGGTCTCCAATAGATATAGGTATGCCTCACGGGCGGGCAGGGAGGGATTACCCAATTGTGATGATTAGGACGGCCTGGAATGGATTAACAGAAAAACCAATTCTACAGGTGAGTATCACAGAATTGTGTTTTTAAATCCCTATGTATGTGCTGGGGGATCCCAGATGTAGATCTCTTGCATCACAGCTCAGTCGTAAGGTCTGTAGTTTATCTCAGCCCAGTTATCCTCTAATAGCAACAGATGTCCTGACTCTTCAGTGGTCAGCATTCAAGCTTCTTTATGCATTTCTCTCCGATTTCACTTCTGGGTCGAGTACTAAAAAAGGTTTAGCTCACAAGGTCCCAACCATTCTGGTAGCTCCTCAGTGACAAGAAGAAGCTGGTTCTCAGACATAGTAAGGATGTCACAGGGCAACTTGTGGAGGCGACGATCCAGATCTTCTCGCACAGGGGCCTCTAAGGCATCCCAAATCACAAGTTCTGGCTTGGAAGGCCTGGCTATTGAATCCTTTATCTTGGAAGAAAGAGTTTTTTTTCTCCCAGAGTCATCCAGACTATAATTCAGGCCAGGAAGGAATCTTTATCAAGTGATCTACTATAGAGTCTTCGCTTGTAGTGCTGTTCTGTTTACAGAATATATTGATTTTTTGCAGAAGTCTTGATGAAGGTCTTCAATTGAGGGCAAATATCTGATATCTATCTTCTTTCAGAAACCCATAGCTGAGAATGATTTTATCAAAACTTGTTTTACAAGGAGTAGCTCATGTGCGGCTTCGTCATAATCCACTTTTGCCGGCTTGGGACCTGAACTTGTTATTCTTGGTGTGCCACATACCCCGCTTCACTTCTTAAATATTCATCACTCAATGGGTTAATCCACCGCAGGTGACGTAGTGCAGAGAGGAAGTCTTGTAACGAGCCCCCTTCCGGCCTATATATACCTGGTACCTCCCTTCAATCACCAGTATTTTTTCTCTCTGCTTGCTGACAAGTCAGAAGTTGGAAGTCTCCTGCTTACAGGTAGGCCGGGGTATTCTTACCCCGCCACCCCCCTTTTGGTCTATTTCTGCCTGGTTTGAGTTTGTATACCTTTATGGTGAAATAGGAAGCCTCCCAGCCTTGGCTGCTCACCGGGCAAATGGTAGATGGCACTTTAAGTGCCTAGGAGCTTATCTCCTACCGCTCGACCTCATGCGTGGGGCAATGCGGCGAACCGGCATGGTGATCCGGAAATAGGATGCCCCTGTCCCAAGGGTCCCCGTAGCCCCTTTCTCTCCTGTTGGGGGGGTGGTGAGGGTGTGCTTTAGTATGTGTGTTTCACTGTATCACTGCATGTTAACATATATGTCATGTTTATACATTCACTGTAGCATGTGTATATTTTGGGTCTGCTTTAGGGCAGCTTGCGCTGGGTATGGGCTGGCCACCTCTCTGGCAGTTGGTTGCTTGTGGCCCCCTACCCCCTCCCCCCTCTCCCCTCTCCTCGCCTGGCATTCATTGAGCTTTGTCAGCACATGCGTTTTTTACCCTCCCCCCTCCGCTGCCTGGACGCGCGTGCTGGATCAGCTGTAAAGTGTTCCAGCTGATCAGCGTGGGGGGGGGGGGCGCCGACGTCATGCGGCGTCTGCGGCGGGCCCAGCGTCCCAGCGTCCCAGCGTCCCAGCTTCCTTCAAAACAGGAAGGCACGTGGGCGCAGGGCCGCACTTTGTCTTCTGCCGGCTCATGGCTGCTGGCTGCAGGCTTACCGGCTGATTGCGGTACAGGTAAGCGGCCCCTCCCGTTGGGGCCGTTAAATGGGAGATATTGTTTAATAATACAGTGAGAAATCACTATTATCAAGGGGGCGTCATTTAAGGGCACTTGGTGCCATGCTTATATGTTATACACATGTGAAGGATCTGATGGTTGTTTAATTGCCTTGCAGATCCTGGGATCCCTGCTTATGCTAGCCCTCCGGCTCTATGTGCCTGGCTAATTATTGGGATTGATTTGAATGTTTATATACATAGACTATATATAAATATATATATATAGTTTCTATTAAAGGGGACCTAAACTTAAAAAAAAAAAAAAAAAATTATATAAATCCTCCCTTCCGGGACATTACTAAAATAAAGGGGGCATCCCGGGTCGGCTTATGCCTTAAAAGTCCCATTATTGCGAATACCATAAATCACCATATGGAGGCTTCCGTAGATTCCGGAAACGGTTCTGCTGTTCCATTTGGGGGGTGCGTAGGTTGTGGGGTTCCACTCCCAGCTGATGATATCTTTATTTGCATCCCTTGTGCAAAACAGACTATTGCGCGCCAGTCCGTTGCTTCGGCTGCGGTGCCATCGCATCCTTCATCATCTCCTACCTCTCCATCCCTATTCCGGACCCCGCATGACACTGTCAAAAGTGGGGATTCGCATTCCGAGGCAGCAGCACAGCCCTGCCCCCGGAAAATGATGCCCGTTAAAGCAGCGTTTAAAACCGCTACAAAACGAAGGCACCTGACTACGGTACCTTCGGCTCCACAGGACCAGTTTTGTGAACCTGTGGAATGGTCCGATGGATCCCCTGACGAGGATGAACTCCCGTCGGAGTCAGATGAGCCGACAGGTCAGCATGTGGCTGATGAGATCGGCGATTGGTCAGAGGGGGTTGTTTTTGACACCCCCTCTATTCTGGCTCAAATGTTTAATATTTTGAGTTTAGATACGCCTGAGGCGGCCGCCCCGCCAAAGGGTCAGTTATTTAAAGAGCCTCAGCCGAGTTTGGTCTTTCCCAGACAGCACCACTTTGAGAGGGTGGTTCTTAAGGAATGGGAACATCCCACACGGTTATCTGGAATTCCTTCCAGTTGGGAAAAGCGTTATCATTTTCCACCAGAATTGGTGAGGCTGTGGTCTGTCCCTCCGGACGTCGATGCCCCTGTACTAGGACTCTCCAGCTCGGCTATGGTACAATCTGCTGAGACCACTGTCCCCAAAGATGGGGAAGATCACAGGATTGACCAATACGCTCGACATGGTGTTATCTATTCCGGGTCAGCATTGCGCCCGGTATGTGCTTCAGCCCTTCTTCTATTGGCAATTAAGTCCTAATTCAGGGGCTATATGAGGATCTTGATCCCGCTTGCAAACAGTTCACTGCACTTAAGCAGTGTGAATCTTTTGTGGCTTATGTCCTGGCCGCTCAGGACGATGCGCTGACTATGAGTAGCAAGGCGGCAGCTATGCTGGTGGCTATTCGCAGGTCAGTATGGCTGCGTCAGTGGTCAGCAGACACGGCTTCCAAAAAGGTACTCACAGCCCTCCCCTTTTTGGGGTTGCGTCTGTTTGGGGAGAAAATTGATTCAGTCGCAAAAGATGGTAAGATGCCACAACGCAAAAGGCCTCGTGGTCCCTTCAGGGGGACAAGTTCCGGTAGGCCTTCCTTTCAAAGGTTCGGAGCGGGAAAAGGTACGTCCTTTCCCGCTACCAGTGGCGCAGGTTGGACTCGGGGGAGGGGCCGTGGCCGGCCCACTCAGTCCTGGGGCACCAAGCCCAAGCCTGCTGATAAGCCCACTCAGCAATGAGGGGCTGCCCTCACCCGTGCGGGTGGGGGGACTATTGCGACACTTCTACCATTGGAACCATGTGGTTCTAGGCAGATGGATCCAGGAGGTAGTGTCGACAGGTCACAACCTGGAATTCGAGTCTCACCCTCCCTCGCGGTCCATTCAGGGGTCGGTTCATCCCGGCCTGAACTCTCATCAAGACGCTGTGTGTCTTTCTTTTGCCCAAATTCGCACAAGAACACTTCAGCTATTTCTGCTAGCGTGTTGGGTCCAGCAACCTCTGTTGTTGGATCAGTCCTTCCAATTGTCCTCCCGTGTACGGCAGTTCCTCCTGTGGTGATTGGTCTCGACCAATCTTGTATAGGGCAGGTCTTTCCTGACCCTCCCTTGGAGAGGTGTCACCACGGACATCGGTCTGTCGGGATGGGACAGATTCTGGAAGGAGCTGCGGCTTCAGGGGCAGTGGAGGCCCCACTTACCCATCAGAGAAATGTCACTGATCCAGACATGGGCAGTGTTCCATGTTCCCTGTCTCTCGGCGGTTTACATTCCAGAGGTGATGGAACAGGTAGCGGACCGGTTGAGCAAGTGCTCTCCCCGTCTGGAAGAATAAGCTCTCCATCCTCGGGTGGTTCTCTTATTGTGTCTCCAATGGGAGACTCCGGAGGTGGACCTGTGGGCCCCTCATCTCTATCTCAGGCTCCCGAGCTTCGTGTCTCTCTCCCGGGATCCTCTGGCTCTGACAGTGGACGTCAGGTCCCTGAACTGAGGAGCTCTGGGATTTCTATACCTGTTTCCTCCGTGGCCCTTGCTGGGCAGAATTCTTCAGAAGTTGGAAAGGGTGTACGCCGTTCTCATGGCCCCAAGGTGGCCAAAGCGATTAAGGTTCGCAGACATCGTTTGGCTGGCAGTGGACCAGTTCATTCTGCCTCTTCGGCCCGATCTGCTCACTCAGGGTCAATTGTGTTACCTCAATTTACCAGCGCTGGGTTTGATGGTCTGGCGGCTGAAACCTCCATCCTGAAGGAGGAGGGTCTTTCTGATTCAGTCATTAAGACTCTGATCAGTGCCCGGAAGAAGTCTTCTTCCGTCACCTACTATAGGACTTGGAAAGCCTATATCACTTGGTGTGAGATAAGATCTTTTCCTTGTAGGGTCCTTTCGGTCCCCAGGATTCTGGAGTTTTTACAATCAGGGCTGGACTCTGGTCTCCAGCTAAGTACATTGAAATGGCAGGTCTCTGCCTTATCTGTCTTTTTTTCAGAAGCGTGTTGCGCTTAAACCTTTAGTTAAAACTTTTTTACAGGGGGTTACGCATGTGCGGCCTCCCAGGAAACCATTACTCCCTGTTTGGGATTTGAATTTGGTTCTTTCGGCTCTTCAGGCTCCTCCTTTTGAGCCTTTGCAAGATATTGCTTTGTCTACCCTGACTCAGAAGATTGTCTTCTTGGTAGCGATCACTTCTGTCCGGCGTGTCTCAGAATTGGCGGCCTTAACTATCCAGGCGCCCTACTTCGAGAGGCATCGGGATAAAGTGGTCTTTCGGTTCAAGCCAGACTTTCTTCCTAAGGTTGTTTCTGCTTTTCATTTGAACCAAGATATTGTTCTTCCCTCCTTGTGTCCTAATCCTAAGAATGACAAAGAGGGTTTTGCATTGTTGTACGCTGTGTTAAGTACTACTTGATTATCACGTCTCCTTTCCGTAGGACGGATTCTTTTTTTGTTGTGCCCCATGGGCCTAAGAAGGGTTTGGCACCAGCCAAATCTGCCATTAGCAAGTGGATACGTCAGGCCGTTACTGCGGCCTATTCTGCTAAGGGAAAAGTTCCCCCTTTTCGTATTACTGCTCATTCCACTTGCGCTGTTGGGGCGTCTTGGGCTTTTCAGCACCAAGCTTCTGTTGAACAGGTTTGTAAGGCCGCCACCTGGTCTTCTGTTCACACTTTTTCTAAGTTTTACAAAGTTGATGTGCGGGCCTCAGCGGATGCTGTTTTTGGCCGCAAAGTTCTGCAGACTGCAGTCATTTAAGTTATGTTTCACCTGGCCTTGAGATGCCCTTCCCTTGTGGACACTGCTTTTGGATGTCCCATGAAGTGATGAATATTTAAGAAGTGAAGCGGGGTGTGTGGCACACCAAGAATAATACCATTTTGTGAGTACTCACCTGAAAAATGGATATTGTTGGTGTGCCACACACCCTGCTTCACACCCGCCCTTTTCGGTATTACCGAAGCATTTATATGGTGAAGCCCTTTTTTATTTATATCAAAATTAATTTTGGAGGTTACTGGTTGAATACTGGTACCTTGTTTTACTGCTTTTTGAATATACTGGTGATTGAAGGGAGGTACCAGGTATATATAGGCCGGAAGGGGGCTCGTTACAAGACTTCCTCTCTGCACTACGTCACCTGCGGTGGATTAACCCATGAAGTGATGAATATTTAAGAAGTGAAGCGGGGTGTGTGGCACACCAACAATATAGTACTCACAAAATGGTATTTTTCAGGGTCCTCCTTTTTGAACCATGGTAGATGTGTCATTAACTCTAAGGGCACTTATGGTTATCTGAATTAGCAGCTTATCAGTAAGCATCGTTATTTGAGTGTTTTAGGATTTTCTTCCTTAAATGTATCTTTTCAAGAGATGGTTTTGCCTTCCATATGTCCTGCTCCAGTGTCTAATAAGGAAGGGGTGTTCTTCACTGTTTAGATGTAGTGAGAGCACTGAGGTATTATCTTACTACTACACAATCTTTCCATAGTTTGGACTTTTTATGTCGTACCTGAGGGTCCACGGAAAGGTCTTCCACCAGCTAAGTTTGCCATCAGTCAATGGATTAGACAGACAGTGGTAAGAGTCTATTCTGCCAAGGGGAAGGAGCCCCTTGTTTGGGTCACAGCTCTTTCCACTAGGGCCATTGGTGCTTCCTGGGCCTTTCAGCATCAGGCCTCGGTGGAACAGGTTTGTAAAGCTGCACCTGGTCTTCGGTTCATACATTTACATATTTTACAAGGTAGGTGTTAGGGCCTCAGCTGACACTGTATTTGGTCGAAAAGTACTTCAGGCGGTAGTGAATTGAACTACTTGCTGTAACGCGTTGGGGATCCCGCCCATATTAGGCACTGCTTTTGGATGTCCCAGGTGTAATGATTAAGGGATGACCTGGAATGGATTGGAAGAAAAAACGCAATTCTGTGAGACTCACCTGTAGAATTGGTTTTGATTCCGATACTTTCCAGGCCGTCCGACCCGCCCTCTTTTGGGGTTTATTATGTCCTGGATGCCATTTTTTATGGTGATTACTCCATTTATTATTTAATAGGACACTTGTAAAAAAAATTTCGAGAGAAAACATGCCAAGGTGGTGTGAAGTAAAATAGATTCCTATATTCGGGGCCTCCCGGCCTTAGCCTCTTGTTGTGATTTACTGCTATTTAATTACTGGTCTTTGATTAGAGGCAGCTGCTACTTATAGGGGCCGGGAGGAGCCACACCTTTAATCTTGCAGTCCACGCCCATCCGGGCAGGAATTACCCAGGTGTAATGACTAAGGGACAGCCTGGAATGGATTAGAATCAAAACCAATTCTACAGGTGAGTCTCACAGAATTGTGTTTTTATTGGGCTTATGATATGACTGCATTTTCATCCTTTCACCTGGTTTGTCCTCATGCCTAATTATTAGCACTTAGCACGTTACCTAGATTTTTCTTTGGCACATTAGTATATAGGATTTTGTGAATTTGCACTATAGGTTTAAACTGGAATGAGTATTAAATATTGTCTCTATAGGTCAGTCATTAAAGCCCTATCATGTAAGATTGTATTATGATTTGAATTGGTGACTATATAGCAGCGCCCCCTAGTGGTTTTGTCATATTTGTTTTTTAATCATGTAATGTGTATATTTACTTTTTGGCTTTTTTCTATATAATAAAATTGTGACATATTTTTTTTATAATCAGTGGTGCCCCTGCTTGAGGACTATTCTGAGGAAGTTGTGGGATTCCTCCTTGTCTTTTACTATGTTTATAATAATCCCCCAGTGTGCACACTATTTGATTAACTGCCGCTGCAGCCCCACCTCTTTGTTTATGTTTACTATATGCATGTAGAAATAAGTTGCAGTAGTCAATAGGCTGAAATAGATGCCGACTATTGCGTGCAACTTAGAAAAATTATTAACAATGTAACAGTAGGTAGTATTGTATAAATAAATGATACGTTCACCGCCGTGGCCCGATTGGATGCTCTTCTTGGAACTTTTGTTGGTAGATGTGTCCTTTAGCTGGTGGGGAAAGGTGCTGCCTCGGCGTGTATGTCCGTAGCTAGAGTTCAGTAATGAGGCGATGCTGATGCCTAAATGGTGGTTGGGGGAGGGGAAGTAAATGCTGCCCCCCGATGTTAGAGGATTTTGCCGCTTCGGCGGCGCTGATATTTAATTTACCGTTCCTGTGATTTTGGAACTTGGAGGCTCAGTTGTGCTGCTCCTGCAGGCTGGAGGAAGCCTCTGTCTCTCTCTGTAGCTTTTCTTTTACACCGATGCATGTTTCGTCCTGTTGGTGACGTTATCAAGGTGTAGGTTAGTGAGGGGCTGAGATGTGCCTTTTTTGGTTATTTGGTTTCCCAGAGGCTTCTGGGAATTGTAGTATTCTGTTGTAGTTTGATATTACGTGTTCGTTTTAATGTCTCGCTGGGGGGGAATAAAGACATGACACTTGTGTGAATTGTTGCCTTCATTGGGCCAAACATGGCCACAACTCACAATACAGTTTCTCGAGAGAAACACTGTTAAGTTGGGTCAGCACAAATAGCTCAACGTCATGCATGTGATCAACCTCAACACGAGGCCGACGCAGTTAAAAGTCTGACAAGACACACGCAGATGATGTAGATGCTTGTACTCTGCAAGGTATTCTTCTGAGGGCCCCATCATGATTTCCCACACAACACACTACTACACTCTCACCAGTAAACGTATGTGGAGCATGAAAAAACCTGCATCATGCCTAATTAAGGCTGTGAATTATGCGCAAGCCCATACTAACCACGTATTATACGCTTAAATGCGAAAAACAACACTAGGAGAATACTCACCAGAAGTTCGAAAATGGACATAATACAAAAACTATATACACGTGCATTTTTGATGTATAAGTGTATTTACGAAAGACTGACTCCCCTGCAACGCATGCAGTTATTAAAAACTGAGATGTTTGCGCTTCCTGTCCATAATGACGCAAGGGTGTCAGATAATTCACAGATGTGAAAGTATGTTTGCTAGACCTAAGCACAATTGTGGTGAAATGGAAGGGGAGGAAGTTAATGTAGGACAGGTGCATGTACCTCTGAAGCAGTACCCTATTCCAAAAGGGCCATAGATTTGCTGTTAGAACAAGGTTTATTTAGAGAGTGTGAATTCATAACAAACTCTATTTACCCTATTTTGAAACTGGATGGCTCTGCCTTGATTATCCTAAGTTGAATTTGGTAACCCCAGCCTGTGCACCAGTTGTCAGAAAAGCACATACCCTTCTTTTCCAAATTCCACCTTCTGCTAAGTACTACAGTTCTTTGGATATTTGCAATGGATTCTGGGGTTATACCAATCGCAATTTAAACAATGTTTTATTTGGAAATATAAACAGGTCCCCTGGAATTGTTTGCCTCAGGGCATAGAAAATACGCCCACAATTTTTCATAAACTCATTTTCTAAGCAGAACAAAAACAGAACATCTCACTCTACTCAAAGAACTATTAGTGTTACTAGGTAAAGCTGGGCTAAAAGTCACACATGAACAAATGCCAGCTATTACAGACGCCCCTGAATTTCTTGGGGGTGAGCATCATACCAGAAGGAAAATCCCAGATCAACACAAGGTAGACATTATTCAACATCTCAGTCTGCTCAATCTGTTTCCTAGACTTAGTACAGTATCAAAAGGACTTCCATATTTTGCTGGCATGGCACAACCCCTGTTTGATATGTTAAAAAGGGAAGTGGCTAAGGGAGACCTTTGCAAGCAATGGTCTGAAAAACACAAAGCAGTCGTAAATTCTTTGAAAAGAGCTGCAACTGCACTGATCATCCCTGACCCGTCAAAGACTTTTTATTTAGAGTTGACAGCTACAGAACAAGCACTGGCAGCTGTACTATGTCAGGAGCATCATGGAAGAGTGTGGCCTTCTGTCCTATGGCTCCCAAGATCTAACACCAGCCGAAAAGCAATATTCTGCTTATGAAAGGCTTTTAGTTGTATATCAGAACTTAATGGTATTACACTGCATAACCCTCACACACCACTGAACCTGTTATTGATGCCAAGTGAAACACTAGTATCCTCTAATCCTTTGGATTGGATGGATTTATGCAGCGAGATCTGGAAATAACTTCAAGACAGATTACTCAAATGCCTGCATTTTTGTTGTATCCTGAAGAACCCCGTGAATGCCATCCAATCTTACCCTTCCTCCCACCTCCATCTCTGATACCTAGGTGCCAGGTGTTGATATATACTGTGATGGTTCATCTTGCCATGATCAGGGTAAAGCCTAAACAAGATTTGCAGCAGTGTTTCCAGATAAGGTAAACATGTATTCTTGTAAGATTGATTCCTTCCAGTATGCTGAGTTAGTGGTCATTGCCCATATTTGGGAAGAGCGTCCTGATTTAGATATGAATATCCACAGTGACAGTGCTTAGGTGTTAAATACCTAATATGTCTGATGGGTTCCAGGCCACCGATGGCAGACCCTTAGAGCATGCAAGATTGTTATGTTACATTTGGATGCTGCAACAAAGGAAAGCCCCTTGTGCTATTATTGAGGTTGAAGGTCTAAGGGCTCCCTACACTCAGAGGGAGTCAGACTTGTGGGAACCAGGGAGTCAGACTTGTGGGAACCACCATCTAGTCCGAAAGTATCGGCTATACAGGCAACCACGCAGTCTTTTCTGATTGCGCTGCAGAAATCACTTGATCCAAATGAGATGGTATGGCAGTGGCATCTAGCTGGTAAGCCTGCTCCCATACCCACAGAATGGGCATAATTCACAGAATCTGGGGGAGCCACTTCTAATGTATCATCACAATGTGAGTTTTCCAGTTGTGTGTGTTCCTCCTGATTTCACTGATGAGCTATTCCAAATAGTTCATGCACATGCAGTGGGTAGACATTATGCAACAGATAAAACATTGCAGAAATAGTTAAGCTCTGTGTGGTGGCCTACTATCAAAGAGGATTGGGTGTGCAAAATGTGTGCCTTGCTTACATGCATGTTTTTAAAATTGGCTCCACCTTTAGAAGGCCCATGCTCTCACATTTAAAATAACTTTTTCCTTCTTGGACTACATCAAAAATAGAGCTATTGGTTCTGTGAAATTTCTAGAACTGTGGAGGTGTTTTTTTAGTTTCTAATGCAAGCTGACATACATTTCAAGACCATATAGCTCCTGCATAATTCCAGCAAAGTTGTTGTAAAATGTAGGGGGATGTGCTGTAGATGGCACAGGGCAGTCCATCACGTGATTAGGTGTTCTGGTAATTGTCTCAGCATCGGGCTAGCAGTGATTGCCTGTGGGGAACTAAAGATGAGTTTAGAATTGTTTTTTTACTGCACAATTACTTTAATGTAAAATTATCTTCTTGCAGCACACCTGGGAACCTGTTCTTACTTATGGTCATGGAGCGAATTAACTGTGCTGGGTTATGTATAGATTCAGTACGGTATTGGTGTGTGCAATGTCTGACCTCCTGGTAGTCAGAGCCTATAGATCCACAAATGTGCTTCTGTCAAGTGCAATAAAATCTTTTGTCAAAATGATATGTCAATATTTTTATTTCGTCTCTTTCCAGATTTGCACATACCAGTCCAAAAATAACCACACTGGGCTTAAACATATGGACTGTGAAATCAAAGGGCGACCATGCTGCATTGGTACTAAAGGCAGGTGAGGAATCCATTATTTGCAAAGAGCATGAAGAACAGTTCTGTAAATATGATGGTTATATAAATGTTTAATTTGTCTTATCTCCGGATTGATAATGAAAGTATCTCTGAATTTTATACCCACCGCTGGTGAACGCATCGCAATTTACAAATACAGCAGGCACTATTATCCTTTCTATTACACATTAACGCAATGGGCAATGCCAGGGGCTGTTAGCTTAAGGTGTTAGGCACTGTGAAACATGTTGTACATCAAATTCCTATGCATGCACAAGCATAGAATGGCATAAATGTTCTGTATTTTACTTTGATACATTTTAAAGTAGACCAAAATGTATTTTGGATGACCCCACAAGTTAAAGGTCCTCCCCATTTCCCCACTGGGCATCTTGTCTTAGTGTGATCCACTGTATGAAACCCGAACAAGGTTGCCATAATCTTATCATCTTTGATCTCATGGTTTTCACATGGGGGCATCCCAATTTGGGGAGGACAAGCTTTTATACATACAAAACAAAAAAAAAAGTACTCAGCCACTCAAATCCCCACAAGCCTGCAACAAATCCTACAATCTGTCTAAATTTTAAAACAGCTAGGTTTTCGTTGCACACATTTGCAATGTATGGGAAACGGCAGGGCCACGTCAAGGCACCTCTTTTTTCCTGCAGTCCTACTCTAACATTGAGAGCTTCCCCAATTTTGAGACACACACAGCAATAGATAAACCGAGAGCTGAACTTACCTAAGGCTGACCACAGCTCTAACCCATTACCTCTGGTGATTCACATGTGGCGGGTCAACTCCATAACATGCGGCTGAAGGCCCCCCAACATTTATCCACATGCACTCATTACACTACAACAGACAAAATAGAAATGACAAGCAGCACCAACCACCAATCAATTTATAGCTGGGCGGTGCACACTGGGCCGGGCAATTAGTTACAGACAAAACAAAAAATAAATACCCCTACACTCAAATCCCCACACGCCTGCAACAAATCGTACATTGGTCTAGTGTTTTGGTCAGCTTTGAGCTAACAATTTGTAAAGCTGACATCTGTATTGTATTCAAGAACAATACTGTATGTAATGATTAGAATTTAGTTTCAGTGCAAAAAATAACACATTTGTACAGCACTAAGTACAATTAAACCACACAGCACTCATTATAGCTATGTACACACACACACACACAGTATACAGTTCATCTTAAACCGCAATATATAGACCAGAAGACATAACCATATTCCTTGCTCCATAAAGCCCACTTATCATCCCACAAATATCTGTCACATGTGTCATACAGTCAGGGTCGGATTAAGTGTGGTGGAGGCCCATGGGCACAAAATCTGTTGAAGGCCCCAGATACAGTATTTTTTTTCTTTAAAATAATAGTCCAGCCAAGTAACTGATTGGTGGTTGTCTGGCACCCGCCCACTTACTGGAATGTCAGATCGAGTACCTTGTGCCACTCTTGTGCGGGTGCGTGCTGCTCGGGAACTCCTGCTTTGCCATTATTGTAGTCGTCCAGCTGGTCCAGCAGAAAACAGTTCCCTGCATTGAGCTGCCAGCGGCTGTGCTTGGTGGCTTATGTGCAGTGAGCTGATGCCGACTGACAGCTCTGCACGCACCCATCACTGTAGCGTTGCTGTCGCCGGCTTTGCTGCTCTAGACTCTCCGTCCTGCCCTGTCGTGGCTTTCGCTGCAGGTTTGCAAAAACTAGAAAAAGGCTCTCACAGGCGACAGCTTTGTTGCTGGCCCCGCAGCACATCAGACCAAAGACTGAAAAGCCTCCTGGACGAGACCATAACCCAAAGGATGGTGGAGGCCCCGGGGCACGCGTCCCTTGTGCCCCTGCATACAGTACTCGGGGAGATGCAACGGTGGGACATTTGAGTATAAGCAGGCTGCCTTCTCGCGTGCTCTGCACTCAGTCATGCCCCACTTGTGCCAGCAATATGTGTTTTTCTTCCAATCCATTCCAGGCACTCCTTACTCTTGGGTTTTCTCCTCCTTGCTGATCACGTGACTGCAAGAAAGAAAACAGGTGCTGCCCTCCTGGCCCATAAGTAGCAGCTGCCCCTAATCAGATCAGTTTTCTTTCTTGCAGTGGCAAGATGACTGTTGAAGAGTCGCTCTCAAGGTTTTGGCAGCAAGCGGGGGACTGAACCCTGTCGGCTCTCTGTGTAGCCTTACTCCCATGGATCCCTCAAGACCCAAGTTTATGCCTCCACAGCATTGGCTGTTTTTTGGGTCCGTGAAGGTAAGGTGGAAGGGCCGGGTCTTGGGGCGCTTACAGAGTGCGTGTGCTCTGGGCTGCAGGCATTTTTGAAAAGCAAGTCAGCCGCAGGTTTTTCTCTGGTGTACCTGCTGAGGAAAGTTTTTTTATTTTTTACCCAACCCTTCCTTCTTCCAGTTAGGTAGGCTTGTTTCATATAAAAATAAAAAAAAATAAAAAAAGAATAGAGGGTGCTTACGTCGGCAGTGCACAGGCTAAGCTGGGCAATACCGAGAAGGTTGCAGCCCTGCGCAAGGATGACATGTTTAAAAAAAAAAAAAAAAAAATATATATATATATATATATATATATATATATATATATATATATATAAAAGAGGAGAGGGAAATTCCTTTTTTGTGTGTGTGTGTAATATGCCTTTAAGAAGCAGGGCTGACGTCACGCTGGGCGGTGTTATCTCAGACCACGTGTTTGTGTTTACCTTCAGTACTCCTTCACTTGGTGGAAGGAGATCGCAGGTGGTGGTTCTCTGCTGGAGTCAGGTAGGAGACACGAGGCTGCGCCGGCGAGGAGTGCAGGCTGGCTATTATCTCCCCTCCTCTCCCCTCTCCCACATTGCGCTCGGCGCCTGGCCAGCTGGGGGAGCCGGGGCCATGAGCGCCTTTACTCCTCCAAACCCCCCGCCCTCCTCCCTTCTCCTCTCCTCTCCCACTCTGCACTCTGACGAGAAAGCCGGCTTGTCTCTTCCTGGCGGCACCGCTCAGACCGGCTCTTGCGGTCATTTATTTGGCCACGGCACAGGCGGTAGCTGCCTTTCTTGTGGCCTTGGCTACCATTAAACTTTTAAATCATTAAGATGGGGGAGGCAGCGGCCGAGCTATAAGGCTGTTGTGTTTATGATTAGACTGTAAGTGCATGGTATTGTCTCCTATTCATCATCTGGTTCATTTTCTCTTTTTGCTATTGATTGATATGTAATTAGCAGTCTTCAGTTTGGATTACAATCATGATTATTTTTAAATATTATTAAACATTATTAAGTATTATTTTCAATTAAATATAGGATATATTCTTATGGTGGTGAAATACTAAAATATTGTAAATAGTAGCTATCATATATTATTAAATTATTATTATATTTTTATATTATTATATTTTTATATTATTATATTTTTATATTATTATATTATATTATTATATTATTTTTATATTATTACTTACTATTTATCAACTATTATTTATGGTTATTAATCATTAGTAATGGTAGTATCTTATGATCTTTTTGATCTTTATTGGAGGTAAAAATATAAGTTTTAAATCCTTTTTCTCCTCTTTTATTTTTAGAATGGAAGAAGGATAGAAAGCAGGGTTGCGGTTCCTCCCGGTCCCTTTTTTTGGGGAATTGGTTTAGGCTCAGGGCCCTTTGGGTCAGCTGGCCAATATAAAAAAAAAAAAAAAAAAAAATTAATAATAAACACCATGAGGGAGGCATCAGGGGATAGCGATACGGGCAACCCTCTTGAACAGGGCAGGATCTTGTGCAGGCAGGATCCCCTGGGCTGTTTTGGCACGGTTTGTTCCGCCTGCACCGTGAAGATCGGCCAGATCATAACAGAGCTGCTGACCAGGTATCTAGCCCGGCTGAAGCCGGGAGCATTATGTCTCATCCATCTCCTGTTTCCTCTAAAGGGGAGAAGGCAGTGAGGTGCAGACAGAATTTGCTCACAGATTGGATAATCTGGAGAGGCAGTTGTCTCTTGTGTTACCAAGGAAGGCCGCCTATAAAAGAAAACATTTGGAACCTGTAGCGGAGGAAGAGGATATGTTTGCCTCCTTGGGGGAAGAAGAGGACGAGGAGTATTTGGACGAGCAGCCCTCTGAGAGCGAACTGCGGTCAGGAGAAGATAGTAACTCTATCTTATTTTCGTCCGATGAAGATCCTCTCCTCGTGGATGAAACAGAAGGTCTGCTATTCCTAGTATGTCACACACCCCACTTCCCGATTTTCACGACACTTGGGAACCCGGCCTGTAGAGGGCGATCTTGCAGAGATGACATGGAAAAAAGGAGCCCCTCCTGGTCCATAAGTACTGGGTTCCTCCCACTATTCCTCAGTCTTTTCGTCTCTGCAGTCGGCGAAGCATTCAGAAGATGACTCTCCTTCAAGCTGCAGGTAGCCGGGCTTGCTCCCCTTTTTTTCTCTATTTCTGTCTGAAACTCTTGGGTGCTTTTCTATCCTCTCCCCTTAGTTCTCCTTTAACCCTGCTGGGTAAAAAGGAGGGGGGAAGGGGGGGCGTTATCTGGGCTTATTTGTCACCATGCACACACACACAAAAAAAAGAGATATATAAAATGAGTCTTTATTTCTTATTTTTATTATGTATGTTTTACTATACTATTTAATAGGAAATGTTTTATTTAGATTTTCCTATCTCTGTCTAGGCAGCATTTTTTGCTTGCCTATTAAAGCTCTTTGTTTTCTGGCTGTGTTCAGATTTGAATTTTCCCTCCATTTTTGGCCATATGATCCTGGAAATGGGCGGGGCTTAGGCATGCTTTCATTCAGAGAGCACCTGTATGCCTTATTTGGGGGTCCATTTGTGTTTCAATCCTCCCCCTTGGGACTATTTAAAGGGGCATACCGGGTAGCAATTGCGTAAATCCCATATATACTTGGCGACTATAATCAATTATAGTATAATACTAAACACCATATGGAGGCATCCCAGGATAACGGACATGCAATTCCCTCTGCACAGACTCGGCAATGTTTTGGATGTGGGGCATCCCTTGTTGCGGATAACGCGCAATTTTTTGCGTCCCTTGTGCACAATTAACTATTATGCAACAAACTGAGGCCCAGGCTTCAGGGCCTGCGGCAAATGCCTCATCTCCTACTCCGCCATGGCTTGTCCGTACCCCCAATGATATTGTCATAGGTGGTGAGTCGCATGCTGATTTATGTGCCAGATTGGCTCATCTTGAAAGATTAATGTCTACCTCTGTGCCTAAGAAGGCCTCAGCTAAAAGAAAGCACTTGACTCATGCCACTCCGGCAAGGGAGTCAGACAATTGTGAATTGCTTGATTGGTCTGATCCTTCTCAGTTAGAAGAAGGAGAATTATTATGAGGAATCAGATGTTTCTGATGAACAGCAATTTGTTGGTACTGAGATTGAGCAGGGTGAAGCAAGTGTTGTGGATACCCCAAAAGCTCTTGCTCAGTTATTTGAGGTTTTGGTTATTACTCCTCCTGAAGTAGTCCCTCCTCAAAAAGGGGAATTCTTTGGAGTCTCTAAACCTCGTTTAGAATTTCCAAATCAAAAGCATTTTGATGAAATTACTCTTAAAGAATGGGAGAAGCCTGCGGGGCTGGGACAAGAAATATCCCTTCCCAGCTGATACTGTTAAGTGTGGTCATCACTACCTGTACCCACCGCTCTGGGCATGTTTACACTCACTGCACGGATGGGTTAAATGCGGAGGACAAATTCCTATGTGTGCGCAAGCATACAATGGCCATCTATGCATTAATATTTAATTAATTTATAGAGAGACTGGATTTTTAAAAGATACTCTGCTCATGGGTGGATGCCCCTGTGCTTAATTTATCCAATTCTTCTGTGTTGCATTCTCCTGACTCCACTACACTTAAAGATGGAGAGGATAAGGGTATTGATCAAATGGTGTGCCACGCTTTTTCCAGTGTGGGCTCGGCCTTGCTGCCTGTTGGTGCCTGTTGGTGCTTCGGCACTCATGACAGTGGCTATTAGGTCTGTTGTGAGAGACCTAATGAATTACTCAGGGCTTGATCTGGCCTCTGATGAGTACGCCGCTCTTAAGCGATGTGAGATGTTTGCATCTTTTGTACTTTCTGCCTTAGATGATACTCTGCATGTGCAGCAGAACCTCTGCCTTGTTAGTCGCCATCCGGCGGTCAGTATGGTTGTGGCAGTGGGCAGCTGATATTGTAGCTAAGAAATCGCTTACAGCGCTTCCTTTTGTGGGATTGCGCCTCTTTGGAGAAAGAATTGGATTCTGTCACTAAAGGAGGTAAATTACCTCAGCGTAAGAAACAACGTCGTTCCTTTCGTGGAATAGAGGAAAGGGAAGTGGCCGTCCAAGTCAGAATTGGGGGTCCAAAACCAAATCTGCCACTAAGCCTGCTCAACAATGAGGGGACGCCCTCACCCTTACGGGTGGGGGACAGCTGCGGTTCTTCTTTCAGGTCTGGGTTCAGGAGGCATCGGACAATTGGGTTCTGGAAGTAGTCTCTTCCGGTTACTAACTGGAATTCGAGTCCTGGCCTTCTCCCAGATTTTTCATGTCCTGGATGCCGTCAGATCCAGCAATTGCGCAGGGACTGCGGGCAGCAGTAGCAAATCTGTTAAACATGGCTGTTATCGGCCTAGTGCCTCCAGCGGAAAGGGGTTTGGGGTTTTACTCCAACCTATTCACGGTACCCAAAAAGGACGGCTCTGTTCGGCCTATCCTAGACCTAAGGAGACTCAATCAATTTATCCGTTTTGGAAAATTCCGCATGGAGTCTCTGCGATCAACGATCGATGCTCTCCGTCAGGGGGACTTCATGACATCCATAGACATCAAGGATGCTTATTTGCACATTCCTATTTTCCGGGTCACCAGAGATTTCTCAGGTTCTCGATAGAAGACCAGCATTGTCAATTTGTGGCCCTGCCATTCGGCCTTACCTCGGCCCCAAGAGTCTTTACCAAGATACTGACAGGAGTAATGGCTATGTTCAGGGTCCAGGGCATCCGGATTGTGCCTTTTCTGGACGATCTTCTTATCGCGGCCTCCTCCCTTGAACAGAGTTGGACACCAGGATGGTGGTCTCTACGCTAGAGAGTTTCGGATGGGTAATAAGTTACCCCAAATCCTCTCTCTGTCCTTCCAGGGAAATTCCCTTCCTGGGCCTGATTCTGGAATGGTTCTGATTCAGGACTTGATTTGTCTATTCTTGTCCAACCCTCATCAGTCTATCTGTCTAGGGATGAGACTAGTGGGATTGATGGTAGCTGCATTTGAGGCAGTCCCATTTGCCCAGTTTCACATAAGGACGCTTCATCTCTTCCTCTTGGCAAAGTGGGACAGGTGCCCACTATCATTGAATCAGACTTGTCTGTTGTCTCCCTATGTTTTGCAGTCCCTTCAGTGGTGGTTAATATCGCACAACCTCCAGAAGGGCAAGTCATTTCTGACCCCGCGTTGGGAACTGGTTACCACGGATGCCAGCCTGGTGGGCTGGGGGGGGCTTCTGGAAGAAGCATCAGTTTCAAGGATTGTGGGGGCCTCAGGAGGCTCATTCTCCAATCAATGTATTAGAGCTTTGGCCATACGTCTTGTTCTACTTCGACAGACCCATTTCTTACAGGGTCTGCCAGTTCAGATTCGGTCAGACAACCGAACAGATGTTGCATACATCAATCACCAGGGAGGGACTCGCAGTTGGGGTGCCCTCCGGGAAGTGTCTCGGATCCTTCAGTGGGCAGAGATCAATGTTTCCTGCATATCAGCAGTTTACATTCCGGGGATAGAGAATGTGGAGGCAGACTCCCTGAGCAGGGGATGTTCTCGCCAGGGAGAATGGTCTCTCAATCCAAGGGTCTTTCAGTTCCTCTGTCACAAGTGGGGGACTCCATGGTTGGACCTGTTTGCTTCTCATCACAATCACAAGCTGCCAGCTTTTGTGTCTCTATCCCAGGATCCTCTGGCAGTGGCAGCGGATGCCATGTCTCTAGCCTGGAAGGATCTGGGGTTCCTATATCTGTTTCCCCCATTCTCCATGATCAGCAAGGTGGTGCGCAAGCTAGCACTGGAGGAGGTGTGCAGCAATTCTGGTGGCGCCAAGGTGGCCAAGACATCTGTGGTACGCAGACGTCGTAAGGCTTGCAGTGGATCGTGTCCATCTGCCTCTTCTTCCAGATCTCATCACTCAGGGTCAACTTTGTTACCCCAATTTACAAACGCTGGCTTTGACGGCATGGCTGCTGAAGTCTCCATCTTGAAAGAAGAAGGTCTTTCTGATGTGGTTATTCAGACTCTTATTAGAGCTAGGAAGAAGTCTTCCTCTGTAATTTATTACAGGACTTGGCGGTCCTATATTGATTGGTGTGAATCCAGGGCTTTGCCCTGGAGAGTATTTTCTATTCCTAGAATTCTGGAATATCTGCAACGAGGTCTGGATATGGGATTACAGATTAGTACTTTGAAAGGGCAAGTCTCTGCCTTGGCAATTTTCTTTCAAAGATCGTTTGCTCTTCATCCTTTGGTTAAGACCTTTTTCCAAGGAGTCGCGCATGTGCGGCCTCCGAGAAAGCCTTTACTTCCTGTTTGGGATCTTAATTTGGTGCTTTTGGCTATGCAAGCTGCTCCCTTTGAGCTATTGCAGGATATTCCTCTTCCTATTCTTACTCAGAAGGTTGCCTTTTTGGTTGCTATTACTTCTGTCCGCCGAGTTTCTGAACTGGCGGCTTTGTCTATTCAAGCCCCTTATTTTGAGAGGCATCAAGATAAGGTTGTTTTCCATTTTAAACCGGATTTCCTTCCTAAGGTGGTGTCTGCTTTCCACCTAAATCAGGATATAGTTCTTCCTTCCTTGTGTCCTAAACCTAGTAACGACAAGGAAAGGGTCTTACTTTCTTTGGATGTAGTTTGTTGTGTTAAGTATTATTTAGTTACTACCTAGGCCTTCCGCAAGATGGATGCCTTTTTTGTTGTGCCTTCTGGGCCCAAGAAGGGTTTTGCTCCTGCCAAATCTTCCCTTAGTAAGTGGATACATCAGGCTATCATTGGGGCCTATATGGCGAAGGGGAAGGTTCCCCCTTTTCGTGTCACCGCTCATTCTACTTGTGCTATTAGAGCCTCTTGGGCTTTTCAGCACCAAGCTTCTGTTGAACAAGTCTGCAAGGCTGCAACTTGGTCTTCTGTGCATACTTTTTCTACGTTTTACAAGGTTGATGTGCGGGCCTCAGTGGATGCTGTTTTTGGCCGCAAAGTTCTGCAAGCTGCAGTAATTTAAGTTATGCATTATTCCTTTGGGATCCCCACCCATTATAGACACTGCTATTGGATGTCCCAAGTGTCATGAATATCGGGAAGTGGGGGGTGTGACATACTAGGAATAATACCATTTAGTGAGATACTCACCTGTAAAATGGTTATTACGAGTATGTCACACCCCCCACTTCCCCCGCCCTTTTTTGTTCGAGGGATCATTTATATGGTGATTATTATTATTATTTCAAATAATTTTACAATTATTGAATATAAGTGGCTCTTTTTGCTCTAAGGGATCCTTTATTTGGTATTATTATTTCAAATAATTTTACAGTTATTGAATATAATTGGCTCTTTTTGTTCTAAGGGATCCTTTATTTGGTATTATTATTCTCATATAATTTTACAATTATTGAATATAATTGGCTCTTCCTGGTTCTTCACTGCTGTTTAAAAAGACTGAGGAATAGTGGGAGGAACCCAGTACTTATGGACCAGGAGGGGCTCCTTTTTTCCATGTCATCTCTGCAAGATCGCCCTCTACAGGCCGGGTTCCCAAGTGTGATGTATATCGGGAAGTGGGTGGTGTGACATACTCGTAATAACCATTTTACAGGTATCTCACAAAATGGTATTATCTGGTTGTTGTAATGTTCCCTTTCTTGATAAAAACAAAATAAAAACTTAAAAAAAAAAACTATTTGGTGTACTCTATAGATTCCCAAACATAATTGAGGAAATAGAGGGTCAGCTGCAAAAACTGATAGAGTGGGCGTCACAGGCTGGTACAGTGGCAATGATGGGGGACATCAACTACGTACATTCCTCAGCTTGCTACAAGATAAATATATCAATCAGTTCGCGGAGGCACCTACTAGGGGTGATGCTCTTTTGGATATGGTAATATCAAATAATGATGACTTGATAGGGATGGTAACAGTCAGTGAACATCTTGGTAACAGTGACCGCAATATAGTTGTATTTAACATAAACTGTAGGAAACATTTTCTGTCTGAGAGGGCAAAAACACTGACTATTAGGAAAGCCAATTTTCCCAGGCTCAGAGCTGCACTCCAAAACAGACTGGGAGACTGTTGAGGAATAAGAATATAGGAGTGCTTTAAATCAATTGTGAGTACCAATGTTGCAGTGTTGCAAAATGTATTCCTACAGGTAATAAATATAAGCAGCTAAAATGAAACCCCTCATGGCTGACACCTGCAATTAAAAGGCAATCAAGAACATAAAAAGGGCATTTAAACATTACAAGGCTGGGGGGGCGTGGCTTGACATGGCCGGGTAGAGTCGCAGGGAGACGGAGCTCCGCACCAACTACCTGAATTAAGGAGGCAAGAGAGCTGAGACCCACCTGTAGTCCACATGCCCAAGAAGGGGAAGCAGTGGGGACCGAGCGGACGAGGTAGACTGGGCACCATTCCAGCCCTGTTCCAGCCCGGAGGTTCTGGGACTTGCGGGACGGCTGCAGAGAAGATGGCGGCGATGGCGGGAGAGGAGCGCGCACGTGGGCGCGAGATCGAGATGCGGCAGGGGACCGCCACCTCCAGCGTTCCAGCCCCGGCTGGGGCTATCTCGGATCTGCTGGAGGAAGGAGTAGTGGCCCAGCGCCCGCGGTGTGACCCGGACCAGGAGTGCCACAGCGTCGGAGGCCGCATGCTGACAGTGTCAGCCGAAGTACATGTCGGAGCGGACTGGCCGGACGGAACAACCGGCGGGCGTAAGGTTGGTCACCCGCCCCAAATCTCCCCCCCCCCCCACCCTCGCCCTAGGGGCCAGCTTACCCAGCCTGACGCCATCCCCCATGAAGCCTGCGCCCAGCTACCTATCGGGTTCACCGTCCCCCCCCTTGAGCCCACAGTCGCCGTGGCAAACACTTGCGGGGTCCCCTCAAGCCCCCCATGCTGGATCTCCGTTGCCCCTGGGGAGTGACCCCGCCGCAAACCATCTGTGGGATGAAATGCCGCCGATGACATCAGGGAGCCACCTCACGGGACGTGGGAAGATTGCCGCTCCGCTACAAATGGGCTCTGCTGCCCGGAAGGAGAGGCTTTATGAGGCTGCAGCCTTTAGCCCACCACTATCTTGCTGCCCGGAGACACCTCCTTCACAGGGCCCTCTTCCCCCACTGCCGCTTACTCAGCTCTCCCAGTCCATCGCGGAGGCGGTGAAGGTCAATATCGCTGAGGCCCTGCGTGGGCTTCCAACGCGTAGTGATTTTGACGGATACGTGTCCAGGATGGAGGGCACCATCAAGAGAGAGCTAGCTGCATTACAGGGTTCGGTCGTGGAGGTCACGGAAAGGATGGATGGGGTGGAGGCCTCGCACAGAGCCCTGGAGCAGCGGGTGGCGGATCTAGAACAGCAACAGGACCGCAACAAACGTCTCCTGTCGGATATCTTCTTGGCGCATGACGACGCGGAGAACAGGAGCCGCAGAAATAATTTGCGCCTTCGGGGAATACCTGAGTCAGTGGAGCCCCGAGACCTGCTGGAAACAGTTACTACTATTTTCAATGAGCTTCTGAATCTCCCTGACTCCAATCGCATAGAGATGGACCGGGTTCATCGGGCGCTGGGTCCTAGGCCGCAAGACCCGAGTCGCCCTCGGGACATTATTTGTTGCATCCATTTTTTCAAGATAAAAGAGGAGATCCTGCGCCGCGCATGGGACAAGGGCCCGGTTGCATTCAAGGGCGCACAGGTGATCATTTTGCAAGACCTCTCGCGGAGAACTCTGCAGATGAGAAAGCTTCTGAAACCTTTACTGGAGGCTGTCCAGAGTCGGGGTGCTTCCTACAGATGGGGTCACCCTTTTCAGCTGCTGGTGCGCAGGGGAGGAGATTTGTTTGTCCTCAAGGGGCCCGGCCAACTGCCGGACCTATTCCATTTTTTGGAGTTGGAGAGTGTGGACGTCCCGGACTGGACAGTCCCTGACCTGGCTGTGTATAATGGCCGGCTGCCACAGCGTCCAGAAGGTGGTCCCAGGGGAAACAGAGGAGGCGTGAGAGGCCGCAGAAGATAAGCTTCCATACTGTCATATTAAGAATTTTCTCCCCATTCTATCTTTTGATTGGTGCCTGGGCTACTCCCTGGCGGGCCGGATTGTTCTGCTTAGACCTCTGTCTTGCCCTCCATGGAAGCTCTTTTCTGAAAATCGGTCGTGTTGTGCTGCTGTGCGTGGTGTCATTTCACTTTGGACTGTCTGCATTTTGCCTGACAGGCCATAGCGTCTTAGTGGCGTGACGCGCCTCGCTGAGCAGCTACAATACTGGTTCGACGCCATACTGCCATGCTCAGAATTTACTGTTCTAACTGTTGATGATTAATGTCTACGCTGCTTCCTGACGGGCCGGTTCGATCAGATTGGATCCTTGTCCGGCCCTTCATGAAAGCCTCAGCTTGAAAAACGGTAGTGCTGGGCTGCTGTGCGCGGTGTCATTCCGCTTCGGTTTTATCTGACAGAGCGATAGCGCCTTAAGGCCACGATGTGCCTCGCTAAGTAGCTACAACACTGGTTTGACGCCATATTGTCATGTTCAGAATTTAATGTTCTATCTGTTGATGTTTGATGCCTATGCTGCTCCCTGGCGGGCCGGATCGATCTGTTTGGATCCATGTCCCGCCCCTCATGGAGACCCTTTCTGGCAACGCGGTTGTGTTGTGCTGCTGTGCGTGGTGTCATTCCACTGCGACCTGCCTGCACTATTGTCTGGCAGGACGATGATGCCTTGGGGCCGTGACATACCTCGCTGAGTAGCTACAATACTGGCTTGACGCTGTATTGCCATATTCAGAGTTAACTGATCTACCTCTAGATGTTTGATGACTATGCTGCTTCCTGGCGGGACGGATCAATCTGTTTGGATTCCTGTCTTGCCCCTCATGGAAGCCCTTCCTTGATACACAGTTGTGTTGTGCTGCTGTGCGTGGGGTCGGGCTGCGGTGGGCTACCTGCGCCCTGTTTGACGGAGCGTTGGTGCCTTAGGGCAGTGACGCGCCTCGCTGAGCAGCTACAATACTGGTTTGATGCCACACTGTCGTGTTCAGAATTTGCTGTTCTATCTTTTGTTGATTGAGGTCTCCCCTGCATCCTGGCGGGCCGGATCAATCTGCTTGGATTCTTGCCTTGCAGGGAAGCCCCCCCTTCTTGAAATACGATTGTGTTGTGCTGCTGTGCGTGGTGTCCCACTGCTTCGGACTGTCTGCATCTTGTTTGACAGGGCGATAGCGCCATAGGGTCATGACTTGCCTCGCTGAGTAGCTACAATACTGGTGCGACTCCCTACACGATGTTTGCTTAGGCTTAGTCTTCCGCTTCCCCCCCATTTGGTGCACCCCTCTGGAGAAGTCCTAGGCCTTCTCCTGTCGGGAATAGACCGTGCACTGGGCTTATCAGCCCGTGGCTTTGAGTTTTTCCCCCACTTAGTGCGTCTTTAAAAGGCACCGGTTTTCTGTTGGACTACTAGCTAGTCCCTGCCCCTACCACGGCAATTGTTTGTCCATCTCTTAAGTTCTCTTGCCTTTCCCCCATATCCCTGATACCCATTTCCTCTCCTTCTGTTTCCCTCCTTTTGCTGTTTCCCCCTCTGGTCATATCTCTCTTCTCCCCCTTGGCGTGTGGGACCGGACGAGCAGCGGGGGGTACCGCTGCCTGACGATCTCTGGTTCTCCTCACCCTCCCTTATCTCTTTTCTGCAGGTATGGCCCCTGTAAAGGTAGTTACCCTGAATGTGAAGGGGCTTAACACCCCGGAGAAGAGAACCATCCTGGGACAGGAGTTAAAGAGATGTAAAGCGCAAATCATTTTCCTACAAGAGACACATTTCAGGCGAGATTCCGTGCCCAGACTCTGTAGTAAATTGTTCCCCCAGGCTTTCACCAGCTGTGCTGCAGATGCTAAGAAAAAGGGGGTGGCAATCCTGATCTCCAGGGACATCCCCTTCTTGCTGAGGGAGGACTGGAAAGACGAGTCGGGACGGGTGGTGCTGGCTAAGGGACTGATTAATCAGAAAATGTATACTTTAGCCTCTGTATACGCTCCCAATCAGGGGCAGATACCATTCCTGAAGCACACTCTGGATAAGATTGAGAAATTCAGGGAGGGGGAGATCATTCTAGGGGGTGACTTTAACCTGACTCTGGAACCACTACTGGACTCCTCGGCAGGGAAGTCAGCGCTCTCGCACCTGGCCTTGCGTTCTCTGAAGAAGGCATTGCATGGGATGCAGCTGGTAGATGCTTGGCGGGTCAGGAACCCCGGGACGAAAGATTACTCTTTTTACTCACATGTACACGGGACATATTCTAGACTAGACTACATATGGGTGACACATAGCCTGTTGAGCCTGGCCACGGGAGACGGGATATACCCCACCTCCTTTTCAGATCACGCCCCGGTGTTTCTTGACCTCGAGCTCGTGGACAGGCCACCCCCCTCCTCCACTTGGAGATTGAATGAGTCTCTCCTTAAGGATGCGGTGGTGGCTCAGGCTGTGAATGAGGGCCTAGAGTCCTACTTTAGAACCAATAATAATGGGGAGGTCTCGTTACTCACATTATGGGAGGCGCACAAGAGCGTGATCAGGGGCATCCTAATCAGCCACGGGGTGAGGCTCAAGAGAGAAAGACTGGCCCAAATAGTGAAGCTTACAGATAAGGTACGGGGCCTGGAATTATCCCACAAGCAATCTGAGGCGGCACGGGTGCTTGGGGAGCTGACCCAGACTAGGGAGGCACTTAACGCCCTTTTACGGCAGAAAGCAAAACATGTTATTAGGAGATGCAGACGCACCTACTATGAGTATGGTAATAAGAGCAGCGCTCTGCTAGCTAGGGCCCTCAGGCAACAACAATCCCAGAATTTCATCTCAGCAATTCTCGATAGTGAACAGCAAACACGACATACCACGGAGGGAATAGCGGACGCATTCAGGGCATACTACTCAGGCTTGTACAATCTCAGTAGAGGGGCCCCGACGCGGTCGCACCTGGATAGAATTGAGGACAATATTAAGGAATCAGGCATGCCTTCGGTGGCGGATTAATTTTCGGCCTCCTTGGAGGACCCGATTGGGATGGAGGAGTTGCTAGAGGCGCTTAAGCAGACCCCGACAGGGAAGGCCCCAGGGCTCGACGGTTATTCGGTCCACTACTATAAAGCATTCATTTCTATCCTTGGCCCTCATATGGTTGGGGCCTGGAACACCATTACAGACCCGGATGTGGCGGGTGCCTTCTCAGGTAGGGACCTGGAGGCCCACATCTCAGTCTTGCATAAAGCGGGGAAGGACCCTCTGTCGTGCAGGAACTACCGCCCTGTCTCCCTTCTCAACACTGACCTGAAGCTGTACGCAAAGATCTTGGCCAATAGATTGGCCCCGGTGGTGGCCCAGGTGGTCCATTTGGACCAAACGGGTTTTATGTTGGGAAGGGAGGCCAGGGATAATGTGGTTCGGGCGCTTAGTGTCACATACTCCGCGCAGTCCGCGGGGGTGCCAATGATGGTTTTGTCCACAGATGCGTAAAAGGCCTTCGATAGGGTGGGTTGGCCTTTCTTGCAGGGAACCCTTAGACATATGGGCTTAGGGGAAAACATCAGGAAACGCATTGAAGCCCTGTACACGGTACCTTGCGCGAGAGTTAAAGTGAATGGTCATCTCTCCGCCTCATTGCCGATCAGTAACGGAACCAGACAAGGCTGCCCACTGTCGCCTCTGTTGTTCGCCTTGACTTTGGAGCCTTTTCTATGTAAAATAAGGAAGAATGTGGACGTGAGGGGTTTGAGTGTGGGCGGCAGTATTCATAAGTTTGCCGCTTACGCGGATGACCTCTTGTTCTTCATCACAAATCCCACGGTCTCTGTCCCTGTGTTAATGAAGGAGTTTGAAGCCTTCGGGAGGCTATCCTTTTTTAAAATTAACTTCGAGGAGTCAGAGGCGTTAAACATCTCCCTCCCTGGAGAGGTGGCCGGGACTGTTCAACAGGCATTTTCTTTTAAGTGGGCCAAGGGTTCAATAGCGTACATTGGTACGCGGTTGCCGAACCGCCTGACGAACATCTTCGCCTTGAACTTCCTGCCCCTATTTCAGAGAATAAAGGCCGATTTGGAAAAATGGGATTCCCCTACCTTTTCATGGATGGGTAGGGTGAATATAATTAAAATGTCGATCCTGCCAAAACTACTGTTCCTGTTCCAGGCGCTCCCGATCAAGATACCTACCCGCTTCTTCAGGGACCTGGAGAAAGTTCTAATGGGATTTGTGTGGCAGAAGAAGAGGGCTAGGCTCCGCCGCCAGGTGTTGTTCAAGCCCAAACACTTGGGTGGTATGGCTATGCCGGATGTCCAATCGTATTGGGTGGCTTCCCATTTACAAAGGGTATGTGAGTGGCACACGTGCAGGGAGACGAAGAGATGGGTACAGCTAGAGCACTCCCTGGCCCCTGCCCCCCTGGATGCCGTTGTTTGGAACAGAGAGAATCGGGTGCCAGCTCTGAGATCCCACCCCACTGTAGCGCCCACTCTGGATGTCCTACGAAGTTCCAGGGAACGTTCGGGTATCTCCCCCTGGCCCTCCCCCATGGTGGCTTTATTGGATAATCCGCAACTCATGCCTGATTGTACCAGAAGAGACCTCAGGGAGTGGGGGAAGGTAGCCCAGCTAAGGGGATGTGACTTGTTATCGGAAGGGGGCTGGGCTGCGTTGGGTGAGCTGAGGGCGAAATTTGAGAAAGGGAACTTGGATCCCTGGACGCTCTTGCGGTTTCAGACGGTTCTGTCCAGGAAGGGGTATCGCAGGGAGAATTTCAGGAAGCATACCGATTTTGAGATGCTTTGTTTGACAGGGCAGCCACAGCCCCATCTGATTTCCTTGTTGTACTCGCTGCTCATCCGGGAAGTAGAGTCCCCACCTACTTATTGGGGGGAGTGGGAGCAGGACTTGGGTCGGCCCTTGGGTGAGAAGGAGAGAACCAAGATAGCTACCTTGACACATAAATCCTCGGTAGCCACGAGAATCCAGGAAGTAAATTATAAATTGTTGACTCGATAGTACTACACCCCTGACAAGCTAGGCAAGATGTATGACTCGGCGGATACGAGCTGCTGGAGATGCGGAGGGGAACGTGGGACTCTATTCCATTTGTTCTGGCAGTGCCCCAGAATCCAGGAGTATTGGGGGGCGGTACTGAGCATTGTGGCACAGCTGACAGGGGCACAATTGCTGGGAGACCCGGCGCAGGTCCTGCTTCATTCCACAAAGTCCCCGATAGGGAAATATAAGAAAACATTGCTGATTCACCTGTTGAACGCTGCCAAACAGACTATACCCAGATTCTGGAAGCAGAAGAAAGCTCCCTCCGTTAGGGATTGGGTGAAGGAGGTTGTCCTCGTTAAGGAAATGGAGGATTTAACTTTAGCTCTTCATGACAGGGATGAGCAATATAAAGTTACCTGGCTACCCTGGCTGATTTTTGAAGAATCAGCAGAGTTCCGTAATTTATTTACGTGATTGATTGGATGCTATATCAGCTGTGGTGTCACCCGCGGTCATGCTCAATTCGAGCGAGATATATCTTGCCCCCTCCTGCGATGGGCCTGATTTAGACAGCTACTGGGCGGCGCTCGGCCCGGAGCCCTCATGCCTCTTGTATCGTCTCCCTCCCCTCTTTCTCTCCCTTCCCCCTCCCCTACCCCCCCTTTACTCTCTGCCTTTGCACCCCCCCTCGGTCCCCCTTGTACGTCTAGTCCCTGTATCCTGGGGAGGGCTTGGGATCCTACTCGATATGAGGGAATTGAAACCATTCCCACCTGAAAGCCCCGTGGCTAAATGCATCTACTGAGGCGGAGAAGAGACGGGGTGGATTGGACGGATGGTCGCTAGGCGGCTTTCGTCACGTTGTGTTCCCTCGCCTCGTGATCTCCCGTAACTGGTATTCGCATCATACGGCATTATGTACTGTTGTCTGATACCATTACTCAACTGCGATCTGTCACCTCCGTTATGATAGTGATCTACTTGAGCCCCCCTATTCCTTTTATGTTTCCTGTATTGTTGACCCTACTGAATGTATGTATGTTATAAACCTGTAAAATCTATAAATAAAGAATTTTAATAAACATTACAAGGCTGAGATCTCAGCTGTAACCTTTGAAAAGCATACATTAGTAATTGAAGCATGTACAAAAGAAATAAGGTTGGCAAAAGCACAAAATGAAAGTTGCCAAATGTTGCCAAAGAGAGCAAAATAAACCCTAAACATTTTTTTTTAATTATATAAATTCAAAGAAAACTAAAGGGAAATGTTCAATGGGGATGAAGAGAGGGCAGAGCTGTTAAATGGGTTCTTTAGCTCTGTTTACACAAGAGAGGAGAAAGAAGGCAACACAGGAGGCGCCACTGATAGCAACATCCCAAGTCTAATACTCAACATTTATGGATGGAATGCTTTTAAAGAAGTTTTGTATGGAACAATAAACGTGGATATTTTATCCTTTCAACTGGATTTAGGCTGGCGTTTCCTGTTTACCCGTTTATGCATGTGAACTGAGCACTCAGTCGTGCCTTGTCCTATGATCTTTTTGCACACAAAGGTATTGGATGCCTACAGGTGGGGCTGATCAACTCAAGTTATCTTTCTAATACTCAACAGGCTAAGCATGGATATCATCCAAGAGTTCTTAACCCTTTAAGTGCCAGCCTACCTGTGGTCTGTTGCCAGACCATTTTGCACTATTTTGCACTCCCCATGTTCAAATGTGATTTTTGAAGGGATTTCCAGGGATTTCCCAGGAAAATTATATATTGTTTTTTTCAGCAGAGTCTGTCATTTTTTAGGTGTATTCTCAATATTTTTTGGCGAAATATGTGCAAAAAAATATCGGTAGCCCCCTGTTCCTGCCCAGGAGACCCCCCCTAACTGAAACAAGTAATTTTTAACATTTACAAATAAAATACAACTACCATCCACACTACAAAGGGTTAAATCGAGAAAAAAAAAATGACATAGGGTCCCCCCTCCCAGGAGGGGGGGGGGGGGGGGGGGGGGCGCATTGGGGGGATTTTTAAGGGTTAAAAACCCTTAAAAAAAAAAAAAAAAAATGACATGGGCCCCCCCTTACCCAAAGTAACCAGCAAGGGACCAGCTATGCAGGGTTTGGAGGAACAGGGCGCAGGGGCCAGCTTTTGTGGCCCCTGGCCCCGCAGGCTACAAGCCCGCATAGCCAGTGGGCCCGGGCTCTTCTGCCCCCCCCCTGGGCTTTGGGGAGGCAGGTAATGGGGGTGCCAGGGGTTAATGGCAAGTCACCGGCTGCCTCACTCAAACGTAGTTTTGCTTTTCAGGAATAGGACATGGAGCCTTGGAGCAAATGTCCAAAATTAGATGCACCACTGGGTCAGATATCCAGAGTGGAATTTTGAGGATATGGGGTCAATGCGTGATCCAATGAATTGCAGGACAGAGGGCATCCTGAAGAGAGCTTGGGATGCTGCATTCTTCACATTCAGACCTGCCCTGGCACCTGATGGTGTCATCAGAAATATATAAACATGTCTCAATAACTTGAAAGGTTATTTGGAGAATGACACTCCTAAGTAGAGAATTCTTGAGACCTTACCTATTGTCTTTCCTTCTTAGCTAATGCCTCAGAGGAGGCCACCTGCGCCATGGCTCTATTAGCCTGTGCCAGAAGGACACTTTGGCTTAAAACAGGGTCAGGAGATCTGGTTAGCAAAACTAAGTTGGGTGGCATTCCATTTCATGGTAATCTCCCATTCGGAGAAGATTAGATACTATTCTGGCTCGTTCTAGTGAAGCAGGTAAGACATTTCCAAATAAGAAAAGGAACTTTCAAAACCGCACTAATACTAGGGCCAAAACTTTCATAAGGTTTCAGGGCAGACAGAATGAGCAGAAGAAAAGATGGACACAGACGAGGCCACAGAGAAAGAGTAGTCTTCTCTGCAAACCACCAGAGGGCCCTAAGTCTCAGTCCTGATAAAGACTATGCGGTGGGGGGGGGGGGGCTCATCTGGTTTGTATCCGTCTGGAGAGAGAGTCAATTTGTGCTACTGACTTTGGAAAGGGGATACCGCTTAGAATTGGTTTCCATCCCTCAATGTTTCTTTTTAGTAGTGACCAAATTACCAAGGCAAGAAAGCCAGAAAGATGGGATGCCTTTCCGCTAGTCTTACAAAAACTATTTCAAAAGAACGTGATAGAAGTAGTTCTACCCTAGTCAGAGGGGCAGGGGTCCTATTTTCATGTTTTCCTGGTGCAAAAGCCATCAGGAAGTTATGGAATTTCTGTACCTGAAAAGATTAAATATTTTTATCGGCTACAAAGGTTAAGAATGGAATCTATTTGTTAAGGAACATTCTGATGGAGCAGGCTTTTATGATCTATTTAGACCTGCATGATGCTTACTTGCATATTACAATTCTGCCTTTACATCGCAAATTCAAGAGATTTGCAATGCAAACAGACCAGGGTCTTTATCACTTTTAGTACAGGGCTTTACCTTTTGGCCTGTCGTCGCCCCCATGGATCTTTACAAAGATATTGGCAGAACCTATGGCACAACTCAGACAGGAGGGAATTAAAATTATTCTGTACCTGGACGATTTACTCTTCCTTAACAGGTCAGAGGAGTTGCTACTAGCAAACTTAAAGAAGACTCTTCTTCTTTTAAGAACTTTAGGCTGGGTTGTCAGTTTGGAAAAATCAAATCTGGTACCCAGCCACTGTTTCAAAGTCCTAGGGTACAATTTAGACTCCACAAGTTTGGGCCAATGTCACAGGAATTCCTCAAGACCCCACAGGTTTCTCTATGAGAAATCATGACCTTGCTCGGTCTCATGATGGCTGCAATTCCGGCAGTCCCATGGGCTTAACTTCGCATGAGAACCCTGCAGAGATTTATTGTGTCGCATTGGGGCAAGTCCCAAGACTCATTGTATAAGAAGGTTCAAATAGAGGAGGATGTACTAGAAAGCTTCAGTTGGTGGACAGATCCAGTGATATTAAAAAGTAATCCAGTAGTGATTACAACAGATGCCAGCTCTTGGGTTTGGGGAGGCCACCTGGACAATTTGAATGTCCAGGGAAAATGGCTGCCATACTCAGCAAGAAGATCCTCTAATTTCAGGAAACTAAAGGTGGAGCATTTTTTACCAGTAATCTCAGGAAGAGATGTCCAGATCTGATCCGACAATGCTTCCACAGTAGCATATCTAAATCATCCGACCCAGACCAGGTCTTTGTCCCAAATAAAACGCCTAAATTATATTCTGTTTCCTCTGCAGAAATAGGTCCTGTCAATAGTGGCAGTTCATTTAGAAGGTACCCTGAACATTGTTGCATATGTGCATATAAGTTATGTCAGGGTACAACAGACCGAGGGTGTCTAAACCAGGAAGTTTTCCTCCAGATTGTAGTCCTTTGGGACCTTCCCCAGATAAACCTCTTTGCCAGTGCCACCAATCTAAGATGTTTTACTCACTGATGGAGGACAGTCTAGCAGTCGATGCCCTAGCTCATCCCTGAAACTTTCACCTAGCTTATGCCTTCCCTCCTTTCAGATTACTGCTGCAAGTGATTCGGATGATGGTGAGAGAAGAGGTCAAGGTTATGCTCATAGTTCCTTTTTGGCTGAGCAGAATCCTGGTTTTCAGAACTGACAAGGATGGTGAAGAAGTGGCCTTGGCATCTATCAAATATTCTAAATTTGCTTCATCAGGGTCCATTCTGCATCCAGAGCCAGCAAAACTTCAACTGACATCATGGATCTTGAAGGGACCATCTTAGAGAAGAGGGGCTGTTCAGGCAGAGTGATCAAAACTCTATTGGACAGTCATAAATTGACCACCAGACACTTATATGCAAAGGTCTGAAAAAATGTACTGAAGAAAAGGATGTACCTGCAGCCCTCAAATTCCTGCAGGAAGGGTTTGAGAAGGGGCTAGTAGCAAGTACGCTAAAGGCTTCAGCATTATCCGTTTTTCAGTTAAGATAGAATCTTATTATTCATTTGTTCTTTAAGGGATTACACATAAAAGGACAGCACTTTTTAAAGGTTTTCGACGTGGGACTTAACTGTCATGTTAAAAGGGTTACTTGAATCTCCATTTAAGTACCAGAAAAGTAGTTGTGTTTGAAATTTTGTTTTCTGTTGGCTATCACATAAGCCAGGCGGGTAAGAGAGATGCAAGCTCTGTCGAGGAACCCTAATGCACAATTCTTCCAGATAAGGCCATACTGAGACCTGAT
This sequence comes from Gastrophryne carolinensis, assembly GCA_027917425.1. Lineage (NCBI taxonomy): Eukaryota > Metazoa > Chordata > Amphibia > Anura > Microhylidae > Gastrophryne > Gastrophryne carolinensis. Next base: position 130,301,609 of record CM051243.1, on the reverse strand, counting down.
CCTTTATTTTTGCCTAAGATTGCTATGTCTCTCATTAGGTCCCAATACATAGTGCTTCTAACCTTACCTGCTACGACAGGAACAGAAGAAAATCTCTCATTATTAGATGTGAGAGGAGCTCTAATAATTTATTTAGAGAGATCTAGAGAGTGGTGAATAGCGGAACAGCTTTTGATAACTTTCAGCGCCAAGAGAAGAGGCCTAGCTGCCTCTAAATCCACTATTTCCAGATGGATAAAACAGACCATTGTGCAGGCTTATAGATCCGGAGGAGTTCCTCCTCCACAGGTCACAACACATTCAGCAAGAGCCCTGTAAGCTTCCTGCGCAGAGAGGACAGGTGCCTTTATAGAAGAGATCTGTAAAACATTAATGCTGTCTTCACCCCACACCTTCCTCAAGCACTATAGACTAGATCTCCTTTCTGCAAAACATCAGTCCTTTGGTAGAAGGGTCTTACTAGCAGCTTTAGGATGACCCCTTAGTTCCCTCCAATTGTCCTATGGTATACCTTATGTTACTTGATTCAGACTGAGGGGGAGAGGAAGTGGTGGGGTTTTAACCTTTGTCTTTCCTTCCAGGGGGTGGGACCACTCTCTCCGTGGGTTATCCTGAAGGACTCGTAGAAAAACTGTTACCGGTAAGTCTAACAGGGATTTTTTTTTTCTTTCAGCGGAATTTGGACTTTAACATGAAATGTCTTGTTTGTAATTGTTTCAGGGCTTTCTCAACATGGGTAAAATATGTGGAAATGTAATCAAAGAATTCTATTTTTTATTTTTTTAATTTTGTGACTGAGGATCAGAGGCCTCCCCCTGGGGATTGGGAGGTTCCATGCCACTGGATTCTGGATAGTGGTGACTTGTTTTTCTGGAAAAAAACGTAGCTGGCAGTTTACGGTCGGAGAAGAAACTATTTAGATAGGATTGATTGATGTCATGCTATTTAATATTATAATGTCATAATGCTATATGTGATAATGTTTTTTCTTTTAGTTGTGAAATAACAACACGGGAGTATTGTACCTTCATGAATGGCTATTTCCACGAAGAGGCCACATTGTGTTCACAGGTATTTTTCTTTTTTTCTTACATCTGCTACACAGGATTAACTAAGGTTAAAACCTGACAGGGCTGCTTTTTGTCCCATGCCCATGGCATGCTGGTCCTTTCTGTTGCAGCTATGAGTACTATTATTGTCAATGGCCAGTGCTTGGTGAGAATTATTGGCCAGGTTTATGAATGATGTGTGCAGTCGCATGCTTTTTGTTGGGCATCTCCAATTAGGGTGTCTAAGGGGTTAGATATGTAGCAGACCTGATGGCTGCTGTGGTTAGATATAGTTACAGAAAAAAACTTTAAACCAGACCAACAGCCTTGCACAGTTGAAACGAAAACTCCCTAAAACTCACTTGTCCCATCCACATGTGTGATATTAAATCAGTGTCAGCTCTTTTATTTGCTCCTGCATCCACTCAAAGCTGAAACACCACCTCACTGATTTTCTACTGGTAGCAGCCATTTTGGCACTTTCTTTCACACCATCCCAGGCATGCTGCTGCCTGGATTCAACTGACATAACCCACAATACACAGCAGCAGGAAACTCAGCAGCACTTCCTCTTTTTTTTTTTTTTAATTAAATGTTTTTATTGGAGGAAGCAAAAATTACAGCGCTCGGCAACGCAGTGCCAATGAATTACACACATCACAACCACTAAAAGACAGAACCACACAGTTTCAATTTCCATATAACAAAAGTACAAAGAAGTGCAGGGCCCCGTGGGGCCTAGCTCCGTGTGTTCCAAGCCATGATTCTGCTTGTCAATGTGCTACAGCATCTGCAATCCATGCCCCCAACTAACTTTTAATGGGTAGAACAACTGGGTAAAAAAAAACCTATTTGGAAACAGGTAACAGAGGGGGGAAGGGGAAGGGAGGGCAAGACAGGAACATCAGGGGGAAAAGAAGAGGGGGGGCAACAAGGGGAAGGCGAGGGGATCAAAGAAAGGACCATCCCTCAAGAAGCCCGACTAGGCCATGTTACATATAGAGGAGAAAATCGGAAGAAAAAGTGAAACTGTCCCATTCCTGCCAGGTCCTTCTGTGCTTTTTCAGGGTCCCCTTTAGCGAGGCAGTTAGTTCCTCCATCCTACAGTTGTCCTGGACGACGGCCAGCCACTGCGCTGTTGTGGGAGGGTCAGAGGACTTCCACTTAGCTGGAATGCATGTTCTGGCAGTGCTGAAGAGGGGGGCAAGAAGGGACTTGCGCCTAGATCTCATGGAGGCCGGAGTTAAGCAGGTAGCATGCGGGGTCCTCACCCAAGTCAGTATCCGTCAATTTCCTAACAACCTCTCTCACCCCTCCCCATAAGCCGGACAACCTCTCGCACTCCCAGAAAACATGTGTCATAGTCCCCCTAGCCCGCGAGCACCTCCAACAGAGGGGGGAAGAAGAGGGAAACATTTTCGCCAACAACGCTGGGACCCGGTACCAGCGTGAGAGAATTTTGAACGTGGTCTCCTGATACTTACAGGAAGTAGAGCTCTTATGCACTGAATCATAGCTAGTTTTTGCTCATCCATAAAGGTTCTGCGAAGTTCCCTCTCCCATCCCCCTATGTAGGCTGGGACAAAGTCACCTGGAGGCTCAATTAGCAGCGAATAGGAGTATGACAAAGCTCCCCTAAGGTGGCCAGACCCCAAGCAAGTATGCTCGAATTGTTTTAGCTGCCTAGATGTATCAGTCGTGCATTCAACCGCCCGCTGATAATGCAGGAGTTGAAGGGTTTGCAACTGCGTGATAGGTCTAAGGGCGAGGTCATCAACCAGGGTCTCCGGCCTCCTCCACCCACCACCAGCCTGCATGTGTAGTCTCCTATAACAGTTCTGCTTAATCCAGGCTCTAAATGGGCCTCCGGTTATCTCCACCGGAAAGTCAGGGTGCCCCAAAACAGGTGTCAAGGGGGATGGAGAGGGGGAAAGATCCAACCCAGGGAAAAACCTGTCCGCTACTCTCCTGGACAGGCCAATCATAGGGTGTTCAGCTGCATGAGTTTGTTCAGTGGGACCCATGGTAGTCCGTGGAGGGGGCATGGAGAAGCGTCTTGTTCCATCTGAACCCATTGTTTCAGAGCGGAGTGGCTGCACCAGTCAATAATCCGGCTCAAGTGAGCCGCCGCATGATAGCGCCTCCAGTCTGGGAGGCCCAATCCCCCTTAGATTTAGGAACCGTCAAGAGAGAAGCCGTCAAACGGTGGGAGCGACCAGCCCAGACAAACCTAGTGCACATTCGCGTAAGCTAGTGGGGATATCTATTGGGAGGGCCTGGAACAAGTATAGCACCCTGGGGAGGATGTTCATCTTAATGAAACTGACCCTTCCAAACCAAGAAAAAACTCCCTTGTTCCACTTCAAGAGGTCTTCCTCCAGCCTCTTCAGCGGGGGGGGGGGGGGGGGGGTGCCCAGGTAAGTAACAGCCTCCTGTTCCCACTGAAAATGGAAGTTTTCCGCGACATGGCGCAGAAGCTCCGTAGGGACATTAATGTTTAAGGCAGAGGACTTCTGGTAATTGATCTTATAGTTAGAGACCTCCTGAAAACCCCTAAGATCGGCGAGAAGGTTTGGCAGAGTGATCTCTGGTTTTGAGACAAAGAACATCAGATCGTCGGCGTAAGCCGCTACCTTGTGCTCAGTCCCACCCACCCTTACTCCTGAGACGTCCGTGTTTTGTCTGATCAAGCGTAGGAATGGTTCCAATTAAAGAATGAAGATAAGCGGGGAAAGTGGGCAGCCCTGCCGCATCCCATTAAATAAATGGAAAGCCTGAGAAGGCAGGCCGTTCACCACCACGGATGCCGAGGGGCAGGGGTACGAGGCCAAGATCCTATTAAGCATCCTATTGCCCAACCCGATGTGGCGAAGGGTCCCCTCAAGAAAAGCCCAGCTCACCCTGTCGAAAGCCTTCTCGGCATCCGTGGAGAGAAGTAACGCAGCCTCTCCCGTCCATCGCGCACGATGGACCACGTTCATGACTCTTATAGTATTATCCCTCCCCTCGCGATTTGTAACGAAGCCCACCTTATCCTAATGTATGAGGTCCGGGAGGAGGGGGGCGATTCTGTCCGCCAGGATTTTATTGTATATATTAAGGTCGCAGTTTAACAGGGATATGGGCCTATAACTACCACACTGTGCCGGGTCCTTACCCGGCTTAGGGATAACGGCAATGCTAGCTCGGAGAGTGTCCCGAGGGGGGGAGGAGGCCATCACTCAAAGAGCCAAAAGAAGAAATAAAGTGTGGGCCCAAAGTGCCCGCCAGCTCTTTATAATATTCCAAGCTGTAGCCATCTGGGCCAGGAGCCTTTCCGGGTTTCATGTTCTTGATGGCCTTTAAGAACTCCCCATATCGATCTCCTCCTCGAGGGCCTCCGCCACACTCTGCCCAAGCCGGGGAAGGTCCGACTTCCGTATGTAGGCCCTTTTGCTGATGCACCTGAGAACTATTCTGGGGCAAATTGTACAAGCCGTCATAAAAGTTCCTAAAGGTTTGGGCTATATCCCCTATTTTATAATGCCTGTTACCTCCTGGGTCAAGTATACTGGGAATGAAGTTTCTAGATCTCTGCCCCCGCAAGGCTCTTGCCAGAGCCCTGCCGCTTTTATTGCTAAACTCGTAGAAACGTCTACGTCACCTAGCAATCTGGCCCCTCACCTTTACAAAGCTTATATCCCAGAGGGCTTCGCGCAGTTTAGTCAATTTGGCACATAATGCGGGATCCAAAGACTGTCTGTGCCTAGTCTCCAGACTCCGTATCTCCTGCAGCAGGTGAGCTGTTTGCTTTTCCCTCTCCTTTTTGAGATAAGCGCCCCGTCAAATCAAAAGGCCTCGAATCACACACTTGTGAGCCTCCCACTGGGTCATTCGTGAAACATCTGGAGTATTGTTGACGGAAAAGAACGAATTTCCGCCTTAAACGTGGGGTCCTGCAGGAGGGAGCTGTTGAGCCTCCAATGTCCCGATGGGGAGGGGGAGTCTGGAATCATAAGGGTAACAGAAATGGGAGCGTGGTCAGAGATTGAGATTGAGCCTATAGAAGGCCGCGAAATGAGATGCACGTGCCTATGGGGAACCAAGAACCAATCTATATGCAAATAAGTATTGTGGGGGGGGGAGAAGTAGGTGTAATCCCTCCCCCTGGGATTCGCAATCCTCCACACATCCATGAGTTGGTGATCGAACAGGAGAGCTTTAATCCTCCTCAGAGTTGAGAACGGTATGCCAGAAGTCCCCTTAGAGGTGTCAATCTGGGGATCGAGAACACAATTAAAATCGCCCCCCAAAAGTAGAATGCCATCTGTAAATTCAGCCAGTCTCTCCAGGGTAGACCTCAAGAATTTGGTTTGATTCGAACTTGGACAGTAGCAAGTCGCCAGCATTACCCTCTGAGTGTAAAAAGTACTCCTTACGAAAAGGTATCTACTCTCAGAATCGTGGGCCGTCTCCTCCAGTGTCCAAGGGAGGTAACCCGCCAGGACGATGGCCACCCCCCTTGACTTAGAGTCGGGGGACAGGCCATGGTACTGGTGGCGGAAGTGGCGACTGGACTAATTGTGCACTCTCCCCTTTTTGAGATGAGTCTCCTGAAGAAAGGCGATTCCTGCTCCCAGACGCTTTAACACCTCAGGCCCTTAACGTTCAAAGAGGTACATTGGATTCTGGACATGGCAGAGCAAAACAAGTGGCCCCTAACTCAATGAAAGGGGACACCGGGGAGGAAGGGGTCCCAAGCCAAAAAAGTGGTAGAAGAGCGAGGGAGGAAGGGAAGGAAAGGAAGGGGAAGGGAGAGAGGAACAGGGCCAAGATTACACCAGGAAACAGGGGTAGACAACTACAAGAAGCAAGGGGAAGCACACAAAGGGGGTATACACACCTGCCGACGTATAGGACAAGGACAAGTATACAAGGGGAAACTAGGGAATCTGAGGGGAACTTAGGGGGATCTAAGTTGGGAAGGATTCCTTCTTTCCCAAAATTGAGCCCTAGGCACCCGAAGTGAGCGGAAGACCGACCCAGGGAACCAAAGGGCCCTGGCCCATGGTGGGGGGCGAGACGGATCCGAGAGACAGAGGGGGTCCCCCGGCCGTCCCTAATCTCACTTATTGGGGTAACCACCGCACATTATACTGCCGGTGGAAGTCCCCATCTCAGGGCGATACCCACAAAATTCTAATAAACGAAAAAGAAAAAGTTTTTAGTTAAAGCCAAACCCCACAGCCTCCAGCGTATCAGGAAGCTCAGCGGCGGCTTAAAGAGCAATCGTAACAAGAGCTAGTCAAACCGAACAGGCAAATAAACAACAAAAGCTTTGCATGTACACGAACCATTATGAACAGGTATGAAGCAGATTCAAGGCTCGCCAGGACTGTCCCCATGGTATAGACTGTGACCCGTCCGGGAGATACTCCCGGCGCGGCCCAACAGTCAAAAGGAGCGGAGCGGCACACCCAAGTGCGCACACCCAAGCCCCCTGCTCCGCGGACAAGTTGAGTAAATGGGAGAGCAGCCCGGCGAGCCCGGGACAGAACAAATAAACATAGGTAATTCAGAAAATCGATCTGTAAGGCTAAACTACGGGTGAAAGCACACAGATTAGTGATTAATAAGTTGTAAACAGGCAGAAGCAGGTTCGAGGCTCGGCAAGGCCGGCCCCGGGGTAAGAACTACAACGCCTTTGAGGCAAAGCTCCCGGTGTGGAGAGTCAGTCAGGAGGAGCGGCATACCGCACCGGAGTGTGCAACCCATATCACTCACCCAACAAACAAATTGAGTGAGTAAATGAAGAGCCGCCCGACTAGCCTGAAGCGCAATACACAAACAATTCAAGGAAGTAGATTCAAGGCTCGCCAGAGCTGTCCCCATGAGATAGACCGCGACACGACCGGGAGACTCTCCCAGCGCATCAGATCAGTCAAGAAGAGAGGAACGCAACACCCAAGTGCGCACGCCCAAGCCCCCTGTTCCGCGGACAAGTTGAGTAGATGGGAGAGCGGCCCAGCGAGCCCAGAACTCTGGGAATAAGCATAATTAATTAAGAAAATCAATCTGTAAGGCTAAACTACGGATGAAAACCCACCGATAAGCAACTAATACGTTGTAAACAGATAGAAGCAGGCTCGAAGCTCGGCAGGACCGGCCCAGAGGTATGAACTACAATGCCTCTGGAGCAAAGCACCCGGTGCGGAGAGTCAGTCAAGAGGAGCGGCATACAACGCCTGAGTGTGCAGACCCGTATCGCTCAACCAACAAGTAGAGTGGATGAAGAGTCGCCCGTTGAGCCTGAAGCGCAATAAACAAACCCAAACAATTTAGAGATGAATCAGTAAAGTTATTTTCCGTATAAGGATAAGACTGATGGCAAGAACATCCACTCAGACTTCATTAGCCAAACGGCGGGGGTCTCTTGGTGTACCGCCGTCGGACCTCTGCGAGCTGCAGCCCTGCCCCTCGCCCGACGATTCCTCTGCGGCTAGCCCCCCGGGGGGGGAATCCAGGAAGGAGAACAGGCCTGCGAGGTCCGCATGTGTTTTCACAGTGAAAGTACGCTGGTTTTTACGGACCACAAGATGAAAGGGGTAGCCCCAACGATACACTCCTCCACATTCCCGTATCTTGGTGAGCAAGGGTTTCAGAACTCGTCTCATCATAAGAGACCTTTGTGATACATCCGGGAACAGCCGAAGTTGGTCTGGGCCTGTCGCCTCCGGGAGACCTCTGATATGAATATTATTACGACGGCTCCTGTTTTCAAGGTCGTCCAGGTGGAGAACTGCCGCCTGTGAAACAGCTTTTTGATGGGTCAAGTCCCGCTCCAGCGCCTCCAGCCTCCGGGTCGCCGCGGTTTGGAGCTGCTCCAGCGAGTCGACTCTGGTGTCAAGATTGCCCACCGATTGCTGCAAATCTGAGATATCCTTCTTGAATGTACTTTCCACCCTCTGAATAAAGGATTCAAGATCATCTCTAGTGGGCAGGGTTTTCAACTCCGCCTTCAGGGCTGCGAGGATAGGATTAAGAGGGGACTGTATCAGCGTCGGAGGGGCACAGATTCCTTGAGAGGCGTCGCTCGGAAGCTTGAATGCAGCTCCCACCGCAGGAGAGCCGCGCAGCGATGAATCTCCGGGGTTTCCCGGGCCTGTGGACCGGGGAGGCCGGCCTGGATGGGCGGCAGTGCATACCCCCAGTGGCGTGCCGTCCCTCCGGGATGTCGCCGCGGACCCCTCCATCAAGGGCCGGTCACAAGGCCAGGTGGAGGTCGAGGAGCCGCTCCTCTGTTGCCTTGTGGGGGAAAGGGGCATCCCTGGCCAAACCCCGCCCATACATCAGTCACCCAGCGAGTTCAGGGGCATAGATATTGCTGCTACATCCGGGGAAGCACAGGGGGAGGGCTGATACGGCCTGAAGTTGGGGAGACTCCCTCAGCGATCCTAGATCTGGGTCAGGGCCAGAGCTAAACGCCTGGTCCTCCGGCTCCTGCCATAATGGTGGGGATGGGGTGCTTATGGACGAGTGGCATGGGGAAATAGCCGGGGACCTCAGCCTGCATGGGCGTCCCCCACCCTGGAGCGGGGAAGGACATTCAGGGCTATCAGGGCTGGGGCAGCCCAGCTGTGTCATACCTTGACATGATGGCAGTCCTGATGCAGCCGCACTGGTCCGGCCCACCTGTGAGCCTCCTCCGGGGGGGCTTCTCCCCTCACCTCTCGTCTCCGCAGATGTCAGCGTTGGAGCGGCTGAGCGGCAACTCTGACTCCCCCGCTCAGGTCCCGGCTGTGTCATACCTGGGCGTGATGGCAGTCCCGCCGCAGCCGCCCAGGACCGGCCCTTGTGCGAGCCTCCTCCAGGGGGGCTTCTCACCCCACCTCTCGTCCCCGCAGATGTCAGCGCCAGGGCGGCTGAGCCGTCGCTCCGACTCCCCCGCTCAGGTCCCAGCTGCAACCCGCCCCGAACAGCGCGGAGGCTCATCTCCTCCTCCCGTGTCGTCAGCAGGCTTACCCCCGCAAGCTCATCTTCCGCCGCCATCCTCGAGGTGCCGCCGCCGGTCTTTGCATGTGGGGCAGACGACGGGGGACAACTACTGGCCCTAGCAGCGCGGCCCAGGACGGCGAGAGCGACCTCGCGTCCGCACGCTCCCGGCCCCCCCCCGTAGGCAGGGGGAAGCATCAGCAGCCCCAGCATAGGCCGGCGCCATTTTGGACGAGGCACCCTCCCGATCATGCGGGCCGTCCTTCCCCATATAGGAGCTGATCTTGCGGTGTGGAGTGATCGCTGGCGTCTTGGCACCCCTACGCTTCTTCGCCATTGTCCGGCTGGCACTTTAGGTGGGTAAGTCCGCTAATATCTTAAATTTTTAGGACGGACAGTGGGAGCCCGGTCAGAGCACGTCCTCACACTCCCATAGCCGGCCACACCCCCAGCAGCACTTCCTCTTAACAGGCGGCCTGCACCTCCATGATATACCAGTTTGTTTGTAATGTTATGTGCAGTAATCTGAATTGCCCTGTGGGGGGATGTGAGTGAGCACTGTTTCGTGTAAGGGTGTTCATCCAGTTTAAACAGAGAAGGAAATAACCGCTGCAACCAATTGCCCACACGCTGAAGGGACTACTGTTACTCCCAAAAAAGACCACCTGTGAAAAATGTAAGTTTTTACTCTGTATTCAGTTCTATGCATATATGAACAAGGTGTATTAACAATGGTTACTGTGACTAATCCCATCCTGCATTAATGCACAAATACCAGACTTTAAGGACCCACACACTGAGGAAGCGAAAAGCGAAACGCGTTTGTGAAAGAGGTCCGCACCAACCAAACGGAATGCATCTAGCTACAATCTGAGGGCACACAGGACCCCAGAATAACCACGGTGACTAGAACCCAATCCAGGGTATCACCACACCAAGTACTGTACATAAGGACTCTTTTTTAAGAAAATAGAGACTACTAAGATTTAAATCCTTTCTGGAAAAGTATGAAGGAATACTGTTTTAACAAATGAGAGGACAATAAATGAATGTTTTTGTATTGGTACAATGCATATACCTAATGGAATTTTAATCTTCAGTAGGTGATTCAGAGGTATTTGTCTCCCCCTCTGTCTGCCTAAGGGATACTACCAGGGCTCTCACCGGCAGGACCAACGGGACAGTCGGCTGCGGATGGGAACCAGGTAGTACCTCCTGACAGCAAACTGTAGGGGGCCCCCCCCTCAAACGTATTTTCGTAACTAGTCTAGCTATGCATGGATTATCTAAGGCAGTAGTCCTCAAACTTCCTCCTCAAGGGCCGAGACAGGCCAGGTTTTGCAGCTCTCTATGCTGATGCACAGATGTAATAATTAGGGCTATAGCTCTGTCTGAGCACCAGTTAATTCACCTGTGGAGTAGCGTGGAGAGCTGCAAAACCTGGCCTGTCTTGGCCCTTGAGGAGGAAGTTTGAGGACTACTGATCTAAGGTATGAATGGCCTAAATGTGTCAACATAAATTATAAAGGCCTGGGCCTATAAAGACATGGAGCTTGAACATTTCTTTACTGTATAAATGTCAAGGATAAAGTCCATACATTTCCAAAATAATATGCTGACAAGAAGACCGCTCCAAGAAGACTTGTCAATGAGTGTCTGTGAGGAGGTTGTGGAGCGGTCCTTCCTGTCCCTCAGATGTTGATGTCAGATGTTGGATGCAGAGATGGGGGCAGAGCTGGGTGACATCCCTCAGGGAATTACCCCGGAGCAGACAGCCCAGCAATTGGAAATGTAAACTAAGAGGTATAAGTGGGGTGATCCAATGGAGGAGGACCCTATGGAGCATAACGGGGAATCTGATGTTTCTGGCCCCGATTTTCTCTGACAGATGAGATTGAGAGGTACCCCGGCAGGAAAGACTAATGGGAAGCCATCCTCGCCAAACAAAAAAAATGGCTGTTACTGCAAATGTTTTTTCTTTTTAGCTGCATTATGGCTCTAACTGTGGAATCATTAAATGCTAAAAGCACCGGTGCTGTGCAGCGTAGAGCTTCAGTTTTGATATCCTGGCTATTTTTAAATGGGATATATGTTGCCAGCAAAAATGTGTTCTCCACTATGTGCCAAAGAGTGGTGGTGGTGGGGGGGTTACGGTGTGGTCCATTGCTGATGATCATAGGAATGCTGGTGTTTGTGTTGTCTTTAGGGGACAGGGTGTTAAGCTGCAGTCCTGGGTGGTGGTGGTCCCCGGACGTGCTATTGTGCAATTGTAAGGCCATTGACAAGAAATTTTGTGTCATTAACCTCTCTGCTCCCGCTGATCGTAAAGCGCGGATTGAGTTCTTGGAGAGGCTTATGATTGTGCTACCTAGCAACCTGGATACCATCATTGCAGGTGACTGTAATACAGATATGTAGCCCTCATGCATCGGGTGTTCGGTGCAGATGGCAGGAAGCAGGTTCTTTTGGGCCCGGTGGGCTCTACGTGTATGGGTGAGTAGGTAATAGTTTAGGTACGGTTGCAGGGGAGGTTAGTACTCACTGTTGCTGCTTGAAAGGATGAACACTAGTCCAGGAAATTAAAGCAGAGATCCTCTTTATTTAATCCACAGGCAAACCGCAAACATGGCACAGGTACTATACATCCATCCAGTTACATCTCTGGGTTCTGTCCATAATCACAGGTACAATTAGAAAGGCATTGCTTCCCCATGGAGGATTGTTCCCTTGTTGGATCTCTCCTTCCTTCTCTCTGTCAGAGTCTGTATTTACTCCTGCTCCGTTAGAATTCAAGATTGGTTAAGAACAATGTGGCTTTAGGATTGGGGCTTCCCTATATCCCTTCTAGCTACCTTCCAGAACATTCCATCACATGTTCGGTCTCATGTCCGACATCTGATGGTTGCTCTCTAAACCCTCTAACCAATCACTACCCTCTGGATTATAACAATGTTTCCACTCAGCATCCTGTTATAACTAACAACCCTTCTTACCTTCACCCTCTAGAACAGTATATGACCTAATGCTTGTCTATGGCCTAATCCCACGACTGCCATCTTGAGTCTAATTTAGGGTACTGCACTGTCTATGCACTTTCATAGTTACTTTAAAAAGGTGGTCAACTCAAAACAATTTGTGACGTCTCTAAGAAAAGGTGACCTGGAGGTGAGGAGTAAGGTGGTAGTTCAAGAGGTCAGGTCTTTTTATGAAAAGCTCTTTGTTGGCAGTGTTAAAATCAGTGTTAAATTCAATAAAGAAAGTGCAAGGGACTATTGTAAAGGCCTTAGAGTCCCTTGGTCCAGTGAGGAGGTGGAGGATCTGGCCAGATAGCCTTCAGAGGATGAGATTTGGCAGACCGTTTCTGGTGCATGTAATGGTAAGGTTTTTGGGGATGATGGGATACCCAAGGTGTTCTATACAACTATGTGGCATCTTGTTAAATATGACATTTGTGCAGTTTTAGGAATCTGTATTATCTATAAGAAGAAAAGCGATAAGCGGGATCTTAAGAACTGGCGCCCCATTATCCTGCTCAATACAGATTATAAAATAGCGGCAAAGATCTTGGCAGGCCAGTTAAGCAAGCTTATTAGCCTGTGCATGTGGGGAACATCACACATGTGCTGTGCCCAGTCGGAGAGCCACTGATAACCTTATCTTGATTTGTGATGTCATTTAGTATACTAAGTCTAACAATCGTGGTATTGCAGTGGAATCTGTTGACCTTAAGAAGGCCTTTGACAGCGTGGTCTATGATTTCCTGTTCATTGTGCTGGTGGCACATTTTCCTGCGAAAATGATTACCATTATAAGGGGCTTGTATACTGACATCTCTAGCTGTGTAAATGTCAGTGGCACAATACCACAGTTTAAGGTGGTATCGGGAGTGTCCCTGGCATTCAATGCTTTTCATCTATGTGTTTTTGGCAGGAAAAGAAGAATAACATCTGATAAGGTGCCTATTGCTGAAAGTTTAAAGTGGACCAAAACCCAGTATTTTGACTATTCTGGGGTACCCCGATCGCCACAGCCAAGTCACCTCACCGCGGTCCTACGGCGCTTGCGCGTCTGCTCCTCCAATCAGCTGCTGAGCTATGGGCGTCTAAGTGACGTCTAAGCTCAGCGGCTCCGAGCGTGCTGGCGGCCGCATCTCGTGCTTCCGTCTAACAGGGAACGTGCCCCCGACCTGCGCATGCGCCGTTGGACCAGGAAAGAAGGTGAGCTTATGGGCTACCTGGGGGGTTTCACACAGTGGGGCATCCCGATTTTAGATGCCCAGTGGGGAGGGAATGGATCGGCCCAGAAATCTTAGATTCCTGAGCGACCCAGCTGGGTTTTGGTCCACTTTAGAGGTGCCGGGAGTAACTTTTAATGAAAATCTTAAAGGGGGTGAGACTTATTCTGAAATAGAGGAGCCCTAGTGATAAAAGCAGTTATTATTCCTTTAATTATCTATGTGGCACGTGTGTTTCCTCCAAGGAAGGTGTTGGTGCAGAAAATAACAAGGAAACTTTTTCTATTTCTTTGGAAGATCCGGATGGAAAAGTGCTCTAGGAGCAAAGTTTTAAACCCTTTGGAACTAGGAAGTTCCCTGATTTGTCTTTCCCTTTAAGTATGCAGTACTTTGTGCAGGGGCGAACTGGTGTTAAAAAACAGCATGGGACTTTTCTGGTCACACCGGCCCTTCTGCAGTGTGTCCGACCCGGTATCTGAACCCTCCCCATAACACATTGAGTGGCAGAACCCCCCAATTACACAGTGAGAGACAGAACCCCCCTTCTTTAAAGTTACAGGTTAATACCTGGGATAACCAAAAGGTAAGTGTTGCTCCATTAGGAGCCGCACATATTAGCGAGCATGACCCACCTGAGATAAGAGCACTGAGAAAAAAAAAAGAAAATTAATTACATTTTTGTAATCTGCTGGTCAGGTCCCAGGCTTTCTACTAAATTGTGCTTTGGTGTTTAGGGCTTAGACAGGCCCCAATAAAGACTTGTAGCTCAAAATGACCGACCTCGCACAGGTAGGTTAGAACACCCAAGTGTTGGGGTATAAAGGGTATATTTATGGGAATAAAACATAAAAAAATATTAATAAATCAATAATCCTTTTAAAATACATGCATGACATCTAGAAATCACTCAGCTATATACTTTTTTTCTGGACATATTTTATGCACCTAATCATCACTTAATGTTCCCCCAATAAAGAATATCATAGTTTCTGGAGGTCTCCAATGTTTAGGGGGGGCGGACTAGTTTCACCAAATAATGGCTTTCTCAGCGCACCTCAGCGAGATGTCCATATCTAGATTTATAAAAGTGCATTATTGTATAATATAGAAAACATGTAGTGACTGTTCATTTATATTTGCAAATAAACATTATTAAACACCTGTTGTTCTGGGTGACACATAAAGATATTATCTCAGAAAGAAGCAGAAACCCACAGTGCAAAGGAAGGTATTATATCATAGGATTCCTATATTACAATTGGTCCCATAGAATTTGAATTTTTTTGATAACAGGATGGAATAATCTGATCAGTTACAATTAAAATAGTAATTGGCCAAATGACGTTAAGTGCATCCTGTGCTAACTCACCCAGTGTTGTGGTTTAGTGGTGGTTAAAAAGGTTGTGGTTAGCCCCAATCCAGTGGCCGTATAGTTATTGCAGCTTGTTAATGTCCAAAAAGATTCTGCCGTTACTGTACCTTTATAATTTTTGGCAATAAATGCGCATGTAACATCCCACTGGCAGACTAACACACTCTGCCACCCTGGTGCCGAGAGTTACGCTCCATAGGAAAGTGAGGCGCCTCACTTTTAAACCCCCTGGAGCGCTACTGCACATGTCTTCAGCCGCCCACAATGGAGCCGCTCACTATGATCGGCGGAACGCACCTTGGAGCGCAGACATCACTTTCGGTCACTGAGCCAGCTAGGGCCCCGAAACGATGTGTGTGCTCCGGCTGACAAAAGGGTGGAAGTGACGTTTCGGCAACAGAACGATACCTAAATAGCGGTCGCCTTTTTTCTTCCAATCCATTCCAGGCCATCCTATTCATTACCATTGGGTAACCTCTCTATTCTTGGTGTGCCACACACCCCGCTTCACCTTTAATTCTTCACGATTGGGTTACTCACCGCCAGGTGACGCCGTTGCAGAGAGGAAGTCTTGTAACGAGCCCCCTTCCGGCCTATATATACCTGGTACCTGCCATTTATCACCAGTGTTTTTCTCACTGCATGACGACAAGACAGAAGGTTGAAGTCTCCTGCTTGCAGGTAGCCGGGGTTTTACCCCGGCACCCCCTTTGGTCTATTTCTGCCCGGTTTTGATTGTTGTTACCTTTGTGGTTAAATGGAAGCCTCCCAGCCTAGGCTGCTCACTGGGCAATTGGTAGACGGCACTATAGGTGCCTAGGAGCTTATCTCCTCCGCTCGACCCCCTGTTTTGGGGGCAATGCGGCTGTCCGGCATGGTGATCTGGATTTGGGATGCCCCTGTCCCGAGGTTCCCCTTGGCCCCTTTCTCTCCCTTTACGGTCCCTTCTCCCTTCACTATGGGGGGGGGGGGGGGTAGAGGGATGTGTATTGTATGTATGTTTTTACTGTATGTTTTATGTGTTTACTTATTTCAACGTTTGTCAGGCTGCACCGCAAGCGAGGGTGCGTTTGGCCTGACTAAAAATCCTCCTTACATGGCAGTCTCTGTGATGCGGGCTGCTGCTGCTGGCCTGTAGGGCCAGAGTTTTGGGTCAGCTTTAGGGGTGGCCGGGGCGGGCTGTGCTGTGTCAGGCTTGCCTGAGGCTGCCTGTGCCTTTCCCAGGTTATACAGCTCCCCCTCCCCCCTCCCGCTTGGCGGGCCGTGTGTCAGTTTTTTGGGGGCAGCGCAGGCTGCCTAGGAACTTCTTTTTTCCCCCTCCCCCCTTTTTCCTTTTACTAAGGGCATTGTTAGCTCTCTTGTTATCCTGGCACCGCCGTCCGGCGGGCCGCTCTGTTCAAATTCGGTGGGGGGGGGGGGGGGGCGGCGGCCCGGATGATGTCAGGGGTGGGGGCGTGTTTCCAGCGGCGCGTCATCTCTCCGGCCCCAGCCGCACTTCCTTCCTGTTATCAGGAGGACGTGTGCGGGGCTCTCAGCCGCATATGTGTGCTGCTGCTGCTGGACGCTCCGCCGCTGCTGCCGCTCTGCCGCTATTGCTGCCACTGCCGCCTTCGCTCCTTTTGCTGCCTGTCTTCCACCGCTTCTACTGGTCGGGTGCTGGGCTTTTCTTTTAGCCTTCCTTGGGCAGGTAAGCGGCCTCACCTGGCGTGGGGCCGTCTATTTTTATGTCTGACGTTTTTTTTTTTTTTTTTTTTTTTTTTTAAAGTAAGATATATATTGGAGAAATATTTTTTATTTAATAAAAAAAAGAAAAAGAAAAGGAGGAAAATCAGAGGCCAGTTTTCTTTGCCTCTTCAAAGCACTCTGGTGCTGTGTATGTACGTTGTATTGCATGTTGCCATTTGTTTCTGGGGGTCTTACTGTTGTTTTTTTCCTCCCCCACTGATCCTGGGATTCCCTCAATACAGTGGCTTCCCGGTTCTATTTTGCCTGGCTAGTCCTTTTTTTTTTCTCCAAATTGGGACATATTTATATATTTATATATATATATATACATATATATATTAAAAAAAATAAAATTTTTGGAAGTTGTAGTTATACGACATAATTATTTATTAGTTAATTATTTTTAAAGGGGATCTTTATTATAAATTCAATCCTCCCTCCCGGGACATTAACATAAAGGGGCATCCCGGGTGGCTTATGCCTTAAACCCAGGATTTTGCGAATACCATAAATCACCGTATGGAAGCTTCCGATAATACCGGAAATGGTTCTTCTGGGCCATCTAGGGTGTGTGGAGGCTGTGGGACTCCGCTCCCAGGCGATGATGTTATTGTATGCATTCCTTGTGGAAGGCAGAATATTGCGCGTCAGTCCGTTGCTCCGGCTGCTGGCTCTTCGCAACTTCCATCATCCCCTACCCCTCCCTCCCTGTTCCGGACCCCATGTGACATTGTCAAAGGTGGGGATTAGCAATCCGAGGTGTCTGCGCGGTTAGCCAACCTCGAGAAGATAATTTCCGTTAAAGCAGGGTTAAAGGCCACTGCGAAACGGAAGCACCTTTCTCCTGTACCTCTGGCTTCACAGGATGAAGTATGTGAGCCTGTAGATTGGTCCGATTGCTCCCTGGACGAGGAGGGAGAATTCCTGGTGGAGTCAGATGAGCCTGCAGATCAGCTTGAGGTTGATGCTATTGGCGAACTGTCTGCGGGGGTTTCCCTTGACACCCCCTACATTCTGGCTCAAATGTTTGAAATTTTGAATTTAGATCCGCCTGAGGCCGTCACCCTGCCAAAGGGTCAGTTGTTTAATGTGCCTCAGCCACGTTTGGTTTTTCCCAGACAACACCACTTTGAGAGGGTTGTGCTTAAGGAATGGGAACATCCCACGCGGTTAACTGGAATTCCTTCCAGTTGGGAGAAACATCCTTTTCCGCCAGAATTGGTGAAGCTTTGGTCGGTTCCTCCTGACGTCGATACCCCTGTGCTAGGGCTCTCCAGCACGGCTATGGTGCAGTCTACTGAGACCACTGCCCTTAAGGATGGTGAGGATCGTTGGATTGACCAGTACGCTCGCCATGGTTTTATTTATGCCGGGTCAACGATGCGCCCGGTGTGTGCTTCTGCGCTTCTTCTATTGGCGGTTAGATCTGTAATTCAGGATCTGTGTGTGGATCTTGATCCCACTTGTAAGGAGTTTACTGCTCTCAGGCAGTGTGAGTCTTTTGTTTCCTATGTTCTGTCCGCTCAGGACGATGCGCTGGCTATGAGTAGCAAGACAGCGGCAATGCTGGTGGCTATTCGTCGGGCAGTATGGCTGCGCCAGTGGTCGGCGGACGTAGCTTCTAAAAAGGTGCTCACAGCTCTCCCCTTTTTGGGATTGCGACTGTTTGGTGATAAAATTGATTCAGTTGCGAAAGGTGGTAAAATGCCGCAACGTAAGAGGTCTCGTCGTCCCTTTCGGGGGGCAAGTTCTGGTAGGCCTTCCTTTCGGGGATTCAGAGCGGATGGAGGGCTTCCTTTCCCGCTACCAGAGGTGCAGGTTGGACTCGGGGGAAGGGCTGTGGCCGCCCCGCACAGTCCTGGGGCACCAAGCCCAAGCCTGCCGGTAAGCCCGCTCAGCAATGAGGGGCTGCCCTCACCCGTGCGGGTGGGGGGACGATTACGACACTTCTCCCAGGTTTGGGACCAGGAGATTCCGGACAGAGTGATCCGGGAGGTAGTGCCGTCCGGTTACAAGCTGGAATTCGAGTCTCGCCCTCCTTCACGGTTCTTTCGGTCTCGGGTGCCCATCGATCCTTTGGCCGCACAGGGGCTCCTGGCGTCGGTAAAGAATCTGTTAGAGATGGCGGTCATCCGGCCGGTACCGCGCTTAGAGATGGGCCTCGGTTTATACTCCAATCTTTTCGCAGTCCCCAAAAAGGACGGGTCGGTTCGTCCCGTCCTGGACCTGAAATTACTCAACAAGTTCATCCGTTTTCGGAAGTTTCGCATGGAAACTTTGCGTACGGCCGTCGGTTCCCTTCGGCAGGGGGACTTCATGACGTCCATAGACATCAAGGATGCTTATCTTCATGTTCCCATCTGCCACGCTCATCAACGTTTTCTTCGATTCGTGATGAAAGATCAGCATTTTCAATTCGTGGCACTTCCGTTTGGCCTTACCTCGGCTCCAAGAGTGTTTACCAAGGTGCTGGCAGGGGTGATGGCCATTTTTTCAGATCTCGGGGCATTCGGGTCGTACCTTATTTGCACGACCTTCTCATCATGGCTCCGTCACTCAATCAATCGGAGACAGACACCAGGATGGTGGTCTCCACGCTGGAAAGCTTTGGTTGGGTGATCAACTTCCCCAAGTCCTCCCTCGCTCCGGCCAGGGTGGTGTCCTTTCTGGGGATGCAGTTGGACTCTCTTCAACACAGAGTGTTTCTTCCCCAGTCCAAAATTCATCTGATTCAGGAGTTGGCTCGGGTCCTTCTTTCCAATCCTCGGCCTTCCATGCGTCTGGGGATGAGGCTGGTAGGGTTGATGGTCGCCTCTTTCGAGGCAGTTCCTTTTGCTCAATTTCACACGAGGACGCTTCAGCTTTATCTGTTGGCGTCCTGGGACCGGCAGCCTCGGTCGCTGGATCAGCCCTTCCAGTTGTCCTCCCGGGTCCGGCAGTCCCTCCAGTGGTGGTTGGTCTCGGCCAATCTCGTGAGGGGCAGGTCCTTCCTGACCCCTCTTTGGGAAATTGTCACCACGGACGCCAGTCTTTCGGGATGGGGCGGATTCTGGAAGGAGCTTCAGTTCCAGGGCAATGGGGACCTCAAGAGGCCCATTTACCCATCAATGTTCTGGAACTGAGAGCCGTCCGTCGGGTGCTTGCTCTCCTGACTCATCACGTTCTGGGCCTTCCGGTCCAGGTGTGTTCAGACAATCGAACAGCGGTTGCTTACATCAATCTTCAGGGAGGGACTCGCAGTCTGAGTGCTCTCAGAGAGGTGTCCCTGATCCTGACCTGGGCAGAGGCCCATGTTCCTTGTCTCTCGGCGGTATACATTCCAGGAGTGGAGAACCAGGAAGCGGACCGGTTGAGCAGGGGCTCTCCCCATCTGGGAGAATGGGCTCTCCATCCTCAGGTTTTTCGCTCACTGTGTCTCCGATGGGGGACACCGGAGGTGGACCTGTTTGCCTCTCGTCACAATCACAGGCTCCCGAACATCGTGTCGCTCTCCCGGGATCCTCTGGCTCTGGCAGTGGATGCCATGTCCCTGAGCTGGGGGGATCTGGGATTTCTATACCTGTTTCCTCCGATACCCATGCTGGGCAGGGTGGTTCGGAAGTTGGCTCTGGAAAGGGTGTCCGCCGTTCTCGTGGCCCCAAGGTGGCCAAGGCGAGTGTGGTTCGCAGACATCGTTCGACTGGCAGTGGACCAGTTTGTTCTGCCTCTTCGGCCCGATCTGCTCACTCAGGGTCGGTTGTGTTACCCCAATTTACCAGCGCTGGGTTTGACGGCCTGGCTGCTGAAACCTCCATCTTGAAGGAGGATGGTCTTTCTGACTCAGTCGTTAAAACTCTGATCAGTGCCCGGAAGAGGTCTTCTTCTATCATCTACTATAGGACTTGGAAAGCCTATATCGCTTGGTGTGAGATTAGATCCTTCCCTTGTAGGGTCTTCTCGGTCTCCAGGATTCTGGAGTTTTTACAATCTGGGCTGGACTCTGGTCTTCAGCTAAGTACTTTGAAAGGGCAAGTTTCTGCCTTATCTATCTTTTTTCAGAAGCGTTTTGCGCTTCATCCTTTAGTTAAAACTTTTTTCCAGGGGGTTACGCATGTGCGGCCTCCCAGGAAACCATTACTCCCTGTTTGGGATTTGAATTTGGTTATTTCTGCTCTACAGGCTCCTCCTTTTGAGCCTCTGCAAGATATTGCTTTGTCTACCCTGACTCAGAAGATTGTCTTCTTGGTAGCTATCACTTCGGTCCGGCATGTCTCGGAGTTGGCGGCCTTGTCTATCCAGGCGCCCTACTTTGAGAGGCATCAGGATAAAGTGGTCTTTCGGTTCAAGCCAGACTTTCTTCCTAAGGTTGTTTCTGCTTTTCATTTGAATCAGGATATTGTTCTTCCCTCCTTGTGTCCTAATCCTAAGAATGACAGAGAGGTTTTTGTATTGTTTGGATGTAGTACGCTGTGTTAAGTACTACTTGATTATCACGTCTCCTTTTCGTAAGACGGATGCCTTTTTTGTTGTGCCCTGTGGGCCTAAGAAGGGTTTGGCACCAGCCAAATCTGCCATTAGCAAATGGATACGTCAGGCCGTTACTGCGGCCTATTCTGCTAAGGGGAAAGTTCCCCCTTTTCGTACCATTGCTCATTCTACTCACGCCATTGGAGCGTCTTGGGCGTTTCAGCACCAAGCTTCTGTTGAACAAGTTTGTAAGGCCGCCACTTGGTCTTCTGTTCACACTTTTTCTAAGTTTTACAAAGTTGATGTGCGAGCCTCAGCGGATGCTGTTTTTGGCCGCAAAGTTCTGCAGACTGCAGTCATTTAAGTTATGCTTCACCTGGCCTTGAGATGCCCATCCCTTGTGGACACTGCTTTTGGATGTCCCAATCGTAAAGAATTAAAGGTGAAGCGGGGTGTGTGGCACACCAAGAATAATACCATTTTGTGAGTACTCACCTGAAAAATGGATATTGTTGGTGTGCCACACACCCCGCTTCACTCCCACCCTTTTCGGTATTCTGAATCCTTTATATGGTGAAGCTTTTATTTATTTTGAGGTTACCGTTAAATTACTGGTACCTTGTCTTTCTGCTTTTTAATACACTGGTGATAAATGGGAGGTACCAGGTATATATAGGCCGGAAGGGGGCTCGTTACAAGACTTCCTCTCTGCAACGGCGTCACCTGGCGGTGAGTAACCCAATCGTGAAGAATTAAAGGTGAAGCGGGGTGTGTGGCACACCAACAATATCCATTTTTCAGGTGAGTACTCACAAAATGGTATTTTTGAGTGCCTTGGCACTCTAGCTGAAGTCTTTCATTAAAAAAACAAAGCAGCCACAGGTTTTTGTCTGGTGAGCCTGATCGGGGGTGACCAAGGGAATTATTTTCCCTGTTTTATTGCTCTTATTGCTCTTTCCTATGTGTTTCTGTGTTTTGCTGGTTGTAAAATTCAAAACTTGCGTGCCTTTTTGGGGGGCGGAGCTAAGGTGGCAGTGAGGAAAAGTCATGTTCTCAGTCAGTCGCCATGGAGAGATTTTCGGCTTGGCGAAGTTCCGAGTACCGGACACAAAGCGGTTCCTCACTCCGCATCTGTGGAAAGATTTTCGGCTTAGCAAAGTTCCGAGTACAGCGGTAATCTCTGGTTCTTTTCAGCGGCACTGTGCATTTCCGCTGTCCGCCTCTGTGGAAAGATTTTCGGCTTAGTGTAGTAGCTAGCACTGCTGAGATCTTCGGTTCTTTTCTGCGGCATTGCGCATTTCCTCAGTCCGCCTCTGTGGAAAGATTTTCGGCTTAGCGTAGCAGCCAGCACCACCGAGATCTTCTGTTCTTTTCAGCGGCACAAAGCGGTTCCTCAGGCCAGAGACGCTGCAAGATTTTCGGCTTAGCGAAGTAGCTAGCATCGCCGATAATCTCCGGTTCTTCTCAGTGGCACATCGCGTTTCCTCAAGCTGGGGACGCTGGGAGATTTTCACCTTAGCAAAGTCACTAGCTCCGCTGAAGCGGCCGGTTCTCAGCGACAGCGACGTGGCACATTTTACTCGCTAACTTCGCTTAAACATTTTTGGCTAGGCAAGGTGCCTAGCACCACAGAGTCGCAGTTCCCCTTTCGCTGTGCATAATTTCTGGGGTAGTTGGCCAGCAAAAGGGGCTCAGAGCTGCTGCATGGCCACACTCAAGTGGACCTAAACCTTTTGGTAGGTCATTTTGTTTGTTTTATTTTATTGTTTAATTCTATATTATTGTAGATTGGGAAAGGGCATAATATTAATATATAATTATAATGTAATATATAATTATATGGTTATTTACCCCTCAGAGGACTCACAGTAGGCTTGTGACTGTCGAGAACTGTTATATACTTGGTCAGATCCCCAGGGATGAAGACTAGTATTATTTTTCACCATGGCGGAGGCATCTGGGGTAATCGGATCTGGTCTTATCAGATTTACCCCATGTCCATTATGCATGCAGTGGCAGTGCAGGGATATACTACGGTTGTAGTATATAGGGAAGACAGTTGTCCTCCCTGCAAAGGTTCTGACCCCTGTCGCTGTTGCCCTCTGAGCCTTTAGGCCCTCTTGGCAGCCTTTAAGTGGACCTAATCCTTTAGTGAATCTTATCGGCCACTAAGGTTTAAAAAAAAAAAAAAGGTTTTTTTCCTCTGAGTTTTGTGAGGAGGATATTGTGGGTGCTTAGTCTCCCAACCAGTTTTAAACTGTTGGCAGTCCTCAAGTGGTCCTAAACCTTTAAAAAAAGTTAACTCTTCAGTTGAAGAGGATTTACATGGTTGCCATACTCTCCCAGGTGGGGAGGATTCATCCAGTAGGGACTCGGATTTTGAGTCTCCTACACAAGGAGGCACTCAGGTAAGGAGAAGATGGATTTTTGGAGAGAGTGAATGGCAGAAATCAATTGGCTTCCGCCCATTCCTAGAGTACTTGATACTTGTATCCATCAGATCAGATTGAGTTATGATCTCACCCTCCTGTTGGACACTCTGGTGGCAGGTCTTTACTAGACTTTAGTTAGGCCATCCTCTGATAATGTGTCTCTAAAAGATCCAGCGGATCAGCCCATGGATCAGGGTGCTTGCTTCGGCAGCACATATACTAAAATTGGAACAATACAGAGAAGATTAGCACGGCCCCTGCGCAAGGATGACACGCAAATTCGTGAAGCGTTCCATAAAGGTACATCATGCTTTATGGGGTCGACCCTGCAGCCGGCCTGTGCTACATCCATAGAATCTTGGCGAGCATCTGGACTCGAAGACTCATAGGTCATTCACGGAAGTCATGCTACCAGTTGTTCAAAGCCAGTTTGATATCAACAGGTATTTTATCTTGGCTATGGTGGATTTGATCATGGTTAAGTGCCAGAGACCTAGCTCTGGTGGTAGCCTTAAGGCATGCTTTATGGCTTAAGCAATGGCTGGCTAACACAGCCTCTAAGACATTCTGATAGGACTCCCCTTTTAAGGTGCGGCATCTGTCTTCTGAATGCTTAGTGGACATAATAAACAGCCTAGTGATAAGTCTACTAACTGCCACAGTAGCTGAAGCCTAATGCTGCTTCCACAGGGCCTCTAATACTCTGACTTTTCTTGGAGGTAGAGGTTTTGCCTCTTTGGGATCCAAAGAGTTTTTGAATTAAACAAGGTCCCTAATTAAGGCGACATTGGGTGGCAGAATAAAGCCAAGCCCCTTTCAGAGCTGCTTAGGCAGAAAGGGACGCCTCTACCCTGGTAGGTGAGAGGAAGGCTTCTGCATTTTGCTCAGATGGAGGCTTTATATATAATAGATCTTTGGATACATGAGTTGTACTCTCAGGTTACAAGATCTAATTTGGAGCCAGACCTCCTTGGAGATTCTCTTGGTCAGGAATCTCCCGAATTCCACAGAGATCAGAAGCATCGAGATCTGCTGTTATTTGGTTTTTAGGAATTGGAGTTGTTTGATCCACAGTGATGTTACTCCAGCCGGGAGATTTTATAACCACAGTATATATAAAGAGGCATACCTACATTGCTGTAGGTGGCCTACTTCTTCTGCTTTATGGAGCTACCCTGCAGGCTATAATGAGCACCAAGGGTGTTTACCAAGGTGTTGGCATGTTTTCTCTAAGAATTCAGACTATACATATAACCCCTTGCTGTTTTATATGGGCCCCATCAGTTCAGGGGCCCCAGAAGGATACACAGACTGATAGATATTACATATCTGACTATCCAGTCGAATTCTTCTAGAATTTCTGGGAAAGTCTTTCAACAGGTCTCAGGCAAAAGAAATTTCTTCCAGAACAGAAGAGATTTTTTACTTCAGGCCAGGACACAGGGACTCTGGTCTTGCCTTCACACAAAGGTTTGTCAAGAAATGCCTCTGTTGGGCCTGATGGTGTCTTGCTTCGAGGCAGTGCTCTTGCTCAGTTTCACACAGGACCCCTGCAGATGGAAGGCTGAACTGGATGGACTAAAGTTTCTATTCAGCCTTACATACTATGTCACTATGATTGCTGGGGATCAAGGCACACAGTATCTGGATCACCCTTTTTGCATGGCACAGCAACAGGGTAGTCGCTAGCTTGCTGGCTAGGTCCTCGGCCTCTTCAGACCGACAAATTCTTCCTTCCTGTACAGTGGAAGATCATGTCCGCAGATGCTGGTCTAGCTGATTGGGGAAGTGGCATGGATGATCCAGGGACAGTGCTGTCTGAGGGAGAGCAGACTTCCTATAATATTCTGAAACTAAGTGCAATTCTATTTTCTCTGACATTGGACTTTCCATCTGAGGGGCATCCTGTCCGGATTCAGATAATCGTATGGTGGTGGCATATGTCAACCACCAGAGGGGTACCAGATGCAGGAAAGCCCTCATGGAAGTGAGCCAGATTTTCCTTGTGCCGTGAAGCAGGCTCCATGCATCTCGGCAGTACATATACCTGGAGTGGACAACTTGCAGGCCATTCATCTCAGCAGCTAGTCCCTGCATCAAGGGGAATGGTCTCGGAGTCAGGGGTCTTTCAATCCCTATGCATGTGCCAGGGAATTCCAGTCATAGATCTCTTCTATCACAGCACAATATAGAGTTCCAAAGTTTGTGTTCCTTTCCAGGGATCCTCTAGCAATGCAACAGAGGCTCTGACTCTTCAGGGTCAGCATTCTAGCTTCCTTATGTATTCCCTCTGATTCCACTCCTGGGTCGAATATTAGACGTCTGAGCTAGTGAGGGAGGACCGACCATTCCTGTGGCTCCTCGGTGGCCAAGAACAAGCTGGTTCTCAGACATAGTAAGGATGTCAGAGTTTTCCGACAATACAGTTCTTCACACAGGGGCCTCTAGGGGCCTCTTGGTTTAACGGCCTAGTTATGAAACCTCCATCTTGACAAAAACTTGTTTTACAAGGATTCGCTCATGTGCGGCCTCATTGTAAGCCACTTCTGTCGGTTTGGGACCTGAACTTGTTTTATCAGCTCTTCAGGGTCCTTCTTTGTGAGCCATGGTAGTTGCGTCATTAAGTCTAAGGGCACTTATGGTTATCTTTTACTGGCAATAACCTCAGCAGGCGGGTTTCTAAAATAGCAGCTTATTAGCAAGCCTCCTTATTTTAGTGTTTTTAATTCTTAATGAAGAGATGGTTTTGCCTTCCTTATGTCCTGCTCCAGTGTCTGATAAGGAAGGGGGTTCTTCACTGGCTGGCTGTAGTGACTTTAGTGAGATCACTAAGGTATTATCCCACTACTACACATTATTTCCATAGTTTGGACTTCTTATTATCATACCTGAGGGTCCACGGAAAGGTCTTCCGCCAGCTAATTCTGCCATCAGCCGATGGATTAGACGGACAGTGAAAGAGCCTATTTTGCCAAGGGGAAAGACCCCCTTTTAGGGTCACAGCTCATTCCACTAGGGCCATTGGTGTTTCCTGGGCCTTTCAGCATCACGCCTCGGTGGAAAAGGTTTGTAAAGCTGCCACCTGGTCTTCGGTTCATACATTTACCAAAATTTACAAGGTAGATGTTAGGGCCTCAGCTGAAGCAGTTTTTTGGTCGAAAAGTTCTTCAGGCGGTAGTGGAATGAACTACTTGCTGTTCCGCATTGGGGATCCCGCCCATATATAGGCACTGCTTTTGGAGGTCCCAATCATAATGAATAGGATGACCTGGAATGGATTGGAAGAAAAAAACACATTCTGTAATACTCACCTGTAGAATTGATTTTTATGTCAAATCCATTCCAGGCCGTCAAACCCGCCCTTTTGGGGAAATGTAGGAAGTTTACCATCTATCCTTGATACCTTTTTATGCAGTTTTTTTTATAATAATATTTTGCATTGAAAGGAATGCTAGGTTGATATATCAATGTCTTGGATGCCTTGTCTTAATCGATAAACTGGACCGGCACTCCAATAAGTTTAGTGAAAATGCTTGTATTCAAAGCAAACTATGTTCCATAACATACATAGAAGAGGAACAAAAGCCTCGATTCAGAGAGACACAAAAAAACTTCAGTTTTAGTGCCGTCGTCGTATCATTTTCAAAAGTTCCCGCTCTCGTATGAATGTGCGAGCGATTCCAAGCATGCTTCGTAAACCTTCTGTAAAGCTTCCGTTCGCTCGTATGCCAGAGTACGCGTACGAGGATGTCAGTTTCCATCGAGACTTTTCAGATTCATTTTCACAGGTAACAACGTAGCCTTTCGTTTTTGCCCCTTTCCCATCGTATCCTCACACGAATCCTTTCCGTTTCCCGATACATCCTGCCTCACTTTTTCCTAAAATATTCGTCCAGACGGAATTCTTACGATCTTGCGCCTGCGCACTACAAACTTAACTCATTAAAGTGCTCGCATACATAATTTCACTCCCATCACTTCTAACACAAAAAAGCTCACCCTAACCACTTAGCGCTATCCTGCCTTTTCCCTTTTGGGCCCTTAAAGCTCACCCTAACCACTTAGCGCTATCCTGCATATTCCCTTTTGGGCCCTTAAAGCTCACCCTAAGCACTTAGCGCTATCCTGCCTTTTCCCTTTTGGGCCCTTAAAGCTCACCCTAACCACTTAGCGCTATCCTGCCTTTTCCCTTTTGGGCCCTTAAAGCTCACCCTAACCACTTAGCGCTATCCTGCCTTTTCCCTTTTGGGCCCTTAAAGCTCACCCTAACCACTTAGCGCTATCCTGCCTTTTCCCTTTTGGGCCCTTAAAGCTCACCCTAACCACTTAGCGCTATCTTGTCCTTTTCCCTTTGGAGCCCTTAAAGCTCACCCTAACCACTTAGCGCTATCCTGCCTTTTCCCTTTTGGGCCCTTAAAGCTCACCCTAACCACCTAGCGCTATCCTGCCTTTTCCCTTTGGAGCCCTTAAAGCTCACCCTAACCACTTAGCGCTATCCTGCCTTTTCCCTTTTGGGCTTTTAAAGCTCACCCTAACCACTTCGCGCTTAGGTTCTTCTTCCATTTTAGGTCCCTAAAACTTACCCAAATCACTTAGCGCTTAGGTTCTTCTTCCATTTTAGGTCCCTAAAACTTACCCAAATCACTTAGCGCTTAGGTTCTTCTTCCATTTTAGGTCCCTAACACTTACCCAAATCACTTAGCGCTTAGGTTCTTCTTCCATTTTAGGTCCCTAAAACTTACCCAAATCACTTAGCGCTTAGGTTCTTCTTCCATTTTAGGTCCCTAAAACTTACCCAAATCACTTAGCGCTTAGGTTCTTCTTCCATTTTAGGTCCCTAAAACTTACCCAAATCACTTAGCGCTTAGGTTCTTCTTCCATTTTCGCACCCTAAAACTTACCCAAATCACTTAGCGCTTAGGTTCTTCTTCCATTTTCGCACCCTAAAACTTACCCAAATCACTTAGCGCTTAGGTTCTTCTTCCATTTTAGGTCCCTAAAACTTACCCAAATCACTTAGCGCTTAGGTTCTTCTTCCATTTTAGGTCCCTAAAACTTACCCAAATCACTTAGCGCTTAGGTTCTTCTTCCATTTTCGCACCCTAAAACTTACCCAAATCACTTAGCGCTTAGGTTCTTCTTCCATTTTCGCACCCTAAAACTTACCCAAATCACTTAGCGCTTAGGTTCTTCTTCCATTTTAGGTCCCTAAAACTTACCCAAATCACTTAGCGCTTAGGTTCTTCTTCCATTTTAGGTCCCTAAAACTTACCCAAATCACTTAGCGCTTAGGTTCTTCTTCCATTTTTGCACCCTAAAACTTACCCAAATCACTTAGCGCTTAGGTTCTTCTTCCATTTTAGGTCCCTAAAACTTACCCAAATCACTTAGCGCTTAGGTTCTTCTTCCATTTTAGGTCCCTAAAACTTACCCAAATCACTTAGCGCTTAGTTTCTTCTTCCATTTTCGCACCCTAAAACTTACCCAAATCACTTAGCGCTTAGGTTCTTCTTCCATTTTAGGTCCCTAAAACTTACCCAAATCACTTAGCGCTTAGGTTCTTCTTCCATTTTCGCACCCTAAAACTTACCCAAATCACTTAGCGCTTAGGTTCTTCTTCCATTTTAGGTCCCTAAAACTTACCCAAATCACTTAGCGCTTAGGTTCTTCTTCCATTTTAGGTCCCTAAAACTTACCCAAATCACTTAGCGCTTAGGTTCTTCTTCCATTTTAGGTCCCTAAAACTTACCCAAATCACTTAGCGCTTAGGTTCTTCTTCCATTTTAGGTCCCTAAAACTTACCCAAATCACTTAGCGCTTAGGTTCTTCTTCCATTTTAGGTCCCTAAAACTTACCCAAATCACTTAGCGCTTAGGTTCTTCTTCCATTTTAGGTCCCTAAAACTTACCCAAATCACTTAGCGCTTAGGTTCTTCTTCCATTTTCGCACCCTAAAACTTACCCAAATCACTTAGCGCTTAGGTTCTTCTTTCATTTTAGGTCCCTAAAACTTACCCAAATCACTTAGCGCTTAGGTTCTTCTTCCATTTTAGGTCCCTAAAACTTACCCAAATCACTTAGCGCTTAGTTTCTTCTTCCATTTTTGCACCCTAAAACTTACCCAAATCACTTCGTGGACATCTGAATCTTGACCTCAAAATATGTATTTGCCCCTTTCTTTTTGGTAAATGTATGTGTTACCAGAAATGACACTGAAACGTTGTTTTCTTTTAACTTTTTTACTCTAAAATTGTTTTTTTGGGTTTAAAACATTAAAATATGTTTTGCTCTGGGCAAATATATTTTTTTTTTTTTTTTTTTTAGGAATAAAAACTATTTACAAATTTTAAAAAATGCATCAGCAGAACAGGGCCAGGACTTTACTCCTCTTCGTCTTCTTCTGTTGTCCCCAACGAGTCAACCATCACCTTCATATCGGCCACCAACGCAAGGACCCTCCTATTCATTTCCAAAATTTGTTGCCGTGTGGTCCCTGTAACAAATGGATAAAAAAAACATTAGATTCATACCAATACATGTTTGCCACCTGTGGATTGAATGTTTTGAAGTTACACAAATAAATCAAGGCTACATATGTAATTCTGGCAAGTCATAAAGCTAAGGAAGTGCCCACAGGTCACTTTTATATTGCCATTGGCTAGGGCTTGATGTATCTGTGTTTTGATGTCAAGTACCACATAAATGCTAATAATGCCCTGACTACTTACTTGGTTGGTGGCCGCGAGCTGGCTCGTTGGGGACAACACGCTGAGGTCCTGGGTCCTGGCTCTGCTGTGAAGAAGTGACTGTAGAAACATGGGAAATATGTTCAGTTTTATGGTCAAATTCCTCAGTCAGAAAATGTCTTTTGGCAAGTCTGGTTCACATCACTCACCTTCTCCAGCTTCTGCTTGGAGCACATCTGCTGCCTCCTCTTCCACTTCCTCACCCGCTCCAGAAGCATCTAGATAAACAGATGAAAGGAATCAGTTGGGTAGGAGATAGCATGTATATGTGTGTGCGTAGACATGAAGAGTTACATACCAGAGGCTCCCGCATGCGTGGCAGGGTACGACTCCCCGCCCACGCTGTGCCGCCCCTCCTCTGTGGTAAGGTCCAGGGGCTGGTCTGAGGAGGCCACAGAGGAGGGGTCGGCCCATCGCCCTGGAGATCCACCACCTTCACTCCCAGCTACAGAATCATGCAGCACTGGTCGGCCTGTGCGCCTCCGGGTGCGGCGAATGCGGTAATCCATTTCCAACACTACCAAAGAAAAGGCATGGTCCGACCAATGCTGCATGATCTGTGTGTGGGTGAAGGTGGTGCCGGTCTGATGTTGGATCTCCGAGATGATCTCCAGGGCGACGTTTCGTTTCTCAAACGAGTTGGGCAGGTAGTCGTACCTGCGCTCCAGCATGGTCTACAAAACAGAAATCAAACATAGCAAGAGATCAGAAATGCCTATCAAGAAGTGGCAACAATACAATCTTTGGTTCAATCACATGAACACACACACACACACACACACACACACACACACACACACACTTCTAGCCTAAGTTAACTTTCAAATCTGGCCGCACTGTTGTTTGGCACGTGTGTGGCGTGCGCTTGGGTGTGCATGTAGGTGAACCAAATTTAAAAACAATCTATTACTTCGTGCGCATCCTTAACATGTAGAGCAGCATTTACAAATCAAAGCAAAGTCCTTAAAAGACACTTACGAGCATGATGATCTCTTCTTGTTGGCGGGTGATGATAGTGGGCGCCATCTTTTTTCTTCTTCTCGGCAGCAGATAAGCACTGCCCCAGCGGTTTCCGGGTTTCGCACGGCCGTGCGCGTAAGCAAACGCGTAGGCGTCACACGCCGGATACCTTATTTAAAGGTCCCTGCACACACAGCTCATTCTCTCTTTGAGAGTCCACCAAAAATGGCACCGAAAAAAAATACTGGCCAGAAGAAGCAAACCAAGCGGGCTGAGCAGGCCGAGGGACCCGAAAACACGTTCCCAAGAGCCGAAAGCCAGGCTAAGGGCTACCACAAAGGCAGCGGCCAAAAAGGAGGTTGCACCAGGACCAAGCAAGAGCAGGCAAACAAAGGCTGGCCAAGCTCATGCCCAACAGATGGGTAAGAGGGGACGAAGCCCCACCCCACCCTGCCCCACATCCCCCCCCCACGTGGCACCAAGGCCATAGCCAAAGGCCCCAAACACAGGGCCCAAAGCCGCAGCAGGGGCCCAAGGCGCAGCAGGGGCCGAACCAAGTCCAGAACCATGTCCCGAAGCCGCAGCAGGGGCCGAACCAGGTCCAGAACCAGGTCTCGAAGCCGCAGCAGGGGCCGAACAAGGTCCAGAACCAGGTCCAGAAGCCGCAGCAGGGGCCCAAGGTGCAGCAGGGGCTGAACAAGGTCCAGAACCAGGTCCAGAAGCCGCAACAGGGGCCCAAGGCGCAGCAGGGGCCGAACCATGTCCAGAACAAGGGCCAGAAGCCGCAGCAGGGGCCGAAGCAGGTCCAGAACCAGGTCCCGAAGCCGCAGCAGGCACAGAAGCCCGAAAAGCCTGCAAAGGCCAACAGCCCCCTCCCCCCCCCGCACGTGGCTCCAAAGCAAAGGGCAAGAGTGTGCAAAGATATGCCTCACCCCAGCCAACCACCTCCGAGGCCCCACAGACCCACAGGGCTCAAAGCAGCAGCTCCAGGTCGCCCAGACCCTCTTTTGCTCGCCCACATTCTCCTCCGGCACAGGTTGTCATGCATTCCCCCTATACCACATCGACACCTGCTACTTCAGTGGCCACCCAGCCCAGAACACCCAGTCCCTTTCCCAGTCCAGTACGATCCACAGCCAGCCTCCAGTCCTTGAGGTCTCCTCCATCCCCCCAGCCCAGATTGTCACCCCATTTGCCACCAAGCACTGAGGAGCCACAACCGCCCCAAAGAGGGCGCACATTGCGGCGAGGACACTTGAGTGGCCGTTTTGGTGAGTCCCAAACTCTGTCATTGGCTAGTGGGCTCACCTTATATTTTGATGACCTATATGGGAGCAAAACCACGAGCAAACAGCGCAAAGCAGAGATTTTGGAAGAACTCACCAGGCAAGTCAATGCAGCGTGTGAGGAACGCAAAGATGTGGAACAGGTTCAGTGGAAGATATCGGACCTGAAATATGCCGTGCGGAAGAAACAGAGTCAAAGGCGGCTGTACAGGTACATAGCTTATTTTTGGGTTTTTATTATTGTTGTCTATCCATCAGTGCGCTTAATTATGCTTACTATGTTTTACAGCAAAAAAACTGGCGGAGGATTTCCCACCAAAATGAGATTTACACAGGCTGAGGAGATGGTTCTGGCCTTGCTCCATCCTGTGGCCTTAGAGGGACACTCGGGCCAGCAGGACACGACAACCCGCCAATTCCAGCAGGTTAGTAATGTGTGAATTAACCCAAAAATGTGTGTAAACCTACACATAGCCAGCAAGGGCTAGCTAAACACATGGCTCTAGGGGGTGGCTGCAAGGGCTAGCTAAACACATGGCTCTAGGGGGTGGCTGCAAGGGCTAGCTAAACACATGGCTCTAGGGGGTGGCTGCAAGGGCTAGCTAAACACATGGATCTAGGGGGTGGCTTTTATTGGAGTGCTCACTTTGACCAGGGTGTGTCATATGTGTGGACTGGTAATGTGCAAATTGACACCCACATACATGACGTTTCAGTAAATTTCTGATAACTATGAAACTTAGGAGTGTAGAAAAGGAATGTGTACTATGTATTAATTGACAAGCACACGCCACACTAACATCTTTGGCTGTTGGTCAATTTGCTAAGAGCTGGGTTGGGTGCCCAACGGATTAAGATGGCTTGCTTGAAATGTTTTCTGAGATACAATGTTCCCCACCAGAATCATATTGTAACTGCTATTTGGCACCTTAGTGTGTTAACTTCATCGCCAAAAAGGGATGTGGCAACTCACACAGCAGCCATTAGTTGCACTTTTGTTTTTAGACACGTGACCAATGTGTCTAGTCTGGTTTAACAATACATGCACTAATGTAATGGCATTCCTAGTGAAGGCCAAGTGGCCACGTTGTGGGAGTGGCCATTCCTGCTTGGCCATGTTTCTTTGCTTAGCATATGTGTTCTTAAACATCAACAATGCATAGTTGTGTGTTTTCATAGCTCTTTTTTCTTCTAATGCAGCCCAGCATCATCCCTCAGCTAGTGGGGACTCCTCTGCCATGTTACCGCTGCCGTCTTCTTCCGCGCTGCATCGGACCCAGGATCCGATATCTACGGTAAGTGTTTTGGGTTGCTGTTGTGTATGCATGTGGCTTGCCATGTTTTTCTTGTCTGATTTATATAGGTATTCCCCACACTGAACCTTTTTTTTTCACATGTCCCCAACAGAGCCACACACTGATGGAGCAAATCCAGGAGCAGGAGGAGGATGGAAGCTTCCTTGGAGATTATGAAGATCTTCCCCTGGGCCAGAATCTGCAACTGTCCCAAAATGTTTCTCCGCGAAATCCTCAGCAGCAGAGGGAAGCTGGCTTCATGCTGCCTGCACATCGTGGGCAGCATGCAGAGACTGACCCTCCAGTCCCCAGTTTCAGATCTGCTGCTGAGGATTTGGCGAGCATACCTGTGGCTGTTGGGGGTCCTCGAGCAACATCATCTGCACGCCCCACAACCCGGGGAATTGGGCGGCGTACTCAGCAACGTCGCCCAGTTTCCCAGGGGAGGGGCGTGCAGATGATGGAGTCAGCTTGGCACCATGAGAGGCGGCTTTTTTAGTCGCCAAAATCAACAAAATCAAGAGCATCTTAGGGGCCAATTAGAGTCCCTAAATACTACCTTCAGTGCCGTGCTGACTGAATTGAGGACCCATAACAGCCACATGGCCAACTTGACATCAGAAATAAGGTCAGGCATGGCAGAAATGCACCGTAACCAAAGAAACATTTTGGAACAGTTGCAGATTCTGATTGCCACACAGGCCCAGGTTATGCCCCCCCCCCCCCCCAAGGGCCCCAACCTTGGTTCTATGGGCATCAACAATATTAATGTGTGTTTGCCCTGAATCTGTTCCACATCTTTGCGAGACATCCCCACTGGATTGACTTGTCTGGTGAGGCCTAAAACTCTGCCATTTTGCGCTGCTCTTGCTAGGTTGTTTTGGATTTGCCCCCATATAGGTAATTCAAGGCCTGAGGTAGCCCACTAGCCAATGTCAGAGCCCAAGACTCACTGAAGCGGCCACTTAAGATGTTGCGCGGCTGCCTTGGGCACAATAACATTTGTGGTGGCTCCTCATGTTTGGCGGCATGATTGGGTGACATTCTGGCCTGCCAAACTAAGACCTTGGACCCTGGCTGTGATTGTACTGGATTGGGATTGGGACTGGGTGTTCTGGTTTGGGTGGCCCACTGACTTACAGGTGTAGATGTGGCATAGCTAGGTTTGCTTTCAACCTGTGTCTGTTGAAAATGTGGGCAAACAGGAGAGGGCTTATTTGTGTCCAATTTTCTGTTTTGGAACATGTTTTTAACCAAATTGCATGTACATGTCTGGCCCCAAAGTATGTGAGGGGCACTCACCTCCTATTCTGTTTGTATCCCAGAAACATTTTACGAAGTAGTAAATATTTTTGTTTCACCAAGTTCATGTCTGTGGTGTTTTGATTGAGAAATATTAGTTCAAGTAGAACCCAAAAAAAAAAAAAAAAAACAATAACCAATGTCTCCAAATAAGTCCACAAACATTGTTGTTGTTTTTTGGCACAACTTCATTATTGGTTTATTCATAAGGAAATTATACATACCAAAAGCAAAACAAAAAACATAACTAAACAAGTCCCAAAAAACACATACAAAGCCAAACATAAATTAGGCAAAATGTGTGGCAATTAAATGTGCCCAGACGCACTTGGCTGGCCCACATAGGCGTCGTCTGGCTCATCGGAGGGTGGAGAGGGTGGGCAATCAACATATCGGGGGACCCTTTGCATAATAGCAAAATTATGCAGCGCTGCACATGCCATAATTATATCAATGACCTTTTTATGGTCATACTGCAGGGAGCCCCCAGTGTGGTCCAAGCACCGAAAACGGGTCTTCAGGAGTCCAAAGGCCCTCTCCACCACTGCCCTGGTCTTTGTATGGGCATGATTGTAGGCCTCTTGGGCTGGAGTCTGTGGCCGGAGGACCGAAGTCATCAGCCACGGGAGTAGTGGATACCCCAAATCGCCTACAACAATGTAAGGGAAACTAATATTACCATTAATTCATACATTGCAGCGCAAAATTCCTTTAAAAAAAAGAATAATCAGGTATGTGACATTGTCACACAAACATGAGCATACATATTGCAGATGCCAAAACAACAATTAAACATATGTGAGAGATGGGGGCACAAAGTAGGTAAATAATACTGTGGATGCTGGGTAATCAGGCAGACTGTTAGCAGCTATTGTTTCCTGTCTGTGCTGCAGAACAATGTAGTATGGGTTAACTTTACCTGACCCATTTTCTGTTTTGGCTTAGTCCCAAACAGGTGTAAGGCTGCCCCTGCACTTTATCCCGCTCACCTCTACTCAGTAAGTGAAATGCGTGTAAGCAAAGATGGCCCTAACAGGTTTTGATGTAAAAGTGTTTGCAAGACTGTTTCTGACTTTTGCTCTCATTACACTTTGGAGTTAAAACAATGCAGGATCAAGTAATAGGTCCAGTCGGGTTACACATGTTCCCAAGGTGATGGGCAAGGCATCGTGGAGGAAAGGTGACTCCCACAAAAATCCAAGGACACACATATAAATTCTAAATAGGTAATTGGACTCAACTTACCAAGGAGCCATGCACCCGCAAATTCTCCTGACTCAAACCGCCGGAATAATCCAGATCGGCGCAGGATGTAGGCATCATGGGCTGAGCCAGGGTAGCCTGCCAGGACACTCAGAAAACGCATGTCCTGGGCCACCACTGCTTGCACATTCAGTGAGTGGCCCATTTTCCGATTTCTGTGTCCAAAAAAAACATAAACCAAAAAGAAATAAAATGAGGCCACGAATCCAACGCTCACTTCTAACAGGCTAAGTCAAACGTTAACATCCAGACAACTAACACTAAACAACTACCTTACATTTAAGTGGCCATGAAGATGTATGTTCGAGCCTTTACAAGGTTGAGTGACTTGTTCTCTTTCAAGTACACTTTAAAATGTTTGACTTGGCACAAACTTTGAAAAGAATGGAAAAAGAAGGGCCATTGTTGCACATACACTCTTGGCAAAGAGGAAGCATTATCAGGGAGGGACTGATCGCAATGAGGGAATATGTAAAAGGAGAGACTAGCAACATAGTGTGCCTAATGAAAAGAAGGGACTATTCACAATAAGGGATCTTAAAAATGGAGTAAATAAATCAAAGAATGCTCTGCTTAAAAGGAGGGACTATTCACAATAAGCAATAAAAAAAAATGGAGTAACTAAGCCAAAGAATGCTCTGCTTAAAGGAGGGACTATTCACAATAAGGGAGACTAAAAATGGAGTAAATAAGGCCAAGGATGCTCTGCTTAAAAGGAGGGACTATTCATAATGATGGTTTTGAAACAAGGATGGAGAAATACAAATAATGTTATTGGCCAAAGGAGGGACACCCAAACACATGCCGGTGGGACGAGGGCAACGTGTGTGCAGTCAATAGCACCCATGGGCATGTCGGCGATATTATAAAATGCCAGCTTAATGGCGTTTCTGGCTACCATATCCTCAGGGAAACAAATATATTTCCGAGTTAGGGTAGCCATGCCTTCTAAAAATTTGGATAGCGCGCGGCTCAGCGTAGGCTGAGCGATCCCCACGGAGAGGGCACCCAGCCTCTGGAACGAGCCGTTCGCAAAAAATTGCAGGCAGCCAAGCATCTTGGTCATACCTGAAATTGCTTGCCCCTTCCTTGTGGTGCGGGCTAACCATGGCCGCAGCTCACTATACAATTTATGGAGGGCAGCGCGATTAAGCCTGGTCAGCTCGAACAGCTCAATATCATGCATGCTATTGATGTTCATGTGTCGCCGCCGATGCAGTCTGGTCTCTGACCTCCAGACGATCTCAATTCCCATGAGTTGCAGATCCTCATGCTCCTCAAAGGCAGTAGACTCGTCCATGGCTCTAGTTCCGACGTCTAAAAGGTACCGGGAGTGGTTCGGCAATGAAACGGATTTATGGGGTGTTGTCCCATCGACAATCAGCTCTCTGAATTAATCGCAAGCCCACTGCAATAACGTAAACTTTCTGAACGGACGAAAAATTTCGGATTTTGTGGAAAAAACCCCCCGAATGAACGAGAAACTTCCGATTTGCTTCCGTTTTTCGAAAGAGCATATACGCATCTTCCCGAACGTTCGTACGAATGAAAAATGTCCGAAAAAAATGACAAACACCCACCAAAACTTTCACAGACAGCTACGGAAGTCTGGACGAATGTGTCTCTGAATCGAGGCTAAAGTCCGTATGATGACAAAAAACAGTCCTTTTATCCAACGTTTCGGGGGTCAGAGGCACCCTTTATCAAGGAAGACTGCCAAACAGTGTGCATGTTACCCCACACATATATAGTAAAAAGTTCAAAATTCAAAGTTCAAAAAAAAAAGTGGGGTAATTTGCATAATCGGCCTGTGTGATTATAACAAAAACCTAATTCATAAGTATAAAGGTGATTAGAAAAACAAAAAAGATGAGGCCGTGATTACTCACCTACACCCGTCGGGGCTCAAGATCCGGGGAGCCCCGTCACCACCGTCCGCTGTAATAGCAGGCGGCGATTTCCCACCTGTCAGGGAACAGGAGGAAGCCTGCCCGGTAACTAATGTCGCGGCAGCTCCTATTGGATCGCAGCCGTCACCTCCGTCACCAGCCCGTGAGACAGGCAGTGTATGTCCAGACGTCGCAGGCTCCGAGTGAGCGAGCTGCGGCGTACCGGACCACCACACCACGACCTGTCAGCGCCCACCAGCGGCAGTGTGAGCCCAGGAGGGCTCAAGGGTGCATGAGACTGTATTCGACAAATAAATATCACAATTATCACAATAAACATGTTTGAAAACGGGAAGGGGGGGATGGAAAATCGGTACTGCTCAGGAGTAAGAGGGACCAAGAAAGCCAGAGGGAAGTTGTCTAAAAGGAAACAGAGGAGGGACAGGCAAAGGAGAACTGAAGTGGGGCCAGGGGCAAAAAGAGGGACAAGCAAGGGGGATAAAAAGAGAACAGAGTAGAAAGTGGAAACAGTCAAGAAGGGACCTGTATAAGATACAGAAGATAGGCAGGTGGGACACAGACAAGGGGGATACAAGGGACAGGATAGCCAAGATTAGGAAGGACAAGGTTGCCCGAGCGGGAAGAGAGGGGACTGGGGAGAGGGAAAAAGGGGGGAAGAATAGACAGGTGGGAATGGTCATACAAGTAGGGAACACGATCAAAAGAGGGACAAGGGGTGACACAAAGTATGAGGGAGGGCGTGGGAAAGGGGGGGGGAGGATGAAGGTCAAGGAAATGAGTGGTCAGGGGAGGGGGAGGGGAGGGAAAGAATTTCAAAAGAGGGTCAAAATTCAAAAAAGGGATATAAAGTCAAAAAAGGGGGTGCAAAAATGGGTTTATATTGGTATATAGGAAGGATAGAGGAAGGACAAAAAAGTAAGATACAGAAAATATCCGAAGTAGCGGCATTGCTATGGGAAAGTACTCCACGTGACTTTAACGTCGCGGTAAATAGTATGTAAATCCAAAGGAAGTGTTGAGGCCCTTGAGTTGGACGGTATCAAGTTTATGAATCCAATAAGTCTCTCTTTACAGTAGTCGGATATGGCGGTCACCCCCTCAGCGTGGTCTCTCTACATGTTCTATCACCATACCACAGAGTTCATGGGTCTGATGATTAT
This sequence comes from Gastrophryne carolinensis, assembly GCA_027917425.1. Taxonomy (NCBI): domain Eukaryota; kingdom Metazoa; phylum Chordata; class Amphibia; order Anura; family Microhylidae; genus Gastrophryne; species Gastrophryne carolinensis. Next base: position 130,262,459 of record CM051243.1, on the reverse strand, counting down.
GTTTCACGAAGTGTACAGCCACGGGTTTCTCATAATCTAGGTCTTTACCATTGTTATGTTTATTAATGCTGGTGCGCACATCACTACGGTGCTGTTGAAACCTTTTCTTAAAAGGGCCAATAGTCTTTCCAACATACAAAAGGCCACAGGGACATTTCAGTAAATACACGCAGAAGTCGCTGAGACAGGAGAACACACCACGGATTTTGTACCGTCGTCCGGTGTGGGGGTGAGTCCAGAATCAGGGAATTGCACACATTGCAGTTGTTATACCTGAGGCAGTCCGTGCGGGTGGAGAGTAACACAGGTTTTTTAGAGTACTTTTCAACAGGATCAGTCGTGACCAGGGAGTCCCTCAGGTTCCTGTTTCGCTGATAGACCTTCATTAATGGTCTTTTTATTGCTGGGCATATAGTGTTATCAGAGGCCAATATACATGTATGTTTGTTAGTAATGCGCTCTATAGTGGGGCTGCTTGATTGAACGTAAGCATAAACGGAACCCACTCCTCTTTTTGTTTTTTTTTTCCTTTGGTCACCAGCCCAAATCTCCTCTGCACGTTTTCGGGCTTGAGTGAGTATGAGTCCGGGATACCCCCGGACAAGAAATTTGCAAACATCTCCTGTAGTTGATGTGTGCGTGTTACTCGATTAAAATTAATCCTAAGAACCCTTAGTAATTTGGAAATGGGAAGGCTGTTCACTAGTGGCCTGGGATGTGCGCTGTCATATCTCAATAATGTATTCCTGTCGGTAGGTTTGGCATAAAGGCCCGTAGTTATTAGTCCATCCGGGCCTTTGTCGATGGCTACATCCAAAAAAGTCACGTGTGTTGCGGAGATCTCTGGGTTTAATGTAATGGTGGGAAAAATCGAGTTGATGTGTTCCATGAACTTTTCAAAGTCTTGTCTGTCCCCATGCCAGACAATAACCACATCATCAATATATCGGCCCCAATATCTCAAATGTTCAGTATATAATGAAGAGGGGTAAATATATCTTCTAGGAAGACAACAAATTAGCAAACGCCGGAGCTATGTTGTAAGGTACTCAGATGGTGTTTCTGGTGGATCAGGTGAAAGAAAATATTTTACAGCCTTCACTCCCTGATCATTGGGTATTTTTGTATATAGGGAGAAAATATCCATAGTGACCAAAACATGTTTATTGTGATAATTAATTGTGATATTTATTTGTCGAATACAGTCTCATGCACCCATGAGCCCTTCTGGGCTCACACCGCTGCGGGTGGGCTCTGACAGGCCTGTGGAGTGGTGGTCCAGTACACCGCAGCTCCCTCACTCGAAACCTGCAACGTCTGGACATACACTGCCTGTCTCACGGGCTAGTGACGGAGGTGACGACTGCTGACGTCCTCATGTCCCCTGATGGCCTCATCTTATTTGTTTTTCTAATCACCTTTATACTTATGAATTAGGTTTTTGTTATAATCACACAGGCCGATTATGCAAATTACCCCGCTGACGTAAAATGTCAGGCTGGAATTTTGAACTTTTTACTATATATGTGTGGGGTAACATGCACACTGTTTGGCAGTCTTCCTTGATAAAGGGGGCCTCTGACCCCCGAAACGTTGGATAAAAGGACTGTTTTTTGTCATCATACGGACTTTGTTCTCTGTTCTTTGTAAGTTATGAAACACGGTTTGCTTTGAATACAAGCATTTTCACTAAACTTAATGGAGTGCCGGTCCAGTTTATCGATTTGGATTTATAATGGCGCCGCCGCAGTCCAGGCACCCGCTAATAATGAATGTGTAAGAGTGCACCAGCAACATTGGATGCCTAGTCTAGTAGCGTGGTAAAAAAAAAAAAAATGAAATGGTACATATTTATAATCAGAGAGAGGAGTCTTGTATTTTGTCTCCAGCCTTTTTGTCTCCAACAGGAGATATAGGTATGCCTCTTGGGCGGCTGGTTCTACTGCTTTTTAATTAACTGGAATGTAGGAAGTCAGCCAGAAGGATATAGGCCTGGAGGGGGAGCCACACCCTTCGGTCTAGAGAGCTTACCCAATCGTAATGAGTAGGGCGGCCTGGAATGGATTCGACAGAAAAAACAATTCTACAGGTGAGTATCACAGAATTGTGTTTTTGGCTAAGTCTGCATCTCACATATTTGGATCATCCACAGGGAAATCAAAATAAAACTATCCTGAACAAGATCAGACTACTGGATTGTATAGAGCCTACTATATTGAAATGTTGACACCAGAGTTATGGAAACAAATTCAGCTTATGTATAAGTAGTAGTGGTTGCATAGTCCGCGATCATACCCATATCATACCCATAACTACAGCAAGTATATGGGTAATCAATAACTGAGAAAATATAATTATTTTAACTAAGTCAAGCACACAATCAATTTAAATGAGAATAGGTCTCTGCTCTGGTTTAGTGCCGTTAGTTTGCCTCCACCTAAAACAAAACTGACCAAAATTATAATACCAAACAAAGCAAGGAAAGAAAAAAAACATTTACATAAATATTTTTCAAATACATTTTGAATGTAATACATATACAAAGGGACATTTTATTTAAGAAAGTGCATAAAGAGTACAAAGTAAAAATAAACTGCCTTATTTCATTAAAGAAAAGGTACAAAGCTTATGGTCTTATTTAGGCCAGGGTAAAGGTGTTCCTTAAGGTGATTGATCCACCTAGTTTCCCTCTGTAATGTTTTTTTTAAGCCCCCCCCCTAGAGTTTTTATGGATCCTATCTAGGCCTACTATGTACATCCGTGTGGGGTCCCTATTATGGTACCTTGCAAAATGCCTCCCAATTGGGGTTTTCATATTTCCAGTGAGTATATCTTATGAGTGTTCATACATGTAATACCTGTCGCACGGACACACTAGGACATAGATCACATCTGTGATGTTACAGTTAACAAATTATCTTAGGGTTATAGTTGGTTTATCATGGAAAATTAGAGTCTGTCTGTTTCAAGAACTTGCACATATTGCACGATTGGCATTTAAAAGTGCCTGGTATTTTGCAACATATCCATTTACTCATTTTGACATAATGGCTTTGGACCAAACGATCCTTGATGTTTTTTGGCCTCCTAAAAATAAATTTAGGCTTTTTCTGGATAAATTTATTTATACTCTCGTCATTTTGTAAGCTATGCCAATGTTTATTGAAGATGTTTTTTATCTGATGATGGTTTCCCCTTCTTTCTGAGACAATGGCCTCGATTTAATAAAGGTAGAAAAAAATTCTCATGGTAGTAAAAGATTCAATTCATGAGAAAAAAGCCTGAAAATGTCACTGTTACTGAATCAATAGATAAAATAACAATGAAAGTCAATGGCACTTTTTTTCTCCTAAGAAAAGTAGAGAACTGTTTACTCCTTTCTACACTGTAGTAAAAGCTGTCATTGACTTTCATTGTCTTTTTATCTAGTGATTCAGTAACGGTGACATTCTTAGGCTTTTTCTCATGAATTGAATTTTTTACTACCATGAGAATTTTTTTCAACCTTTATTGAATCGAGGCCAATATCTTTGTGTCACCCAGAACAACAGGTATTTAATAATGTTTATTTGCTAATATAAATGAACAGTCACTACATGTTTTCTCCATTATACAATAAATCACTTTTATGAATCTAAATATGGACATCTCGCTGAGGGGCGCTGGAGAAGCCATTATTCAGCGAAACTAGTCCGCCCGTCTCAACATTGGAGACCTCCAGAAATTATGATATTCTTTATTGGGGGAACATTAAATGATGACTAGGTGTGTAAAAGATGTCCAGAAAAAAAGTATATAGCTGAGTGCTTTCTAGGTGTCATGCATGTATTTTAAAAGGATTATTGATGTATTAATAACATTTTGTATGTTTTATATTCTAACACTTGGGTGTTCTAACCTATCTGTGCGAGGTTGGTCATTTTGAGCTACAAGTCTTTGTTGGGGCTTAATACCTGGGATCCTGTCCTGAAGTAAAGGTACTGCTTTTGAATGTCCCAATTGTTACTGAATAGTCTAATGGCCTGAAGTAAAATGGAAGAGAAAAGATAATTATGTGATAATTCTCACCTGTAGAATTGATTTCTCTTCTATTATTACTTCAGGACATCAGGCCCTCCCTGTCTGCTAGGTTATTATATCCATTCCTTGGATGCTTAAGTCCTGGTGTAGGATTGAATATATTTAAATAGTTGTTCAGCATTAAACAAAAAGAGAAAAAAAAAGGAAAAAAGAAAAGTGGTAGAGAGGAGTTTGTTTCTTGTCTCCAGCAAAAATATAGAGATGGATCTACTTAAAACAGGTTTGTGAGAGGACAGCCGAAAGTAAATATAGGCGGGGGAACCACGCGTTTGTTCTTGCAGTCCACGCCCTTCGGCCAAGGAGTTACCCCAATTGTTAATTTAATAGTCTGGTGTCCTGAAGTAATAATGGAAGAGAAATCAATTTTACAGGTGAGTAGAATTCTTTTTTTGCAGGTCCACTAATCCCCAGCCCTTTTGTGGAAGTAGAGGTTCCGCCTCCTCTTTCTGGCGGAACAAGGCAAAGCCCCATTCAAAGCCCCCTCAGACAGGAGGGTATGCTCCCACCCTTGCTGGTGGGGGGATGGCTTCTAAATTTTGCTCCCATTTGGAGGCTTTATGTATCAGATCTTTGTATACAGGAGGTTGTTTCCTCATATTACAAGATCAAATTAGGGGCCACACCTCCTCGGAGGTTTTGGTCAGGGGTATCTCGAAATCCGGTGTAGCAGAAGCCTTGAAATCACCTTTTACAGATTGGAGTAGTCCATCATATTTCTCTTCCATTTTACTTCAGGCCATCAAAAGAATCCAGAGATGAATGGGTTAACCTTTCCCAAAGGGCTGGGACTGCAAGAACAAAGGCGTGTCTCCACTTCCCGGGCCTATAGCCACCTGGCTGACTTGCTCCACTTTTCTTTCTTGCAGTGGAACTGCAAGGATGTATCTGAACTCCTCTACCATTTACTTTTTGTTTTTAAAGGAATTCTGCCCTGGAAGCGGAGGTATTGGAAACCTTACGGTTCCTGGGCCCTTATATTCCTCTAATCTGAATGGACCCACTTTGCCTCCGCAGCCAAGCTGCATTCAGATCAGGATGGTAAGTAGAGATGAGCGAACTTTTGAAAAATTCGATTCGACTGATTCGCCGAATTTTCCGACAAAAATCGTTTCGACCCGAATAAATTCGCGACGAATCGCTATTAAAAACGGCTATTTCTGAGCCTCCTAGAGCCTCAATAGGGTTGTAAACCATTCTGCCTTGCTGTAACACGCACAGGATGCGTGATGGGTTAGTTAAATAATACTTTGAATAAATATCACATGCAGATCAGAGGCATCGCTAATAGAATCGCAGAGCGGCACAATTGAATTCAAGAGAGTTGAAGTGGCATCACCATGAGGGGCAGGAACCCAAACATTGCTTTAAAGAGACACTGGAGTTGGCAGCAGCAGGAGCCCAAAAATTGGATGAATCACACCCTGGAGTTGGCAGCAGCAGCAGCAGGAGCCCAAACATTGGCTGAAAGAGACACTGGGGTTGGCTTCAGGAGCCCAAAAATTGGATGAATCACACCCTGGAGTTGCAAGCAGCAGCAGGAGCCCAAATATTACTTTAAAGAGACACTGGAGTTGGCTTCAGGAGCCCAAAAATTGGATGAATCACACCCTGGAGTTGGCAGCAGCAGCAGGAGCCCAAATATTACTTTATAGAGACACTGGAGTTGGCTTCAGGAGCCCAAAAATTGGATGAATCACACCCTGGAGTTGGCAGGAGTTGACAGCAGCAGCAGCAGGAGCCCAAATATTACTTTAAAGAGACCCTGGGGTTGGCTTCAGGAGCCCTAAAATTGGATGAATCACACCATGGAGTTGGCAGCAGCAGGAGCCCAAATATTACTTTAAAGAGACACTGGGGTTGGCTTCAGGAGCCGAAAAATTGGATGAATCACACCCTGGAGTTGGCAGCAGGAGCAGCCCAAATATACACTGGAGTTGGCTTCAGGAGCCCAAAAATTAGATGAATCACACCCTGGAGTTGGCAGAAGTTGGCAGCAGCAGCAGGAGCCCAAACATTACTTTAAAGAGACACTGGGGTTGGCTTCAGGAGCCCAAAAATTGGATGAATCACACCCTGGAGTTGGCAGCAGCAGGAGCCCAAATATTACTTTAAAGAGACACTGGGGTTGGCTTCAGGAGCCCAAAAATTGGATGATTCACACCCTGGAGTTGGCAGCAGCAGCAGCAGGAGCCCAAATATACACTGGAGTTGGCTTCAGGAGCCCAAAAATTGGATGAATCACACCCTGGAGTTGGCAGAAGTTGGCAGCAGCAGGAGCCCAAACATTACTTTAAAGAGACACTGGGGTTGGCTTCAGGAGCCCAAAAATTGGATGATTCACACCCTGGAGTTGGCAGCAGCAGCAGCAGGAGCCCAAATATACACTGGAGTTGGCTTCAGGAGCCCAAAAATTATATGAATCACACCCTGGAGTTGGCAGAAGTTGGCAGCAGCAGGAGCCCAAACATTACTTTAAAGAGACCCTGGGGTTGGCTTCAGGAGCCCAAAAATTGGATGAATCACTCCCTGGAGTTGGCAGCAGCAGCAGCAGGAGCCCAAATATACACTGGAGTTGGCTTCAGGAGCCCAAAAATTGGATGAATCACACCCTGGAGTTGGCAGAAGTTGGCAGCAGCAGGAGCCCAAACATTACTTTAAAGAGACCCTGGGGTTGGCTTCAGGAGCCCAAAAATTGGATGAATCACACCCTGGAGTTGGCAGCAGCAGGAGCCCAAATATTACTTTAAAGAGACACTGGGGTTGGCTTCAGGAGCCCAAAAATTGGATGAATCACACCCTGGAGTTGGCAGCAGCAGGAGCCCAAATATTACTTTAAAGAGACACTGGGGTTGGCTTCAGGAGCCCAAAAATTGGATGATTCACACCCTGGAGTTGGCAGCAGCAGCAGCCCAAATATACACTGGAGTTGGCTTCAGGAGCCCAAAAATTAGATGATTCACACCCTGGAGTTGGCAGCAGCAGCAGGAGCCCAAATATACACTGGAGTTGGCTTCAGGAGCCCAAAAATTGGATGAATCACACCCTGGAGTTGGCAGGAGTTGACAGCAGCAGCAGCAGGAGCCCAAACATTACTTTAAAGAGACACTGGGGTTGGCTTCAGGAGCCCAAAAATTGGATGAATCACACCCTGGAGTTGGCAGCAGCAGGAGCCCAAATATTACTTTAAAGAGACACTGGGGTTGGCTTCAGGAGCCCAAAAATTGGATGATTCACACCCTGGAGTTGGCAGCAGCAGCAGCCCAAATATACACTGGAGTTGGCTTCAGGAGCGCAAAAATTGGATGAATCACACCCTGTGGAGAGTCATGTGGAGAAAAAGTAGCTTAGTTAGTAATATCTACATAAAATTATGAATAAACAAATGCAAAAGTATTGCCAAAGTGAAGTTTTGTTTGAGGGTGTGTTTCCACCTTTTAATTAAATCAGAAACAAGAAGGTATCATTGCCTCTGACTAATTAGCCCTCAAAAATTCTTGGAATTTTTAATCTGGAATCATGTCTGATCCGTCTTATCCGAAGAATATTAATAAAAAGTAAGAGTAACGTAAATGATTTTTTATCAATACTTGTGGTCCGATGCGGAGGAATGTCTGTAACTGGAGAGCAGCGCCTTAAATCTGTTTTGCACGATCCATCTTTCTTTAGTGTAGGTCTGGCCCCGTCATCAATCTACTGGAATACATCAGGCATTGTTGGGAGGAAAGCTTGGATGATCCATGTGCCATTCATTACCACGCAGGGCAGTCTCTGGAAAAAAAAGTCTGTATAAACCAGGGTCTTTTTCATATAAAAACAAATGGTTATTCTTGCTTTTCAACCATATGTTCCACAGCTTTACCAGTCATTGTGTCAGCCAATGAAGCAACTTTGTATCGAAGTGCTGCAAAAGCAGTCCACTGCATCACAAGTGGCATCTGACACCCCCAGTCAACTGTCTGTTATGCTTTGGGTTCAGCTCCACTATCCATTGATGAAGATCTGATAATCATAAAATTCAGCAGCTACTGCCCAGCCAAGAAGTGGAGGAGACACTCGCCTCTTCTTCCACTAGCCGGCAATTAGTGATGAGGAGAGTGTCGTGGGAGGAGGTGTTGCAAGCCGAGGTAGTGGAAGAGGGTCCCTGGAGTCTGCGGCGGTGGCGGCGGCAGCAGCAGCAGATTATTGCGGACTGTTGTTCGGAAAAATCAGCTACTCAGCGATGTGGCAGTGTTTCATGCAGCATCCTGTGGAGAAAAAGTAGGTTAGTTAGTGTATATACATAAAATTATGAATAGACAAATGCAATAGTATTGCCAAAGTGAAGTTTTGTTTGAGGGTGTGTTTCCACCTTGTAATTAAATCAGAAACAACTAGCTAGCATTTGCCTCTGAATAATTAGCCCTCAAAAATTCTTGGAATTTTTAATCTTGATGTCTGAGGGATTTCTCCTCTCAGACAGCGTCACCATAAGTCCAGCCTGCTGCATTACACTTGGAAGAACATCTTGTTTGCGCTGTGACAAGGAAGCCAGAGTCATGCGTCCTGACATGGCACACGTGTTCAGTCTAGTTTTGAAGTCTTGCCCCCATCTGAAAGAACAACAGGAAAGAAAGTTAGCATGCACTTCTGGCACTCCTACACCACCAAGCACAACCTTATTGAGCCTCAGCGTCACAACGGTGTACCCCACCATAGTCTGATTTGCGATGTTTCCACCCTCCATATGCAGGATCCACTATAGCAGTGGTCCCCAACCCTGTCCTCAAGGCCCACCAACAGGCCAGGTTTTGCAGATCTCCACAAAGATGCACAGGTCGAGTAATTAGTGCAGCTGCAGAGCAATAGAGCTGGCTATTTGGAGATCCAAAAAACATGACATGTTGGTGGGCCTTGAGGACAGGGTTGAGGACCACTGCACTATAGGAACAGAGAAAAGCCATCACGGATTTCTGGATGATCCAAACGGATAGGGGGACACCCCTGTGTAAATTCAATGTAAACCATTGGCAGCTCATACGTGACACCGACCATTTGCTCAGGCCCTTTGAGGAAGCTACGTTATTAGTCAGTTGCCAGGACTATGAGATGAACGATGAGATTCCACTGCTTCATGTACTACAACACATGTTGGAAACCATGGCTGGTCAGGGCACTGGAGACATGGCACATACATTTCACAGCCACATGAAGCCTGTGGGGGCTGAAGTGGAGGAGGAGGAGGGGGTGGGGCACAGCAAACCACAGTTTAGGTTTCACAAAATGACCATTTTATCTAGTCATCTGACAGGAGAGGAGGAGCAGGAGCAGCCACAGGAGCTAGAGGGTTGTGAGGAAGGCGAGACAGAGGACCCAGACACACCATGGCAGTTTACAGTGGAGATGGAGACAGGTCCCTCCGAGTCACTTGCACAAATGGCACGATGCATGCTCACATGCTTGCGTACTAGTGAGCGCAGAATTGTCTCCATTTGTCAGCGGGAAGACTTCTGGCTCTCCAACTTATTGGACCCTCGCTTCCGGCACAAAATGGGGGCATTTTTTACGCCCACTGAGAGGGAGGACAAACTGACCTACTACAGAGACATCCCACGTAGTCAGTTGGGCGATGTCTATCTGCGCCATGGCCCCTACTACCGCAGGTCTGACTCGGGGGGACCTCTGCGATCACCTTCCACTGCCATGGCTGCTGGGGGGGTGGAAGGAGCAGCAGCAGCAGCAGCTCCATCAGCAGCAGCCTCAGTCTTCAGTCGCTAGTGAGTAGCTTTCTACACCCGCATAGTGAGTCTACTCATGAGCAGCAGGAAGACCTGGAGCTAGACCTCAAACAGCAGGTCATGTCATACCTTGACATGACCATGCCAACACACCTTCAGGATCCACTGGATTTGCTGGGAAGCCAAACTTGACTTGTGACCGCAACTAGCAGAGTTTGCCCTGGAAAAGCTGTACTGGCCGGACAGTAGTTGATTTAGATGGCAACTGGGCTGCTCTATGTAATGAAGCAAAATGTCAAATTTACCTCACTATATAAGCTATTGCCCCTCAGATTTACACAGGGGCTGCTCTATATTATGCTGCAAAATGGCAAATTTACCTCACAATATAAGCTATTGCCCCTCAGATTTACACAGGGGCTGCTCCATATAATGGTGCAAAACCATGAATTTACCTCATAATATAAACTATTGCCCCTCAGATTTACACAGGGCCTGCTCTATATAACGAAGCAAAATGGCAAATTTACCTCACTATATAAGCTATTGCCCCTCAGATTTACACAGGGGCTGCTCTATATTATGCTGCAAAATGGCAAATTAACCTCACTATATAAGCTATTGCCCCTCAGATTTACACAGGGCCTGCTCTATATAACGAAGCAAAATGGCAAATTTACCTCACTATATAAGCTATTGCCCCTCAGATTTACACAGGGGCTGCTCTATATTATGCTGCAAAATGGCAAATTTACCTCACAATATAAGCTATTGCAGCTCTATATAAATAAAAATAAATAAAAAAGGGCCTGTAGAAGCTTATTTAGTATAACAGATAGGGTCACATGTGCTGGTTTGGGATGCCCATATGGGCTAGTGTTTTGGCAGCAGTACAAAAACCAATGCAAAATGCAATAGCTTAATAAAACTGATGCTGATCAAAGCTTATTTAGTATAACAGATGGGGTGCAACATGCAGGTTTGGGATGCCCTGCGGCCTGGTGTATTTAAAGCAGACCAAAACCAATTCAAAATGCAATAACTTAATAAAGCTGAGGCTGTAGATGCTTATTTAGTATAAACAGGTAGGGTGCAAGGTGCAGCTTTGGGGTGCCCTGCGGCCTGGTTAAATGAAAGCAGTCAAAAAGGAAGTGCAAACTGAAGTAGCTTAATGAAGCTGATGCTGATCAACACTTATGTTGTATACCAGATAGGGTGCAAGCTGCAGCTTTGGGTTGCCCTGCGGCCTGGTTTATTAAAAGCAGTCAAAAACAAGAGCAAACTGAAGTAGCTTAATAAAGCAGCTGATGCTGATCAACGCTTATGTTGTATAACAGGGTTAAAATAGCATGTGCCTTGGGATGCCCGTGTGGCCTGTTATATTTCAAGCTGAACAAAAAGTAACAATAATCCAAGTATGAGACATAATTTTGACCTTCTTTACAGCGCCATACTTTGAAAAAAAAAAACTTAATTTCATGCCGATCAATCCAAAGGTCAATGCCCCTAACAAAAATAGTGTTCGGCATAAGTTTTCCTTCTGGAAGGACGTAACCTTTAGTTTACATGGTTGGGGTAGGTTATCTTACAAATTGGGATACCCCAGGCAGCAGTGTCATTGAAAGAGACATATTGTAATGCAGGCCATACGCAAGCAGAGAAACTCAGGCTGCAACAGGCCTATTTAGTTTACATGGTTGGGGTAGGTTATCTTACAAATTGGGATACCCCACTGTATATGAAACCGAATATAAATGCACACCCAAAAGTGGACAATCAGCCTCCAAGAGGCCTGCTTAGTTTAAATAAGAGAGCTGCTTAGTATGGTAGGTAGGTTATGTTATGTTACAGAATGGGATGCCCCAAGCAGACTTGAGATCAGTATATATGCACACAGCAGCAGTGTGTTAGCAGGCTCATACAGGCCAAATTTCTTTAAATAACTGTGCAGCTTACAGTAAATGCAGAGGCTAATGGTATGTTACAGAATGGGATGCCCCAAAGCTGACTTGAGATCAGTATATATGCACACAGCAGCAGTGTGTTAGCAGGCTCATACAGGCCAAATTTCTTTAAATAACTGTGCAGCTTACAGTAAATGCAGAGGCTAATGGTATGTTACAGAATGGGATGCCCCAAGCAGACTTGAGATCAGTATATATGCACACAGCAGCAGTGTGTTAGCAGGCTCATACAGGCCAAATTTCTTTAAATAACTGTGCAGCTTACAGTTAATGCAGAGGCTAATGGTATGTTACAGAATGGGATGCCCCAAGCAGACTTGAGATCAGTATATATGCACACAGCAGCAGTGTGTTAGCAGGCTCATACAGGCCAAATTTCTTTAAATAACTGTGCAGCTTACAGTAAATGCAGAGGCTAATGGTATGTTACAGAATGGGATGCCCCAAGCAGACTTGAGATCAGTATATATGCACACAGCAGCAGTGTGTTAGCAGGCTCATACAGGCCAAATTTCTTTAAATAACTGTGCAGCTTACAGTAAATACAGAGGCTAATTGTATGTTACAGAATGGGATGCCCCAAAAACCAGAGAGCACCTGGCAGGCAGCAGTAAGACTATGCACAGCAAAAGTGTCTTTATCATGCCTAATTTCAATTAGAATAGGTGCAAATGGTTAGGTTCTTAAATAGAGGCTGGTGTAGTCACAGAATGGGATGCCCCAAAAAGGAGTGCACCTGGCAGGGACCAGTAGTGCTATGAACAGCAAAAGTGTCTTCATCAGGCCTAATTTCAATTAGAATAAGTGCAAATGGTTATATGGTGTTAAACAGAGGCTGCTGTAGTCACAGAATGGGATGCCCTAAAAACCCAGCAGTGAACCTGGGACAAGTAGTGCTATGCACAGCAAAAGTGTCTTTATCAGGCCTAATTTCAATTAGAATAAGTGCAAATGGTTATATGGTCTTAAACAGAGGCTGCTGTAGTCACAGAATGGGATGCCCTAAAAACCAGCAGTAAGTACACCTGGCAGGGTCCAGTAGTGCTATGAACGGCAAAAGTGTCTTTATCAGGCCTAATTTCAATTATAATAAGTGCAAATGGTTATATGGTGTTAAACAGAGGCTGCTGTAGTCACAGAATGGGATGCCCTAAAAACCCAGCAGTGAACCTGGGACAAGTAGTGCTATGCACAGCAAAAGTGTCTTTATCAGGCCTAATTTCAATTATAATAAGTGCAAATGGTTATATGGTGTTAAACAGAGGCTGCTGTAGTCACAGAATGGGATGCCCTAAAAACCCAGCAGTGAACCTGGGACAAGTAGTGCTATGCACAGCAAAAGTGTCTTTATCAGGCCTAATTTCAATTATAATAAGTGCAAATGGTTATATGGTCTTAAACAGAGGCTGCTGTAGTCACAGAATGGGATGCCCTAAAAACCCAGCAGTGAACCTGGGACAAGTAGTGCTATGCACAGCAAAAGTGTCTTTATCAGGCCTAATTTCAATTATAATAAGTGCAAATGGTTATATGGTGTTAAACAGAGGCTGCTGTAGTCACAGAATGGGATGCCCTAAAAACCCAGCAGTGAACCTGGGACAAGTAGTGCTATGCACAGCAAAAGTGTCTTTATCAGGCCTAATTTCAATTAGAATAAGTGCAAATGGTTATATGGTGTTAAACAGAGGCTGCTGTAGTCACAGAATGGGATGCCCTAAAAACCCAGCAGTGAACCTGGGACAAGTAGTGCTATGCACAGCAAAAGTGTCTTTATCAGGCCTAATTTCAATTATAATAAGTGCAAATGGTTATATGGTGTTAAACAGAGGCTGCTGTAGTCACAGAATGGGATGCCCTAAAAACCCAGCAGTGAACCTGGGACAAGTAGTGCTATGCACAGCAAAAGTGTCTTTATCAGGCCTAATTTCAATTAGAATAAGTGCAAATGGTTATATGGTGTTAAACAGAGGCTGCTGTAGTCACAGAATGGGATGCCCTAAAAACCCAGCAGTGAACCTGGGACAAGTAGTGCTATGAACAGCAAAAGTGTCTTTATCAGGCCTAATTTCAATTATAATAAGTGCAAATGGTTATATGGTCTTAAACAGAGGCTGCTGTAGTCACAGAATGGGATGCTCTAAAAACCAGCAGTAAGTACACCTGGCAGGGTCCAGTAGTGCTATGAATAGCAAAAGTGTCTTTATCAGGCCTAATTTCAATTATAATAAGTGCAAATGGTTATATGGTCTTAAACAGAGGCTGGTGTAGTCACAGAATGGGATGCCTCACAGCAGACTTAAGATCAGTTCAGTATATATGCACAGTTAGTTAGTATAAGCAGCCTGAAAACGCTGACAAAGCCAGTCAGCCAGCTAGTAACACTCAGGCTGGATGAAAAAAAAAAAAAAATCTCCCTGTGACAGCCTCCGATTTTTCCTACCTTTCCCTGTTTTTCGCTGACTTTCTGTCTGTCTCCTGCCTGTCTCCTGCCTGTCTCCAGCCTGTCCCTGTCTGTCCCTGCCTGTCTAACTGCCTCTCTCCCTCACTACAACGTTCTGTCTCTCACGAATGCAATAGAGAAATGAGGAAGGAAAAGCAAGATGGCCGACTTAAATAGCGCTGTGACGTCACCGGGCTTGCTGGCTGCTGATAGGCTGCATGTGACTGCCCCAGCTTGCACTGGCGCGGGATAGATGTCCAGACATGTCCCGTTCGCCATCTTAGAATGCCTGTAAATGTAAATGAATGGCTGTTAAAGGAAAACTTCGAGCGATCGAATCGCGGGGAAATTCGGATTCGATCCGAATCGAATTTTTCCTGAAATTCGGATCGAATCCGGGTTCGTCCGGATCGATTCGCTCATCCCTAATGGTAAGGTAAGTGCCAGGGTCTTGAGGCGAGGTGGGGTGTCACCTTTTTTGTTTTTTAAAAAAGCGTGACACTCCTAGCTGAGAATTCCCCCACAGGAAAAAGCAGCCACAGGTTTTTGTCTGGTGAACCTGATTGAGGGGAACCAGGGGAATTAAACATGTGTTTTACTGGTTGTAAAATTCTAATTTTGCACTCTTTTTAAAGGGGCTGAGTTAAGCGGCAAGAAGGGAGCAAAGGCTTCTTTCCGCCGATCAAATAGGAGTGTTCGTCTCCTCCGACTCAAAGCACTGAATCTACCCACCGCCTATGGAAACATTTTCGGCTTAGCATAGCAGCGAGCACCGGTGTGCGGCTCTTTTCTTACCCCGCTCTCACTGGAACATTTTCAGCCGGGGCGAAGCGACAAGTACTGCTAACATCACGATTCCCCTGCGGCCGCCTTCAATGGAAGATTTTTGGCCCAGCGAAGCGCTGCGTACCGCTGAGATCACGGTTCTGCTCCGGCCACCTTCAATGGAAGATTTTTGGCCGGGCAAAGCACAGAGTACTGCGGAGATCGTGGTTCTCCTCCGGCCGCCTTCATTGGAGGATTTTCGGCCAGGTGAAGCACAAAAGTACCGCCGACTTCATGGTTCTTCTCGCGTACAATACTTATTCTACCCGCTGCTATGAAAGATTTTCGGCTAGGTGTCTAACATCGCCAACATCACGGTTCTTCTCCGGCGTACGCTACTTATTCGACCTGCTGCCTCTGGAAGATTTTCGGCTAGGCTAGGTGCCTAGCATCGGCGGCATCACGGTTCTTCTCTGGCAGTGCTTGATACTGGGGTTGTTGGCCGGCAAAAGAGCTGCTTCTGAGCCACTGCACAGCCACCCTCAAGCGGACCTAAATATTTAGGTAGGTCATTTTTTAATGATTATGTGTATTAATATATATTCCTAGTATGTCACATACCCCACTTCCAAATATTCATGACACTTGGGAACCCGGCCTGTAGAGGGCGATCTTGCAGAGATGACATGGAAAAGGGAGCCCCTCCTGGTCCATAAGTACTGGGTTCCTCCCACTATTCCTCAGTATTTTCGTCTCTGCAGTCGGCGAAGCATTCAGAAGATGACTCTCCTTCAAGCTGCAGGTAGCCGGGTTTGCTCCCGGCCCCGTTTTTTCTCTATTTCTGTCTGATACTCTTTAAACCTGTTTGGTTATATTGTATGCCTCCCAGCCCTGGCTGTATGGTTCAGGCAAAGGTAGATACATACACCTTCTGGTGTATACAGGAGTTTTACTCCTCCGTGAGACCCAAATGTGGGTAGGCGGTTTCCGGGTTGGTGTTCCCGGCATGGGATGCCCCTGTCCCTTTATAATCCCCTTGTGCCTTATGGGTGCATTTCTATCCTCTCCCCTTTAGTTCTCCTTTACCCTGCTGGGGTAAAAAGGAGGGGGGGGGCGTTATCTGGGCTTATTTGTCACCATGCACACAAATAATAATAAAAAAAAAAAAAAGATATATAAAATAAATCTTAATTACATATATAGTATGTTTACTATACTATTTAATAGGATATGTCTTTAGATTTTCCTATTTCTGTCTAGGCAGCATTCTTTTGCTTACCTTTTAAAGCTCTTTTGCTGCTGGCTATGTTCAGATTTGAATTTCCCTCCATTCTCGGTCATGTGATTCTGGGCGTGGGCGGGGCTTAGGCACACAGCATCATTTCATTCTCTTTGTCTGCCTGGCTCCTGCTGCTTCCCTATGGTCTTCCCTCATTGTGCTTGCTTTGGCAGCACATATACAAAAATTGGAACAATACTGAGAAGATTAGCATGGCCCCTGCGCAAGGATGACACGCAAATTCGTGAAGCGTTCCGTTTCTGCCATTTTTTTCATGCTTTGTCATTTATTGTATTGTGTGCATTGGTGACTGTTTGTTTTCTTTGTAGGTGGAAACTATTTATTTTAAAGGGGTTTCTCCTGGTCTTTAGCCCTTAAAGCCTTATTTGGGGGTCCATTTGTGTTAATATCCTCCCACTTGGGGCTATTTAAAGGGGCATCCCGGGTAGCAATTGCGTAAATCCCATATATACTTGGCGACTATAATCAATTATAGTATAATACTAAACACCATATGGAGGCATCTCTGGACAACGGGCATGCAGTTCCCTCTGCACAGACTCTGCAATGTTTTGGATGTGGGGCTGGGGATAACGCAATTCTTTGCGTCCCTTGTTCTCAATTAACTATTATGCAGCAAACTGGGGCCCAGGCTTCGGCATCTGCGGCTTCTGCCTTATCTCCTACTCCGCCATGTCTTCTCCGTACCCCCAGTGATATTGTCATGGGTGGTGAGTCGCATTCTGATTTATGTGCCAGATTGGCTCATCTTGAAAAATTAATGTCTAGCTCTGTGGCCAAGAAGGCCTCAGCTAAAAGGAAACATTTGACTCAGGCCGTTCCGGTAAGTGAGTTGGATAATTGTGAAATGCTTTATTGGTCTGATCCTTCTCAGTTAGAAGAAGGATAATTATATGAGGATTCAGATGTTTCTGATGAACAGCAATGTGTTGGTACTGTGATTGAGCAGGGTGAATCTAGTGTTGTGGATACCCCAAAGGCTCTTGCTCAGTTATTTGAGGTTTTGGTTATCACTCCTTCTGAAGTAGTCCCTCCTCATAAAGGGGAATTCTTTGGAGTCTCTAAACCTCTTTTAGAATTTCCAAATCAAAAGCATTTTGATGAAATTATTCTTAAAGAATGGGAGAAGCCTGGCATTCCTTTGGGCTGGGACAAGAAATATCCCTTCCCAGCTGATACTGTTAAGTGTTGGTCATCACCACCTGTGGTGGATGCCCCTGTGCTTAATTTATCCAATTCTTCTCTGTTGCATTCTCCTGACTCCACTACACTTAAAGATGGAGAGGATAAGCGTATTGATAAAATGGCGTGCCACTCTTTTTCCAGTGTGGGCTCGGCCTTGCTGCCTGTTGGTGCTTCAGCACTCATGACAGTGGCTATTAGGTCTGTTGTGAGAGACCTAATGAATTACTCAGGGCTTGATCCGGCCTCTGATGAGTACGCCGCTCTTAAGCGATGTGAGATGTTTGCATCTTTTGTACTTTCTGCCCTAGATGATACTCTGCTCATGTGCAGCAGAACCTCTGCCTTGTTAATCGCCATTTGGCGGTCAGTATGGTTGCGGCTGTGGGCAGCTGATATTGTAGCCAAGAAATCGCTTACAGCGCTCCCTTTTGTGCGATTGCGCCTCTTTGGAGAAAAATTGGATTCTGTCACTAAAGGAGGTAAATTACCTCAGCGTATGAAACAACGTTGTTCCTTTCGTGGAGTGGCCTCTTTTAACCCTTCCTTTTGGGGGTCTAGATCCGGTAGAGGATCAGCCTTTTCAGCCCCTAGAGGGAATGCATGGAATATAGGAAAGGAACGTGCCATCCAAGTCAGAATTGGGGGTCCAAAACCAAATCTGCCACTAAGCCTGCTCAACAATGAGGGGACGCCCTCACCCTTACGGGTGGGGGGACGGCTGCGGTTCTTCTTCCAGGTCTGGGGTCAGGAGGTATCAGACAATTGTGTTCTGGAAGTAGTCTCTTCTGGTTACAAACTGGAAATCGAGTTCCGGCCTCCTCCCAGATTTTTTATGTCCCGGATGCCGTCAGATCCGGCAATTGCGCAGGGACTGCGGGCAGCAGTAGCGAATCTGTTAAACATGGCTGTCATCTGCCTAGTGCCTCCAGTGTAAAGGTGTTTTTCTGGTTTTACTCCAACCTATTCACGGTACCCAAAAAGGACGGCTCTTTTCGGCCTATCCTAGACCTAAGGAGACTCAATCAATTTATCCGTTTCAAAAAATTCCGCATGGAGTCTCTGCGATCAACGATCGATGCTCCCCGTCAGGGGGACTCAGAGATTTCTCAGGTTCTCGATAGAAGACCAGCATTATCAATTTGTGGCCCTGCCATTCGGCCTTACCTCGGCCCCAAGAGTCTTTACCTAGATGCTGGCAGGAGTGATGGCTATATTCAGGGTCCAGGGCATCCGCATTGTGCCTTTTCTGGACGATCTTCTCATCGCGGCCTCCTCCCTCGAACAATCAGAGTTGGACACCAGGGCGGTGGTCTCTACGGCAGAGAGGTTTGGATGGGTAATAGGTTACCCCAAATCCTCTCTCTGTCCGTCCAGGGAAATTCCCTTCCTGGGCCTGATTCTGGATACATTGCAGGCCAAGGTTTTTTTTCCTCAGTCCAAAATGGTTCTGATTCAGGACTTGATTCGTCTATTCTTGTCCAACCCTCGTCAGTCTATCTATCTAGCGATGAGACTAGTGGGATTGATGGTAGCTGCATTCGAGGCAGTCCCGTTTGCTCAGTTTCACATTAGGACGCTTCAGCTCTTCCTCTTGGCAAAGTGGTACAGGTGCCCACTATCATTGAATCTGACTTGTCTATTGTCTCCCCATGTTTTGCAGTCCCTTCAGTGGTGGTTATAGTGGACCAACACCCAGGATTTTGACTATCCTGGGTCTTGGTCCACTTCGGTGTGGCACCCCCGATCGGGGTGCCCCGCTGTGTGAAACCCCCCCGATCACCCGAGAAACTCACCGCTCCCAGCGCCGACGGACAAGCAATTTGACAGCCGCGGACAAGCGGCTCCTTCGCCGCCGCCTCCCGTGCGTCACTCTTGACGCGCGCGCGCCTGCGCCGGCCATTCACAGACGGCTGGCACGGGCGCGCGCACGTCTAGAGGGGCGCGAGGGAGGCGGCGGCAGGGAAGACTGGGTAAGGGGATTTGGGGTGTTTGGGGGGTTTCACCCCGCGGGACATCCCGATCTCGGATGTCCCGCGGGGAGGGAGGTGATCGGCCCGGGAATCTTATAGATTCCCAGGCCGATCACAGGAGGGTGATGGTCCACTTTAATATCGCTCAACCTCCAGAAGTGCAAGTCATTTCTGACTCCGCGTTAGGAACTGGTTACCACGGATGCCAGCCTGGTGGGCAGGGGGGGCTTCTGGTAGAAGCATCAGTTCCAAGGATTGTGGGGGCCTCAGGAGGCTCATTCTCCAATCAATGTATTAGAGCTTCGGGCCATACGTCAGACAACCGAACAGCTGTTGCATACATCAATCACCAGGGAGGGACTCGCAGTTGGGGTGCCCTCCGGGAAGTGTCTCGGATCCTTCAGTGGGCAGAGATCAATGTTCCCTGCATATCAGCAGTTTACATTCCGGGGATAGAGAATGTGGAGGCAGACTCCCTGAGCAGGGGATGTTCTCGCCAGGGAGAATGGTCTCTCAATCCAAGGGTCTTTCAGTTCCTCTGTCACAAGTGGGGGACTCCACGGTTGGACCTGTTTGCTTCTAGTCAGAATCACAAGCTGCCTGCTTTTGTGTCTCTATCCCAGGATCTTGTGGCAGTGGCAGCGGATGCCATGTCTCTGGCCTGGAAGGATCTGGGGTTCCTATATCTGTTTCCCCCACTCTCCATGATCACCAAGGTGGTGCGCAAGTTAACACTGGAGGAGGCGCCAGGAATTCTGGTGGCGCCAAGGTGGCCAAGACGTCTGTGGTACGCAGATGTCGTAAGGCTGGCAGTGGATCGTGTCCATCTGCCTCTTCTTCCAGATCTCATCACTCAGGGTCAACTTTGTTACCCCAATTTACAAACGCTGGCTTTGACGGCATGGCTGCTGAAGTCTCTTGAAAATCTTGAAAGAAGAATGTCTTTCTGATGTGGTTATTCAGACTCTTATCAGAGCTAGGAAGAAGTCTTCCTCTGTCATTTATTACAGGACTTGGAGGTCCTATATTGATTGGTGTGAATCCAGGGCTATGCCCTGTAGAGTATTTTCTATTCCTAGAATTCTGGAATATCTGCAACGAGGTCTGGATATGGGATTTCAGATTAGTACTTTGAAAGGGCAAGTCTCTGCCGTGGCTATTTTCTTTCAAAGGTCGTTTGCTCTTCATCCTTTGGTTAAGACCTTTTTCCAAGGAGTCGCGTATGTGCGGCCTCCCAGAAAGCCTATACTTCCTGTTTGGGACCTTAAGCTGGTGCTTTCAGCTATGCAGGCTGCTCCCTTTGAGCCTTTGCAGGATATTCCTCTTCCTATTCTTACTCAGAAGGTTGCCTTTTTGGATGCTATTACTTCTGTCCGCCGAGTTTCTGAACTGGCGGCTTTGTCTATTCTCTCGCCTTATTTTGAGAGGCATCAAGATAAGGTTGTTTTCCGTTTTAAACCGGATTTCCTTCCTAAGGTAGTGTCTGCTTTCCACCTAAATCAGGATATAGTTTTTCCTTCCTTGTGTCCTAAACCTAGTAACGACAAGGAAAGGGTCTTACATTCTTTGGATGTAGTTCGTTGTGTTAAGTATTATTTAGTTACTACCTCGGCCTTCCGCAAGACGGATGCCTTTTTTGTTGTGCCTTCTGGGCCCAAGAAGGGTTTTGCTCCTGCCAAATCTTCCCTTAGTAAGTGGATACATCAGGCTATCATTGGGGCCTATATGGCGAAGGGGAAGGTTCCCCCTTTTCGTGTCACCGCTCATTCTACTCGTGCTTTTGGAGCTTCCTGGGCTTTTCAGCACCAGGCTTCTGTTGAACAAGTTTGCAAGGCTGCGACTTGGTCTTCTGTGCATACTTAAGTTTTACAAGGTTGATGTGCAGGCCTCAGTGGATGCTGCTTTTGGCCGCAAAATTCTGCAAGCTGCAGTAATTTAAGTTATGCATTATTCCTTGGGGGATCCCCACCCATTATAGACACTGCTATTGGATGTCCCAAGTGTCATGAATATTTGGAAGTGGGGTGTGTGACATACTAGGAATAATACCATTTTGTGAATACTCACCTGTAAAATGGTTATTACGAGTATGTCACACACCCCACTTCCCTCGCCCTTTTTTGTTCTAAGGGATCCTTTATATGGTGATTATTATTTTCAAACTATTTTTCAATTATCGAATATAATTTGCTCTTCCTGGTTCTTCACTGCTTTTTAAAAAGACTGAGGAATAGTAGGAATAGTGGGAGGAACCCAGATGGATGGATGGTTTGATTACCTCCATTCTGGAGGATGTTGTGGTACAAACGCATT
This sequence comes from Gastrophryne carolinensis, assembly GCA_027917425.1. Classification (NCBI taxonomy): domain Eukaryota; kingdom Metazoa; phylum Chordata; class Amphibia; order Anura; family Microhylidae; genus Gastrophryne; species Gastrophryne carolinensis. Next base: position 130,240,728 of record CM051243.1, on the reverse strand, counting down.
ATTCTAATCCAATCAATAGGGAATGGCAGAAGTCAGGTTGTCTTCCGACCATTCCTAAAGTACTAGATACTATCTATCAATTTCCTCTAGATCAGATTGAATTATAGTCTCACCCTCCTGTGGTGGACACTCTGGTGCCAGGTCTTTTTAAGATTTTGGTTATGCCATCCTCGGATAGTGCTTCTCCAAAGGATCCAGCGGATAAGAGCGTGTATCAGGTGGCATGTCATGCTTATTCTATTATAGTGGCGACCTTGCGGCTGGCCTGTGCTACATCCATAGCATTTTTGGGGAGCAGGAGGTTGTTAAAACTACTGGATTCGAAGACTCATAAGGGTCATTCATGAAAGTCATGCTCCCAGGTGATCAAGACCGGTTTGGCTACAACAGGTATATGATACTGCCTGGTATATGATACTGGCTATGGAGGATTGAGCAGGATAAGTGCCATAGGCCTAGGTCTGGTATTAGCCTTAAGGCGTGCTTTATGGCTTAAGCATTGGCCAGCTGACATAGCCTCCAAAAAAGAATCTGACGGGACTCCCCTTTAAGGTGGGGCATCTGTTTGGGAGTGCTTGGTTGACATGGTAAAGCATGCTACTGGTGGTAAATCATCTAATCCGCCACAGAAGTCGAAGTCTAACACTTCTTTCCGCAGGGCCTCTAATCCTTCTGGGGTTCCGGCTAGGGGTTCGGCCACTTCGGGATACCGAAGAGAATTTTGGAATAAGACAAAAGTAACAAATTAAGGCAATAGGTGCCTGGCAGAAAAAAGCCAGACCCCCTTCAAGCCTGCTCAGGCATGAAGGGATGTCCCTGCTCTTGCAGGTGGGGGAAAAGCATTTGCAATTGCTTATATTTGGAGGCTTCATGTAACAGATATTTTGGATACAAGAATTGTATCGCCAGGTTACAAGATCAAATTAGGAACAGACCTCCTCGGAGATTCTCTTGGTCAGGGTATCCCGAATTCCGCAGGAAACAGAAGCAATGAGACCTGCCGTATCTCGCTTTTTTAGAAATTGGAGTTGTTGCTCCACAGTGAAGTTTCTCCAACCGGGAGTTTTTATAACCACAGTGTATATATAAGGATGTGTACCCACACTGCAGTAGCTGGTCTACATCTTCAGTTGTGGGCTACCCTTTGGTCTATCATTAGCACCAAGGGTGTTTACCAAGGTGTTGGCAAGTTTTCTCAAGAAGTCAGGGTATACATATAATCCTACTTAGGATATGGGACCCATCATGTCAGGGGGCCCAGAAGGATACACAGATTGTCTGATCGACAATGGATAACTGACTATCCAGTCAAATTCTTAAGTCAAATATCATATCATAGCTTCAAGAGTTATTCTTTTCTGGGAATGTCATTAGACATGTCTCAGGCAAAGGTGTTTTTCCAACACAGAATTGACTCTTACTTCAGGGCTAGGGTACAGGGTCTCTTGTCTTGCCCTCACCTGACGATTCATTAAGTAATGTGTCTGTTGGGCCTGATGGTATCTTGCTTTGAGTCAGTACGTTTTGCACTGTTCACACAAGACCCCCTGCAGATGGAATTGCTCACAATTTGGCATCGAGACCCACACACTCTGGATCACTCTTTTTGCATGACACCGTCAAGAAGGCAGTCTGAAGGGGCATCCCGTCCGGATTCAAACAATCGAACAGCGGTGGTATATATCAACCATCATAGGGGCACCAGAAGCAGTTAAGCCCTCATGGAAGTGAGCTGTTTTTTACTTTGGGCTGAGAAACCAGTTCCATGTCTCTTGGTGGTACACATACCTGGAGTGGACAACTTGCAGGCCGATCATCTCAGCAGAGCGGTCCTGCATCAGAGGGAATGGCCTCTTAGCCAGAGGGTTTTTCAATCCTTATGCATGTGCCGGGGATCCCAGACTTGGGTATCTTGCATCACGGCACAATCGGAAGGTCCGAAGTTTGTGTCCCAGTCCAGGGATCCTCCAACAATATCAACATATGCCCTGACTGTTCAGTGGTCAGCTTTGAAGCTTCTTTATGCTTTCCCTCCGATTCCACTCCTGGGTCGAGTACTGAAAAAGATAGCTCATGAGGGAGTCTGAACCATTCTGGTGGCTCCTCGGTGGCCAAGAAGAAATTGGTTCTCAGACATAGTAAGGATGTCAGAGGGCAATCCATGGAGATTACCTGACGATCCAGATCTTCTCATACAGGGGCCTCTAAGGAATCCCAATTCACAAGTTCCGGTTTTGACGGCCTGGCTATTGAATCCTTTATCTTGGCAGAAAGGTTTTTTTTTCTGCCAGAGTCATCCAGACTATGATTCAGGCCAGGAAGAAGTCTTTATTAAATGATCTACTGTAGAGTCTGGCAAGCATTATCGCTTGGTGCGAATCCAGAGGGTTCGCTTGTAGAACTTTCTGTTCCCAGAATATTGATTTTTGCAGGAAAGTTTTGATAAAGGACTTCAATTGAGTACTTTAAAAGGACAGATATCTGCTTTATCTATCTTTTTTCAGAAACCCATTGCTGAGAATAATTTTATCAAAACTTTGGTATAGGGAGTCCCTCATGTGCGGCCTCCTCGTAAGCCACTTCTGCCGGTTTGGAACCTGAACTTAGTTTTATCAGCTCTTCAGGGTCCTTGTTTTGAACTATTGGCAGATACGTCATAAAGTTTATTAACTCTTAAGGTTATCTTTTTAGTGGCAATAACCTCATTATGGAGGGGTTCTAAATTAGCAGCTTATCAGTTAAAGTGGACCAACACCCAGGATTTTGACTATCCTGGGTCTTGGTCCACTTCGGTGGGGCACCCCCGATCGGGGTGCCCCGCTGTGTGAAACCCCCCCTAACCCCCCGAAAAACTCACCTCTCCCCGCTCCCAGCGCCGACGTACAAGGGGAGAACCGGAACGTCTAAGCGGCGGCGGCCGCCGCCGCCTCCCTCGCGTCACTTTTGACGCGCGCGCGCGCCCGCGCCGGCCATTCGCAGACGGCCGGCGCGGAGGCGCGCACGCCTACAGGGGCGCGAGGGAGGCGGCGGCGGCCGGCCGCCGCCGAAGATAAGGTAGGTGAGTTGGGGTGTTTGGGGGGGGGTTTCACCCCGCGGGACATCCCGATCTCGGATGTCCCGCGGGGTGGGGGGTGATCGGCCCGGGAATCTTATAGATTCCCGGGCCGATCACCCCAGGGTGTTGGTCCACTTTAAGTGTTACATAAGGACAAGGCCGTTTTCTGCTTTAAACAGGATGTTTTTCCTAAAGTGGTTTCTTAATGAAGAGGTGAATTTGCCTTCCTTATGTCCTACTTCAGTGTCCGATAAAGAAAGGATTCTTCATTGCTGGATGTAGTGAAAGCACTAAGATAGTATCTCACTACTACACAATCTTTCCGTAGTTCGGACTTCTTATTTGTCATTCTTGAGGGTCCACGGAAAGGTCTTCCACCATCTATGTCTACCATCAGCTGATGGATTAGACAGGCAGTGGTAAGAGTCTATATTCCCAAGGGGAAGGATCCTCATTTTAGGACTACTGCTCATTCAACAAGAGCTATTGGAGCATCTTGGGCTTTTTAGCATCAAGCTTCAGTAGAACAAGTATGCAAAGCCGCTACTTGGTCTTCAGTTCATACATTTACCAAATTTTACAAGGTAGAGCCTTTGGTAAGAAAGAATTACATACAGTAGTAATTAGATGGTTTTGGAATGTCTTATTCCTGAAAGGAATAAGGGTTTTTGGAGTGTCCTATTCCTGAAGGAATAAGGTTTTTAGGGATCCCACCCGAATTAGGGCACTGCTTTTGGAGGTCCCATTTGTCTCTGAATTCTTCTGATAGCCTGAAGTAAAATGATAGAGAGAAGAAAATTCTGAAAGTACTCACCTGTAGAATTAATTTCTCTTCCATTATTACTTCAGGACATCAGACCCTCCCTGTCTGCTAGGTTACTATGTCCATGTCTTGGATGCCTAATCTTAGTGGAGTGGTAAATATGTAAATAGTTGCTGTAAATAATGATCAGCATAAAAAAAATAAAATAAACAAACCAAGAGAGGAGTCTTGTATTTTGTCTCCAGCCTTTTGTTTACAACAGTAGATATAGGTATGCCTCCCGGGCGGCTGGTTCTACTGCTTTTTAAATAAACTGAAGTGGAGCAAGTCAGCCAGGTGGATATAGGCCCGGGAGGTGGAGACGCGCTTTTGTACTTGCAGTCCACGTCCTTCGGGAAAGGTTAACCCATTAGTCTCTGAATTCTTCTGATGTCCTTAAGTAATAATGGAAGAGAAATGAATTCTACAGGTGAGTACTCACAGAATTTTCTTTTTCTTCTCAGAGAGATGTCTGGGTTCTTACTTCAGTATGTTCATAGCTCCCAAGATGTACGGTGCAGTAGATGGCCTACCCTTCGGCCTGTCATCAGCCCTAAGGGTGTTTTCCAAGGTTTTGGCAGGCCTTATTGCCTTCTAAGAAATCAGGGGATACATATAATCCCTTACTTATCCCATCTTTTCAGGAGGCCCAGAAGGATACACAGACTTATCTTATCGACACTCAAGAGTTCAGCTGGATAGTCAACTATCCACATTTGCATATTATCCTTCGAGAGTTATATCTTTTTTGGGAATGTCATTAGACTCTTCTCTTCCAGAACAGAAGAGACTCTCGCTTCAGGCCAGAGTGCAGGCTCACTTTTCCTGCCCTCAGCTGACAGATGGAATTGCTCTCAATCTGGGATCGGACCACAGAAATTCTGGATCACCCCTTCTTCATGACACAATAAGCCAGACTATCCTGGTGGCTGAATCCTCAGCATCTTCAGGTGGGCAGGTCTTTTCTTCTGGTTCAATGAAAGACAGTCACCACAGATGCCAGCCCCCCCAATTGGTTGACCTGGTTTTCAGACATAGGATGTAGTGAGAGCACTAAAATTTCTGCTACGCAAGCCTTCCGTAAGTCAGACTCAGATTCAGATTTCTTATATCTGAGGGGCCACAGAAGAGTCTTCTGCCAGCTAAATCTATCATCAGCCAATGGATTAGGCAAGTGGTAATAATGGCCTATATCTGCAAGGGGAAGAATCCTCCTTTTCGGGTTACAGCTCATTCTACATGAGCAATTGGAGCTTCCTGAGCTTTTCTGCCTTATCGAGGACTAGTAGCAACCGAGGACTAGTAGCAAGCTTTGCATACCTGTTCCAGGTATGCAAAGCTTGCTACTAGTCCTCGGTTCATATTTTTATCAAATTTTATAAGGTAGATGTGAAAGCCTTGGCAAGCAATGCCTTTGGTAGGAAGGTATTACAGAAGGTGGTAAGCTAGAGGTTTGATTTTGGAATAGCTTACTCTTCATTAAGGGGATAAGATTTAATACTTGGGGTCCCACCCTGAAGTAAGGGTACTGTTTTTGAAGGTCCCAAGTACACACCTTAAGCTTTCTAGGTGTACCCAGTTTGTTGTAGTGGCCACATCTTTATGGAAGTAATCCAGCGATGAATTCTTTGGTTACACAGGTTTTCCCTAAAAATGTAAAAAAAAAGCAGAATATAAAACACATTTTTCCTCAAATACAACAATACCCAACATGCAGTTGCCAGCCTACTTGAGATTTTGTCACCCTCTGTTGACAGCGCAAAATGTTGAAAAATGTTTAAAGTTTTGGCAAATCATAAGTAAAAAAATGGTCCATCAATCAAACTTCGGTGGACCAAGAACGGAAACACCCCTCATTCCTTACCCAGACGTCCTGATTAGCTGTCTCTCTCTACTGCTCTGAAACCCCGCCTCCTTTCTTCTTTCACTCTCCTATCACACATTAGAGCAAGCTTACATCACATCGCTTGTTGTCACACTCACTGTATCTCTTCGTTTTTTTTGTCTCTATTTTTTACTCTTATACTTTTAAAGATAAATTAAGAACTACAGAGACCTTTTGAAAATGGACTGAAGTTTAGGACAGTGCAATGTGTAAGCCTCCTGGGCCGTGGGGTCTTCCTCTCCCCCTCCCCCTCCCCCCCGGGCTTTTACGAGGCAGGTTAATGGACCCGAATTGTTAATAGCAAATCACCCACTTGCCGCAGGTGACTTGTCAGCCCCTTGAGCCTTGTGAACTAGTATAGGGTCTCATGGACCCCTTACCAGTTCACAAAGGGTTAAATGTTAAAAAAAAAACACACACAGAGTGAGATTCAAGTATTTTATTATTTGTTTTTCTGTGCTTACATCTTACATCTATCCCTGAACACTGTGTCCCACACTGATAACTCTGGCTTCTGCTTATCTGCTGCTGGAAGGAGCCTTTTATACTGGCTGCATAGCAGGACATCAAGGGTTAATTAGAAAAAAATGACAAAGGTTTCTCCCTCTCGGGGGAAACCCAGCCTTTTTTAAAGTGTAGTGTTAAAATCCTTAATTAAAAAAAAAAAAAAAAAATAGCGTGTGGTCCCCCCCTTCCCAGTAAAAACAACCTGAGTACTAGTTACGGTGACTTGTAGACCAGGGCACAGGGGCCTGCCTCAGTGGCCCCTGGCCCTGAAGTTTACAAGCCCAAATTTCCCTTGTGGGCCGCAGGCTCTTTTGCTCCCCAGCTTTGGGAAGGCAGGTAATGGGGCTGAAGTGTTAATGGCAAGTCATCCACTTGCTGCAGGTGACATGCCAGCCCCTAAAGACTTGTGAACTGTGAATCACGCTAGTCAGGTTTTTACAGTTTTTTTTTAGTGTGTATAGTACTTTTTGCACTGTACTTTGTCACTTTATGTATGTTTTGGGAGTTGTCCCATCTGCACTCAGCTGTAGTCTGGCAGTTTTATTTCTCAAACTTAGGTGCTTGTTGTATCATTAGTGTTTTTAGCATGTCCAAGGAAGACCAAAATACATTTTTGATTAATTATTCCTTTTGTGATGTGGCCATCTTTGCTGTGGTATGTTACAGCTGTACTCTTTTCAGCCGTGTTTCTATGTTCATATAGTGGTTTGGCCAGAGCAGTTTCACACACATTTATTTTTAGTTTAGTGCCCACCCATCTATCCTCTAGTGTGCACCACCAATCCAGCACCGTTGTCCCGTGCCAATTACCGACAGGCGGCAGTGTTCAACAGAAGCTGGGTGCGGAAGGCAAGGGATTGGAGACCCCTACCCCCCACAACCCACCCGATCACCGGGCACTTCTGACAGCTTGCCATGCCAGAGCAGGATGACATCATCTTCTCCATCTGAGTTGCCAGAAGTGGGGCACCAGAATGGACAGTCTGTGCAGGCTGAAGGCTCTTGGGGGGGATTGAAGCCCCCACTCCGGGGAAAGAGGAAACCTGTGCCGCTGGATCGAAGCCCAAAGTGAGCCCCGTTTTTTTTGGGGGGGAGGCGCAAACAGGGGAACGCTAAACTTACTTGGCTGTCATTTAAAGCGGACCTTCACTCTGAATAAGAGTCTATCTTATATAATTCCCACACCCTGTACATACAGATTGGCCACATTAAAAATCATCCTACCTGCATCTACTGCATGTTATGAGCCTTTAAACATCCAAGATGGCGGCTTATGGAAGCCGCCATCTTATCAGGCAGCCTGCAAACAGGAAGTACCCCCTTGACTGTGCTGCTCTGCATTCTGGGACTACTGACCGTTACCTGACCCCAGCTCTGCTCTGTCTGAGCAAAGGACAGCTATAACCCGCCCCCCTGCACCTTATCCCACTCTCCTCTCCTCAGTAAGTGTGATGCTTCTGAATCAAGATGGCGGCGCCCGTATCCTAAAGTCCTGAACAGAGTTACAGCCCAGTGGGGGAAAGAATAATAAGTAAGTGACTAAAAACTTAAAATATATTCATTTTAGATGATGGTGAATCATTTTTTAAAGGTTTGAGCTTTTCAACAAATCATGGTGAAGGTCCGGTTTAACTGGTGGAGAGTCAGACACATACATTTTATGTGGCTGGTGTTTAACGGGTTAAAACCTCCATAAACACATGCTTTGAAATAAAGAAGCTTGTTGTATATAAACTCTGAATCCAGAATGACTGTATATGAAGACAATACAAAATCATGTGGTAGACGTGCAGGGGACTCCCTCGCTCACAGGTGGTCACTAATTACAGTGATAAAAAGGTCAGATTGTTTCCACAAAACTATTCCACGGTCAAAAGCACAGTTCTTATACTCCAAAGGGAATATTTTTATTCCCAGTATGTCACACACCCCACTTCCGAATATTCATGACACTTGGGTAACTGTCCTGTAGAGGGCGATCTTGCAGAGATGACATGAAAAAAGGAGCCCCTCCTGGCCCATAAATACCTAGGACCTCCCATCATTCCCCAGTCTTTCGTCTCTGCAGTTGGCGAGCAAGTCAGAAGATGGTTGTCTCCTCCTTGCAGGTAGCCAGGGTAACCCCCCGGCCTTTTGCTTCTATTGCTGTCTGAACCTTTTTTAATTTAAACTATAGCAGTATGCCTCCCAGCCTAGGCTGAAGGTCCAGGCAATGGTAGGCTGCACCTTGTGGTGTATATGGGAGCTAGCTCTCCCATGAGACCCCATACAAAGGGGTAGGCGGTGTCCGGGTTGGTGATCCCGGCTTGGGATGCCCCGTCCCTCTTACCCTTTCACCTATTGGTGTGGGTTCTCCCCCCTACCGTGTCCCTCTGGGGGGGGGGGTGGGGGGGAGGCCTTTTCTCCTGTGGGTTGTTTTACTTTATTTGGAGGAAAAGATGTGTGGATTGTGTGTGTGTATGTTTGTATGTGTTTTTGCGGCCGTTGTTGCTGGGCCGGTTTCACTTTCAACAGGTGCGCGTTGTGGCCCGTCCACCCCCACATCACCCCCCCACCCCCCCTCGAGGCCGGCTTCTCTCAAGCACTCTTTCCGGCCTTGCTGCCGGCTTTGCTGCTCTCCCTCTCATTCCCTTGCTGCTGTGAGGGTTGACGGTCGCTGCTTTGCTGTGGTGAGTGGATTTTATTTATTTCACCATTTTTAACTGTCTTATATGGTGGGTGATGTGCATGTTGACACTTATGTCTGTTCTCATGTTTTCTAGGTGGGATCCCTTCTTTTGAAGTTTAAAGAGGGAGTTCTCACTTTCCTAGGGTCCCTTAGAGTTTAATTTAGGGTTCCCAAAAAAAATAAAATCCTCCCACTTGGGACCTGAAGGGGCATCCCGGGTAGCTTAATAGCGTAAATCCTTCTGGTCATTGCGACTACATTAAAATCACCATATGGAGGCTTCTCAGGATTCCGGGCTTGGGCTCCCCTCGGGGCAACCCCGGCAGTGTGTGGGTTGTGGGGCATCCCTTGTGGGGGATAATGTACTTGTTTGCATACCTTGTGCTCAGCGGGCCATAACGCAGCAGTCGGGGGCCCAGGCGTCTGGGTCCGGGGTCCCGGCCTCATCTCCTTCCCCACCCTGCCTTATCCGTACCACTAGTGATGTTGTCACAGGTGGGGAGTCGCAATCTGATGTATGTGCCAGACTGGCTAATATTGAGAAATGTATTTCTGGCTCTGTTGCTAAGCGAAAGCATTTGTCTCCAGTCGTGCCGGCCTTTGAGTTTGATGATTTTGATTATGCTGTGGATACCCCGAAGGTCTTGACTCACCTTTTTGAGGGGCGGCCTCCTTTAACCCTTCCTTTCTTGGTGCCAGAACTGGCAGAGTTTTGGCCTTCTCTACCCAAAGAGGTGATTCCTGGAGTAGAGGCAGAGGTCGTGCCCGTCCAGGTCACAATTGGAGTTCCAAACCCAAGCCCGCTGCTAAGCCAGCTCAGCAATGAGGGGGCTCCCTCACCCTTGCGGGTGGGGGGACGGCTGCGGCACTTCTTCCAAGTCTGGGACCAGGAGGTCTCAGACAAATGGATTCTGGAAGTGGTGTCTTCCGGTTACAAGCTGGAGATCCGGCCTCCTCCCAGATTCTTCAGGTCTCAAGTGCCTTCGGATCCGCTGGCCGCACAAGGGCTCCGGACGGCAGTAAGTTATCTGGACATGGCTATCATTTGCCCGGTGCCTTCCGCGGAAAGGGGCTTGGGATTCTATTCCAATCTATTCACGGTGCCAAGAAGGGCGGCTCCTTTCGACCCATTTTGGATCTGAAGCTCCTCAATCGGTTTATCCGCTTCAGGAAGTTTCGCATAGAAACCTTGCGTTTAGCCGTCGATTCTCTCCATCAGGGGGACTTCATGACGTCCATAGGCATCAAGGATGCGTATTTGCATGTGCCTATCTTCCTGGCACACCAGAGATTCCTCAGGTTCGTGGTGGAAGATCAGCATTTTCAGTTTGTGGCCCTTCCATTCGGGCTTACCTCGGCTCCGAGGGTGTTCACCAAGGTATTGGCAGGGGTGATGGCCCTCCTCAGGGTCCAGGGCATTCGCATTGTACCATACCTGAACAACCTTCTCATTTTGGCTTCCTCTCTCAGCCAAGCGGAGCTAAGCACCAGAGTGGTGGTATCCACGCTGGAGAGGTTCAGCTGGGTGATCAACTATCCCAAATCCTCCCTCTCCCCGTCCAGGGAGATTTCGTTTCTGGGCATGACTCTGGATGCATTTCAGGCCAGGGTGTTCCTTCCTCAGCCCAAGATTCTTCTGATCCAAGATTTGATTCGGCTTCTGCTTTCCAATCCTCGCCCGTCTAGGGATGAGATTGGTAGGTCTGATGGTGGCTTCCTTCGAGGAAGTCCCTTTTGCCCAGTTTCACATGAGGACGCTTCAGCTCCATCTTCTAGGGACTTGGGACAAGTGTCCGCTGTCATTGGATCAGTCTTGTCTGCTGTCTCCCCGGGCTTAGCAGTCCCTTCAGTGGTGGCTAGTGTCAAACAATCTGTTGAAGGGCAGATCTTTTCTGACCCCTTGTTGGGAAACGGTCACCATGGACGCCAGCCTGTCGGGCTGGGGTGGGGACTTCTGGAGGGAACATCAGTTCCAGGGGTTATAGGGGCCTCGGGAGGCTCATACCCCTATCAATGTTTTGGAGCTACGGACCATTTGGTTGGTTCTCTCTCGCTTGACTTTTCTATTGCAGGGATTGCCAGTTCAAGTCCGATCGGACAATCGGACGCTGGTCGCTTACATCAATCACCAAGGAGGGACTCACAGCAGGAGTGCCCTCAGGGAGGTATCTCTGGTCCTTGTTTGGGCAGAGAGCAATGTCCCATGCATCTCAGCCATTTACATCCCGGGAGTGGAGAACATGAAGGCGGATTCCCTGAGCAGGAGATCCTCTCGCCGGGGAGAATGGTCTCTCAGTTCCAAGGTATTCCAGTCCCTTTGTCACAAGTGGGGGACTCCGGAGGTAGATCTTTTTGCCTCTCGTCACAATCACAAGCTTCCTGCCTTTTGTGTCTCTGTCTCAGGATCCTCCGCCCCTGGCAGTGGATGCCATGTCCCTGGCTTGGAGGGAACTGGGGTTTCTGTACCTGTTCCCCCCTTCTCCATGGTGGGCAAGGTGGTGTGCAAGCTAACTCTAGAAGGGGCACCAGCAATTCTGGTGGTTCCAAGGTGGCCAAGACGAGTGTGGTTTGCAGACGTAGTGCGGCTGGCAGTAGATCAGTTTTATCTGCCTCTTCTTCCGGATCTTATCACCCAGGGTCAGCTACGCTACCCCAATTTACCAACGCTGGTTTTGACAACGAGGCTGCTGAAACTTCCATCTTAAAGGAGGAAGGTCTTTCTGATGCGGTGGTTCAGACTCTTGTTAGAGCTAGGAAGAGATCTTCCTCTAACGTCTACTATAGGACTTGGAGGTCTTATATTAACTGGTGCGAGGCTAGGGCCTTGCCTTGTAGGGTGTTTTCTATTCCCAGAATTCTAGAGTTTCTTCAACATGGTCTGGACTCGGGGTTCCAGCTTAGTACTTTGAAAGGGCAGGTTTCTGCCCTGGCGGTTTTCTTTCAAAGGTCTTTTGCCTTCATCCCCCGGTTAAGACATTTTTCCAGGGGGTTACTCATGTGCGGGCTCCTAGAAAGCCCTTGCTGCCGGTTTGGGATTTAAACTTGGTTCTGTCGGCTCTCCAGGGACCCCCTTTTGAGCCGGTGCATGATATTGCTCTTTCTCTGCTCACTCAGAAAGTTGCCTTTTTGGTGGCTATTACCTCTGTTCGGTGTGTCTCTGAGTTGGCGGCCTTGTCTATTCAGGCTCCTTACTTTGAGAGGCACCTGGACAAGGTAGTTTTCCGCTTTAAGCCGGATTTCCTTCCTAAGGTGGTTTCGGCCTTCCACCTCAATCAGGATGTAGTTCTCCCTTCCTTGTGTCCTAAGCCTAGTAATGACAAGGAGAGGACCTTACATTCTTTGGATGTGGTTCGATGTGTGAAATATTATTTGGTGGCTACTTCTCCTTTTCGTAAGACGGGCGCCTTTTTCTTGGTGCCCTCCGGGCCCAGGAAAGGTCTGGCACCCGCTAAGTCTTCCATTAGTAAATGGATTCGACAGGCCATTGTTGGGGCCTATTCTGCCAAGGGGAGGGTTCCCCCTTTTCGTGTTACTGCTCATTCTACTCATGCTGTTGGAGCATCTTGGGCTTTTCAGCATCAGGCTTCTGTTGAACAAGTTTGTAAGGCTGCTACTTGGTCTTCTGTTCATACTTTTTCCAAGTTTTATACGGTTGATGTGCGGGCCTCAGCGGATGCTGTTTTTGGCCGCAAAGTTCTGCAAGCTGCAGTAGTTTAAGTTTGCATTATTGCCTTTTTGGGATCCCCACCCATTATGGGCACTGCTATTGGATGTCCCAAGTGTCATGAATATTCGGAAGCGGGTTGTTTGACATACTGGGAATAATACCATTTTGTGATTACTCACCTGTAAAATGGTTATTACAAGTATGTCACACACCCCGCTTCATCCCGCCCTTTTGTAAGGGATCGCCGGACACCCCTCTTCATTAAGCCCGGCAATCCCCATTCTCCACCGCCTCTTCTGCCTATAGACAAGCCCCCGCTTGCTGGAGACACGAGTTATGCCTCTCCAGACTCGGTTGCCCCCAGGTCTTACTGGCGCAAAGATTGCAAGCTTAAGGTGAAGAAGGATGAACAGCGGGGTATCCCAAATTGGTAGTTTGAGTGGGCAGGATCCGAAACGTAGAGTCCAGACAAGAATGGTTCAAGACGAGCAGGGGTCAAAGCCGGGTGGTCACAGAGCACGGTATCCGAAGGGTTAGACAAAGAATGGTCAAGACAGGCCGGGGTCAAAAGCCGGGTGGTCACCAGAGCGCGGTATCAAGGGGACTAGACTAAGACGTGGTCAGACAAGGCAGATGGTCGGTGCGGGCAGCGGACAGGAATGGTCAAAAACGGACCCGGATCAGAAAACGCTAGACACAATTCAAAGCACACCCAAGCTGGTAATGGCTATAACGGGCACTGATGGTCGTGGCAGGGACACTTTTAAAGGGGAACTGGCCAATGGGATGAGGGGAATGTCAGATTGGTGTGACCTAATGTGATTGGTGCAAAACTTGATTATGCTCCTGATAGGAGCAGCCCCAGGGACTGGACCGCCCTGGCCAGTCAGGCTGTCCAGTCCCTGGGTTCATCCCCACCCGGAAGACCGGAGCCAGGCGCCGCTTCACAGAGACGCCGCGGGACAGGGCGCCGGGACCAGGTAAGAACCTTACATTACCCCCACCCCCTGAGGAGGGGCCACTGGACCCTCCAACCTGGGTTTCTGAGGGTTTTCCCTGTGGAACTTCCTAACCAACCTCCCCGCGTGAACTTCTCTGGCTGGGACCCAAGACCTCTCTTCCGGGCGGTAACCCTTCCAATCTATCAAATATTGGAGAGAATTTCGGAAGAGGCGTGAATCTAGAATCCGAGCAACCTCGAATTCTTGTTGCCCATCCACTAAAATGGGTGCCGGAAACTTATCAGGCTCAATACCTCTGGCAGATTTCAACAGGGAGACATGGAAGGAGTTACACATTTTCATAGAGGGTGGAAGATCTAGACGGTAAGTAACCCGATTAATTTTCTGCAGTATAGGAAAAGGACCAATAAACCTCGGGCCTAACTTTGCAGAAGGTTGGCGTAAAGCCAAATTCTTGGTGGAAAGCCAAACCATCTCCCCTACCGCATAATCAGGGTTACTGGACCGACTACGATCAGCAAAAGTTTTCTGTTGGCAAACAGCCCTGGTCAAATGTTGCCAGAATTTTTTCCATAGATCCGGCCACTGAGACACCCATTCTTCAAGTGAGGGTACGTTAGAGGGCCGGTCTGACAAAGCAGAAAATTTAAGGTCTCTACCAAAGACACAATGGAACGGTGATACCCCAGTAGAAGTATGAGTGGCAGTATTCAAAGCGAACTCTGCAAATGGAAGAAGCGATAACCAATCCGTCTGGACATCGGATACAAAGCAACGCAGATATTGTTCTAAGGATTGGTTAGTCCTCTCCGTTTTCCCATTTGACTGGGGGTGAAATGCTGAGGACAATGAGACAGTGAAACCCAGCCTAGCACAAAAGGCCCTCCAAAACCGAGATACAAACTGAACCCCCCTGTCGGACACCACATCCTCCGGGATCCCATGGAATTTAAATATATGTGTTAAAAAAAGTTGAGCAAGATCTTGAGCTGTGGGTAACTTTTTTTAACGGGACAAAATGAGCCATCTTGCTGAACCGATCGACCACCACCCAGATGACGGTAAACCCTTGGGATGGAGGAAGATCGGTGATGAAATCCATGGCAAGATGAGTCCAGGGACGGGAAGGAATGGACAAAGGTAACAGGGGCCCTTCAGGAGAGTGTCTAGGGGTCTTACACCGGGCACAGACTTTACAGGCCCGTACATAGTCTTGAGCGTCTTTCCTGAAAGACGGCCACCAAACATGACGGGACAACAAGGAAATGGTCTTCCTGACTCCTGGATGACCTACAGTTTTGGATGCATGAAATTGCTGTAGGATTGCAGCACGGTGGGACATGGGCACAAACTGGGCATGGAGAGGTTTCCCAGGCGGAGCCTCAGACTGAAATTGATTCAGATCGGGATGCTCTGGCTGTATAGCAGCTACCACCAGGTGTTGAGGCAAAATGGGTAAGTTTTTCCCCTCGGGTAAGCTAGTAGAAGAAAAACTATGTGACAAAGCGTCGGCTTTTACATTCTTTGACCCAGGTTTGTAGGTTATGGTAAAATTAAACCGGGAAAAGAACAGGGACCAACGAGCTTGCCTAGGGGTCAATCTTTTAGCCGACTGAACATACTCCAAATTCTTATGGTTGGTAAAGACCGTAACAGGAAACTGAGCCCCTTCTAACCAGTGCCTCCACTCTTGAAAGGCCAATTTAACTGCCAAGAGCTCACAATTACCAATATCATAGTTTCGTTCAGCAGAAGTGAATTTCTTAGAAAAAAAAGCACAGGGGTGAAGTCGTTCTGGAGGACCGCTATATTGTGAAAGGACTGCCCCAACGCCAAGCTCGGAGGCATCGACCTCCACAATAAAGGCTAATTGACAGTCCAGATGCACTAGTACGGGAGCAGAACTAAAGGCCTCCTTCAACCTTTTAAAAGCCAAGACGGATTGTTCTGGCCAAATGGTAGGATAACCCCCTTTCTTGGTGAGGTTAATGAGAGGTACTACAAGAGTAGAGAAGTTCTTGATAAACCTTTTATAGAAATTAGCGAACCCCAGGAACCTTTGCAGCCCCTTTAAATCCCTGGGTTGTTCCCATTCAAGCACTGCTGTAACCTTGGACTGATCCATGGATAGTCCCGTATTGGAGATGATATATCCTAAAAAAGGGACCTCTGTAACTTCAAACAAGCACTTTTTAAGTTTAGCAAATTAGCAATTTTCTCTAAGCTTCTGCAGAACTAGGCGAACATGTTTACGATGTTCCACTAATGAGGAAGAAAAAATCAAAATATCGTCCACGTATACTACGACAAAGCGACCCAGATAGTCTCTCAAAATTTCATTTACAAAATCCTGGAAGACTGCCGGGGCGTTACACAGACCAAAGGGCATCACGAGATACTCGGGGTCACCCAGTCCTCCACCACGAGAACATCTCAGATTATCATCCGAGAGGATGGAATTCAAGGAGACCAGGACTCCCTCCACCGGACCATCATCCCACGGGGAATCATATCCGATTATCATCCCACACAGATGGATTTGAGGCAACCAGAACTCATTGCACGATTGAGGCCCAATGAAGGGCACAGGAACAGAAAGGCTGTGAGCCGAGCACCGCGGGAATGCTGCAATCCTGGACCAACACATGTGTATTGGTCGTCCAGGAAGCTCCCCACAACATCCTGATAAGGCATCCCATTCCACAAACACCGATCATGGTCATCTGTTAGTGATTCCTTTATTCGGCCACTTCTCTCACTGTGACACAAACATCGCCTCCACCTCAAAACGTGTGCGATACCACTATCCATATCTATAATAAAAAATCATAATTAACAACCGTGAAACATAAATATTAGTGTAAAAGTGAAACAAACAAATGCGGAGGAGCACAGCATCCCTCCACATAACCATATATAAGTGCACTGTGAGTGCAAAATCCAGGTGAATACAAACAAACGAGACCCTCTGTGGGTGCAAATGCCCCTTCTTACAAACCCAAAATACATCTATCCACCTAAACCACAAAATGACACTAAGCCCTGGATGAACCACCTCATACCCCCAGGAACGGTGTGAAGGACACATCTTCATTTAAACCCACAGGATGTTGTGAATTGAGTAGATAAATCCACCTTAGTTCTTGTTGGAGCAATTTGCGTTTAAGATCTCCCCCCCTAGGGCCCGTCACAACCCTTTCTATACCCATAACCCTCAGTAATGTATAATCCGAATTATGGGCCTGCAGAAAGTGTCTAGCTACCGGGGTAATGGTCTTTCCTTGTTCCACATGTTTCGTTGCCAGGCGTATACTTGAGATGTGAGCCTGTAGCCTGGCCTTCAGACTGTTTCTGGTTTCCCCAACATACAATTTGGGGCATGAACACCAGAGGGCATAAATGACCCCCGTGCTACGACAATTGATAAACTGCCTAATGGAGAAGGTTTTGCCCGTGGTTATATTCCGTACCCTCTTGTCCTTGATCATATACTGGCAGACGGAGCACCCACCACAGGGAAAATTCCCAGTGATTCCGTGCTCCGCAAGCCAGTTGGAGGATGGCTTAAAGTGGCTGGGGCAAAGGATGTCTCTCATGTTGGGTGCACGTTGTGCCACCAGCCTGGGGCCCCCTGATATCCATCTAGCCAAGTCCGGATCAGATTCCAGAATATTCCAATGTGATTGCAATATGCGTCTAAGTCTACTCCAATCCCGATTATATTTGGTACAAAATCTGATTTCGGACTTACCCTGTCTCCTCTTCCTCGGAATCAAAAGAGTGTCTCTGGGTGTAGCGTCTGCTCGTTCCCATGCCCGTTTTATTACTTGTTTCGGGTAGCCCCTCTTCTCAAACCGGGCACTTAGTTCTCCTGCTTGTTGTTGAAAATTCACCTCTTCAGAACAATTCCTTCGCACCCGCAAGAACTGGCCAACAGGTATACCGTTCTTGAGGGCCGAGGTGTGAAAGCTGTCATAATGGAGGAGTGCATTGGTCGAGGTGGCCTTACGAAACAAGTCGGTTTCAATCTCCCCATCCTCCCTCAACACGATGTTTAGATCTAAGAAGGTAACACTTGTCTTTGACTTATGTGTAGTCAGATAGATGTTATACTCATTCCCATTAAGCGTGTTAATGAAATCGTCCAGTTCATCCTCGGTCCCCCGCCACAGCATCAACACGTCATCGATGTATCGGTACCAACCCAGCACGTGCCGGCAGTAATCCATAGACTCATCCTGAAACACCACCTCTCGCTCCCACCACCCCAGGAAAAGGTTGGCAATAGAGGGTGCACAGCGCGCCCCCATTGCCACCCCACAGATTTGTCGGAAGAAAGCTCCATCAAAAGTAAAAAAATTGTGTGATAACACAAAATCCAGGAGTGTGAGAATAAAATCCTGCTGGGAGCGAGAGGTGTGGGTGGTCATTGCAAGGAAATACCGGCACGTGCGGATGGCATCAATGTGAGAGATATTAGTGTATAGGGACTCGACGTCCATTGTCACCAACAAGGTATCAGTGGGGACATGCAATGCATTCAAACGCGTCAGTAGATCCGCCGAGTCCCTAACGTATGACGGTAATGCTGTGACGAAGGACCGCAGATGTTGATCAATAAGGATGCAAGCCTTCTCAGTCAACCCCCCGATGCCCGCCACAATAGGTCGTCCGGGGGGGCACCGGGGGTTCTTGTGGATCTTCGGGAGAAGATAGAACGTTGCCACAATAGGAAATTCTACTTTGAGAAATTCAAATAGTCTCTGATTAATGAGACCTTCACTCCATGCATGCCTAATTAGTTCCTCAAACTCAGCCTTATACCGTTGTAGAGGGTTGCTACTCAATGCCTCATAATGTTGGGGATTATGAAGCTGTCTCAGGGCCTCGGTCCGATAGTATTCACGGGACATTATGACGATGTTACCCCCTTTATCCGCCTCCTTTATAACAATGTCCCGTCGTGACCGAAGCCCTGAGACAGCCTCACGCTCCCCCCAAGATAGATTATCTTTGTATTTGCTACATGGTAGCCGCCATATATCTCTGCTGACCACCTTAAAAAATGTAAAGATGGCAGGGCTGATTGACCATTGAGGAGTGTATGTCGAGGGCTTACGTAAATTAGAGGTTCCATCAATTTCGGTAAGTTGTTCTCATAATAGATCATTGAGATCTTCAAGGGCAAGCATTTCAGTGGGTGATAAACCCATAGAGTCAGAAGCAGGGTCAAATTGTTTTATAATAGTTTCCTACAGAAAAGAAATAAATCTTTAGTTGTAGTGAATTTGTCAAGATCACAGCTAGGAGAGAAGGACAATCCTTTAGAAAGTACTGACCGTTGGTCCGGGGTAAGGGTCATATCAGTCAAATTGATAATATTTAAAGTCTGGTTGGAGGGGGGAGAGGCAATCACAACGGGGTCTACATCCCCCATGTCAGTCAGAATTAGGGGCTGGGATCCAGCCTGGAGCGTTTCAGCGCTAATGACCGTGTTTGACGTGAGGCCCACCGGCAGGTCCCTTTTCTTTGCTCTATTTCTCCTCCGCCCCCCCCCCCCCCCGGCGCGTCCTCCTGTGTGTCCTATCTCTAAAAAACATTGTGACACATTGCTGGTATCTGAAACGCGGCTAGAGAAAGATGACCGTCTACTTTGGGAGCGACTATGCCTGAGGGCCCCAGTGCGCCCATTCCCCCTATGCGACCATCTATAAACTCTACCAAGCTTTTTTTAAGTTTTTGCATTTTGTTATTTATAATCTCTTCTTCAAGTTTATTGAGATCGCTATCTAAGAGTTCTTGTAATCTCTCCACCTCTCCAGTAGGGGTTTCATTAGGTATACTATCATAAAGGCTATTGAGTCTCTGTGTGGTCTCAGAGAGGTTGGCCCTATCAAGTTGAATCAGTTCATTAATCAGATTCAGTGAACAGCTATTCAGGTGAGTTTCCCACCTAGTACGGGCTTCCTCCGGTATATCCCATGCCGGAAAGATTTGAACCCTTAGGCCTCTTGGAATGAGACTTTGTTCTTTGTAAATCTCAAGACTGTGGATATTCCACCACAGCTTAGTCAGGCGAATCTGTTCCTTCTTGATGAGCCGAAACGTATCTCTGAGGCCAGCTAAACCGGAGCCCTCACTGGGGTTACTACCTTGGCCCCTCCACTGTTGTAATCTAGATGTCCAGTGTGTTAACTTATTCGACCAGTTAAAAGGCATATTGGCTGTGCAAAGCCCAAAACAGTGGGCACAATAAAGGAAGAATTAGACTAAGCTAGCTGAGCAGCACTCGCCTAATAGCCACTAACACCTATAATCAAATCAATGTCTGTGTGCACACTCAACCCAGGACAACAATATAAGAACCTAGGCTAAAGAAATGGGGGAACCCACCCTCCCCCAAAAACAAGTACCGGGCTAAGAGTGAGTGGCACTACTCATAAGTATACAAAATTATGAAAAGTTTATTGTTCTAAATGGTTAAACAGTAATGACATACTAACACAGTTTACATACACACAATAGACATAACATACAGGAATAAAAACACCAGGGGGCACCAGGGGTCTGCCAAATTCATCATATGACCCTAAAATCCATCCTGAAACAAAGACACCTAATAATCTATCTAAATATGTGCAAATCTACAATCAATTGTGCCATATATCAACACTATTTACAAAAGAAAATATCAAAAATCACTCAGAGTATCACAGGAGGGCTAGCCAGGGTGTGCAAGGGAAATAGACAGTTATTCAAAAAAGTATAATAACACAAAGAAAAGGTAACAGTGCATTTATACAGACCAACCGGGGTACCCCTGTAAGGATAAAACGCCAACGCGTGTCGTAGTGACCACACACTACTTCATCAGGGCGACAATAAGGGGAGCCCCCCAACAAGTCCCTTATGTAGCAGTAAGCATACCCGCCCCAGGGAAAGGAGAACCAATGCGAGCTCGTAATGCGCAAAACCCAAGCGCCAAGCTCGGAGGCATCGACCTCCACAATAAAGGCTAATTGACAGTCCAGATGCACTAGTACGGGAGCAGAACTAAAGGCCTCCTTCAACCTTTTAAAAGCCAAGACGGATTGTTCCGGCCAAATGGTAGGATAACCCCCTTTCTTGGTGAGGTTAATGAGAGGTACTACAAGAGTAGAGAAGTTCTTGATAAACCTTCTATAGAAATTAGCGAACCCCAGGAACCTTTGCAGCCCCTTTAAATCCCTGGGTTGTTCCCATTCAAGCACTGCTGTAACCTTGGACTGATCCATGAATAGTCCCGTATTGGAGATGATATATCCTAAAAAAGGGACCTCTGTAACTTCAAACAAACACTTTTTAAAGTTTAGCAAATTAGCAATTTTCTCTAAGCTTCTGCAGAACTAGGCGAACATGTTTACGATGTTCCACTAATGAGGAAGAAAAAATCAAAATATCGTCCACGTATACTACGACAAAGCGACCCAGATAGTCTCTCAAAATTTCATTTACAAAATCCTGGAAGACTGCCGGGGCGTTACACAGACCAAAGGGCATCACGAGATACTCGTAATGCCCATCTTGAGTGTTAAATGCGGTCTTCCACTCATCCCCCTGCCGGATTCTTATTAGATTAAAGGCCCCACGGAGGTCTAACTTAGAGAAGACTTGGGCCCCAATGACCTGCGTAAATAACCCATCGATCAGCGGGAGGGGATATTTATTTTTAACAGTGATTTTATTCAGCCCCTGGTAGTCTATGCAGGGACGGAGTCCCCCATCTTTTTTCTCAACAAAGAAAAAACCCGCCCCAGCCGGGGAAGTGGACGCCGTATAAACCCCTTTTTAAGGTTTTCAGCAATGTACTCCCGCATAGCTTGGTTTTCTGCCCGGGTCAAGTTAAAGATTTCCCCCCTTGGATGCATGGTCCCTGGGAGAAGCTCAATGGGACAGTCAAAGGGTCTATGTGGAGGAAGTACATCAGCCGATTTCTCCAAAAACACGTCGAGAAAGTCGTGGTAGGGGCCTGGTACACCTTTAGAGGACAGTTGAGTGACACGCACTGGGAGTTCCAGACAAGAGCGAAAACATTGGGGGCCCCATTTAACAATCTGCCTTGTTACCCAATCAACTTGAGGGTTATGTTTTTGTAACCAGGGCAACCCAAGTACTAATGGGGTTGAGGTAATCTTTAAAACTAAAAAACGAATCCACTCAGAATGCCCTGCTCCCACTCTGAGTAGCACTGGTGGAGTCTTAAAATGAATAAGACCCCCAGCAATAGGCGTGTCATCGATTGCGGATACCCGAATAATTTTAGGCAAAGATTGAAGAGGAATTCCTAGACTCTGGGCTAACTCAAAGTCAAGGAAATTCCCCGCCGCTCCACAATCTAGAAGGGCCTCCAAATTAATAAACTCAAGGTCCACTTTAACCTGGACTGGAATTGTAGGAAATACCTTGTAGCCTAGGTGGGTCCCCTCGACCCCACCTAGGCCCTGAAGTTTTCCGGCTGTTTCTTAGGGCAGACTCTGACCAGGTGACCGGTACCACCACAGTAAAGACACAGCCCTTCCGATAATCGCCGACGCCTCTCAGCTTCGGAAGCTTGGTAGCTCCCAACTGCATAGGTTCCTCAGTAGGAGTTGAAGCTGGAGCTCCAGTTTTCCAGCTGGTGTCGGGATGCGCCCCTCTTTCAAGGCGTCTCTCCCGCAAACGTCGGTCGATCCGGATTGCAAGTTGCATTGTTTCATCCAGAGACTGGGGTACTGGATGGTTCACAAAAATGTCCTTGATGGCAACGGACAAGCCCAGACGGAATTGACCACATAAGGCCGGGTCATTCCAACGTGAGTCCACGGCCCACCGACGGAACTCGGAGCAATACTCTTCAGCTTGCCGACGACCTTGGCGCAAGGTACGGAGTTTAGCATCCACGGTTGCACCTCTGTCTGGATCATCATATAAGACTTCCATCGCGGAGAAGAAACTTTCCACAGACTGCCGTGCTGGATCCTGAGGCGGCAGGCTGAATTCCCAGGATTGAGGGTCTCCTTGGAGGAGGGAAACGACCAGTCCCACACGCTGCTCCTGCGACCCTGAAGAGAACGGTCGGAGCTGGAAATAAAGCTTGCAAGCATCCCGGAAATTAGAGAATTTACTTCTGTCTCCAGAAAACTTGTCCGGAAGTGGAATCTTGGGTTCCACTGGGTGAGCGGCTGAGTCCCCTTGAGGGCCGGTGATGATAGGAGTAGGACGATTCTCCTGAGCCACCACACGATGTGCCAGGTGCTCTACGGCCACGGTTAAGGCCTGCACCTGTTCCAAAATTTGGTCCATGGGTATCTCTGGCCCGTTATACTGTAAGGGATCGCCGGACACCCCTCTTTCTTAAGCCCGGCAATCCCCAATCTCCACCGCCTCTTCTGCCTATAGACAAGCCCCCGCTCGCTGGAGACACGAGTTATCCCTCTCCAGACTCGGTTACCCCCAGGTCTTACTGGCGCAAAGATTGCAGGCTTAAGGTGAAGAAGGATGAACAGCGGGGTATCCCAAATTGGTAGTTTGAGTGGGCAGGATCCGAAACTTAGAGTCCAGACAAGAATGGTTCAAGACGAGCAGGGGTCAAAGCCGGGTGGTCACAGAGCACGGTATCCGAAGGGTTAGACAAAGAATGGTCAAAACAGGCCGGGGTCAAAAGCCGGGTGGTCACCAGAGCGCGGTATCAAGGGGACTAGACTAAGACGTGGTCAGACTGGCAGATGGTCGGTGCGGGCAGCGGACAGGAATGGTCAAAAACGGACCCGGATCAGAAAACGCTAGACACAATTCAAAGCACACCCAAGCTGGTATTGGCTATAACGGGCACTGATGGTCGTGGCAGGGACACTTTTAAAGGGGAACTGGCCAATGGGATGAGGGGAATGTCAGATTGGTGTGACCTAATGTGATTGGTGCAAAACTTGATTATACTACTGATAGGAGCAGCCCCAGGGACTGGACCACCCTGGCCAGTCAGGCTGTCCAGTCCCTGGGTTCATCCCCACCCAGGTTAGGGACCTGACTGGTCCATTTGAATTTGCCCCCGCGAATGCGCTGGGAGTAGCGCCGCCGGGTGGCATAGAAAGAACGTGCTCACGCGCGCTCCCCGAGAGGGAAGGGGACGACGCGCCGGTCGAAAAGGCGGAGGAGCCGCCAGCAAGAGCGGAGGGGGGCCCCGCTACGCCAGCCACCCCAGCCACCGCCGAGGCAGAGGAAGCTGCGGCGGCTGAAGCCACAGCAGACGCGGCCGCGGGAAGACCGGAGCCGGGCGCCGCCGCACAGAGACGCCGCGGGACAGGCCGCCGGGACCAGGTAAGAACCTTACACCTTTTTTTTAGTTTTCTGGGATCCTTTATATGGTGAACCTTTTTCTTTGCTGTTTACATTTGGCTCTTCCTGGTCCCTTTACTGCTGCCTTATACTGGGGAATGGTGGGAGGTCCCAGGTATTTATGGGCCAGGAGGGGCTCCTTTTTTTCATGCCATCTCTGCAAGATTGCCCTCTACAGGACAGTTACCCAAGTGTCATGAATTTTCGGAAGCGGGGTGTGTGACATACTTGTAATAACCATTTTACAGGTGAGTAATCACAAAATGGTATTTTACAGTTCTTGTGCTCAAAGAAACTTATGTCAAGGTAATCCAGCAGGTTAAGGTATGTCACGGTACTTTTACGGTAGGCTGACAGGCTTTTAGACCACCACTGATTTCTTTAAACTATTCTTTTTTTATTCAATTGTTGGTGAGACAAAATTTCAAATAACATTCACGCAGACATCAACTCAAATCCAAGAACAGATTATGACACAGTTCAAAAGCATTCAGTTAATCCAAATCAGGCTCAGTTGAAGGGAGTGCCCCCTTATCTTGAGAGGATTTTACCTGAAATAGTGTTTCCCCATATTTTTTGTATTGACCATTTATATATTTATACAAGTTAATCATGCCCCCCCCCTTAGTCGTCTCCTTTCAAGACTAAACAGATTTAGTTCTCGTTATCTTTTCTCATATATCTTTCTAAGTGGAAAATTCCACCAGTAAAACCGCGCTTATTTTAAATTAATCACAGGTTAGACATACAACACTAAACATGTACAATTACAACTTCAACAATAAATATCCGGTGCAGGGAACGAAACTGTGCCAATTCAGTCTCTGATAATATTGGAAAAAGACTATGTAAACATAGACTCCACGGGAGAAAAACAAGGGTTAACTTCCACTCTCTTTCAATTCAATAAAGATGGTTTCACCAGTAGTGCTCTTATAGTTTCACTGTGCAATCCAACTACCAGAATCAGAATACACGTACCAGATAGTTTCTTTTAGGGAAAACCTTGAATTTAGCTCCACTTCAGGGGGGCAATCTTTAATAAGAGCCTCTTGCTCCGCTTATCAGCTCAGATGGTTTCTATTAATTTAAACCGTCGATTTAGATCCACTTTAGGGGGAGCAATCTTTAATTAGAGCCTCTTGCTCCTCTTATAAGCTCTCCACAGTTGTTCAATGCAGCATTTATAAGAAAAAAAAACAGAAGGGCAAACATAGCGTAAAACCGTTTATAGTGAAGCCACTTAAAACTTTTATTTGCGCTTACCGTATAGACACTTTAAATATGCTCATTATATAAAATTGCAGGGTTCTTTACCACCAATCAATTGCCTTGTGCCTCCTTTTTTCAGCACAGATCAATCCACGTAGTAAAAACCTTGCTGCCCCGGCCGCGGGCTGCAGAGGTACAGGAAACCAATCACAGCTGACAAAGAGAAACGTGATGACGATGTGGAAGGGTCCCGCCCCAACGCGTTTCGTCTATTCCGACTTAGTCATTAGGCTGCGGGCCCTCCACATCATCAGTAATTTATGCACCTCACTCAGTGACGCGGCGCTGAGATGTTAACTCTTTCACCTCCAAAGCTTTCAACGCCGGCTTTTGATCTTCCTTTGTCATTTCTCTCGCTGTGCCACTATACTATGGAAAAACTTTCTGCTTAATATTTACTTTTTCTATTTAAGGAGAAAGAAGAAGGGGAAAGGCAAACTTGACTAATATCCCTTCACATTATTACATATATATTAAGATGTAAAACGAGTATATTATAATGCAATAAATTCCTATAATACCCTACCTAATTCCACCATTTAATAACTATTTAAAAACCATCCTTAAATTTACAAAAACACTCTATATCTCAAAACCCCTAAAAATACACCAAATAGCATTTATTAAAAACCCCAAAAAGGTTGTTATTAATATCTATACTAATAATAAAAATCTTTAATTTTTGCCAATAAAACAATTAACTCAGTTATCAAACTGAGTTAATTATGTTCAAACCAGTGGGTTCATTGTTTTCATTTTAAAAATCCACCTTGATTCCGCCTGGGATAGGGATCTCAGGGTGTTCCCTCCTTTTAACCCTTTAAATGCCAGCCACGTAAAATTTACATGGTTGCCTCTCCGTCACTTAAGTGCCAGCCACGTAAATTTTACGTGCCTGACTTTCCCCACTAACAGTAAAAAAAGTAAAAAAAAAAGTCACTTACCTGACCCCTCTTTCGATCCGGCCGGGTCTCCTCTTCAGCCAGAGGGGCTCCAATCGCCGTTTGGGGCTCCTCCGGCTGCAGGGGAGTGCCCAAAATAGGGTGACCCCCCCCCCCGTTTCAGCAGCCGCCGGGATTGCCTGCAAAAAAAAGTTACTCATGAGTTACTCACCTCCGTGTCCGCCGGCTCCCTCCGCCTCTCCTCTTCGTGGGGGGGGGGGCTCAGATCACCCCCCCCGGCTCTTCCTTCTTCTGGAGGGGGGCATAACAGCCCTCCTCCCGCCGCACCTTCCGATGGCGGCCGCCATCTTTGATTTTAGCCCCGCCCCTTCGGCTAGCGGGTGACTTGCCATTGACCCCTGGCCCCCCAAATTACCTGCCTCCCCAAAGCCCGGGGGGGGGGGCAGAAGAGCCGTGGCCCTAGGCTATGACGGCTTGGGAGGGGGGACCGTATGTCATTTTTTTTTTTTTAATTAACCCTATATTACCTGTAACCCAGTAGGTATAAAAGGCTTCCAGCAGCAGCAGCAGGAGAGCAGAAGCCTAAGTGATCAGCGTGGGACACAGGAATGGATTGGAGGTAAGTATTAAAAAAAATAATTAAAAAAAAATATTTTTTTTAATAAAGTTATTTTGAAAAAGTGTGTCCGTGTGTTTTTTTTTTACTTTTAACCCTTTGTGAACTGGTAAGGGGTCCATGTGACCCCTATACCAGTTCACAAGGCTCGGGGCAAGTCACCTGCAACTAGCGGGTGACTTGCCATTAACCCCTGGCCACCCAAATTACCTGCCTCCCCAAAGCCCGGGGGGGGGCAGAAGAGCTGTGGCCCTAGGCTATGACGGCTTGTAGCCGGCAGGGCCAGGGGCCACTAAAGCTGGCCCCTGCGCCCTGTTCTACAAGCCCCCATAGCTGGTCACTGGCTGGTTAAGCTGGGTAGGGGGGACCTCACGCTGGGAGGGGGGACCCTATGTCAGTAGGTATAAAAGGCTTCCAGCAGCAGCAGGAGAGCAGAAGCCTAAGTGATTAGCGTGGGATACAGGGATGGATGGGAGGTAAGTATTAAAAAAAAAAAAATAAAAAAATAAAATAAATTTTTTTTTTAATAGTTATTTTGAAAAAGTGTGTACATGTGTTTTTTTTTTTTTTACTTTTAACCCTTTGTGAACTGGTAAGGGGTCCGTGTGACCCTTATACCAGTTTACAAGGCTCGTGGGTCTGGCAAGTCACCTGCGGCTAGTGGGTGACTTGCCATTAACCCCCGAGACCCCCATTACCTGCCTCCCAAAAAAACCCTTATATTCCCCCAAGAAATGGTGCCCCCCCCCCCCTGTGAAGGGGGACTTCACACCAATTTTTTTTATATAACCCTTTACTATGTGGATAGTAGTTGTATTTTATTTGTAAATGTTATAAAGTGCTCTTCTAAGTTTAGGGGATCACCTGGATAGGAACAGGGGGCTACCGATACATATGTGGTATCATTGTAATCGGCAGAAATGGGGCTTTCACGTGCAATATGGTTTTCTTTAATAAAATAAATGTTTTTGTTAAAATAAAGGAGACAATATATAAAATATAAATATTTTTTTATTTTTTTTTACTTATTTACTTAAAAATATTTTTAGGGAAACTCTGTGTAACCAAAGAATACATTGAGGGATTACTTCCAGAAAACTGCACCTATGTCAACAAGCGTGGTACACCTAGAAAGCCTGAGGTGTATACTACTAGGGAATATATAGTTTATTGGGGGTATTTCAAATGTAAAGGGTTGTTTTTCTTGAAAACCTGCAAGGTGCACATATTGCATAGCATAGTTGTATTTTATCTGAAACTCTCTTAAAGCGTTGTTTCAGTTTGGGGGAGTCTCCTGGGCAGGAAAGGGTGTATATCTATACATATGTGGTATCGCTGTAACCAGGAGAAATTGGGATTTCACACAAAATAAGATGTAAAATGGGTATTATAAGTATGTCACACACCCCGCTTCAAGATATTCATTACCTGTGGGTAGTATGGTCCTGTAGAGGGCTTCTGCAGAGATGATTGGAGGAAAGAAAGCCCCTCCCAGTCCATAAGTACCTGGGACCTCCCACTCATTACCCAGTATAAAGAAAGCAGTAAGGTAAAGGACCAGGAAGAGCCAAATATCAGTCATAACAACGCAAAGTTCACCATATGAAGGATGCAGAATCCAAAGGGCGGGTTGAAGCAGGGTGTGTGACATACTTATAATACCCATTTTACAAGGTGAGTATTCACAAAATGGTATTATTCTAAGTATGTCACACACCCCGCTTCAAGATATTCATTACCTGTGGGACATCCAATAGCAGTGTCCATAAAGGGTGGGGATCCAAAAACAAGGTATAAAGCACAACTCAAACTACTGCAGCCTGCAGAACTTTGCGGCCAAAAACAGCATCCGCTGAGGCCCGCACATCAACCTTGTAAAACTTTGAAAAAGTGTGAACAGAAGACCAGGTAGCGGCCTTGCAAACTTGATCAACAGAGGCCTGGTGCTGAAAAGCCCAGGAGGCCCCAACCACACGAGTAGAATGAGCTGTAACACGAAAGGGAGGATCTCTCCCCTTAGCAGAGTAGGCCCCTACAATGGCCTGACGGATCCATCTGCTGATGGTAGACTTTGTGGGTGCTAGACCCTTCTTGGGCCCAAAAGGCACCACGAAGAATGCATCAGTCTTGCGAAAGGCAGACGTTACCACCAAATAATACTTCACAACACGAACCACATCCAAAGAATGCAGGACCCTCTCCTTGTCATTGCTGGGGTTAGGACAGAGAGAGGGCAGAACAATATCCTGATTTAAATGAAAGGACGAAACCACCTTAGGAAGAAAGTCCGTCTTAAAACGGAAAATCACTTTGTCTTTTAAAATATGGAGCTTGAATAGACAGAGCCGCCAACTCAGAAACACGTCTAACTGAAGTGATAGCTACCAAAAATGCCACCTTCTGCGTAAGGGAAGACAAAGGAATATCATGCAAGGACTCAAAGGGGGGACCCTGTAGCGCAGAAAGAACCAAATTCAAATCCCAAACCGGAATCAAAGGCTTCCTAGGAGGCCGCACATGCGTAACCCCCTGGAAAAAGGTCTTAACCAAAGGATGTAGTGCAAAAGACTTTTGGAAAAATACCGCCAGGGCAGACACCTGCCCCTTCAGAGTACTGAGTTGGAGCCCTAAGTCCAGACCATGTTGCAAGAACTCCCAAATTCTAGAAACAGAGAATTCCCTACAAGGGAATGCCCTAGACTCACACCAATCAATATAAGACCTCCAAGTCCTATAGTACACGGATGAAGAAGACTTTCTAGCACGAATGAGAGTCTGAATAACAGCGTCAGAAAGACCTTCCTCCTTCAAGATGGAGGTTTCAGCAGCCACGCCGTCAAAGCCAGCGTTGGTAAATTGGGGTAACGAAGATGACCCTGTGTGAGCAGATCTGGCAGCAGGGGCAGAACGAACTGATCTTCTGCCAACCTTACCACGTCTGCGAACCAGACCTGTCTTGGCCGCCTTGGAGCTACCAGAATTGCTGTTGCTCTCTCCAGAGCAAGCTTGCGCACTACTCTGGCCACCATGGGAAACGGAGGGAACAGGTACAGAAACCCCAGATCCCTCCAGTTCAGGGACATGGCGTCCGTCGCGAGAGCCAGTGGGTCCTTCGCCAGAGACACAAAAGCCGGAAGTTTGTG
Organism: Gastrophryne carolinensis; assembly: GCA_027917425.1. NCBI lineage: Eukaryota > Metazoa > Chordata > Amphibia > Anura > Microhylidae > Gastrophryne > Gastrophryne carolinensis. Next base: position 130,210,896 of record CM051243.1, on the reverse strand, counting down.
ATTGTGACGGGAGGCAAATAGGTCCACCGCCGGTGACCCCCACCTGAGACAAATTGAGTGAAAGACCCTGGGATTGAGAGACCATTCCCCCTTGCGGGCTGACATCCTGCTCAGAAAGTCCGCCTCCGTGTTCTCCACACCTGGGATGTAAACTGCTGAGATACACGGGACATGTCTCTCTTCCCAGTCCAGGATCAGAGACACTTCCTTGAGGGCATTCCTGCTGCGGGTTCCTCCCTGGTGATTGATGTAGGCCACCGCCGTCCGATTGTCCGACCTGACCTGGACCAGCAAGTCTCGCAGTTGATGAGTCAAATGACAAAGAACCAACCTGATGGCCCTCAATTCCAGAACATTGATAGACTTGTGAGCTTCCAGGGGACTCCACAAACCCTGAACTTGCAGATCCTTCCAAAAGCCCCCCCCATCCTGAGAGGCTGGCATCCGTAGTGACTATCTCCCACTGAGGAGTCCGAAAGGATCTGCCCCTCAGTAGGTTGGTTGAGTTCAGCCACCACCGAAGCGAGCGGCGGACCCGGGGAGACATCTGAAAAAGATGATCCAGCGACTGAGGAGACCTGTTCCAGACCGATAACAGATGGAGCTGTAGTGTCCTTGTGTGAAACTGAGCAAAGGGAACCGCCTCGAATGAGGCCACCATCAAACCCACCAGTCTCATCCCTAGACGGATGGACGGTCGAGGCATGGACATGAGCGACCGAACCAACTCCTGAATCAGAAGAACCTTGGACTGAGGAAGGAAAACTCTGGCCAGATCTGTATCCAGAGACATTCCCAGAAAGGATACTGTCCTGGACGGGTGTAGGGAGGACTTGGGGTAGTTGATCACCCAGCCGAACCTCTCCAGAGTGGATATTACCGTCCTGGTGTCCAATTCTGCCTGGCTGAATGACGGTGCCATGATGAGGAGATCGTCCAGATATGGCACAATGCGAATCCCCTGCGCTCTGAGGAGAGCCATCACCCCAGCAAGCACCTTGGTGAAAACTCTTGGAGCTGTGGTGAGACCGAAGGGAAGAGCTACAAACTGAAAGTGCCGATCCTCCACCGCGAACCTTAGAAACCTCTGGTGTGTGGGAAAAATGGGAACATGGAGGTAAGCGTCCTGAATGTCTATGGACGTCATGAAGTCCCCCTGACGAAGAGAATGAATAGCCGAGCGCAACGTTTCCATGCGAAACCTTCGCAGTCTGACGAACTTGTTGAGAATCTTTAGGTCCAGTATGGGCCGGACGGAGCCATCCTTTTTGGGGACCGTGAACAGATTTGAGTAAAAACCCCGACCCCGGTCTAATGAGGGAACTGGGCAAATGGCCATTTCCAGAAGACTCGATACTGCCGCCCGGAGCTGCTGCGCAGCCAGTGCCTCCGGGGACACCCGAGACCTGAGGAAACGCGGGGGAGGGTAGGACTCGAACTCCAGCTTGTAGCCGGAAGACACCACTTCCCGGATCCACCTGTCCGAGACCTCTCGGTTCCAGACCTGGGAGAAGTGCTGTAGCCGTCCCCCCACCCGCACGGGTGAGGGCGCCCCCTCATTGTTGAGCAGGCTTGACCACGGGTTTGGGTTTTGAGCCCCAATTGTATCCTGAACGGGCACGTCCTCTGCCCCTATTCCAGGAATTTCCCCTTGTAGAAGGGAAGGCGAAACCTCTTCCTGCTCTAGATTCCCGAAAGGAAGGAGTGAAGGAAGACGCTCCTCGAAAGGGGCGACGTTGCTTCTTGCGTTGAGGTAGTTTGCCGCCCTTGGCCACGGCATCCAGCTTGTCTCCAAAGAGCCGTAACCCAACGAAGGGAAGAGCTGTTAGTGACTTTTTTGACCCAAAGTCAGCCGCCCACTGGCGTAACCAAATTGAACGCCTGATAGTAACCATTAGAGCAGAGGCTCTACTACTCATCATCAAGGAATCAACCAAAGCGGCCACCATGAAGGACAAAAACACCTCACATTGTTTTAGTTCACGAAATTCCTCACTGTCCGGATTCAAACCGGAGGAGGATAACAAGTGCCTGACCACCTTTCTAGTAGCCACCACCAACAGCGATGAGGCACAAACAGGCCTTATTGCTGCCCCAATACTGGCAAAACCATGACAAGCCATCTGGTCAATGCGTTTATCCTCACCATCCTTAAGAGAGGAACAATCAGGGTTGTTCAATGCGGCTGAGTTGGATAACCCCAAAATAGGGCGTCCACCTCGGGGGGAGACGCCCAGCGCTTAACCGTATCCACTGGAAAAGGATACCTCTTATCCCAACTTTGGGGAATGCCTGGGAGCCGGGCAGGACTTTCCCATTCCTTAGAAATAATATTATCAAAATGCTTTTGATTAGGGAATTCCAACCGCGGCTTGGATTCGTCATAAAACTCCCCTTGCTGTTGAGGAACCTCCGCCGGAGGCGAGATAGCAAGCACCTCAAACATCAGAGTCAGAACATTAGGAGTATCCAAGGAAGTCCCTGAGCTCCGATCGGAATCAGCACCAACAAATTGCTGATCATCAGAAATATCTGAATCCTCAAATAATTCCCCTTCTTCTAGAGGGGAATAATCTGACCAATCCAGGCCGTCCTCGTCATCATCATATTCAAAATGATTAACCGGTGATAAATGCTTTCTCTTAGCCGTTGCTTTCTTGGCAACCGTGGAGGAAATGAATTTTTCAATACTGGCCAACCTGGCACACACATCAGATTGCGACTGCCCCCCCGTGGCAATCTCACATGGGGCACGGGTCAAAGTGGGAGGGGGAGAGGATGAAGCCGGCTGCGCTGACCCAGATGCCTGGGGACCGGACTGCCGTGTAATAGTCTGCTGTGCACATGATATACATAGGAAAAAATCATCCCCTGTTAGGGATACCCCACAACCCATACACTTCCGGGATTGTCCCGAGGGGAGCCCGGAATCTTGGGATGCCTCCATAAGGTGAACTTGAATAGTCGCTATGAGTGAGGGAATTACGCTATTAAGCAACCCGGGATGCCCTTATATTGTCCAAGTGGGAGGTTTTGTAATAAATAGCAAAAGTACCCAGGTACTCTAGGACCAGGAGAAACCTAACAAAATTCCTGGCAGTTCAGCCTGAAAAACATAGAAAAAGACAGTAAGAGGTTCTCTCTATATAAACCTATATCTATTATACATATATATATATATATATATATATATATACATATATATATGCAAATATGTACAGATAAGCAACGGCCGCAGGGCCACTCACTGAGTCTTTGGGCGCCAATACACTGTGTCCTCTGAGGTAACACAGATCAGAGCGGGAGACGCAGCAGGGGGGCGTGACCAGCGTGGATCGCGCGCTGCAAGGCTCCGCCCAGCAGCTCCAAACTCCTAAAGGGCGCGGGCTGCGGCCTCATACCGAAGGCCCGGCCCCGCCCCCTCACTGAAGAGCGTGAGGGGAGAAATCCTCCCCTCAGCTCTGAGGTAAAAATCCAGCACCTGTCTCAGCTCTGAGGTAAAAATCCAGCACAGTGTCTGTCAGACGTGAGGGGAAGCTCCCCTCCATTAACACTCGCGCACCGGTGCCGCAGGCAGCCGCGGCACCGGGCGCATAATAGAGCCGGTAGCAGCCCGCATAACAAGCGGAGCTGCTCCCCGCTCGGTCACGCTACCAGCTCCAAACTCCTAAAGGGCGCGGGCTGCGACCTCATACCGAAGTCCCGGCCCCGCCCCCTCACTGAAGAGCGTGAGGGGAGAAATCCTCCCCTCAGCTCTGAGGTAAAAATCCAGCGTCTGTCAGCAAAAAAGATTGCAACAAGTTTACATTATAATTATTCATACCAGAAAAGTAAACATTTTAAACAAACATTTCAAATAAATCTATTTTCCAGGCGCCCCCATAGAAAAACACCAGAAGCTGAATAAGTGGCCTCCACACAACTAAAAAAGGGGGATAGGCCATTTAAGGGGAAAATTAAACTCCTGGACAGGGCATCCCAAACCGGAGTCACCAACCCGGTATAACCGCCTACCCTCTTTATAGGGTCTTGCGGTGGAGCATAGCTCCTGAGCACCTGAGGTGCTGTTATACCCTCGCTCGGACAGCAGTCAAGACTGCGAGGCATTTAAATAGCTATATATTAATAAAGGGAATAAAGAGTCCGAACGGAAATAAAAATATATATAGGCCGGGAGTAGACCCGGCTACCTTAAAGTCCCCCTGTGCAAGGAGGAGATATCATCTGCTGCTTGCTCGCCGTCTGCAGAGATGAAGACTGGGTAATGAGTGGGAGGTCCCAGGTACTTATGGACTGGGAGGGGCTTTCTTTCCTCCAATCATCTCTGCAGAAGCCCTCTACAGGACCATACTACCCACAGGTAATGAATATCTTGAAGCGGGGTGTGTGACATACTTAGAATAAATCACAGTTGAACATGGGGCAGGCAAAATAGTGCAAAATGGTCTGGCAACAAAGGGTGACAAAATCTCAAGGTAGGCTGGCACTTAAAGGGTTAAACCTCGAGTTACAGTATCAATCCCCATAAACCGACTTCCTTTCGTATTGCAACCATGAACTTGTTTGGAATGTACTGACACACTATGTGTGTCTATTCCTTTTCTAATATTGTAAAGGTGCTCCCTAATTCTTATTTTAAAGTGGACCAACACCCAGGATGTTGACTATCCTGGGTTTTGGTCCACTTTGGGGCGGGGCACCCCGATTGGGGGTGCCCCGCTGTGTGAAACCCCCCAAAAACTCACCTCACCACGCTCCCACGTGACCGCGCCGTCCAATCCCCACCGACGGACAAGCGGGTGACAGCGACGGACAAGACAGCGCGTCCGCCGCCGCCTCCCGCACGTCACTCTCACAGGGCGCGCCCGCGCCGGCCATTCACAATCGGCCGGCGCGGGCACGCGCACGTCTAGAGGGGCCGTTAAGGTTTTTGGGGGGTTTTGGGGGGGGGGGTCTTGGATGTCCCGCGGTGAGGGAGGTGATCGGCCCGGAAATCTTATAGATTCCCGGGCCGATCACCCCTGGGTGTTGGTCCACTTTAAGGGATCTGCCTGTCCTCCCTACATACTGTATACCGCATGGGCATTCAAGTAAATAAACAACATTAACAGTGTTACATGTTAAAAAATGGTTCACCTTGTATTTCTCTCCCGTCACCTTTGATGAAAAATCTTTAAAAGACCTAGGTACACCATCTCCACACAGTTTGCAGGCCATGCATTTTTTGCACCTATAAAACCCCTTTATATTACTAAGGGTACCCCTTACTTCACTTTTCTCTGGTTCCACAAAACTTTTAACCAGTCTAGTTGCCAAGGTGGGGGGTCTCCGATAAATAATTCTGGGTCTATCTGGTAGCACTAGGCCTAAAAAATTTTTTAATATATACCAGTGTTATTCCTAGTATGTCACACCCCCCACTTCCCGATATCCATAACACTTGGGAACCCGGCCTGTAGAGGGCGATCTTGCAGAGATGACATCCCCTTGTGCCTTATGGGTGCATTTCTATCCTCTACCCTAACTCTGCTGGGTAAAAAGGAGAGGGGGGGCGTTATCTGGGCTTATTTGTCACCATGCACAAAAAAAAAAAAAAAAAGAGAGATATAAAATAAGTCTCTATTTTTATTATGTATGTTTACTATACTATTTAATAGGAAATGTTTTATTTAGATTTTCCTATCTCTGTCTAGGCAGCATTTTTTGCTTACCTATTAAAGCTCTTTATTTTCTGGCTGTGTTCAGATTTGAATTTTCCCTACATTTTTGGCCATGTGATCCTGGAAGTGGGCGGGGCTTAGGCATGCTGATATTCAGAGAGCACCTGTATGCTCTGTTTGACTTCCTGTTTCCTGCTTCCATGTGGCCTTACCTCATGATGTGAGCTTATTGCATGGGCTGTGAGTACCCTTCAGCTTGGCTGAAGGGAGTTTTTTTCTGTCATTTATTTATATTGTGTGCATTTGGTGACTGTTTTTTTGTTTTCTCTGTAGGTAGAAACTCCTTATTTAAAAAAGGGTTTCTCCTGGTCCTTATATATAAAAAAAAAAAAAAAAAAAAAGCCTTATCTGGGGGTCCATTTGTGTTTCAATCCTCCCACTTGGGACTATTTAAAGGGTAGCAATTGCGTAAATCCCATATATACTTGGCGACTATAATCAATTATAGTATAATACTAAACACCATATGGAGGCATTCCAGCATAACGGACATGCAATTCCCTCTGCACAGACTCGGCAATGTTTTGGATGTGGGGTATCCCTTGTTGGGATAACGCAATTATTTGCGTCCCTTGTGCACAATTAACTATTATGCAGCAAACTGAGGCCCAGGCTTCAGGGCCTGTGGCTAATGCCTCATCTCCTACTCTGCCATGTCTTGTCCGTACCCCCAATGATATTGTCATGGGTGGTGAGTCGCATGCTGATTTATGTGCCAGATTGGCTCATCTTGAAAGATTAATGTCTACTCTGTGCCTAAGAAGGCCTCAGCTAAAAGTAAGCACTTGACTCATGCCGCTCCGGCAAGGGAGTCAGACAATTGTGAATTGCTTGATTGGTCTGATCCTTCTCAGTTAGAAGAAGGAGAATTATATGAGGAATCAGATGTTTCTGATGAACAGCAATTTGTTGGTACTGAGATTGAGCAGGGTGAAGCAAGTGTTGTGGATACCCCAAAAGCTCTTGCTCAGTTATTTGAGGTTTTGATTATTACTTCTCCTGAATTAGTCCCTCCTTAAAAAGGGGAATTCTTTGGAGCCTCTAAACCTCGTTAGAATTCCCAGATCAAAAAGCATTTTTATGATATTATTCTTAAAGAATGGGAGAAGCCTGCGCGGCTTCATGGCATTCCTTGGGCTGGGACAAGAAATATCCCTTCCCAGCTGATACTGTTAAGCGTTGGTCATCACCACCTGTGCCCACCGCTCTGGGCATGTGTACACTCACTGCACGGATGGGTTAAATGCGGAGAACAAATTCCTATGTGTGCGCAAGCATACAGTGGCCATCTATGCAGAAATATTTAATCGAGAGACTGGATTTTTGATACTCTGCTCATGGGTGGATACCCCTGTGCTTAATTTATCCAATTCTTCTGTGTTGCATTCTCCTGACTCCACTACACTTAAAGATGGAGAGGATAAGCGTATTGATAAAATGGCGTACCACGCTTTTTACAGTGTGGGCTTGGCCTTGCTGCCTGTTGGTGCTTCGGCACTCATGACAGTGGCTATTAGGTCTGTTGTGAGAGACCTAATGAATTACTCAGGGCTTGATCCGGCCTCTGATGAGTACGCCGCTCTTAAGCGATGTGAGATGTTTGCATCTTTTGTACTTTCTGCCTTAGATGATACTCTGCTCATGTGCAGCAGAACCTCTGCCTTGTTAGTTGCCATCCGGCGGTCAGTATGGTGAGGCAGTGGGCAACTGATATTGTAGCCAAGAAATCGCTTACAGCGCTCCCTTTTGTGGGATTGCGCCTCTTTGGAAAAAAATTGGATTCTGTCACTAAAGGAGGTAAATTACCTCAGCGTAAGAAACAACGTTGTTCCTCTCGTGGAATGGCCTCTTTTAACCCTTTCAGCCCCTGGAGGGAATGCATGGAATAGAGTAAAGGGACGTGGCTGTCCAAGTCAGAATTGGGGGTCCAAAACCAAATCTGCCACTAAGCCTGCTCAACAATGAGGGGACACCCTCACCCTTATGGGTGGGGGGACGGCTGCGGTTCTTCTTCCAGGTCTGGGTTCAGGAGGTATCAGACAATTGGGTTCTGGAAGTAGTCTCTTCCAGTTACAGACTGGAATTCGAGTCCCGGCCTCCTCCCAGATTTTTCATGTCCCGGATGCCGTCAGATCCGCCAATTGCGCAGGGACTGCGGGCAGCAGTAGCGAATCTGTTAAACATGGCTGTTATCGGCCTAGTGCCTCCAGCGGAAAGGGGTTTTGGGGTTTTACTCCAACATATTCATGGTACCCAAAAAGGACGGCTCTGTTCGGCCTATCCTAGACCTAAGGAGACTCAATCAATTTATCCGTTTCAGAAAATTCCGCATGGAGTCTCTGCGATCAACGATCGATGCTCTCCGTCAGGGGGACTTCATGACATTCATAGACATCAAGGATGCTTATTTTCACATTCCTATTTTCCGGGTCACCATAGATTTCTCAGGTTCTTGATAGAAGACCAGCATTATCAATTTGTGGCACTGCCATTCGGCCTTACCTCGGCCCCAAGGGTCTTTACCAGAATGCTGGCAGGAGTGATGGCTATATTCAGGGTCCAGGGCATCCGCATTGTGCCTTTTCTGGACGATCTTCTTATCGCGGCCTCCTCCCTTGAACAATCAGAGTTGGACACCAGGATGGTGGTCTCTATGCTAGAGAGGTTCAGATGGGTAATAAGTTACCCCAAATCCTCTCTCTGTCCGTCCAGGGAAATTCCCTTCCTGGGCCTGATTCTGGAATGGTTCTGATTCAGGACTTGATTCGTCTATTCTTGTTCAACCCTCGTCAGTCTATCTGTCTAGGGATGAGACTAGTGGGATTGATGGTAGATGCATTCGAGGCAGTCCCGTTTGCCCAGTTTCACATAAGGACGCTTCAGCTCTTCCTCTTGGCAAAGTGGGAGAGGTGCCCACTATCATTAAAATCAGACTTGTCGGTTGTCTCCCCACGTTTTGCAATCCTCCAGAAGGGCAAGTCATTTCTGACTCAGCGTTGGAAACTGGTTACCACGGATGCCAGCCTGGTGGGCTGGGGGGGCTTCTGGAAGAAGCATCAGTTCCAAGGATTGTGGGGGCCTCAGGAGGCTCATTCTCCAATCAATGTATTAGAGCTTCGGGCCATACGTCTTGTCTACTTCGACTGACCCATTTCTTACAGGGTCTGCCAGTTCAGATTCGGTCAGACAACCGAACAGCTGTTGCATACATCAATCACCAGGGAGGGACTCGCAGTTGGGGTGCCCTCCGGGAAGTGTCTTTGATCCTTCAGTGGGCAGAGATCAATGTTCCTTGCATATCAGCAGTTTACATTCCGGGGATAGAGAATGTGGAGGCAGACTCCCTGAGCAGGGGATGTTCTCGCCAGGGAGAATGGTCTCTCAATCCAAGGGTCTTTCAGTTCCTCTGTCACAAGTGGGGGACTCCACGGTTGGACCTGTTTGCTTCTCGTCACAATCACAAGCTGCCAGCTTTTGTGTCTATCCCAGGATCCTCTGGCAGTGGCAGTGGATGCCATGTCTCTAGCCTGGAAGGATCTGGGGTTCCTATATCTGTTTCCCCCATTTTCCATGATCAGCAAGGTGGTGCGCAAGCTAGCACTGGAGGAGGCGCCAGCAATTCTGGTGGCGCCAGGACGTCTGTGGTACGCAGACGTCGTAAGGCTGGCAGTGGATCGGTTCCATCTGCCTCTTCTTCCAGATCTCATCACTCAGGGTCAACTTTGTTACCCCAATTTACAAACGCTGGCTTTGGCGGCATGGCTGCTGAAGTCTCCATCTTGAAAGAAGAAGGTCTTTCTGATGTGGTTGTTCAGACTCTTATTAGAGCTAGGAAGAAGTCTTCCTCTGTCATTTATTACAGGACTTGGAGGTCCTATATTGATTGGTGTGAATCCAGGGCTTTGCCCTGTAGAGTGTTTTCTATTCCTAGAAATTCTGGAATATCTGCAACGAGGTCTGGATATGGGATTCCAGATTAGTACTTTGAAAGGGCAAGTCTCTGCCTTGGCAATTTTCTTTCAAAGATCTTTTGCTCTTCATCCTTTGGTTAAGACCTTTTTCCAAGGAGTCGCGCATGTGCGGCCTCCCAGAAAGCCTTTACTTCCTGTTTGGCATCTTAATTTGGTGCTTTCGCTATGCAAGCTGCTCCCTTTGAGCCATTGCAGGATATTCCTTTTCCTATTCTTACTCAGAAGGTTGCCTTTTTGGTTGCTATTACTTCTGTCCGCCGAAGCCCCTTATTTTGAGAGGCATCAAGATAAGGTTGTTTTCCATTTTAAACTGGATTTCCTTCCTAGGTGGTGTCTGCTTTCCACCTAAATCAGGATATAGTTCTTCCTTCCTTGTGTCCTAAACCTAGTAACGACAAGGAAAGGGTCTTACATTCTTTGGATGTAGTTCGTTGTGTTAAGTATTATTTAGTTACGTGCTGCTGCATCCCCGAGGAGAGGTGAGGAGGGCTGCGACGAGCGCCGGAGCGGTGCGCGCGCCAGTGAAGAGCGGGCGGCTGCATGAAAAAGAGAGATCCCCGCCGGGCGGGGGAGATGCTGGCTGACGTCGGGGCCGGGAGCCGCAGGAGATCAATGGCTGCTGCTGCGGAGCCTGTGCAACTGCGGCCCGGTTCCCCAACACAATGTACCTACGTGGCCACTTACAGCCTCGGAGGAGGCACACATAATCAGCACACTGAAGGTAACGCCCGCTCTCCACGCTGCTGTCCCCATCGTGGGCGACCCCGACAGCGGGATGCCCCTTCATGAGATATCCCACCCTGGGGCAGGGGACTCTGTAGAACTGCTCGGGGCCCGGCGCTCTTGGCGCACAGAAGGGACTCCAGCGGCGGCTGGGACGGAAGGGCCGCCCTTACAGCAAAGAGATAGCGAGGGGAGCCCGGCATCGATGACACCGGCAACGAGGAGGGTGTCCCCGCCAAGCCCGAATTCGCGGGCACTCCACGACTCTTCCTCGAACCCGGCTGGGTTATGGTTCTCCCCTGGGGCTCCAGGGCGCTCCCCTCCCTCCCCGGCGTGGCACTCCAGAGGAGATCGAGATGGAGGGACTTGGGGTGGCAGTCACAGCGGAGAGGCCCGCGACCATGGTCCGTTCCCACACCAGACCACATCACAGCACCTGGATGACCAATCTAGGGGCCGATCCCCCCCCTCCCCGGCCTCTGGGCCCCTCGTGCCAAGGGGAGACTTTACCCTCCGCTCAACAAGGGTTTGTACCGGAGCAACCCAAGACGACAACAACCGGGGCGGTTCAGGACGACATCCAAGGCTACCGGGATGGAGGTCTGGGCGGCCCAGCTGGTCCTCCTCCCCCCTCTCAAGATTGCCACTCGGGAGTCCTTGCAGATATCAGGGCTGAACTTAAAGCCTTACCGACCAAGGTGGACCTGGAATCCTTTATATTGAGGGTTGAAAGCACCTTTAAGAAGGATATCTCTGATTTACAAGGTGCCGTGAGCGACCTGGACTCCAGGGTCTCGGGCATGGAACAGTCCCACACCTCGACCATCCAAAGAATAGAAGCCCTGGAGAGAAGCATGGCTTCCCAACGTTCCATATCTCAAGCGGTGGTCCTACACTTGGATGACTTAGAAAATAGGAGCCGCCGTAACAATATAAGGCTGAGGGGCCTCCCTGAAGCCACTGGCCCAGATCAACTGCTGCAAACGGTCATTGGTATCTTCAACGGGATCTTGAGCCGTCCACCCACTGCGGAAATAGTGATCGACCGCCTTCACCGAGCACTGGGGCCTAGACCTGATGACCCGGGTCGCCCACGAGACGCCTGCATTTCTTCTCCGTAAAAGAGGAAATCCTCAGAAGAGCACGGGAGAGGGACCGGATGGACTTTGACGGTGTCACTTTGCAGGTGTTCCAGGACGTTTCCAGGCGGTCCCTGTACCTGAGGCGCCTGTTAAGACCTCTACTGGAAAGGATTCGGGAGTGCGGGGCCACCTACCGATGGGGATATCCATTTCACCTCCTGGTGAAGAGACACCAGCGTGTTTTTGCCTTAAGAACCCCAGCGGACCTCCCCAAACTTTTCGCCTTCTTGGATTCGCCGGCAATAGAGGTCCCGGACTGGTTGGATCCTTCCCCGCTTCTTCCCTCCCGGTCTGCGCCGGACAGGGGGGGGGGGGGGGGGCGCGGGCACCTTGCGCAGACGAATAACAAGAGGCCCGCCGCCTGCACCGCGGGCCCGCGACAATGAGACCTAACTCAAACAGGGCCATCGTTGTGTTCTTTTGCCAAAGCTGTCTCATATATGGCCTTTTTCCGCTTTGTTTTGATGCCATGTTATCTATTTGCTGTTGTTACCATGATGTTGCCTCTCTGGCCAGTCCGTCATATGTCCAGCTGGGCTCTGAGTAGCCCTTTACCTGCACCGGCGGGTTCTAGCGGATTGTTGAAGGGGGTGCCAGGGGGCGCCTGAAAATGTTATTTGAATTGTTGGGTGGGTGTCTGCATCATTTGCGTGCTCCGCGGCCGCCAGTGCAGCCGAGTTGGAGCCTGCTTGGCGGTGCCGGTTGGCTGGGGGGACGCCGCGGTCGCCTTCAGCCCGTTGCGTTCCCACAGTAGGTTGGGGTCCTCTCCCGTTCGTCTGGGGAGCAGTAACCTTATTCCCCGTTTAAATCCGTGCCTAGCTGTAGGGATTTTCCTTGTACATCCCTGTAGTTACTGTGGTGGAAAAGTTTGTGTTGTATTTACATACGTGTGGTTGTTCTTTCTTTTTGTTTTGTCTCGTCTTGTCCTGTGCTCTTTTATCCTTCTATAATTTTTGTTGTTTTTCTTGGTCCCATTTTTGTGGAATCTGACCCCGGACCCTCTCTCCCCATATCAATATGTCCAAGGTAAAGTGCACATCCCTCAATGCGAAGGGTTTGAATTCTCCCCTTAAGAGATCATCCGTCCTCAGGGAGCTGAAGCGCATGCACACTCAGATTGCCTTTGTACAAGAAACCCATCTCAAAATAGGAAGATCCCATAATCTCACTGACCGTCACTTTAAAACCCAATACCTTTGCCCCTCACCGGACTCCAAATCTAGGGGAGTCGCCATTCTCCTGGCACGGGCGCTGCCCTGGACACATCTCGAGACGCTCCTGGATCCCGGGGGGAGGTTTCTCTTTGTTAAGGGAACACTTTACTCCTTAAAAATTACGCTAGCAACATGCTACTGCCCCAACTCTAATCAACACAGGTTCCTCCATTCCACCTTGGAGAAACTCATGGCTTTTACAGAGGGGGTTCTCCTGCTGGGAGGGGACTTTAACATAGTCTTAGACCCTGGACTGGATACTTCTAGGGGGGTTTCACACATCCCCTTCGCTATGCTTAAAAAAATGAAGGCCCTACTTCATAGGAATCAACTGATGGACGCGTGGCAGACACTCAACCCCAGGGAGAGAGACTATACGTTTTTCTCTGCACCACATAACTCCTACTCACGTATAGACTTCTTCCTGGTCCCACACAGGTTCTTACACTTGGTGATCAGCATGGACATAGGGCAGATAACTATCTCAGACCATGCACCTGTCTCGGTCATCCTCTCCATCCCGGATACCCCACCCCACAGAGGTCATTGGAGATTGAACAATTCGCTCCTGCAGGACCCTGAGGTTAGGGCCGATATTCAGAAGGCCATCGAGGATTATTTCTCTGTTAACGTCACCGAGGGGGTCTCACGGATGTCGGTGTGGGAGGCCCACAAGTGCGTGGTCAGGGGCCTACTAATTAAACATGGCTCGCGCCTTAAAAAAATGAGAAACGAACAAATTGCCCGGCTGACTCAAGAGATACTGACTATTGAAACTAGGCACAAACAGACCTTAGACAGGGAGCTGGGGGCCAGGTTGGTGAATCTTCGGGAGTCCCTTAGGGATATCTGGCTCACTGAGGCTAAAAAACGTGCGGTTGGGAGTCGTAGATTCTTTTACGAATATGGCAACAAGTCGAGTAAGGCCCTAGCTAGAGCACTGAAAGCTCAACGTGGGAGGAATTTTATCTTGGTTATTCAGGACCCCAAGAGGGGCAGGAAACACCTGACGTCTGATATAGCGTTGGCCTTCAGGGAATTCTATGAAAGCCTCTACAACTTACCTCAGGAGCGTTCGTCTACACATCTGGAACGTATCGCTTCCTATATTCAGGAATCAGAACTCCCTAGACTTAATTAAGAGGTGATTAACGCCCTCGAGAAGGAAATAGAGATGGAGGAATTCCTGAGGGCCATTAAAGGCACTAGACCGGGACGGGCGCCGGGCCCAGACGGTTTCAGCTTGGGGTATTACAAGGAATTTGCGGAGCTGCTCGGCCCTCAATTTGTAGCCTCCTTTGGCTCCCTGAAGGACAGATGCCCCCCGCCTAGAGACACACTCCGAGCCCACATCACGATCATCCCAAAAGCGGGCAAGGACCCGATGCAGTGTGGCAGCTATAGGCCCATTTCTTTATTGAACTGCGACCTGAAACTATTTAACAAGGTTATTGCGGACAGACTGGCGCCCCTTATCCCTCACCTCGTCCACTGGGACCGGGTTGGCTTTGTTCCTACAAGAGAGGGTAGGGACAACACCACGAGGGTCATCAATTTGATTCACCAGGCGCGTACGGGGGGGACGGGTACTTTGCTCCTCTCAACGGACGCAGAGGAGGCGTTTGACAGGGTCAGCTGGGAGTTTCTGTTTGCGACCCTCAGCCATATTGGCCTTGGAAAACATATGACCAACTGGATTAAAGCTTCCTATTCTTGCCCCTCTGCGTCTGTCATAGTAAACGGGCTCCCCTCCGTAACCATTTAATCAATCAAACGGGATGCGCCAAGGATGCCCGCTTTCGCCATTAATCTTCGTCTTGACTTTAGAGCCACTCCTGCGCACTGTCAGGAAGAACTCGGATGTGGCTGGAGTTCGGGTCGGCTACATCGAACATAAGGTGGCAGCGTATGCTGACGACCTGATTTTCTTCATCTCCAAGCCAGAAACCACTCTGCCCATCCTGCTGGCGGAGCTCCGGGACTTCCAGGCAGTGTCCAACTATAAAATAAACTACCAGAAATCCTCAGTCCTTAACATTAACATTCCCCCCAAAAGAATAAAAGAATAGAGCAGATCTCAAAGACCTTCCGCTTCAAATGGGAGGGGGAGGTGGTGACTTACTTGGGGACGCAAATATCAGCTCAGCCTCAGAAGATTTATGGTCTCAACTTCCCCCCGTTGTTGAGGAGGCTGGAGGAGGACCTTCGGAGGTGGAATAGGAGTGCATTCACCTGGTTCGGCCGGGTGAATATTGTTAAGATGAACATACTACCCAGAGTGCTGTATCTCTTCCAGGCCCTTCCAATAGAGGTCCCCCACACATTCTTTAAGAGACTAGCGGGGTTATGCTCGAGGTTTGTTTGGGCTGGGAAAGCACACCAATTGGCAGCATCCCTCCTGACCCTTCCCAAGGCTCGCGGAGACCTGGGCCTCCCGGATTGGAGGCTGTATCATGCTGCGACTCACCTGGTCAGGGTGGTCGACTGGTGCAGGCATTCCACGTTGAAACAATGGACACACATGGAACAAGAAGCCTCGCATGCCTTCCTTCCGGGACTCCCTTGGATCCCACCGAACCAGCTCCAAATTCTGAACAAACACCCGACAATAGGCCCCACAAGGAAGGTAGTGGCGAGGGTCTTCCCGAAGCCAGATATCTCCCCCTCCCTGTCACCTCTAACGCCGGTGATAGGGTACCCAGATTTCCCGGCGAGCCAGTCTGACCGTGTCCTCCGTTCGTGGGCACACCAAAATTGTTATAGGCTCATGCATATGCGTGAGGGGGGAGGGTGGTGTGGGCCGGGGGATTTGGCGGCTAGGCATTCGCTCCCGCCGCTTAACTTCTGGCGGGCTTTCCAGCTGTCCCATTACCAGAAATCTGTAGGCCGACCGGACGAAGCTGATAGACCATTGACCCCTTTTGAACGACTGTGCATTGGGGTGGGCCATTTCAGAGGGGCTTTGTCGCATGCCTATTCCCTGCTTAGTAGCCCCCCGGAGTCGTTTGTGCCCCTTTGCGTGGAGGGATGGGAGAGGGAACTCAACAGAAACTTCTCAGCAGAACAGAGGCAAGCTATGTTACAGCTGGCTCATACATCTTCTATTTCGAGCAGATATCAAGAAGCCTCATATAAAATCCTGACCCGATGGTATTACGTGCCATCTAGATTGGCCAAGATGTTACCCTCTTCCAGCCCCCTTTGTTGGAGATGCTTATGTGAAAGGGGCACAATGCTTCATATGTTCTGGAACTGCACTGGCCTTACTAAGTTTTGGGACAATGTCCGGAAAATAGTTCTACACCTGACCGGGATTGACCTGGGAGAGGACCCGGCCAGCTACCGCCTTAACTTGGCCCCTGCCTCGATCTCCAAGAGGGGCAAATTCCTCCTGGCCCCATTGCTGAATGCCGCAAGGTCTTGTATACCTGCGTGTTGGAGATCACCCAATCCTCCGACAACAGCGATGTGGCTGGCTAGAGTGAGGGACGTGAGTAGGATGGAGGAGCTTACGGCCTCAATGAAGGACACCCTTGACAAATACAGAGAGATTTGGTGTGCCTGGGATCAGTTTACCCTATCGGCCGATTACCTTGGATATCTTCAGGAGTAAGCCGAAGTGCTTCGGAGTGGGTCCACCCCCCCTCCCTACCCCACTATCCCGCTACCCCTTTCCTTCTTCTCTCTTTCTGTCCTTCTCCTCCCTGCCCTTCCTTCTCTCTCCACTTTTAGTCTTGTCGTGTATATTGTTCAAGATGTTGTGGCTTGCTCAAGCATTAAAGTTGAAAATGTACTCAGTGAGCTACGGACAGCCTCACTTCCCTTATTTGTTCCTTTTTGTCATGTTTATTATTATACTGTGCAAAATGAAAATAAAGAATAATTAAAAAAAAAAAGGCCAATAATTTTAGCCTGTGTTCTATAGTCACCATCATCCTTACAATTTCTCTTTAATCGGAACAGCTGCCCCTTTGGAATATTACTGAGCCAGTTAGGGTGGTAGCAGCTAGAAACGGGTACATAAGCGTTTCTATCTGTGAAAAATATTTTTGTGGCTAATTCTGACCCTTTTTTCATTATTTCCAAATCTAAAAAGTGTACCATTTCTTTACTATTTTCCTTAGTAAAAGAAATCACCCATTCATTTTGATTAATGAACTCAAAAAAATCCTCAAAAGATTCCTGATCTCCCTCCCATAAAACCAAGCAATCAATATATCGTTTCCAAAGTTTAAGTCCTTTGTGTTGTCTCCCATATACAAATGTGGCTTCCCATAAGCCCATAAACAAATCTGCCAGGCTAGGGGCGAATTTTGCCCCCATAGCCACTCCTCTCACTTGCAAGAAAAAATCACCCCAAACCAAAAATAGTTATGGGTTAACACAAATTGAAAACAATCAATTAAAAATTCAACTTGTACCATTAATAGTTCTGAAGATTGTATAAGGTAATGCCTCAAAGCCATAAGGCCTTTCTCATGGGGAATGTTGGTGTAAAGAGAGACTACATCAATCGTAGCCAAGATTGTAATTTCACTGACCTTCTCGTCTGTGATCACATTCCTTAATAAAAGAAATCCAAATACTTGCCCAGGTTGCTACTAATTGAACCTATGCCACTGATTATGGGGCGGTTTGTGGACTTTAGGTAGAACATATAAAATGTGAATCCTTGGATGACTTGTTCTACAAAACTCAACCTCCTTTTTATTAATTATTCCCAAAGTTGTCCCTCGTTCCAAAATTTCTTCCAAATCGCGCAAAACGTTTTGTAGGGTCAGTGTTTTTGTATTTACTCTCATCCTCTTACCGTTTCCTCATATGGATATTGTAGTTCTCCAGGTCCTGTATTACAATACCCCCATTATCAGCCTGTTTAATGAGCCTGATATTATCTTGCTGGAGGGATCGTAAACCTCTATTGAACTTTAAATCCACAAAACTCCCCTTATTCTTCCTTTTACTAGGAGGGAAACTCTTCTCTAAATCCTTTAAAACTATTCTCTTAAAACTTTCCACACATGAGGCACCTACCTGTAGGAGATTGAAAGTGGAAGGATTTTTACATTCAGTATGTTTAAAGGTGGATTCCTGTATCCCCCTCTTCACCTCCAAGTCTTTATTGTTAAGAAGAAATCTCTTCAAATTCAATTTTCTAAAGAAGAGATTACAGTATATAAATACTCTGAATGGGTCCATGGTCGTATTAGGAGCAAACTTAAGGCCCTTGTCCAATACTAATAATTCCTCCTCACTAAGATCTTTGGGTTTTTATTAAATGCTATTTGGTGTATTTTTATGGGTTTTGAGATATAGTGTTTTTGTAAATTTTAGGATGGTTTTTAAATAGTTATTAAATGGTGGAATTAGGTAGGGTAGTATAGGAATTTATTGTATTATACTCTATTGTTATATGCTTCTTCATTTTAATTAATATATATGTAATAATGTGAAGGTATATTAGTCAAGTTTACCTTTCCCCTTCTTTTTTCTCCTTAAAAAGAAAAAGTTTTAAAGATTAAAAGATTAAAATTAAAAGATTAACCCTTTAAATGCCAGCCACGTAAAATTTACGTGGTTGCCTCTCCGTCACTTAAGTGCCAGCCACGTAAATTTCACGTGCCTGGCATTTACCCCTAACAGTTAAAAGATAGAAAAAAAAACCCACTTACCTCCGGTATCCCCGTGAAGCTTGGGGTCCCCTCTTCCTGCGGGGGGCATCCGATCGCCCCCCCCGTCGTCCTCCGTCTTCAGGAGGGGGCCCGAAACCAGCCCCCCCCCCCCCGTTTCCAGCGCTGACATCGGCGCTGTGAAAAAAAAAACAAAGAACAAACTGTCATTTACTCACCTCCGTGCCCGAGCCTTCTGTCGGGTCTCCTCTTCACCAGGGGGGGGTCCGATCCCCCCCCCCCTGGGCTGCGCAGTCTTTAGGTGAGGACCCTCTTCCGGGTCCTCACCTCTAGTAATGGCGACGATGGCCGCCGCCTCCTAGCCCCGCCCATTGTGGGAGGAGCGGGATGACGTCACCCCGCTCCTCCTATACCCCCTCCGAGCTCCGGCATCTGTCAGATGCCGGTGGTGATCGGAGCAGGGCGGGTGTCAGGTGAGGAGGCTCCGATCGGAGCCCCCTCACCTGTCACCTGCCCTGCGCCGATCACCACCGGCATCTGTCAGTGACATGAGCGGCGCGGGACAGCGGCGAGGGACGCCGGATCAGAGGTGAGTACAGTGTAAAAAAAGAAAAATAAATTTTTTTTTTCTTGTGTCTGTGTCTTATTTACTTTTAACCCCTTGTGAACTGGTAAGGGGTCCATGACCCCTATACCAGTTCACAAGGCTGGGGGGATGGCAAGCCACCTGCGCTAGTGGGTGGCTTGCCATTAACCCCCGGCACCCCCATTACCTGCCTCCCCAAAGGCCAGGGGGGGGCAGAAGAGCCCGGGCCCACATAGGCTATGTGGGCTCGTAGGCTGCAGGGTGGGGGGGCCACAAAAGCTGGCCCCCCCACTCTGTGCCTACAAGCCCCCATAGCTGGTCACGGGCTGGTTACTTTGGGTAAGGGGGACCCCACGTCAATTTTTTTTTTGATTTTTAAGGGTTTTTAACCCTTAAAAATAAAAAAAAATGGGGTCCCCCTCCCCCTGGGAGGGGGGACCCTATGTCATTTTTTTCTGGATGGTATTTGTATTTTATTTGTGAATGTTATAAAATACTTGTTTCAGTTAGAGGGGTCTCCTGGGCAGGAACGGGGGGCTACCGATAAATATGTGGTACCGTTCTAATCGGTAGAAATGGGGCTTTCACATGCAATATGCTTTTCCTTAATAAAATACATTTTTTATTTAAAATAAAGGAGTCAATTTTCTAAAAAAAATTTTTATTTATTTATTTTTTTTACTTAATAATATTGAAAAAAAATAAAATAAAATTTACAAACAAGACATTTCATGTTAAAGCCTAAACTCTGCTGCAAAAAAATATATATATAATTTTCCTGAAAGTTCCAGCAAAAATGGCGCAAAACATGGCGCAAAACATGACGCAAAATGGGGAAAATGGCCTGTCAACAGAGGGTGACAAAATCTCAAGTAGGCTGGCAATTAAAAGGGTTAATAGTACCTATGCATGTTGGATATTGTTCTGTTCGGGGGACCTTGCGCTTTCAGACTTAGCTTGTTTTTTCTGGTTTGCATATATATATTTTAGGAAAAGGTGTTTTTTATTCAGCTTTTTTATAAATTTTTTAGGGAAACCCTGCGCAACCAAATAATTCTTTGAGGTAATAATTCCAGAAAGATGAGCCCACTAGAACAAGCTGGGTACCCTTAGAAAGCTTAACGTGTGTACTTTCAGGGAATATATGGTTTATGGGGGATATTCCAAATGTCAAGGGTTGTTTTGGTTGAAAAATCGCAAGGTGCGCACTTGGTCTGCAGAGCTGAAATTTTCAAGTAAAATTACCGTTACGCACATGCTTTACTTTGGGGTGTTTGGCAACTCTTCCTTTGACAGTAGCTATGCATGTTGGGTATTGTTCTGTTCGGGGGATGTTGCGTTTTCAGATTAAACTTGTTTTTTCTTGTTTGTATATAGTTTTTTTTAGGAAAATGTGGCTTTGATTCTGCTTTTTTATCCTTTTTTTAGGGAAACTCTTTGCAACCAAAGAATCCATTGAGGGATTACTTCCAGAAATCTATGGCCACATCAACAAGCCTGGTACGCCTAGAAAGCCTGAGGTGTGTACTTCCAGAGAATATATAGTTTGTTGGGGGTATTTCAAATGTAAAGGGTTGTTTTTCTGGAAAAACTGCAAGGTGCGCATATTGTGTGGCATAGTTGTATTTTATCTGAAAATCCCCTAAAGCGCTGTTTCAGTTTGGGGGAGTCTCCTGGTCAGGAAAGGGTGTCTACCAATACATATGTGGTACCGCTGTAACCGGGAGAAATTGGGATTTCACACGCAATAAGATTTCATTGACAAACTTACATTTTTTATTACAAAAAAAAATAAAAATTGTAAATATTTTTTTTTTTTCATATTTCACCCAAAAATATTGAGAATACACCTAAAAAATTACAAACAAGATATTTCATGTTAAAGCCCAGACTCTGCTGAAAAAAACAATATATAATTTTCCTGGGAAATCCCTGGAAATCCCTTCAAAAATCACATTTGAACATGGGGAGCGCATAATAGTGCAAAATGGTCTGGCAACAGAGTGTGACAAAAACTCCAGGTAGGCTGGCACTTAAAGGGTTAAACAGAGTTTTTCCGTAGTATAGTGGCACAGTGGGAGAAATGACACTCTCGCTGTGCTTAAACGGAAGATTAAAAGCTGGCGTTGAAAGCTTTGGAGGTGAAAGAGTTAACACCTCACCGCCGCGTCACCGAGTGAGGTGAATAAATTACTGACGATGTGGAGGGCCCGCAGCCTAATGACTAAGTCAGAATAGACGAAACGCGTTGTGTGGGACCCTTCCACACCGTCATCACGTTTCTCTTTGTCAGCTGTGATTGGTTTCCTGTACCTCTGCAGCCCGCGGCCGGGGCAGCGAGGTTTTTACTACGTGGATTGATCTGTGCTGTAAAAAGGAGGCACAAGCCAATTGATTGGTGGTAAAGAACCCTGCAATTTTATATGATGAGCATATTTTAAAGTGTCTTTACCGTAAGCGCAAATAAAAGTTTTTTAGTGGCTTCACTATAAAGGTTTTACGCTATGTTTGCCCTTCTGTTTTTTTTCTTATAAATGCTGCATTGAACAACTGTGGAGAGCTTATAAGGCTCTAATTAAAGATTGCTCCCCCTAAAGTGAATCTAAATTGACGGTTTAAATTAAAAGAAACCATCTGAGCTAATAAGCGGAGCAAGAGGCTCTAATTAAAGATTGCCCCCCTGAAGTGGAGCTAAATTCAAGGTTTTCCCTAAAAGAAACTATCTGGTACATGTATTCTGATTCTGGTGGTTGGATTGCACAGTGAAACTATAAGAGCACTACTGGTGAAACCATCTTTATTGAATTAAAAGAGAGTGAAAGTTAACCCTTGTTTTTCTCCCGTGGAGTTTGTTTGGTGGCTCTCTAGTTTGGTGGCTCTCCTCGCCACCCTTTCTATATTCGAAGCATCTTTTCTATGGACTGGTGCCCAGAACTGGACAGCATATTCCAGGTGAGGGCAAACCAGTGCCTTGTAAAGAGGCAAAATGACATCCCTGTCCTGCGATTCTGTGCCTCTTTAAATACATGATAATATCTTAGAGGTGTGGACTTTGAACATGATAAAGATGAGCTAAAGGAGGTAAGGTGTCTCCCAGGGGCCTCTTTTAATAGGGATAAGTGACGTATTCTAAATATTGTCAAGGCTGCAAGCAAATGTAACAGAGTGGGCATTGTGCTACATCATGGCACAAACTATTTATCCCAATAAATCTGTTTACTGTACAAATAGCCTTTTTAGTCAGGAACTTTGCAAAGTAACCGGTTCTATCACTTTTTCTGAAGTTTTTCCAGTTTATAATCAAGAAAAAAAGGCACACGACGTCACCAAGTTCAATGTGTGGTTACGTCAGTGGTATGGAGGACAAAGGCTTTGGATGTATTAGTTATGATATTAGAAGGTGGTCAAACAAGAAGCTGTACAAGAGGGATGGATCATTCACAGAAAGGCACAGTAGTACTTTGAATGGAACTCAGACCATTTTTTGATAGAGAATTAAATTAGATGAAGGGGACAGAGATTTGACTTGTAAGGGTGATTTCTGTCCACAACCATTTAGGATGAAGCAGGGCATTGGCAGTTCAGGTAACCTGGTCAGTGGTAGGATAGAGGTGAAAAAGATCAAGAACAAACTAGAATGCAATACCAACAACATCCACATGATGTGTACGAATGTTCGCAGCTTAGGCACCATCCTCTGTGGGTTAATGGCTATCATGTCCAGAGATGAATTGGATCTTGTTGCAATAACAGAGACTTGATTCAAGGATCACAATGACTGTGAGATAGCCATACCTGGATACACATTGTATACAGAAAAGGACAGTGGAGTAGCCATTTATGTTAAACCGGACCTTCAGCGTGATTTAATGAAAAGCCCAAACTCTTAAAAAACGGTTCCCCAGCATCTAAAATGAATATATTTTACGTTTTTAGTCACTAACTTATTATTCTTTCCCCCACTGGGCTGCAACTCTGTACAGGAATTTCGGATACGGGCGCCGCCATCTTGACTCAGAAGCATCACACTTACTGAGGAGAGGAGAGTGGGATAAGGTACAGGGGGGTGGGTTATAGCTGTCCTTTGCTCAGACAGAGCAGAGCTGGGGTCAGATAACGGTCAGCAGTCCCAGAATGCAGAGCAGCACAGTCAGGAGGTACTTCCTGTTTGCAGGCTGCCTGATAAGATGGCGGCTTCCATAAGCCGCCATCTTGGATGTTTAAAGGCTCATAACATGCAGTAGATGCAGGTAGGATGATTTTTAATGTGGACAATCTGTATGTACAGGGTGTGGGAAACATATAAGATATACTCTTATTCAGAGTGAAGGTCCGCTTTAAGAATACTCTTCAACAATAATTCAGCATACACATAATGAACTAGGAACTCTTTGAGTTACCATGCATTTAGACCTGTTAATAGATTAAATCAATGGAATGGCAGTGAATTATGGGTGACTTCAACATGCCTGATGTGGACTGGAATTTCCCAAGTGCATAGACATGCAAAAGCAGGAATATATTAGAAGCCCTTAATGAAGCATCTCTAAAGCAACGTGTGATGTCACCAACTAGAGGAGATAACATTCTGGACATAGTTCTGATCAATGAGGATCTGGTGTTCGAGATCAGGGTCGAAGAAGATCTGGGTTCCCGTGACCATTAATGCTTGTGGTTCAGGATAAAAACAGACATTGTGCAATCCCACACCAGAAACAAAGTGCTGGACTTTAGGAAAACAAACTTCGAGGAAATGGTGGACTATGTAGAAAGGGAATTAGGTGAGTGGAACAGAGTAGCAGAAGTGGGTGCCCAGTGGTCAATATTTAAAATGGCCATCCTAAATTTAACTAAGAAATTCATGAAACAAGCTAGCAAGAATAAAATGAAGAAGCTGTTTTGGTTTCTGCCTATAAGAAGTGCAGCTGACAGAGAGGCATTAAATAAGTTAAATAAAAGGAAGCAAAACTGATTATAAATGCTGCTAAAAGGAAAAAGGAGGAAGAAATGGCAAAATCTGTGAAGAGGGGAGATAAAACCTTTTTTCAATATATTGGTGACAGAAGAAAAACAGTGCAATTTGCCCTATAAAAATAGGGAAAATAATTATATTGACGGAGATAAGGCTGTGACTGACCATCTGAATAGCTACTTCTGTTCAGTATTTTCAGATAGTGACTTTCAAACCCATAGCAGGTATGGCCATAGCATCCAGCTCCAGTTTTTTACAGGCTGATGTCTTAACCGAGCTGGCACATCTAAAGGTAATTAAGGCAATGGGTCCAAATGGAATCCACCCCAGAATTCTAAGGGAACTTAGATTTGTGATTGCATTCCCTCTAACTGATTTACTTCATTCCCTTTCAACACATATTTAAATATGTGAAAGGATTGAATAATGTTCAGGAGGGAAGTGTTTTTAAGAAGAAACTTAATGATAGAACAAGGGAGCACAACCTAAAGCTAGTCGGAGGGAAGATCAGGAGCAATGTTAGAAAATATTATTTCACAGAGCGAGTAGTAGATGCTTGGAACAAACTTCCAGCAGAGGTAGTTGAAAAATCGTCAGTGAATTTAACCATTTAAGTGCCAGCCTACCTAGAGCTTTTGTCACCCTCTGTTGCCAGACCATGTTTAACTATTTTGCACTACACATGTTCAACTGTAATTTTTGAAGGGATTCTGGGCTTCAACATGAAATGTCTAGTTTGGCCTTTTATTGGTGTATTCTTAATATGTTTGGGTGAAATATGTGCAAACAAATAAAAAAACACAATCGGTATTTGTTTTTTTGTAATAAAAAATGTAATCCCAATTTCTTCCAGTTACAGCAGTACCACATATGTTTTGGTAGACACCCTTTCCTGCCCAGGAGACTCTCCCAAACTTAAACAGCGCTTTTAGGAGATTTTCAGATAAAATACAACTATGCTATGTACTATGCGAAGGTTTGCAACGAAAAACAACCCTTTAGATTTGAAGTACCCCCCACAAACTATATATTGTCTGGAAGTGCAAACCTCAAGATTTCTAGGTGCACCATGCTAGTTGATGTGGGCGTAGTTTTCTGGAAGTAATCCCTCAATGAATTCTTTGATTGCACAGAGTTTCCCTAAAAATGAATAAAAAAGAAGAATCAAAGCCACATTTCCCTAAAAAAAAACTATATGCAAACAAGAAAAAAACAAGTTAAATCTGAAAAAGCAAGGTCCCCTGAACAGAACAATACCCAACATGCATAGGTCCTGTCAAGGGAAGAGTTGCCGAACACCCCAAAGTAAAGCATGCACGTAACGGTAATTTTACTTGAAAATTTCAGCTCTGCAGACAAGGTGCGCACATTTCGCTTTTTCTACCAAGACAACACATTTGGAACATCCCCCACAAACCATATATTCCCTGTACACATGGTAAGCTTTCTAAGCATACCCAGCTTGTTGTAGTGGGCTCATCTTTATGGAAGTAATCCCTCGAAAAATTTGTAGGTTGCACAGGGTTTCCCTAAAAAATTGTATAAAAAGCAGAATAAAAAACATATTTTCCTAAAATATCAATATACAAACTAGACAAAGTGCAATTTCCGGGGAAATTGCATGAAGTGTTCTTGCCTCCACCAGTTCTCTACAACTGGAGTGGGCGGAGTAACTGGGTGGAGTGGGCGGAGTAACTGGGTGGAGTGGGCAGAGTAACTGGGTGGAGTGGGCAGAGTAACTGGGTGGAGTGACTTGAGTAACTGTTGTGTGGTTGGAGTCGCTGGAGTAACTGTGGAAAGGTTTGACTGGGCAGAGTAACTATATGGATTGTTTGGAGTGAGTAAAGATAGTAGGCATTAAATGATGAAGTATTTATATCTTGCTAAATGACTGGCCATGTCATTTGTCTAAGCCAGGGGTCCACAAACTATGGCCCGCGGGCTACATGCGGCCCGCGGAGCGCATTAACCCGGCCCACTGGTAGTGTGCAGCCGCGCACCCCCAGCTTCCCCCGCGCGCAGCTCTGCCCGGCGTCCGTGCACTTCGCACAGCTACCGGGGCGCACGGCCTGGAGGGAAGGCAGCGGGCGGGGCCAGAAACCGAGAGGGAGGGCAGCAGGCGGGGCCGGAGGCCGGGAGGGAAGGCAGGGGGCGGAGCCGGTGGCCGGGAGGGATGGCAGTGGGCGGGGTCAGAGACCCTGAAGTAAGGCAGCGGGTGGGAAGGCAGGGGGCGGAGCCGGCGGCCGGGAGGAAAGGCGCGCAGACGGCATGTGCAATATGGCATTCGACAGCAGGTGGGTGATTAATGGAGGAGCGGCGGCCGGCTCAGCTGTCTGCTTCGATCGCAGGAGGCTGAGCGGCAGTGGCAGCAGTCTGACCAGCAGTGGCAGTAGTCTGAGCAGCAGTAGCAGTAGTCTGAGCAGCAGCAGTAGCAGCAGTCTGAGCAGCAGTGGCAGTAGTCTGAGCAACAGTAGCAGCAGCAGCAGTCTGAGCAGCAGTGGCAGTCTGAGCAGCAGCAGTAGCAACAGTCTGAGCAGCAGTCTGAGGTGCAGTGGCAGTAGTCTGAGCAGCAGCAGTAGCAGCAGTCTGAACAGCAGTCTGAGCAGCAGCAGTCTGAGCAGCAGCAGTAGCAGCAGTCTGAGGTGCAGTGGCAGTAGTCTGAGCAGCAGCAGTGGAAGCAGTCTGAGCAGCAGCAGTAGCAGCAGTGGCAGCAGTCTGAGGTGCAGTGGCAGTAGTCTGAGCAGCAGCAGCAGTCTGACCAGCAGTAGCAGTAGTCTGAGCAGCAGCAGCAGTCTGAGCAGCAGCAGTAGCAGCAGTCTGAGGTGCAGTGGCAGTAGTCTGAGCAGCAGCAGCAGTAGTCTGAGCAGCAGCAGTCTGAGGTGCAGTGGCAGTAGTCTGAGCAGCAGCAATAGCAGCAGTCTGAGCAGCAGCAGTAGCAGCAGTCTGAGGTGCAGTGGCAGCAGTCTGAGCAGTAGCAGCAGTCTGAGGTGCAGTGGCAGTAGTCTGAGCAGCAGCAGTAGCAGCAGTCTGAGCAGCAGCAGTAGCAGCAGTCTGAGGTGCAGAGGCAGTAGTCTGAGCAGCAGTCTGAGGTGCAGTGGCAGTAGTCTGAGCAGCAGCAGTAGCAGCAGTCTGAGCAGCAGTCTGAGGTGCAGTGGCAGTAGTCTGAGCAGCAGCAGTCTGAGGTGCAGTAGCAGCAGTCTGAGTAGCAGCAGTCTAAGGTGCAGTGGCAGTAGTCTGAGCAGCAGAGAAAATAGTATGGCACATGGTGTATGAAAGGGGGGGAGAGAATATTGTGGCAAATGGGGCATGAGAGGGGGAAATATAATGGCACATGGGGCATGACAGGGGGGAATATAATGGCACATGGGGCATGAGAGGGGGGAATATAATGGCACATGGGGCATGAGAGGGGGGAATATAATGGCACATGGGGCATGAGAGGGGGGAATATAATGGCACATGGGGCATGAGAGGGGGAATATAATGGCACATGGGGCATGAGAGGGGGGAATATAATGGCACATGGGGCATGAGAGGGGGGAATATAATGGCACATGGGGCATGAGAGGGGGGAATATAATGGCACATGGGGCATGAGAGTGGGGAATATAATGGCACATGGGGCATGAGAGGGGGGAATATAATGGCACATGGGGCATGACAGGGGGGGAAATTAATGGCACATGGGGCATGACAGGGGGGGATATAATGGCACATGGGGCATGAGAGGGGGGAATATAAAGGAACATGGGGCATGAGAGGGGGGAATATAATGGCACATGGGGCATGAGAGGGGGGAATATAATGGCACATGGGGCATGACAGGGGGGATATAATGGCACATGGGGCATGACAGGGGGGATATAATGGCACATGGGGCATGAGAGGGGGGAATATAAAGGAACATGGGGCATGAGAGGGGGGAATATAATGGCACATGGGGCATGAGAGGGGGGAATATAATGGCACATACTGTATGGCTGAAGGCTGTATGCCTGTGGGGGAACATACTGCCAGCCTAATGAGGGGGGGACTATACTACCAACGTAATAATAAAGATATATGCAGTGTGCATAGGTATTTGTTCATAGTTTTTTTTTTTTTTTTTTTAACTATAGTCCGGCCCTTCAACGGTCTGAGGGACCATGAACTGGCCCCCTGTTTAAAAAGTTTGAGGACCCCTAGTCTAAGCTGTTTTCCATAACACGTTTTCATGGGCAGTTTTCCTCAGTCTGCCTGTGTGGGCGGAGCAGCTGTAACGAGCCAGGCTGCAGCTGTGTTGCTATGGCAGCTCACTCTGAGGTAACCAGAGAATGCACATTAAAACACATTTCTAATGCACTGGTGGTTGCCATATTCAAATGGCAGTAGCTTAAAAAGTATACATCCTACAGCAAAGAGCTTTATAATGTAAGAATCACAGACCTACAGTGTGGTATATAGCATGTCTCTGAAATATTAAAAATGAAGGCACAGTCGCAGTTTAGAAATTGCCATTCAAATTTGTGGTGTCTAGAGTGGAGATTCAATGAAGGTCAATGGGAGGTGTGAGTTGCAAACAAAAGGTCATATTGTGAAAACTGCTATGGCTTAGCCTTGGACATTTTTTTTTTATATATATTCTTTATTTTCCGTTTTCACTTTTACATTACAGAACAATATAACAGCAATAAAGAAAATGAAAGCAATACAATCTCTGTCTCATTTTGCATCAGTTGTTAAATGTTAACCACTGTCAAATAGATATGGTGAAGAAAAAAAACAACGGTATATCGGGGTCGTCCCTCCCGAGGCTAGGGGGACCCAATGCCCCAATGTTCAAAGGAAGCTCGACAGGTTGGATATCTTGACTATTTAAAGCTGTGAGACAGCGAGGGGTAAGGGTTACAGAAGGGGGAGAGGGGGGTAAGCAAAGGAGAGGGGGGAGGGGGGACTGACCTCCTGGGAAAGGGATAGGGGAGCTGGAAGGAGGGGAAACAAAGGGCGGGGAGGTGCGCGGCAGAGGGAGGGCGGTACACCAGGCTGGTCAGAGGCCGTCCTCTATAAGGGCCCTGTAGTCCCGTGTGGTCGTGAACTCTACCCAGCTGAACCATTTGAGTCGGTGGCTCTCGGTAGACTCTGTTCGTGCAGCGATCAGGCCTTCGAATCTCTCGATCTCTGCCACCCTATGTAGCCAGGAAGAGATGGTGGGGGGTGCTGGGTTCTCCAGAGCGCGGGGATGCATGCCTTTGCGGCATTAGCCATCTGGCTAAGGACAGTTCGCTGGTTCTTTTTATTGGGCATCTCCGAGTGGTGAAGGAGGAAGAAGGCCGGGCCCGCTAGGATCACCCCCTCAGTCATACGCTGCATTGTGTCCCTAACCTTCTCCCAGAAACTCACCAGTTTGGGGCATGACCAAAATATGTGAAGGAGATCTCCCCTCTCTTTACCCCATCGCCAGCAGAGGGGGGACACATCCGGGAACCACTTATGCAGACGGGTTGGGACCCTATACCATCTTGTCAGAATTTTATAGTTACACTCCTGATACTTTGTGCAGGTGGCCGTTCTATGGGACAGGCGGACGAACGCATCTTTCTGTTGTGGCGTGAAGGTGGTACCCAGGTCTCTTTCCCATTTCTCTAAGGAGGGCAGGGGGTCCTGATCTCGGGGGCACACTAGGAGTTTGTAGGCGTAGGAGAGAACGTGTTGAATGGGTCCCCTCTCCTCGCAGAGCTTCTCAAACGGAGTGGGCTCCCTGAGCTCCCTAACCTGCTGCTTAAGTGAAGATAAGAAGTGTCGGATTTGCATTTGCTGCCAACCGTCCCAACTAGGAAGGTCCCGTGATTGCGCAAGCCCTTCCAAGGATTCCCATCTCCCCTGGGTATAAAAGTTTCTGATCCTGCTCAGACCCCCCCCCCCACCCATCTCTCCGCCGTTGTCCCCTCCATACCTGGCGGGAACGCGGGATTCCCCAGTACAGGGAACATAGGGGAGAACGCCGGCGACACACCCTCGAGAGGGAAGTATTTTAGGCAGACTTTTAGTGAGGCTCCTATTGTGGGGTGTTTCAGTTCCGCCCCCATATATTGTTTCGAGAGCCAGGGGAGAGATCCCAAAGGGGAAGCCGAACAGTCCTGTTCTATTTGGACCCACTGTTTGTTCTGTTTGTGTCTGCACCAGTCTACTATTCTCGTCAGATGGGCAGCAGCATGATAAAGGCCCGGGTCGGGGAGGCCTATACCCCCTTTGTCTTTTGTCCTAGTTAGCAACCTTCTGTTGATCCTAGGGTTCTTACCTAGCCAAATAAATTTAGTGAAGAGGGCCCCTACTCGTTGCAGGAATGTGTTGGGAATATGGATTGGCAAGGCCTGAATCACATATAGGAGGCGCGGGAGTATATTCATTTTCAGTGCATTGCATCTCCCAAACCAGGAGAGCTTTTTGAGTGACCACGTCTCCAGATCCTTCGCTAGCGCTCGGAGCAGAGGTGGGAAATTTAGCGAGAATATCTTGTCGGGTGATCTGCCCAACTTCGTGCCCAGGTAGGTGATGGACGTTGCCCATCTAAAAGGGAATGCTTTCCGTAGGTTATCCTCTCTTGTCGCTGGAATGTTAATGTTGAGCACTTCTGATTTTTGCATGTTAACTTTATAATTCGAGAGGTTCTTGTAGGTTTCCAGCTCTTTTATGAGGTTTGGGAGTGTCACCTCTGGGTTGGTTACGAAGAAGAGCAGGTCGTCGGCGAAGGCCGCTACCTTGTATTGACCAGAGGGGAGGGTGATCCCCCGGATACTAGGGTTCCCTCTCACTTGGCAGAGGAAGGGTTCCAACGTCAGGTTGAAGATTACGGGGGAAAGGGGGCACCCCTGCCTCATCCCATTCCCGATGCCGAAGGTCTCCGACAGCAGGCCATTTACCCTAACTGAAGCAGTGGGCTGTTGGTAGAGGCTAGCTATCCAGGACTGCATACCAGGTCCAAGTCCAATATGGTTGAGGACCCCAAACATATACTCCCAGCTTACCCTGTCGAAGCCCTTTTCGGCATCGGTCGCAAGAAAAATCGAGGGGGGGCCCCCTGTTATAGCCGCCTGAAGTAGGTTAAGAGCCTTCGCAGTGTTATCGCGTGCTTCCCTATGGGGCATAAATCCAACCTGGTCTAAGTGAATCACTTGATGGAGGTGGGGTGCTAGACGGGTAGCCAGGACCTTGGCGAAAAGCTTTATGTCAACGTTGAGGAGAGAGATTGGTCTATAGTTACAGCTAATAGTTGGATCTTTCCCTTCTTTCGGTATGACCGAAATGTGGGCACGGAGACTATCTCTAGGGAGGGTTTTGTCTGTCCTCAAGGAGTTGAGGGCCTCAAGTAGTCTAGGCAGTAGAATTGCCCCAAATTCTTTATAGTATAGTAGGGGGAGCCCGTCTGGTCCTGGTGTTTTCCCGTTGGCTGACCCCTTAACGGCTAGTTCCAGCTCTTCCTTTGTAAATTCTTTATATTAATTTTTTTTCATACAAGAACAAAGACAAGTAACATGACAACAGAGAGGAAAAAACAGTGCCTCTCACTGGTGATTAAACCAAAAGTACAATATCTTGGACTATGCAGATCAGACAATAAATGTTGAAAGACACACCTTAATTTTGACAGTGAAATAAAGACTAATCAGAAAACCATCCAAGAGTTCAGACCCATTCACCAGGGGGAAGGCAAAACCTGGGGGGGGGGGGGCTGATGAGTAGTGCGGGGATGCGGGGGGGGAGGGGGGAAAGCAGGAGGGGACCTAGATGTTCCCAAGCAACATTTTACAATCATCCGACTCAGAAAACTCCGTCCACTTATCCCAAGTGCATGTGAAACTTTCCTGCCTGTTATCTTTGGCTGGAATCAGGCTCTCGAATCGCATAATCTCGTTGACCTTCAAAACCCACATAGCTATTGAGGGAGGCTCCGCCTTTTTCCACATTTGGGGAATACAAGCTTTCGCTGCGTTGAGCAGGTGGCACAACACGGACTTCTTATATCGTTTAGTTGGCATCTTCGTCAAGTGAAGGAGGCATAAAGCCGGATCATCAGGGATATCAATATCGACCATTCTCCCCGCAACTTTCCTAACAGTATCCCAAAAAGGTTTAAGCTTAGGGCAAGACCAGAGCACATGAAACAAGTCACCTGTCGCTTCCTCGCACCTCCAACACACAGCGGGGGAACCTGGGAACCACTTGTGAAGTAGATATGGCACCCTATACCATCTAGTAAGAATTTTATAGCTGCATTCCTGGTATCTGGTGCAGACAGCCGTCTTATGTGGCATCGCCAGAATCTTCTTACACTGCTTGGGTGAAAACGCAATCCCCAAGTCCTCTTCCCATCTCTTTAAGAAGGGGGGTTTATCTCCCACCGGGGGGGCAATCAGTGTTTTGTACACAAACGAGAGCGTATGTTTCTCTGTGTTTCTACTTGAGCACAGCTCCTCGAATGTTGTGAGTTTTCTTTGTCCTTCCAAATGCTCACGAAGTGAGGAGAGGAAGTGGAGAAGCTGCATACGTTGCCATCCCGTCCAGGTCGGGAGGCCCAGAGAGCCCGCTAGACTATCTAAATCCGCCCACCCCCCATCCACCCAGAAGTGCTTGGCCCTAAAAATCCCTCCACCCATCCACGATTTAGAAGTACGGCCCTCACACCCGGGAGGGAAGCTAGGGTTTCCAAGAATTGGGAACAACGGGGAGGGGTAGGGGGAAAGGTCAGGGCGGTCCATGTAATGTCTGCCGATCCTCAGTGAGGGACCCAGGGTGGGGTGCTTCATTGCCAACGGGGTATCTTTGCCCGTAAGCCACAAGGCACCAGCCAGAGGGGAGTCTGAGAACTCCTGTTCGAGGCCCACCCACTGCTTATGTTTAGCGTGGATGCACCAGTCTATAACCCTATTCAGGTGAACCGCCGCGTGGTACAGAACCGGGTCAGGAAAACCCAGTCCTCCATGTTCCTTATCCCTTGTTAGAATATGCCTACTAAGCCTCGGCTTCTTCCCCCCCCAAACGAATCTGACAAAAAGAGCTCTAACCCTTTGCAGGAAAGTCTGAGGTACCACTACAGGGAGGGCCTGCATCAGGTAGAGCAGACGCGGGAGAAGATTCATCTTGAGGGCATTGCAGCGGCCGAACCAGGAGATCCTACCCATGGACCAGCGAGAAATCTCCTCTTCAAACTTCTCCCAGCTCTTCCTGAGTGATAGGGGTCTCAAGATCCTGTATCACGGCTCGAGGGAGTCTAGGCATGCCCGAACTTTTGATATAATCACCTATTTCTGCCCCCCCACGACTGAGTTGGGATGGGGGGATGTTGTATAAGGTCTGGTAATACCCCCTAAATACTTCCGCCATATCTTTGTCCGAGTGCACCATGTCCCCCACCTGGTTACGAATTTTGGGGATATATGTTCTGGCCCTTTCCCCCCTCAGAGTTGAGGCCAGTAGGCGTCCGCATTTGTCTCCGGTCTCATAGAAGACCTTCCGGCTCTTAATGATTTGGAGTTTGGCCCTGTCATTGTACATCGACCTTAACCGCTCTCTGAGGGAGGTCAGGGCAGCTAGGTGCGCCGCGGCCAAAGACTGCTTGAGGAGGGTTTCGAGCCTCCGGATCTCCCCAAGCAGTTCCAGGATCTGTTTACTTTTTTCCTTTTTAACCCTAGTACCGTGTTGGATCATCAGGCCTCTAAATACACACTTATGTGCCTCCCAGATTATAGGTGGACTAGTGTCCGGGGTGGAGTTGATAGCAAAGAACTCCCGGAGACTCTTTGCCACGTCCTCTTTAATAAGCGGATCTTGGACAAGGGAACTGTTCAGTTTCCAGGTCCAAGGACGCGGAGCCTCCGACTGCACCATGAGCCTTAGTGAACTGGGGCGTGGTCTGAGAGGGTGATGTTTCCCACCGACACATCCGCCACCCGGGGAAGCAGGTAGTGCTGTATCAGGAAGAAATCTATCCTGGAGTACATGTTGTGTGGGGCAGAAAAAAGAGTAGTCCCGGGCTTCAGGGTTAAGAATACGCCACGGGTCGATCAATTGGTGGTTGTGCAGGAGTTTCTTAATTTTCCTGAGTTTCGGGTAGGAGATATATGAGTGGCCTTTGGAGGTGTCGACAAGGGGTTCCAAAGTGAGGTTAAAGTCACCTCCCATTATCAATTTGCCTTCAGCAAAGTCCGCCATCTTGTCCAGCACCTCCTCTAGGAATGAGATTTGTCACGTGTTGGGTGCGTATATATTGACAAATGTGAAGACCTCCGTCCTAATTCTACCCTTTACAAAGAGCCATCTTCCCTCTCCACCACCCAGAGAGCCCAGCTCCTCCCATGGAGTCCCCCTGGAAAGCAGTACAGCCACCCCCCTTGATCGTGAGTCTGGAGAATAGCTATGATAAGAGATTGGAAATACCTTACTCCGAAGGGATGGGGGGTTGGAGGCCTTGAAGTGTGTCTCTTGCAAAAATGCCACTTGGGCCTTCAGCGTCCTGAGGTTGTTCAGAATCGTGTTTCTTTTTTCGGGGGTATTCAGACCTTTCACATTAAAGGAGACTAGGTTAATTTCGCCCAATATGGCACATATAGAGGGGTCTCAGGAGGGGGGACAGAAGCCGATCAAGGGGAGAGCGATGACCAGACAGAGGGTAAGGGAAGTTTCCTGTTCCGCGTTGAGAGACCCTTCCCCCCCCCCTCTGCCAACTGCGCTGAGGAGAGAGGGGATGCGGGAAGAAGGGAGGGGGAGTGACAGCAGGTAAGGACAGGAGGATAAGAAGGGGGAGGGGAGAGGGACGACAGGAGGATAAGAAGGGGGAGGGGAGGGCAAGGGGAGAACTACAAGTCAAAGCACGTGCTCAGATAGAGTTCTAGGGGGGGTCAAAACCATATAACGAAGGGGCACAAAGAGAACCGGAACGCAGCCCAACTAAAGGGCTAGGGGGGAACTAACTAATTAGCAAACGCTCTTAGCTTCGGATCTCCTCCAATTGGGGGAGGGCGGAGCTTGGCCTAAGTGGGGGACTGTGTCTAGCGACGAACTTAGGGGTTTAGTCTCCCAAGATGTTAGGGCATTTAGGTTTGCTGGGCTACTAGTCTAGAAAGAAACACTGAAAGGGAACGGCAATATCAAATCTGAAACAATTAAACCTGAAATAGCAAACGAAGTTCCCACGGGCAGCGACCACCTGTAGGCCCCGGACGCCCGCCGGCAGGGAGAGGTAGGAAGTCACCCCCAATTGGGGCCGACTGGGATCTGTAGTGGGTACCCGGCCTCCCAGGGCCAGTCGGAATTACAGAGGGCCACCCACCACCGGCAGCCATCGCAAGGCCCGGCCGCGCCCGCGGAACACTCAGGGATAGCACATCTGTTTTGGTTAAGACTTAGGACCAAAGAGAGCCGATTAGGCAGTCCAAAGCATCGGCTAGGAGGCTCAAAGTTCGTTGTCCGCCGGTTGCGGTCTGCGGATGCTTCGGCCCTGCGATCTTCCCGGTCTAGGTTGACGAGAGCAACTTCTACGTTGCCTCTGCGGGAGGGGTTCTGCTGTTGATGACAGCCAGTTAGGTACCGCCACTGGGTCACACCCTAGGAAGGAGAAGAGATTTCCCAAGTCCTGGTATGTCTTGAGATAGAACGATTCGCGTCCTTTAGAGACTATCAGGTGGAATGGGAAGCCCCACCGGTATGTGGCACCTGTGTTCCGAATTGCATCTAGTACCGGCCGCAACATTCTTCGCATCTGGAGCGTACGCCTAGAAAGGTCTGGGAGGATGTGGATTCTGGCTCCATCAAAATGTACAGGGCCATGCCTCCAGGCCCTCCGTGATATCTCTTCCTTAACTTTATAGAAGTGTATCCTGCATATCACATCGCGAGGGAACGCCGGGTCAGGGTTGCGTGGGCCCAGGGCCCTATGCGCCCTATCGATCTCGATCGGAGTGTCAATGTTCCTGCCCAGGAGGGAGTTAAAGATAGTGGTAATGATTTGTTTCACGTTTTCTCCGGATGAAGCCTCTGGTATTCCTCTGAGCCGCAGGTTATTCCTCCTATGCCTGTTTTCCAGGTCGTCGTGCATCAGTTGAAGCTGAAGGATTTGCGCTCCCTGGGCCTCGACCCGTGCCGTTAGGTTTGCGATAGCGGAGTCTGTCGTTGACTGATGTGACGCAACCCGGGAATCAAGCGACTGGAGCTGGCCCCGTACCTCGGCGATGTCTTTCTTGTACGTCGCCTCAAATCTCGCTATGAGCGCCTCAAAATCTGCTCTTGTAGGAATCGCTTTTAAAAAAGAGAGGGTTTCGCTGTGGATGTTTCCAGCTGGCGGTGTCCCGGGTCGCATTGCCTCAGTGATCCGAGGAGCGGCAGAGGGGTCCGGACCCATCGAGGAAGGGAGACTCACCCCATTCATGGGCGAGAGGTGTATTGTGGGGGTGGGGATCTCCTCTTGCTGGAATGTGAAGCGGGGAGGGGGGCTAGGGGCGCTGGCATCGTCCGATGAGGACCATTCCATCGCTAGATCGCGGGGTGTATGAGTTAGGCCTGATATCTGGGAAGCTGTAGCTCCTGGCTTTTCTTGGGTCCCGGCATGCCACACCCCTCCTACAGGTCTCGGGAGGCTTCTGGATCGTTGTGGGAGACCTCTTCTTGGGGGCAGAGAGGCTGGGGGCCCCCCACAGGCCGGGGAACACGGGCGTCCGGAGGGTCCGGGAATTTAGTGGCGGGCCTGAAGGTAAGTCCGTCAAGGCCTCCCCATGTAGCCTGTCCCCCCCCAGTCCACAGGTGGTAGGTTGCGGGTCTGGAGGCGAGCTCCCATAGCCTGGGGCGTGCAGTGCAGCATCCTCCCTCCTAGCCCGTCCAGGTGGGGCTTGTGCTGCGCCTCCAAGCTGTATGGCTGTGGTATGAGTGTGTGGGGCCCCTGGGGTGGGGGCGTTTGCCCTCGGGGACTGGGAGATTTCCACTAGTCCTCACTTAGTGGCGTTCCCCTGGGGTTCGTCCAGCCTCCCCACGAGCCACCCGCCGGCGCCCCCCCAGCGTACCTTAGGCCAGCCGTCTCACCGGTGTTCAGTCCTGGCTGCCTCGATGACAGTTCTGTGTCCCTGCGGCTCTGCAACCTGTCAGTGGTCCCCGCTCCTCCGCGTTCCAACCACCGCTGCAGAGTGGCTCCTTCTTTGCTGCGGACGCCAGGCTGGCTCACCGGCGGCGCCGTCTCGGAGGGCGGCAGACGTGCCCGATCCTCCCCTTTCACCGCCGCCATTTTGAGAGGTCCAGCCGCCTCCCCTGCCGCCACCGCGTCTGTCTCCCGGCTCCCCTGCTCCTGCGAGGAGGCCGGTGGAGTGTCTTTCGGCCCGTCGGCACTCGGATGGCCCCTTCCGCCGCTCACCAATGTTTCAGCCGGAGGTGAGGAGGGCTCCGCCATACTCCCGCCGCCCACGTGCTCTCCTCTGTCATGCAACAGGTCTCTCTGCCGGGCACCACAAGCTTGCGCGGCGTCTCTCTCTCGGTCCCTGCGTTTGGTCTTCTTTCCAGCCATCCAGGTAGGAAAAAAAAAGTGGATCAGGTAGCCTGATTATTGCTCGTTAAGCCCGTTATGCCTCAGGAGCTCTCGTCCCTACATCCACACCGTTCGCCTGCCAGGCCACGCCCAGCCTTGGACATTTTTAGTGGCAGCAGGGATAGCTGAACGTTTTGATATAAGATTTGTGTAGGTGGGCTTAAAAATGAGGGAGAGGTCGCAGTTTAGAAATCATGTCCTGATTGTTCACTTCACACTCATCTCCCACTCTAGTTTTGAACATTCCTCCCATTCATTCCTATGGGAAAATTGCACCAGAAAAATGCCAATATTTCGGAAACCATTTGGCGAAACGTTCCACAAAATAGTAGCACACCATTCGGGAACGATCCACACGTTTTGGTATATTATGGTCTATGAAGTGTAAAAACTGTGGGAGAAGTTACAGTGCAAAATATGCTTGGAATAAGAATAATATATCAGCAAGAACAACTAGACAAAGTGCAATTTCCGGGGAAATTGCGTGAAGTGGTCTTGCCTCCGCCAGTTCTCTACAACTGGAGCGGGCAGAGTAACTGTTGTGTGGGTGGAGTGAGCGGAGTAACTGGGTGGAGTGACTTGAGTAACTGTTGTGTGGTTGGAGTGGGCGGAGTAACTGGGTGGAGTGACTTGAGTAACGGTTGTGTGGGCGGAGTAACTGGGTGGAGTGGCTGGAGTAACTGGGTGGAGTGGCTGGAGTAACTGGGTGGAGTGGGCGGAGTAACTGGGTGGAGTGGGCGGGGTAACTGGGCGGAGTGGGCGGGGTAACTGGGTGGAGTGGGCGGAGTAACTGGGTGAAGTGGGCGGAGTAACTGGGTGGAATGGGCAGAGTGGGTGGAGTAACTGGGTGCAGTGGGCGGAGTAACTGAGTGGAGTGGGCGGAGTATCTGGGTGGAGTGGGCGGAGTATCTGGGTGGAGTGACTTGAGTAACTGGGTGGAGTGACTTGAGTAACTGTTGTGTGGTTGGAGTCACTGGAGTAACTGTGGAAAGGTTTGACTGAGCACAGTAACTATATGGAGGAGGCAGAGTAACTGTATGGATTGTTTTGAGTAAAGATAGTAAGCATTCTTCTTTTTTCTATTGCCAGATTATTTATAGACATGTTAGAAGCTATTGTGTGGCTATTTAATTATTTATCTTTTTTAATGCAAATTTCGCGATACTGCTCCTTTAAGGGGAGTTTCCTGAGACTTGGTGTGTGGGCGGAGCAGCTGTAACGAGCCAGGCCGCAGCTGTGTTGCTATGGAAACTCACTCTGAGGTAAACTGAGAATGCACATTAAAACACATTTCTAATGCACTGGTGGTTGCCATATTCAAATGACTGTAGCTTAAAAAGTATACATCCTACAGCAAAGAGCTTTATACTGTAAGAATCACAAGAGCTAGGCGAACAATGTAGTGTATAACATGTCTCTGAAATATTAAAAATGAAGGCACAGTCGCAGTTTAGAAATTGCCATTCAAATTTGTGGTGTCTAGAGTGGAGTTTCAATGAATGTCAATGGGAGGTGTGAGTTGCAAACAAAAGGTCATATTGTGAAATCTGTTCAGGCTATGGCTTAGCCTTGGACATAGCTGAACGTTTTGATATAAGATTTGTGTAGGTGGGATTAAAAATGAGGGAGAGGTCGCAGTTTAGAAATCATGTCCTGATTTTTGACTCCACACTCAGTTCCCACTCTAGCTTTTGAACATTCCTCCCATTCATTCCTATGGGAAAATTGCGCCAGAAAAACGCCAATATTTCGGAAACCGTTTGGCGAAACGTTCCACAAAATATAAGCACACCATTCGGGAACGATCCGCACGTTTTGGTATATTATGGTCTATGTAGTGTCAAAACTGTGGGAGGAGTTACAGTGCAAAAATGCTTGGAATAAGAATAATATATCAGCAAGAACAATAAGTGATCTTGCCAAGCAAGACCACTTAATAACTAGACAAAGTGCAATTTCCGGGGAAATTGCGTGAAGTGGTCTTGCCTCCGCCAGTTCTCTACAACTGGAGCGGGCAGAGTAACTGGGTGGAGTGGGTGGAGTAACTGGGTGGAGTGGGCAGAGTAACTGGGTGGAGTGACTTGAGTAACTGTTGTGTGGTTGGAGTGGGCGGAGTAACTGGGTGGAGTGACTTGAGTAACTGTTGTGTGGGTGGAGTGGCTGGAGTAACTGGGTGGAGTGGGCGGAGTAACTGGGTGGAGTGGGCGGAGTAACTGGGTGGAGTGGGCGGAGTAACTGGGTGGAGTGGGCAGAGTAACTGGGTGGAGTGGGCGGAGTAACTGGGTGGAGTAACTGGGTGGAGTGGGTGGAGTGGGCAGAGTAACTGGGTGGAGTGGGCGGAGTAACTGGGTGGAGTGACTTGAGTAACTGTTGTGTGGGTGGAATGAGCGAAGTAACTGGGTGGAGTGGGCGGAGTAACTGGGTGGAGTGGGCGGAGTAACTGGGTGCAGTGGGTGGGGTAACTGGGTGGAGTGGGCGGGGTAACTGGGTGGAGTGGGCGGGGTAACTGGGTACAGTGGGCGGGGTAACTGGGTGGAGTGGGCAGAGTAACTGGGTGGAGTGGGCAGAGTAACTGGGTGGAGTGGGCAGAGTGGGCGGAGTAACTGGGTGGAGTGGGCAGAGTGGGCGGAGTAACTGGGTGCATTGGGCGGAGTAACTGGGTGGAGTGGGCGGAGTAACTGGGTGGAGTGGGCGGGGTAACTGGGTGGAGTGGGCGGAGTAACTGGGTGGAGTAGGCAGAGTGGGTGGAGTAACTGGGTGCAGTGGGCGGAGTAACTGAGTGGAGTGGGCGGAGTAACTGGGTGGAGTGGGCGGAGTATCTGGGTGGAGTGACTTGAGTAACTGTTGTGTGATTGGAGTCACTGGAGTAACTGTGGAAAGGTTTGACTGAGCAGAGTAACTGGGTGGAGTGGGCGGAGTAACTGGGTGGAGTGGGCGGAGTAACTGGGTGGAGTGGGTGGAGTAACTGGGTGGAGTGGGCAGAGTAACTAGGTGGAGTGGGCGGAGTAACTGGGTGGAGTGACTTGAGTAACTGTTGTGTGGGTGGAGTGAGAGAAGTAACTGGGTGGAGTGGGCGGGGTAACTGGGATGGAGGGAGCGGGGTAACTGGGATGGAGTGGGCGGGGTAACTGGGTGGAATGGGCGGAGTAACTGGGTGGAATGGGCGGAGTAACTGGGTGGAGTGGGCAGAGTGGGCGGAGTAACTGGCTGCAGTGGGTGGAGTAACTGGCTGCAGTGGGCGGAGTAACTGGGTGGAGTGGGCGGAGTAACTGGGTGGAGTGACTTGAGTAACTGGGTGGAGTGACTTGAGTAACTGTTGTGTGGTTGGAGTCACTGGAGTAACTGTGGAAAGGTTTGACTGAGCAGAGTAACTATATGGAGTAGGCAGAGTAACTGTATGGATTGTTTTGAGTGAGTAAAGATAGTAAGCATTCTTCTTTTTTCTATTGCCAGATTATTTATAGACATGTTAGAAGCTATTGTGTGGCTATTTAATTATTTATCTGGGAAAATTGCGCCAGAAAAACGCCAATATTTCGGAAACCGTTTGGCGAAACGTACCACAAAATATAAGCACACCATTCGGGAACGATCCGCACGTTTTGGCATATTATGGTCTATGTAGTGTCAAAACTGTGGGAGGAGTTACAGTGCAAAAATGCTTGGAATAATAATAATATATCAGCGAGAACAATAAGTGATCTTGCCAAGCAAGACCACTTAATAATATATCAGCAAGAACAATAAGTGATCTTGCCAAGCAAGACCACTTAATAATATATCAGCAAGAACAATAAGTGATCTTGCCAAGCAAGACCACTTAACTAGACAAAGTGCAATTTCCGGGGAAATTGCGTGAAGTGGTCTTGCCTCCACCAGTTCTCTACAACTGGAGTGGGCAGAGTAACT
The DNA here is from genome assembly GCA_027917425.1 of Gastrophryne carolinensis. Classification (NCBI taxonomy): domain Eukaryota; kingdom Metazoa; phylum Chordata; class Amphibia; order Anura; family Microhylidae; genus Gastrophryne; species Gastrophryne carolinensis. Next base: position 130,169,486 of record CM051243.1, on the reverse strand, counting down.
GGGTGGAGTGGGCGGAGTAACTGGGTGGAGTGGGCAGAGTAACTGGGTGGAGTAACTGGGTGGGGTGGGTGGAGTGGGCGGAGTAACTGGGTGGAGTGACTTGAGTAACTGTTGTGTGGGTGGAGTGAGCGAAGTAACTGGTTGGAGTGAGTGGGGTAACTGGGTGGAGTGGGCGGGGTAACTGGGTGGAGTGGGCGGGGTAACTGGGTGGAGTGGGCGGGGTAACTGGGTGGAGTGGGCGGAGTAACTGGGTGGAGTGGGCAGAGTGGGCGGAGTAACTGGGTGGAGTGGGCGGAGTAACTGGGTGGAGTGGGCAGAGTGGGCGGAGTAACTGGGTGGAGTGGGCGGGGTAACTGGGTGGAGTGGGCGGAGTAACTGGGTGGAGTGGGCGGAGTAACTGGGTGGAGTGACTTGAGTAACTGTTGTGTGGTTGGAGTCACTGGTGTAACTGTGGAAAGGTTTGACTGAGCAGAGTAACTATATGGAGCAGGCAGAGTAACTGTATGGATTGTTTTGAGTAAAGATAGTAAGCATTCTTCTTTTTTCTATCGCCAGATTATTTATAGACATGTTAGAAGCTATTGTGTGGCTATTTAATTATTTATCTTTTTTAATGCAAATTTCGCGATACTGCTCCTTTAAGGGTAGTTTCCTGCGACTGGGTGTGTGGGCAGAGCAGCTGTAACGAGCCAGGCTGCAGCTGTGTTGCTATGAAAACTCACTCTGAGGTAAACTGAGAATGCACATTAAAACACATTTCTAATGCACTGGTGGTTGCCATATTCAAATGACTGTAGCTTAAAAAGTATACATCCTACAGCAAAGAGCTTTATACTGTAGGAATCACGAGGCCGAGACCTGTACAATGTGTGTATAGCATGTCTCTGAAATATTAAAAATGAAGGCACAGTCGCAGTTTAGAAATTGCCATTCAAATTTGTGGTGTCTAGAGTGGAGTTTCAATGAATGTCAATGGGAGGTGTGAGTTGCAAACAAAAGGTCATATTGTGAAATCTGTTCGGGCTATGGCTTAGCCTTGGACATTTTTAGCGGCAGCAGGGATAGCTGAATGTTTTGATATAAGATTTGTGTAGGTGGGATTAAAAATGAGGGAGAGGTCGCAGTTTAGAAATCATGTCCTGATTTTTGACTCCACACTCAGTTCCCACTCTAGCTTTCGAACATTCCTCCCATTCATTCCTATGGGAAAATTGCGCCAGAAAAACGCCAATATTTCGGAAACCGTTTGGCGAAACGTTCCACAAAATATAAGCACACCATTCGGGAACGATCCGCACGTTTTGGTATATTATGGTCTATGTAGTGTCAAAACTGTGGGAGGAGTTACAGTGCAAAAATGCTTGGAATAAGAATAAAAATAAGAACTAGACAAAGTGCAATTTCCGGGGAAATTGCGTGAAGTGGTCTTGCCTCCGCCAGTTCTCTACAACTGGAGTGGGCAGAGTAACTGGGTGGAGTGGGCGGAGTAACTGGGTGGAGTGACTTGATTAACTGTTGTGTGGTTGGAGTGGGTGGAGTAACTGGGTGGAGTGTGCGAAGTAACTGGGTGGGGAGGGCGGAGTAACTGGGTGGAGTGGGCGGAGTAACTGGGTGGAGTGGGCGGAGTAATTGTTGTGTTGGAGTGGGCGGAGTAACTGGGTTGGGTGGGGTGGGCGGAGTAACTGGGTGGAGTGGGCGGGGTAACTGGGTGGAGTGACTTGAGTAACTGTTGTGTGGTTGGAGTGGGCGGAGTAACTGGGTGGAGTGGGCGGAGTAACTGGGTGGAGTGGGCGGAGTAACTGGGTGGAGTGGTCGAGGTGGAGTGGGCGGGGTGGAGTGGGTGGAGTGGGCGGGGTGGAGTGGGCGGAGCAACTGGGTGGAGTGGGCAGAGTAACTGGGTGGAGTGGGCAGAGTAACTGGGTGGAGTGGGCAGAGTAACTGGGTGGAGTGGGCAAAGTAACTGGGTGGAGTGGGCGGAGTAACTGGGTGGAGTGACTTGAGTAATTGTTGTGTGGGTGGAGTGAGCGGAGTAACTGGGTGGAGTGACTTGAGTAACTGTTGTGTGGTTGGAGTGGGCGGAGTAACTGGGTGGAGTGGCTGGAGTAACTGGGTGGAGTGGGCGGGGTAACTGGGTGGAGTGGGCGGGGTAACTGGTTGGAGTGGGCGGGGTAACTGGGTGAAGTGGGCGGGGTAACTGGGTGAAGTGGGCGGAGTAACTGGGTGAAGTGGGCGGAGTAACTGGGTGGAATGGGCGGAGTAACTGGGTGGAATGGGCGGAGTAACTGGGTGCAGTGGGCGGAGTAACTGGGTGGAGTGGGCGGAGTAACTGGGTGGAGTGGGCGGAGTATCTGGGTGGAGTGACTTGAGTAACTGGGTGGAGTGACGAGTAACTGTTGTGTGGTTGGAGTCACTGGAGTAACTGTGAAAAGGTTTGACTGAGCAGAGTAACTATATGGAGTAGGCAGAGTAACTGTATGGATTGTTTTGAGTAAAGATAGTAGGCATTCTTCTTTTTTCTATCGCCAGATTTATAGACATGTTAGAAGCTATTGTGTGGCTATTTAATTATTTATCTTTTTTAATGCAAATTTCGCGATACTGCTCCTTTAAGGGGAGTTTCCTGAGACTGGGTGTGTGGGCGGAGCAGCTGTAACGAGCCAGGCTGCAGCTGTGTTGCTATGGAAACTCACTCTGAGGTAAACTGAGAATGCACATTAAAACACATTTCTAATGCACTGGTGGTTGCCATATTCAAATGACTGTAGCTTAAAAAGTATACATCCTACAGCAAAGAGCTTTATACTGTAAGAATCACAAGAGCTAGGCGAACAATTTGGTGTACAACATGTCTCTGAAATATTAAAAATGAAGGCACAGTCGCAGTTTAGAAATTGCCATTCAAATTTGTGGTGTCTAGAGTGGAGTTTCAATGAATGTCAATGGGAGGTGTGAGTTGCAAACAAAAGGTCATATTGTGAAATCTGTTCGGGCTATGGCTTAGCCTTGGACATTTCTAGCGGCAGCAGGGATATCTGAACGTTTTGATATAAGATTTGTGTAGGTGGGATTAAAAATGAGGGAGAGGTCGCAGTTTAGAAATCATGTCCTTATTTTTGACTCCACAATCAGTTCCCACTCTAGCTTTCGAACATTCCAACCATTCATTCCTATGGGAAAATTGCGCCAGAAAAACGCCAATATTTCGGAAACCGTTTGGCGAAACGTTCCACAAAATATAAGCACACCATTCGGGAACGATCCGCACGTTTTGGTATATTATGGTCTATGTAGTGTCAAAACTGTGGGAGGAGTTACAGTGCAAAAATGCTTGGAATAAGAGTAATAATAACTAGACAAAGTGCAATTTCGGGGGAAATTGCGTGAAGTGGTCTTGCCTCCACCAGTTCTCTACAACTGGAGCGGGCAGAGTAACTGGGTGGAGTGGGCGGAGTAACTTGGTGGAGTTGGCAGAGTAACTGGGTGGAGTGGGTGGAGTAACTGGGTGGAGTGGGCGGAGTAACTGGGTGGAGTTGGCAGAGTAACTGGGTGGAGTGGGTGGAGTAACTGGGTGGAGTGGGCGGAGTAATTGGGTGGAGTGACTTGAGTAACTGTTGTGTGGGTGGAGTGGGCGGAGTAACTGGGTGGAGTGGCTGGAGTAACTGGGTGGAGTGGCTGGAGTAACTGGGTGGAGTGGGCGGAGTAACTGGGTGGAGTGGGCGGAGTAACTGGGTGGAGTGGGCGGGGTAACTGGGTGGAGTGGGCGGAGTAACTGGCTGGAGTGGGCGGAGTAACTGGGTGGAGTGGGCGGGGTAACTGGGTGGAGTGGGCGGAGTAACTGGGTGGAGTGGGCGGAGTAACTGGGTGGAGTGGGCCAGGTAACTGGGTGGAGTGGGCGGAGTAACTGGGTGGAATGGGCAGAGTGGGTGGAGTAACTGGGTGCAGTGGGCGGAGTAACTGGGTGCAGTGGGCGGAGTAACTGAGTGGAGTGGGCGGAGTAACTGAGTGGAGTGGGCGGAGTATCTGGGTGGAGTGACTTGAGTAACTGTTGTGTGGTTGGAGTCACTGGAGTAACTGTGGAAAGGTTTGACTGAGCACAGTAACTATATGGAGTAGGCAGAGTAACTGTATGGATTGTTTTGAGTAAAGATAGTAAGCATTCTTCTTTTTTCTATTGCCAGATTATTTATAGACATGTTAGAAGCTATTGTGTGGCTATTTAATTATTTATCTTTTTTAATGCCAATTTCGCGATACTGCTCCTTTAAGGGGAGTTTCCTGAGACTTGGTGTGTGGGCAGAGCAGCTGTAATGAGCCAGGCTGCAGCTGTGTTGCTATGGAAACTCACTCTGAGGTAAACTGAGAATGCACATTAAAACACATTTCTAATGCACTGGTGGTTGCCATATTCAAATGACTGTAGCTTAAAAAGTATACATCCTACAGCAAAGAGCTTTATACTGTAGGAATCACGAGGCCGAGACCTTTACAATGGTGTATAGCATGTCTCTGAAATATTAAAAATGAAGGCACAGTCGCAGTTTAGAAATTGCCATTCAAATTTGTGGTGTCTAGAGTGGAGTTTCAATGAATGTCAATGGGAGGTGTGAGTTGCAAACAAAAGGTCATATTGTGAAATCTGTTCAGGCTATGGCTTAGCCTTGGACATTTTTAGCGGCAGCAGGGATAGCTGAACGTTTTGATATAAGATTTGTGTAGGTGGGATTAAAAATGAGGGAGAGGTCGCAGTTTAGAAATCATGTCCTGATTTTTGACTCCACACGCATCTCCCACTCTAGCTTTCGAACATTCCTCCCATTCATTCCTATGGGAAAATTGCGCCAGAAAAACGCCAATATTTCGGAAACCGTTTGGCGAAACGTTCCACAAAATATAAGCACACCATTCGGGAACGAGCCACACGTTTTGGTATATTATGGTCTATGTAGTGTCAAAACTGTGGGAGGAGTTACAGTGCAAAAATGCTTGGAATAAGAATAATAATAATAACTAGACAAAGTGCAATTTCCGGGGAAATTGCGTGAAGTGGTCTTGCCTCCACCAGTTCTCTACAACTGGAGTGGGCAGAGTAACTGGGTGGAGTGGGTGGAGTAACTGGGTGGAGAGGGTGGAGTAACTGGGTGGAGTGGGCAGAGTAACTGGGTGGAGTGGGCGGAGTAACTGGGTAGAGTGACTTAAGTAACTGTTGTGTGGGTGGAGTGAGCGGAGTAACTGGGTGGAGTAACTTGAGTAACTGTTGTGTGGGTGGAGTGGGCGGAGTAACTGGGTGGAGTGGCTGGAGTAACTGGGTGGAGTGGCTGGAGTAACTGGGTGGAGTGGCTGGAGTAACTGGGTGGAGTGGCTGGAGTAACTGGGTGGAGTGGGCGGAGTAACTGGGTGGAGTGGGCGGGGTAACTGGGTGGAGTGGGCAGAGTGGGTGGAGTAACTGGGAGCAGTGGGCGGAGTAACTGAGTGGAGTGGGCGGAGTAACTGAGTGGAGTGGGCGGAGTAACTGAGTGGAGTGGGCGGAGTATCTGGGTGGAGTGACTTGAGTAACTGTTGTGTGTTTGGAGTCACTGGAGTAACTGTGGAAAGGTTTGACTGAGCAGAGTAACTATATGGAGTAGGCAGAGTAACTGTATGGATTGTTTTGAGTGAGTAAAGATAGTAAGCATTCTTCTTTTTTTCTATCGCCAGATTATTTATAGACATGTTAGAAGCTATTGTGTGGCTATTTAATTATTTATCTTTTTTAATGCAAATTTCGCGATACTGCTCCTTTAAGGGGAGTTTCCTGAGACTTGGTGTGTGGGCGGAGCAGCTGTAACGAGCCAGGCTGCAGCTGTGTTGCTATGGAAACTCACTCTGAGGTAAACTGAGAATGCACATTAAAACACATTTCTAATGCACTGGTGGTTGCCATATTCAAATGACTGTAGCTTAAAAAGTATACATCCTACAGCAAAGAGCTTTATACTGTAAGAATCACAAGAGCTAGGCGAACAATGTGGTGTATAACATGTCTCTGAAATATTAAAAATGAAGGCACAGTCGCAGTTTAGAAATTGCCATTCAAATTTGTGGTGTCTAGAGTGGAGTTTCAATGAATGTCAATGGGAGGTGTGAGTTGCAAACAAAAGGTCATATTGTGAAATCTGTTCGGGCTATGGCTTAGCCTTGGACATTTTTAGCGGCAGCAGGGATAGCTGAACGTTTTGATATAAGATTTGTGTAGGTGGGATTAAAAATGAGGGAGAGGTTGCAGTTTAGAAATCATGTCCTGATTTTTCATTTCACACGCATCTCCCACTCTAGCTTTGAAAATACCTCCCATTCATTCCTATGGGAAAATTGCGCCAGGAAAACGCCAATATTTCGGAAACCGTTTGGCGAAACGTTCCACAAAATATAAGCACACCATTCGGGAACGATCCGCACGTTTTGGTATATTATGGTCTATGTAGTGTCAAAATTGTGGGAGGAGTTACAGTGCAAAAATGCTTGGAATAATAATAATAATAACTAGACAAAGTGCAATTTCCGGGGAAATTGCGTGAAGTGGTCTTGCCTCCACCAGTTCTCTACAACTGGAGCGGGCAGAGTAACTGGGTGGAGTAACTGGGTGGAGTAACTGGGTGGAGTAACTGGGTGGAGTAACTGGGTGGAGTAACTGGGTGGAGTGGGCAGAGTAACTGGGTGGAGTGACTTGAGTAACTGTTGTGTGGGTGGAGTGGGCGGAGTAACTGGGTGGAGTGGCTGGAGTAACTGTTGTGTGGTTGGAGTGGGCGGAGTAACTGGGTGGAGTGACTTGAGTAACTTGTGTGGGTAGAGTGGGCGGAGTAACTGGGTGGAGTGACTTGAGTAACTGTTGTGTGGGTGGAGTGGGCGGAGTAACTGGGTGGAGTGGCTGGAGTAACTGGGTGGAGTGGCTGGAGTAACTGGGTGGAGTGGCTGGAGTAACTGGGTGGAGTGGCTGGAGTAACTGGGTGGAGTGGGCGGAGTAACTGGGTGGAGTGGGCGGAGTAACTGGGTGGAGTGGCTGGAGAAACTGGGTGGAGTGGGCGGAGTATCTGGGTGGAGTGAGCGGAGTAACTGGGTGGAGTGACTTGAGTAACTGTTGTGTGGTTGGAGTGGGCGGAGTAACTGGGTGGAGTGACTTGAGTAACTGTTGTGTGGGTGGAGTGGGCGGAGTAACTGGGTGGAGTGACTTGAGTAACTGTTGTGTGGGTGGAGTGGGCGGAGTAACTGGGTGGAGTGGGCGGAGTAACTGGGTGGAGTGGCTGGAGTAACTGGGTGGAGTGGCTGGAGTAACTGGGTGGAGTGGGCGGAGTAACTGGGTGGAGTGGGCGGAGTAACTGGGTGGAGTGGGCGGGGTAACTGGTTGGAGTGGGCGGAGTAACTGGGTGGAGTGGGCGGAGTAACTGGGTGGAGTAGGCGGAGTAACTGGGTGGAGTGGCTGGAGTAACTGGGTGGAGTGGGCGGGGTGACTGGGTGGAGTGGGCGGGGTAACTGGGTGGAGTGGGCGGGGTAACTGGGTGGAGTGGGCGGGGTAACTGGGTGGAGTGGGCGGGGTAACTGGGTGGAATGGGCAGAGTGGGTGGAGTAACTGGGTGCAGTGGGCGGAGTAACTGAGTGGAGTGGGTGGAGTAACTGGGTGGAGTGGGCGGAGTAACTGGGTGGAGTGACTTGAGTAACTGGGTGGAGTGACTTGAGTAACTGTTGTGTGGTTGGAGTCACTGGAATAACTGTGGAAAGGTTTGACTGGGCAGAGTAACTGTATGGATTGTTTTGAGTAAAGATAGTAAGCATTCTTCTTTTTTCTATCGCCAGATTATTTATAGACATGTTAGAAGCTATTGTGTGGCTATTTAATTATTTATCTTTTTTAATGCTAATTTCGCGATACTGCTCCTTTAAGGGGAGTTTCCTGAGACTTGGTGTGTGGGCGGAGCAGCTGTAACGAGCCAGGCTGCAGTTGTGTTGCTATGGAAACTCACTCTGAGGTAAACTGAGAATGCACATTAAAACACATTTCCAATGCACTGGTGGTTGCCATATTCAAATGACTGTAGCTTAAAAAGTATACATCCTACAGCAAAGAGCTTTATACTGTAAGAATCACAAGAAGAAGATCTATAATGTGGTGCATAACATGTCTCTGAAATATTAAAAATGAAGGCACAGTCGCAGTTTAGAAATTGCCATTCAAATTTGTGGTGTCTAGAGTGGAGTTTCAATGAATGTCAATGGGAGGTGTGAGTTGCAAACAAAAGGTCATATTGTGAAATCTGTTCGGGCTATGGCTTAGCCTTGGACATTTTTAGCGGCAGCAGGGATAGCTGAACGTTTTGATATAAGATCTGTGTAGGTGGGATTAAAAATGAGGGAGAGGTCGCAGTTTAGAAATCATGTCCTGATTTTTCTCTTCACACCCATCTCCCACTCTAGCTTTGAAAATTCCTCCCATTCATTCCTATGGGAAAATTGCACCAGGAAAACGCCAATATTTCGGAAACCGTTTGGCGAAACGTTCCACAAAATATAAGCACACCATTCGGGAACGATCCGCACGTTTTGGTATATTATGGTCTATGTAGTGTCAAAACTGTGGGAGGAGTTACAGTGCAAAAATGCTTGGAATAATAATAATAACTAGACAAAGTGCAATTTCCAGGGAAATTGCGTGAAGTGGTCTTGCCTCCGCCAGTTCTCTACAACTGGAGCGGGCAGAGTAACGGTGGAGTGACTTGAGTAACTGTTGTGCGGTTGGAGTCACTGGAGTAACTGTGGCAAGGTTTGACTAAGCAGAGTAACTTTATGGATTGTTTGCAGTGAGTAAACCATTAAATTAACCAATTGATTGATCAAATTTAAAGAGTGCACATGGCAGGCTTCATAGAGTGAGAAATGCATTTCAACTTTTATTTATTTATATAGCACATTTATTTGCAATGCTGTTGCTGAAAGTGCTTAACAGTTACATTAAAACATACATTTCTAAAAACCAAACAAAAAAACAGCCAGGGGCGGCACTACCTATTAACTCAAATAATTTGGCGACCAGGTAAGTCCGTGGTATGTAGAGTGGATGATATTTGCGGTGCTCAGCTTGCAAATATAGGCTTGATAGATATGATAATGTGAAATGAAGATAAAATTCCAGCGACACTCACTCTTTTGTCTTACAAAAGAGCCTTTATTTGTCACATCGACATAACATAGTTGGCTGGGGCGGCCAATTTGTATGATGAAAGGACGAGTGCCGCTTAAATTTTATCTTCATTTCACATACATTTAAAGAAACATTAGACGCATTATCAAGTGGAGCAGATGAAAGTATGACCACATGCATTTGTGGGGTCTCAGCATCTTGACGTCGAATGGAGGTGAAGGTGTGCTATCTGTTTGATGGTAACCAATGTTCACAACCACTGTTTTCTGGCAACGCTCATGCCCGTTTATAAGGGCTCTAAGCATGTTTAGAACCACTGCTCAAAACACAATACACAGGATCATGATAGCTGTAATAACTGTGCAGTACTCCTGACTGGAGACAGTACTGCACCCTTGAAATGTAAATGTGATCCAACAGAGTGTTTTTTTCTGTGGTGGCTGCCCAGACCAGTTGGGTATATCCTCTTGAGTTAAGAAGGTCAGATATTGGCTTCTTTGTTCTGGACAGAAAATCTTCATTGAAATCTCCACAAAGTATTATAGGTTGACAATCCATTCTTTCCAAAGATTCCAAGAGGCCCAGCAGGTTAGTAAGGAATTGGCCAATACTGTAATCCGGTGGCCTGTAAACAACGGCGATCAAAGCTTGTACAGGCGACTCCAGTTTGACAACCAAGAACTCCAAGTCAGTCACATTGTGATGATACTGCTTTTCAAAGGCCTTGAAATGGTTTCTGACATACAAGGCAACTCCTCCGCCGGTTTTACTTGCAATTTCAGGAAGGTTAGTGTATGAGAGATGTCTATTGCGTTTGAACAGGTTGTAGCCCTCCAGCTGGAGACTTTCAGCAACAGAAGAGCCTGAGAGATGAGTTTCAGTGAAACATAAAACATCTCCAAGTATCAACTCGTGGTGAGATTTGATATCTTCAATGTGAGCTGGTAATCCTTCTGTGTTGTGATGTATAATTGTTAATGTTTGGTGTTTGTCTGTTATCTTTAGAAACTTTAAGAGGGGCATAACACTTTCCAGGGATGCATTCTTCATTGAGTCCATAGAGCTTGTGATTTCAGGATCAGCAAAGATCTTCTTTTCATCAAAGTCAGTTATGTGCAGTCCTTGCAGTGTAGTTGTTCTACTCAGAGCAACATAGGCCATTCCTGGTTGGAAGACCCGTTTCAATGAGACCACTGCCGAATTTATCGACATCCCCTGACACTTATGAATCGTACATGCAAAAGCCAACTTCAGGGGGAACTGCCTGCGAACAACTCCTTTCTGTCTCAGGTTTTCTTCTACCCTTTCTATGTACACCAAGTTGTCAGGATCACCAGACGTCTTTTTACGGTATCTCTGTCCTGCATTCGGATTGTCTAGCACAAGCCCAAGCTTGTTTACCGTAGTAGCACCATTCTCAGTCTGGATGATTATTCTTGCAATCTTGCCAAATGTCCCATTTACAAGCCCGTCTTCAACATCAATGTTTCGTGTGATCATGATACGGGCACCTTCAGCTGCTTGCAGTGTGTCAATCAGATTGTCTTTGTTTCCTTTCAAAGGTTTGTGTTGCCTCTGCATCACTCCTGTTTTAGGGTCTTTTCTGTAATCGTCGGCATCTATGTTGGTTACATTTGAATGGAGAACAGACACAGTTGCAGCATTATGTTTGGCAACCTCTTTGTTGGTGGCAAAGATGTGCAGCACATCATTAGGGCAGTGGGTGGGATCTGTGAAAGCCTGAGCAAGCAGAGCTTTGTCATCATCACTTAAGGTGTCAGTCTTCTGCTTCACTCTGATTCTATTCAAAAGCTCAGCAAATGAAATGTCATCCTTCTGTCGCATGATCTCTGTCAGCGTGATCATCTGAAAGTAGTCTCTCCAGACGTCATTGGTATTTTCCTCAAACACACAGAGTGGCTTACTTTTTCCCAAAGGGGGGACCTGGTAAAAGTCTCCTACTGCTAGTACTGACATACCGCCAAAAGGTTTCTTACTGCCTTTGATTTGCTGTAATCTCCAGTTGATATAGGCAAACAGGGGCTTTGAAATCATTGACACCTCATCAATAACAATGATCTCTGCATTTGACAGCTGTGCCCTCACTTCATCTATAAGATTTCCAAGTCCTTGGTAGGGTGGTTTCAAGCTTCTTGGCAACTTCAACAGAGAATGCAAAGTGTTGCCGGAAATGTTGAAAGCTGCTGTTCCTGTAAATGCAGTTAGTAAAACGCTGGGCATGGATATGTCTGCTTCCTCACGTAGTCTGGTAAGTTTACAGAGTATCTTTGTCGCCTCAGCATAGATGCACTTTATCAGGTGTGATTTGCCTGTCCCTGCGCCACCAGTGACAAAGTAATAGAATGGGTCAGGATTTAGGCCACGCACACGGTTTGTGCACCAGTCACAAACTGAGTAGAATGTCTGAGCTTGTGTCCGGTTAAGCTTTCTGTACATTTTCCTAAGCAAATCAGGGCTCATTTGGGGGGCCTTCACAGTAAGCGCAATTCCACCTGTTTGTTTGTCACATGTATATTCCGGAACATCATCTTGTTCATTCTCATAAAGTGGCTCCCCTTCTTTGCGTTCCTCTATACATTCCAACCTATCCAACTCAGCTTCTGGGGCAAAGGTGTTCCAAGCATCTTCAACAGGGCCATTTTTTACAAAGTCATCCAAGACTTGTTCCACAATTTTGTTGTGTTGTTCGAACTTTTTTTGGTTGCTGGTAACAATTGCAGACACTGCTTGGATTGCTTCTTCTCCTGGTAGGCTCACACAGGCGCCCTTGTAAAAATCCTGGTATGTTGGGAACCTTACAGTTTTCAGTGATGACTCTGAACGATGGGGGAGGTAGAGTTTAAGCAGTCTGCCATAGTAGTTCTCAGGGTCCTTCTTCTCTGAGAAGCGTGCATACCTAATGATTGCAGGCTTCCCTCTTGTGCGTTTTTGAATAATTCCCATTTCATTCAATAGGCTGACACGCTTGCCGTCTTCCTTTTGCTTGCCATCTTGCTTTTGCTTGCCATAGACAACCCTGTAATGGGATGCAAAGTCTGCCTGACACATGGACTCAAACTCTGGTGTTTCGGGCCTGGCTCTGTATTTGTCAACGAAACTTGTCATCCACACATTAAAAGAATCGGCTGGTTTGTTCTGCAACACACTGAGCGGAAAACTCATTTTCAGTGCATTGTCATCAGTTGGCAGAAAAACAACCTCACGTGAGCAAGACTTCATTTTCAGGCTGCATGTACGGGCCACAGACTCCTGGGCACTGACCTCTCTGTGTTTTGAATAAGCCTGAAGAACTTCTTTCATTTCTTCTCGTTCTGTCTCTGTTTCTTGGCTCATTTCTTTGACTATTGTTTTGAGATGGTCACTCATCTCGCGTTCTGGCTTGGATATGTAGGACAGCATGTACATAATGCAACCATACTCATCAAGAATGTACTGGATGTCCATGTTGGCATTCCAGGCTATCAGCAAATGGGGATTGTAGTTGTTCACCCAGCAGTCCTTGACATCACGCTTCATTAGAATCACGCTTGAGGAGGTCAATGCCTCAATGTACGAGTTGTACTGATTCAAAGTCATATCACACTGTGCCAGTAGCTGTGACATGTCTTCAAGCTGCACTCTCGGGTTATTAAGCAAATCCCATACTGGCTTTAGTTTGTTTTTGGTTGCTTGTTGTTTAATTTTATGATCTCCTTGTTCTTCTGGCATCGGGTAAGTTATCCTCGTTTTTTTAACAGGTGGCTTTGGAAATCCAAATCTGCATACTCTGTTACCTTTCTTGCACGATTTTGAATGAGATCTGCTGTGCATTTGAAGTTCTGTTACAAATCTGTGAAGTAAGGCCTGTTTGGCCTCATCAGGCAGCTGACATGAGATGTTATGATCTATAAAGGCACACACCTTGTCATCACTGTCTTGTCCAAATATAGGAGCTCCTGCTACCCAACAGAGACAATGTATATGAGGGCTCCCTCTTGCTTGAAATTCAACCCGGTAAAAGTAATCGATAACTTCACCGATTGGCTGTGCAGGACCCAACAGAAGCTCTCGCATCAGAGCATCAACCCGTTTGTTAAACATGCGCATGGTGGTCACTGGGTTGCTCCGAAGAATGTCACACTTTTCAGCCCAGTCCAGCTCTGCAAAATCCACCTTTTCACCTTGTTGCACCTTTATTGCCGTTATTACCTCTGGCCATCTGAATTCTGCAGCAGAGAAGGTAAGAAAAAAAGTTGGCTTACCCAATTGTCTGACCATGGCTAGCAAATTCTTCAGATTTTTATCCCAGTAAGCTGGACTCCCTCTCAGAGGTTGCATGAACCTTGTGGCATCTCGGTTTCGCACTAACCTCTCAACCTCATGCTTGTCCTGTAGCAACTTGTTGGATATTTTCCGTCCATCCCTGGTATTGGGCTTTCCTTTTCTTAACTGGATGGACATGCTGCTTTTGGCCATGTGTGTCTCTGTGACAAACTGTGCAAAGAAGAGGTAGCTTGTGTCTCTGGCAAAACGAGTATCAACACAAAAAAGCCTTGCGTTGAAATACATGCTCGGGGACAGTTTGACTTGTCTTGCCTGGTCCAATGTGTTCTGTCCAGTAGGGAACTGAACAGGGAAAGCCATTGCCTCAAGCCTAGGAACTTTAAAGAAGCTGACAGGTGTGTTTCCTTGTGCAGGTGCAATGCTAAATATTCCATCACCGTGTGTAAGTGCTTCCTCTCCAAGGTCAGATGGCTGCAAACAACTGTCTAGGCCAATTCCAGGTCTTAGTGCATTGTTCACATCCTCTGCATTGGTAGTTTTATGGCCTTCCTGTTGCTCAGAAGCAGCCGATAAACCTGCAGACTCTACCTCTGATGGATCACAATTTTCGATGCGTTCAAGTATCTCCATTATTTCAGTGTCATCACAACTGTTGAGCTCTAGCCCATCATCATTATCATCATCAGCAGCAGCGATTGTCTCATCCACTCTTATTGAAATGTCACTGTAGTCGGGGTGTGTGTCAATGAGTTTTGACAGACCTACTATTACATGTCTCATGTTGACATTGTGAAACAGCTGGTGGCCTTTGTAAGTCAGACATCTTTTTAGCTTTACTCTGTGTAACTGGGACGTGCTGTGAGATCTTGGTAGAGTATTGACCGTGGTTTCCACCTCGGATGGCACACACACTACAGCGCCATGTATAGCTGCCTGTCGACCTTTGGGAAGTGTGATGATCTTGGCAAATGGCAGTATTTTGGCCAAAAGTTGTCTTTCCAGCACATTCAAATCGCAGAGCTCTGGGGGAATGGGTGCCAGCTCCATTTTGTTAGCCACAGAAATGGCTGATATTTGTCCTGCTTTTAAATGTGAATCACAGTTGTGACATATCCATTCTTTGGTCCTTTCATCTGGTATGGTGCATTGCTCAGGGCCTTGACAGTGATTGTTGCACACATGGACATATTTCCCTGTCAAACAGGCAGCAACAGTGTGTAGATTACTCTTGTAATTGCTGTGAATGCAATGTTTCACTTGGTTAGGGAAAAGGGTGCGATGACACATTGTGCACACAAAAGTTGGCCCAGCTCTAATGCATTCATGGAAATTGAATATAGCTGTTTGCATTAGGCTGTTGTCCACTGGTTGACTGCATTCCCACATGACAGGAGTCCATCGTCTGTATTTCATTCTTATTTTGAAGGCACATTGCATCTTATGGGTTCTGCGAAAATCTGTTTGAGTGTGACGCCTCAATTTCATGTAACTCATGCACTGTTGCAAGTGACATTTTCTGAAAGCAGGATCATTATGATATTTTCTAGTAATATATTGCTTCTGCTTTGACTTGAAACATGCATCTGTTGCATATTTTCTGGTGATGTATTGCTTCTGCTTCATGTTAAAATTGGCATCAGTTGCATATCTGCTGATTGTGTATTGCTTCTGCTTTAACTTGAAACATGCATCTGTTGCATATTTTCTGGTGATGTATTGCTTCTGCTTCATGTTAAAATTGGCATTAGTCGCATAATTTCTGGTTATGTATTGCTTCTGCTTTGACTTGAAACATGCATCTGTTGCATATTTTCTGGTGATGTATTGCTTCTTCTTCAACCTAAAATCAGCATCTTCTCTGTATCGGCTGGTAATGTATGTCCTCTTCTTATTGGTGACAGACATCTTGAAACCAAGCCTTCTTTCATTTCTGTTTCTAGCCTTCAGTTTTTGTCGTCGCTGTATATTTAATTTGGATAATACCTCACTGTCCTTCAATATGCCCTCTGAAGATTTTATATCAAGTGACTGTGGATAATGCTTACTGGCTAGGAATCCAGAGTGTTTTGCATCTTTGGTCATTTGTGTAACTTTGGTCATAGTGTTCTCCACATGCTTTCCATTATGTGGTTTGTCAGATTGCACCGGTGGGGACAGCAGACCATCTGATATACGTCTAGCACAATGAAATGAGACTGGCATAAAGTCATACTGCAGTCCATCAATAGGGCCTCTGGTGTCTGTAAGGAGTAATTCATACAACTTATAAATCCTTGCCCCCATATCACTCAAATGTTTAAAAGTGATCATGACAGCTTTTCCTTTTCCAATGGCAGGAAGTCCATCCTTATTTCGACTATGAGAATCAAACAGTCCATATCTCCCAGACTTGTCTCTGAACAATGCAATGCAATATGGCACTACTATAAAAAGTGCATGTGTAACATGTGCATTGAAGCACTGAAGTCTTGTGGAGAGGTCAACAAAACAACCTTGGTTGTCACAGTCTGTCGTGGCTCTCAAACATCCTGATAACACTGGAGATTTAACAACATTATACTCATATTTGTCAGTGTAGACTCTGAGGGGCACTTCTTCCATTGTCAAGTGTTGGTGCTGATAGGCATGTCTTTGTTTTAGCTGTTTTATTGTTGT
This sequence comes from Gastrophryne carolinensis, assembly GCA_027917425.1. Taxonomy (NCBI): domain Eukaryota; kingdom Metazoa; phylum Chordata; class Amphibia; order Anura; family Microhylidae; genus Gastrophryne; species Gastrophryne carolinensis. Next base: position 130,153,378 of record CM051243.1, on the reverse strand, counting down.
GCCATACAAGCTGTTGCCCTTCTTCAATATTTGGTCAAGATCATCCTTCCTCACATCATCAAGCTCACTGTGGTATGCCAAAAATGTCAAAGCCATGCATGTGCACTGTTTGTTCCTTAAACTTCCATAGCCATGATGACCCTGATGAAATGATGCCTGCACAGATATCTCACTTGGAACACATGGTTCTTGCATGCCGTGGTTTTCAGAAGTGCCCATCACACTGTCATTGTGCTCTGGAACTTGACACTGAGTTGAACATGGGAATGCCAGCACAGGTTCACTTTGTATCTCCTGGGCACATTCACTGCCACAAACTTCCATTTCCACTATGCTGTTGTGGTGCTCCAGATCAAGAAAGTCACTACACTCCATTTCCACTATGCTGCTGTGGGGCTCCGGATCCCGAAAGCGCGAGTATGAAAGGTGCAATTTAGTCCAGCGCATCTTTGCAGCTTTAGATCTCTTTCCTTTAGATGGCATGATGATATTAAAACAGCTCTAATTAGGATTCAAGTTTGAAGATGTCTGTCACCAATAAGAAAATGACAAACATTACCAGCCGATACAGAGAAGATGCTGACTTTAAGATAAGGTAGAAGCAATAAATCATCAGCAAATATGAAAAAAGGTGCAATTTCTGGGGTAATTGTGTGAAGTGTTCTTGCCTCCACCACTAATCTACAACTGGAGTGGGCGGAGTAACTGGGTGGAGTGACTTGAGTAACTGTTGTGTGGTTGGAGTGGGCGGAGTAACTGGGTGGAGTGGGTGGAGTAACTGGGTGGAGTGGGCGGAGTAACTGGGTGGAGTGGGTGGAGTAACTGGGTGGAGTGGGCGGAGTAACTGGGTGGAGTGACTTGAGTAACTTTTGTGTGGGTGGAGTGGGCGGAGTAACTGGGTGGAGTGGGCGGAGTAACTGGGTGGAGTGACTTGAGTAACTGTTGTGTGGTTGGAGTGGGCGGAGTAACTGGGTGGAGTGACTTGAGTAACTGTTGTGTGGGTGGAGTGGGCGGAGTAACTGGGTGGAGTGGGCGGAGTAACTGGGTGGAGTGGGCGGAGTAACTGGGTGGAGTGGGCGGAGTAACTGGGTGGAGTGACTTGAGTAACTGTTGTGTGGTTGGAGTGGGCGGAGTAACTGGGTGGAGTGACTTGAGTAACTGTTGTGTGGGTGGAGTGGGCGGAGTAACTGGGTGGAGTGGGCGGAGTAACTGGGTGGAGTGGGCGGAGTAACTGGGTGGAGTGACTTGAGTAACTGTTGTGTGGTTGGAGTGGGCGGAGTAACTGGGTGGAGTGACTTGAGTAACTGTTGTGTGGTTGGAGTGGGCAGAGTAACTGGGTGGAGTGGGCGGAGTAACTGGGTGGAGTGACTTGAGAAACTGTTGTGTGGTTGGAGTGGGCGGAGTAACTGGGTGGAGTGACTTGAGTAACTGTTGTGTGGGTGGAGTGGGCGGAGTAACTGGGTGGAGTGGGCGGAGTAACTGGGTGGATTGACTTGAGTAACTATTGTGTGGTTGGAGTGGGCGGAGTAACTGGGTGGAGTGACTTGAGTAACTGTTGTGTGGGTGGAGTGGGCGGAGTAACTGGGTGGAGTGGGCGGAGTAACTGGGTGGAGTGGGCAGAGTAACTGGGTGGAGTGACTTGAGTAACTGTTGTGTAGTTGGAGTGGCTGTAGTAACTGTGGAAAGAAAGAACTGGACAACCATGTTCATAAACTTGCTGTGGGGCTCAGTCATTTCTAGCTGCACCACTGGTTATAAGCCATGAACAAAATAAATAGAGGGGAAATATTTATTATTTCCCTTGTTCCTGAAAAGTGGTTTTGAAAAGATGTAAACTATGTGTTTGCAACTTGTTAATGGGGGGGCGTGACTATGACAACGAGGGGCGTGACCAGTCGTCCCAACAAATGTACGACTGTATATCACTATATATTTTAGTTTTCTTTCCTTTTGATTTTCACACAGCTCTAATTATGAAGTATTTATATTTTGCTAAATATGCTGCGATATGTAATTTTTCTAACCTGTTCACTATAACATATTCCCCTCAGGAGTTTCCTCAGACAGGCTGTTTGGGCGGAGCAGCTGTAAAATGGCTGCAGCTGGGTTCCTATGGCAACTGACTCTGAGGCAGGCAGAGCCAGGCACTTTTAAACACATCTCCAATTCACTGGTGGCTGCCATATTCAAATGGACGTAGCTTAAAATGTATAAATCCTACAGAAAAAAGCTGTGCTATTCAAATTTGTGGTGTCTAGAGTGGAGTTTCAATAAATGTCAATGGGAAGTGTGATTTGCAAACAAAAGGTCATATTGTGAAATCTGTTCGGGCTATGGCTTAGCCTTGGACATTTTTATGGGACATTCCTATGGGAAAATTGCGCCAGAAAAACGTCAATATTTCAGAAACCGTTCAACGCAACGTTCCACAAAGTAATAGCACACCATTCAGGAACAATATATATATATATATATATATATTATGGTCTATGTAGTGTAAAAACTGAGGAGTTACATTGCCAAATTTGGCTATAATAAGAATAAAAAAGATAAAAGGTGCAATTTTCTGGGGAAATTGTGTGAGGTGTTTTTGCCTCCGCCAGTTCTGGAGTAACTGGGTGGAGTGACTTGAGTAACTGTTGTGTGGTTGTAGTGGCTGGAGTAACTGTGGAAAGGTTTGACTGGGCAGAGTAACTATATGGAGTGTTTGGAGTGAGTAAAGATAGTAGGCATTAAATTATGAAGTATTTCTATCTTGCTAAATTACTGGCTAGGTCTTTTTTCTAACCTGCTTTCCATAACACGTTTTCATGGGAAGTTTTCCTCAGACTGTGTGGGCGTAGCAGCTGTAACTAGCCAGGCTGCAGCTGTGTTGCTATGGAAACTCACTCTGAGGTAAACTGAGAATGCACATTAAAACACATTTCTAATGCACTGGTGGTTGCCATATTCAAATGACTGTAGCTTAAAAAGTATACATCCTACAGCAAAGAGCTTTATACTGTAAAAATCACAAGAAGAAGACCTATAATGTGCTGTATAATATGTCTCTGAAATATTAAAAATGAAGGCACAGTCGCAGTTTAGAAATTGCCATTCAAATTTGTGGTGTCTAGAATGGAGTTTCAATGAATGTCAATGGGAGGTGTGAGTTGCAAACAAAAGGTCATATTGTGAAATCTGTTCGGGCTATGGCTTAGCCTTGGACATTTTTATGGGACATTCCTATGGGACATTCCTATGGGAAAATTGCGCCAGAAAAATGTCAATATTTCAGAAACCGTTCAGCGCAACGTTCCACAAAGTAATAGCACACCATTCAGGAACAATATATATATACATTATGGTCTATGTAGTGTAAAAACTGAGGAGTTACATTGCCAAATGTGGCTATAATAAGAATAAAAAAGATAAAAGGTGCAATTTTCTGGGGAAATTGTGTGAGGTGTTTTTGCCTCCGCCAGTTCTCTACAACTGGAGTAACTGGGTGGAGTGACTTGAGTAACTGTTGTGTGGTTGTAGTGGCTGAAGTAACTATGGAAAGGTTTGACTGGGCAGAGTAACTATATGGAGTGTTTGGAGTGAGTAAAGATAGTAGGCATTAAATTATGAAGTATTTCTATCTTGCTAAATTACTGGCTAGGTCTTTTTTCTAACCTGCTTTCCATAACACGTTTTCATGGGAAGTTTTCCTCAGACTGTGTGGGCGGAGCAGCTGTAACTAGCCAGGCTGCAGCTGTGTTGCTATGGAAACTCACTCTGAGGTAAACTGAGAATGCACATTAAAACACATTTCTAATGCACTGGTGGTTGCCATATTCAAATGACTGTAGCTTAAAAAGTATACATCCTACAGCAAAGAGCTTTATACTGTAAAAATCACAAGAAGAAGACCTATAATGTGCTGTATAATATGTCTCTGAAATATTAAAAATGAAGGCACAGTCGCAGTTTAGAAATTGCCATTCAAATTTGTGGTGTCTAGAATGGAGTTTCAATGAATGTCAATGGGAGGTGTGAGTTGCAAACAAAAGGTCATATTGTGAAATCTGTTCGGGGTATGGCTTAGCCTTGGACATTTTTAGCGGCAGCAGGGATAGCTGAACGTTTTGATATAAGATTTGTGTAGGTGGGATTAAAAATGAGGGAGAGGTCGCAGTTTAGAAATCATGTCCTGATTTTTGACTCCACACTCAGTTCCCACTCTAGCTTTCGAACATTCCTCCCATTCATTCCTATGGGAAAATTGCGCCAGAAAAACGCCAATATTTCGGAAACCGTTTGGCGAAACGTTCCACAAAATATAAGCACACCATTCGGGAACGATCGGCACGTTTTGGTATATTATGGTCTATGTAGTGTCAAAACTGTGGGAGGAGTTACAGTGCAAAAATGCTTGGAATAATAATAAAAACTAGACAAAGTGCAATTTCCGGGGAAATTGCGTGAAGTGGTCTTGCCTCCGCCAGTTCTCTACAACTGGAGCGGGCTGGGTAACTGAGTGGAGCGTGCGGAGTAACTGGGTGGAGTGGGCGGAGTAACTAGGTGGAGTGGGCAGAGTAACTGGGTGGAGTGGGCAGAGTAACTGGGTGGAGTGGGCGGAGTAACTGGATGGAGTGGGCGGAGTAACTGGGTGGAGTGGGCGGAGTAACTGGGTGGAGTGACTTGAGTAACTGTTGTGTGGGTGGAGTGAGCGGAGTAACTGGGTGGAGTGACTTGAGTAACTGTTGTGTGGGTGGAGTGGGCGGAGTAACTGGGTGGAGTGGGCGGAGTAACTGGGTGGAGTGGGCGGGGTAACTGGGTGGAGTGGGCAGGGTAACTGGGTGGAGTGGGCGGGGTAACTGGGTGGAGTGGGCGGAGTAACTGGGTGGAGTGGGCGGAGTAACTGGGTGGAGTGGGCGGAGTAACTGGGTGGAGTGGGCGGGGTAACTGGGTGGAGTGACTTGAGTAACTGGGTGGAGTGACTTGAGTAACTGTTGTGTGGTTGGAGTCACTGGAGTAACTGTGGAAAGGTTTGACTGAGCAGAGTAACTATATGGAGTAGGCAGAGTAACTGTATGGATTGTTTTGAGTAAAGATAGTAAGCATTCTTCTTTTTTCTATTGCCAGATTATTTATAGACATGTTAGAAGCTATTGTGTGGCTATTTAATTATTTATCTTTTTTAGTGCAAATTTTGCGATACTGCTCCTTTAAGGGGAGTTTCCTGAGACTTGGTGTAACGAGCCAGGCTGCAGCTGTGTTGCTATGGAAACTCACTCTGAGGTAAACTGAGAATGCACATTAAAACACATTTCTAATGCACTGGTGGTTGCCATATTCAAATGACTGTAGCTTAAAAAGTATACATCCTACAGCAAAGAGCTTTATACTGTAAGAATCACAGGAGCTAGGCGAACAATGTGTATAACATGTCTCTGAAATATTAAAAATGAAGGCACAGTCGCAGTTTAGAAATTGCCATTCAAATTTGTGGTGTCTAGAGTGGAGTTTCAATGAATGTCAATGGGAGGTGTGAGTTGCAAACAAAAGGTCATATTGTGAAATCTGTTCGGGCTATGGCTTAGCCTTGGACATTTTTAGTGGCAGCAGGGATAGCTGAACGTTTTGATATAAGATTTGTGTAGGTGGGATTAAAAATGAGGGAGAGGTCGCAGTTTAGAAATCATGTCCTGATTTTTCATTTCACACGCATCTCCCACTCTAGCTTTGAAAATACCTCCCATTCATTCCTATGGGAAAATTGCGCCAGGAAAACGCCAATATTTCGGAAACCGTTTGGTGAAACGTTCCACAAAATATAAGCACACCATTCGGGAACGATCCGCACGTTTTGGTATATTATGGTCTATGTAGTGTCAAAACTGTGGGAGGAGTTACAGTGCAAAAATGCTTGGAATAATAACTAGACAAAGTGCAATTTCCGGGGAAATTGCGTGAAGTGGTCTTGCCTCCGCCAGTTCTCTACAACTGGAGTGGGCAGAGTAACTGGGTGGAGTGGGCGGAGTAACTGGGTGGAGTGGGTGGAGTAACTGGGTGGAGTGGGCAGAGTAACTGGGTGGAGTGGGCGGAGTAACTGCTGTGTGGGTGGAGTGAGCGGAGTAACTGGGTGGAGTGACTTGAGTAACTGTTGTGTGGTTGGAGTGGGCGGAGTAACTGGGTGGAGTGACTTGAGTAACTGTTGTGTGGGTGGACTGGGCGGAGTAACTGGGTGGAGTGGCTGGAGTAACTGGGTGGAGTGGGCGGAGTAACTGGGTGGAGTGGGCGGAGTAACTGGGTGGAGTGGGCGGAGTAACTGGGTGGAGTGGGCGGGGTAACTGGGTGGAGTGGGCGGAGTAACTAGGTGGAGTGGGCGGGGTAACTAGGTGGAGTGGGCGGGGTAACTAGGTGGAGTGGGCGGGGTAACTGGGTAGAGTGGGCAGAGTGGGTGGAGTAACTGGGTGCAGTGGGCGGAGTAACTGAGTGGAGTGGGCGGAGTAACTGGGTGGAGTGGGCGGAGTATCTGGGTGGAGTGACATGAGTAACTGGGTGGAGTGACTTGAGTAACTGTTGTGTGGTTGGAGTCACTGGAGTAACTGTGGAAAGGTTTGACTGAGCAGAGTAACTATATGGAGTAGGCAGAGTAACTGTATGGATTGTTTTGAGTGAGTAAAGATAGTAAGCATTCTTCTTTTTTCTATCGCCAGATTATTTATAGACATGTTAGAAGCTATTGTGTGGCTATTTAATTATTTATCTTTTTTAATGCAAATTTCGCGATACTGCTCCTTTAAGGGGAGTTTCCTGAGACTTGGTGTGTGGGCGGAGCAGCTGTAACGAGCCAGGCTGCAGCTGTGTTGCTATGGAAACTCACTCTGAGGTAAACTGAGAATGCACATTAAAACACATTTCTAATGCACTGGTGGTTGCCATATTCAAATGACTGTAGCTTAAAAAGTATACATCCTACAGCAAAGAGCTTTATACTGTAAGAATCACAAGAGCTAGGCGAACAATGTGGTGTATAACATGTCTCTGAAATATTAAAAATGAAGGCACAGTCGCAGTTTAGAAATTGCCATTCAAATTTGTGGTGTCTAGAGTGGAGTTTCAATGAATGTCAATGGGAGGTGTGAGTTGCAAACAAAAGGTCATATTGTGAAATCTGTTCGGGCTATGGCTTAGCCTTGGACATTTTTAGCGGCAGCAGGGATAGCTGAACGTTTTGATATAAGATTTGTGTAGGTAGGATTAAAAATGAGGGAGAGGTCGCAGTTTAGAAATCATGTCCTGATTTTTCATTTCACACGCATCTCCCACTCTAGCTTTGAAAATACCTCCCATTCATTCCTATGGGAATATTGCGCCAGGAAAACGCCAATATTTCGGAAACCGTTTGGCGAAACGTTCCACAAAATATAAGCACACCATTCGGGAACGATCCGCACGTTTTGGTATATTATGGTCTATGTAGTGTCAAAACTGTGGGAGGAGTTACAGTGCAAATATGCTTGGAATAATAATAATAACTAGACAAAGTGCAATTTCCGGGGAAATTGCGTGAAGTGGTCTTGCCTCCGCCAGTTCTCTACAACTGGAGCGGGCAGAGTAACTGGGTCGAGCGGGCAGAGTAACTGGGTCGAGCGGGCGGAGTAACTGGGTGGAGTGGGTGGAGTGGGTGGAGTAACTGGGTGGAGTGGGCGGAGTAACTGGGTGGAGTGGGCGGAGTAACTGGGTGGAGTGGGCGGAGTAACTGGGTGGAGTGGGCGGAGTAACTGGGTGGAGTGGGCGGGGTAACTGGGTGGAGTGGGCGGAGTAACTGGGTGGAGTGGGCGGAGTAACTGGGTGGAGTGGGCGGAGTAACTGGGTGGAGCGGGCGGGGTAACTGGGTGGAGCGGGCGGAGTAACTGGGTGGAGTGGGCGGAGTAACTGGGTGGAGTGGGCGGGGTAACTGGGTGGAGTAACTGGGTGGAGTGGGCAGAGTAACTGGGTGAAGTGGGCGGAGTAACTGTTGTGTGGGTGGAGTGAGTGGAGTAACTGGGTGGAGTGACTTGAGTAACTGTTGTGTGGTTGGAGTGGGCGGAGTAACTGGGTGGAGTGACTTGAGTAACTGTTGTGTGGGTGGAGTGGGCGGAGTAACTGGGTGGTGTGGCTAGAGTAACTGGGTGGAGTGGGCGGAGTAACTGGGTGGAGTGGGCTGAGTAACTGGGTGGAGTGGGCGGAGTAACTGGGTGGAGTGGGTGGGGTAACTGGGTGGAGTGGGCGGAGCATCTGGGTGGAGTGGGCGGAGTAACTGGGTGGAATGGGCAGAGTAACTGGGTGGAATGGGCAGAGTAACTGGGTGGAGTGGGCGGAGTATCTGGGTGGAGTGACTTGAGTAACTGTTGTGTGGTTGGAGTCGCTGGAGTAACTGTGGAAAGGTTTGACTGAGCACAGTAACTATATGGAGTAGGCAGAGTAACTGTACGGATTGTTTTGAGTAAAGATAGTAAGCATTCTTCTTTTTTCTATTGCCAGATTATTTATAGACATGTTAGAAGCTATTGTGTGGCTATTTAATTATTTATCTTTTTTAATGCCAATTTCGCGATACTGCTCCTTTAAGGGGAGTTTCCTGAGACTTGGTGTAACGAGCCAGGCTGCAGCTGTGTTGCTATGGAAACTCACTCTGAGGTAAACTGAGAATGCACATTAAAACACATTTCTAATGCACTGGTGGTTGCCATATTCAAATGACTGTAGCTTAAAAAGTATACATCCTACAGCAAAGAGCTTTATACTGTAAGAATCACAAGAAGAAGACCTATAATGTGGTGTATAACATGTCTCTGAAATATTAAAAATGAAGGCACAGTCGCAGTTTAGAAATTGCCATTCAAATTTGTGGTGTCTAGAGTGGAGTTTCAATGAATGTCAATGGGAGGTGTGAGTTGCAAACAAAAGGTCATATTGTGAAATCTGTTCGGGCTATGGCTTAGCCTTGGACATTTTTAGCGGCAGCAGGGATAGCTGAACGTTTTGATATAAGATTTGTGTAGGTGGGATTAAAAATGAGGGAGAGGTCACAGTTTAGAAATCATGTCCTGATTTTTCATTTCACACGCATCTCCCACTCTAGCTTTGAAAATACCTCCCATTCATTCCTATGGGAAAATTGCGCCAGGAAAACGCCAATATTTCGGAAACCGTTTGGCGAAACGTTCCACAAAATATAAGCACACCATTCGGGAACGATCCGCACGTTTTGGTATATTATGGTCTATGTAGTGTCAAAACTGTGGGAGGAGTTACAGTGCAAAAATGCTTGGAATAAAAATAAGAACTAGACAAAGTGCAATTTCCGGGGAAATTGCGTGAAGTGGTCTTGCCTCCGCCAGTTCTCTACAACTGGAGCGGGCAGAGTAACTGGGTGGAGTGGGCGGAGTAACTGGGTGGAGTGGGTGGAGTAACTGGGTGGAGTGGGTGGAGTAACTGTTGTGTGGTTGGAGTGGGCGGAGTAACTGGGTGGAGTGACTTGAGTAACTGTTGTGTGGGTGGAGTGGGCGGAGTAACTGGGTGGAGTGGCTGGAGTAACTGGGTGGAGTGGGCGGAGTAACTGGGTGGAGTGGGCGGAGTAACTGGGTGGAGTGGGCGAGGTAACTGGGTGGAGTGGGCAGAGTAACTGGGTGGAGTGGGCGGAGTAACTGGGTGGAGTGGGCGGAGTAACTGGGTGCAGTGGGCGGAGTAACTGGGTGCAGTGGGCGGAGTAACTGAGTGGAGTGGGCGGAGTAACTGAGTGGAGTGACTTGAGTAACTGGGTGGAGTGACTTGAGTAACTGTTGTGTGGTTGGAGTCACTGGAGTAACTGTGGAAAGGTTTGACTGAGCAGAGTAACTATATGGAGTAGGCAGAGTAACTGTATGGATTGTTTGGAGTAAAGATAGTAAGCATTCTTCTTTTTTCTATCGCCAGATTATTTATAGACATGTTAGAAGCTATTGTGTGGCTATTTAATTATTTATCTTTTTTAATGCAAATTTCGCGATACTGCTCCTTTAAGGGGAGTTTCCTGAGACTTGGTGTGTGGGCGGAGCAGCTGTAACGAGCCAGGCTGCAGCTGTGTTGCTATGGAAACTCACTCTGAGGTAAACTGAGAATGCACATTAAAACACATTTCTAATGCACTGGTGGTTGCCATATTCAAATGACTGTAGCTTAAAAAGTATACATCCTACAGCAAAGAGCTTTATACTGTAGGAATCACGAGACCGAGACCTGTACAATGGTGTATAACATGTCTCTGAAATATTAAAAATGAAGGCACAGTCGCAGTTTAGAAATTGCCATTCAAATTTGTGGTGTCTAGAGTGAAGTTTCAATGAATGTCAATGGGAGGTGTGAGTTGCAAACAAAAGGTCATATTGTGAAATCTGTTCGGGCTATGGCTTAGCCTTGGACATTTTTAGCGGCAGCAGGGATAGCTGAACGTTTTGATATAAGATTTGTGTAGGTGGGATTAAAAATGAGGGAGAGGTCGCAGTTTAGAAATCATGTCCTGATTTTTCATTTCACACGCATCTCCCACTCTAGCTTTGAAAATACCTCCCATTCATTCCTATGGGAAAATTGCGCCAGGAAAACGCCAATATTTCGGAAACCGTTTGGCGAAACGTTCCACAAAATATAAGCACACCATTCGGGAACGATCCGCACGTTTTGGTATATTATGGTCTATGTAGTGTCAAAACTGTGGGAGGAGTTACAGTGCAAAAATGCTTGGAATAATAATAAAAATAATATATCAGCAAGAACAATAAGTGATCTTGCCAAGCAAGACCACTTAATAAGAATAAGAACTAGACAAACTGCAATTTCCGGGGAAATTGCGTGAAGTGGTCTTGCCTCCGCCAGTTCTCTACAACTGGAGTGGGCAGAGTAACTGGGTGGAGCGGGCGGAGTAACTGGGTGGATTGGGCACAGTAACTGGGTGGAGTGACTTGATTAACTGTTGTGTGGTTGGAGTGGGCGGAGTAACTGGGTGGAGTGACTTGAGTAACTGTTGTGTGGTTGGAGAGGGCGGAGTAACTGGGTGGAGTGACTTGAGTAACTGTTGTGTGGGTGGAGTGGGCGGAGTAACTGGGTGGAGTGACTTGAGTAACTGTTGTGTGGTTGGAGTGGGCGGAGTAACTGGGTGGAGTGACTTGAGTAACTGTTGTGTGGTTGGAGTGGGCGGAGTAACTGGGTGGAGTGACTTGAGTAACTGTTGTGTGGGTGGAGTGGGTGGAGTGGCTGGAGTAACTGGGTGGAGTGGCTGGAGTAACTGGGTGGAGTGGGCGGAGTAACTGGGTGGAGTGGGCGGAGTAACTGGGTGGAGTGGGGGGAGTAACTGGGTGGAGTGGACGGGGAAAATGGGTGGAGTGGGCGGAGTAACTGGGTGAAGTGGGTGGAGTAACTGGGTGGAGTGGGCAGAGTGGGTGGAGTAACTGGGTGCAGTGGGCGGAGTAACTGGGTGGAGTGACTTGAGTAACTGGGTGGAGTGACTTGAGTAACTGGGTGGAGTGACTTGAATAACTGTTGTGTGGTTGGAGTCACTGGAGTAACTGTGGAAAGGTTTGACTGAGCAGAGTAACTATATGGAGTAGGCAGAGTAACTGTATGGATTGTTTTGAGTAAAGATAGTAAGCATTCTTCTTTTTTCTATTGCCAGATTATTTATAAACATGTTAGAAGCTATTGTGTGGCTATTTAATTATTTATCTTTTTTAATGCAAATTTCGCGATACTGCTCCTTTAAGGGGAGTTTCCTGAGACTGGGTGTGTGGGCGGAGCAGCTGTAACGAGCCAGGCTGCAGCTGTGTTGCTATGGAAACTCACTCTGTAGTAAACTGAGAATGCACATTAAAACACATTTCTAATGCACTGGTGGTTGCCATATTCAAATGACTGTAGCTTAAAAAGTATACATCCTACAGCAAAGAGCTTTATACTGTAAGAATCACAAGAGCTAGGCGAACAATGTGCTGTATAGCATGTCTCTGAAATATTAAAAATGAAGGCACAGTCGCAGTTTAGAAATTGCCATTCAAATTTGTGGTGTCTAGAGTGGAGTTTCAATGAATGTCAATGGGAGGTGTGAGTTGCAAACAAAAGGTCATATTGTGAAATCTGTTCGGGCTATGGCTTAGCCTTGGACATTTTTAGCGGCAGCAGGGATAGCTGAACGTTTTGATATAAGATTTGTGTAGGTGGGATTAAAAATGAGGGAGAGGTCGCAGTTTAGAAATCATGTCCTGATTTTTCATTTCACACGCATCTCCCACTCTAGCTTTGAAAATACCTCCCATTCATTCCTATGGGAAAATTGCGCCAGGAAAACGCCAATATTTCGGAAACCGTTTGGCGAAACGTTCCACAAAATATAAGCACACCATTCGGGAACGATCCGCACGTTTTGGTATATTATGGTCTATGTAGTGTCAAAACTGTGGGAGGAGTTACAGTGCAAAAATGCTTGGAATAAAAATAAGAATAAGAATAAGAATAATATATCAGCAAGAACAATAAGTGATCTTGCCAAGCAAGACCACTTAATAATATATCAGCAAGAACAATAAGTGATCTTGCCAAGCAAGACCACTTAATAATATATCAGCAAGAACAATAAGTGATCTTGCCAAGCAAGACCACTTAACTAGACAAAGTGCAATTTCCGGGGAAATTGCGTGAAGTGGTCTTGCCTCCACCAGTTCTCTACAACTGGAGCGGGCAGAGTAACTGGGTGGAGTGGGCGGAGTAACTGGGTGGAGTAACTGGGTGGAGTAACTGGGTGGAGTGGGCGGAGTGGGCAGAGTAACTGGGTGGAGGGGGCGGAGTAACTGGGTGGAGTGGGCGGAGTAACTGGGTGGAGTGGGCAGAGATACTGGGTAGAGTGGGCGGAGTAACTGGGCAGAGTAACTGGGTGGAGGGGGCGGAGTAACTGGGTGGAGTGGGCGGAGTAACTGGGTGGAGTGGGCAGAGATACGTGGTAGAGTGGGCGGAGTAACTGGGTGGAGTGGGCGGAGTAACTGGGTGGAGTGGGCGGAGTGGGCAGAGTAACTGGGTGGAGTGGGCGGAGTAACTGGGTGGAGTGGGCGGAGTAACTGGGTGGAGTGGGCAGAGTGGGTGGAGTGGGAGGAGTAACCGGGTGCAGTGGGAGGAGTAACTGAGTGGAGTGGGCGGAGTAACTGGGTGGAGTGGGCGGAGTATCTGGGTGGAGTGACTTGAGTAACTGGGTGGAGTGACTTGAGTAACTGTTGTGTGGTTGGAGTCACTGGAGTAACTGTGGAAAGGTTTGACTGAGCAGAGTAACTATATGGAGTAGGCAGAGTAACTGTATGGATTGTTTTGAGTAAAGATAGTAAGCATTCTTCTTTTTTCTATTGCCAGATTATTTATAGACATGTTAGAAGCTATTGTGTGGCTATTTAATTATTTATCTTTTTTAATGCCAATTTCGCAATACTGCTCCTTTAAGGGGAGTTTCCTGAGACTTGGTGTGTGGGCAGAGCAGCTGTAACGAGCCAGGCTGCAGCTGTGTTGCTATGGAAACTCACTCTGAGGTAAACTGAGAATGCACATTAAAACACATTTCTAATGCACTGGTGGTTGCCATATTCAAATGACCGTAGCTTAAACAGTATACATCCTACAGCAAAGAGCTTTATACTGTAAGAATAACAAGAGCTAGGCGAGCAATGTGGTGTATCACATGTCTCTGAAATATTACAAATGAAGGCACAGTCGCAGTTTAGAAATTGCCATTCAAATTTGTGGTGTCTAGAGTGGAGTTTCAATGAATGTCAATGGGAGGTGTGAGTTGCAAACAAAAGGTCATATTGTGAAATCTGTTCGGGCTATGGCTTAGACTTGGACATTTTTAGCGGCAGCAGGGATAGCTGAACGTTTTGATATAAGATTTGTGTAGGTGGGATTAAAAATGAGGGAGAGGTCGCAGTTTAGAAATCATGTCCTGATTTTTCATTTCACACTCATCTCCCACTCTAGCTTTGAAAATACCTCCCATTCATTCCTATGGGAAAATTGCGCCAGAAAAACGCCAATATTTCGGAAACCGTTTGGCGAAACGTTCCACAAAATATAAGCACACCATTCGGGAACGATCCGCACGTTTTGGTATATTATGGTCTATGTAGTGTAAAAACTGTGGGAGGAGTTACAGTGCAAAAATGCTTGGAATAAAAATAATAAGAACTAGACAAAGTGCAATTTCCGGGGAAATTGCGTGAAGTGGTCTTGCCTCCACCAGTTCTCTACAACTGGAGCGGGCAGAGTAACTGGGTGGAGTGGGCGGAGTAACTGGGTGGAGTAACTGGGTGGAGTAACTGGGTGGAGTGGGCGGAGTGGGCAGAGTAACTGGGTGGAGGGGGCGGAGTAACTGGGTGGAGTGGGCGGAGTAACTGGGTGGAGTGGGCAGAGATACTGGGTAGAGTGGGCGGAGTAACTGGGCAGAGTAACTGGGTGGAGGGGGCGGAGTAACTGGGTGGAGTGGGCGGAGTAACTGGGTGGAGTGGGCAGAGATACGTGGTAGAGTGGGCGGAGTAACTGGGTGGAGTGGGCGGAGTAACTGGGTGGAGTGGGCGGAGTGGGCAGAGTAACTGGGTGGAGTGGGCGGAGTAACTGGGTGGAGTGGGCGGAGTAACTGGGTGGAGTGGGCAGAGTGGGTGGAGTGGGAGGAGTAACCGGGTGCAGTGGGAGGAGTAACTGAGTGGAGTGGGCGGAGTAACTGGGTGGAGTGGGCGGAGTATCTGGGTGGAGTGACTTGAGTAACTGGGTGGAGTGACTTGAGTAACTGTTGTGTGGTTGGAGTCACTGGAGTAACTGTGGAAAGGTTTGACTGAGCAGAGTAACTATATGGAGTAGGCAGAGTAACTGTATGGATTGTTTTGAGTAAAGATAGTAAGCATTCTTCTTTTTTCTATTGCCAGATTATTTATAGACATGTTAGAAGCTATTGTGTGGCTATTTAATTATTTATCTTTTTTAATGCAAATTTCGCGATACTGCTCCTTTAAGGGGAGTTTCCCGAGACTTGGTGTGTGGGCGGAGCAGCTGTAACGATCCAGGCTGCAGCTGTGTTGCTATGGAAACTCACTCTGAGGTAAACTGAGAATGCACATTAAAACACATTTCTAATGCACTGGTGGTTGCCATATTCAAATGACTGTAGCTTAAAAAGTATACATCCTACAGCAAAGAGCTTTATACTGTAGGAATCACGAGGCTGAGACCTGTACAATGGTGTATAGCGTCATATTGTGAAATCTGTTCGGGCTATGGCTTAGCCTTGGACATTTTTAGCGGCAGCAGGGATAGCTGAATGTTTTGATATAAGATTTGTGTAGGTGGGATTAAAAATGAGGGAGAGGTCGCAGTTTAGAAATCATGTCCTGATTTTTGACTCCACACTCAGTTCCCACTCTAGCTTTCGAACATTCCTCCCATTCATTCCTATGGGAAAATTGCGCCAGAAAAACGCCAATATTTCGGAAACCGTTTGGCGAAACGTTCCACAAAATATAAGCACACCATTCGGGAACGATCCGCACGTTTTGGTATATTATGGTCTATGTAGTGTCAAAACTGTGGGAGGAGTTACAGTGCAAAAATGCTTGGAATAAAAATAAGAATAATATATCAGCAAGAACAATAAGTGATCTTGCCAAGCAAGACCACTTAATAATATATCAGCAAGAACAATAAGTGATCTTGGCAAGCAAGACCACTTAATAAGAATAATATATCAGCAAGAACAATAAGTGATCTTGCCAAGCAAGACCACTTAATAATATATCAGCAAGAACAATAAGTGATCTTGGCAAGCAAGACCACTTAACTAGACAAAGTGCAATTTCCGGGGAAATTGCGTGAAGTGGTCTTGCCTCCGCCAGTTCTCTAAAACTGGAGCGGGCAGAGTAACTGGGTGGAGCGGGCAGAGTAACTGGGTGGAGCGGGCTGAGTAACTGGGTGGAGCGGGCGGAGTAACTGGGTGGAGCGGGCGGAGTAACTGGGTGGAGTGGGCAGAGTGGGTGGAGTGGGCGGAGTAACTGGGTGGAGTGACTTGAGTAACTGTTGTGTGGGTGGAGTGAGTGGAGTAACTGGATGGAGTGACTTGAGTAACCGTTGTGTGGTTGGAGTGGGCGGAGTAACTGGGTGGAGTGACTTGAGTAACTGTTGTGTGGTTGGAGTCACTGGAGTAACTGTGGAAAGGTTTGACTTGGCAGAGTAACTGTATGGATTGTTTTGAGTAAAGATAGTAAGCATTCTTCTTTTTTCTATTGCCAGATTATTTATAGACATGTTAGAAGCTATTGTGTGGCTATTTAATTATTTATCTTTTTTAATGCCAATTTCGCGATACTGCTCCTTTAAGGGGAGTTTCCCGAGACTTGGTGTGTGGGCGGAGCAGCTGTAACGAGCCAGGCTGCAGCTGTGTTGCTATGGAAACTCACTCTGAGGTAAACTGAGAATGCACATTAAAACACATTTCTAATGCACTGGTGGTTGCCATATTCAAATGACTGTAGCTTAAAAAGTATACATCCTACAGCAAAGAGCTTTATACTGTAGGAATCACGAGGCTGAGACCTGTACAATGGTGTATAGCATGTCTCTGAAATGAAGGCACAGTCGCAGTTTAGAAATTGCCATTCAAATTTGTGGTGTCTAGAGTGGAGTTTCAATGAATGTCAATGGGAGGTGTGAGTTGCAAACAAAAGGTCATATTGTGAAATCTGTTCGGGCTATGGTTTAGCCTTGGACATTTTTAGCGGCAGCAGGGATAGCTGAACGTTTTGATATAAGATTTGTGTAGGTGGGATTAAAAATGAGGGAGAGGTCGCAGTTTAGAAATCATGTCCTGATTTTTCATTTCACACTCATCTCCCACTCTAGCTTTGAAAATACCTCCCATTCATTCCTATGGGAAAATTGCGCCAGAAAAACGCCAATATTTCGGAAACGTTCCACAAAATATAAGCACACCATTCGGGAACGATCCGCACGTTTTGGTATATTATGGTCTATGTAGTGTCAAAACTGTGGGAGGAGTTACAGTGCAAATATGCTTGGAATAAGAATAATATATCAGCAAGAACAATAAGTGATCTTGGCAAGCAAGACCACTTAATAATATATCAGCAAGAACAATAAGTGATCTTGGCAAGCAAGACCACTTAATAATATATCAGCGAGAACAATAAGTGATCTTGGCAAGCAAGACCACTTAATAATATATCAGCAAGAACAATAAGTGATCTTGCCAAGCAAGACCACTTAATAATATATCAGCAAGAACAATAAGTGATCTTGCCAAGCAAGACCACTTAATAATATATCAGCAAGAACAATAAGTGATCTTGGCAAGCAAGACCACTTAACTAGACAAAGTGCAATTTCCGGGGAAATTGCATGAAGTGGTCTTGCCTCCGCCAGTTCTCTACAACTGGAGCGGGCAGAGTAACTGGGTGGAGCGGACGGAGTAACTGGGTGGAGTAGGCGGAGTAACTGGGTGGAGTGGGCGGAGTAACTGTGGTGTGGTTGGAGTGGGCGGAGTAACTGGGTGGAGTGGGCGGAGTAACTGGGTGGAGCGGGCGGAGTAATTGGGTGTAGTGGGCGGAGTAACTGGGTGGAGTGGGCGGAGTAACTGGGTGGAGTGGGCGGAGTAACTGGGTGGAGTGGGCGGAGTAACTGTTGTGTTGTTGGAGTGGGCGTAGTAACGGTGTAGCGGGCGGAGTAACTGGGTGGAGTGGGCGGAGTAACTGGGTGGAGTGGGCGGAGTAACTGGGTGGAGTGGGCAGAGTAACTGGGTGGAGTGGACGGAGTAACTGTTGTGTTGTTGGAGTGGGCGTAGTAACTGGGTGGAGCGGGCAGAGTAACTGGGTGGAGCGGGCGGAGTAACTGGGTGGAGCGGGCGGAGTAACTGGGCGGAGCGGGCGGAGTAACTGGGTGGAGTGACTGGAGTAACTGGTGTGGTTGGAGTGGGCGGAGGAACTGGGTGGAGTGGGTGGAGTAACTGTTGTGTGGTTGGAGTGGGTGGAGTAACTGGGTGGAGTGGGCGGAGTAACTGGGTGGAGTGGGCGGGGTAACTGGGTGGAGTGGGCGGATTAACTGGGTGTAGTGGGCGGAGTAACTGGGTGGAGTGGGCGGAGTAACTGGGTGGAGTGGGCGTAGTAACTGGGTGAAGTGGGCGGAGTAACTTGGTGGAGTGGGCGGAGTAACTGTTGTGTGGTTGGAGTGGGAGGAGTAATTGGGTGAAGTGGGCGGAGTAACTGGGTGAAGTGGGCGGAGTAACTGGGTGAAGTGGGCGGAGTAACTGGGTGGAGTGTGCGGCGTAACTGGGTGGAGTGGGCGGCGTAACTGGGTGGAGTGGGCGGAGTAACTGGGTGAAGTGGGCGGAGTAACTGGGTGGAATGGGCGGAGTAACTGGGTGGAATGGGCGGAGTAACTGAGTGGAGTGGGCAGAGTAACTGGGTGGAGTGGGCGGAGTAACTGGGTGGAGTGACTTCAGTAACTGGGTGGAGTGACTTGAGTAACTGTTGTGTGGTTGGAGTCACTGGAGTAACTGTGGAAAGGTTTGACTGAGCAGAGTAACTATATGGAGTAGGCAGAGTAACTGTATGGATTGTTTTGAGTAAAGATAGTAAGCATTCTTCTTTTTTCTATTGCCAGATTATTTATAGACATGTTAGAAGCTATTGTGTGGCTATTTAATTATTTATCTTTTTTAATGTAACTGGGTGGAGTGGGCGGAGTAACTGGGTGGAGTGGGCGGAGTAACTGGGTGAAGTGGGCGGGGTAACTGGGTGGAGTGGGCGGAGCAACTGGGTGGAGTGGGCAGAGTAACTGGGTGGAGTGGACGGAGTAACTGTTGTGTTGTTGGAGTGGGCGTAGTAACTGGGTGGAGTGGGCGGAGTAACTGGGTGGAGTGGGCGGAGTAACTGGGTGGAGTGGGTGGAGTAACTGGGTGGAGCGGGCGGAGTAACTGGGTGGAGCGGGCGGAGTAACTGGGTGGAGCGGGCGGAGTAACTGGGTGGAGCGGGCGGAGTAACTGGGTGGAGCGTGCGGAGTAACTGGGTGGAGCGGGCGGAGTAACTGGGCGGAGTGGGTGGAGTAACTGGGTGGAGTGACTGGAGTAACTGGTGTGGTTGGAGTGGGCGGAGGAACTGGGTGGAGTGGGTGGAGTAACTGTTGTGTGGTTGGAGTGGGCGGAGTAACTGGGTGGAGTAACTGGGTTGAGTGGGCGGGGTAACTGGGTGGAGCGTGCGGAGTAAGTGGGTGGAGTGGGTGGAGTAACTGGGCGGAGTGGGTGGAGTGACTGGTGTGGTTGGAGTGGGCGGAGGAACTGGGTGGAGTGGGTGGAGTAACTGTTGTGTGGTTGGAGTGGGCGGAGTAACTGGGTGGAGCGGGCGGAGTAACTGGATGGAGTGGGCGGGGTAACTGGGTGGAGTGGGCGGAGTAACTGGGTGGAGTGGGCAGAGTAACTGGGTGGAGTGGGCGGGGTAACTGGGTGGAGTGGGCGGAGAAACTGGGTGGAGTGGGCGGAGAAACTGGGTGGAGTGGGCGGAGAAACTGGGTGGAGTGGGCGGAGTAACTCTTGTGGTGTTGGAGTGGGCGTAGTAACTGGGTGAAGTGGGCGTAGTAACTGGGTGAAGTGGGCGGAGTAACTGGGTGAAGTGGGCGGAGTAACTGGGTGAAGTGGGCGGAGTAACTTGGTGGAGTGGGCGGAGTAACTGTTGTGTGGTTGGAGTGGGAGGAGTAATTGGGTGAAGTGGGCGGAGTAACTGGGTGAAGTGGGCGAATTAACTGGGTGGAGTGGGTGGAGTAACTGGGCGGAGTGACTGGAGTAACTGGTGTGGTTGGAGTGGGCGGAGGAACTGGGTGGAGTGGGTGGAGTAACTGTTGTGTGGTTGGAGTGGGCGGAGTAACTGGGTGGAGCGGGCGGAGTAACTGGGTGGAGCGGGCGGGGTAACTGGGTGGAGTGGGCGGAGTAACTGGGTGGAGTGGGCGGGGTAACTGGGTGGAGTGGGCGGGGTAACTGGGTGGAGTGGGCGGAGTAACTGGGTGGAGTGGGCGGAGTAACTGGGTGGAGTGGGCGGAGTAACTCTTGTGGTGTTGGAGTGGGCGTAGTAACTGGGTGAAGTGGGCGGAGTAACTGGGTGAAGTGGGCGGAGTAACTGGGTGAAGTGGGCGAAGTAACTTGGTGGAGTGGGCGGAGTAACTGTTGTGTGGTTGGAGTGGGAGGAGTAATTGGGTGAAGTGGGCGGATTAACTGGGTGGAGTGTGCGGCGTAACTGGGTGGAGTGGGCGGAGTAACTGGGTGGAGTGGGCGGGGTAACTGGGTGGAATGGGCGGAGTAACTGGGTAGAGTGGGCAGAGTGGGTGGAGTAACTGGGTGCAGTGGGCGGAGTAACTGGGTAGAGTGGGCGGAGTAACTGGGTGGAGTGGGCGGAGTAACTGGGTGGAGTGACTTGAGTAACTGTTGTGTGGTTGGAGTCACTGGAGTAACTGTGGAAAGGTTTGACTGAGCAGAGTAACTATATGGAGTAGGCAGAGTAACTGTATGGATTGTTTTGAGTAAAGATAGTAAGCATTCTTCTTTTTTCTATTGCCAGATTATTTATAGACATGTTAGAAGCTATTGTGTGGCTATTTAATAATTTATCTTTTTTAATGCAAATTTCGCGATACTGCTCCTTTAAGGGGAGTTTCCTGAGACTGGGTGTGTGGGCGGAGCAGCTGTAACGAGCCAGGCTGCAGCTGTGTTGCTATGGAAACTCACTCTGAGGTAAACTGAGAATGCACATTAAAACACATTTCTAATGCACTGGTGGTTGCCATATTCAAATGACTGTAGCTTAAAAAGTATACATCCTACAGCAAAGAGCTTTATACTGTAGGAATCACGAGGCCGAGACCTGTACAATGGTGTATAGCATGTCTCTGAAATATTGGTGTCCAGAGTGGAGTTTCAATGAATGTCAATGGGAGATGTGAGTTGCAAACAAAAGGTCATATTGTGAAAACTGTTAGAGCTATGGCTTAGCCTTGGACATTTTTAGCGGAAGCAGGGATAGCTGAACGTTTTGATATAAGATTTGTGTAGGTGGGCTTAAAAATGAGGGAGAGGTCACAGTTTAGAAATCATGTCCTGATTTTTCACTTCACACTCATCTCCCACTCTAGTTTTAAACATTCCTCCCATTCATTCCTATGGGAAAATTGCGCCAGAAAAACGCCAATATTTCGGAAAGCATTTGGCGAAACGTTCCACAAAATAGTAGCACACCATTCGGTAACGATCTGCACGTTTTGGTATATTATGGTCTATGTAGTATAAAGACTGTGGGAGGAGTTACAGTGCAAAAATCGCTGGAATAAGAATAATACATCAGCGAGAACAATAAGTGATCTTGGCAAGCAAGACCACTTAATAAGTGATCTTGGCAAGCAAGACAACTTAATTAGAAAAAAACAAGCAAAATCTGAGAGCGCAAGGTCCCCTGAACAGAACAATACCCAACATGCATAGCTACTTAACGTACAGTCTGGGACACTCACACATCAAGACATAAACCAAAGCTCTCGATCTGTAATTTAAAAAAGATCAAATTTAATTGGATTGGTGATATGGTGATCAGTGGACAGATTGAGCAATTGCCACATGCTTAATTGCCCATGGTCTTCTGCGCATCCAACCATATGTGAGTAGGCACAAAATGACATAAGTTGTCCCTTAGATTTTTTTGCCCTTCTTGGTGTCAGCCTGGAGCCATCTTTAACCCACAGATGGAGCTCTACACCTGGAGTTAGGATCTTCCAATGCCTGCGTAGAATATTACCCCACTGATTATTAAAAAATGAGATGAATCTCACCTCATCCTTTTTAGGGTATGGTGTGGCACATAGCAGCTCTCCCCAGTCTGATCTTTTCCATGCTGAGTCCACTAGGGCTTTAGGGCATCCGTGCTGTAAAAAACATCTGAACAGATATGTAGCAATTTCTACGGACCCATAGGAATTGGCCGACTGGAATCCCGCTCTTCAATCTTAAGTCACGATGCTAGAGTAATGTAAGAGACTGTTGACCGCAGTTTCCTTGAAGAATATGGAACGGAGACCATGCCATCCTGACAGATCCCCAGTGTCAGATCCAAAAAAAGTAACCTGTACCAGGTTAAAAAGATGTTACATGAGTTCACATTCAGTTATTACATTTTTTATTACATGAGTCGGCTGTAACTGACCGAATGACCAAGACATCACCTATGTAATTGTATCAGCCCAAAATTAGAAGCGGATACCGTTCAAAGGGTTCGCTAAACACTACCTCCCACTCCCACCCACCTAGAAAAAGGTTGGCAATCAAGGGTGCTCATTTGGCGCCCATGGCCACTCCCAGGATCTGTCTTTAGTAGACCCCATTGAAAATGAAAAAGTTGTGAGAAAACACAAAATCACATAATTGGGTGACAATATTGTATGGAATACACATGTATATCAATTCCACATCGCAAGTGGCAATGACTTTATTCACAGGAAGACAGACATCCTCCAGCTGTCTCAATAAGTCCATGGGGTACCGAACATAGAACTCCAAACTCCAAACATACGGCTGGAGGTGGCAATGTATAAAACAGCAAGAGGGTTCCATAATGCTACCGATCTTTTGAACGTCCCAGTGGATGCCTGAGATGGATATTTCGAAGCATGTAGAAAGTGGGGATCACTGGTAATTCGACAGACATATATTCAAATTCTCTCACACGCCTGGAGTCAGCTCCTCCAATAACAATAAATTTAACACAGCTTAATAGAGGTGGACCAGGTTAGTGGGTAATCTAATGTAATACAGCGGATTATTGAGCTGTCTCATTATTTCCCACTGATAGTCACTGAGAGTATTACTATATTACCACCTTTGTCCGCCTTTTATCAGATCATTGTTGTTCTGGATGCTGGTAATCGCATTTCTCTCAGTTTGTGTGATGCTCTGCCCCTTGAACTGATTAAAAATTTTCCAAATATCCCTACTTACCAGATGAAAGAAGATTTGTATCATGGGATACCGGCTAGATGAAGATCTGAACCGTGAGGTTAAAGAGGTTGGTGTTGAATTCTCCTGTTTTTCAAGGAGCGTGTAAGATCTGGGGTTCCTCCTTACTTCGGGCCTCGCAGCTCCCCTGGTTCACCTGCTGGTGACTCTATTCCTGTATTTTCTGTGTTACTCCTTGCCACCAGCAGGTGTCCCTGCTGGCCATTCTCCAGTCTGCCAGCAGGTTAATCCAGAGTCTGGAGTCATTAGCCAGCACCTGGGCTTGAGGAGGCTGGGCCTTTATTAGCTGGCCAGCCCTCATCCCAGATGCGTGTGCATTACCTGTCATTTGGAACTGCTGGCTAGAGGCTGTCTGATGAACTTTGATTATCTGTCTGTTTCTGGACTCTGTGCGGACTTTGGTAAAAAGGACTTTATTGGACTCGCTTCTCTCCAAAGCCAGCACCTTGGACCGTTGCTGTTATCATCATTCCTGGACTTTGATTTTGGCTAACCACCTGCACCCCTGGTTACTTCTCTCACTACCTTTCCATTCTCCTGTGCCTGTTTTTTTTTTTTTTTTTTTTTATAAATTCTTCATTTATTGAAAGCTTTTCTTAGCAATGAGACAAACAAGAGCACCTCGGGACAGGTGACAGAAGGAAAAACAAAGCAATACAACAAGGAAATAAAGCGCACAACATCACAGCAATGTAGCAATAAAGAAATGTCACGACCATTGTACTTGACCTTTTGTATACCAATTGCCAATAAAGAGTCTCTCTAACCAGCGAGTTTTACCTCAGACCCTATTTGCACCTTCTAATGTATGCCCTCTCAGGTAACAACACTCCTGCCGGCTCAAGAACCAATTGCTATGGCACTTCCTGGGCTGCCGGGAGAACCTAAAGCTGTGAACAACTGGCGCTTGCAAGCAACACCTAATGCACTGTGAAGTTAAACAAAAACAAAAAGTGGGAGAGAACAACCAGTAGGGGTGGGGGGGGGAGGGGTAGGGGAGTATTGGTGGGGGTTGAGTATGGTGCCTAAGTCAGACCCAGAAGGCTCCTCCCCTCGACCGACTCTGAAAAGACCATCCAGCCATACCATGTAATAAACTTCTCGTGCAAACTTCTCGTGTGTGTCATCTCGGGAGGCCATAAGGCTCTCAAACCTCATAATGTCGTTTACACGCCGAAACCATGCAGGTATGTCTGGGGGGTCCTTGCTCCTCCACATCTGGGGGATACAGGCTTTAGCCGCATTTAACAGATGACAAGTTATCGAGTTGCGATATCTTTTTAAGGGGACTTCTGACTTGTGGAGGAGACATAGGACGGGATCATCCGGGATCTCCGAGCCTGAGACCTTTTCCACCACCAGTCTCACCTTGTCCCAGAACTCCCTGGTAAGTAACTTGTAGCCACATTCCTGGTACCTGGTGCAGATTGACGTTTTATGTGGTAGTGCCATGATTTTCTGGCGTTGCTTGGGCGTCCATGTCTCTTTAAGATCTCTTTCCCATTTCTCGGGATAGGAGGGGTCTATAGCGCCTGGGGGGGCTATTAGCGATAGAAATTCTTGAGAAGGTGTGTCTCGCTACTTCCCTACTTTGACACAGTTCCTCAAAGGCCGTGAGCTCCGGTCTACCATTCCTAAGCCCCTGCAGGGAAGCCAGAAAATGCCCTATCTGCATGCATTGCCAGGGGGACCACTCAGGGACCCTAGACTTTTGCGCCAATTCCACCAGGGGGGCCCACTCGTCGTGTGTTCTAAAATGGCCCGCCCTATATACGTTTGATGAAATTCGGGTTTTCCAGGATGGGATACATGGGGGAGGGGGAAGGTGAGATCCCCTCACGCTGTAGCGCAGTCTTACAGATCTGCAGTGTGGGGCCTATGGTTGGGTGCTGCCTTGCCCATGTATTCCGGTCTGTAGCCAACCAAGGGGCGCCTTTAATTGGGTACTCTAGGAAGCTCTGCTCCAGCCCGACCCACTGTTTGTGGCGGCCGTGGATGCACCAATCTACCACTCTGTTTAGATGCACTGAAACATGGTACAGCGCCGGGTCCGGAACTCCTACACCCCCCCTTCTCCTTCGTTCTCATCAGGTGGTTTCCCTCCTCCCAGCCCAAATTAAGCCGATAAATATGGCGCGCACCCTCTGGAGATAGAAGCGCGGGCTTGTTACTGGTAACGCCTCAAGGAGATAAAGCAAGCGGGGCAGAAGAGTCATCTTGACTGCGTTGCACTTCCCAAACCACGAGAACTTCCCTTTTGCCCACTTGATGGTTTCCTCCTCAAAATGTTTCAACAGCGGGGGGAAGTTAAGGGCAAAGATTTTGGTAAGGTCGCTGCTTATCTTTGTACCCAGGTAACTACGCTACCCTCCACCCAGGGAAACGAGAAGGAACTCCGCAATTTTTCATATCTTTTGGTTGGGATGCTAACATTGAGGCCTCGGACTTTTGATAGTTTATTTTGTATCCTGATAAGTTCCCATATTCTCTGAGTTCTTTCATTAGGTTCGGCAGGGATACTTCTGGGCAGGATAAGGAGAAGATTAGTCGGCATAAGCCGCTACTTTATAGTGGCCTGACGTATTCTCAACACCTCTAACATCTGGATTCCCCCTCACCCTGCACAAAAAAGGCTCCAGAGCCAGAATAAAGATCAGCGGTGACAGCGGACAACCCTGTCTTGCCCCGTTCGCGATCCCGACGAGAACCCGGTTTACCCTCACTGACGCCGAAGGGCAGTCGTACAGACTTTCTATCCAACTAAGAATATTCGGGCCGAGGCCGACATGCCTTAGGACCGATCGCATGAACTGCCAATTGAC
Organism: Gastrophryne carolinensis; assembly: GCA_027917425.1. Lineage (NCBI taxonomy): Eukaryota > Metazoa > Chordata > Amphibia > Anura > Microhylidae > Gastrophryne > Gastrophryne carolinensis. The sequence goes on along the minus strand of CM051243.1, from coordinate 130,127,488 downwards.
TCTGTCAAACGCTTTTTCAGCGTCGGTGGAGAGCAGAAGGGCTGGTATCTTCTGATTCTGGGCCAGATGGATCACGTTTAACACTTTGGTGGTGTTGTCCCGCGCCTCTCTGAGGCATGAAACCCACCTGGTCGGGACCAGTCACTATATGCAGGTGAGGGGCAATCCTGGACGCCAATATCTTAGCGAAGAGTTTAATATCAGTATTCAGGAGGGAGATATGCCTGTACTTTGCACATAGAGTAGGTTTTTTGACCTCTTTATGAATTACTGTAATATGGGCTCTTAAGGTGTCTCTGGGAAGAGGGGTCCCCTTCATAATGGTATTCATCAGTGATAAGAGTCTAGAACCCAAAATGGGGAACAGCCTCCTATAATACTGGAGGTGCAGTCCGTCCGGCCCCGGCGCCTTTCCAGTGGCGGTGTTTGCTAGAGCTCCCTGCAGTTCCAACATGGAAATTGGCTCCTCCAACTCTGATATGGCCTGTTCCGGGAGTCTCGGCATCCCCGAACGTCTAATGTATTCCCCGCATCTCTGCTCCAACCCATGTTCCCGAGTCCCTGGCAGATTGTATAAGCCCTCATAATATTTACTGAACGTCTCTGCTATTTCCTCAGCGAGGTGTATAGCCTTCCCTCTGTGAGCAGTTATTTTCGGGACGAAGGTCCTGGCTCTCTGTTCGCAGGGCCCTAGCCAGTAGTCTACCGCACTTGTCCCTGGACTCATAGAATGCACGACGACATTGTACCAGCTGCGCTTTGATTTTGTCGCAGCATACTGTCTTCAGCTTCTCTCTTAACAGAGTCAGGGTCGGCAAGTGAGCGGCAGACAGGGACTTCTTATGTAAGGCTTCCAATTTACCTATGTCTCGGAGAAGGTTCATGGTGCACTCCATCTTCTCCTTCTTTATTCTGGCTTCGTGGCCTATCAGTAGCCCTCTCACAAAACACTTGTGGGTCTTCCATAGGTTCCCGGGCGTCACCTCTGGGGTGGCATTTATGTCAAAGAAACTTTGCAGTTCCTTCTGCACATCCTCCAACACTTGCTGATTTTCCAGCAATGAATTGTTAAGGCGCCAAGACCAACTCTTTGGGGCGGGGGTACAGCTCCTGAGTGTAAGAGCAATAGGGGCATGGTCAGATAAGGTAATATTCCCTATCGTGGTTTCCTCTACCCGAGTAAGTAAGGAATGAGGGACTAGGAATAGATCCATTCTGGAGTAGGAGTTGTGCGGATGCGAGAAAAAAGTGTAGTCCCGTACCCCGGGGTGCTGAATTCTCCATGGGTCTATCAACTGGAACAAGTTCAGGGTCCTTCTAATTCACTTTAGCTTGGCGTATGCTATATGGGGCCCTCCACTGGAAGTATCCAGCAGGAGCTCTAGCGCCAGGTTGAGATCTCCACCTATTATCAATTCTCCCTCCCGGAAGTCAGCTAAGGCCCCTAGCAGGTTCTCTATGAAAGATCTAACCAATGTTGGGGGCATAAACATTAACCAGCGTGACCAATTCAGAATGTATCTTGTCCTTGACAAATAACCATCTGCCCTCTGTGTCAGTTTTGTAGTCATCTAATTCCCACATAAGGGATTTCGCAATAACGATACTCACCCCTCTGGATCTGGAATCCGGCGAGTGGCTGCTGTATGACCTGGGGAAAAACCTGTCTCCCAGTGATGGTGGGTTGGATGCCTTAAAATGAGTCTCTTGTAAGAAGCCCACTTGTGCTCTGAGGCCTGTCAGGTTCCGCAGTATCATGGACCGCTTCTCAGGGCTATTCATCCCTTTGGCGTTTAATGAAACTATCTTTGTCCCCGCCATCCTGAGTGGCCTCCAAAGAGCATGGCAATGGGGAGGAGGGGGGGGGCAAGGAAAGAGGTTAATAAGAGGGGGGAGGCGCCCCTATCAAGGGTATAACTAGGGAAGGGATTTGGTTGAACAAGGGAAGGGATTCGCTCCCAGCTGCCAAGGCAACGAGAAGCAAACGCTAGAACAGTATACACCAAACTTAACTCTAACAATCCAATAAGGAGAAGAACAAAACCCAACGGGTCCTATGTACCCGCGAGTTGGCCCTAATGCGGGGTAGAGTGACTGTCGTATTCGGCCGTAAGTCAGAACACTCTATCCCACACCGGGCCAAGCAACCGATCAACATATTCATGGCAAATGAACAGCAAAAACCTACAAAAACGAACACTGTCAACTACATTAGGAATGAGACTAGACCATAACCAGGGTACAACCTCGTGCAGGAGGGGGCGTCTAGCCGCTCCAGGAGGACCCCAAGGCAGTAGCCTCAGCCACTGGTGAGCTTACGTGTAATGGTGCACCCTGCACACCACATCCCTTGGTCTCGACGGGGCCGGGCCGGGCGGGCCTAACGCTCTGTGGACCCTGTCCAGCTCGATTGGGGTAGCTGGGTCTCTGTCCAGCACCGTGTTAAAAATGACTGTTGTGATGCGCCTCAGGTCTTCTCCTGCCGAGGCTTCAGGAATGCCTCGCAGTCGCAAGCTGTTCCTTCGGCTGCGGTTTTCGATGTCATCCATGTGCAACATCTGGGTCTGGATCAGCGCCTCCTGAAAGTTGCACCTCTCCTCTAGCGCTTTAAGACGGCTCGCGGTCGTAGAGGCCTCCGACTCCAACACATCGACCCTCGCCTCAACCGACGATACCTGCTGTTTAACCTCTCCCAGCTCCCATCTGTGCGCCTCCTCATACTTTGCTATCAGTTCCTCGATGTCGGCCCTGGAGGGCAGGCCCCTCAACAGCGCGATTGTCTCCATGTGTATACCAGCCCCGAAACGGGACTCTGGCTCGTCTGTTCCCCCAGGTGGCACGGGGGCTGAAGCTGGACGCTGCGCTGCAGTGGCCGAGTTAGGTGCCCAGGGGACCCAGGGCTCCTCCCCCTGCTCTGGGGAGAAACAGGGCTGCGATGGCGACATTGGGGTCAGGCTGGCACTATTTCCTGGCTATGCTGTTTCCGGTGAAGGCAACAGGGGGGAAGCTGGTGGGCTCGGGGAGGAGGGTCCCTGTCGGCGGACCACCACTTCGGGTTCCAAGGGAGGGGGATGCCGAGGTTTTGGCGCCCTTTGCGACAATCCCGCAGGGGGGGGTGTTCCCTGCTCAGCGGCTGGCTACTTCCTGCAGCTCTGTTGTGTCTCTCTCCATCTTGTCTCGGCGTGAAGGCAAACTTATCCAGACGTCTGCTAGCAGCGACGGCTGACTGCTCGGGGTTGTGGCCCTCCACACTGGCTTGAGACCCCCTCTCACTGACACTGTGGGTGGAAGGGATTGCGCCCCCAGTCGTGTTGAGGGCGTTGCCCCTGTCACAGGCATGCGGTGTCGGGGAGGGGGGAGTTTATGTTGACCCTCTGTTGTGTATGCAGAACTGGCATAAACCCTCATTACAGGCATGGAGTGACTGCCTGTGTCCTCTGCTCTCTGAGCACTCACCGCTCCTGGCTGTGGCTACACCTCCATTCTGCGGCGTCCGTGCTCTCTCAGCCCTCGTACCTACTCAGGCTCATCACTGCTGGTGTCTGCCCCCTCGCCATTCGGTTACGTGATCAGCTCTGCAGCCGGCCTCCCTCTTGTTGCTCTCCTCTTCCTCTGTTCTGGCCATCGCCGCCATCTTGGTACTCCCGTCTGTGAAGCCGGGTGTTTCAGCCGCCCGCCCGCTGTCATTCAGCCGTTCAACCGCTGGCCGCTCCTCCGCTCCCCCCTCTGATTGCGCTTCAGCTTCAGCCTGTCCCAGGGCCAGTGTCGGATACGCGCGGGGTAAGTGACGTTTCCCTCCGCTGTTCGCGGCCTCCGCCGCAGCCGCTTTCCTGCCCCGGGAGCCGCCTCTCTGCTCTCCACACGTGCCTCTCTCGCTGTCAGGCGCCGATCCTCCGCTCCGGCCACGGTCAACAGAGGCCGGGGGGACGGAGTCACCTCTCCCGGCTCACGTACCTCCTCGCCAGCTCCAAGCGCGTTCCGTGCCATTTTGATGCGCTGACACTCTTCCCTTTTTCTTTTCTGAGACGCGGTCTGGGCTGGCTGAGACCCCCTCCGCGGGCCACCGCCACTCCCCCGAGGGTTCCTCTTCCTCGCCATATTCCTCCAGTAAGGTTTGCTGTCAGCAATAGTAGGTTTTAATGGCCACCGGCGTGGGAGTTCTGAGAAATTGCTTCCTCACGGCTCCATACCTAGGACACGCCCCCCCTGTTTTTTAGTTTTTAATCACAGTCATCATTCATTATTTATTTAATATATTCCTCATTGTAGGGGTTTGTCCTTGTTCTCAGTATTTCAGTTTTCATTTCTCCATTCTGGGAATCCCAATCTGGGAATTCCCTGACAGAGCGCCAATAGATTTTCAAAAGCCACCCAATCCACATCAGAGCATGGTATGTGAAATGTGGGATCCTTTGCACGTGCAAAATATTTCTTAAGAGCCAGTCTTCTGCTGAACAAAAATAAATCCTTAGTCGCCTCAAATTTATCTAAATATTGTACAGGCGCAAATGATAAACCACATGCTAACACTGACCTTTCCAGATCAGATAGGGAATAATCTGTTAAGTTCAAAATTTTTAGTTCACTAGGGGCCCCGAGCCTGCTCGCTCCAGTCTCGGGTGCTTGGGGCATTGAATTGGATGTTTGTACATCCAATAATGCTGGCCCGTCACATCTGTTCCTCCTTTTCTTATAGCACATGCCACCCCTTCTGCCTCTTCTCTCTTCTTCTGCCTCACTGGTTGAGGATAAAAAAAGTCACTCTGGGACCCTGAGGCAAAACTGCTTTGTCCACAATGCTATTGGCCTGGGCCCCTTGAAGGTCTAAGTGGTTGCATGCCCCATCTAAAGTTGTCTCCACTTATAGACTCCAAGTCATCCATCAGCATGACCACACGGAGAGAGAGGCTCCACCCCCTGGGAGGAAACACAGACTGAAGCAGAAGTTAAAAGCCCCACTCCTTCCTGCCCACCTCAGTTCTTTGTGTTTCCTCCCTGGGGAACCACTGGATAGAGTATGCTAAGATGTGTGTGTTTTCAGACTCCACAGTTCTGGAGAAGCCCACTGACCATTGGATGTATATCCAGGTGGAGTTCACCCGAGGTACAGCCAGGGCTTATTCCCTCATAGGACACCATGCACGAGTTGTGCGGTGTCCCCCTTAAATCACAGACAACTGAATTAGTTATGGGTTTGCTGTGCCTTTAAATGACTTCTAGACACATCAGCGATCAGCTATGTCAACATTTTGATTATTTTTTCATTTAGTAACCTTTTCCTTCCTTCAATTTCCTTCAAAATTTCAAATTTTGGGGGGCAGAGTCAGAGATCAGTGACCTAGAGCTGACGTCACTTCTGGGTGCGGTTGTGACACGTGCTGTGACCTGAAAGCAGAAGGACGGCGTTTTCTCCCCGGCAAGCAAACAGGTCGGAGGGAGCCAGAAGACACCGGAGGGCGCAGGTGCAGCAGCAAAGCGGTGTGTACAGTGGCGGCAGCGGTAGTAGCGCTAGGGTGCAGTGGCGCTAAAGCAGACCTGTCCTCACAACAATGTTGGCCACCATGGCAGAGACAGAAAGGGGCCACAAGGAAGCCCAGCAACTGGTGAGGTGTAACATTCCTTTGTTTGCACTAGACATGGGATGCTCTAGTTATAAGGTAAATTAATTATTTTTTGTATATAGTCTTTTAGACAGATAAAATAAAAAAAGTTGAAGACCTTACATTTAAAGCAAAAGCAGCCAAGAAGTCTAAACGCTGTGAAGAGTGCAGCAATGTGCTCCCAGACACTTGGCAGCTGTCTCTGTGCCAGGAGTGACAAGGCAAAAAGGGATGCTGATGCCTTACTCAGGGAAATCCTGGTAATGAGACAGGATATTGCCTCAATACGGGATGCCCAAAGAGGTTCGATCACTCATTCAGAACTGCCCATTGCTGACGCACCAACTCCTCATCAAATTATTGATAGCCAAGTGGTAAAAGTGGGATTATCCATTACCAATAGTACTCCTAGCGCTTTGGGCAGCCCCTTCCAAGTTAATGTGGTGTCTGAGCTAGGCGAAGTGACTGAAGGGGAACTGTCCTCGCAAGATTCTCTGGATTAGGAAGTCGAGGAGGAAGAGGAGCCAAAACTTCTCTGAAGAATTTAGAGAAGTTTTTGGATGATATGTATGAAACATGTGGGATTCAGACAGAGGATAAGCCATTATCTGTTGAAGATGAAATGTATACGTTTTGGGGAAAACGTCCAAAGTTTTTCCCATCCATTCGGCGCTTAAGGAGGTTATTACATCTGAATGGGAGAACCCAAAGATTTATTCTTAGTATACAGTACGTCCTGCTCCAGATAAGAATCATTACACTTGGGTATTACTCCGCCAGATGGCGCTGGACTGCAGAGACCGCAAAATTGGCTCCTCCTGGCCCCTCAAATACCCGGGACCTCCCACAAATCCCCAGATCTTCTCTGCAGTCTGGACTGCGAAGGACAAGATGATGGCTCTCTCTTCTCGCAGGTGAGCAGGGCTATTAGCCTGCGGCCCTGTAGGACTATTCCCACCCGTTCCATTATTAATGTGCCTCCCAGCCTTGGCTGCGCTGGTCCGGGTGATGGTAGGCAGCACCGCCGTCAGGTGCTTAGGAGCGCTGCTCCACCGCAATCCCCCACCAAAGGGTAGGCGGTATAGACTTATTGTGAGCCTCTATGGGATGCCCCTCCCGCCCTATTGCCCCTTGCCCCTATCGGTGGGCCTTTTGTAAAGTGGGCGCTGCCCTCCCTTGTAGCTCTCGGGGGGGGGGGGTGTCTATATGCCTTGGTGTTTTCACTGTATTGTGTGCTTCTTTCGGTGTCGGTCTCCGCGCTGACTTGGTTGCACTGGTTGCATTTTGAAAATGCCGTCGCCGCTGCGCGCGCTCCTTGTGCTTCGCGCTTGGCGGCGGCATTACCTCAGGTGCTGTTGGGAGGTCATTGGCTGCTTGTCACGTGTGCTGCTTTGCGCTCTTCGGGGGAGGCAGGGCCCGCGGTTGGCGCGTTCCGCGTCACTGTCTCCGCGGCCCGCCCCTCGAGGTATACCCGGCACCATTTTTCGCTGGATTCGGCTGCTGCGTGACTGGCATCTATCATTTATGTCTTTCAGAGGGGTCAAAAACTTGTGAGGCCTAGTGTGTAAATCACTTCCACTTCCCTAGCGGGCTATTGGGGCATCCCGGGTTGCTTTTATAGCGTGAATCCCTATCGGCTTATTGTGCCGCTATAATCACCATATGGAGGCGTCTCAGGATAATGTGCTCGGGGTTCCTACTAGTGCTGACAATGTGCGGGTCTGTATACCTTGTGCCCAGCAGGTGCTTGCACTGCAGCCTGGTTTACCAGTAGCTGGGCCTGCGCCACGTATGGCTTCACTTACTCCCCCAAGCTTAAATTTGACTCCTATTGAATTGCATACCAGTGGGGATTCTCAACCTGATGTGTCTTCCAGACTGGCTAGTGTTGAGAAGTTGCTGGCTAATACCCTGGCGCGTAAGGCCTCTGCTAAAAAGCGGCACTTGACGCCTGATGTCACTCTGTTCTTTATGGAGGCTGATGAGTTTTTGGAACTCTCTGGTTATACCCCCTTGGAAGAAGGGGAATTATTCTCTGACTCGGAGTCATCTGATGAGAGGCTCAGGAGTCATGATGATTCTGGCTCTGACACCTGGGCCCCAGATGATACTGATAGGCTGTTGGCTCAGATTTTTGAGGTACTGTCTATCTCTCCCCCCGGCTGCGGCCCCAAGGCAGCAGGGGGAATTGTTTCATACTGCTAAGCCACGTTTGGAATTTCCAGAGCAAGCCCATTTTAATAATCTCATGCTCAAGAAATGGGAGCGTCCCAGCAGACTTCCCGGTGTCCCTAAAAGTTGGGATAAGAGGTATCCCTTTCCTGCTGATGTGGTGAAGCGCTGGTCATCCCCTCCAGAGGTGGATGCCCCAGTCCTAGGGTTGTCCAACACCTCTGTCATGCATTCCCCTGACTCTACTACGCTGAGGGATGGTGAGGACCGGCGTATTGATCAGCTGGCGTCCCATGCCTTTGCCTGCATGGGGACAGCGCTGCGCCCAGTCTGTGCCTCTGCCATTACAGCTGTGGCTATTAGGACCCCGCTGAGAAGTGTCCTAGATGGTGCTCCTGATGATGTGTCTAGTGAGGAGTTTAATGCTCTCTCTCGTTGTGATGTTTTTGTGACTTATGTCCTCTCTGCCTTGGATGATACCATTAGGATGTGTGGCAGAACCCCTGCCCTTGTGGTGGCTATACGCCGCTCGGTATGGCTGTGCCAGTGGGCTGCTGACAACGCTGCCAAGAAGGCTCTCACTGGTTTCCCCTTCAAAAGATTACGCCTGTTTGGGGACCGCCTGGACCTGTTTACTAAGGGAGGCAGTGGAGCCAGACAGGGGAGGGGGGTCTCCCTTACTGGGGCCCGAGGAGATTTCTGGGGTAGGGGCAGAGGACGTGGACGCCCTGACTCATCCTGGGGCTCCAAGCCTAAGTCTTCTCCCAAGCCCCCTCAGGCATGAAGGGGCGCCCTCACCCATCCGGGTGCTTTTTGCATTTTTCTCACGTCTGAAGGCTTCATGTCTCAGACCGGTGGATTCAGGAGGTAGTGTCCTCCGGTTACAAGATAGAGTTTTCTGCCTGGCCGCCCCCAAGATTCATCAGATCCCGGATCTCCCAGGACCCTATGTCAGCTCAGGCTCTAGTTCTGGTGGTGCAAAGCATTCTGGAGCTGGGGGTCATCTGTCAGGTCCCCTTACGAGAAAGGGGCAAGGGTTTCTATTCCAACCTTTTCACCGTGCCCAAAAGAAATGGGTCAGTCAGGCCCATCCTGGACTTGAAGATCCTCAACAAATTTGTCAGGTGCAGGCGCTTTCGCATGGAAACTTTGCGCTCTGCCATCAGTTCCCTGCATCTAGGGGACTTCATGACCTCTGTGGACATCAAGGATGCTTGACTTCATATTCCTGTTTTTCCAGGTCATCAAAGATTTCTCAGGTTCGCTCTAGAAGATCAGCTCTACCAATTTGTGGCATTGCCCTTCGGTCTCACTTCAGCTCCCAGGATGTTCACCAAGGTGCTGGCAGGAGTGATGTCTCTGCTCAGGTCTCAGGGCATTCGCATGCTGCCCTATTTGGACATTCTCAACACTTTTTAGTCCCTTCAACAGGCAGAGCGGGATACTCAGCTAGTAGTGTCCACTCTGGAGTCATTTGGCTGGGTGATCAACCATCCCAAATCTTCCCTGTCTCCCACCTTGGTGACTCCTTTCCTGGGAATGAATCTGGATACAATTCAGGCAAGGATTTTTCTTCCTCAGCAGAAGGTGGACAGTCTGCTAGCCCAGGTTCAGTTCCTGCTATCTTGCCATCACCCCTCCATCAGGCAACGAATGCAGCTGGTGGACTTGATGGTGTCGTGCTTCGAGGCGGTCCCTTATTCCCAGTTTCACATGAGGCCTCTGCAACTCCACCTCTTGTCAGTATAGGACAAGGATCCTGCGTCCCTGGACCAGTTCCTTGTGCTGTCCCCCCTAGTCAGGCGGTCCCTCTCATGGTGGCTGCACTCCAGAAACCTGTTGGTGGGCAGATCCTTTCTGGCCCCCTGCTGGGAGATGGTCACCAGATGCCAGTCTGACAGGTTGGGGGGGCTTCTGGAAGTCCCTCCAGTTCCAAGGGCGGTTGGGCCCTCTGGAGGCCCATACACCTATCAACATTCTGGAACTGAGGGCGATCAGGTTGGGTCTGGCTCACTTGACCCTACACCTTCGGGCCGGCCTGTTCAGGTCCGCTCGGACAACCGGACGGCGGTTGCCTACATCAATCACCAGGGAGGGACCCAGAGCAAGGGGGCCCTCAAGGAAGTGTCTCTGATTCTGGCATGGGTGGAGGACAGTGTTCCCTGCATATCAGCTGTGTACATTCCGGGGGTGGAGAATCTGCAGGCAGACTCTCTGAGCAGGGGGACCTCTCGCCTGGGAGAATGGTCCCTCTGCGGCAGGGTGTTTCAGTCTCTGTGTCACCGTTGGGGCCAACCAGATGTGGCTCTGTTTGCGTCCCGTCACAATCACAAGCTCCCGGCCTTTGTCTCCCTGTCCCAGGATCCTCTGGCCTTGGCCACGAATGCGCTAGCAATGTCATGGCGGGACTTTCAGTTCCTGTATGTCTTTTCCCCATTCCCTCTGTTGGGCAGGGTTCTGCGCAAAATAGCTCAGGAGGGGGTGCCAGCAATCCTGGTGGCCCCCAGGTGGCCAAGAAGAGTGTGGTTCGCAGACGTGGTGCAGCTGGCAGTAGATCAGTACGCTCTGCCCAGGGTGCCAGACCTGCTCACTCAGGGTCACTTACGCCATCCCAATTTACAAACTCTGGCTTTGACGGCCTGGCTGCTGAATCCTCCATCTTGATGGAGAAGGGGCTGTCTGCCTCTGTTGTTGATACCATGATAAAGGCTAGAAAGAAGTCGTCTTCTTCCATTTCTTATAAGGTTTGGCGTGCCTACATTGACTGGTGTGAGTCTAGGTCTCTTCCCTGTTGTGTGTTCTCTATTCCCAGGATCCTGGAGTTCCTGCAGCATGTGTTGGAGATGGGGCTCCAACTCAGTACTCTGAAGGGTCATGTTTCTGCCCTGGCTGTTTCCTTCCAGAAGTCCTTTGCCCAGCTTTCTCTGATCAGGACTTTTTTCCAGGGGGTTACTCATGTGCGTCCCCCACGTAAGCCCATGTTGCCTGTTTGGGATTTGAACTTGGTCTTGTCTGCCTTGCAGGGTGCTCCCTTTGAACCTGTGCAGGATGCTGCCCTGGCCATTCTTACTCTCAAGGTTGTCTTTTTGGTGGCTATAACTTCTGTTAGGCGTGTTTCTGAGTTGGCAGCGCTTTCCATCCAGCCCCCCTACTTTGAGAGACACCAGGACAAGGTGGTGTTTCACTTCAAGCCAGACTTTCTGCCTAAGGTCGTTTCTGCCTTTCATCTGAATCAGGACATTGTTCTTCTTTCCTTGTGCCCTAATCCTGGTAATGCTAAGGAGAGGGTTTTGCATTCCTTTGATGTGGTTAGGTGCCTGAAGTACTATCTTGTGGCTACTGCGCCTTTCAGAAAAACTGATGCTCTTTTTGTGGTTCCTTCTGGTTCTAGGAAGGGTTTGGCTCCTGCCAAATCTACTATCAGCAAATGGATCGGTCAGGCTGTGATTCAGGCCTATTCTGCTAAGGGGAAGAATCCTCCCTTCTGCTCATTCCACTCATGCTATTAGTGCCTCTTGGGCTTTTCAGCACCAGGCTTCTGTTGAACAAGTTTGCAAGGCTGCTACCTGGTCTTCTGTTCATACTTTTTCCAAGTTTTACAAGGTTGATGTTAGGGCCTCAGCTGATGCTGCTTTTGGCCGCAAGGTTCTGCAGGCGGCAGTGGTCTGACCTGTCTGTTGTTACCTTTGGGGATCCCATCCTATTTTATGGACACTGCTATTGGATGTCCCAAGTGTAATGATTCTTATCTGGAGCAGGACGTACTGTATACTAAGAATAATATAATTCTGTGATTACTCACCTGTAGAATTGATATTATGAGTATACAGTATGTCCTGCTCCACCCCACCCTTGGTTTTGCATTAGGATCCCCTGTATGGTGATTGTTATCATTGTTATAGTTACTGTTTGATTCTGCTATCTTTCTCCCGGCTTCTCGTTAACTGCTTTTCAATGCTGGGGATTTGTGGGAGGTCCTGGGTATTTGAGGGGCTGGGAGGAGCCAATTTCGCGGTCTCTGCAGTCCAGCGCCATCTGGCGGAGTAATACCCAAGTGTAATGATTCTTATCTGGAGCAGGACGTACTGTATACTCATAATATCAATTCTACAGGTGAGTAATCACAGAATTGTATTTTTTTATGCCCAACTCATTAAAAAGGAAATTCTCCGTCAATGAGCAAGACATGGAACCACGGAGCAAGTCTCCTAGACTGGATGCCCAACTAGGTCAGATGTCTAGAGTGGCAGATTTAAAGCAGACCAACAGTCAAAAATGAATTAAATAAGACCAACACAACAAACAGTGCTCATATGCATCCCTCCCGGGGCAATTTAGATTGCTGCACATAAAAAATACAATTCTGTGAAACTCACCTGTAGAATTGTTTTTGAATATATCCAGTCCAGGTCATCCCAAAAGTGATGACATGTGGGTATTCCGCCCACAGGGGGCGCTCAACTGCAAGATCAAAAGCTGTCGCTCCTCCCGGCCCCCTAAAAAAGCAGGTATCGCACTATGATTTCCCAGTGGTTAAACAGCAGTAAGAAAAGAGACCGACCAGGAAATCATGTACTCTCTCCAATAAATAACTTAAGAACAACGGTCCAATATAAATATGGTAATCCCCATAACAGGCAAACAAGAGATAATGAAACAAGGGCGGGGTGGGACGACCTGGACTGTATATATTCAAAATCAATTCTACAGGTGAGTTTCACAGAATTGTATTTTTCTCTATATCCAGTCCAGGTCATCCAAGAAGTGATCACAGTTGGGACATCCAAAAGCAGTGTCCATTAGGGCGGGATCCCCAGTGCGGAACAGCATATAGTTCATTTCACTACCGCCTGAAGCATCTTACGGCCATAGACCGCATCAGCCGAGGCCCTAACATCAACCTTGTAAAACTTTGTAAAGGTATGAACTGAAGACCAAGTGGCGGCCTTACAAACTTGTTCAACAGATGCCTGGTGCTGAAAAGCCCAAGAGGCACCAATAGCTCTGGTAGAATGAGTTGTGATCTGAAAATGGTGGGTTCCTTCCCCTTGGCAGAATATGCATATACCACCGCCTGTCTGATCCACTTACTAAGAGTGGACTTGGCTGGTGGCAAGCCCTTCCTAGAACCTTCGGTTAGGACAAAGAGCAAATCCGACTTCCTGAAGGATTCAGTCGTAACCAGGTAATACTTAATGGCTCTGATCACATCCAAGGCATGGAGGGTCCTTTCCTTAGAATTAGTCGGTGCTGGACACAAGGAAGGCAAGACCACTTCCTCATTAAGGTGAAAGGGAGAAACGACCTTAAGCAAAAAAATCAGGTTTAAAGCGATAAACCACCTTATCCTTATGCCTCTCAAAATAGGGAGGCTTCATACAAAGTGCGGCCAACTCTGACACGCGCCGCACCGAGGTGATCGCTACCAAAAATGCATAAAGGAGCCTGAACTCCGTCCAAGGAATTGCCAGAGCATCTGTGGCAAAGGCCAGAGGATCTCTTGACAGGGAGACGAACCTTGGGAGCTTGTGATTGTGTCTGGACGCAAACAGGTCCACGTCCGGCTGACCCCAGCGGAGACACAGAGCGTAAAAGAGCTTGTTGCTGAGAGACCATTCCCCCAGACGTGAGGCACTCCTGCTCAGGGAGTCTGCCTCCAGGTTTTCTACCCCGGGAATGTAGACCGCCGAGATGCAGGGAACATTCTCCTCTGCCCAATTCAGAATCTGGGTCACCTCCTTGAGGGCTCGCTTGCTCCGAGTCCCGCCCTGGTGATTGATGTAGGCGACAGCCGTCTGATTGTCCGAGCGAACCTGGATCGCACGATCACTTAGATGGGGAGTCAAGCAAAGAAGCACCAACCGGATCGCTCTCAGCTCCAGGAGATTTATGGGCAAGTGGTTCTCCTGCGGGCCCCACTGACCCTGGATCTTCTGCGTCTGCCAAACGCCTCCCCAGCCGGTCAGACTGGCATCCGTGGTAACTATCTCCCACCGGGGAGTCAGAAAGCACTTGCCCACCAGCAGGTTTCTGGAGTCCAGCCACCTGGACAGGGACTGTCTGGCCAGGGGGGGCAGTGAAAATTCCTGTTCCAACGACTCCTGCATCTGGTCCCAGCCGGTCAACAGGTTCAACTGAAGAGGTCTCATGTGGAATTGGGTGAAGTGCACTGCCTCGAAGCATGACACCATTAGGCCCACCAGCTTCATTCCCAGACGGATCGATAGCTGCTGACAAGATAGCAAGGCCTGCACCTGCGTCTGGAGGCCCACTACCTTCTGCTGTGGCAGGAATACCTGGACCTGAGAGGTGTCTAACGCCATGCCCAGGAAGGACCTCACCATCGAAGGAGTGATAGAAGACTTCGGGTAATTGACTACCCATCCGAAATCCTCAAGAGTGGATAACACCGTCCGGGTGTCGCTCTCGGCCTGCTGTAAAATCGTCCAGATAAGGCAGCACGCGAATGCCCTGATTCCTCAGAATAGCCATGATGCCCGCCAGCACCTTGGTGAAAACCTGGGGGGCTGAGGATATCCCGAATATCAATGCCACAAACCTGGTAGTGCTGATCCTCCAGAGCAAACCTCAGGAACCTCTGATGCCCCTGGAATATCGGGATGTGCAGATAAGCATCCCTGATGTCCACCGTGGTAAAGAAGTCGCCGGGCCTAAGCGAACTCACCGTGGACCGTAAGGTCTCCATGCAGAAATAGTAAGAAATATTGAGCCAGCCCGTAAATGTCCATGCAGAAATGTCTGACTCTGACAAACCTGTTGAGACCCTTCAGGTTCAGGATAGGCCTCAGCGTTCCGTCCTTCTTGGGAACCGTGAACAGATTGGAGTAGAAGCCTTGACCCTGTTCCTGACGAGGTACAGGACAAATCACACCTAACCGCAGGAGGTGTTGCACGGCCTCAGGCCCTGTGCCTTCAATGGGTTTTGGGATATCCGAGACTGAAGAAATCTCGGGGGCGGCCTGACTGCCAGCTCTATTTTGTAACCGGAGGACACCACCTCCTGAATCCACTGATCCGAGACACGCTGTCTCCAGATATGAGCAAATAGCAGAAGCCGCCCCCCCACCCGGAAGGGTGAGGGTGCCTCCTCATGCCTGAGGAGCCTTGGCAGGGGGCTTAGACTTGGATCCCCACGTGGGACCTACCTCGTCCCCAGGTATCTCTGCGGCCACCTGAAAATGAAGAGCCTCTTTCTCCTCGAAAGGAGCGATAGGCAGATGCGCTCCAATGGGCCGCGCAGGCTTCCGTCACTGAGGCAGAATACCATCCCTGACCAGGAGGTCCAGACGCTCCCCGAACAACCTGAGCCCCATGGAGGCGATACTAGTAAGTGACTCCTTGGCCGCGGCATCAGACACCCATAGCCGCAACCAGAGCGAGCGGCGAAGCGCAACAAGCAGGACCGAAATCCTGGCATCGGGGGACACCATCGTCCAAGGCAGAAGCTACGAAGGCAAAGAAATCCACGCAAGCCTTGAGGTCTTTATACTCCTCCGCCCGCTTGCGAGACATAGCGTTATCCATAAGACGTCTTACCTTCTTTCTGATGGCTAGGGAGACAATAGCCGCAGCACCGATAGGGCGAACAAGGCACCAGCAAAGGTGAAGGCATGACAGGCCAGCTAATCCATGCGCTTGTCAGCTGGATCACATAAGGAAGTGGCATCAGGTGAAGGCATAACAGTAGTGTTGGACAACCCCGACACAGGGGAATCCACCTCGGGAGGACGAGACCATAGACGGACCAGCTACTCAGGGAAGGGAAACCGCCTATCCAGCCCTTAGGCACCGACGGTAGCTTGTTAGACCTTTCCCATTCCTTGAAAAACATATTCGAATACAGGGCCTGCTCAGGAAAGACTTGCCTCTGTCTTTCAGGCCTAAACAAATCACCTTGCTTCCTCTTAGCCACTCTAGGAGGGACAATATGTAAAGTCTCAACAAACTGAGGCAAGCAATTTCTCCGTAACATTAGGGAGCCATCATCGCCAGCAGAATAATCCGCAGTGGACCAAATCCTCTGGCCGCTCACCTTCCTCCACAGAGCCCAAACCGTCAAACAGATCATCATCATCATTATCCGAGTACACGGCTCGATGTGCCGTCTCTTACTTGAGGCCTTCTTAGGCGCCGTACGCAAGATCTGATTCTCGAGACTGGCCACCCTAAAAGCCAATCAACCTGGGACCCCCTGCTGGCTTCCCCCTCGCTGGAGGCTCAGTGCAGCAGTGGGGGTTCTGGAGAGGCCGCAGGCAATGAAAGGCTAGGGGCAGGTGCGCCCGCCCGGTCATGGTCCAGAATGATGCTCCTGGCGTAAGTGGTACAAACAGTGCTGAATCCGCCCAGAGGATTCCTGCTGTACAAGGGGCAGAGCCTGTCCTGCCCAAGGGAGGCCCCCAGCTCACTTTCCCCTGATGCATCCATTATGGTGATTAAAAAATTGTACAATGGAAAGGTTACAGGCGCTAACGGCCCATTTGATCCCTCTTACTATAAAAAATGGGGGACCGGGGGGAACCACAACCCTCAACCTCAAACCCACGACCTGTAAAAGAAGGGAGACGAGGCCCAATCAGAACAGGTCACACAAGGCAAAATAGCATATAAGCAGCAATTAAAAGAGGGACTCACGACACCAACAAAGGGACAACGCTCCGGTTCTGAAGAGCACTCAGCAGCAGCAGTGGTGTAGGGTCCTCTGACTTGACCAGGACCGCAGTAACGGAGACCACAGTAGCAGCGGCCGAGGAACAATTCTGCGGTGTCCGCAGGCCAACGCATCGTCAGGAACTTCCACAGTGGGCGGCCTGGTAGCAGCAGCAGAGCGCACAGCGCAGAAGACGCACAGGATCCTCCTGGG
The DNA here is from genome assembly GCA_027917425.1 of Gastrophryne carolinensis. Taxonomy (NCBI): domain Eukaryota; kingdom Metazoa; phylum Chordata; class Amphibia; order Anura; family Microhylidae; genus Gastrophryne; species Gastrophryne carolinensis. The sequence goes on along the minus strand of CM051243.1, from coordinate 130,110,835 downwards.
AGACGTGCTCCTCGAGGGGCGGGCCGCACTGAGTGACGCCTAATGCGTCAGCGCCCGGCTCCGCCCCCCAACGGCGCGAACAATCACGCCTGCCCCGCCCTGCTGATTCGGCCAGTAAAGCCAAAATGGCCGCGGGGACACAGCCGCCCCCGCATCCACTGCCATCACCGCGCTAGCTGCGCGCCCCCCCCGTGTCACAACAGCGCCGCACAGTGGCGTAGCGCCAGCGGGGTACAGTAACCCCATAGCAACGGCGAGGGAGGTGAGTATGTTGCATGCTCAAACAGTCACCGCACTAAACACCAAGGAGGGCCTCTCCTGACACATTCAAATAAAGCTTGTGGGCACACCATGGGAGGGTAGATAATAATAAAAAGAATAGTGGTTCTCCCCTTCAGGCTCACCATAACCTGTGTCCGGCTACCTCTGAATGGGAGGTCTACGGCCCAGAGCATGTGCTATGCCGAACGCCCAAGGACCCATGCGGCGTTCACCCTACCCTCATGAATCCCGAGCAGCCGTAGGCTGGGAGGCAGTAGTGGGTCAAACGGGAATAGGACTTGCAGCGTTTTGATCAAGTTTTTATGGCATGGGTACATTACGTAATCCTATGGACCACAGAAGTGAGTATCTTAAAAAGAGCATGGGACACTACCGCTTTTACGCTCAGACCCCCTCTAGCATCTGATGGTATTCTCAGAAGCATGGCTCTATGGATTAATAATCTCAAGGGTCACATGGAGAATAAAGTGCCCTCTGCGGAATTGGTCTTTCCTTACCAGTGCTTCAGAGGAGATCATTAGAGCTACAGCTTAACCCTTTAAGTGCCAGCCTACCTGGAGTTTTTGTCACACTCTGTTGCCAGACCATTTTGCACTATTTTGCGCTACACATGTTCAAATGTGATTTTTGAAGGGATTTCCAGGGATTTCCCAGGAAAATGATATATTGTTTTTTTCAGCAGAGTCTGGGCTTTAACATGAAATGTCTTGTTTGTCATTTGTTAGGTGTATTCTTAATATTTTTGGGTGAAATATGTGCAAAAAAAAAAAAAAAAGTTTTTTTGTAATAAAAAATGTAAGTTTGTCAATGAAATCTTATTGCGTGTGAAATCCCAATTTCTCCCGGTTACAGCGGTACCACATATGTATAGGTAGACACCCTTTCCTGCCCAGGAGACTCCCCCAAACTGAAACAGCGCTTTAGGGGATTTTCAGATAAAATACAACTATGCTACGCAATATGCGCACCTTGCAGTTTTTCCAGAAAAACAACCCTTTACATTTGAAATACCCCCCACAAACTATATATTCTCTGGAAGGACACACCTCAGGCTTTCTAGGCGTACCAGGCTTGTTGATGTGGCCATAGTTTTCTGGAAGTAATCCCTCAATGGATTCTTTGGTTGCAAAGAGTTTCCCTAAAAAAAGGATAAAAAAGCAGAATCAAAGCCACATTTTCCTAAAAAAACTATGTACAAACAAGAAAAAACAAGTTTAATCTGAAAACGCAACATCCCCCGAACAGAACAACACCCAACATGCATAGGTTCTGTCAAGGGAAGAGTTGCCAAACACCCCAAAGTAAAGCATGTGCGTAACGGTAATTTTACTTGAAAATTTCAGCTCTGCAGACAAAGTGCGCACATTGCGATTTTTCAACCAAAACAACCCTTTACATTTGGAATATCCCCCATAAACCATATATTCCCTGAAAGTACACACGTTAAGCTTTCTAAGGGTACCCAGCTTGTTCTAGTGGGCTCATCTTTCTGGAATTATTACCTCAAAGAATTCTTTGGTTGCGCAGGGTTTCCCTAAAAAATGTATAAAAAAGCTGAATAAAAACACCTTTTCCTAAAATATAAATATGCAAGCCAGAAAAAACAAGCTAAGTCTGAAAGTGCAAGGTCCCCCGAACAGAACAATACCCAACATGCATAGCTACCTTTAACCATTTTAATTGCCAGCCTACTTGAGATTTTGTCGCCCTCTGTTGACAGGCCATTTTTCCCCATTTTGCGTCATGTTTTGCGCCATTTTTGCTGGAACTTTCAGGAAAATTATATATATATTTTTTTGCAGCAGAGTTTAGACTTTAACATGAAATGTCTTGTTTGTAATTTTTTTTTTTTACAATATTAAGTAAAAAAAATAAATAAATAAATAAAAGAATTTTTTAGAAAATTGACTCCTTTATTTTAAATAAAAAATGTATTTTATTAAGGAAAATCATATTGCATGTGAAAGCCCCATTTCTACCGATTAGAACGGTACCACATATTTATCAGTAGCCCCCCGTTCCTGCCCAGGAGACCCCCCTAACTGAAACAAGTATTTTATAACATTCACAAAAAAAATACAAATACCATCCACACTACAAAGGGTTAAATCGAGAAAAAAAATGACACAGGGTCCCCCCTCCCAGGGGAGGGAGACCCCTTTTTTTTTTTTTTTTAAGGGTTAAAAACCCGTAAAAATCAAAAAAAAAATTGACGTGGGGTCCCCCTTACCCAAAGTAACCAGCCCGGGACCAGCTATGGGGGCTTGTAGGCACAGAGTGGGGGGGCCAGCTTTTGTGGCCCCCCACCCTGCAGCCTACGAGCCCACATAGCCTATGTGGGCCCGGGCTCTTCTGCCCCCCCCGGCCTTTGGGGAGGCAGGTAATGGAGGTGCCAGGGGTTAATGGCAAGCCATCCGCTAGCGCAGGTGGCTTGCCATCCCCCCAGCCTTGTGAACTGGTATAGGGGTCATGGACCCCTTACCAGTTCACAAGGGGTTAAAAGTAAAAAATGACACACACACAGAGAAAAAAAAATCTTTATTATTTTATTTTACACTATACTCACCTCCGATCCGACGTCCCTCGCCGCTGTCCCGCGCCGATCATCTCACTGACAGATGCCGGTGGTGATCGGCGCAGGGCGGGTGACAGGTGAGGGGGCTCCGATCGGAGCCTCCTCACCTGACATCCACCCTGCTCCGATCACCACCGGCATCTGACAGATGCCGGAGCTCGGAGGGGGTATAGGAGGAGCGGGATGACGCCATCCCGCTCCTCCCACAATGGGCGGGGCTAAGCGGCGGCGGCCATCGCCACCATTACAAGAGGTGAGGACCCGGAAGAGGGTCCTCACCTGAAGACTGCGCAGCCCAGGGGGGGGATCGGACCCCCCCCCCCCCGGTGAAGAGGAGGCTTAATAGAAGGCTTGGGGCGCGGAGGTGAGTAAATGACAGTTTGTTGTTTTTTTTTTTTTTTTTACAGCGGCGATGTCGGCGCTGGAAACGGGGGGGGGGCGGCTGGTTTCGGGCCCCCTCCTGAAGACGGAGGACAACGGGGGGGCGATCGGATGCCCCCCGCAGGAAGAGGGGACCCCAGGCTTCACGCGGATACCGGAGGTAAGTGTGTTTTTTTCTATTTTTTAACTGTTTGTGGTAAATGCCAGGCACGTGAAATTTACGTGGCTGGCACTTAAGGGACGGAGAGGCAACCACGTAAATTTTACGTGGCTGGCATTTAAAGGTTTAAGTATCAGCCTTAATTTCCTGAGCCAGAAGGGTTTCGCTGGTTAAAAACTTGGTCTGGAGACAATGTTTCTAAGGCCAAGCATTCCGTTTCATGGTAATCTCCTCTTTGGAGAAGAGATTGATGTTATCCTGGAAAGATCAAATGAGGTGGGGAAAAGATTTCCCATGATGAAGTGGAATTTTAACCTGCAATAATAGTAACAGCGGTAGAGCTGCATTACGCATAACTCAACCTAAGCAGAATTACCCTAAGAAACGTTGGACTCAACCTAGGCCCCAAAAGAGGTTAAGCCTACTTGGCAAACCTTCAGAGGGACCTAAGCCGCAATTCTGACAACGAACTCTCAGTAGGGGGAAGACTGACTGTAGCTGCCTGGAGAACAGTCACCCAAAATCAATTTGTGCTACTGACACTAGAGAAGGGTTATCAATTAGAATTGTCATCCCTTCCCCAGTTATCATTTTTAGTGACCAAGCTCCCAAGGGACCCCCAAAAAAGAGAAACATTCCCTCTTGTTCTGCAGGAACATCTGCAGAAAAAGTATGTTGATCATGATAGAAAACAGTACCTCCACTCCCTTGGAGGGGGCTCTACTCTCACGTTTTTCTGTTTCAGAAGCCATCAGGAAAGTATCGAATGTTTTTAAATCTAAAGAGATTGAACAGGTTCATTTGATACAAAAAGTTCAGGATGAAGTCAATGTACTCAGTCAGGAACATTCTCATAGAGGATGTCCTAATGGTGAATCTAGATTTACAGGACGCCTACTTACATATACCTATTCAGAATGCGTACCACAAGTATCTGAGATTTTCGACTCAGATAGACAAGGAAACCTTTCACTACCAGTACAGGGCACTGCCATTCAGCCTATCCTTATCTCCAAGGATCTTCACAAAGATCCTGGCAGAACCTATGGATTACCTCAGACAACAGAGAATCATGGTGATTCCCTATTTAGACGACCTCTTCCTGTTAAACAAGTCAAGGTCAGCGCTCCTATTAGATCTAGAAAAGACCCTGTCCCTACTAAAGAGCTTAGGATGGGTAACCAGTCTAAAAAAATCCAACTGAACGCCCAGTCAGCAATGCAGGTTCCGGGGGTTCAGCATAGACAGCCCTCAAGAAGCACAGGCCTTATCTATAAAGGAACCCTATTGTGCGATACTCCCAGACAAAGTGATTCTTGGGCCTAATCCTTTGTTTTTGCTAAAAATAGCGACCTCTGCTAACAGGTTGCAAGAGATAACTATTGCCGGTTGGAGCAGGCAAGGAAGAAGATCTCCCACTGCTAGATGTTAGAAGAGCCCTGATCATTTATTTGGAAAGATCCAGAGAATGGCGTATACAGAACAACTTTTAGTAACTTTCAGCGAAAAAAAGAAAGGCTTAGCAGCCTCCACTTTATCCAGTCCACTATAGCCAGATGGATAAAACAGACTATTGCACAAGCATATTGTACTAGGGGTGTTTCTTTTCCAGATCCCATCTGCCCATTCAGCACAAGCTATGTCAGCATCTTGGGCAGAGAGGACTGGTGCTTCTTTGGATGAGATATGCAAATCAGCAATGTGGTCTTCACCCCACACCTTCCTTAAACATTATACACTTGATCCACTATCTGCAAAACATCAGGCCTCGGTAGAAGGGAACTACTTTCAGCTTCTCACCCCTAAGGTATAATTACTTGCCTAATCCTCTCCATGTGATCATGCTGATGGATGACTTACTGGTAACAGATTTTTCAGGAAATCTTCAGGATGACCACCTATTATGCATAGTCCAAGGGTTATTTAGGTTACTTTACAAAGACTGAGGTGGGCAGGAAGGGGTGGGGCTTTTAACCTGTGTTTCAGTTTGTGTTTCCTCCCAGGGGGATGATGCCTTTTTCTCCATGTGGTCACGCTGAAGGATTCCTGAACAGTGGTTATTAACAACATCATTTCGATCACATTCCAATTTTAACAATATGTCATGGATAGTAAAAGGCACTTAGAGATATCTGCCTTTAAGGAGTTCAAAATTGGTGAGACCAAAGTATTAAAATCATACTGTTCTAAATCTCTCTGTAGCCCAAAGATCTCAGTATTTCTTTGGTTCGATGTAACAATACCATATCATGCTCTATAAGCATGTTAATAATGATTCGGGAGCACTTGGCAAAGCAATCCTCCCATGTTTTTCTAAAATCATCACTAACCTCCCATGCCGAACCCGCAGACCCCTGGGACACAACCATTCAGCAATGTACTGCTCTAAGCTGTGTACATTCCGCCACAATTTAGAGTGGTCTTGGTGAGCTTTCTTGATCTCTTTGGTTAAGTCAATGTCTGATCTTTATCCCTGGAGCCCCCTCCATCAGGGCATACAGCTTCCCCATGTGGGCACACAGGACCCTACATTCGCCTACCTGGTAAGTGGACCTCAATTCGTTTTTTGGGATGCCCTTTAGATAGGAATCAGACCCAGTTCCCTTTAGTAACTTAATTGTTTGTGTTTCCCACTAACAGACATATTCAACCCTTCTACCTCCCCAGACCCAGAGGAAGAACCTGGACCGCGTTAACCCTTTCCTCCCCCTGGCTCTAATAACCCCCCTCCTTATTTTAAGGTCTTTTTATATTTTATATATTTGGTTTATCTTGATTTTATATATGACTACCACATCTTTGACATCGGTTGAGAGTATATATGTGATGAAGTTGTATTATCTATATTACTAGAGATGAGCGAACTTTTGAAAAATTCGATTCGACTGATTCGCCGAATTTTCCGACAAAAATCGATTCGACCCGAATTTATTTGCGACGAATCGCTATTAAAAATGGCTATTTCTGAGCTTCCTAGAGCCTCAATAGGGTTGTAAACCATTCTGCCTTGCTGTAACATGCATAGGATGCGTGCAGGGTTACTGAAATAATACTGTAAATAATTAGGACATGCAGATCAGAGGCATCGCTATTAGAATCGCAGAGCGCACAATTACAGAGAGTTGAGGTGGCATCACTATGAGGGGCCCCTATGTTGCCTGAAAAACACACCCTGGAGCTGGCAGCGGCAGGAGCCCAAACATTGGATTTGGCTCAAAGAGACATTGGAGTTGGCAGCAGGAGCCCAAAAATTGGCTGAATGACACCCTGGAGTTGCAAGCAGCAGCAGGAGCCCAAACATAGCTTGAAAGAGACACTGGAGTTGGCAGCAGGAGCCCAAAAATTGGATGAATCACACCCTGGAGTTGCAAGCAGCAGCAGGAGCCCAAACATTGGCTGAAAGAGACACTGGAGTTGGCAGAAGGAGCCCAAAAATTGGATGAATCACACCCTGGAGTTGCAAGCAGCAGCAGCAGGAGCCCAACATTGGCTGAAAGGCACACCCTGAAGTTGGCATCAGCAGGAGGCCAAAAATTGGCCTAAAGACATAAATATGTTTTGCACCATTTGGAAAGTGTAAAACGTGGCACCATGCTGAATCTAGTCGCATGCATCAGGCATTGGTGGGTGGAAATCCTGGCTGATCCATCCCTGATTCATTTTGACAAAGGTGAGTCTCTCCACATTTTTAGTTGACAGACGAGTTCTCCTCGCCGTAACTATGGCCCCCGCCGCTCTGCTAGTTGAGGCCACAAATCTTGGCTGCCCAGAAGTCCAGCGGATCCTCAAGGTGTGTTGGCATGGTCATGTCAAGGCATGACATGACCTGCTGGTTGAGGTCCTGCTCCAGGTCTTCCTGCTGCTCATGAGTAGCCTCACTATGCGGGTGTAGAAAGCTACTCATTAGCGACTGAAGACTGAGGCTGCTGCTGATGGAGCTGCTGCTGCTGCTCCTGCCAACCCCCCCCCAGCAGCCATGGCAGTGGAAGGTGAGCGCAGAGGTCCCCTCGAGTCAGACCTGCGAGAGTATGGACCATGGCGCAGATAGGCATCGGCCAACTGCCTACGTAGAATGTCTTTGTAGTAGTTCAGTTTGTCCTCCCTCTCGGCGGGTTTAAAAAATGCCCCCATTTTGTGCCGGAAGCGAGGGTCCAATAAGGTGGACAGCCAGAAGTCATCCCGCCGACAAATGGAAACAATTCTGGGGTCACTACGCAAGCACGTGAGCATGCTTCCTGCCATTTGCGCAAGTGACTCGGATGGACTACCTGTCTCCATCTCCACTGCATACTGCCACGGTGTGTCCGGGTCCTCTGTCTCGCCTTCCTCGAAACCCTCTAGCTCCTCTGGCTGCTCCTGCTCCTCCTCTCCTGTCCGCTGACTAGATAAACCAGCCATTTCGCCAAGCCTAAACTGTGTTTCGCTGGGCAACTCCTCCTCCTCCTCTTCCTCCTCCTCCTCCAGTTCAGCTCCAACGGGGTTCATGTGGCCATAAGATGTAGACGCCATGTCTCCAGTGCCCTGACCATCCATGGTTTCCAACATGTTCTGTAGTACATGAAGCAGTGGAATCACGTCGTTCATCCCGTAATCCTGCCGACTGACAAATAAAGTGGCTTCCTCAAAGGGCCTGAGCAAACGGCAGGTGTCACGTATGAGCTGCCACTGGTTGACATTGAAGTTACACAGGGGAGTCCCCCTATCCGCTTGGATCATCAGGAAATCTGTGATGGCTTTTCTCTGTTCATATAATTGGTCCAACATGTGAAGGGTAGAATTCCAACGAGTGGAAACATCGCAAATCAGACTATGTTGGGGGATACCGTTCTGATGCTGTAGCTCAAGAAGGGTGTGTTTGGCGGTGTATGAGTGGCTGAAGTGCATGCAAAGTTTCCTTGAAGTTGTTAGGATGTCTTGCATATGGGGGGAACACTTCAGAAACCGCTTGACAACCAGATTGAAGACGTGAGCCATGCAGGGGGCATGGGTCAGCCTTCCTTGGCGCAGCGCAGACAAAATGTTCTTCCCATTGTCGGTAACCATGATTCCCATTTTAAGTTTTCTTGGAGTAAGCCATGTTTGGATTTCCTGATGAATAAATTTAAGCAGTTCCTCCCCTGTGTGACTCCGTTCGCCAAGACAAACCATGTGAAGCACTGCGTGACACCTCCGTGCCCTGCACACATGGTAGACTGGAGGGGCACTAAGACTTGAGCCTACAGTGGAGGGTGAGGAGATGGCGGAGGATGAGGAGGCCGAGTCGCACGGTGTCACAGGCCCAACGGGCAGGGAACGTGGAGGCCGAAGCTGCGTGACCTGTCCAAGTTGCTGCTGCAAAGGGACCACATTCACCCAGTGGGCCGTAAACGACATGTACTGTCCCTGACCGTAGTTACAGCTCCAGGCGTCGGCGCTACCATGCACTTTGCTACACACAGACAGGCTCAAGGACTGGCCCACCTTCTGTTCAACAAAAGTGGGCAGCGCTGGTACTGCCTTCTTGGCAAAGAAATGACGGCTTGGGACTCTCCACCTCGGCTCGGCACAAGCCATCAGTTCTCTGAAAGGTGCAGAGTCCACCACCTGAAAAGGGAGCGACTGCAGCACCAGCATCTTGGACAGGAGCACATTCAGATTCTGCGCCGTAGGATGAGTGGGCGCATACTGCTGTCTCTTGGACATGACTTCGCTGATGGATTGCTGGCGGGATGCATGACTTGGAGGAGGAGGAGCAGGAGCGACAGAGGATGGGTATGATGCACAGCTGCCTTCGGCTGAGGTGCTGGAGCCTTGGCTGGCAGAAATTGGGAGCGGCGTGCCACTTGGTGAGGAAGCAGACTGGACCACCCCTTGGGAGCCTCGGTTCTCCCACGTCGCTTTATGGTGACGCATCATATGTTGACGCAGGGCCGTGGTGCCAACATTTGGGCCCTGGCCATGCTTCACCTTCTGCCTACATATCTTGCATGTGGCCATGTTAACCTCCTGCGGATGCTTCAGGAAAAACTGCCACACTGCCGAGTAGCTACTTTTCCCACCAACAGGCCTCACTGATTCGCTGCTATTGTCGCCAACTCCAGGAACCCCTGCCCCACTACCTCCCGATAAGGTAGCCTGCCGCGCAGCAGGTGCTCTACCCCGGCCCCATTTGGCTCCAGGCTTTACAATTGTGCCCCCATGCTGACTGCCAACCATGCTGCTAACACCTTGCTGCCTGAGCTGCTGACTCCGGGGCAACCTGCGCCCCTCTTCTCCTGATGATGACGATGAAGCCCCTTCATCACCCGGCTCCCAAGTGCGATCGGCTTCATCATCATCATCACCGAGTTGTGGCTGTACATCACTAATGTTCTCGGTTTCCTCAACAGTGTCTGGCGCAGAAGCTGAAAATCTCGCAACACCCACGACACTGTCCACATCACTATTTGTCTGCCGAGCTAAAGAAGCCACCTCCATTTCATGGCTGGGTAGTAGCTGCTGACTGTCCTCTATCTGATCGTCCTCCTCACTAAAGTGTGGAGCTGAACCTAAAGCATAGGATACGTCGCTGGGGGAGGGAACAGCATAGGACAGAGGCAATGGGAGGACAGGGACTGCTCTCGGGGAATGCCAACTCAGGGTTGTGTCAGAGGAACCTACCGACCCTAGACTGGGGGTCTCCGACGTAACTTGTGATGATGTTGATGAGCGCGTTAACCAATCTACCACGGCAGATGCGTTACTGGTGGAGACACGACCGCTAGCAGATACTGGCAGATCAGGTCTCTCACCGTGACTCCTGCTGCCACTCGCCCCTAGTCTGCTGCGACCTCTGCCTGCTGAATCTTGGCCTCTGCCACTCCTCTTTGAACATCCTGGCACTTGTCTGCCTGACATTTTTATGTATTTGCTTATTTAGCATAAACAGATAGGGTGCAAGGTGCAGCTTTGGGGTGCCCTGCGGCCTGGTTTATTGAAAGCAGTCAAAAAGGAAGTGCAAACTGAAGTAGCTTAATAAAGCAGCTGATGCTGAACAACGCTTATGTTGTATACCAGATAGGGTGCAAGGTGCAGCTTTGGGGTGCCCTGCGGCCTGGTTTATTAAAAGCAGTCAAAAACAAGTGCAAACTGAAGTAGCTTAATAAAGCAGCTAATGCTGATCAACGCTTATGTTGTATAACAGATAGGGTGCAAGGTGCAGCTTTGGGGTGCCCTGCGGCCTGGTTTATTGAAAGCAGTCAAAAAGGAACTGCAAACTGAAGTAGCTTAATAAAGCAGCTGATGCTGATCAACGCTTATGTTGTATACCAGATAGGGTGCAAGGTGCAGCTTTGGGGTGCCCTGCGGCCTGGTTTATTAAAAGCAGTCAAAAACAAGTGCAAACTGAAGTAGCTTAATAAAGCAGCTGATGCTGATCAACGCTTATGTTGTATAACAGATAGGGTTAAAATAGCATGTGCCTTGGGATGCCCGTGTGGCCTGGTATATTTTAAGCTGACCAAAAAGTAACAATAATCCAAGTATGAGAAATGCTTTTGCTTAACAGATAGGGTTAAATAGCATGTGCCTTGGGATGCCCGTGTGGCCTGGTATATTTTAAGCTGAACAGAAACTTTTGACACTAATCCAAGTATGAGAAATGCTTTTGCTTAACAGATAGGGTTAAATAGCATGTGCCTTGGGATGCCCGTGTGGCCTGGTATATTTTAAGCTGAACAAAAAGTAACAATAATCCAAGTATGAGAAATGCTTTTGCTTAACAGATAGGGTTAAATAGCATGTGCTTTGGGATGCCTGTGTGGCCTGGTATATTTTAAGCTGAACAGAAAATTTTAGCACTAATTCAAGTATGAGAAATGCTTTTGCTTAACAGATAGGGTTAAATAGCATGTGCCTTGGGATGCCCGTGTGGCCTGGTATATTTCAAGCTGAACAAAAAGTAACACTAATACAAGTATGAGAAATGCTTTTGCTTAACAGATAGGGTTAAATAGCATGTGCTTTGGGATGCCCATGTGGCCTGGTATATTTTAAGCTGAACAGAAAATTTTAACACTAATCCAAGTATGAGAAATGCTTTTGCTTAACAGATAGGGTTAAATAGCATGTGCCTTGGGATGCCTGTGTGGCCTGGTATATTTCAAGCTGAACAAAAAGTAACAATAATCCAAGTATGAGAAATGCTTTATTCCACACTGGTGAGTCTGCCAGCACAGACCCAAACGGGTGTTTCACAAATGAGGCCGCACAAGCCAAAAATTAAAATAGTTCAATCTATTTAATGTTATAAAGTACCAAAAAACTCCACATACATACATATAAAGACAAAACTCTGTTAAAAAACATAAAGAAACAGTGCCCTCCGGTGGCAAATCCTGTAACTGACTCTAAACAATTGTACAGCATCCTGAGGAAGTGGGCGGAGCCACGCAACGCGTAGGTGCTTAGGAACCCCCCGGTGGCACTTGGGACTCAATCTTATTACGGTGATATTAGTTGTTAATATTTAACTATGCCTGCTTTAATACCTCTTTATATTGATACAAATAGTTGTCTGGGAACCCAATAGGTTTGTTGATACTGGTTTAGCTTTGCACTAGTCACTTTATACACTAGAGAGCACACTGCTCTGTTCATCATTATTTTGCTGCTATCTCTCAGTATGTTTTGCACATAGCCTGCTAGCACATTGCACTTTATTAATAGGGCACTTACATATGTGGAGATTTGTTTTTTTGTCACTGTTTGTAACAATATCAACTATCTATATGGCTGTATATATATATTTATCATATTTATTATTTAGTATTTATTAGTGGTTCCAAACAGCTTTATGAATCTTTAATAGGCAGGCAGTCCTTTATACAATTGTTTAGAGTCAGTTACAGGATTTGCCACCGGAGGGCACTGTTTCTTTATGTTTTTTAACAGAGTTTTGTCTTTATATGTATGTATGTGGAGTTTTTTGGTACTTTATAACATTAAATAGATTGAACTATTTTAATTTTTGGCTTGTGCGGCCTCATTTGTGAAACACCCGTTTGGGTCTGTGCTGGCAGACTCACCAGTGTGGAATATGTATTAAGTGATACGTTGTATCTGGGTGTTTTGGGGCCTGCACCCTTGTATGCTAGAAATTGATTGGCTGTGCATTACATTAATTTGTGGTTCATGAGAAATGCTTTAGCTTAACATATAGGGTTTATTAGCATGTGCCTTGGGATGCCCGTGTGGCCTGGTATATTTCAAGCTGAACAAAAAGTAACACTAATCCAAGTATGAGAAATGCTTTTGCTTAACAGATAGGGTTAAATAGCATGTGCCTTGGGATGCCCGTGTGGCCTGGTATATTTTAAGCTGAACAAAAAGTAACAATAATCCAAGTATGAGAAATGCTTTTGCTTAACAGATAGGGTTAAATAGCATGTGCTTTGGGATGCCCGTGTGGCCTGGTATATTTTAAGCTGAACAGAAAATTTTAGCACTAATTCAAGTATGAGAAATGCTTTTGCTTAACAGATAGGGTTAAATAGCATGTGCCTTGGGATGCCCGTGTGGCCTGGTATATTTCAAGCTGAACAAAAAGTAACACTAATACAAGTATGAGAAATGCTTTTGCTTAACAGATAGGGTTAAATAGCATGTGCTTTGGGATGCCCGTGTGGCCTGGTATATTTTAAGCTGAACAGAAAATTTTAACACTAATCCAAGTATGAGAAATGCTTTTGCTTAACAGATAGGGTTAAATAGCATGTGCCTTGGGATGCCCGTGTGGCCTGGTATATTTCAAGCTGAACAAAAAGTAACAATAATCCAAGTATGAGAAATGCTTTAGCTTAACATATAGGGTTTATTAGCATGTGCCTTGGAATGCCCGTGTGGCCTGGTATATTTCAAGCTGTACAAAAAGTAACACTAATCCAAGTATGAGAAATGCTTTTGCTTAACAGATAGGGTTAAATAGCATGTGCCTTGGGATGCCCGTGTGGCCTGGTATATTTTAAGCTGAACAAAAAGTAACAATAATCCAAGTATGAGAAATGCTTTAGCTTAACATATAGGGTTAATTAGCATGTGCCTTGGGATGCCCGTGTGGCCTGATATATTTCAAGCTGAACAAAAAGTAACAATAATCCAAGTATGAGAAATGCTTTTGCTTAACAGATAGGGTTAAATAGCATGTGCCTTGGGATGCCCGTGTGGCCTAGTATATTTTAAGCTGAACAGAAAATTTAACACTAATCCAAGTATGAGAAATGCTTTTGTTTAACAGATAGGGTTAAATAGCATGTGCCTTGGGATGCCCGTGTGGCCTGGTATATTTTAATCTGAACAGAAACTTTTGACACTAATCCAAGTATGAGAAATGCTTTTGTTTAACAGATAGGGTTAAAATAGCGTTCAGGCCTAAATAGCAAAAAGGGTTAAATAGCATGTGCATTGCATGCACAGTGTGCAGCTGTATTTAACAGATAGGGTTAAAATAGCATTCAGGCTTAAATAGCAGAAAGGGTTAAATAGCATGTGCATTGCATGCACAGTGTGCAGCTGTATTTAACAGATAGGGTTAAAATAGCATTCAGGCCTAAATAGCAGAAAGGGTTAAACAGCATGTGCATTGCATGCACAGTGTGCAGCTGTATTTAACAGATAGGGTTAAAATAGCATTCAGGGTTAAATAGCATGTGCATTGCATGCACAGTGTGCAGCTGTATTTAAACCAAACCAAATATATTAACAGTAACCCAGTAATTATGAAATATGAATCATAGCCAGCACTAGGCACCCTGTCAATGTGACTTGTATGCTGCTGGATTGTTCCGGTTTTAAAACTATCTTTGCCTAGCTCTGTCTACCACTCTAAATCTCCCTATCTGTAAATCTCCCTACCTATCTGTAAATCTCCCTACCTATCGCTAACTCTCTCTCCCTAGCTGCAGCAGCCTCCTTTCTCTCACGAATGCAAGTCTGAAATGCGCACAAGCAAGATGGCCGCCGCTTTATATAGCGCTGTGACGTCACCGGGGCTACTGGCTGCTGATAGGCTGCATGTGACCTTCCCATGATAACTTGCCCCAGGGGATATGTCCAGACATGTCCAGACATGTCCATCCACCATTTTACAATGCCTGTAATTGAAATAAATGGAGTTTAAAGGAAAACTTTGATCAATCGAATCGCTGGGAAATTCGGATTCGTTCAGAATCTAATTTTTCATGAAATTCGAAACGAATCCGGGTTCGTCCGGATCGATTCGCTCATCCCTATATATTACCGTTTTTATATAGGCTGTGTTGAATTCATCCATTGTCAGATCTCCAGCTATACCCAACCATTTGGATTTTATCTTATGTTTTTTGGGCCCAAACACACCATCCCTAATAAGAGCATAGTAAATAGAAACGTGTTGGCTTCTCATTTTTTTATAGTAGAAATTAAACGAAGTAGACCACTTTCACTACCACTATTCCAAATTGTGTTTGTAATGTGCGTCTCTGTTTTAAATAGCAGAACAACCCTTCCCCTGGGATACTTTACGCTGCCCACATCTGGAAAAATTATTTAAACTCCCCTTCTGAGAAGAGTTGGTAAATATATTTGAGACCTTTTTAGGCCCATACGGCTCCCTCTTTAAGAGCATTAAATTCTGCTAGATTTTGGGTTGTTGTGTGACTTTTCCAATATCAGATGGAGGGTCTTGTTAAATATTGCTAAATCAATGTGTATTAGCAGAGGCACTCTTACCCAAAACAATATGGTCGGGTGCAGTGGCTAGCGGTGGGCCGCATAACATATGTCAATGAAAGCCAGCACTCCTCATTACCAGATTTGCTTGTATTGTACAAAAAACATATACATGCAGTTATCAAATTCCATCCACTAAGAAAAATGTATTTCGCACCACCTCTAATATACAATCAGTATTTTTTATATATGTGGTCGTGCATATACTTGGGACGTAAAACCAAGTCTCAGTTCCCCAAAATGATGGCCCCAGCAGCCACCTAAATAGTCCTCAGAGTACAGCACCTCCTCCACAAATGATCAGTGAAAATTTATATTTCAAAAATTCATTTTATTTATTAGGCTTACCATCTAAAATTTACAAATTAGCAAGTCCCCCATGAAGTTCCTGCACATGGGGGCCCATTCTTTGACTAATTCCTGTGCAGGGACATCGTGGGGGACTCACTAATTTGTCAGGTGATGTTGTTTGACATTTATAATTGCTTTATTGTGACCACTTTGCACATTGCCCCTTTTGCCATTTTTCTGGGGAATTTAATACTGATTGTAGCAATCGCCGGAGGGTTTCCCCACCAGAGACGTCCTTTTCCCAATGGTGAGAGGTGCTGCAGGAATTCCAGAGTCATCCGTGAGGAAATCAGGAACAGCTCCTACAAGGGCTAGTGAATGGCGATATAGCGTTTCCCCCAATAAGAGACGGAACTCAGTATTGAGGGTGAAGATGACCTACTTTTATTAGTGCCACCCTGGGCCTTATATGCAAGTCTCCATGCAAGGGGACCTCCCCTGTGGACCTGATGGAGAACTGCATGACAAACGTACAGGCCACACAATCCCTCAACTCTGCCGGTAACACAATCAGCAACACAATGGCAGTCTGTAACACAATCAACAACACAATGACAGTCTGTAACACAATCAACAACACAATGACATTGTCTTGAACATGCTTAAGAAAATGAAAGTAATGAATCTATGTAAAGTCCAAGGGGCAGAAACAGTGCCTTTAAAATCCAATATGCCCAAGTAGGGTCCCATGGGCCGTATAGAAATAGGAACAGTGGGCATCCAATGAATGACCCGGTGGGCAATTGAATAGTGGTGAAATCCAAATGGCAGAGAGTCTGTCACAATGATAAATTATTTTTGAATATATTTGCACTCTTAATGCACTTAAGCACTTTAGATATCTGATTATGGTTTTTTATATTGTAATGAATTTTGCACTGATTATGTCATTGTTGCGAGTTAGCATGGGATGCCCCTCTTAATGGATAGCCTTGGGCATTTTTTATGTATTTTATGTGTTGTATGTAAATTTTAGATGTAAGCCCAATAAATAAATAGAATTTTTGAAATATAAATTTTCACTGATCATTTGTGGAGGAGGTGCTGTACTCTGAGGACTATTTAGGTGGCTGCTGGGGCCATCATTTTGGGGAATAGAAACTCCATCCACTAGTTTGCGCCAATATGCATCCATACGTACAACATTTTGGGGTGTTGATACCCCTTCATCAGAGACACACAAGGACAAAGTCAAGCAGATTAACACATTCCACTTACTATTTGACCTGTAAAGGTCGCCAAAAATCCCGCCTGACATCAATGACGTCAGCAGGTCCGTGTCCAATAAAAAAAAAACATTATTCTCAGTGTGCCACACCCCGCTTCCCCTTTAATTCTTACGATCGGGTTACTCCACCGCCAGGTGGCGACGTTGCAGAGAGAAGTCTTGAAAACGAGCCCCCTTCCGGCCTATATATACCTGGGACCTCCCACTTAACACCAGTGTTTTCTCTCTGCATGAGGCGACAAGACAGAAGAAAGAAGTCTCCTGCTTGCAGGTCTTACCCCGGCACCCCCTTTGGGTCTATTTCTGCCCAGTTTTGATTTTTTGTTTGCCTAGATGGTTAATGGAAGCCTCCCAGCCTAGGCTGCTCACTGGGCAACGGTAGATGGCACTATAGGTGCCTAGGAGCTTATCTCCTCCGCTCGACCCCACACGTGGGGCAATGCGGCTATCCGGCATGGTGATCCGGATTTGGGATGCCCCTGTCCCGAGGTTCCCCTTTGGCCATTTCTCTCCCGTTACGGTCCCTTCTCCCTTCACTATGGGGGGGTGGTTTTTGGGGGGTTCTTATACTGTGTGCATGTGTGTTTTAACGTTAGTGCTGATTAAAGAGTGCTGGCAGTCTCAGGCTCAGTGCCGCGGGTAGCGCTCATGCGGCCTGGACTGCTAGGGCTGTGATATGTGTGGCATGTTTTTCCTCCCCCACTGACTCCGAGGGCGTCGCCGTGGCTTGAGCTGGTTGTCTTGCAGCTCGGCCCTGCCGCACTTCCTCCTTCTAATCAAGGAGTAAGGTGCGGGGGACTCGGCTGCAGGTTGCTGTCTGGCTGGCTTCTGCTGCTGCTGCTGCTCTTCGTACAGGTAAACGGTCCCCACCTCGTGTGTGGGGCCGTCCTTTTTACTTTCAGTTTGCTTCAGCATGTTTATAAAATGTGTATGTTGGCTGGCTTCAGTTTAACTCTTAAGCCACTCTGGGGCTTTGCTATTGTTATTTATTATGCCTTTCTCTGTATTGAATGACTATGCTGCATGCTGCCTTTCTTCTGGGGGTCTAACTGTTGTCTCTTTTCCCCCCACAGATCCTGGGATCCCCTCACTGCAGTGGCTCTCCCGGTTCTGTTATACCTGGCTAGCCTTAGTACTCTAAATTGGGCTTTGTCCTAAGGTTTTAAAAAAAAAAAAAAAATTTGAAAAAAAAAAAAAGTTTTAATCCTCCCTTTCCCGGGACATTAATTATAAAGGGGCATCCTGGGTGGCTTTGTGCGTAAAACCCTGGGTTGTTGTGAATACCATAAATTCACCATATGGAGGCTTCCGACAATACCGGAAATGGCAAAACATTGCTCGCCAGTCTGTCGCTCCGGCTTCTGGCTCCTCGCAACTTCCGTCATCTCCTACCCCCCCTCCCTTATTCCGGTCCCCATGTGACATTGTCAAGGGTGGGGATTCGCAAGCCGAGGTGTGTGCACGATTGGCCAACCTCGAGAAAATAATTTCCGCCAAAGTAGCTCAGAAGGCTACAGCGAAGCGGAAACACCTTTCTCCAGCAGCACCTGCTTCGGAGGATGAGACGTGTGAAATAGTGGATTGGTCCGATTGTCCCCCTGATGAGGAGGGGGAACTCCTTGAGGAATCGGATGAGCCTGCAGATCAGCTAGGGATTGACACTGCTGGCGATCAGGCTACGGGGGTGTCCTTTGACACCCCTTCCATTCTGGCTCAAATGTTTGAAATTTTGAATTTGGATCCGCCTGAGGCAGTCACCCTGCCAAAGGGTGAGTTATTTGATGTTCCCCAGCCGCGTTTGGTTTTTCCCAGGCAACAACACTTTGTGAGGGTTGTCCTTAAGGAATGGGAACAACCCACGCGACTGGCTGGAATTCCTCCTAGTTGGGATAAACGCTATCCCTTTCCGGAGGATTTGGTGAAGCTTTGGTCAGTTCCCCCTGACGTAGATACCCCTGTGTTAGGGCTGTCTAGCACGGCTGTGGTACAATCTTCTGAGACCACTGCCATTAAGGATAGTGAGGATCGTCGGATTGATCAATTTGCTCGCCATGGTTTTATCAGTGCCGGATCGACACTGCGGCCAGTGTGTGCTTCGGCGCTTCTTCTGTTGGCAGTTAGGTCCATGATTAGGGATCTGTACGCAGGTCTTGATCCCGTTTGTGATGAGTTTTGTACTCTTAAACGGTGTGAGTCGTTTATTTCCTTTGTCTTGACCGCTCAGGACGATGCTCTGGCAATGAGTAGCAGGACAGCGGCTCTGCTGGTGGCAATTCGTCGGTCAGTGTGGCTGCGCCAGTGGACGGCGGACTTTGTCTCTAAAAAGGTGCTTACAGCGATCCCTTTTTTGGGTTTGCGCCTGTTTGGTGATAAAATAGATTCAGTGGCAAAAGGTGGTAAATTACCTCAAACGCAAGAGGCCTCGTCTCCCCTTTCGGGGTGCGAGTGCCTTTAATCCTTCCTTTCGGGGAGTCAGAGCGGGTAGGGGGGCTTCCTTTCCCGCTACCAGAGGTACAGGTTGGACCCGGGGGAGGGGCCGTGGCCGTCCCGGTCAGTCCTGGGGCGCCAAGCCCAAACCTGCTGGTAAGCCCGCTCAGCAATGAGGGGCTACCCTCACCCGTGCGGGTGGGGGGGCGATTGCGACACTTTTCCCTGGTCCGGGTCCAGGAGGTTCCGGACAGATGGATCCAGGAGGTGGTGTCGTCCGGTTACAAACTGGAGTTCGAGTCTCGCCCTCCTTCACGGTTCTTTTGGTCTCGGGTGCCCACCGATCCTTTGGCCGCACAGGGGCTCCTGGTGTCGGTAAGGAATATTTTGGAAATGGCGGTCATCCGGCCGGTGCCGTGCTTAGAGGTGGGCCTCGGTTTCTACTCCAATATTTTCGCAGTCCCCAAAAAGGACGGGTCGGTTCGTCCCGTCCTGGACCTGAAATTGCTCAACAGGTTCATCCGTTTCCGGAAGTTTCGCATGGAAACTTTGCGTTCGGCCATCGGTTCTCTTCGGCAGGGGGACTTCATGACGTCCATAGACATCAAGGATGCTTACCTTCATGTTCCCATATGCCGAGCTCATCAGCGTTTTCTTTGGTTCATGATGAACGACCAGCATTTTCAATTCGTGGCACTTCCGTTTGGCCTGACCTCGGCCCCAAGGGTGTTCACCAAGGTGCTGGCAGGGGTGATGGCCATCTTCAGATCTCGGGGCATTCGTGTCGTACCTTATTTGGACGACCTTCTCATCATGGCTCCGTCCCTCAATCAATCAGAGACAGACACCAGGATGGTGGTCTCCACGCTGGAAAGCTTCGGTTGGGTGATCAATTTTCCCAAGTCCTTCCTCGCTCCGGCCAGGGTGGTGTCCTTTCTGGGAATGCAGTTGGACTCTTGTCAACACAGGGTGTTTCTCCCTCAGTCCAAAATTTATCTGATTCAGGAGTTGGCTCGGGTCCTTCTTTCCCATCCTCGGCCGTCCATCCGTCTGGGGATGAGGCTGGTAGGTTTGATGGATGCCTCGTTCGAGGCAGTGCCTTTCGCTCAATTTCACACGAGGACGCTGCAGCTTCATCTGTTGGCGTCCTGGGACCGGCGACCGCGGTCGTTGGATCGGCCCTTCCAGTTGTCCTCCCGGGTCCGGCAGTCCCTCCAGTGGTGGTTGGTCTCGACCAATCTCTCGAGTGGCAGGTCTTTCCTGACTCCTCTTTGGGAAATTGTCACCACGGACGCCAGTCTTTCGGGATGGGGGGGATTCTGGAAGGATCTTCAGTTCCAGGGGCAGTGGGGACCTCAAGAGGCCCACTTACCCATCAATATTCTGGAACTGAGAGCCATCCGTCTGGTTCTGGCTCTTCCGGTCCAGGTCCGTTCAGACAATCGAACAGCGGTTGCTTACATCAATCATCAGGGAGGGACTCGCAGTCTGGGTACTCTCAGAGAGGCATCCCTGATGCTGACCTGGGCGGAGGCCCATGTTCCTTGTCTCTCGGCGGTTTACATCCCAGGGGTGGAGAACCAGGAATCGGACCTGCTGAGCAGGGGCTCTTCCCGTCTGGGAGAATGGGCTCTCCATCCTCAGGTTTTTCGGTCACTGTGTCTCCGATGGGGGACACCCGAGGTGGACCTGTTTGCCTCTCGTCACAATTGCAGGCTCCCGAACTTCGTGTCGCTCTCCCAGGATCCTCTGGCTCTGGCAGTGGACGCCATGTCCCTGAGCTGGGGGGATCTGGGGTTTCTGTACCTGTTTCCCCTGATACCCATGCTGGGCAGGGTGGTACGGAAGCTGGCTCTGGAAAAGGTGTCCGCCATTCTCGTGGCCCCAAGGTGGCCAAGGCGAGTATGGTTCGCAGACATCGTTCGCTGGCAGTGGACCAGCTCGTTCTGCCTCTTCGGCCCGATCTGCTCACTCTGCTGTGTTACCCCAATTTACCAACGCTGGGTTTGACGGCTTGGCTGCTGAAACCTCCATCTTGAAGGAGGAGGGTCTTTCTGACTCGGTCGTTAAGACTCTGATCAGTGCCCGGAAGAGGTCTTCTTCTATCATCTACTATAGGACTTGGAAAGCCTTGGTGTGAGATTAGATCTTTGCCTTGTAGGGTCTTTTCGGTTTCCAGGATTCTGGAGTTTTTGCAATCAGGGCTGGACTCTGGTCTTCAGCTGAGTACTTTGAAGGGGCAAGTTTCTGCCTTATCTATCATTTTTTAAGAGGAGTTTTGCGCTTCATCCTTTAGTTAAAACTTTTTTCCAGGGGGTGGCGCATGTGCGGCCTCCCAGGAAACCATTACTCCCTGTTTGGGATTTGAATTTGGTTCTTTCCGCTCTTCAGGTTCCTCCCTTTGAGCCTTTGCAAGATATTGCTTTGTCTACCCTGACTCAGAAGATTGTCTTCTTGGTAGCTATCAATTCGGTTTGGCGTTTCTCAGAGTTGGCTGCCTTGTCTATTCAGGCGCCCTACTTTGAGAGGCATCAGGATAAAGTGGTTTTTCGGTTCAAACCGGACTTTCTTCCTAAGGTTGTTTCTGCTTTTCATTTGAATCAGGATATTTTTCTTCCCTCCTTGTGTCCTAAGCCTAAGAATGACAAGGAGAGGGTTTTGCATTGTTTGGATGTAGTACGCTGTACTATTTGATTGTTACTTCTCCTTTTCGTAAAACTGATACCTTTTTTGTTGTGCCCTGTGGGCCTAGGAAGGGTTTGGCGCCGCCCAAATCCTCCATTAGCAAATGGATACGTCAGGCCGTTATTGTGGCCTATTCTGCTAAGGGGAAAGTTCCCCCTTTCCGTATCACTGCTCATTCTACTCGCGCCGTTGGAGCGTCTTGGGCTTTTCAGCACCAAGCTTCTGTTGAACAAGTTTGTAAGGCTGCTACTTGGTCTTCTGTTCATACTTTTTCTAAGTTTTACAAGGTTGATGTGCGGGCCTCAGCGGATGCTGTGTTTGGCCGCAAAGTTCTGCAGACTGCAGTCATTTAAGTTATGCTTCACTTTGCCTTCGGATACCCATCCCTTGTGGACACTGCTTTTGGATGTCCCGATCGTAAGAATTAAAGGGGAAGCGGGGTGTGTGGCACACTGAGAATAATACCATTTTGTGAGTACTCACCTGAAAAATGGATATTGTCAGTGTGCCACACACCCCGCTTCACCCGCCCTTTTCGGTATCCCGGTTCCTTTATATGGTGAAGCTTTTTCTTTATTTTGAGGTTACCATTGGATTTCCTGGTACCTTGTCTTTCTGCTTTTTAAATCACTGGTGTTAAGTGGGAGGTCCCAGGTATATATAGGCCGGAAGGGGGCTCGTTTTCAAGACTTCTCTCTGCAACGTCGCCACCTGGCGGTGGAGTAACCCGATTGTAAGAATTAAAGGGGAAGCGGGGTGTGTGGCACACTGACAATATCCATTTTTCAGGTGAGTACTCACAAAATGGTATTTTTTTTATTTTCCTGTCCTGTATGGTGCTGATGTGCCCGGTTGGTATAAATCCCCCTTCTGCCCTGCTCATACATAATAATGTTGAGCGGGGCTTCTGTCACTGCCAATACGTCAACGGGCGGTTTGCTAGGCAACCCGTGTCTTCGCTCTCCGCCTGTATTTGGGGAAGGCTTCATTCGGGCCTGGAATCCTGCCCGGCTACCAGTTAAAGTTTTTCAATAAAATCATGTTATGTGTAAAAGCCCAATTTCTCCCGGTTACAACTGTATCACGTTTACTGGTAGATACCCTTTTCTGACCAGGAGACCCCCCCAAACTAAAACAGCGCTTTAGAAGATTTTCAGATAAATTCAACTGCTATGCTCACCTAGCAGTTTTTCAAGAAAGACAACCCTTTACATTAGAAATACTCCCACAAACTCTACTATATTTTCTGGAATTACACACCTCAAGCTTTCTAGATGCCAGGCTTATTGCATTTGGGGAAGGCTTCATTCGGGCCTGGAATCCTGCCCGGCTACCAGTTAAAGTTTTTCAATAAAATCATGTTATGTGTAAAAGCCCAATTTCTCCCGGTTACAACTGTATCACGTTTACTGGTAGATACCCTTTTCTGACCAGGAGACCCCCCCAAACTAAAACAGCGCTTTAGGAGATTTTCAGATAAATTCAACTGCTATGCTCACCTAGCAGTTTTTCAAGAAAGACAACCCTTTACATTAGAAATACTCCCACAAACTCCACTATATTTTCTGGAATTACACACCTCAAGCTTTCTAGATGCCAGGCTTATTGCATTTGGGGAAGGCTTCATTCGGGCCTGGAATCCTGCCCGGCTACCAGTTAAAGTTTTTCAATAAAATCATGTTATGTGTAAAAGCCCAATTTCTCCCGGTTACAACTGTATCACGTTTACTGGTAGATACCCTTTTCTGACCAGGAGACCCCCCCAAACTAAAACAGCGCTTTAGGAGATTTTCAGATAAATTCAATTGCTATGCTCACCTAGCAGTTTTTCAAGAAAGACAACCCTTTACATTAGAAATACTCCCACAAACTCCACTATATTTTCTGGAATTACACACCTCAAGCTTTCTAGATGCCAGGCTTATTGCCATGGTTGTAGTTTTCTGGACGTAATCCCTCAATGAATTATTTAGTTGCACAGGGATTCCCTAAAAAAACAAAAAAGCTGAAAAAAGTCACATTTTACTAAAAAAAAAAAAAAAAAAATGCAAACAAGAAAAAACAAGTTAAATCTGAAAAAGCAAGGTCCCCAGAACAGAACATTACCCAACAGGCATAGGTACTGGCAAGGGAAGAGTTGCCAAACACCCCAAAGTAAAGCATGCACGTCAGGGTAATTTAATTTGAAAATGTCATCTCTGCATACAATGTGAGCACCTTGCACTTTTTCAACCAAAACAACTCCTTTGAAATACCCCCCACAAACCATATATTGCCTGAAAGTACACACATTAGGCTTTCTAGGTGTACCCATCTTATTGTAGGGGGATCATCTTTCTGGAAGTAATCCCTCAAAGAATTATTTGGTTGCACAGGTGTTAAAGGACAGCTGTCCCTCAAATTAACATTCAAGCAGTAATCCCACATCCCACCATGTCTATAAGAAAACAGACCATGCCCCATGAATACAATAGCCTATATTCACACCTAGGCCAACCTATATTCACACCTAGGCACATATTCACTCCTAGCTGGCAACAAGCTGTACTTTTGAAAAGGAATCCTTGAATTCCTAATTAGGTCCCCAGACCCAGACATTTCACATACCGTTGGGGCACAGAGGGCCTACCTGCCTCCCCCTGTATCCCTCTAAGTATACTCACCTGTTTAGCACGTTTAATCCCAGGAGGCGCTGTTGCTCCTGTATACCCTTGGAAAGGCAGACCTACTTTTTCTTTTATGAGTGCAATGGATCTAGTATCCCTAAGGGCCTTGGTTCCTATTTCCCCTGATTTACCTCCATTATACCTAGCCCTGAAATCACCTCTCTGTTCCTCAGAGGCCTGCAAAGCTATGGCTTCTGACCTCTGAGCGTTTACAGTCCTACCTAAATCAGGGCTAGTCTTTTTAATGGATGCTGCCTCTACCTTTGACTGAAGTCTAAACAGCTCTGCATCTTTTCCCTCTATTTTAGACTGAAATGTACCCAACTCAGTCTCTTTTTGCAGCAAAGCAGACCTTAAATTGCAGACCTCCTGCTCTCTTTCAGTTATGCATTGATACTGCATATCCAATTGATTTGTCATTGTCTGAAATTGTTGCTTTGTATCAGAACAATCTCTACAATGAAAATTGGATACTACCTCCTGCACACTAGCTTCATATAAGTAAGTAATTTGGCTAACATATACAGGCGTTTTGATTTCTTATTAAACACAGTATTTCTTTTAATGCACAATTCATGTGAGAAGGCTTGTTTTAAAAGTACTGCCCACAAAATTCTGGGGGTTTATTATCCTCAGGTAAAAATATTGGATTAAAATCACTATGCTTAGCCAACTTATTAAAAGTGGAAAGGGGAATGTGTACTTTACCTGGTGCCATATCTCTCCAGCTGACAAAAGATGATCCTTTGTCCTGGCGTAAAGATGCTCCTTTGTCCCGGAGTTTCTCGCCTTTTTACAGCAGATCAGCGAAATGGCTCAGGAAGATTTCACATCGCAGCCTCTCCCCCCGTTTTAATGGTTTTGCAAAGTAAGAGGAAAAAGCATTAATACCATAGGACAGACACTGATTCTAATCTCCACAGAGAATCTATTACTTTTGAATTTGTGTTTGGTTCAAAGTCTTGCGCCCAGCATACAAGCTCCACTTCACTGTGTACCTATGCTACTTATGCGCGATCGACTTATTTCCTTTAATTCATTAATTTATTTATTTAATTCCTTGAATAGCACATGTTTTAATAAAACAAAACGCACAAATACAATTAACAATGGGTGTCTGACTCGCCAGTGAAATAAGAAAAATATGATTTCTATTAATATTTGCTGCACAATAATTTTCTAATATTTCTACTAGAGATTAATATTATAAATATCGCAAATACTAACGATCATATCAGCCAACGGCCACTAATCTGATTCAAAACGATGGCCGCTGAGGCTGTCCCGATACATCCAGTGAAATGTCCCAAGGAGATATATATTTAATACCTTAAATACTTTGCAAATACAATATATTGTGTGAGAAATTATCCACCACACACACAGTAAGATGTATATATAAAAACGTGTTTAATTACCAGCACAGTAAATAACCTTTACTAACCCAATATGTTCCTGAAGCTTCCCCAGATAACCTTATATAGGCAGTTGTTACATAAATGATAAACAGTAAAGTAAGTTTACAGTACAATAAATGTTATAATGGTAAGAGAGAGATAAAGATACTTAGATACCTATGGTTGCTTCATCATCCTGGTAAGAGGCCCATCCATCGACTGCCTCCCCCTACACACAGCTTCCTAATATATTGAACACTAGGGGGAGTGGCCAGCATTCCCCACCTTGTGGGAGTGTCTTCCAAGTTCTGCCCCCATCCCGCCTCTGAGATTAGATATATATCTTATAAAGGGTATAACTCCCACAATATGCATGTTATCATATTGTAACCAAGAAATGCATGATCCCTATTTATTTCTTAGTTAAATGAACCCAAACATGAAATATATATCATAAAGAGCCTGATACTATGTGGCTTGTCAGGCTCTGGACAATATATGTAGACCATGTTTGATATCAAATGAAAGGTCCTGAATAAGACTCTCTCATTAACATAGTCATAACTGTCATATCTCAAGAGTTACAATGCTTCCCAGAAATATTATCTAATGCCCATGTGTCCAACGTGTACTGAAATGTCTGGGGGCCTAATTAGGAATTCAAGGATACCTTTTCAAAAGTACAGCTTGTTGCCGCCTAGGTGTGAATATAGGTTGGCCTAGGTGTGAATATAGGCTATTGTATTCATGGGGCATGGTCTGTTTTCTTACAGACATGGCAGGATGTGGGACTACAATTTAAATGTTAATTTGAGGGACAGCTATCCTTTAACAACAGGGTTACCCTAAAAAAAAATATGTATAAAAAAGCAGAATAAACGCATTTCCAAAAGTATCAATAAAGCTATAAAAATAAACTAAATCTGAAAGCGCAAAGTCCCCCAAACAGAACACTACCCAACATGCATAGGTACTTTTCACCCTTTTAACTACCAGCCTATTTGAAATTTTGTCACCCTCTGTTGACAGGCCATTTTTCAACATTTTGCACCATGTTTTACTGGGATTTTTGCAGGCATTTCTAAGAAGATTATATATTTTTTGTGGCAGAGTTTAGGATTTAACATGAAATGCCTTGTTTTGTAATTTTGCAGTGTAAAAAAAATATAGAATTATTTCAAATAAAACATTTATCTTTTTAAAGAAAACGTTATTGCTTGTGAAAGCCCCATTTCTCCTGATTACAACGGTATCACATATGTATTGGTAGCCCCACGTTCCTGCCCAGGAAAAGCCCAGGGGGGATATCTGATGCCCCCCATGTTTTTTATGGGGCTTTGAAGCACATTAACTTCCATGGTGATGTATAATGTAAAATTATAAATGGGGTAAAACAACTAACTTTCACACAATGCATGACAGATAATCACAAAACCACAGTCATACTGAAAAACACTAGGAGAGATGTCCCTGCTTTTTTGAGTTTAAAATCCCACGCATGGAGGCTAGCCATGTCTCGGCCACACCAATAACATTATTATTTTTTTCCAGGACTATAGCCTCATGCTCCCCCACTTTACTTGCCAGACATCTGGCATTTGTGAACAAACATCTTAAGCTTTCATCCAGTTTTACATATTGAGCTTTAGTATCATTAGCTTCGGTAGTGGATCTCCTTATCCAAATTATTTTAATGGAAACAAAGGAGGGATAGCAGCCGCTCAGACCAACTTATAGCTAACTTGTGAGGTGCACATGAGTAGGGCAATTAGGATACAACACTCAATCCTGTTAGCTCACAGCCAAACCTATAATCTGTCTCTAAATCTGGTTAAAAAAAGAGGTCTTGGTCCACACACATCTTCAGAAGTATGCTAAAGCAAGCACCAAGGTGCCTCTGTGAGGTGCAGTCCTAACTCTTTTCTTTTGATGCTTTCTTACGGATTCTCCATATCCCATTATTTCTGTAATTGGTCCCCGCATGAACCACGACAGCCGAGTCATCCCAATTGAATTGCTCCTATGGCCAATATGGCTAATATTAAATACGGAACCTGTCTGACATGTTGTGAATAAATATAGAAGGGTTAATTGCAACCAGTCAGCCATTATATTTGATAGGATTTTAAAATCTGAATTTAACAGCCAGGCTGGTCTATAAACTGTGAGTTTTTTTTTTAATGAGAACTATTTTTGACATGTTAAACCTGTCTGTTTTTTTTTAGTATCTATTATAGAGAGTATAGAGATGGGGCAGCTGATCGATCAAAAGCTTTAAATATTCCCCAGAATATCCAATGGGGCCCGTTGATTTTCCAGTTTGTAATGCCTTCATAGTATTTTTTATCTCATCCACGGAGATTGGTTTGTTTTCTCTTTGATCAATTGGTTGTTCTTGATATGTGAAGTACCATTCATCTGGAAGGCCATCAAGACCTGGGGTTTTATGCTTAAGGATTTTTTGCAGTGCTGTCATAAATTCTTCAGTGGAGTCAAATTATTGTGCCTGGAGGGAGGTAAGTGCAGGACTGGGACAGGTAGTCAAAGGAACAAGGGAATATGTAAATATTCGAGCTGTATAATTCAGTATATTAATTGTGGTATTCCTGTGTGGTCTCTATAGGATGTAGTAGAGCCAGTCCATAGTTTTCCCTAGAAGGGTCTTGTGCATGTGTTGTCTCAGCTGCCAGCTTGGCTTATTCTGGATTGATTGGTTATTAGGCTCGATTCAGAGAGACAAAAAAATACTTTCGTTTTAGTGCCGATCTGTTTTTTTTTAAAATGTTTCAGCTCTCGTGTGAGTGTGCGAGCGATTCTATGCATGCATTGCAATCCTTCTGTAAAGTTTCCGTCCGTTCGTACGGCAGATTACGAATACGAGGATGTCATTTTCCAGCGTGACTTTTCCGTTTCATTTTCACATGTTACAACGTAGGCTTTCGTTTTTGCCCTTTTCCCATCGTATCCTCCCACGAATCCTTTACGTTTCCCTTTAGTTTCTGTTTCCCTTTTTCAATAAATAATCGTCCAGACGGAAATCCTTACGATCTTGCGCCATCGCACTACAAACTTAACTCATTAAAATGCTCGCCTACATATTTGCCACCCTCACTTCTACTTCAATGTTTAGCTAAATCACTTAGCACTATCCTCCATCTTCCCTTTTGGACCCTTAAAGCTCACCCAAACCACTTTGCGGTTAGGTTCTTCTTCCATTTTAGCCCCCTAAAACGTACCCAAATCACTTCTCGGTCATGTGAATATTCATCTTTAAATATTTCTGGGCCCATTAGTTTTGTGTTAATGTATTTTGTAAATGAAATGACACTGAACCTTTTTTATTTTTTTTTTTTTACTCCATCATAAAATATAAAATCTTTAAAAAATGTGAAAATTTCAAATTTTTACAACTATAAAAAACAAAATACATAGCAATGGCAGGCCACAGAACATTATTCTTCATCTGTGATCCCCAACGAGTTGCGCAGCTCCTGCATCTCGGCCACCAACTGAAGGACCCTGACACTCGGTTGTGCCACTCTGGCACGTGTGGTCCCTGTTAAAAAACGTAAATTAAAATATTGGTATAACCTTGTTGGGGTAATACTGCAGTGCCCCCCCCCCCGTATGGTCCAAACACCTAAATCTGGACTTCAAAAGCCAGAGGGCCCTCGCCACCACGGCCCAGGTTTTGCATAGTGCCTGATTAGAGAACCCCTGGCCCGCATTCTGCAGGCAAAGAACGGGCATCAGGAGCAAGGGCAGGAGTGGATATCCAGAATCCGCTGAAAGAATTTAAAAATACTAACATAAAATACACATTCTAAGCTACAATATTGTTTAACATGTCATCAAGGGCTAAAAACAGCCATAGGTTAAGACATGAGTCATCAACTATATTCATTGCCATATAGTGAAAATAGATTGATGGAATGTGAGCAAACTTACCCAGGAGCCATCCACCAGATAATTCTCCTGAACTGACGAAATAAGCCGGAGCTCTGCAATATATAAGCATCATGGAACGACCCTGGATGCCCTGCAAGAACACTGAGGAATCGCATAGCTGGACCAAACACTGCTTGTATGTTGTGCGAGTGGCACATCTTGCGGTTCCTGCAACCAAATATAAAATAATTACACAAAGCAAAGGTAACCGACTAACTTT
Organism: Gastrophryne carolinensis; assembly: GCA_027917425.1. Taxonomy (NCBI): domain Eukaryota; kingdom Metazoa; phylum Chordata; class Amphibia; order Anura; family Microhylidae; genus Gastrophryne; species Gastrophryne carolinensis. The sequence goes on along the minus strand of CM051243.1, from coordinate 130,080,791 downwards.
CACAGACAGCTACGGAAGTCCAGACGAATGTGTCTCTGAATCGAGCCTATTATCTTTAGGCTATTATCATTAATATTAGCCATAATACACCTCTGATGTATGCTTTAAATGCATCCCACACCATTGGCATTGTGCACTTTTGTCATTTTTAGATGCAGTCAGGCAATAAGCCTCAATTATCAAGCGCACGTACCAGTCAGTGACACTGAGCGCCAATATTTTAGCATCAGTGGCAGTGTGATTTAACAAACAGCAAAACAGTGCTGATGCATCCGCCAGCCTGCGTTTAACATTTCACTAGCACCTTATAGTTCACAGTGACCGGCGCTCTTGTTTAAGCTGCGCCAGTTTATAGCTTTAGGCTAAGATCCCATAGAGCTGGCCAATATGTAGTGTATCAAAAGTTGTGGCGGTGTTAAAAAAAACGGGCAGTATGGCAGCAAAATGATGCTAAATAAGGCCTATAATCTAGATTACTCCATTGATGTATTGCTGTTTTTTGTAGTCAGAAACCATGAAAGAGGAAAAACACAGGAATTTCACCTTCCCGTGCGTTGTTCCTTTCTGCGGCGGCATCTGAATTGGGATGCCCCGCTGTGTGTATCCCCCCCCCCAGGTCACCCCATGCACTCACCTTCCTATCGTTCCCGCAGCGCAGGCTGGAACTTTGCATGAAAATGTTGAGAAACCAATGCTGTATACTAATGGGTTGCAACAAGTGGTACTAGTAACACTGGCAGTACTCAAGATCCTCTCAGGTGGTACTAGACAAGGCTGCAGACTTATCTATAGTCCAACCTGATCTACTGCTATATATTACTTCACTTAAGTCTGATTTTTCACCACAAATAATAAAAACTGCCCCTTTTTTGTTTGATTGTTTGTTGATTGTTTTATTCACTTTAAATAGCTGTTTTGTGTCCTTCAATTATGGTTTTAGGTGACTGACAAAGCTCATGCACCACCCAGGGGGTTCTTGATATAGTCCAAAAATGAAAAGTGGTGCTTGATGAAGAAAGGTTGTGAATTCCTGCTCTATACTATTCACACCCCATCAGGCATGTATTCTAGTGGATGGTGTCCTTAAAGTGGACCAAAACCCACCATGGAGTCTGTGAAACCCCAGGGCAAGCATACACTCACTCTGTGTTAAACCCCCCAGGTCGCCCCAAAACTCCTTCATTCCTGGTTAAATGGTGCACGGGCAAGCAGCTGCCACATCTCTGGTATCCCTTTAGCGACCGGCACGGGCACGCTTCCTGTTAAAGGGTAGCAGGGCATGCAGCCGCCAGCACACTTGCATTAGACGAGCTCCTTGACGAAAGGGCTCAAGCGGATATGAGCTCGTTGATTGGACGAGAGGGCTGAGCTTGCGTCATAGGACCAGGGAAGGGTTAGTGAGATCAGGCGACCTGGGGGGTTTCACACAGCTGGACACCCCCGATTGGGGTGCCCAGGGGGCAAAGACCAAAACCCAGGATAGTCAAAATCATGGGGTTTTGGTCCACTTTAAATGGTATATTTGAAAAAACCCAAACTTTGCTTAGCAGTGCTTGTAGAGGACGCATATGGTTTTTAAAATGTGGTTACTTACCTAGGCCACACCCCCTGCATCTCCTTTGCAGGATCTTACATTAATGCCTGCCAGTAGGATTTGGAAAGTGACCTACATGGCTAAACTATAAAGCAGAACCAAAGCAGACCCAAATGTATTCCTGAGCCTTAGTCCAGATTTGCCTTCTAAATCCTTCCACTGCAATACACCTTGCATCCGTAACTCTACTAATATCATAAACATAACACCTAGCCTACGCTCCCCGAATTCTGTTACCTGTGCTCTATGAAACACTAGGTCAGTGCGTACCAAACTTAAATCTGTCCATGATTTGTTCCTCACCAAAACTCTTTCTCACCTTAACTCCTCTATCTACTTTACCCCACATGACCCCTCTAATGACTTCCCTAACCCGTTTCACTCTGATTTCAGAACAAAGACTATCCTCCCTCATCTCCAACGGCCACCTCACTACTTGCCCTCCAAACCCGATTCCATCCCACCTTATTCCATAACTGGCCTCATCCCTCACACTGATGTTTACATCAATATTTAACCTCTCTCTTTCATCCGGCACATTCCCTTCACTATTCAAACATGCTGTGATAACTCCAATACTAAAAAATACTCTGTACCTGTCGGCCTTCACCAGTTACTGACATATCTCCCTGCTTCCTCTTTTATCTGAATTGGCACGTTTTATCTCGGGTTCTTGGACCCGCTTCTCTTCTCAGTCTACACCTATGGTCTTGGATAACTCATAAACTCATTTGGCTTCCAACACCACTTCTATGCAGACAACACTTAAACCTACCTCTCTGGCCCAGATCTCTCTTCTCTTTCTGACTGTCTGACAGCTCTCATCTCATCATTGATGTCATCTCGCTCCCTAAAACAAAACATGGGCAAGACTGAGTTTTTTGTTTTCCCACTATCAAACTCCCCAAGCACAATGCCTTGGTGTAATAGTGGACGCCTCTCTCTCATTCACACCTCACATTCAATCACTTGCCTTCTCCTGCATCTGCCCCTTCCTCTCACCTGATGCCACCAAAATCCTAGTGCATGCCCTGATCATCTCCTGACTAAGTTACTGCAACACTCTCCTTTGTGGTCTTCCAACACACAGACTGGCACATTCCAATCTATTCTCAACTCTGCTGCTCAACTCATTCATCTCATTTCTCTAGTGCTGCTACTCTACATCAGTCCCTCCACTGGCTGCCAGTACCAGAGAGAATCCAATTTAAAATAGTAAACCTGATTGCGTTGGTAGACAATCCTCCGCTTCTGGATTGCCCTAGGGCTGCCCTCAGGGACTGGGGGAAGGTGAGCCAGCTGAGGGGTGGTGACCTGATTACAGTGGCAGGGTGGGTCCCCATAAGTGAGTTGAGGACTAAACTAGGGAATAGTGACTTGGACCCTTGGACACTTCTTCGCTTTCAGTTGCTCTTGGCCCGGATGGGTCTTCGGAGGGAATGTCTAAGGGGCCACGCGCAATTTGAGAGGATTTGTTTAGAGGGCCAGCCATACCCACACCTGACCTCTAGGCTATATTAACTTCTAGTAGGTGAGCAGGACTCCCCTCCAGCATTTTGGAGAGATTGGGAGATTGACCTAGGCAGAACATTGGGGGATAAGGAAAGGAACAAAATAGCGACGTTAGCCCACAAGTCCTCGATTGCCACAAGAATACAGGAGGTCAACTACAAATTGCTGACGCGCTGGTACTACACCCCTGATAGATTGAGTAAAATGTTTGACCAGGCCGACTCAGGCTGCTGGAGATGTGGTGACGGGAGGGGGACACTGTTTCACATTCTGTGGACATGCCCCGGGATTCGAGATTACTGGGGAGCGGTCCTACCTATCATCACAGCTTACTGGGGCACAATTAGGGGAAGACCCAGCCCAGATTCTGCTTCACTCCACGAAGACCCCGATAGGGAAGTACAAAAAATCTTTGTTGATCCATCTGCTGAACGCAGCTAAACAGACAATACCTAGGTTCTGGAAACAAAGAAGAGCTCCATCTGTAGGGGACTGGGCAAGGGAGGTCATGAGCGTCAAGGAAATGGAGGACCTTACACTATCATTGCATGATAGGGATGAGCAGTTCAGAACTACCTGGCTGCCCTGGCTAATGTATGAGGAGTCGGCTGAATTTAAGAGCTTGTTTGAGTAGTGGAGCCGGGAGCGGCACCGTGCCTCTTGCCCCTCTTGTTCACTGTGGCTCGGGTGGAAATTAGTGCTTCTGACGTGATGCCACCTGTGGATGCGCGGAGATGGATGTCGGTCCGGGTGTAGCGCCCCACGCGCCATATACCTTTCCCCTTCTACCGCCCCCCCCTTTTTTCCCAATCCGTTCTCTCCCCCTAAGGTTCACCCCCCCCTCGGGTCAGCAACTTGGTCATGCGTGGCGGACACTGCCATCAGAGTCTGACCACTGCTGTTGATGATGTTCTGTGTCATTCTTGCCTTGGCAAACCGTGAGCCCGTTTTCCCCTACCTTTGTCCCTTTACCCCGTAGTGTTCTGCATTGTATATCTCAATGTATGTGTGTATAAAACTGCAAAATCTTTAAATAAAGAGTATTAAAAAAAAATAGTAAACCTAACATAAAAAGCATTCTACAATCAGGCCCTGGCCTACATTCCATCGCTTATCAACAAATACCAACACAGACGCAAGCTCCACTCTGCCCAGGACAACCTCCTGTCCTCAACCCTAATCGCCCCTCCCACTCCCACATCTAAGACTTCACACATGCCTCCCCATTATTCTGGAATGCCCTCCCCCATACAATTTGCCACTCTCCGAGCCTTCAAGCCTTTGACAGTGCCCTCAAAACTCACCTATTCAGACGGCTGGCCATATGGCTTGGCCTAAATAAAAGACAGCCCAAGCTACTCTGGATCACTTGCCATAATACTAAGTATATACTACTTATGACCTACCTTTTGTCTACACTCTTATCTTTTAGATTGTAAGCCCACAAGGGCAGAGCCATCTCTCCTAGTGTATTTCAGTATGACTATGTATTTGTTCAAATGCTGGGTCAAATTTTTGTGCATTGATTAACTAATAAGTGCCCTGCCTGAATATTTTCCACAGGTCCACTGTCTAGATGAAGTATGTGGCTTATTGCCATTTTTGAATCCTGAAGTGCCAGACCAATTTTACCGATTGTGGCTGTCATTGTTTCTTCATGCTGGGTAAGCAATTCAAGTTTTTATTGTGGACTGTGCATTTGATAACCTGAGTATTGCATGTACTGCATATTTATAATAAAGTAATTCATTATAGGGTTAGATTTAAACTATACATAAAAAATATGGATTGCGGAGCGGACAGTCTAATTTAATGTGTGAATATAGAATGTTAACTGTAGTATATATGCAGTTGAAAATTTGGTTGTATATGATTGTAAATCTTAAAGCAGACTCACATACATGGTTTAAAGTGGAACAAAATGGAACATGGCTGGCCCTGGAATCTAAAATTTTCCTAGACTGAATGCTGACCTAGCCATGGGGCATCCCAAATTGGGATGCCTCGCTATGTGAAACCACAAAACTCACCTTTTATGGTGGCTCCCTGGCATCTCTGGGCTGAAGCACGCTCTTGCATCCAGTCATTTAGATCCACAGAGCCATTTGCCATTATTTGCATTTTTATGTGGGCAAACATTTTTGATTGGACAAGAGCATGGACCATGGGTACAGGGTGAGGTGGTACTGGGCGATCTGGGGATGGGGCAAGGAACAAAACTCAGGAAAGTCCCAGGGTTTGTCGCCTCTTTAAATAATGGGAAGCTGGTTTGCTCAGATCCAACCTTCCACAGCCCCTCTCGTCTACCCCCCACCCGATTCCGGCTTACTTGCACCAGTGTTGCATCTATTCTTTAGAGGGGGACTGGGGCCAAAGTAATTAGCAATCAGTAGTAATTATTTGATGAACGCTGATTACGAGAATGTGCTTCCAGCCAACAGAAATAGATGGCCACTGCTCTCCGGCTGTGCTTGCCTGTGCTGACCATTGGAACAGGCCTGGCAAGGGAACGTGCATCAGTCATAGGGATGTCACTGTGGGCCACACATGCAATGTGGTACTGTTTTTGAATAAAATGCAAGGTTTTGTTTTATTAACAGTGCTGTTTTTTTCTTCTTTTTCCTTTTAGAATTATTCATTGTCTAATTTCAGTGGTTTTCCAGATGACAGTCTTGCGTGACTTAGAGAAGCTAGCAGGCTGGCTTCGCATATCAATTATCTATATTTTGAGTGGAATCACAGGAAACTTAGCAAGTGCTTTATTTCTGCCTTATAGAGCAGAGGTGAGCTAGATTTGGACAGTATATAATTTTAATGTCATTTTTGTAACCTTTCTTGTCTGGGAATCAACTTGAACGTTGGAGTTTTTAACTCCTAGTGCTTGAAATTGTTTGCTAAAACTCAATGTGTACAATTAAAAAAAAAATACTACACATGTACTGCATCCTACACTAAGAAAACCACTGGAAATGTCAAGTTTGTAATCTATTTCATACAAGAGAATTGCCATACAGAGGGCACCACCCAATGACAATACAATAGGAATGATTAGACAGCGACTACACATGATCTCACATATTTCAATACATTTAATTTTGCTTGTTTGTATACTGTAGAATTCAGTAAAAAAGTGGACCTTAATTACCCCGTCCCTTGTCTGACACATGCATCACCCACTCACGTCTCTTGACTTATTAGCTTTTGCACGATTAGCCTGAGATTCTTTCTAGCCTACAGGGCCGTATTTGATGTTCATTGTGCCCTAGGCACTTTAGAGGGCCACTCCAGCCCCCTTTCCCCAAAAAATTACATACCCCCTCCTATTAGCGATACAGAATGTCTAATTAAAGGGAAAAAAAGGCACTCACCTTCACCTGAATCCAGATAGCGTTGCTGCAGCTGAAGCACCGAAAGCTTGGCGTCATTTTCCTGCAGTCCTTGCAGGTTGCTGGTGGGACATCCAATGTCCTAATTTATGTCATGCTTCCCCCTCTGCCTCATCCCCAGCATCCTACAAACATCCTATAACAAAATATACAGAGTTCTTTAAAAACTTCTTGGACACAGGGGGCAATAAATCCTTATCTAGAAACAGACAACACCACTGATAAGGAAAGGTGGGGGAGCAACTTGGAGTACTAAAAGGGTGACCGAGTTTGATCGGTGTGGTTTCTGGTGTGATTGCTCACCGTGCTGGAAGCAGCCCACCCCCCCCATTGCAGATCGCTTGATCAAACAGACATTGTACAAATGATTTTGTGACAGCTGGGAGCTGGTGCTCTCCGTCCGCCCACGACTTCAGGAAGATGGCGGCGGGCTTTCGGTGCCTCAGCTGCGGCACCGACGGCTGGATTCGGGGTGAATGGGGGCAGGGCAAGGGGTATGTCATTTTTTTGGGAAGGGGCTGGAGTGGCCCTTTAAGTACTTGCACCCCCTTTTTTACAGTTAGGTCATGGTTCATATGAAAAACAATTATGGAGGGGGAGAGGGCTAGATGCAGAATATTTCTGTGGAAGAGGGAGAGGGCATAAGGGGGGGGGGGGAAATACAAAGGAGCAGGCAAGTATGTCCCATCTTTCCGGCATTCAGATATACAGGATTCACATGACCACAGCAGTGGAGGGAAGATGCCTTGGTCTGTGTTCAGCCCCTTGCAAACTGCTGGGTGTTGGGTGTTTGTTAGGAGGTATTAATGTTCCAGCTGTGGGAGTAAGGTAGTAAGGGCTGCATCCCCCCTTCCAGGTTGCCACCCTAGGCACGTGCCTAGGGGTGCCTAATGGGAAATACAGCACTGCTAGCCTAATGCCTTTCACTAATCCAGATGATTAGACAGGGTCTATTTTGTAAATAGAACTGTCTGTTACTCTAATTTTCATTTTTGTTCATCTCTAGTTACAGTATCTGTAGTTAAATCATTTTTGCTGCTGGTTCTTTTTTCCGAATACATCTACCAATGTATGTAAGTTTTTATAGCTGAATATCTATTTTTAATGAAGTTTATGTAGTTAAAATGGGGTCAGTATATGATTTTTATTAAGTAATTTAGAGGTGATTGATCAAAATAAAATATTGTTTAAATTATTGATGTTCCTTTATTTGCTTTAAAGAGGAACCAAACCCAGGATTTTCAGTATACTAGGTTTTGTGTCTCCTGTCTTGAGCATACCAATTTGGGATACCTGCACTCTCTGTATCCCTCTGGATTGCCCATGGAAGATAACTTTTCTTTTGTCTCCACAGTTCATGTGCAGGCTACTCAACCAATCAGCAGCTCATATTCCAATCATATTTTTCTTGCTTCTCAAAGCTGCACTCCCTGCTCCTTTGCAAGCCCATGCCAACCAGTTAGAAATGCCTGCCACAGATACACAGCTTAGGAGTATAGCAGGGGTATAGCAGTGACTTGACATAGAAACATAGAAAGTTGACGGCAGAAGGAGACCATACAGTCCATCTAGTCTGCCCTTATGTGTATACTGTATATACTCTTTATATAAGGATAGATGTGTGCTTATCCCAGGCATGTTTAAATTCACTTACTGTCGATTTTTCAACTACCTCTGCTGGAAGTTTGTTCCAAGCATCTACTACTCTTTCTGTAAAATAATATTTTTCTTCCAATCCATTCCAGGCCATCCTAATCATCACGATTGGGTAATTCCCTGCCCGAAGGGGCGTGACTGCAAGACAAAAGCGTGGCTCCGCCTCCCGGCCTATAGCCTTCCAACTGACTTGCTAGAATCCAGTTTCATTCTTGCAGTTGGGATAACTGCATGGCTCTCTAGACTCCTCTTCCATTTACTTTTTTTGTTTCTCAGATTATACCTTTGAAGCGGGGGCAAGACCCTGTCTGTCTTCCTAGGTCCCTTATGCTGCTCTGATCTGGATTGACCCATTATGCGTCCTCAGTTTTCGGCTTGGCGAAGTTCCGTAAAACTGTATCTGGATCAGGATGGTAAGGTAAGCACAGGGTCCAGTCTGCGCTTTGTAGTGCTTTGGCACTCTGGCTGAAGGCTTTCATTGAAAAGTATAAGCAGCCACAGGTTTTTGTCTGGTGAGCCTGATTGGGGGGTGACCAAGGGAATGATTTTCCCTCTCTTATTGTTTTTATCGCTCTTTCCCATGTTTCTTTGTTCTCTGGTTGAAAAATGCAAAAATTGCGCCTTTTTTAGGGGGGCGGAGCTAAAGCTGCAATGAGGAAATAGTCTGTCGCCATGGAAAGTACCGAGTACCGGAGCGCTTCCTCTGTCCGCCTTTGTGGAAAGATTTTCGGCTTGGCAAAGTACCGAGTACCGGGCGCAAAGCGCTTCCTCTGTCCGCCTCTGTGGAAAGATTTTCGGCTTGGCGAAGTTCCGAGTACCGGGTGCAGAGCGCTTCGTCCGTCCGCCTCTGTGGAAAGATTTTCGGCTTGGCGAAGTAACGAGTACCGGGCGCAGAGCACTTCCTCTGTCCGCCTCTGTGGAAAAATTTTCGGCTTGGCGAAGTAACGAGTACCGGGCGCAGAGCACTTCCTCTGTCCGCCTCTGTGGAAAGATTTTCGGCTTGGCGAAGTAACGAGTACCGGGCGCAGAGCGCTTTCCTCGTCCGCCTCTGTGGAAAGATTTTCAGCTTAGCGTAGCAGCTAGCTCAGCTGAGATCTCCAGTTCTTTTCAACGGTACTACGCATTTTCTCTAGCCGGGGATACTGGAAGATTTTCGGCTTAGCTAAGTCAACAAGTCCGCTGAAGTGGGCGGTTCTTCTCCGCGACGGGGCACGATTTTCCCGCCGACCAAGCTTAAACATTTTTGGCTAGGCAAGGTGCCTAGCATCGCCAGAGATCGCAATTCCCCTTTGGCTGCACATAATTTTTGGGGTAGTGGGCCAGCAAAAGGGCTTCTCTGAGCCGCTGCACGGCTACCCTCAAGTGGACCTAAACCTTTTGGTAGGTTATTATTCTTGGTGTGCCACACACCCCGCTTCACCTTTAATTCTTCACGATTGGGTTACTCACCGCCAGGTGACGCTGTTGCAGAGAGGAAGTCTTGTAACGAGCCCCCTTCCGGCCTATATATACCTGGTACCTCCCATTTATCACCAGTGTTTTTCTCTCTGCATGACGACAAGACAGAAGGTTGAAGTCTCCTGCTTGCAGGTAGCCGGGGTCTTACCCCGGCACCCCCCCTTGGTCTATTTCTGCCCGGTTTTGATTGATTGTTGCCTTTGTGGTTAAATGGAAGCCTCCCAGCCTAGGCTGCTCACTGGGCAATTGGTAGACGGCATTATAGGTGCCTAGGAGCTTATCCCCTCCGCTCGACCCCCTGTTTTGGGGGCAATGCGGCTATCCAGCATGGTGATCCGGAGGTGGGATGCCCCTGTCCCGAGGGTCCCCTTGGCCCCTTGCTCTCCCGTTTCGGTCCCTTCTCCCTTCACTATGGGGGGGGGGGGGTATAGGGATGTGTATTGTGTGTATGGTTTACTGTATGTTCATGTGTTTGCTTATTTCAACGTTGTCAGGCTGCACCGCAAGTGAGTGTGCATATGGCCTGACTTTGATTCCTCCTTATATGGCAGTCTCTGTTTTGCGGGGCTGCTGCTGCTGGCCTGTAGGGCCAGAGCTTTAGGGTCAGCTTTAGGGGTGACCGGGGCGGGCTGTATGGTGTCAGGCTTGCTTATGGCTGCCTGCGCCTTTCTCACTTTATCCAGCTCCCCTCCCCCCTCCCCTTATCTCCTTTGTTTTAATCGGCCGCCGCTTGGCGGGCCGGGTGTTTTTATTTAAGGGCAGCACAGGCTGCCTAGTATCTCCGGTCCCCCTTCTCCTTTTTACTAAGGGCTTGTTAGCCCTCTAGCTGCTTTGACACCGCACTGTTCATATTTGGCGGGGGGCGGGGCCCGGATGACGTCAGGGGTGGGGGCGTGGTCCGGCGGCGCGTCATTCACCGGCCCCAGCCGTACTTCCTTCCTGTTCATCAGGAGGCTGCGTGCGGGGCTCTCAGCCGCATATGGGTGCTGCTGCTGCTACTGCTGCTTGCTCCGCCGCTTCTCCGCTTCTGCGAGCTCTGCCGCTCCGGCTCCCACTGCTGCCACTGCTGCCTTCGCTGACATTTGCTGCCTGTCTTCCACCACTTCTTTGGTCGGGTGCTGGGCTTTTGTAAGCCTTACTGGGGCAGGTAAGCGGCCTCACCTGGCGTGGGGCCGTCTATTTTTTTTTATGGTGTTTGACTGTTTATTTAAAAAGTAATATATCTAATGGAAAAATACTTTTAATTAAAAAAAAAAAAAAAAAAAAAGAAAAATATATAAGGAGGAAAATCAGAGGCCAGTTTTCTTGCCTCTTCAAAGCACTTGGTGCTGTGTATGTATGTTATATTGCATGTTGCCATTGGTTTCTGGGGGTCTTACTGTTGGTTTGTTTCTTCCCCACAGATCCTGGGATTCCCTCAATACAGTGGCCTCCCGGTTCTATTTTGCCTGGCTAGTCCTATGTATATATATTAAAAAAAAAAAAATATATATATATATATATATATATATATAAATTAAATCCTCCCTCCCGGGACATTAACATTAAGGGTCATCCCGGGTGGCTTATGCCTTAAACCCAGAATTTTGCGAATACCATAAATCACCATATGGAGGCTTCCGATAATACCGGAAATGGTTCTTCTGGGCCATCTAGGGTGTGTGGAGGCTGTGGGACTCCGCTCCCAGGCGATGATGTTTTTGTATGGATTCCTTGTGCAAGGCAGAATATTGCACGTCAGTCCGTTGCTCCGGCTGCTGGCTCTTCGCAACTTCCATCATCCCCTACCCCTCCCTCCCTGTTCCGGACCCCATGTGACATTGTCAAAGGTGGGGATTCGCAATCCGAGGTGGCGGCACGGTTGGCCAACCTCGAGAAGATAATTTCCGTTAAAGCAGGGTTAAAGGCCACTGCGAAATGGAAACACCTTTCTCCTGTACCTCCGGCTTCACAGGATGAAGTATGTGAGCCTGTAGATTGGTCCGATTGCTCCCTGGACGAGGAGGGAGAATTCCTGGTGGAGTCAGATGAGCCTGCAGATCAGCTTGAGGTTGATGCTATTGGCGATTTGTCTGCGGGGGTTTCCCTTGACACCCCCTCCATTCTGGCTCAAATGTTTGAAATTTTGAATTTAGATCCGCCTGAGGCCGTCACCCTGCCTAAGGGTCAGTTGTTTAATGTGCCTCAGCCGCGTTTGGTTTTTCCCAGACAACACCACTTTGAGAGGGTTGTGCTTAAAGAATGGGAACATCCCACGCGGTTAACTGGAATTCCTTCCAGTTGGGAGAAACGTTATCCTTTTCCGCCAGAATTGGTGAAGCTTTGGTCGGTTCCTCCTGACGTCGATACCCCTGTGCTAGGGCTCTCCAGCACGGCTATGGTGCAGTCTGCTGAGACTACTGCCCTTAAGGATGGTGAGGATCGTCGGATTGAGCAGTACGCTCGCCATGGTTTTATTTATGCCGGGTCAACGATGCGCCCGGTGTGTGCTTCGGCGCTTCTTCTATTGGCGGTTAGATCTGTAATTCAGGGTCTGTGTGTGGATCTTGATCCCACTTGTAAGGAGTTTACGGCTCTCAGGCAGTGTGAGTCTTTTGCTTCCTATGTTCTGTCCGCTCAGGACGATGCGCTGGCTATGAGTAGCAAGACAGCGGCAATGCCTTTCGGGGATTCAGAGCGGGTAGGGGGGCTTCCTTTCCCGCTACCAGAGGTGCAGGTTGGACTCGGGGGAAGGGCCGTGGCCGCCCCGCACAGTCCTGGGGCACCAAGCCCAAGCCTGCCAGTAAGCCCGCTCAGCAATGAGGGGCTGCCCTCACCCGTGCGGGTGGGGGGACGATTGCGACACTTCTCCCAGGTTTGGGACCAGGAGATTCCGGACAGATGGATCCGGGAGGTAGTGTCGTCCGGTTACAAGCTGGAATTCGAGTCTCGCCCTCCTTCACGGTTCTTTCGGTCTCGGGTGCCTATCGATCCTTTGGCCGCACAGGGGCTCCTGGCGTCGGTAAAGAATCTGTTAGAGATGGCGGTCATCCGGCCGGTACCGCGCTTAGAGATGGGCCTCGGTTTCTACTCCAATCTTTTCGCAGTCCCCAAAAAGGACGGGTCGGTTCGTCCCGTCCTGGACCTGAAATTACTCAACAAGTTCATCCGTTTTCGGAAGTTTCGCATGGAAACTTTGCGTAAGGCCGTCGGTTCCCTTCGGCAGGGGGACTTCATGACGTCCATAAACATCAAGGATGCTTATCTTCATGTTCCCATCTGCCACGCTCATCAACGTTTTCTTCGATTCGTGATGAAAGATCAGCATTTTCAATTCGTGGCACTTCCGTTTGGCCTTACCTCGGCTCCAAGAGTGTTTACCAAGGTACTGGCAGGGGTGATGGCCATTTTCAGATCTCGGGGCATTCGGGTCGTACCTTATTTGGACGACCTTCTCATCATGGCTCCGTCGCTCAGTCAATCGGAGACAGACACCAGGATGGTGGTCTCCACGCTGGAAAGCTTTGGTTGGGTGATCAACTTCCCCAAGTCCTCCCTCGCTCCGGCCAGGGTGGTGTCCTTTTTGGGGATGCAGTTGGACTCTCATCAACACAGAGTGTTTCTCCCCCAGTCCAAAATTCATCTGATTCAGGAGTTGGCTCGGGTCCTTCTTTCCAATCCTCGGCCGTCCATCCGTCTGGGGATGAGGCTGGTAGGGTTGATGGTCGCCTCTTTCGAGGCAGTTCCTTTTGCTCAATTTCACACGAGGACGCTTCAGCTTTATCTGTTGGCGTCCTGGGACCGACAGCCTCGGTCGCTGGATCAGCCCTTCCAGTTGTCCTTCCGGGTCCGGCAGTCCCTCCAGTGGTGGTTGGTCTCGGCCAATCTCGTGAGGGGCAGGTCCTTCCTGACCCCTCTTTGGGAAATTGTCACCACGGACGCCAGTCTTTCGGGATGGGGCGGATTCTGGAAGGAGCTTCAGTTCCAGGGGCAGTGGGGACCTCAAGAGGCCCACTTACCCATCAATGTTCTGGAACTGAGAGCCATCCGTCGGGTGCTTGCTCTCCTGACTCATCACGTTCTGGGCCTTCCGGTCCAGGTGCGTTCAGACAATCGAACAGCGGTTGCTTACATCAATCATCAGGGAGGGACTCGCAGTCTGAGTGCTCTCAGAGAGGTGTCCCTGATCCTGACCTGGGCAGAGGCCCATGTTCCTTGTCTCTCGGCGGTATACATTCCAGGAGTGGAGAACCAGGAAGCGGACCGGTTGAGCAGGGGCTCTCCCCGTCTGGGAGAATGGGCTCTCCATCCTCAGGTTTTTCGCTCACTGTGTCTCCGATGGGGGACACCGGAGGTGGACCTGTTTGCCTCTCGTCACAATCACAGGCTCCCGAACTTCGTGTCGCTCTCCCGGGATCCTCTGGCTCTGGCAGTGGACGCCATGTCCCTGAGCTGGGGGGATCTGGGATTTCTATACCTGTTTCCTCCGATACCCATGCTGGGCAGGGTGGTTCGGAAGTTGGCTCTGGAAAGGGTGTCCGCCGTTCTCGTGGCCCCAAGGTGGCCAAGGCGAGTGTGGTTCGCAGACATCGTTCGGCTGGCAGTGGACCAGTTCGTTCTGCCTCTTCGGCCCGATCTGCTCACTCAGGGTCGGTTGTGTTACCCCAATTTACAAGCGCTGGGTTTGACGGCCTGGCTGCTGAAACCTCCATCTTGAAGGAGGGTCTTTCTGACTCAGTCGTTAAGACTTTGATCAGTGCCCGGAAGAGGTCTTCTTCTATCATCTACTATAGGACTTGGAAAGCCTATATCACTTGGTGTGGGATTAGATCCTTCCCTTGTAGGGTCTTCTCGGTCTCCAGGATTCTGGAGTTTTTACAATCTGGGCTGGACTCTGGTCTTCAGCTAAGTACTTTGAAAGGGCAAGTTTCTGCCTTATCTATCTTTTTTCAGAAGCGTTTTGCGCTTTATCCTTTAGTTAAAACTTTTTTCCAGGGGGTTACGCATGTGCGGCCTCCCAGGAAACCATTACTCCCGGTTTGGGATTTGAATTTGGTTCTTTCTGCTCTTCAGGCTCCTCCTTTTGAGCCTCTGCAAGATATTGCTTTGTCTACCCTGACTCAGAAGATTGTCTTCTTGGTAGCTATCACTTCGGTCCGGCGTGTCTCGGAGTTGGCGGCCTTGTCTATCCAGGCGCCCTACTTTGAGAGGCATCAGGATAAAGTGGTCTTTCGGTTCAAGCCAGACTTTCTTCCTAAGGTTGTTTCTGCTTTTCATTTGAATCAGGATATTGTTCTTCCCTCCTTGTGTCCTAATCCTAAGAATGACAAAGAGAGGGTTTTGCATTGTTTGGATGTAGTACGCTGTGTTAAGTACTACTTGATTATCACGTCTCCTTTTCGTAAGATGGATGCCTTTTTTGTTGTGCCCTGTGGGCCTAAGAAGGGTTTGGCTCCGGCCAAATCTTCCATTAGCAAATGGATACGTCAGGCCGTTATTGCGGCCTATTCTGCTAAGGGGAAAGTTCCCCCTTTTCGTATCACTGCTCACTCTACTCGCGCCGTTGGAGCGTCTTGGGCTTTTCAGCACCAAGCTTCTGTTGTACAAGTTTGTAAGGCTGCCACTTGGTCTTCTGTTCATACTTTTTCTAAGTTTTACAAAGTTGATGTGCGAGCCTCAGCGGATGCTGTTTTTGGCCGCAAAGTTCTGCAGACTGCAGTCATTTAAGTTATGCTTCACCTGGCCTTGAGATGCCCATCCCTTGTGGACACTGCTTTTGGATGTCCCAATCGTGAAGAATTAAAGGTGAAGCGGGGTGTGTGGCGCACCAAGAATAATACCATTTTGTGAGTACTCACCTGAAAAATGGATATTGTTGGTGTGCCCCACACACCGCTTCACTCCCACCCTTTTCGGTATTCCGAATCCTTTATATGGTGAAGCTTTTATTTTGATTTATTTTGAGGTTACCGTTAAATTACTGGTACCTTGTCTTTCTGCTTTTTAATACACTGGTGATAAATGGGAGGTACCAGGTATATATAGGCCGGAAGGGGGCTCGTTACAAGACTTCCTCTCTGCAACAGCGTCACCTGGCGGTGAGTAACCCAATCGTGAAGAATTAAAGGTGAAGCGGGGTGTGTGGCACACCAACAATATCCATTTTTCAGGTGAGTACTCACAAAATGGTATTTTTTATTAAATTTTTTATCTTTATTGATTGGGAAAGGGCAAGGTAATATATAATTTATATTGTAATATATAATTATATGGTGGTCTACCCTCAGAGGACTCGCAGTAGGTGACTGTCGAGTACCCCCATGTACAGGATCCCCAGGGTCATAGACTAGTATTATTAAATTCACCATGGCGGAGGCATCTGGGCTAGTCATCTGGTCTTTATCAGATTTACCCCATATCCAGTTGCATGCAGTGGCACTGGATAAGGATAGCACGGTGCACAGGGATTATGCTATGGTTGTAATGGATAGGGAGACAGTTGTCTCCTCCCTGAAGGGGCTCTGACCCCTATCACCGTTGCTTTTTGAGAAACCCCTTGGCAGTTTTCATGCGGACCGTGATGTGAATCGCACCGGTTACTAAGGTTTTTTGAAAAAAAAAAGAAAGAAATCCTCTTGAGTATATTGAAGAGGATATTGTGGCTGCCATAGTCCCCTTGTGAGTCTGTAAACTGTCGGCAGCCCTCAAGTGGTCCTAAACCTATAGAGTCATCATGGAGTATTGACTACTAAAAAGGTTTTAAAGAAAATAATTTTGAAGAGGATATTGTGGCTGCCATAGTCTCCTTCTGAGTCTTTAATCTCTGTCGGCAGCCCTCAAGTGGTCCTAAACCTTTAGAGTGTCATAATGGAGTATTGGCTACTGGGAAAAAAAAAATTGGCTACTGCAATCCCCCACCAAAGGGTAGGCGGTATAGGCATATGGTGAGCCTCTATGGGATACCCCTCCCGCCCTATTGCCCCTTGCCCCTGTCCATCAGTGGGTCCTATGTTAAGTGGCCGCTGTCCTCCCTCACTCTCCCTTGTAGCTCTCGGGGGGGGGGGGGGGTGTGTATGTGATTTTGCTTTGGTGCTTCACTGTATTATGTGCTTATGGTTGGTGTCAGTCGCCTTGCTGACTTGGTTGCTTTTTTGTGCTTCCACTGTGTTCCACGCTTGGCAGCGGCGTTACCTCAGGCGCTGGTGTGCCGTTATTGGCTGCTTGTCACGTGTGCAGCTTTGCGCTCTTCGGGGGGGCGGGGCCCGCGGTTGCCGCGTTCCGCGCCACTGCCCCGCGGCCCGCCCCTCGAGGTATACCCGGCGCTATTTTCTCTTGGATCCGGCTGCTGCGTGACTGGCATCTACCTACTGCGGTCCGTGAGTGCCCTCGCGGGCGGCTTTATTACCATTTGTCATTCACATGTCACTTATGGTTCCCCTTTGCTTATGTCTTTCAGACGGGCCGACCCCTATTGGTTTCTCCCGGCCCGATTCCCTCTATTTAGTTATTTAACTTGTGAGGCCTAGTGTGTAATTTACTCCCACTTCCCTAGCAGGCTATTGGGGCATCCCGGGTTGCTTTTATAGCGTCAATCCCTATCGGCCTATTGTGCCGCTATAATCACCATATGGAGGCGTCTCAGGATAATGTGCTCGGGGTTCCTTCGGGACAAGCCCGACTGTGTGTAGCTTGTGGGGTGTCCCCTACTAGTGCTGACAATGTGCGGGTCTGTGTACCTTGTGCCCAGCAGGTGCTTGCGCTGCAGCCTGGTTTACCAGTAGCTGGGCCTGCGCCTCGATTGGCTTCACCTACTCCCCCAAGCTTAAATTTGACTCCTATTGAGTTGCATGCAAGTGGGGATTCTCAGCCTGATGTGTCTTCCAGACTGGCTAGTGTTGAGAAGTTGCTTGCTAATACCTTGGCGCGTAAGGCCTCTGCAAAAAAGCGGCACTTGACGCCTGATATCACTCTTTTCCCTATGGAAGCTGATGAGTTTTTGGAACTGTCTGGCTATACCCCTTTGGAAGAAGGGGAGTTATTCTCTGACTCAGAGTCATCTGATGAAAGGCCCAGGGGTCATGATGATTCTGGCTCTGACCCCTGGGCCCCAGATGATACTGATGGGCTGTTGGCTCAGATTTTTGAGGTTCTGTCTATCTCTCCCCCTGTTGCGGCTCCCAGGCAACAGGGGGAATTGTTTCATACTGCTAAGCCACGTTTGGAATTTCCTGACCAAGTCCATTTTATTAATCTTGTGCATAGGGAATGCGAGCTCCCCAGCAGGCTTCCCGGTGTACCTAAGAGTTGGGATAAGAGGTATCCCTTTCCTGCTGATGTGGTGAAGCATTGGTCATCCCCTCTTGAAGTGGATGCCCCGGTCCTAGGGTTATCTAACACCTCTGTCATGCACTCCCCTGACTCTACTGCGCTGCGGGATGCTGAAGACCGGCGCATTGATCAGCTAGCGTCCCATGCCTTTGCATGTGCGGGGACGGCACTGCGCCCGATCTGTGCCTCTGCCATTACGGCTGTGGTTATCAGGACCCTGCTCAGAAGTATCCTTGATGGTGCCCCTGATGATGTGTCTAGTGAGGAGTTTAATGCACTCTCTCGTTGTGATGTTTTTGTGACTTATGTCCTCTCTGCATTGGATGATACCATTAGAATGTGTGGCAGAGCCTCTGCCCTTGTGGTGGCTATATGCCGCTCGGTTTGGCTGCGCCAGTGGGCTGCTGACAATGCTGCCAAGAAAGCCCTCACTGGTTTTCCCTTAAAAGGACTATGCCTGCAAGATTCATCAGATCCCGGATTTCTCAGGACCGTGTCAGCTCAGGCTCTAGTGCTGGCGGTGCAAAGCCTTCTGGAGCTGGGGGTCATCTGCCAGGTCCCTTTATGAGAAAGGGGCAAGGGCTTCTAATCCAACCTCTTCACCGTGCCTAAAAGAGATGGGTCAGTCCGGCCCATCCTGGACTTGAAGATCCTCAACAAATTTGTCAGGTGCAGGTGATTTTGCATGGAGACTCTGCGCTCTGCCATCAGTTTGCTGCGTCCAGGGGACTTCATGACGTCTGTGGACATCAAAGATGCTTATCTTCATATTCCTGTGTTTCCAGGTCATCAAAGGTTCCTCAGGTTCGCTCTGGAGGATCAGCACTACCAATTTGTGGCATTGCCCTTTGGTCTCACTTCAGCTCCCAGAGTGTTCACCAAGGTGCTGGCAGGAGTGATGTCTCTGCTCAGGTCTCAGGGCATCCGTGTGCTGCCCTACCTGAACGACATTCTCATCACTTCCCAGTCCCTACATCAGGCAGAGTTGGATACTCAGCTGGTAGTATCCACTCTGGAGTCATTTGGCTGGGTGATCAACCATCCCAAGTCTTCTCTGTCTCCCTGCTTGGTGACTCCCTTCCTGGGAATGAATCTGGATACAGTTCAGGCAAGGATTTTTTTTCCTCAGCAGAAGGTGGACAGTCTGCTAGCCCAGGTTCAGTTCCTGCTATCTTGTCATCATCCCTCCATCAGGCAGGGAATGCAGCTGGTGGGCCTGATGGTGGCGTGCTTCGAGGTGGTCCCTTATGCGCAGTTTCACTTGAGGCCTCTGCAACTCCACCTGTTGTCAGTATGGGACAAGGATCCTGCGTCCCTGGACCAGGTCTTTGTGCTTTCTCCCCTAGTCAGGCGGTCCCTCTCGTGGTGGCTGGACTCCAGGAACCTGTTGGGGGGCAGATCCTTTCTGGCCCCCTGCTGGGAGACGGTCACCACGGATGCCAGTCTGACAGGTTGGGGGGGTTTCTGGAAGTCCCGGCAGTTCCAAGGGCGGTGGGGCCCTCAGGAGGCCCACACACCTATCAACATTCTGGAACTGCGGACGATCAGGTTGGTTCTGACTCAGTTGACTTATCACCTTCGGGTCCTGCCTGTTCAGATACGCTCTGACAACCAGACGGCAGTTGCCTACATTAATCATCGGGGAGGGACCCGGAGCAAGAGGGCACTCCAGGAAGTGTCTCTGATCCTGGCCTGGGCAGAGGCCAATGTTCCCTGCATATCAGCTGTGTACATACCGGGGGTGGAGAATCTGCAGGCAGACTCTCTGAGCAGGGGGACCTCCCGCCTGGGAGAATGGTCCCTCTGCAACAGGGTGTTTCAATCTCTGTGTCACCGTTGGGGCCAACCAGATGTGGATCTGTTTGCGTCCCATCATAATCACAAGCTCCCGGCCTTTGTCTTCCTGTCCCAGGATCCTCTGGCCTTGGCCACAGATGCTTGGCAGGACTTTCAGCTTCTGTATGCCTTTCCTCCATTCCCCCTGTTGGGCAGGGTTCTGCACAAGATAGCTCTGGAGGGGGTGCCAGCGATACTGATGGCCCCCAGGTGGCCAAGAAGAGTGTGGGTCGCAGACATGGTGCAGCTGGCAGTAGATCAGTACGCTCTGCCCAGGGTGCCAGACCTGCTCACTCAGGGTCACTTACGCCATCCCAATTTACAAACTCTGGCTTTGACGGCCTGGCTGCTGAAACCTCCATCTTGATGGAGAAGGGGCTGTCTGCCTCTGTTGTTGATACTATGATAAAGGCTAGAAAGAAGTCTTCTTCTTCAATTTATTATAGGGTTTGGCGTGCCTACATTGACTGGTGTGAGTCTAGGTCTCTTCCCTGTTGTGTGTTCTCTATTCCCAGGATCCTGGAGTTCCTGCAGCATGGGTTGGAGATGGGGCTCCAACTCAGTACTCTGAAGGGTCATGTTTCTGCCCTGGCTGTTCATACTTTTTCCAAGTTTTACAAGGTTGATGTTAGGGCCTCATCTGATGCTGCTTTTGGTCGTAAGGTTCTGCAGACGGCAGTGTTCTGACCTGTCTATTGTTACCTTTGGGGATCCCACCCTACTTTATGGACACTGCTATTGGATGTCCCAAGTGTAAGTAATCTAATCTGGAGCAGGACGTACTGTATACTAAGAATAATACAATTTTGTGATTACTCACCTGTAGAATTGGTATTATGAGTATACAGTACGTCCTGCTACACCCCACCCTTGGTTTTGCATTATCCTGGATCCCCTGTATGGTGATTGTTATCATTGTTATAGTTACCAGTTTGGTTCTGTTTAATTCTCCCGGCTTTTCGTGAACTGCTTTTCAATGCTGGGGATTTTGTGGGAGGTCCCTGGTATTTGAGGGGCCGGGAGGAGCCAATTTCGATGTCTCTGCAGTCCAGCGCCATCTGTCAGAGTAATATCCAAGTGTAAGTAATCTAATCTGGAGCAGGACGTACTGTATACTCATAATACCAATTCTACAGGTGAGTAATCACAGAATTGTATTTTTCTGAGACTGTCATTAGACATGTCTCAGGCAGAAGTGTTTTTCCAACACAGAAGTGACTCTTACCTCAGGCCAGGGTACAGGGTCTCTTGTCTTGTCCTCACTTGACAATTCATCAAGGAATGTGTCTTTTGGGCCTGATGGTATCTTGCTTGTGGCAGTATCTTTTGCACTGTTTTACACGAGACCCCTGCAGATGGGATTACACACACTCTGGATCACTCTTTTTACATGACACAGTCAGCAAGGTGTTCTCTAGCCTGGTCCTCAGACTCTTCAGATTGGCAAATTCTTTCTTCCAGTACAGTGGAAGATCATCACCACGGATGCCAGTCTATCTGGTTGGGGGAGTGTCATGGAGTCACAAACGATTCAGTGACAATGGCATCTGAAGTAGAGCAGACTCTCCATAAATATCCTGGAACTGAGAGTGATTCTATTGTATTTCAGACATTGGACATACCATCTGGAGGGGCATCCTGTCCGGATTCAAACAGACAATCGGACGGCGGTGGTATATATCAGCCTCCATAAGGGCACCAGAAGCAGTAAAGTCCTGATGGAGTGAGCTGGGTTTTTACTTTGGGCTGAGAAACCGGTTCCATGTATCTTGGTGGTACACATACCAGGAGTGGACAACTTGCAGGCCGATCATCTCAGCAGAACGGTCCTGCATCAGAGGGAATGGTTTCTTAGCCAGAGGATTTTGTAATCCCTATGCATGTGCTAGGGGATCCCAGACGTAGATCTTGCATCAGGGCACAGTCGGAAGTTCGAAGTTTGTCTGGGTCCAGGGATCCTTTAACAATAGCAACAGATGCCCTGACTCTTAGTGGTCAGCATTCATTTTTTTATGCATTTCCCTACGATTTCACTCCTGGGTCGTGTACTAATAAAGTTTAGCTCACAAACCAACCAACCATTCTAGTGACTCCTCTGTGGCCAAGAAGAAGCTGGTTCTCTGACATAGTAAGGATGTCAGAGGGCAACTTGTGGAGGTGTCTATCCAAATCTTCTCACACAGGGGCCTTTAAGGCGTCCTAATTCACAGTTCTGGCTTGGACGGCCTGGCTATTGAATCCTTTATCTTGGCAGAAAGGGTTTTTTTCTGCCAGAGTTATCCAGACTATGATTCAGGCCAGGAAGAAATCTTTATCAAATGATCTATTATTGAGTGTGGCAAGCAATTATGGGCAAATCCAGGGGTTCGCTTGTAGTACGGTTCTGTTACAGAATATATTGATTTTTGCAGAAGTCTTGATGAGGACCAATATCTGCCATTTATCCTTGTTTTACAAGGAGTCACTCATGTGCGGCCTCCTCATAATCCACTTCTGCCGGCTTGGGACCTGAAGTTGTTTTTCAGGGTCCTCCTTTCTGAGCCAGGGTAGATGCGTCATTAACTTTAAGGGTGCTTATGGTTATCTCTTAGTGGCAATAACTTCAGCAGGCGGGTTTCTGAATTAGCAGCTTATCAGTAAGAGTCGTTATTTGAGTGTTTTAGGATTTTCTTCCTAAAGGTGTCTTTTCATTTTTAATGAAGAGATGGTTTTGCCTTCCTTATGTCCTGCTCCAGAGTCTGATAAGGAAGGGAGTTTCTTCACTGTTTGGATGTAGTGACTTTAGTGAGAGCGTTAAGGTATTATCTCACTACTACACAATCTTTCCATAAGTTGGACTTCTTATTGTCATACCTGAGGGTCCACGCAAAGGTCTTCCACCAGCTAAGTCTGCCATCAGCCAATGGATTAGACAGACAGTGGTAAGAGTCTATTCTGCCAAGGGGAAGGAGCCCCTTGTTTGTGTCACAGCTCTTTCCACTAGGGTCATTGGTGCTTCCTGGGCCGTTCAGCATCAGGCCTCGGTGGAACAGGTTTGTAAAGCTGCCACACGGGCTTCGATTCATACCTTTACCAAATTTACAAGGTAGGTGTTAGTGCCTCAGCTGACGCTGTATTTGGTCGAAAGGTTCTTCAGGCGATAGTGAAATAACTACCTGCTGTTCCGCCCATATATAGGCACTGCTTTTGGATGTCCCAATCTTGATGATTAGGACAGCCTGGAATGGATTGGAAGAAAAAACACAATTCTGTGATACACACCTGTAGAATTGTTTTTTCTGTTAATCCATTCCAGGCCATCCAGCCCGCCCCTTGTATGGGAATATAGGAAGTTACGATCTATCCTTGATACCCCTTTTATGGTGTTTTTTGTTTATAACAATATTTCACATTGAAAAGCATGCTAGGTTGATATATCCATGTCTTGGATGCCTAGTCTTGTGGAGTGATATATAAAAAAAAAGAAATAGTACTTATTTATAATCAGAGAGAGGAGTCTTCTATGTTGTCTCCAGCCTTTTTTGTCTCCAAGAGATATAGGTATGCCTCCCGGGCGGCTGGTTATACTGCTTTTTAATTAACTGGATTTTAGCAAGTCATCCGGAAGGATATAGGCCGGGAGGCGGAGCGACGCATTTGTCTTGCAGTCACGCCCCTTCGGGCAGGGAATTACCCAATCGTGATAATTAGGACGGCCTGGAATGGATTAACAGAAAATCCAATTCTACAGGTGAGTATCACAGAATTGTGTTTTTCTAACATTGCTCCTGATATTCTCTCTGACTAGCTTTAGGTTGTGCCCCCCTTGTTCTATCATTAAGTTTCTTCTTAAAAACACTTTCTTCCCCCACGTTATTGAATCCTTTCACATATTTAAAGGTCTCAATCATGTCCCCTCTCTCCCTTCTTTACTCCAGACTGTATAAATTAAGTTCTTTAAGTCTCTCTTGATAAGTTTTAAGTTTAAAGTGGACCAAAACCCAACTGGATTGGCCCGATCCATTCCCTCCCTGCGGGGCATCCAAAATCGTGATGCCCTGCTGTGTGAAACTTCCCTTAATCCCGGTCCAACGGAGCATGCACGGTCCGTGGCCATTTCCCCGCTATCCCTCTAGCAGGGCGCGTGCCCACGCTTACCATTTGTGAATGGCCGGTGTGGGCACACTCCCTGTTAGAGGGAAGCGCAAGATGCGGCCACCAGCGTTGGAGCCGCTGAGCTAAGACGTCGCTCAGGCGTGCATAGCTCAGTAGCTCCTACTGGTGATGCCTCGAGCTATGCAGCCGAACATCCTGCTTGCTTTTCCCACTGCCTGGCTACACTGTCCACTCATCTTGCAGTTTTCAGTAATCTGTATCCCTAAATCTATTTCCTCCGAGGTCCTGGCTAACACAGTACTGCTCATACCTTACAAAGAGTAGGGATTCCGTCTACCCAAGTGCATGATTTTGCATTTAGAGACATTAAACTCTAGTTTTCACAGTTTTGACCATTTATCTAGTAAAGCTAAATAATTTTTCATGTTGCAGACACCTCCAGGAATATCCATCCTATTACTAACCTTTGTATCATCAGCAAACAGGCAAACTTTTCCTACTAAGCCTTCTCCTGTATCCCTTACAAACATATAAGAAAGAATGGAATTGCAGGGGAGGTAAATGTACCCGACGATAACCAAGGATACACACAGTGGGACATCCCAATGTGATTTGCCTAAAAAAAAGGATTACCAATGTACCTAGAGTCTCAGACTCTAAGGAGGTGATTGCTCCTCTTTAAAGTGGACCAACACCCAGGATTTTGACTATCCTGGGTGTTGGTCCACTTAGGTGGGGCACCCCGATCGGGGGTGCCCCGCTGTGTGAAACCCCCCCGATCGCCGCAAAAACTCACCTCTCCCCGCTCCCACGTGACCTCGTCCGGCCAATGACAGCGCTCAGAGCCGCTCTGGTATGCGCGTCCAAAGCCGCTTGGACGCGCATACCAGAGCGCTGTCATTGGCTGCGTCTCTCGCTTCCCTCTAACAGGGAGCGTACCTGCGCCGGCCATTCACAAAACGGCCGGCGCGGGAGCGCGCCCTGCTAGAGGGAAGCGAGAGACGCGGCTGCGTCTCGCGCATGCGCCGTTGGATCGCCGGTAAGGTAAGGATTGTGGGCCTCCCGGGCCATCCCGTTTTCGGATGCCCCGCGGGGAGGGATCTGATCGGTCCGGGAATCTTATAGATTCCCGGGCCGATCCCCCCTGGGTGTTGGTCCACTTTAAAGTTAGTCCTCAGCCAAAACCTCTTTTTCCCCCCTGTCAGGTTGGCTATTCAGGGATACTGGGCCATAACAATTGGGTATTTCTAGCCAGTAGGCAGGGACTAGAACTCAAAGCTGTGACGCCTTTTGCTGGCAGGTCAAGAGCCTAGCTTTCTACATTTCGCCCAGGCTGCTCTAGTTGGTCAATTAAATGACATCTCAGAGATAAGTGTTACCTATGGAGGGGCTAGGGCTTTTTTTTTTTTTTTACTGTCACACTGGTGTCACAGTGTGTTGGTGTGTCACCGGGGCCATTGCAGGGATTAACACCTGGGCCATTGCCCTGCACCAAACATGCTCAAAATACAAAAAAAATGGTAAAAATACACTTTTAAATTAAAAATAAATAAAAAAATCTAAAAACAATAATATTCCTAGTATGTCACACACCCCACTTCCAAAGATCCATGACACTTGGGAAACCGGCCTGTAGAGGGCGATCTTGCAGAGATGACATCGAAAAAGGAGCCCCTCCTGGTCCATAAGTACCGGGTTCCTCCCACTATTCCCCAGTCTTTTCGTCTCTGCAGTCGGCGAAGCATTCAGAAGATGACTCTCCTTCAAGCTGCAGGTAGCCGGGTTGCTCCCGGCCATTTTTTTCTATTTCTGCCTGAATCTTTTTAGCCTGTTGGGTTATATTGTATGCCTCCCAGCCCTGGCTGTATGTTTCAGGCAAAGGTAGATACACCTTCTGATGTATACAGGAGTTTTTACTCCTCCGTGAGACCCAAATTTTGGGTAGGCGGCTTCCGGGTTGGTGTTTTCCGGCATGGGGTGCCCCCTGTCCCTTTAAAATCCCCTTGTGCCTGATGGGTGCATTTCTATCCTCTCCCCTTTAGTTCTCCTTTAACCCTGCTGGGGTAAAAAGGAGGGGGGGCCTTATTTGGGTCACCATGCACTTAATATAAAATTATATATTAATATAGTATTACATATATATTATTATGTATTTTTAAGAAGACAATTTAATAGGAAATGTTTGTATCTAACTTTCCCTCCATTTTCTTGGGCTTCGGCGCGCAGCATCATTTTGGTCATAGAGCACGCTGATGTGCTCTGTATGTCCGTCCTGGCTTCCTGCTGACGTCAGGTGGGCGGGGCTTCGGCGCGCAGCATCATTTTGGTCATAGAGCACGCTGATGTGCTCTGTATGTCCGTCCTTGCTTCCTGCTGACGTCAGGTGGGCGGGGCTTGTCGGCGGTCTTCTCTCGTGTGGTGAGCTGGTCGCCTGGTCCTGTGAGTACCCTTTAGCTTACCTGAAGGGAGTTTCTGCCATTTTTTATGTTTTGTTAATTTATTAGTGTGTATTTGTGCATTGGTGACTGTTTGTTTTTTCTTTTTTTCTTTAGGAAACTCCTTATTAAAAAGGGGGTTTCTCCTGGTCCTTAGCCCTTAAGCCTTATTGGGGGTCCATTTGTGTTTCAATCCTCCCACTTGGGACTATTTAAAGGGGCATCCCGGGTAGCATATGCATAAAACCCATATATACTTGGCGACTATAATCAATTATAGTATAATATTTAACACCATATGGAGGCATCTCAGGATAATGGGCATGCAATTTCCTCGGCACAGACTCGGCAATGTTTTGGATGTGGGGCATCCCTTGTTGGGGATAACGCAATTCTTTGTGTCCCTTGTGCACAATTAACCATTATGCAGCAAACTGGGACCCAGGCTTCAGGGTCTGCGGCTACTGCCTCTTCTCCTACTCCGCCGTGTCTTGTCCGTACCCCCAGTGATATTGTCATGGGTGGTGAGTCGCATTCTGATTTATGTGCCAGATTGGCTCATCTTGAAAAATTTATGTCTACCTCTGTGGCTAAGAAGTCCTCAGCTAAAAGAAAGCATTTGACTCATGCCGTCTCGGCAAGTGAGTTGGACAATTGCGAATTGCTTGATTGGTCTGACCCTTCTCAGTTAGAAGAAGGGGAATTATATGAGGATTCAGATGTTTCTGACGAGCAGCAATTTGTTGGTACTGAAATTTAGCAGGATGAAGAGAGTGTTGTGGATACCCCAAAAGCTCTTGCCCAGTTATTTGAGGTTTTGGTTATTACTCCTCCTGAAGTAGTCCCTCTTAAAAGAGGGGAATTCTTTGGAGCCTCTAAACCTCGTTTAGAATTTCCTAATCAAAAGCATTTTGATTATATTATTCTTAAAGAATGGGAGAAGCCTGCGCGGCTTCCTGGCATTCCCTTGGGCTGGGACAAAAAATATCCCTTTCCAGCTGATACGGTTAAACATTGGTCATCACCTCCTGAGGTGGATGCTCCTGTACTTAATTTATCCAATTCTTCTGTGTTGCATTCTCCTGACTCCACTACACTTAAAGATGGAGAGGACAAACGTATTGATCAAATGGCGTGCCACGCTTTTTCCAGTGTAGGCTCGGCCTTGCGGCCTGTTGGCGCTTCGGCGCCTATGTCGGTGGCTATTAGGTCTGTTGTGAGAGACCTAATGAATAACTCAGGGCTTGATCCGGCCTCTGATGAGTACGCCGCTCTTAAGCGATGTGAGATGTTTGTATCTTTTGTACTTTCTGCTTTAGATGATACTCTGCTCATGTGCAGCAGAACCTCTGCCTTGTTAATCGCCATTCGGCGGTCAGTATGGTTGCGGCAGTGGGCGGCGGATGTTGTAGCCAAGAAATCGCCTACAGCGCTTCCGTTTGTGGGATTGCGCCTATTTGGAGAAAAATTGGATTCTGTCACTAAAGGAGGTAAATTACCTCAGCGTAAGAGACAACGTCGTCCCTTTCGTGGAGTGGCTTCCTTTATTTTTTATTTTTTTTTTTAGTTTTTATTTATGCTTTTCAAATTGTACAATAAAACAATACAATTACAATTGCAATATTACCACTATTATACTACAATTACAACTACAATTGTAACCACCCGTAGCAACATACATACACACCAGCCATTATGCACACCACATTCACTCTCTCAGTCTCACCTGCTTAATTGAGCTCATCTTATGGAAGATACAGTTTAGCCCTGGAGGGTGCGCCACCAGTAGTCCCTAGCCACTAGCGGAGTTGGGGGTATTAAGCCACGTTCCCCATACTCGCTCAAATTTGTCTGGACATCCCCTGGCCTGGTAGGTCATCTTATATAGAATCAATTTACCGTTTATCAAACTCTTCCAACCTGAAAGACTCGGTTTGTTTGGATGCTTCCAGTTTAAAAGAAGGCATTTCCTCCCATAAAACATTAGTAGACGCAACAGGATTTTTTGCGGGCCATCATCCAACATGGGTTCTACCACACTTAATAGACATAGGGACGCTGACTTCATCACAGGGAGGCCCATGGAGACCGAGGCAAAGTTAGACACCCCATCCCAGAATGCAGAAATAATTGGACACTCCCAGATCATGTGCAGCAAAGAGCCGACACCGGTGTTGCACCTAGGGCAAAGGTCTGTCTCTGCGAAGCCCATCCGTTTCAACCTAACTTGGGTCAGATACACCTGATGAAGCCATTTGGCCTGGATCAGCCTATCTCTAGCATCTATAACAGAGGAGTACAGGTTATCTACCGCTTCTTCCCAATCTTCCTGGTCCACACCTGGGATCAATTCTTCCCATTTCCTCTGCGCTTTTCCTAGGGGGGATGGCTGACTTAGAAGGAGGGCATTATATAACACAGAGGTGGGCTTGCTTATATCCGCAGATCTTATCAGGGACTCAATCGGTGATTCCAACAGCTGCAGTCCCACTATAGGGATCTGGGATCTCAGGGCATGCCGGAGCTGCAGGTACCGGAAGAAGTCTCTGGGCGACAGTGCATGGCACAGCTGCTCGTATGTCATCAAAGTCCCTCCATTGAATAGCTGCGCTAATGAGATTATTCCCCACTTTTTCCCAAAAATTGTGTCAGGGAGGGCCCTCAGTTCTGGCAGATTAGGGTTATCCCAGAGAGGGGTATTGGGAGACCACTCATAGGGGGGTCGGGGGGGGGGGATTCCTCATAGCCTGTACCTTCTGCCACACATACAGTGTCGCTCTCATACATGTAGTGGCGCGTGAGAGACCCCTTGTTCCCCTGTACACCAGACTCTGCAAGGGGAGCACTGGGCCCAGCAGAGAAGACTCAAGAGCCACCACTGGGTTGCCAACGGGGGGGTTCATCCACCACGTAGTGTATACCAACTGTGCAGCATAAAAATACAGCATCATGTGCGGTGCGGCCAAGCCACCCAATCCCGACGGGGCTTTAAGGATGGTCCTGTTCATTTTGGGGGGAGAGACCCCCCATATGAACCCGAATATGATAGAGTCTAAAAGTCGGAAGTGCGAAGCCGGCAGCACCACAGGCGACGCCTGGTACAGATATAGGAACTTAGGGAGAAAGATCATTTTAATTATATTAATACGACCAATGACTGATAGAGGGAGAGCCGCCCACTGGGCCACTTTTCTCTTGAAGGCACCAACCACTGGGCAGATATTAAGGTCGATAAATTTAAAGTTTTATTTAAAGTTTTCTACTCTCCGAAGCGAAGATACCGGTGAAATTTGTGCTCCCCCGGTTCATCTACCACATATAAGCTGGACTTCTCCCAGTTAACTTTTGGGCCTGAGAATGAACCAAATGTTATTAGCTCCAGTAACGCCTCCAGAGAGCCCCTAGCATCAGCCAAATAGACTAAAGTGTTGTCCGCATACATGGAGACCTTCTTGACCACCTGTCCCAGTTTCCACCCATGAATGTCAGCAGAATCTCGAATTAATGACACCAAGGGCTCAATGGCCAGTGCAAACAGCAGCGGGGAGAGTGGGCACCCCTGTCGCGTACCCCGACCCAGTGTCAACTCAGCCGTTATGACTCCGTTTACTCTGACCCTCGCCCTAGGATTCTTATAAAGCAATCGGACGTATTTTACATAGGTTGGGGGGAGGCCAAATTTAATTAACACTGCCCACAAATAGTGCCACTCGACTGAATCGAAGGCCTTCTCATTATCGAGTGAGACCACCACTCTGCTCCCCGCATTGTCATGTCCAATTTGTAGATTACTAAACAGCCGTCTTAGATTAATGCTCGTCGTTCGGCCTGGCATAAAGCCTGACTGGTCATTTCCAATGAGGGAGAGTATCACCTTATTTGGGCGGAGTGCCAGTATTTTGGCGAGAACCTTGGCATCCTGATTTAAGAGAGAAATCGGTCTATAAGAGCTGCAGGCATCCGGGGGTTTCCCATCTTTATAAATAAGGGTGATAGTCGCTTCTGCAAAGGTTTCAGGGAGATGCTCTGATTGCAGGGCCCGAGTGGCTTCCTTTAGCCCTTCCTTTCGGGGGTCCAGATCCGGTAGAGGATCGGCCTTTTCAGCCTCTAGAGGGAATGCATGGAATAGAGGAAGAGGATGTTGCCGTCCAAGTCAGAATTGGGGTCCAAAACCAAATCTGCCCCTAAGCCTGCTCAACAATGAGGGGACGCCCTCACCCTTACGGGTGGGGGGACGGCTGCGGTTCTTCTTCCAGGTCTGGGTTCAGGAGGTATCAGACAATTGGGTTCTGGAAGTAGTCTCTTCCAGTTACAAACTGGAATTCGAGTCCCGGCCTCCTCCCAGATTTTTTATGTCCCGGATGCCGTTAGATCGGGCAATTGCGCAGGCAGCAGTAGCGAATCTTTTAAACATGGCTGTCATCTGCCTAGTGCCTCCAGCGGAAAGGGGTTTGGGGTTTTACTCCAACCTATTCACGGTACCCAAAAAGGACAGCTCTGTTCGGCCTATCCTAGACCTAAGGAGACTCAATCAATTTATCAGTTTCAGTGGATTCCGCATGGAGTCTCTGCAATCAACAATCGATGGTCTTCGTCAGGGGGACTTCATGACATCCATAGACATCAAGGATGCTTATTTGCACATTCCTATTTTTCCGGGTCACCAGAGATTTCTCAGATTCTCGATAGAAGACCAGCATTATCAATTTGTGGCCCTGCCCTTCGGCCTTACCTCGGCTCCAAGAGTCTTTACCAAGATGCTGGCAAGAGTGATGGCTATATTCATGGTCCAGGGCATCCGCATTGTGCCTTTTCTGGACGATCTTCTTATCGCGGCCTCCTCCCTTGAGCAATCAGAGTTGGACACCAGGACGGTGGTCTCTACGCTAGAGAGGTTCGGATGGGTAATAAGTTACCCCAAATCCTCTCTCTGTCCGTCCAGGGCAATTCCCTTTCTGGGCCTGATTCTGGATACATTTCAGGGCAAGGTTTTTCTTCCTCAGTCCAAAATGGTTCTGATTCAGGACTTGATTCGTCTATTCTTGTCCAACCCTCGTCAGTCTATCCGTCTAGGGATGAGACTAGTGGGATTGATGGTAGCTGCATTCGAGGCAGAGGACGCTTCAGCTCTTCCTCTTGGCAAAGTGGGACAGGTGCCCACTATCATTAAATCAGACTTGTCTATTGTCTCCCCACGTTTTGCAGTCCCTTCAGTGGTGGTTAATATTGCACAACCTCCAGAAGGGCAAGTCATTTCTGACTCTGCGTTGGAAACTGGTTACCATGGATGCCAGCCTGGTGGGCTGGGGGGGCTTCTGGAAGAAGCATCAGTTCCAAGGATTGTGGGGGCCTCAGGAGGCTCATTCTCCAATCAATGTATTAGAGCTTCGGGCCATACGTCTTGTTCTTGTTCTACTTCGGCAAAATTTTACTTCGGCAAAATTCTGCAAGCTGCAGTAATTTAAGTTATGCATTATTCCTTGGGGATCCCCACCCATTATAGACACTGCTATTGGATGTCCCAAGTGTCATGGATCTTTGGAAGTGGGGTGTGTGACATACTAGGAATAATACCATTTTGTGAATACTCACCTGTAAAATGGTTATTACGAGTATGTCACACACCCCACTTCCCCCGCCCTTTTTTGTTCTAGGGATCCTTTATATGGTGATTATTATTTTCAAATTATTTTTCATTTATTGAATATAATTGGCTCTTCCTGGTTCTCACTGCTTTCTAAAAAGACTGGGGAATAGTGGGAGGAACCCGGTACTTATGAACCAGGAGGGGCTCCTTTTTCCATGTCATCTCTGCAAGATCGCCCTCTACAGGCCGGTTTTCCAAGTGTCATGGATCTTTGGAAGTGGGGTGTGTGACATACTCCTAATAACCATTTTACAGGTGAGTATTCACAAAATGGTATTTTTCGTATGGATGTTGGAACAGCAGGGTGGACACCCAGTAATCAGCACTGATGACTATGAGGGCAATTCTGAAGTCTTTCCGCAGGCACTTGAGCATGTAGTTGCTCTTGTGAGTCAGGCTGCCCTGCATCAAAGAGAAGCTGTCCTCAGTGTCGGGTGCCTCCTCCTCCCTCCAGCCACACTCTGTGAGTGTCGTCGTCCTACTCCGCTGGACAGTGGAGTACCTGCCGGACCAGCAACTCACCCTGCGAGCCATGGGTGCACTGCTCTGACACCTGGGAAAGAGTCTTCCATTTCCACCTCTGCTTCCTTCTCTGCCTCCATCACATCCTGCATCATGGCCTGAAGGGTTTTTTGCAACAGGCAAAGATTGGGGATGGTAGCACGGACAATGGCATCATCAACGCTCATCATATTAATGGCATACTGGAAGAACTGCGGCACGGCACAATTGTCTCTCATGTAGACCTACTGTTATTAAACAGCAGTTACCCCAAGTGGCATGATCATGTGGATACTCCACTAATATCAGTTATTAAACAGCAGTGACACATAAGTGGTCTGAGTATGTGGATACTTCATTAATACTTGTTAAACAGCAGTGACACCCAAGTGGTCTTAGCAAGTGGATTACACTAATACTTGATGTTAAACAGAAGTTACCCTAAGAGGCCTGAGCAAGTACTCCACTAATAGCTGTTATTAAGCTGATTATTCATAACTCCTGATTGGTAATTGTCTTTGAAGCTTCTTACACAGGTTTCAATTCTTCATTTGCATTCTCATCATCTTTTGGAATCCTGCTATATTCTTAACAAATGAGCAAAATCATGTTAGCACAAACAATCAGTACAGGACAATGAGGCCTTCCCTCCCACACATTTCTCAGCTGGTTTCACCCACAAAACTCCAACTTTCTTTTAGCACAAAATGTTAACGCATTCCTATCAACACAATTTTTTTTTATTGTTTTTCAAAGGAGCCTCACATGGCCTAAACAAGTGGGCACTCAATTATTATTTGGTATTAAACAAAAACTTGCCTCACATGGCCTGAACAAGTGGACACTCAATTACTATTTGTTATTAAACAAAAAAGAGCCTAATGTGGCCTATACAACTGGACACTACACAAATATTTATTTTTTGGAAGAGCCTCACATGGCCTGAACAAGTGGACACTCAATTACTATTTATTAAACAAAAAGAGCCACACCTGGCCTGAAGAAATGGACACTCAATTACTATTTGTTATTAAACAAAAAAGAGCCTAGCCTGACAAAAGTGGACACTCAATTACGATTTATTACTATTGTTTAAACAAAAAAAGCCTAACTTGGCCTGAGCAAATGGACACTTAATTACTATTTGTTAATAAACAAAAATGAGTCTCCCGTGGTCTGAACGCTGACCCTAAATACATGTCCTGAATAGAACAATATAATTTTTAACAACCTATCTATCCCTCCGTCCAGTCGCTGTCCCTAAATAAATGTCCTGAAAAGGACTATTTTGTTTTTAACAGCATATCTAGGCCTCACTCCGCCACTGTCCCTTAATAAATATCCTGAAAAGGACAATATTGTTTTTAAACAACCTATCTATCCACTCCATCCACTGTCTTCAAATAAATGTCCTCAAAAAGACTGTTTTGTTTAACACTCTATTTGTCTTTTACGCCACATTCATCTGCCCCCCCCCCCCCCATCTAATGCATAGCACTCTGAGAGTTCCGGGGGACAGACTTTGATACTGTGGAGTCATGTGTCCTGCCTGGTCAATCACAGCCATGCCCATTCTGTTTTTGCTAGGGCAGCAGGATTGATTGAGGTTGATTGGCTGCTGTGCAGTATATAATTTTATGGCCAAACTTGATCTGAACCTTGAAATCAATGAGGACCCATAATTGGTGGCTCAAAAATGCCTGTAAAATGGGGATAGCAAAGGCTAGAGGGCTGCAAAACGTAGGGGGGGCACCAGGGTAATTGCTCTGCACAAAAGTTCTCAAAATCACACAAAACAAAAAAAAACATAAAGGCCAGAGACCAAATGGGGCGGACCACCAGGGTGGCACAAAATGGGGTGGGGACAGCACTTATATTATGTATCCTTTATTAAAAAACTAATAAGCCCCCCATAACCCTATAATAGGATGTGTGACAGAATCCCCCCATCATCCCATAGCAGACTGTGACAGAGCTCCCTATCACCCCCATAGCAGACTGTGTGGCAGAATCTCCCATCATCCTCATAGCTGTTCTGTGTTGCAGACCAACCTCCATCATCCCTTGAGCAGCCTGTGGGGCAGAACAACCCACAGCATTCCCCATAGCAGACTGTGACCGAACCCCCCCCCCCATGATCCCATAGCAGGCTGTGGCAGAGACCCCCATCTTCCCCTAAAACAGGTAGAGCATTGTGTGTGCTCGCCTGCTTGCTGGGCGCTGTCATCCCAATTTGTGGCCATCCCCATCACAGTCTGGCACCACATTTTCCCCTTCCTAATTGGTTGGGGTGAGCAGGGGGCACCAAGATGGTCAGCCTGCTAGCCGACCTGATGGGCACGGACTTCGGACTGAAAACCATGTTAGGGAACCTGAACTTGCAAAGTTCGACACAGACCCAAACTTTGCGGTTCAGGTTTGCCCAACACTATTGACAAGTAAACCACAACTTGTCTGACACCCACAAGTAGATAAGAAAACCACAACTTTGCTGACACCTGCAGGTTGACAAGTACCCTACAACTCTGTGGACACCTGCAGGCCAATAAGGGACATTGAAAAGATTATCCTTTGCTAACATCCACAGTTACAGCTCCCCTTGTGATGGGAAAAGTACCAAGAGGTAAGGGATTCCTCATTATCCCCATCATCACCTACAATGACAAAGAATCCAAGCCCATATATAACTTGGTAAGGATGAGCTAACTGCTGTAGATAAACAATCCACAAAATGTGAAAACCCTTTAAAAACTGGACTAGATAATGCAGTGTGCAGGAGGCAGGAGGTGAGTGGGGGCTCTGGTCAGATTAAGAGTTTCCGTTCCGCTTTACCAACCGCACCAACTTGCCAAATAAAATAGAGGGTCTCCAATTGCTATGTAACAAAAGATCAGATCTAGCCAACTTAGCTGCATTATGTTTTACAAAGACCCGGTTAAAAGTGGATTTACCTGACAATGCCCTGGAACTAAACCATTTCAACATCACACAAGCAGATCATGACCCTCAGCAGACAAAATCCCCTTTCTGTTTCTCAGAAACCTTGTTCTGAGAAACAGAAAGGGGATGTTGTCTGCTTTTACATTAACAACTGGTGCACAGGTGTAACAGTACTGGGAAGGGGCTACTCTAGCCATCTAGAGTACGTGGCCATTAACTGCAGACCTTTCTATGCACCAAGAAATTGTCATTGATACTCCAAGTTGCTCTCTATATACCACATATATAATTCAGCATGCAGACAAATAAATTGCCTCATCAGGGAAGGAAATACCTTGGACCATTGTTGATCTATGCTAACCAAGGCCTCCATATCAGTAGAAGCCCTTGGCCACTTTGATTATTGTCTCATCCACCTTATTCCTATTTGCAGGCAATGATTAAAGGTCACCAAGACATGTGTAAGCGTTGTCAAGAAGTGAACGTCAGAATCAAAGATGGATCTGCAGTCATGTTTCGACTGCACAAATTGGGATGTATTCAAGCAAACATGTGCCAGCCTGGAAGATTCTGCAAAGACAGTATAGTTCCAACAAAGACCCAGAATATATATGGAAATACCAAACCCTGGTTCACCAATAGAATCAGGAAACTTTGCAGACAACAGAAAAAAGCACACAGAGAATGGGATATACCACACAAGAGCCACACAAACAAGCTAGAGACAAAACTACCCTCAGGGGACTCCCAGTCAGCATGGAATGGTCTTTGGGAAACAACAAACTACAAAAACTCAACCACAGCAGCAATTTCTAGCAAAAATCTGGGAACTAAATATGTTTTAACTAAAGGGTTAAAAAGACATCATGACCAGCAACAAATGGCCATCTCACTGCACCTCTAAAACTCCAGCCAACATAGGACCTAGTCCACCCAGCATCAGGGTATCTGAGGTCAAATGGCTGCTCCAACACCTTAATACAAGAAAAGCATCGGCCCAGAGGGAACTTCATCATGTCTAAAAGGAAAGTTAAGTATCTGGTTACCTGAAAACGCTCCCATTCTACCAATCCTAGAAAAATACCAGCCAAGGACTTCAATGTCTACAGACTAGTACTGCCAACTTTGATCGTAATAAAGGTCTCTGAGGGACTTGTAAAATTCTCTCTGCAATCAACAATAAAGGACTACTGAGACACAATTTAGTTTGCTTACAAAGCCAACAGGGCAGATGAAAGACCCCACGACCAAGCTGGAATCAATGTCTATTCACCCTAGGAGTCGCGAATAGATTTGGAGTTTCCTAACTCATAAATCTCAACAAATGAAAATAGCGAGTGTTCTTTTCAGTGCCAAGGTAACCAACATAGGAGCTCTTTATGCGTGTTTTTCACTCTTTACACAGACAAATGCGTTTCCTCTGAAGAATCAGTTAAACTGCAGAAAACTGATATTACTATTGTTAGTCTCATCAGTAATGATGATGAAGCTGTGTATAGGATTGTTAACAAGTTGGACTATTGGTGCAAAACCAATAATCTAATGCTAAACCCTGGAAAATCTGTAGTAACTGATTTCAGATGATTACTATTGTAAAACACTCCTCTGAGCATTGATGGCAAGGAAGTGAAGGGGGTGAACAACACAAAATTCCTTGGAACAGCCATCCTACAAGTTTTAAATTGGAGTAAACACATCGAATGTAGACTTAAAAAAGCCCATCAACAGAATTTGGCATGTCCCAAAAAGTGTTGGTTGCATTCCTTTCTTCTTCTTCTTTGCAATCTAATGAAATCATTGAATTTGTGTGTGTGCCACTAGAAAGGACAAACTCCTTTCGATCAACAGAATAGCTGAAAGTATAATTGGTGTCAATCTATCATCTTTGGAACCCCACTTCAGGCTAAGACTAAAAACCTGGAAGAAAGAAATTACGACCCATAACACACTGGTCAACTATCACCTTACTACCTTCTAAATGTCGGTATTGAACTCCCCTGGTGACGATAAAAATGTATAGGAACAACATTTACCCCACTGCCATACAAGAATTGAACTCCCCTCCTCTTCTGAGAATTGGTTGTATCTGAACTCATTGGTTGTATTGGTCACTTTGTTTTGCCAAAGTTTTCCTGTTTGCGGATGATACAAAGGTTGGTAATAGGGTGCTCGGAGTGTCTGGTTCAGTTGGCGGATGGAGAGGGCCTTGTGTGAGTGGAGATTGTGTGTTCTCTCTAACAATGCCACTCTGACCACATTGCACTTTCAGGGGGGATCCCCGAATGGTGGGTTACCCCGGTTGGGGTGCTAAACCCTTTAGGGACCAGCCTTCCTAAGTAATCCTTCAATGAATTCTTTGGTCCTAAAAAAGAATCAAAACCACATTTCCCTAAACAACTATATGCAAACAAGAAAAAACAAGTTAAATATGAAAAGCAACATCCCCCAAATAGAACAATACTCAACATGCATAGGTCCTGTCAAGGGAAGAGTTGCCAAACACCCCAAAGTAAAGCATGCGCGTAACAGTAATTTTACTTGAAAACTTCAGCTCTGCAAAGTGTGCACCTTACGCTTTTCACAGCCTTTACATTTGGAATGCCCCCATAAACCATTTATTCACTGAAAGTACACATGTTAAATAAAACAATATTTTTTAGAAAACTGTCTCCTTTATTTTAAATAAAACATTTTTTTATTAAAGAAAACCATATTGCATGTGAAATCCCCATTTCTTCCCATTACAACGGTACCACATATGTATCTGGCACCCCCATTCTTGCCCAGGGGAGTTCCAAACTGAAAAGAACACTTAACAAGAACACTATAACATTTACAAATAAAATATAGCTACTATTCACACTATAAAGGGTTAAAAAATGGCGGTCCCTTTCTCAGGGGCCAGTTTTGGTGCCCCCCCGCCCTGCCGGCTACAAGCCCACACAGCCTAAATTGGCCCCGGGCCATTCTGCCCCCTCCTTGGCTTTGGGGAGGCAAGTAATGGGTTGCTGGGGGTTAATAGCAAGTCACCCGCTAGCCGCAGGTGACTTGCCAGCCCCTAAGCCTTGTGAACTGGTATAAGGGTCTCAGGAAAAAAACCTGGTGACCGAGGTACTCTTTTATTTCCAGAAAACCGACCTTTTGGATAATGAGTCAGCTTCAGAGGAATAGGATTCTTTGCAAGATTAACACTTTAACTGCCAACCACTTACATTTCAAGTGCCTGGCATTTTACCAGTTTATGGACAAAAAAAAAAAAAACAGGGGGCGTGGCTTGGCTGGCGGGCAAGATGGCAGCCTGAGACCGGAGCTCGTTGTGGCGTTTCCCGAAAGCATTGATTTCTGCACGCTCTGTTAACCATGGGCAAGAGCAACAGATCGGGGACAACAGCTAAAACACTGAGGGCACCCCAGAACCCAAGCACGAGCACCAGGAACTTATCAGACAGCGGGCGGAGGACGCAGTACAACATGCACCTAAGATGGCGACCTCGTTCTCACCTGAGAGCTCTCCGGACAAATCCAGCATGGCGGCTTCTGAGAGAGAGGAGCAGGATGTCTCAGCCCAGCTTAGCCAACTCCCCACCCGCTCGGAGTTGGCGAGATTTGCGGGGGGGGAATCAAGTCCACCATTGCGGAGGCAATAGCTGACCTAAAGGCTGACATGCGGTCTCTGGCCCAGAGAATGGAAAGAGTGGAGAGAAAGGAGGTGATCACAAGGCGCAGACTGCGGGAGGTGAGCGAGGTCATTAACGCACATAACAACTATATGCTTAACGTGCAGAGACACTTGGAAGACTTGGACAACAGAAATAAAAGGTGCAACATTAGGGTGAGAGGTGTCCCAGAAGCGGTGGCACAGGATCAGATTGCGAGCGCCTGACTTTCTATTTTCAATTCTCTCCTCGAGCGTCCACCAGACACTCCAATCGACTTGGTCCGAGCTCACAGAGCGCTTGGTCCAAGAAACATGGGGGATTCAAGCCCCAGAGACATTATATGCTGCCTACAAAGCTTTGTTCTAAAAGAACAAAATAATTTCAAAGGCCAGGTCTCGGGACTCGATCCTGTTTAACACTGATGAGATCCAGCTATTTCAAGACCTCTCTGGCATCACCCTTTGACACCGTAGAGCCGTCAGACCGATGCAACCTCGGGATATGGCAAGAGGGCAGAGAATGAAGAGTCCGACCAGCCCGCACTGATGGAAGGAAGCCCTGTGTAGTTGATGCTATGCCCTGATAGCTGTCATTTTGGCGGTAATACCGTTTGAGTGTAAGGTGCCTTATGCCGACTTCTAATCTGCGTATCCCATTCCGCAAGCTGCGGCGAGGGCGCAGTTAGACATTGGCGATACGCACAGATTTGTCTCCTTTATACTGATTATAAATGTTATTGGTAATGTGCTACCTATTTTATTATGCTTTTTTAGTGGGGCAGTTTATAAGTATTGCACTTAACCTTTACTCTAGGGATTTTGGTAACCCATTCATATGGCGGTGGGCTTGTTTAAATAAGATGCTGCCGACCGCTCAGGGATTGCTTGATCTGATATGGCTTGGGCTTCTATGGTCTGATCGGTTGCTTTTGTTGGGCTCTGGGCACCCTCCCTCGTCCCGTCCCGGGGTGGGGGGGGCGTCTCGCGCTCGCTGGGGGCGGCGTTCCACGGGATCCTTTCAAGGAAAGTACTGTTTATATTTAGTTATTAAAGTTTAATAAACACTTGATTACATCACCATGTCACCAGGGATCCCCCGCCGCAGCCGCCACCTGATGTAATCAAGTGTTTATTTTTGTATGCTGCTACATGGTGTTATTCATTATTAATTGTTTGGTGGCCCAGCCGGGTTTAATTCAATGTAAGCCTGTTTCTTTTATATACTCTGCTCATATTACATGGTATCCACTGATTGTTTAGTGTTTTTGGGCTACACACACAGCTCAGGTTACATTGTTATTTTGCACATACCACATGTTTGGTATTCATTTGTATATAGTAAATGCACTTAGCACTTTCTTGTTTTTTCTTTACACATTATAGCCATTAATTCACTTCATTAGTATATTTATTTCACTACTGTTTTATTGGTATAAATTTACTATTGTTTTTTTATCTGGGTCCATCATTAGTATTTTTATATTTTGTGTTTCATATTACATATAAATGGTGGCATTATTTAAACTTTATATATGTTAGTCACCACTGACTGGGATCCCTTTGCTTGTGTTTTTTGTGTTTTTTAACCTTGTATGTGTCCAGATTAGTTCCTTTCCATGTACATAATATCTATTAAAATCACATATATTTTTATATTTAGTGTGCGGCCTTTTCTAAGGGTTTTGGGGATCAGTCTAGGATCTCTTATTGGTATACTATAGCTGCGAGTATGAGTCCGGGCTCCTCTAAGATATCATAGCGCGTAAATGGCAGAATGCTGTCTCCTGTCATCTGAGGCTATGTTAATACTGGATACTTGGGTGGGGTTGAAGGGTGTCCCTCGGGATTGAGATGGGCTCTTGGCCTACTCCTATACTTACTCCAGACCATTCCCTCGCTGCTCTCGCTACAGGATGGTCCCTGTCGGGGGGGGGGGGGGGGGGGCGGGGGCTGGGGTCTCCCTTATGGAAGCAGCTATTTTACTCTGATTAAAATTTAAACTGGTGGGGACGCTCACACCTTTATGGCCTCCGCTTTGCAGGACTCTCGCTGAAGCTTTATTGCCTTTCTACTCTAGTAGTTCATATGTTGGGGAAACTGCTGCACTGCATATTCCTGGTGGTCTAAACGCTGTGGTTTTACTAACCAGGGGGCTTGAGGAGAAAACCAATCTCAATTTTGAAACTTCTGGCATGCCCATGGGAAGGGTATAGTTGCGTTGGTTCGGGACCGCTCACTGTGCAATGCTTTATTAAGTAGCCTATTTCTCTGATTTCTAGCTTTGACCAGGGGTTTGCTGCTGCCCGAGACGACCTTCCACGTTCTCCCTAACATCATTTCTATTTCAGGAACATTCGGGATCTTATAAAGTTGGGTCCTGACTTTCGCGGGAAGGCGAGTGCAGCCTTTGCCACTAGAGGAAAGTATTTGGAGTGGTTCTTTGACCATATAAGAAACCTACTCCTGGTTAATTCCTTGTCAATTTCTGTGGTTCTCTAGAACACAGGTAGGTTGTAGTTTTCTCTTTTCCCTACTTCCTGATACTCTGATCTCTTCTCCTCTAACCCTCACTTCCCTGCCTCATCCCTACCTTCCTCCTCATCTAGTACCCACCTCACCCTTGCTGGAGAAAGGGGGGGGGAGTGGGGCTCGCTCGCTTGTTTGCACCGGGACTACTAGTGAGACCCCTAGAGGGCCTATAAAGCAGTAAGGATGGGGGATAACTTTAAAATCAATGTTATGTCAGTTAACGTTAGAGGTCTTAATTCTCCACAAAAACGACAGTCTCTATTAGGGGATCTTAGAAGGCAGTGAGTTCATATTGCTCTGCTTCAAGAAACGCATTACCCATACTTGGGTAATAGGACTTACAACACTCACCGCTATGCTCCCTCTCCTTTATCCAAGACAAAAGGTGTTTCGATCCTAATTGATAAAGCATTGCCACTTACTATCACAGCTGAAAGCGTGGATAGCGAGGGAGATTCATTTTTCTGAAAGGTAAACTTCCGTCTGGGACTGCCATCACGATTGCAAATGTATATGCTCCTAATAGGCGTCAACAGGGCTTCTTGACTGCAACCCTGAGGCAGCTTAGGTCATTTCAGGAAGGAATTTTGATTTTGGGGGAGATTTGAATTGTGCCCTTAACCCACTTGTAGACACGTCAGATGCTAAATCAACCATCACCTATAGAGCACTGAAGCAGATTAAGAACTCTCTATCAAACATTCAGGCTATAGATACTTGGAGATTAATGCACCCTACCGAGAAGGATTACACCTTTTACTCACCTATTCATAATAAATATTCACGAATAGATTATCTCTTCCTATCACAAAGAGATTTAGATAAGATCATGTCAGTTAAGATAGGCTGCTTCTCGTTCTCGGATCACACTCCTGTGATTCTTGGTTTGGAGTTTCCTGATAGGGAGCATAAGGAGTGGAATTGGAGGATGAACACAGGGTTATTGAAAGACAACAGGATAGCTGACAAGGTGAAAGAGAATATTATACAGTTTTTCAGAGAAAATGTATCTAAGGAAGTGAGCCCTTTGACCATCTGGGAAGCTCATAAGTGTACGATTAGGGGTCTTTTGATCCAGGAAGGGGCTAGACTAAAAAAAGCGAGATTGGCCAAACTGGAAGAAACAATTAAACAGGTAACACTACTGGAGACAAAACATAAAAAATCTCTGATGGAGGCTCACCTTAGGGAGCTCGAGGAGAAGAAGAGGGAGCTTAAAGCCCTAATGGAGAGAGCAACTAGGAGAGCTTTTACCTATAGAAGTGGGTTGTACTATGAGTTGGGGAACAAGCCAGGATATTAGCAAGGGCATTGAACCCTAGATGTACGAGGGCTAGGGTTGAGGGGATCCGGGATGCTAAAGGAGTT
This sequence comes from Gastrophryne carolinensis, assembly GCA_027917425.1. Lineage (NCBI taxonomy): Eukaryota > Metazoa > Chordata > Amphibia > Anura > Microhylidae > Gastrophryne > Gastrophryne carolinensis. The sequence continues at coordinate 130,037,869 of CM051243.1, read as the reverse complement.
TTATACCAGAAAGACAAAGCCATAGCAGAGCAATTCAGAACCTATTACACTGCACTTTACAACATGCCAAACCAGGCACAAAAGGAAGCTTATAGGGATGGGATACTGTCTTACCTGAAGGACTCCCAGGTGCCCAGCCTTCCAGAACAGATTATAGAACAGCTGGAGGCTCCAATCACTGTCACCGAACTGCAGGAGGCTATTAAGGGTACGAAGCCAGGTAAAGCCCCTGGCCCAGATGGCTTTCCGAGCCAATATTATAAAACATTCTCTTCCCAGCTCCTCCCCCATTTGGTTAGGGCTTTTGAAACAACTGCTGAAACCGGGGTCCTCTCATCCTCTTCCCTGGAAGCCCAGATATTTGTCATTCATAAAGCTGGTAAGGATGCTACAGATTGTAAGAACTATAGACCAATTGCCCTACTGAATGTTGACTTAAAAATTTTTGCCAAGGCTCTTGCAAGGAGACTTTCAAAGCTTTTGCCTGATCTGATCCTGCAAGATCAGGTGGGTTTTATTACTTCCAGAGAGGTGAGAGACAACATCATTAAGGCCATAGATGTCCACTGGTGGGCCACAAATCACAAATCCCAGTCGATCATGCTTTCAACAGATGTCGAAAAGGCGTTCGATCGGGTAAGGTGGGATTGGGTAAAAGCGGTCCTGAAGCATATAGGTCTAGGTGAAGCGGCTCTTATTGGGATCCTAGCCCTCTACTCTGATCCAGTAGCAAGAGTGAGGGTAAACAACGTTTCCTCCCCTAGATTTGAGATCCGAAATGGAACACGCCAGTGGTGCACCCTGTCCCCCTTGATTTTCGCGCTGTTCTTGGAACCTTTCCTTAGAAAGGTAAACCTGCATGAGGGGTGTCACGCTCCGGGTACTACAGCAATCCACTTAGATAACTCCAGCCCTCTCGGTAAGACCTCAACCCCCAATCTCCGCAGCCAGCTTCACCTATAGGAGCCCCCGCTTGCCGGGACGCAGAACACACCTGCCCGGGATCGGTTGCCCCCAGGACTTCAATGGCTCAAAGATTGGAGTCTTACAGTTCAGAGGCCTGGAGAACCCGTGGCTGGAAGTGGTACTGAGTAGCCCAACGCTGAGCGTATAACGGAAGTCCAAACAGGCTTAGGGTCAGCAACGGAAGTTCTGAGATGGCAGCGGTACAATAGGGTTGGACAATTCGTGGTCGAGGATCAAGCAGAGGTCGGCAACAGGAGATCAGATCGGGGATGGTCAAACACAGGCGAAGGTCGGCAACAGGAACACAGATCGGGGATAGTCAAACACAGGCGAAGGTTGGCAACAGGAACACAGATCGGGGATAGTCAAGACAGGCGGTGGTCGGCAACGAGAGTTCAGAATAATCATAAGAGACAAGCAGCTACTAGGATCAAGGCACTATCACAGGCAATTCCCAACTGAGGGGGAATTGCTTTTATAGGGAGAGACAGAGAGGAGGGTGAGAGTGATTGGTGCACTTATGATCCAGGCCAGGATTGGCCTGACTATAATCCAGCTGGGCTCATTGGCCCAAGGAACAAAACTAGGGCTCATTGGCCCTGTCCCTGCACTGCATTCCCCCCCACCCCACCTGAGCTAATAACTTTCCCCCGGCGGCCGCCGGAGGACATAAGCAGAACGTGCTCGCGAGCACGTGTACGGGAGCCGGGGCCGCCGGCCGGAACAGCAGGGGGCGCGCGCGCGCCGGCAGAAGCCGCCGCTGCCCGGCGCGGCCGCCGAGCAGACACAGCCGCCGCACCCGGCCACCCACGACCAGCGCTGGAACGGGGCCCAGGTAAGCGACGATTTCTGACATTACCCCCCCTTCACGAGGGGCCTCCGGACCCTTACCAGGCTTTCCCGGATTGTCACAATGAAACTTTTTCACAAGGGCACTGGCATCCCAAGGGAACATCACTAGGAGACTGGTCTTGAAACGGCGCCAGGGTGTTAGAGAGATCAGGAAGTAATGCCCCGACCACACAACCCATAGGTAGAATCGGGTCACCAGTATCACCCCGATCCTTACATTCACCGAACATGCGAGATAGAGCATCCGCTTTAGTATTTTTTACACCCGGCTTGAAAGTAATAATAAAATTAAAACGCGAGAAGAATAATGCCCAACGTGCTTGACGAGAGATCAATCTCTTGGCAGACCCAATGTATTCAAGATTTTTGTGATCGGTATACACAGTAATAGGATGTAATGACCCCCCAGCCAGTGTCGCCATTCATCAAAAGCCAGTTTAATAGCTAATAGTTCCCTATTACCGACATCATAATTTTGCTCCGCAGTACTGAATTTACGTGAAAAATAAGCGCATGGATGAAGACGCTCAGGGTTACCAGAATATTGCGACAAAACTGCACCCACTCCCAGCTCTGAAGCGTCTACTTCAACAATGAAGGCCTTACGAATATCTGGGTGAATTAACACTGGTGCCGAAGTGAAGGCCCGTTTCAAGGTCAGGAAGGCCTCACAGACAGAGGGAGACCAGTTAGCAGTAAAGGCCCCCTTGCGGGTAAGATTTGTAAGAGGTGCAACAACATGAGAGCCTTGCTTCTTTGATGAACCGCCGATAAAAATTAGCAAAACCTAGAAAACGCTGCAATTCTTTTAAGGTCTTGGGTTGAACCCAATCCTGAACCGCCGAAACTTTCCCCGCATCCATCTCTAAACCCTGGTTGGTAATAATATATCCTAAGAAAGGAACTGTGGTGACTTCAAACACGCATTTAGAAAGTTTAGCAAATAAGTTGTTCTCTCAATTTTTGTAGTACCAACTTAACATGACGTCTATGCTCCAACAAGGAATTAGAAAAAATGAGAATATCGTCTAAGTATATGACCACAAATCTACCGAGATACTCTCTGAATATATCGTTAACAAAATCTTGAAAAACGGCTGGCGCGTTACAAAGACCAAAAGGCATGACCAGGTACTCGTAATGGCCGTCTTTCACATTAAATGCGGTTTTCCACTCATCCCCCTGTCGGATGCGAATCAGATTGTAAGCCCCTCTTAAATCCAACTTGGAAAACTCGATAATCTATGCATGGTCTCAGGCCGCCATCTTTTTTCTCTACAAAAAAGAATCCAGCCCCGGCAGGCGAGGTAGAGGGGCGAATAAATCCCTTCCTTAAGTTTTCGGTGATATACTCCCTCATTGCTTGCTCTTCGGGCAGAGTAAGATTATAAATTTTTCCCCTCGGGGGAATCGTGCCAGGAAGCAAGTCAATAGGGCAGTCATAAGACCGATGTGGAGGAAGGGTATCCGCAGAACGTTCAGAGAAGACATCAACCCAGTCTGCGTATGGTTGAGGTAATCCCTGAGGTAAAACTTGCACACTTCTAAGGCCTGTAGTAAAGCAGTGATTTTTACAATGGTCACTCCACTTGATCAATTCTCCAACCCGCCAATCTAACACCGGGTTGTGGAGTTGTAACCAGGGGTATCCCAAAACCACCGGAGTCTCTGGACAGTCGAAGATGAAAAATTCTAAGAACTCAGAGTGGGAAGAGCCAACAATTAACCGAAGAGGTGGGGTCTTGGTGTTTATAGGTCCCCCCTGGATGGCCTTCCCATTGATGGCCAAAACTTGTAGGGATCTTTCAAGAGGAACTAAAGGGATACCTAAAAGGGAGATCATACTCCTGTCCAGAAAGTTTCCCGCCGCACCACTGTCGATAAAGGCGGAAACTGTTTGCTTGGAAGAACCCCAAGACAGGTCAATGGGCACTAACATTTTATTTTGGCGAGAGTTGCAAACTGACTCACCCAGATCAGTACTCTCTACCTGGTCTGGGTGCGGAAGTTTTCCGCCGGACTCCCCTTGTTGGGACAGGAACCTGCGAAATGTCCCGAGTTCCCACAATATAGGCATAACCCCTTGGATCGCCTACGCTGCTTTTCCTCTTGGGATAACCGGGTTCTCCCTAATTGCATGGGTTCTTCCTGGGAAGGAGGTGAGGTATTTTCCCCACGGGTAGCTGGGGAACTAAGACTCTGGAGGGACCTGAAGGACGTGGGAGCCCTGGCTCTCTCCCTAGCCCTCTCTCTAAGACGCCTGTCTATTTTAATGGAGACCTGCATTAATTGGTCGAGGTCTGCGGGTGTAGGAAAATTGACCAAAGCATCCTTGATGCTTTCCGACAGTCCCACCCTGAACTGACTACACAGAGCGGGATCATTCCACCTCGATTCAATGGCCCAGCGGCGGAATTCAGCACTATAATCTTCAGCCGAATTCCGTCCTTGTCTTAAGGCCCGAAGCCTATTCTCTGCCGTAGATTGTTGATCAGGATCAGCATATAAAACGCCCATAGCATTAAAGAATGCTGTAACGGATTGTAGGGCAGAATCATGAGATGGTAAACTAAAGGCCCAGGACTGCGGATCTCCTTGAAGCAGAGAAATGACTAGGCCTACTCGTTGGGACTCAGTGCCTGAGGAGATGGGTCTCAGCTTGAAATACAGTTCGCAGGCATTCTTAAAATTGGAAAATTTTGCTCGTTCTCCAAAAAACTTTTCAGGCAGTGGAATCTTTGGTTCTGAGATATGAGGTGGTACAGAGGATGCCGGTAACTGACGAGATTCCTGAGTGGCCACTCTTTGAGCGAGCTGGTTTATCGCCGTAGCCATAGCTTGTACCTGCTGTACCAGGTCATCCATCTTTTGGGCCTGTGATAATGTCACGCTCCGGGTACTACAGCAATCCACTTAGATAACTCCAGCCCTCTCGGTAAGACCTCAACCCCCAATCTCCGCAGCCAGCTTCACCTATAGGAGCCCCCGCTTGCCGGGACGCAGAACACGCCTGCCCGGGATCGGTTGCCCTCAGGACTTCAATGGCTCAAAGATTGGAGTCTTACAGTTCAGAGGCCTGGAGAACCCGTGGCTGGAAGTGGTACTGAGTAGCCCAACGCTGAGCGTATAACGGAAGTCCAAACAGGCTTAGGGTCAGCAACGGAAGTTCTGAGATGGCAGCGGTACAATAGGGTTGGACAATTCGTGGTCGAGGATCAAGCAGAGGTCGGCAACAGGAGATCAGATCGGGGATGGTCAAACACAGGCGAAGGTCGGCAACAGGAACACAGATCGGGGATAGTCAAACACAGGCGAAGGTCGGCAACAGGAACACAGATCGGGGATAGTCAAGACAGGCGGTGGTCGGCAACGAGAGTTCAGAATAATCATAAGAGACAAGCAGCTACTAGGATCAAGGCACTATCACAGGCAATTCCCAACTGAGGGGGAATTGCTTTTATAGGGAGAGACAGAGAGGAGGGTGAGAGTGATTGGTGCACTTATGATCCAGGCCAGGATTGGCCTGACTATAATCCAGCTGGGCTCATTGGCCCAAGGAACAAAACTAGGGCTCATTGGCCCTGTCCCTGCACTGCATTCCCCCCACCCCACCTGAGCTAATAACTTTCCCCCGGCGGCCGCACTGAGAGCAGCGCCGCCGGAGGACATAAGCAGAACGTGCTTGCGCGCGTGCGCGAGCACGTGTACGGGAGCCGGGGCCGCCGGCCGGAACAGCAGGGGGCGCGCGCGCGCCGGCAGAAGCCACCGCTGCCCGGCGCGGCCGCCGAGCAGACACAGCCGCCGCACCCGGCCACCCACGACCAGCGCTGGAACGGGGCCCAGGTAAGCGACGATTTCTGACAAGGGGGTTAGAGGTCTTATGATAGGTGACAGGGAAAGGAAAGTGGCAGCTTATGCTGATGACATGCTTTTTTTATAGACTCCCCCAGGATTTCGATTCCATCACTTCTAAAGGAATTTGAAACATTTGGAAAAATCTCAAATTTGAAAATCAATTATAACAAATCATGTCTCTTTACCAACACAAGAGACAGAAGCTTTGAAAGAGATTTTTCCCTTCCCTTGGGAGAAGGATAGCTTCACGTATTTGGGGATACAACTTCCCAGGGTATTAAGTCAGCTATTTCATCTAAACTTTGCTCCCCTAGGGGCCAGGTTGAAAATAGACCTAGAGGCTTTGGAGTAAGCTGAAACTGTCCTGGTTTGGCAGAATAGCGCTCCTGAAAATTTACATCTTGCCCAGGATTCTTTATCTCTTGCAATGCATTCCAATCACGATACCTGCCCAGTTTATTAAAGATCTGAATAAGGCTTTCAGAGATTTTGTGTGGCACAAGAAGCCTCCGAGAACAAGGAGAGAGATTTTAACCTGCAAGAGGGAGAGAGGGGGCACTGGTCTCCCCTGTATTGAAACTTATCTTAGGGTGGTCCATTTGGGCAGATTCATAGATTGGCAGATCAATAAATCCCAAAAGGATTGGGTTAGGATTGAGGATGAGGTAGGTAAGGCAAAACTGAGTAGTATCTCCTTTTTGGAAAAGAAGGAAACCCCAGGCTTTATTGAAGCTCATCCACTGATTCGAGAGACATTAAACAGGGTCAGACTAATAGGTAAGAAGCATCCAGATTTGATATCGGTTCCGGGCCCACTCACCCCAATTTGGCACAACCCAGCCTTCCCCCCAGGTTTGGATAAGAACTTTCTAGCACAGTGCAGGGGATTTAAGTCGCCCAGAGTAATACACCTCTATGATAGAGGTCAGCTATTGGAAAGACAGGAATTACAAGAAAGGTGGGAGGGTCCAATTCCGGCTTTCTCATACTTCCAACTGTGTCATTTTGCTAAGGGCAAGGAGATGAAAGGAAAAGGAGCAAAGGTGCTCTCAGAGGTGGAAAAGGCTTGCTTGGGAGAAGGTCCAAGGGATCACTTGTTATCCTGGGCCTACTCTGTCCTGAGTAATGCTAAGTCAGAAATCAATCAGAGAACTTGGGAGGACAAATGGCAAAAAGACCTAGGCCTGGTCCTTGCAACTGACGACTGGGAGGCTTTGTACAAAGGATTACATAAAGGGGTTGCCAATAGCTCCATACAGGAGACTAATTATAAAATTACCACTCGTTGGTATAGAACCCCAGAAGGACTTCATAGAATCTTTCCTGGAGTCCCGGATCGATGCTGGAGGTGTGATGGCAAGGGGGCTTCCTTTCTTCACATCTGGTGGTCGTGCCCCAGGATAGCTACATTTTGGGAGAAAGTACACGAAGTTACTGGGAAAATTTTGGGTTGTTCTTTGGATTGGGGACCAGCAGGATACCTTCTGAATTGGTCAGCTGATGGGAGAGGTATAGGGGGTTTGAGCCCCCTAGGGATCCATCTGATGAATGCAGCAAGAGTTCTGATACCTAGGGGTTGGAGATCTCAGAAGATCCCTTCACTTAAAGAATGGTACACTCAAATTAATTATCTGAAAGAAATGGAGGAAATTTTACTGGCAAAACAGGACAGACTAGAAACCTTCAGAAAAACTTGGACAATTTGGGATATATTTAAAGATTCTGATGTATATAAAGAAGCCTTCAGATAAAATATGGGACATAGCAGAAAGGGATAGTGGATTGGATAGGTGAGAGAAAAAGATATAAAAGGGAAGGGAACTTTGGTTCTTCCTGCCCTGGCGCGTTGGAGAGGGGTCTTGATGTTGTGCCTTGATGGGGGGCTGGGCTTGTTCTGCGCCCCTCCCTCTCTTTTCCCCCCTTCCTCCCCCCTTTCCTCACCTCCCTTTTTTCGCACCCTATACCTACCCTTTTTCCCTCTCCTTACCCCATTTCCCTCTCCCCCCTATCTTGACTTTACTTTTCTTTGCTTACCCCCCTTGTTTTGCCTTTCCCCCGTCTCGTTCCTCTATTACCCTCTCTCTTTTTCCTTGCTTGATAATACACCCTCTTTTTCCCTCCGGCACTCATGGCCTTACCTTTTCCCTCCTAATTCTTTTTCTTGCACTATGTATTCTTTTGCCTGACATGTTTGTTGATCATTTCTGGCTTTCTTAACTCTATTCTCTATCCCCCTCTTTCTTTTCTCTCATGTTTTACCTCTCCTCCTCTCCCCCCGGTCTATTTAGGCCCGCTGGGAGCGTGGTGGGGGCTGGGGGGAGTAGGAGAGGGATGCATGGGTCACTAGCGTTAACATTGGAGTGCAAATTGTCGCTCAGGAGAGGATACTGGCAGGTTTTGGGCTTGGGCAGCAGCGGATCCCGGGCTATCAGTAGGGGAGGTCCCTCCCCACTCTAGACAGAACTCACAAACTTTGTGGGGTTGATAAGGCACAGATTGAAATTAAGTTTTTCCTCTGTTAAGAAATGTAATTGATACTGTATTTTAATAGCACTTTTGGATCCTGATATGTATAACCTGCAAGAGGATTGTCTGATGACATGTTCGAGCCTTATATGTGACTGATGTATCCATATTTCTCCTTTCTCATGTAACTCTGTATTATGTCAACTATTGAACATTCAAATAAAAACAGTATGAATAAAAAAAAAAAACAAAAAAAACCTCACCTCCATCCACGATCTCAGTGTTGAGGGTCTCCTCTTCCCCCTGGGGGGGGGGGGGGGGGCTGATTGCTGGTCCCTGGTCCAGGGTCTTCAGTGGGGTGATTCTCTACCCCATGTGCTGACTTCTTACAGCTCCCCCCGTGACGCTGGGATGCTGTTGTTTTATACAGATGAGTGTGCTGATGTCAGCGGGACTGAGAGCCTAAGCCAGAGAGAGCAGCGGTAGCCGGGTGTGGGGCAGGGGACAACTATTCTCTGCCCTGCTCCTTCAGCACTCTCTTCCTGCTGTCAGAGCAATGTTGAATGGTGTGAGACAGCAGCCATTGTCGATGGAAGGAGGTAAGTAGTAAACAATACTTTGTGTGTGTTTTTTCTTAAACTTCCTTGAGACCATTTGCAAGTTCAAAGGGCAGGATGGGGGGTGACTTGGCAAAACCTCTGCCCTTTTACCCGCATCCCCAAATGCCAGGGGGTGCAAAAAAGCCCAGTGCCCATGTGGGATATGCAGGCTGGTAGCCTTCAGGGCCAGGGGTTGGTCACTTGGCACCTGCTCCCTGGTCTATCAGTCCCCATAGCTGGTGTCTGGGCTGGTTTTGTTGGACAGGGGTGACTTCACCTGTTTATTTCTTAATTTTTAGGAGTTTAACCCTTAAAAATTAGAAAAAGCATGGGCTCTCTCCCTGTAGAGGGGGACCCCAAGGGTTTTACCCTTGCAGTTATTTTTGAGGATCTCATAAAACACTCTTTCTACTGTAATTTGCGGTATCTGCAGGGCAGGAACGGGTGTCTACTGATACATATGTGGCACCGTTGTAATCGGGAGAAATGGAGTTTGATATGCAATATGATTTTCTTGAAAAACATGCATATTTTTTGGTAAAGAACACAACAAATTTTAAGAAGAAAAAATGTTTTCCACATACAGTATATCACCCCAAAATTTCGAGAAATCACTGAAATAATTACAAACAAGACATTTCATCTTAAAGCCCAAATTCTGCTGAAAAAAACAATACTATATACTTGTCCTGAAAATTCCTGCAAAAACACAGTTATACATATATAATGCAAAATTCTAAAACGTAACCTGGCAACAGAGGGTGACAAAGTCTCTAGGTAGGCTAGCAGTTAAAGGGTTAACAGAGGCACACCATGGACAATTCATCCAAACCATCAGAGAAACCTTGGGTCTAAAGCAGGGAACCATGGCAGATACAATGGACGAGGAACCAGATCAGGACGAGAAGGTTCACAAGGCCTTTCAATAAATTCATTGACAAGAATTGACATAGAATTTCTCTACCATTTTACTTCAGGCAGTCAGAAGAATTCAGACACGATTGGGTTAACTCTCGACTGAATGGCGTGCAGGACAAAGGTCTGGCCCCTCCCGGCCCATAAGTAGTAGCTGCCTCCTAATCAAAACCAGTACTTAAAAAGCAGTAAATCATAAAACCAGAGGCAGGCCGGGAGGCCCCCTTATAGAAGACAATGTTACCTCACACCGAATTCTCTCAAAATATACTTTTTTTTTTTATGCCCATGAAATAATAAATGGACTAAACACCATAAAAAGGCATCAAAAGATACATTATGACCGAAAAAGGGTGGGCCGGAGGGTCTGGAATGGATCCCCAGAAAAAACAGTTCTACAGGTGAGTTTCACAGAATTGTGTTTTTTCTTCTGATCCATTCCAGACCCTCCTTACACTTGGGATCTCCAAAAGCAGTGCCATCTAAGGGCGGGATCCCCAGCGCGGAACAGCAGGCAGTTTATTTCACTACTGCCTGAAGAACCTTTCGACCAACCACACCGTCAGCTGAGGCCCTTACATCTGCCTTGTAAAATTTGGAAAATGTATGAACCGAAAACCAGGTGGCAGCTTTACAAACCTGTTCCACCGAGGCCTGATGCTGAAAAGCCCAGGAAGCACCAATGGCCCTAGTCAAAAGAGCTGTGACCCAAACAAGGGGCTCCTTTCCCTTGGCAGAATAGACTCTTAACACTGTCTGTCTAATCCATCGACTGATGGCAGACTTAGCTGGTGGAAGACATTTCCGTGGACTCTCAGGTATGACATAAGAAGTCCAAACTATGAAAAGATTGTGTAGTAGTGAGATAATACCTTAGTACTTTCACTACACCCAAACAGTGCAGAACACCCCTTCCTTATTAGACACTGGAACAGGACATAAGAAAGGCAAAACCATCTCTTCCTTTAGGAAGAAATCCTAAAACACTCAAATAACGAGGCTTACTGATAAGCTGCTAATTCAGAAAACCGCCTGCTGAGGTTATTGCCACTAAGAGATAACTATAAGCGCCCTTACACTTAATGACGCATCTACCATGGTTCAAAAAGGAGGACCCTGAAAAACAAGTTCAGGCCCCAAGCCGGCAGAAGTGGATAATGAGGAGGCCGCACATGAGCGACTCCTTGTAAAACAAGTTCTGATAAAATCAATCTCAGCTATGGGTTTCTGAAAAAAAGATAAGCAGATATTTGTCCTCAATTGAAGACCTTCATCAAGACTTCTGCAAAAAAATCCATATATTCTACAAGCGAACCCCTGGATTCGCACCAAACGGTAAATGCTTGCCAGACTCTATAGTAGATCACTTGATAAGATTTCTTCCTGCCCTGAATCATAGTCTGGATGACTCTGGTAGAAAAAACCCTTTCTTCCAAGATAAAGGATTCAATAGCCAGGCCTTCCAAGCCAGAACTTGTGATTTGGGATGCCTTAGAGGCCCGTGTGAGAAGATCTGGATCGTCGCCTCCACAAGTTGCCGTGACATCCTTACTATGTCTGAGAACCAGCTAATTCTTGTCACAGAGGAGCCACCAAAATGGTGAGCTAAACCTTTTTTAGTACTGGACACAGGAGTGAAATTGGAGGGAAATGCATAAAGCTTGAAGCTTGAATGCTGACCACTGAATAGTCAGGACATCTGTTGCTATTGTTAGAGGATCCCTGGGCTAAGACAAACTTTGGACCTTCCGACTGAGCCGTGATGCAAGAGATCTACATCTGGGATCCCCCAGCACATGCATAGGGATTAAAAAACCCACCGGCTAAGAGACCATTCCCTCTGATGCAGGACCGTTCTGCTGAGATGATCGGCCTACAAGTTGTCCACTCCAGGTATGTGTACCACCAGAAGACATGGCATCGGTTTCTCTGCCCAAAGTAAAAACCTTGTTCACTTCCATTAGGGCTTTACTGCTTCTGATGACCTCATGGTGGTTGATATATACCACCGCTATTCAATTGTCTGTTTGAATCCGGACGAGATGCCCCATCAGAATGTCTGAATACAATAGAATAGCTCTCAGATTCAGGATCTTTATGGAGATTTTTCTCTCCCTTGGACTCCACTGTCCCTGCATCGTTTGTGACTCCATGACACTCCCCCAACCAGATAGACTGGCATCCATGGTGATGATCTTCCACTGTACTGGAAGAAAGGATTTTCGGATCTGAAGAGGCTGAGGACCAGGCTAGAGACATGCAAAAAGAGTGATCCAGAGCGTGTGGGTCTCGATCTCAGATTGTGAGCAATTCCATCTGCAGGGGTCTTGTGAAAACAGTGCAAGGGTACTGACTCAAGCAATATACCATCAGGCCCAACAGACACATTTCTTGATGAAACGTCGAGTGAGGGCAAGACAAGAGACCCTGTACCCTGGCCTGAAATAAGAGTCACTTCTGTGTTGGAAAGGCACTTTTACCCTAGACGTGTCATGACATTCCCAGAAAAGAATAACTCTTGAAGCTATGAAAAGATATCCTTCTTGGCCCCCTGACATGATGGGGCCCATATCAACCGATAGACTCAGTAAGGGATTACATGTATTCCTGACTTCTTAGAGAAAAACATGAGACCTGCCAACACCTTAGTAAACACCCCTGGTGCTGATGATAGACTGAAGGGTAGCGCCACAAACTGAAGAAGTAGGCCACTTACTATAATGTAGATATGCATCCTTATACATACACTGTGGTTATAAAAACTCCAATCTCTAAAAGGGTGAGATACAGCAGATCTCAATCCTTATGCTTTCTGCTGAATTCGGGATACCCCTGACCAGAGATCTCTGATGGGGTCTGGTTCCTAATTTGATTTTGTAACCTGAGGATACAACTTCCTGTATCCAAATATCTGTTACATGAAGTCTGCAAATATGAGCCAAATGCAGAAGCTTCCCCCCCCCCCCCACACCTCACCACTTTGTCTTATTCCAAAAAAATTATCTTCGGTATGCCGAAGAGGCCGAACCTCTAGCCGGAACCCCGGAGTATTAGAGGCCCTGCGGAAGCAGTATTAGACTTCGGCTTCTGTGGCAAATTAAATGACCTACCACTAGTAGCATGCTTTACCAAGTCAACCAAGCACTCCCCAAACAGACGCCCCATCATATTCCGTCATATTCCTTTTTAGAGGCTATGTCAGCTGGTCATTGCTTAAGCCATAAAGCACACCTTAAGGCGACCACCAGAGCTAGGCCTCTGGCCCACAACCAGATCAACCCTCCATAGCCTGGATCACAAACCTGTTAGAGCCAACTGGCTTTGATCAACTGGGAGCATGGCTTCCATCAGGGGCGGACTGGGACTAAAAAATGGCCCGGGACTTTTTGGGGCACAGCGGCCCTGCTGTACTGTTCCTGGCCCAGTATAGTATAGTAATGTCACACACACATTATATATATATATATATATATATATATATATATATATATATATACACACACACCTTATTTTGTTCCATGATTTACCAGGGTTTAGAGGACAAAAATAAGAAAGAAAATATTATGAACAAAATGGTGTGCTAAAATCCCCCCTCTGAATCACACCATTACAGCCAGTGAGCAGCTTCCCTCATTACAGCCTGTGAGCATCATCCCACATTGGAGGCAGTGTGCAACATCTCTCATTACAGGCAGAGAGGGGCATCCCGCATTACAGGCAGAGAGGGGCATCCCACTTTAAGGGCAGAGAGGGGCATCCCGCATTACGGGCAGAGAGGGGCATCCCGCATTACAGGCAGAGAGGGGCATCCCACATTACAGGCAAGGAGGAGCATCCCACATTACAGGCAAAGAGGAGCATCCCACATTACAGGCAGAGAGGGGCATCCCGCTTTAAGGGCAGAGAGGGGCATCCCGCTTTAAGGGCAGAGAGGGGCATCCCGCATTACAGGCAGTGAGGGGCATCCCGTATTACAGGCAGAAAGGGGCATCCCGCATTTACAGACAGAGGGGCATCCCGCGTTTACAGGCAGAGAGGGGGCATCCTGCGTTTACAGGCAGAGAGGGGCATCCCGCATTTACAGGCAGAGAGGGGCATCCTACATTACAGGCAAAGAGGAGCATCCCACATTACAGGCAGAGAGGGTCATCCCGCATTACAGGCAGAGAGGGGCATCCCGCATTACAGGCAGAGAGGGGCATCCCGCATTACAGGCAGAGAGGGGCATCCCGCATTACAGACAGAAAGGGGCATCCAGCTTTACAGACAGGGGCATCCCGCGTTTACAGGCAGAGAGGGGCATCCCGCATTTACAGGCAGAGAGGGGCATCCCACATTTACAGGCAGAGAGGAGCATCTTGCGTTTACAGGCAGAGAGGGGCATCCGCCCACTCCCTCCCCCCAATGATGGACAATAATAACGCAAGCAGGCAGGCAGGCAGAGTAACCGATTCATGCCTGCCTGCCCACCCGCCGCTGCGATTCCCCGACACACATACACACACACACACTTACCAGTTGTTGCGCGCTGGCCTCCGCTGCCTCTGATGCCGCCTCCACCCCTGCCGCTCTCACACACACGAGCGCGGGCACTTCCTGGTTGTTGCGCGTGGGTTGGTGGGCGTGCCTCTTAGGTCGGCGTCCAATAAAAACAATGGACGTCACCCATTGACGCCCACCCACTTGTGCGCAACAGCCAGGAGCTGCTTGTAAACGTCAGTGTGTGTGTGCGAGCGGCGGCCGTCACTCCTTTATCCGCGGTTGCGGCCTTCGCTTTCGCTATCTGCGGCAGATAGAGCAAAGGCCGCGATCGCGGATGAAGGAGTGGTGGCCAATGAGCAGGGAAGGTTGTGGCTGTTGGGGCGCGGGAGTCGTTGCCGGTAAAAACAGTCCTCACTCAAGTCTTGGCAAAAATAGGCTTAGGTTTATTTTGAGCAAAAACAAAAAACAAATGAACAAAAAACAAAATTCATGAAAATAAGGAGTTAAGTTATAGCTACCGTAGGACCAAGTAACACCCCAGCTCTCAGCTCATCCTGACTGAACTGAACTGAAAATCCCTCCACCTATATACAGGTGCACTTATCTACCAATTACCAGTTTCCAACAGCCCTTTATTCTTAAAGGAATATACATCTGGTTTTTAAACAGAAATATTACATATAAATCATACATTAAACCACATGAAACAAAGCAACAAAGCATGTCTCCTTTAAAAATAAAAAGGAGCTTATAATCTATATACATATTAACAAATTATACACAGGAACATAAACACACTAGGTTTGGCTGCAGCTTTGCCTCACCTGGCAGTAATTAGCAGCATCCTATATAAACCCAGCACACCCTCTGCTCTGGTTTGGTCTCTGCAGGTAAGTAGCTGGTCATGCTGTGTGTGTGTTGGTGGGGAATAGTGAACTAGTTTATCTGTGAAAGGATAGTGGACAGAGATGAAGATTTGCTGGCCAGCAGATAGAAAAGAGAGAGACAGATACATACACACAGACAGACAGACCTGCTCACTATTAACCCCTCAACATACCCCCCAACTCAAGTGGAAGCTTGTCCTTCCACAGAACACATCTCCTGGACCTGGGTACCGAATCGGGACAGGTGATCTGCATTCTTATGCTGACTTCCCGGTTTGTATTGGACCAAGAATCTGTATGGTTGTGGGCTTAAGTACCATCTTGTCAGGCGGGCATTGTTACCTTTCATTGTGTTCAACCAAAATAAAGGATGATGGTCAGAGATTAACACAAATTCTTTCCCCAATAGATAATAACGTAAAGACTCTACGGCCCACTTGATAGCTAAACATTCTTTTTCTATAGTAGAATATTTCTCCTCTCTGGGAAACAATTTTCTACTAATGTACAAAATTGGGTGTTCCTCTCCATTCTGAAACTGACATAGAACAGCTCCGATACCTCTTTCTGACGCATCCACCTGGACTAGAAATGGCAGAGAAAAGTTTGAATTTCTTAATACCGGAGCAGAACAAAGCTTCTCTTTTAGTTTATTAAATGAATTTTCACATTCAGGAGTCCATTCCACAAGGTTTCTCTTGGTTTTAAACAAGACTGAAGTGGACGTGTCCAATTACACACCTTTCTTCAAAAAGGAGCACCAATATCAATATGGATACAAAATTCTTTATTATGAAAAAGGAGATATTAAAATACACAAAAACACACTGGACAATTAAAATCACATGGATGACCCCATGGTCACAATAATATTAATGAAAAAACCCCCTAAGGGGAACAATGCATCAAAAGACCCTATGTGCACTTATTAGATCCTATTATAACAGTTATTTTATGCCGGCATAAAAATTGTATGTGTAAACCCTCAAAGTGTAAAACCTCTAATAAATATCAACTCTTAACAATACCTCATATGTGAAAATGAATAAAAAACTAAATTCCACAGAAAATATATTGGCAGACTCGCCCAGTTCAAACAGTTATAAGTGAATGGAAACAATAAAGATATACTCAAAGTGCACGTGTGCGTGCTAAATGACACCAGCAAACCTGAATATTCAAGAATAAAAAATGGCACATAGAGTCAGCATCACAGGGTCATCAAATATAAATCACCGCGCCCGCAACTCCCATGTTGCTTCAAGGTGAGGGTTTCTCTTGGTTTTCTTGGTAAGATCACTTAGTGGAGCTGCCAAATTTGAAAAATTTGGAATAAATCGGCGGTAATAGCCAGCCAGTCCTAAAAATGATCTTACCTCTTTTTTTGTTTTTGGGATTGGGGCATCCATCACTGCTGCGACCTTGGACATTTCTGGTTTAATTTTCCCACCACCTATAACATAGCCAAGATAAGATGTTTCTCTCTGAGCTATTGTACATTTTGTGGGATTGATTGTCAGCCCGGATTTTGCTATGGCAGAAATTACATTGCCTAAATGCAACAGATGAGACTTCCAATCAGAACTAAAGACAATGACATCGTCCAGATACGCCGCACAGTATGAGCTATGTGGTTTTATGACTGTATCTATTAACCTCTGAAATGTAGCAGGGGCATTGTGTAAACCAAAAGGCATATACGTGTGAACTGAAACAAACCTTGTAGGGTGGCAAAAGCTGTTTTTTCACGGGAATCTTCTGCAAGTGGTATTTGCCAATAGCCTTTAGTCAGATCAAATGTGGAAATGTATTGGGCATCACCCAGCCTAGTGATCAAGTCTTCTATATGGGGCATAGGGTAAGTATCAAATTTAGAGATCTGATTGAGTTTTCTAAAATCAATACAAAATCTCATTTCTCCATTTTTCTTGGGTACAATCACAATGGGAGAACACCAGGGGCTAGAAGATGGCTCAATGACTCCTAATTTTAGCATGTTTTGGATCTCTATGTCTATCACTGGTTTGAGTTTTTCTGGTACTCTGTAGGGTTTTTGGCGTATTGGTTTTACATCACCAGTGTCAATGACATGCTGGACTAAGTTAGTATGCCCTGGTGTAGTAACAAATGTGTGTTTATATTTCTGAATTAATAGATTTACATCTCTATTTTGTTTTTCAGAAAGTTCTCCACCTCTTTTAATCTTAGAGATTTGTGAAGAACTAGGAGACAATACAGAGTAGGCCTGCTCGAGTATATTTGGGTGACATTCTGACAGGATAGTACAGGCCACATTTGGTCCATCAACCCATTTTTTAAGCAGATTGGCATGGAAAATTTTCTTCTTTTGAATTCTGCCTGGCATAGAAATCTCATAATCTACAGGACCAGTTTGGCGTAAGACTTCAAATGGTCCCTGCCATTTTGCTAGCAATTTGTTATCAGAGGTTGGCAGTAACAGCAAAACCTTATCACCTGGCAAAAAAGATTTTTGCTTGGCAGATTTGTCATACCAGCGTTTCATGCGTGACTGTGCCTCTGAAACGTTGATTTTCACAAAATCAGCTAATTCCGCCAGTCTGTCCCGCATAGAAACTACATAATCCACCAGGTATTTTTGGTTTGGGCTAGGTTCTTCCCAGTGTTCCTTTATTACATCCAGTGGTCCTCTTGGTCTTCTCCCATAGAGTAACTCAAATGGAGAGAAGCCAGTGGCTGCTTGTGGAACCTCCCTGTATGCAAATAACACATATGGAAGCAGTTCATCCCATTGCTTTGGATACTGTACCACAAATTTACACAGCATCTTTTTAAGAGTTTGGTTAAAACGTTCCACCAAGCCATCAGTTTGGGGGTGATAAGGGGTGGTCCTCACAGCCTCAATACCAAGGAGCTGATGGATTTGCTTCATTAAACTGGACTGAAAGTTTGAACCTTGGTCTGTGAGAATTGTATGAGGAATACCCATCTGACTAAAGAACTTAATCAGTTCTTCTGCAATTCTTTTTGTGGTGATAGTTCTTAAAGGGATAGCCTCTGGATACCGGGTCATATAATCACTTAGTACAAGAACATATTGGTTACCTTTTTTACTTTTTTCAAGAGGACCAATGATATCCAAAGCTATCCTTTCAAAAGGGGTATCAACCACGGGGATGGGAAGCAATTTACATTTTTTGTCACCTGGAGCAATATATTGGCATTCTGGACATGATTCACAAAAAATTGCCACATCTGCATGTATTTTAGGCCAAAAGAACCGGTTCAGTATTCTTGACAGAGTTTTATTTCTACCCAAATGTCCAGAGAGTGGAATACTGTGAGCAATATTCATAATTGACTCTCTGTACTCAGAGGGTACCACAATTTGCCACACTTGCTCTGCTGTTTGTGGGTGCTGGCAAACCCTATACAGGATCTTATTTTTTAATGTGTAATAGGGATACTGTTTGGGTTATTCTGTGTCCTCTTTCACCTGAGAGAACGGTAAGGCAAGGGTGTTATCTTGTCTTTGTTTAACAGACATATCCTCCCAATTTAAAGGTTGATTAGGTCCTTTTTCCAAGAGACAATGTTCAGACCGCCATTTTTCACGGGCAAGTCGCTTTCCTCTCTTAGAAAGATGACTTTTACCATTACCATCGAATACATCACCATCAAATGGAAACACATCACCTAGAGGTTGTACAGTAGATAGTGTTTTAACTTGTGACCTAGTTGTTATTGCCGAAATCAAACTGCTATTTTTGATCATAGTACCGAATCCAGGTATGTCCTGACCCAAGACTACAGAATATGGCAGCGTAGGTACTACCCCCATTTCTACTGACACTTGCATATCATCTATTTGCACAGGTATAATAGCCTTAGGGTACACCTTTTTATCACCATGCACACATGTCAATAGCAAATGACCTGTTATATTAGCAGAGTCCACCAAGTCTGATCTAATCAGAGACTGCTGACTCACAGTATCAATTAAAGCAGTCACCATTTGGGAGTTCACAGTAACAGGCTGCAAATATTCTTTCACAAGTCCCACACAATTTGCAGATCCTTTTACTTTTCTACTGGTTACCATGACACAGTCCTTAACATAATGTCCAGTTTTACCACAGGAAAAACAAGTAATCTCCTTATGCTGGCCTTTATACTTAACAGTCTCAGCCCTTTGCTTATCAGTAACAGTAGTAAAAGGAATAGGTCTTACCACACTTGGTTTCTGGATCAGTCCTTTCCTTGCAAGCAAAAAGTTTTCAGCGAGTGTCACTGCTTGCTCACCATCATGAGGCTGATGTTCCTTGACCCAGATTTGCATAGGTGCAGGTAGAACATCCAAGAATTGCTCCATAATGATAGTCTCCATCACCTGTTGAACCGTCTTGCCCTCCGGAGCCATCCACTTGGTGCACAATTCCGTCAGCTGGGTGTAGGCCTCTCTTGGTCCTTCCCTGTCCTGGTATCTGTAGGTCCGGAATTTTTGGCGAAATGTCTCTCCATGTATATTGTAGCTTCTCAGAATTGCAGCTTTAACTTTTTGGTAGTTTCCTGCATCCTCAGTGCGCATTTGGCTATAGGCCTGCAAAGCTTTGCTGGTGAGGAATGGTGCAAGATGAAGAACCCATTGATCCTCAGGCCACTTATTTGCTTGAGCCACTCTTTCAAACAGTTTAAGAAATGACTCTATATCATCAGTCTCTGATAGCTTAGTAAGCTTTAAATTTGTAGTAGGAGGTATATTGCGCTGCATGGCTTGCAGCACCTGTAAGAACTTTTCATCTCTCCTTACCCTTTCCTTTTCTTGTTGCTGCAGCTCAATTTTACGCTGCTCCTCCTCTTTTTCTCTCCTCCATTGCTCACGCTCATAAGCATACTTTTCCTCCTCTTTTCTACGCTGGTCACTTAGCTCTTGGCGGTGAACCAACCACACAAGGAGTCCTCTATATTTTTTGGAGTAGTTACACTCACCGGTGGATCCGTACCGCTCCCAGCTGCAGCGCCCTCCTCTGGAATCTTAGCTTTAGATTCTTCAATCTGGGTGCCTTCCATTTTGGATTTAGGGACCACTGGTTGGCGTCTTTCTGCAGGTCTGGGTGGTTGTATAGATCCCTTGGTTCGCTGAGATCGCCTTGGAGAAGAAGTTGTTATAAATCTCCTGGCATGACCTCTTCCGGCCATGGACTGAGTTTGACAGCTGCGCTTATGAGTCCAGTGCAGACAGCAAGCATCCCACTTCTGACACCATATGTTGGGGCGCGGGAGTTGTTGCCGGTAAAAACAGTCCTCACTCAAGTCTTGGCAAAAATAGGCTTAGGTTTATTTTGAGCAAAAACAAAAAACTAATGAACAAAAAACAAAATTCATGAAAATAAAGGGTTAAGTTATAGCTACCGTAGGACCAAGTAGCACCCCAGCTCTCAGCTCATCCTGACTGAACTGAACTGAAAATCCCTCCACCTATATACAGGTGCACTTATCTACCAATTACCAGTTTCCAACAGCCCTTTATTCTTAAAGGAATATACATCTGGTTTTTAAACAGAAATATTACATATAAATCATACATTAAACCACATGAAACAAAGCAACAAAGCATGTCTCCTTTAAAAATAAAAAGGAGCTTATAATCTATATATATATTAACAAATTATACACAGGAACATAAACACACTAGGTTTGGCTGCAGCTTTGCCTCACCTGGCAGTAATTAGCAGCATCCTATATAAACCCAGCACACCCTCTGCTCTGGTTTGGTCTCTGCAGGTAAGTAGCTGGTCATGCTGTGTGTGTGTTGGTGGGGAATAGTGAACTAGTTTATCTGTGAAAGGATAGTGGACAGAGATGAAGAGAGAGAAAGATACATACACACAGACAGACAGACCTGCTCACTATTAACCCCTCAACAGTGGCCTTGCCATGTGCCGGCCTACCGGGATTCTGCCCGGTATGCCCTACGGCCAGCCCGCCCCTGGCTTCCATGAACAAGCCATACAAGTCTTAGAGTCCAGTTGTTTTAACAACCTCCTGCTCACAAAAAATGCTATGGATGTAGCACAGGCCGGCCGCGAGGTCAACCCCATAAAAGCACGACATGCCACCTGATCCACGCCCTTTTACCCGCTGGATCCTTTGGAGAAGCACTATCAGAGGATAGCATAACCAAAATCTTAAAGAGACCTGGCCCCAGAGCGTCCACCACAGGAAGGTGAGACCATAATTCAATCTGATCTGTGGGAAAAGGATACATAGTATCTAGTACTTTAGGAATGGTCGGAAGACAACCTGACTTCTGCCATTCCCTATTGATCAGATTATAGTAATGCATATGCCCCGCAACATCCTCCAGAATGGAGGAAATCAACAATCCATCTTCTCCATAACCGGACACCCCCTTGTGTATGAATGGATGAATTCTCCCAACGGATAACTTCCTGAGAGACTATGGCAGCCACAATATCCCCCTTCCTTAGAGGAAAAAATCCTTTTTTTTTTTTTTTTATTTTATTACCTTTTTAGTAGCCAATACACCATAATGACTCTATAGGTTTAGAACCATTTGAGGGCTGCCGACAGAGTTTAAAGACCCAGAAGGAGACTATGGCAGCCACAATATCCTCTTCAACTCAGAGGAAAAATTATTTACTTTAAAACCTTTTTCGTAGCTAATACTCCATTATGACACTCTATAGGTTTAAGACCACTTGAGGGCTGCCGACAGAGTTTAAAGACTCAGAAGGAGACTATGGCAGCCACAATAACATCTTCAATACACTCATAGGAATTTTTTAGTATAGTAGCCCCACTAAAGGTTTAGGTCCGCATGCAGGCTGCAAAGGGGGTTTTTAAGTCTCAGAAAGCACTGGCGACAGGGGCAGAGCCCCCTTCAGGGAGGAGACAACTGTATCCCTAACCACTACAACCGTAGCATAATCCCTGCACCCCGTGCTATCCTTGTCCAGTGCCACTGCATGCATACTGGACATGGGGTAAATCTGTTAAGATCAGATCAGCTACCCCAGATGCCTCGCCATGGTGAATTTAATAATACTAGTCTATGACCCTGGGGTTCTGAGACCAAGTATATATAGGTTCTCGACAGTCACAAGACTACTGCGATTCCTCTGGGGGGTACCACCATATATATAAATTATATAGTAATATTATATTTGCCCTTTCCCAATCCATAATAGTATAGATTTAAACATAAAACAATAAAAAACCGTATTAAAAAACAAACAAAATGACCTGCCAAAAGGTTTAGGTCCACTTGACGTGCAGCGGCTCAGAGCAGCCCCTTTTTGCTGGCCAACAACCTCAGCTTAAACACATGGGAAAGAGCAATAAGAAAGGGTAAATCCCTTGGTCCCCCCGAGCAGGCTCACCAGACAAAAACCTGCAGCTGACTTGCTTGTTAATGAAGCCTGCAGCTCTGAGGGTTTAACACTCAGCAAGCGCCCCAGACCCCGGCGCTTCACCTTACCTTCACGGACCCCAATTTAAACAGCAACAAAGCTGGGGAGGCATAGAGTTGGGTCATAGGAATCCGTGGGAAATAAGGCTGTGCAGGAAGCCGACAGGGTGCATTCCTCCGCTTGCTGCTAATCCTTAAGAGAGAATCTTCAACAACCTTCAGTCACTTCAACTGCAAGAATGAAACCAAATGTAAGGAGGGTTTGGAATGGATCCCCAGAAAAACAGGTGAGTTTCACAGAATTGTGTTTTTTGTATCTTGTTCATATTTCATAATGGTCTTTTAATGAGCTAACGGATAAATAATGCTTTCTATCTTACATATATTTCTATTAACCAATAGGATAATAGACTATAAACTATATTGTATTAACCAATTAAACCGGACCTTCAGCGTGATTTAATGAAAAGCCCAAACTCTTAAAAAATGGTTCCCCAGCATCTAGAATTAATATATTTTACGTTTTTAGTCACTAACTTATTATTCTTTCCCCCACTGGGCTGCAACTCTGTTCAGGAATTTAGGATACGGGCGCCGCCATCTTGACTCAGAAGCATCACACTTACTGAGGAGAGGAGAGTGGGATAAGGTACAGGGGGGCGGGTTAGAGCTGTGCTTTGCTCAGACAGAGCAGAGCTGGGGTCAGGAAAAGGTCAGCAATCCCAGAATGCAGAGCAGCACAGTCAGGAGGCACTTCCTGTTTGCAGGCTGCCTGATAAGATGGTGGCTTCCATAAGCCGCCATCTTGGATGTTTAAAGGCTCATAGCATGCAGTAGATGCAGGTAGGATGATTTTTAATGTGGACAATCTGTATGTACAGGGTGTGGGAAACATATAAGATAGACTCTTATTCAGAGTGAAGGACCGCTTTAAACACAGTCACTTAATGATAATGTTTGAAGTATAAAACATAATCCCCTTGATTCAAAGAGCAAAAGTTAATTGATTTCGGATCTAGAATCGTAAGTTTGGGTGGGTGTTAGTCATTTTTTCCTGTATTTTTGGCCATTTCCGACTCGCACGAGCCTACGTTCGAATGCGTATATGCTCTTACGATCATCGCAAGTTCGTTCCTAAATTTTAGGATCAAAACGTAAAACTTAGGATCAAATCCTAAAACTTAGGATCAAAACGTAAAACTTAGGATAATCGGATGTGTTTAGGTGTGATTCAGAGAACAGTTTTCAAACCTCTAAAGACGTTTTAATAGAAAGCCACTTCCGACACCTTTTAGCAGTCGGATTGCTGTTCTTGAACAGGTTTTTTGGCTATGTGGAGGAGTCTGCGCGTCTTGAGCTCCAATGAACTGCATGTATCAGCATGGCCGAGGCCATAAATTGTATGGCAATGCATACCTGATTCATGTATGCCTTATAAAAGCATTTTAATGTGGACCTTAATTAGTCCTTTGCATGTAAACCTTTATTTTGCAATATATTTGCGTTAATTAAAGAAACTTATGTCCTTTGGTATTTATTTTTAAATTGATGTACTAGAATAATATTTTTAGATTGCATTTATTGGTGTAGTTGTTTACCTTTGCTTTGTTTATTATTTAAGCACATCTTTGGTCAGATGCATCACACTTACTGAGGAGAGGAGAGCGGGATAAAGTGCAGGATGTGGGTTACTGCTGTATTTTGCACAGACACAGCAGAGCTGGGGGCACGGAAAGGTCAGAAATCAAAGAATGCAGAGCAACACAGTCACAAGGCCCTTTCTGTTTGCAGGCTGCCCGATAATACCTGAGCCGCCATCTTGGCTGTTTCTAGGCTCATAACATGCAGAAGTTTCTGGGTGTTTTTTTATATTTGAGAGCAATCTGTACGGAGAGGGTGTGGGTAACCACACACAAAATTTTAAGTTGTACCATTTGAAGCCAAAATATTAAAATTAAATCCACAAGTAAAAAATGCAAGTTAACTAAAAATTAAACAAAGTAAGATTTACTTATGCAAATGCATTCATTAATGGTTGGTTACTACAAAATGAATGAAGAAAAATAAAAGACCAAATATTTAGAATGCACTTTAATGAGGTAGGTTTGTAGTGCGCAGCCGCAAGATCAGAAGGATTTACGTCCAGACAAAAAAGGAAAAAGGGCAAAACCAATGTTGCAACCTGAGAAATGAAACGGAAAATTCAGGATGGAAACTGACATAGGTCTGATTCCCGAACTGCCATACGAACGGACGTAAATTTTAGGATAGAAACGTATTTGCTTATAGAATCACTCGCAAGTTCATACGAACGCACGAGCGTACGGGAAAAATAGGATGATCGGCACCCAAATCCAAGCTGTTACATGTTTCTTTGAATCGACCCTAATGTCCCAACGTCTGAGTTCAGACATTGCCCAGTTCACCACTTTGTGAAAGCATGTCCAAATTCAAGACTCAGCTTCAAGATTCTTCTAACAGAAGGTCCTTTTAAGCAAAGTCAACATCATTGTCAGCTGGTTCAGCTAAAGTGACCTCAAGCTGTGCACGCATTTTTTCAGACCCCCGTCTGAATTGGTGTCTAAAAGGGGTAGGTTGCATGCATACTCTGAACCATGCTCAATGTGACAACTGTTTTTAACCAGCGCACTGAAGGTGGATTTCATTGCAGTAACAGTAAGTCATTTTTATTTTTTTTGAACTAGTCATAGCCAGTAAGTTTTGGGAGATGCCCTGTGGCCATGTTAAAAATAGTCTGTAAGGAATTTGACTCTTTTGAAGGGGATTTATAGCCAACCTGCATTTGATTTGTAACTCTGGGACTGCTGCGAATTTATATGCTTGCTTTCATTATTTACATTTCTAGCTGCATATATAGTTTCTTTAATGATTTAGAGTATAATACTTTTTCAGTGACTTGTACTGTAGGGATCTATATGAGTGAGCAGTTACATGTCTCAGGTTATGTTTTGGTGAGCTTTGCACTCACGTAGCGAGCACTATAATCTACTAACTTACCTATATACTCTGTTGTATGTGATATGTTTAACCATACCTGTGTGGGCAGTTCAAAAAAATTTAAGACTGCTTAAAGGGTTTTTCCTGTGGTGCTGTTTTTTTGGTTTGCTTTGGCCCTAGCATATGATATTGCCCAGGCTACTTAGACTTTAGAGTAACATTTCCTTACTTACCTTTTGGGTGTCCCTGCAGCAACATCCAGCTGCTTCAGCTGCGTTAGTGTTAGTCGATCAGCAAAGTCTTGCAGGATTTCGGGTGGCCCTATTGTATCCTATTCACGGGCACCGTGCATGCGCGAGATCGGGGACCACGCGCAGTGCCTTATGGGATTGCAGATGGCGAGATGAGTAAAGCATGCCCTAAGGTAAAACCGGAGGGGGGGGCAGATTGGTGAGGCTTGGGGGAGGTTTTAACTTCCCCCGATGTTCCTGTTTAATTGATTACATTATGATTTATTTGTCAGCTGTACTCCACAATACTTAATAAGTGTGCAAATAAATCATCTGCCAACACTTATATTTACACAACATCCTAGCTGATGGCATTATTATTTTTAAAGGAACACTATCGCGAAAATTTGCATAATAAATAATTCAATAGCCGCACAATAAGTTCTAACACATCTATAAATAATGTGGCGATAGAAAAGAAAAAACATGTATGCCTTACTTTTAAATTGTAAAATTATGTGAAAATGGCTCAGTCCATTTGCTGAATGAGGGGGATCTGCTGGGTTTTATTCAGTGAGGTAATAGAGAGCCACCACATTTAGGCCAGTGGTCTCCTAGCAACAGCTGCAGTTAACTTGCTCCAGCTTTCTTCACAGGGCGGCG
This sequence comes from Gastrophryne carolinensis, assembly GCA_027917425.1. Classification (NCBI taxonomy): domain Eukaryota; kingdom Metazoa; phylum Chordata; class Amphibia; order Anura; family Microhylidae; genus Gastrophryne; species Gastrophryne carolinensis. The sequence continues at coordinate 130,011,585 of CM051243.1, read as the reverse complement.
CTGTACATGGTGGTAACAGCTCTGTGTGTGTGTGAGGGTGCTGCTTCTGTGATGAGACCATCAGGTGACCCAATATACATATATATATATATATATATAATCTTTACAAAATAAACTGACTGAAACATAAATCTACTTTGAATAACTGTGCAGGTATATATATATAACCCTTTCGCTGCCAGCCTATCTGGAGAGTTTGTCACCCTTGTTGCCAGACCATTTATTACTATTTTACGCTCCACATGTTCAACTGTGATTTTTGAAGGGATTTCCCAGGGAAATGTTATACTTATATATTTTATATATTTTCAGCAGTCTGGGCTTTAACATGAAATGTCTTGTTTAGATGTATTCTCAATATTTTTGGGTGAAATATGTGCAATGAAACAAAAAATGTAGGTTTGTCAGTAAAATCTTATTGCATGTAAAAGCCCCATTTCTCCCGGTTACATCGGTACCACATATGTATTGGTAGACACCCTTTCCTGCCCAGGAGACTCCTCCAAACTGAATCAGCGCTTTAGGAGATTTTCAGATAAAGTACAACTGTGCTAGGTGCTATGCATACCTTTATATTTGAAATACCCCCGACAAACTATATATTCCCTGGAAGTACACACCCCAAGCTTTCTAGGCGTATCAGGCTTGTTGGCATGGGTGCAGTTTTCTGGAAGGAATCCCTCAATGAATTCTTTGGTTGCACAGGATTTCACTAAAAAAAACAATTAAAAAGCAGAATCAAAGCCACACAAAAAAATATGCAAACAAGAAAAAAAAAAGCAACATCCCTGAACAGAACAATACCCAAGTTGGCAAACACCCCAAAGTAAAGCATGTGCGTAAGAACAATTTTACTTGAAAATTTCAGCTCTGAAGACAAAGTGCACACCTTGCGCTTTTTCTACCAAAACAACACTTTACATTTGGAATACCCCCCACAAACCATATATTCTTTGTGTACATCCTGTCCTGTTCCGGAAGATATCCTTACTCATGGGTTATTCATCTTCAGATGTCACGTGACTGCAGAGCAGAAAAAGTGGCCCCTCCCGGCCCATATATAATGAGGCACCTCCCACAAGACCCCAGTTTTTTCTCTGCAGTCTCGGACTGCCAGGACGAGAAAGTGGCTCTTTCTTTTCAGGCAGGTGAGCGGGGTCTTTGGCCCTATGGACCTGTTGAGCTATTCCCCACCCGTTCTGTATTACTTTAATGCCTCCCAGCCTTGGCTGTAGCATTCGGGTGACGGTAGACAGCACCATTTTAGGTGCCAAGGAGATATGCTCCGCCGCAACTCCCCCACCAAAGGGTAGACGGTTTAGGCTATGGTGAGCGTTATGGGATGCCCTGCCCGCTTTTGTGTACCTGTCCCCCTTTCCATCTATAGTGGTTCCATTACTGTTGTCTCCCCTCATTCCTCTTAATCTCCTTGGGGAAGGGGGGGGTGTTTATTTATTACATGCAATATTGTGTGGCACCTTTGGGTTTTATGTTCTGTATTTGGAGCGCATAGGCAGTGTTCCGCGTTTAATTTGATAGAACTGTATCTATTTTTGTGCTACTGTACACTGCCGGGGCCGAGGGCGGCGACATTTACCTTTTACCGGCGACATTTAGAATTCTAACGGCGCAGCCATTGGCTGTCCAAGTCAAGTGAGCACGTTCCTTCGCGCTCTTCGGAGGGAGGTGGAGGTGGGCGGGGCGAGTGACGCATTTTGCGTCGCTCCCCCGCGGCCCGCCCCTTGAGGTGTATGTCTATGTTTTTTATCTTTTAATGTTACATTCTTGTGCTTACGGGATTTTATCTTGTCTTTTAGGCCTATAGAACTAGTGGTTTCTCCCGGCCTTTAGTTTTCATTATTTGATTTGGGAATTTGTCTTATATTCTAAATCCTCCCACTTCCCTTGCGGTGCATAGCGGGCATCCCGGGTTTGCTTTGGCATTACTCCCATTTGGCCTTGCGAGCCATAATAATCACCATATGGAGGCTTCTCAAGACAACGAGTCCGGGGTTCCTTCGGGACAAGGCCGGTTCTGTACTGTGGGATTTCCCATGTACCTGGCGACTTCAAGGTCTGTCTCTACTGCGCCCAGCAGACTGTTGCGCGGTTGTCTGGCTGAGGGCAGCTTCCCCTGAGACCTTGCCTGCTCCCTCTCTCTTGCATTCGGCTCCGGTTGTGGCTCATGCTTCTGGGGATGCCCAGTCTGAATTTGCTACTAGATTGGCTGATCTGGAGAGGCGTATGGGTAGTTATGAGCCGCGCAAAGCTATTGGCAAGACACGGCATTTGATGGATAATTCCTATGTTTGCCCTATGACTTCTGAAGCGCTTGAAGACATTGGTGGTTTTTCCCCGGAGCGAGAATTATTCTCTGAGTCTGAATCTGAGGATCACAATAGGTCTTTTGATGAGCCTAGGACTGGGTCCAAGCCTTGGGATGCAGCTGATACTGACAGGCTTCTTGCCCATTTATTTGAAGTGCTTGAAATATCTCCCCCTGTTGCCCCCCCCCCCCCCCCCCCAGCAGCAGCAGGGAGAATTATTTTGTGCTGCTAAACCGTGCTGGGAATTCCCTGCTCAGGCTCATTTTAACAATCTTGTTTTGCATGAATGGGAAAAGCCCAGCAGACTTCCAGGTGTACCTAAGAGCTGGGACAAGAGGTATCCTTTTCCCCTGGATACCTCTAAATTATGGTGTTCCCCTCCTGAGGTAGAGGCACCAATTCTGGGATTATCCCACACCTCTGTGGTGCACTCACCTGACACTACCACCTTAAAAGATGTGGAAGACCGGCGCATTGATCAGCTGACCACACATGGTTTTGCCTGTGCGGGGACCACTCTGCGCCCTGTGTGTGCATCTGCTATTACTACTTTGGCAAATAGAAGACTGATCAGAAGTGCCTTGGAGGGTGGTTCTGCGGCATTAGGCAGAGATGTATTTAACTGGCTTATGTATTGTGAGGAATTTACTTCTTATGTTCTTGCTGCCCTAGAAGATGCCATTAGAATGTGTGCCAGAACCTCTGCCTTGCTGGTTGCCTTACGCCTTTCTGTTTGGCTGCACCAATGGATGGCTGATATTGCCGGGGCCCCTTTTAAAGGACTGCGCCTTTTTGGAGAACGTCTGGATCTGTTTGCCAAGGAAGGTAAGCTGCCTCAACGCAAGAAGCCACTCAGGCCCTTTCGGGGGGCCAGAGTTGCTCTCTCTCCCCCTTCCCCCAGAAGAGGGATGGGAGCTCCCCCGGCATGGGGCAGAGGCAGAGGACGTTGCAGGCCCGGTCTTTCCTGGGGTTCTAAGCCAAAATCCTCTCCCAAACCACCGCAGGCATGAAGGGGCGCCCTCACCCATCCGGGTGGGGGGGGGGGGGCGGCTTCGGTTTTTTTGCTCACATCTGGAGACGTCTTGTCTCAGACCGGTGGATTCAGGAGGTAGTCTCCTCCGGTTACAAGATAGAGTTTATAGCCTAGCCACCCCCAAGATTCACATATTCACGGATGGCTCAGGACCCCCTGTCAGCTCAGTGTCTGTGCTTGGCTGTCCAAAATCTACTGGATTTGGGGGTCATTTGCCCTGTCCCTCTGTGGGAAAGGGGCATGGGCTATTATTCCAATCTTTTCACTGTTCCAAAATAGGACGGATCAGTCAGGCCTATCCTGGATTTAAAGCTTCTCAACAAATTTGTCAGGTTCAGGCACTTTCGCATGGAGACTCTGCGTTCTGCCATAAATTCTCTTCGCTCAGGGGACTTCTTGGCCTCTATAGACATCAAGGATGCTTACGTTCACGTGCCAATTTTTGCAGGCCATCAAAAATTTCTCAGGTTCGCAGTGGAAGATCAGCATTACCAGTTTGTGGGTCTGCCATTTGGCCTTACTTCGGCTCCCAGGGTGTTCACCAAGGTGTTGGCGGGAGTAATGGCTCTGCTGAGGTCTCAGGGCATTCGCATTCTTCCTTATCTAGACGACATTCTTGTAGCTTCCCAGACTTTACAACAAGCAGAGTTGGATGTTCAGACGGTCATCTCCACTCTGGAAAAGTTTGGATGGGTGATCAATCTTCCCAAATCTTCCTGGTCTCCTTCCAGGATAAAGACTTTTCTGGGAATGACTCTGGATAGGTATTTCTCCCTCAACTGAAGATAGAGGGTCTTCAGGCGCAAACACAGCTTCTTCTGTCTTGTCCTCATCCGTCCATCAGACAGGCTGTGCAGCTGGTGGGTCTGATGGTGTCCAGCTTCGAGGCTGTCCCATACATTCAGTTTCACATAAGGCCTCTCCAGGTTCATCTCTTGTCTGTGTGGGATCGGGACCCAGGATCTTTGGACCAGGTTTTTGTTCTGCCCCCTCTGGTCAGACGGTCTCTGTCATGGTGGCTGGACCCAAGGAATCTGCTTCTGGGCAGATATTTTCTGACTCCCTGCTGGTAGGTGGTCACCACGGATGCCAGCCTGACATGTTGGGGGGGGGGGGGTTTTGGAGGTCCCTGAAATTCCAGGGGAAGTGGGGTCCTCAAGAGGCCCATGCCCCAATCAACATTCTGGAACTGAGGGCAGTAAGATTAGTGCTTTACCAGCTGACCTTGCACCTTCGGGGTCTGGCAGTTCAGATTCACTCAGACAAGACAGCGGTGGCTTACATCAATCATCAGGGAGGAACCAGGAGCAAGAGGGCTCTCAAGGAAGTATCCCTGATTCTGTCCTGGGTGGAGGACAATGTTCCCTGTATTTCAGCGGTGTACATTCCGGGAGTGGAGACTCTGGAAGCAGACTTTCTGAGCAGGGGGGCCTCCCGCATGGGAGAATGGTCCCTCAGCAACAGGGTGTTTCATTCTCTGTGTCTCCGCTGGGGTCAGCCGGATGTGGATCTCTTTGCTTCACATCACAATCACAGGCTCCCAATTTTTGTATCCCTGTCACAGGATCCCCTGGCTCTGTCAGTGGAGGCTCGGACAATGTCTTTTTTTTCTTCTGCTGGGCAAGGTACTGTGCAAAATAGCTTAGGAGGGAGTTCCAGCCATTCTGGTGGTCCCGTGTTGGCCAAAAAGAATTTGGTTCGCAAAAATCGTACAGCTGGCAGTAGATCCGTTCGTCCTGCCCCTGGTGCCAGACCCGCTCACTCAGGGGCGGCTCCGTCACCCCAATTTACAAACGCTGGCTTTGACGGCCTGGCTGCTGGAACCTCCATCTTGATGGATAAGGGGTTGCCGGCCTCTGTAGTTAATACCATGATCAGAGCTAGGAAAAAGTCTTCTTCCACCATTTACTACCGGGTTTGGCGTGCTTACATTGACTGGTGTGAGTCCAGATCACTTCCATGTCGGGTGTTCTCAATTCCCAGGATTTTGGAGTTCTTACAAAATGGTTTGGATATGGGTTTTAGTACACTGAAGGGCCATGTCTCTGCTCTTGCTGTGTTTTTCCAAAGGTCTTTTGCTCAGCATCATCTGGTTAAGACCTTCTTTCAAGGTGTTACTCATGTGTGTCCTCCATGCAAGCCCATGTTACCTGTTTGGGATTTGAACTTGGTTTTGTCTGCCATGCAGGGGTCTCCCTTTGAACCTTTGCAGGAGGCAGCTTTATCCACTCTCACGGTCAAGGTAGCCTTTTTGGTGGCTATTTCCTCAGTCAGGCGTGTTTCTGAATTGGCGGTGCTTTACATCAAGCCTCCTTATTTTGAAAGACACCAGGACAAGGTGGTGTTTCGCTTTAAAACTGACTTTCTGCCTAAGGTTGTGTCTGCTTTTCATCTCAATCAGGACATTGTGTTGCCTTCTTTGTGCCCTAATCCTAGTAACCCCAAGGAACGGGCTGTGAAGATTTATTTGGTGGCTACTGAACCCTTCGGGAAGACAGATGCACTCTTTGTGGTTCCGTCTGGTCCTAAGAAGGGCCAGGCTCCTGCTAAATCCACTATCAGCAAGTGGATCCGTCAGGCTGTTATTCAGACTTATTCTGCTAAGGGAAAGAAACCTCCTTTCCGCCTTACTGCTCATTCTACTCGTGCTATTGGTGCCGTGAACGGGACGGGATGTACACAAAGAATAATACAATTCTGTGATTACTCACCTGTAGAATTGATATTATTGGTGTACATCCCGTTGATTATTTCTCCCGGCTTTTGTTAACTGCTTTTTAAATACTGGGGTCTTGTGGGAGGTGCCTCAGTATATATGGGCCGGGAGGGGCCACTTTTTCTGCTCTGCAGTCACGTGACATCTGAAGATGAATAACCCATGAGTAAGGATATCTTCCAGAATGGGACGGGATGTACACCAATAATATCAATTCTACAGGTAAGTAATCACAGAATTGTATTATTCCCTGAAAGTACATACATTTAGCTTTCTAGGCGTACCCAGCTTGTTGTAGTGGGCTCATCTTTCTGGAAGTGATCCCTCAAAGAAATCTTTGGTTGCACAGGGTTTACCTAAAAAATGTATAAAAGGGGGGCGTGGCCGGACATGAGCGGCTGAGGCAGCACTTCTTGGGAGCTCCCTTCGGCCGGGATCCCCATCTTTTACAGAAACGTGGTGCCCCACACTGACCCACTAACTATGGCGAGGAAGAGGAGAGGGCAGAGGACCCCACCGGCGCATCAAAATAAGATCAGTGCCTACCTGGCTGTGGGCAGACCCGGCGAGGCGGTGGTGGCCGGACCCAAAATGGCGGCGAGGAGAGAGACGGCGATACGGTGGCGGTGAGCGAGGAGACGGCCCGCAGAGGAATGCCGGCTGTTATAGGCGATGTGAGGGAGGTCGGCGCCGGGGGACAGGGGGCTCCGTGCCCCCCCCCCCCCCGGTGAAGCGGGCAGCGGGTCTGAGGAGGGGAGGCGAGCGGCTGCTCCCGCCGACGGCGTGGGTGACGTCACCGCGGCTTGGCGCGGCTCGGTGCTTGCGGGGACAGCCGGAGAGCGGCATGAAGATCAGCCTCCCCGCTTCGTGAGGCGGCAGGGGGCACGGACTCCCCCCCGGGACCGGAGGGGGGGGACAGGCCCCAGCAGACCAGCAGGGCTGGAGGACAGTTTGGGCAGGAGCCCTCATCACCACCAGGTGAGGCCTTCACTTCCTCTCCTGGGCGGGAGGCCCGGGAAGGCCCCCAGAATGTCAGCAGCAGTGCAGCCGTGTGTGACAGGGGAGGGTGGGCAGGAGCTGGGGGGCTCGGGGCCATGAGTGGGCTTTGCCCCCCACCCGCAATAGGATCTCCCCTGGTCCCTCCTGTGGTAGAGGGTCCCCTATTCCTGCGCTCCGGGCGTTGGTCCATGGGGGGGGGGGGGGGGAGCCCGGGCACACACTCCCAGCCCTCCAATACTCCGAAGCTCCCACCATTAGGGGTGGAAAGCGCCAGCTCCAGTGAAGCCGAGGATCATCCCCAGCATCCCATGCCCAGTCCGGGCTCCTCCCGGCTGGCAATCTCAAGCCCTGAATCACTGGCCTCCTTGGAGACTCCCCCGCACTTGGAGGCTGAGTGGTGCGCCCCCAGTGGAAGTATTCCTAAGGCACCCACGCCCCCCTGGCTTTCCTCGCATGGGGCTGGGGGGAGCCCTTGGAGTCCCAGCCCGGAGATGATCTGTGCGCCCGGGGAACTGGGAGAGTTGTCCTCCCCGATGATAAGCCCCCTAAGACCTCTGAGGGCTGTGCTCGTATCCCGTCTGGTTCCGGCCCGGCATGTAGAGATCCACCCGGCCCCTGCTTCGAGAGATCTGCAGAAGAAGAAGAAGACCCCCGGGTCTCAGCAGGCGGACGAGACTCACCCGCCCCGATCAGACTATAACAACTCAGTTCTGGCGGACATCAGAGCCGAAATCAAAGCCCTCCCCTCTAAAGCAGACCTAGAAGCTTTCATCACAAGAGTTGAAAATTCGTTCAAGAAGGAAATCTCTGTTCTGCAAAACTCAGTGGAGACACTCGATACTAAGATGTCCGGGCTGGAACACGCACATGGCTCGGCCCTTCAGAGAATAGAGGCCCTGGAGAAAACCATGGCTCACCAGCAGTCCATCTCACAAGCGACTGTCTTGCATCTCGACGATCTTGAAAATAGGAGCCGCCGGAACAACATCCGAGTCCGGGGCCTCCCTGAGGCAACAGGCCCGGAGCAACTCCACCATACAGTCGCGGGCATCTTCAACAACATCCTTGACCGTCCGCCGGATTCCGAGATTATGATGGACCGTATCCATAGGGCCCTGGGCCCCAAACCGACTGACCCTAGCCGCCCGCGGGACGTGGTCTGCCGACTCCACTATTTCTCCGGCAAGGAGGAGATTGTCAAGAAGGCTTGGGAGAAAGGTCGGCTCGGTTTTGATGGGGCTGAGATTCAGATTTTTCCCGATGTTTCCAGGAGGTCCCTCCAGATGAGGCGCCTGCTTAGACCTCTTTTGGGAAGGATACGGGAATGTGGAGCGTCCTACCGCTGGGGATACCCCTTCCATCTCCTGGTGCGCAGGAACCAACAAGTCTTTGCCCTGAGGTCCCCGGCGGATCTCCCTGAACTCTTTGCCTTCCTGGACTCGGGGCCTATTGATGTCCCTAATTGGCTGGACTTGCCACCTCTCCCGACATCCCAGCAACCCAGAAAATGGCAGCCGGCGGGGCCCCGCCGGGCCGGGGGGGCTGCCACACCCAATAGAATGAGAGGCGGAAGGAGAGAGGATACTCGCCGGCACATGGATAATGAAATCTAGGGACCCTGCCCCCGGGTCGGACACTTGAGATCCTTTAAATTGACTTCTACTTGTACACAAGTGAACTTCCTCTCTTTGCCCTGCCAAGCTTGGTTTTGACCGCTATGTGGATCGCTCCGCTGTGGTCACCCGCACTCGGTCCGCCTGGGAGAGGTCCGTTTGGGGAGGTCCTGCCCGGGACCCCCGGCCTTTTCGCCGCAGGAGTTCGCGATAGATCCACTGTTTTTTCTTGAGTGGTGGCGGCCGGAGCGCGGGGGACCTCGGGATGGTCTCTCTGTGCTCTTTTATGCTTACCGTGGGTTGGTGGGGGTTAGCCCCCCCACACTATAGTTCTCTACGGCGACGCGACGGTTGCGGTGGAGCCAACTGACCGGGGGTTGCAGTGGGCCGGAGGGGGCTCTGCTTCCCCTCTGCTCCGCCTCGTTCCCACAATAGGTCGGGTCTCCCTTTCCTCCGGCCTCGTACGGGGGAAGGGGGGGCACCTCGTTTTTTGGAAAGTCCCTCTTTCCGCTTAGTTGGAACGTTATATTTGTTCATACCTGTTTTGTATTTTCTATTGTTGCTCTCTTACGTTTTACCTGTCTGTCTGTTCTCTTTTCCACCCTTTGGTCCTATCCCTGGGCTCCCTTCCCCTCTTCTCTCCCCGCTGTGTGTCTCCCTGTTCCTCCCCCTCTCCTCCCCCAGCGGTGACTCCCCCGCCCCGTGGGTGACTCGCTGCGTGGTGCGACTCCACTGTTACTGCGTAAACCCGCACTCTAGTGCTCATTATGTCTGCGGTCAGGTGCACATCCCTCAACGCCAAGGGTCTGAACTCCCCAATTAAGAGAACCTCCATCCTCAGGGATCTGAAACGCCTGAACTCTCATGTTGCCTTCCTGCAGGAGACCCACCTGAAGAAGGGGCGCTCTCACACCCTCACCAATCAGACCTTTAGGACCCAGTATCACAGTCTCTCCCCAGACTCTAAATCGCGGGGGGTGGCGATCCTGGTGGCCGGTTCATTGCCCTGGTCCCATCTTGACTCTATACAGGATGCCGAAGGGAGGTTCCTCTGTGTAAAGGGGACACTCTTCTCCCAGAAAGTGACCCTGGCAACCTGTTACTGCCCCAACGACAACCATTACAAATTCCTACAGTTAACCTTGGAAAAACTGGGGGGATCTTGGTGTTGGGGGGGGATTTCAATCTGACCTTAGATCCTTCCCTGGACACGTCCAAAGGGTCCTCCCATGTCCCTTTCTCTACTCTCAAAAAAGTTAAGCAACTGCTACTCAACAACCAGTTGATGGATGTTTGGCGGACCCTTAACCCGAGAGGTAGAGATTACACGTTTTTCTCCAGTCCACACAACTCATATTCCCGTATAGACTGGTTCCTAGTCCCCCACAAGTTTTTGCATCTCATAGTGAACACTGATATAGGACACATTACTCTCTCGGACCATGCCCCGATCATCCTCACCCTGTCCATCCCCGATGTTCCCCTCTTTAGGGGCCAGTGGCGGCTTAATGATTCACTGCTACAGGATGCCATGGTCAGGGAGGACGTCCGGAGGGCCATCAGGGAGTACTTTGAGCTGAACGGCAATGGGGAGGTCTCACTGATGTCCCTGTGGGAGGCCCACAAATGCGTAATCAGAGGTGTGCTAATTAAGTACGGTGCCCGACTGAAAAAGGAGAGAAATGAACAAATCGTCAAGGTAACCCAAGAAATTATCAAATTGGAAGCCCTCCACAAACAGACCCAGTCGAGAGAGATGGGAGCCAAGTTGACAAGCCTACGGGACTCCCTCAGGGACATCTGCTTCGGGGAGGCAAGGGGCTTAGCAGTTAGATGCCGTCGATTTTTCTACGAATTTGGTAACAAATGCGGTAGGGCACTGGCCAGATCCCTCAGAGTTCAGCGAGGCAAAAACTTCATCCCACTCATCCACGACGCGGGGGGAACAGAACCAGAACTAAATGTTGTACCTGCTGAGCCATCCAGCCTGCTGAAAGTAAGTCACATTTTATAATGTAACAACTCTGAAGCAATGTTCCATAGTTCAGTCACTATCTCTCTCTTCTCTTGTCCCAGCTGGCCAGTAAAGACACACATAAATAGCAGCCATCTCCCAGCCAGCTAAGACACACAGTCACACCAGCCATCTTACAGCCAGCCACCATGCAAACACACACAGCAGCCATCTCCCCCATCCTCAACGCTGCGCTCCTTACATAGCAGGGGGAGGGAGCCATTCTCCCCCCGCACAGTACTTGGTATAGCCTGAAGTGACGGAGCCCATCAGTCAGCCACATTTTAAGACAGCTGCCATTCTGCAGCAGCACAATCTACAACTTTTTTGGACACACATATTGCCTTCTATTACTATATTTACTCACATTGAAAGTATATTTTAAATCTATGTTCCAAATTTCATGATAGTGATCCTTTAAGCATGAGGAATGTGAGGAAGTATAAAATAAATGACTAGATAAAAATATGATCACTATAGCCATTTTACAACACTGTGCTAACTAGAGACCTTTTGGCTGAATCAAGTGGAATCTAATTATTACAAAGCAGTGAATGAGACATTTGCTGCACACCTCTCTTCAAATGAAAATAGACATTAAAGCATAACTTTTAACAATGGAACTCCCCTGAGACCTAATTGGTTGCATGCTGCTCGGCCCTATAATTAGTTTAAAAATAAGAGAGATGGCACAGATGACATGACATGGAAGGGGTTTGCTTCTATTAAGTAGGCTGTTATCACTTTCCGTGTACCCCTCACAGCAGAAAATTATCTTTATAAGAAGTAAAGGATATATGTTTATTTCTCCCTTTGATTTTATAAGCATCTTGCCATATTTTGTATGTCTGTTATTTTTAATGTACATCCTTTTACATGCACTGCCCCTTATGGGTGAATTAAATCCTAAAAATGTATAAAGTGGTATTCAGGTGTGCTAACCAGCTCAACTACAGGAGGGACATTGTATGTGTGCTAAATCTTGTGCCCTGGATGCTTGACTATCGCTGCTAGTGCCTGTCTGGGGGTGTGGGGTCACTTTACAATCGGTAAATCGAGGTGTGACTGTATAGCTGTTTAGTCGGGTCCTCATTGTGTGATTGGGCATATTAACTGTATAAGATGAGATCTTAGCTTGAGATCTGTGTGTGTATGTGTTGTCTGGTCACTTAAGGCCAGTGGTGACAGATTTCCAAAGACTTGTGTGTGGGTAAAACGATTGTAGGTACGATCATAATCATGGCTGGATGAGGACATGAAATCTCCTTGATTCATGACAAGGAAATGTATAGATCTCCTTTCTGTTCGGTGAAGTGGTAAAGTGAAAACATTTTGGTTATGGTTTATTCAGAATTTTTTTGTGATTCGCAGTGATCATAATGTTCTAGAGCAGACGATGCTGCAATCCAGTGGGTTCACATATATGTGGAACAATTTGCATGCTTTGGTGGATGCATGTACTCTGAAGTACATTAATACGATTCCGTTAATGTATGCCTGTATTGTTGCCACCACTGTGCCTAACTTCCTTTATATACTACCTTGAATTTATACTCACTAAGAAAAAAAACTTAATGACATAACAATTAGAGTTTCTTGCAAACTAGACTTAAACCTGACCTCAGTACAGACAGTGACATACATTTCTGGAAAAGCATGTAATCTTTTCGAACTGTGTGATGTTTTGCCATAGACTTTGCACCATGCTCAACAGGAACTTCAGTGGCTTTGTTGTATTCTGTCTAGACTGATGTTTGTGTAACCTTAAATGATTGCGATCAGAGAAGCATTTTGTGGTGTCATTATACACTGACTTGATAGCCAGATGTTTCTCTGTCTAATAAATTACTGTGAAAGTATATACAATAGTGTGGTGTTGCAAAACATTTTTAAAAAGGATAACTGCATTTTCATAAAAAGGGTTAAAGTGGACCAACACCCACCGGTGATCGGCCCGGGAATCTATAAGATTCCCGGGCCGATCACCTCCCTCCCCGCGGGACATCCGAGATCGGGATGTCCCGCGGGGTGAAACCCCCCCAAACACCCCAAACTCCTTACCTTAGTTTCGGTGGCGGCCGGCCGCCGCCGCCTCCCTCGCGCCCCTCTAGACGTCCGCGCGCCCGCGCCGGCCGTCTGTGAATGGCCGGCGCGGGCACGCGCGCGTCAACAGGGACGCGCGGGAGGCGGCGGCGGAGGCGCTGCTTGTCCGCGGCTTGTCCGTCGCCGCGTACAGAGGTGAGTTCGGGGGGTTCGGGGGGGTTTCACACAGCGGGGCACCCCGATCGGGGGTGCCCCACCGAAGTGGACCAAGACCCAGGATAGTCAAAATCCTGGGTGTTGGTCCACTTTAAATTATGTGGGCTATGGGTGCAGAGGCGTAGTTAGGCTTTCCTGCACCTGGGGCAAAGATTCAGAATGGCGCCCCCCTCCCCCATAAAGCACTGATTAAACTGTAAACCTCTAACAGTGAGAGTCAACATTTTTCTGGTTAGGTGACAAACTCTGGAGTGCACAGGCATTTTAGCTTTGGGATTCTGATGTAAGAATGGACTTCACAATTAATATTGTCGGCAGATCTACAAAGACCCCACAACTAATAATGAAAAATAACAGAAATAATACCAGCAGATGTCCCCAGACCACAAAACAACCCCAGTACCCAGAATTATTACAGTGTGATAGCAGAAACACCCCTAAATGTATATGCAAATTGCCAACAGCACCCCGAACCCCTCATAACTACAGGCAGTACACAGGAATTGGGAATTCCTGGAGACCATAATTATTTTACACAATTGGCTAGCAGACACCCCATACCCACAATTAGGCAAAATGTGAGTGGTGTTCCCCCAAGACCCACAGTTACAGTATTAGGCACTGTGTGGATTTCTTGCCTCATGGCGTACAATGATAATGCAGAGTTGTATCAGCCACAGACACTTGTTGGGGGGGGGGCAAACTGAGGGGTGTGAGTCAGGGAACAAACAATGATATATAGGGCGCCAGCCTATCCTAAGCATATAAAGATAGAGCAAAAGCAGATTCCATCTGCAGATCCAAGCAGTAATATGTGCAGCAGATCTCCAGAAATTGGAGGTCCCACTGCCCTAACAGAATTGGGCATCTCCATATGGAAAGCCCCCCTGCGTATAAGCACTGCAGTCTGAAAATCAGCAGACTGATACCACTTCCACATTCCTTGCCATAGACGTGGCATTCACCCAGCAAGTGCACACCGATATATAAAGTTGCTGGGTAAACCCAGTAGGCTATGGGCATTCAGTTGAAGAGAAGCCATAAAAGTGAATACAAAGAAGGGTAAGTATTGGGCAATTTAGGGTGGTCCACTTTAAAGTAACCATTCAATTTAATTTGACTGGAGGGTTACTTTAAATTGGACCAACCCCTGTCTGGCAACTCTGTGCCAGGTAGGGCCCAGGTCTGTAGATACCCCAATCCACCTACTTCCAATGCAGTTGAACCCTGAATTAAAGGGATACTCACAAATTGTAGTGGTGCACACCTCCTATTGAGGATTTCTGTTACATGGTGAGTATTTCTGTTATGCACAGTCCACTGATAGCATTTGTGCATAGGTCAGGATAGTTTTCTGTCCCTGTGTATCATGACCAACCATTGTTGGATGTGTTTGGATTTATAAAGAGGACCTTTAGACAAAAATGTCTGTGGGGGTCCCCTTGTTTTAATACCATAGGAGTTTCTCTATTTGCGATGTCTCTCAGCCAAATTTTTTTTTGGGGGGGGGGCATAGATGACCACTGTATGCTTGACTTTTACCTTCACATTTAATCCATCCCTGCAGTGAATGTACACATGGGGTGATCTGCCCTAATTCTGGCACCCAGGAAGCAGTTGGGGGTTAGGTGCTTTGCTCAAGAGCACTTTAGACATGTCCCTTGGCTGGGAATCGAATTTGCAAATCTCCGATCACAGAGTCGCTTACTTACCTATAGGCCACGACTACATCACATGTCTCTGCTCCAGACACTGATCTTTTTTGCGTTATTTATCACTCACATGAATGCAACATGTCAAAAATATTTGCCAAGTGGCTGTGCACATTACTGGAAAAGTGTATCAGGCAGCGAGGGCCCGGGCTTTGGAGGAACTGATAAGCAGTGGGGCATCCTGATTGAGAATGCCCTGTGCTATTGAAGCAAGGGGAGCTTCAGCCATTTTTGTCTGGAGGTCCACTTTTATACACCCAAACACATCAAATAATTGGGTTTATGAAAGGGTTCATACCTAGAGTTGCCCCTCTCAATGCATCTATTGTACTTCAATACTGCAGCCACAGAGACCAGCTCCCCATGTCCCAGAAGTGTTGAAGATATGGGTGAGGGTCTTTACCTGCCTTCCCCCCCCCCCCAGAAATCCCATGTTACCAGTTGTATAACTAAATGTTACTGGGGGCCCTGGTGCAAAAATGAATGTTTCCACATCATGATCATACAGTAACCCATTTCCTGTTATTTTAAAGGGGAACTATGGTCAGAAATGACTGGAGTCCCTCTTTCATATGCAGCAGCGGGGCAATCCGAGTCAGGCTGTCCTGCTGTGTATTGCAACGCTAAAAGAAAACCCTGGTGCTCACCTCTTCCTGTAGTGGCGTAACTAAATGTGACAGGGCCCTGATGCGAGCTTTAAATTTCACGGATCATGCTGGAAACTTTTTTCTGTTTTTAATCGCAATTATATGCAGCAAGACAACTAAAGAATGAACCAGTAGAGACAGATGCTGCTTCCTTTATGAAATTATGCCAAGCAGGGCCGTATTTAGCATTAAGCACAGCAAGGCACGTGTCTAGGGCACGTTTGCCTGGGGAGGGGCGGCCTGTCCACAGCTGCAGTTGCACTACAATAAGTTTTTGCTTTTTATATCATTGGGGGTCAGTGGGAATGGCTGGCCACCCATCCGCATCAGCACACCGAACCCGCTGCTGCTGGGACAGCTCACTACAGAGAGATGTACTAGTACTAATAGTGACCTGGCAGACTCCGCCCACCTGATGTCACATGTGAAGACATTGCCAGCAAACAGGTGCAAGGGTGGGTTGCGGCAAGGCAGCCAATAATGTGAATGGAAATGTGTGTGGAGGTTTATGTGTGTGTGTTGATGGGGGGGGGGCTGAGACTGAGGCTGGATCTAACGTTTCTAATGCAGACAGGGGCGTGCGGTGCTGCTATAAACTTCTGTTTACTTTCACCTCTGTGGATCGTTATACAGCTCCCGTCCCTGCCTGTCTCCTCTGCCGCTCCCCTGTCAGCATCTCTCCCCCCTCTCCTCCCCCTCCCCTCTTCCTGTGCAGTCAGACAGAAGGTCAGAGGACATTAGCCTCGATTCAGAGACACATTCGTCCGGACTTCCGTAGCTGTCTGTGAAAGTTTTGGTGGGTGTTTGTCATTTTTTTTGCTTTTTTTCGTCCATTTTCTACTCGCGCGAACGTTCAGGAATGCGCTTCCGATGATCGGAAGCAAATCGGAACATTTCCGTTAGTTCGGATCATTTTCCAAACAAAATCGGAAATTTTCCGTTCGTTCAGAAAACTTCCGTTGCTGGGATGGGTTTCTGTCTGATTCAGTGAGCTGATTTCCGACGGATCATCCCCCTATACTGTAAATCCGTTTAATTTGCGATCCACTTACAGGACCTTTGAGGGCTCGGATTGCTATTGTTGAACATGTTTTGTGGCTATGTGGAGGAGTCTGCGCGCCTTTAGCACCAAGGCATTGCATGTATCAGTATGGCCGAGGCCATAATTTGTATAGCAATGCATACCTGAATTAATACATTTCATGTATGCCTTATAGATGCATTTTAATGCTGACCTTAATTAGTTCTTAGCATGTAAACATTTATATTCTTGGTGTGCCACACACCCCGCTTCACTTTTAAATATTCTTCACTTATTGGGTTAACTCACCTCCAGGTGACGCTGTGCAGAGAGGAAGTCTTGTAACAAGCCCCCTTCCGGCCTATATATACCTGGTACCTCCCTTCAATCACCAGTATTTTTCTCTCTGCTTGACGACAAGACAGAAGATAGAAGTCTCCTGCTTACAGGTAGCCGGGGTCTTACCCCGGCACCCCCCTTTTGGTCTATTTCTGCCCGGTTTGAGTGTTTATACCTTGATGGTGGAATGGAAGCCTCCCAGCCTAGGCTGCTCACTGGGCAAATGGTAGATGGCACTATAGGTGCCTAGGAGCTTATCTCCTCCGCTCGACCCCCTCTTTTGGGGGCAATGCGGCTATCCGGCATGGTGATCCGGAAATGGGATGCCCCTGTCCCGAGGGTCCCCGTAGCCTCTTTCTCTCCCGTTACGGTCCCTTCTCCCTTCACTATGGGAGGGGGGGGGTTAGAGGGTTGTGTATTATGTATGTGTTTTTCACAAGTATAACTTTATTATAACATGTGTGTTTTTACTTTATGCATTGAGCAGACTGCACAGCATGTGTGCACTCTTTTCCCTTTCGGCCAGGTCTGTTTTTTATAGTCCTGGTCGGTTTGTGTTTAGGTCAGCTTGGGGCGGTTGGGCGGACCGCGCTGGGCAGGTTGGTTTGCCGCCTGAGTTTCCACAGCCCCCTCCCGCCTCTCCCCTTCCCCGCTGGTCTCCCTGCGGCCACTGTATGACAGGTTTTCTGTTGTATGGCTGCGCTATGCTGTTTCCTCTCCTCCTCCTCCCCTCTCTTTCATCTCCCCCCTCCGCTGCCTCCTGCCTGGTGTGCTCATCTGGTGTCAATTCCCAGATGATTTGGCCGCACTGATCGAGCTTAGGGGGCGGGTCCCGGTGACGCGGCGACGGGGGAGTGGCGCCGGTGGTAGCGTCATGCGGCCGGCCCCAGCTTCACTTCCTTCCTTTCAAAGTTTAAAGGGAAGTCACGTGGGGGTGGGGGGGGGGGGCGCACTTGGTTATATTTTCCTGTGCTGCTGCTGGCTGCTGCTTTGTCCCTCCGGTTGCTGCTCTCGGTCCTTTCAGGTAAGCGGCCCCACCCTGGTGGGGTCGTTGAGTGGGAGTTTAATATCTATGATATGTAGATATGGGGGTGAGTGTTTTTTTGTTAAGGAGGCATCATGTTTTGAATTTATTAAGGGGCAGGGTTTTTTGGTCTTTTCTTGCTCATTTAAAGGCACTTTGGTGCCATGCATACATAGGTGTTTGGCTTATTACACGCATGTGGGGATCTGATTGTGGTTTTTTCTTTTCCTTACAGATCCCGGGATCCCTGTTTATGGTGGCCCTCCGGCTCTATGTTACTTGGCTAGTCTTTCTTTTAAAAAAAAAAAAAAGATTATTGGGATATTTTTATATTTAATAATATACATATATAATATATATATATATATATATATATATATATATATATATATATATATATATATATAGATTATTAAAGGGGACCTTCCTTTTAAAAAAAAAAAAAAAAAATCATCCCTTCCGGGACATTTACAAATAAGGGGGCATCCCGTGTTGGCTTATGCCTCAAAGCCCAAAAAAATTGCGAATACCATAAATCACCATATGGAGGCTTCCGTTATTGCCGGAAACGGTTCTTCTGAGCCATTCGGGGGGTGCATAAGTTGTGGGGCTCTGCTCCCAGCTGATGATGTCTTTATTTGCATCCCTTGTGCAAAGCAGAGCATTGCGCGTCAGTCTGTTGCTTCGGCTGCTGGCCCGTAGCAACCTTCATCATCTCCTACCTCTCCCTCCCCGTTCCGGATCCCGCATGACACGGTCAAAAGTGGGGATTCGCAGTCCGAGGTGGCGGCACGGTCGGCCAGCCCCCGGAAAGTAGTGCCCGTTAAAGCAGGGTTAAAGGCCGCTGCAAAACGGAGGCACCTGACTCCGGTACAGGACGAGTTATGTGAGCCTGTGGAATGGTCCGATGGATCCACGGACGAGGAAGAATTCCTGTTGGAGTCAGATGAGCCTGCAGATCAGCTTGAGGCTGATGCGATTGGCGATTGGGTTGCTTTTGACACCCCCTCCATTCTGGCTCAAATGTTTAAAATTTTGAATTTAGATCCGCCTGAGGCTGTCACCCTGCCAAAGGGTCAGTTGTTTAAGGAGCCTCAGCCGCGTTGGGTTTTTCCCAGAAAGCACCACTTTGAGAGGGTGGTCCTTAAGGAATGGGAACATCCCACGCGGTTATCTGGAATCCCTTCCAGTTGGGAAAGGCGTTATCCCTTTCCGCCAGAGTTGGTGAAGCTTTCGTCTGTCCCTCCTGACGTCGATACCCCTGTGCTAGGGCTCTCCAGCACGGCTATGGTACAGTCTGCTGAGACCACTGTCCCTAAAGATGGGGAAGATCGTCGGATTGACCAATACGCTCGCCATGGTTTTATTTATTCCGGGTCAGCGTTGCGCCCGGTGTGTGCTTCAGCCCTTCTTCTATTGGCGATTAGGTCTTTAATTCAGGGGCTATATGAGGATCTCAATCCCGCTTGTAAAGAGTTTACTGCGCTTAAGCAGTGTGAATCTTTTGTGTCCTATGTCCTATCCGCTCAGGACGATGCGCTGGCTATGAGTAGCAAGGCAGCGGCTATGCTGGTGGCTATTCGCCGGTCAGTATGGCTGCGTCAGTGGTCGGTGGACGCGGTTTCTAAAAAGGTGCTCACAGCTCTCCCCTTTTTGGGGTTGCGTCTGTTTGGAGAGAAAATTGATTCAGTCGCAAAGGGTGGTAAGATGCCACAACGCAAGAGGCCTCGTGGTCCCTTTAGGGGGGCAGGTTCCGGTAGGCCTTCCTTTCGAGGATTCAGAGCGGGTAGGGGGGCTTCCTTTCCCGCTACCAGAGGTGCAGGTTGGACTCGGGGGAGGGGCCGTGGCCGGCCCACTCAGTCTTGGGGCACCAAGCCCAAACCTGCTGATAAGCCCGCTCAGGGGCTGCCCTCACCCGTGCGGGTGGGGGGACTATTGCGACACTTCTCCCAGGTTTGGAACCAAGAGGTTCCAGGCAGATGGATCCAGGAAGTAGTGTCGGCCGGTTACGACCTGGAATTCGAGTCTCACCCTCCTTCACGGTTCTTTCGGTCTCGGGTGCCCATCGATCCTTGGGCCACGCAGGGGCTCCTGGCGTCGGTAAGGAATCTGTTAGAGATGGCGTTCATCCGGCCGGTGCCGCGCTTAGAGATGGGCCTCGGTTTCTACTCCAATCTTTTCGCAGTCCCCAAGAAAGATGGGTCGGTTCGTCCTGGCCTGGACTCTCATCAACACAGAGTGTTTCTTCCTTTTACCCAAAATCACACGAGAACGCTTCAGCTTTTTCTGTCAGCATCTTGGGACCAGCAGCCTCGGTCGCTGGATCAGTCCTTCCAGTTGTCCTCCCGGGTCTGGCAGTCCCTCCTGTGGTGGTTGGTCTCGACCAATCTTGTGTAGGGCAGGTCCTTCCTGACCCCCCTTTGGGAAATTGTCACCACGGACGCCAGTCTGTCGGGATGGGGCGAATTCTGGAAGGAGCTGCAGTTTCAGGGGCAGTGGGTACCTCAAGAGGCCCACTTACCCATCAATATTCTGGAACTGAGAACCATCCGTCGGGTGCTTGCTCTCCTGACTCAGCACGTTCTGGGCCTTCCGGTCCAGGTGCGTTCAGACAATCAAACAGCGGTTGCTTACATCATTCTTCAGGAAGGGACTCGCAGTCTGAGTGCTCTCAGAGAAGTGTCCCTGATCCTGACCTGGGCGGAGGCCCATGTTCCTTGTCTCTCGGCGGTATACATTCCAGGAGTGGAGAACCAGGTAGCGGACCGGTTGAGCAGGGGCTTTCCCCGTCTGGGAGAATGGGCTCTCCATCCTCGGGTGTTTCGCTCACTGTGTCTCCGATGAGGGACCCCGGAGGTGGACCTGTTTGCCTCTCGTCACAATCACAGGCTCCCGAACTTCGTGTCGCTCTCCCAGGATCCTCTGGCTCTGGCAGTGGACGCCATGTCCCTGAGCTGGGGAGTTCTGGGATTTCTATACCTGTTTCCTCCATTACCCATGCTGGGCAGGGTACTTCGGAAGTTGGCTCTGGAAAAAGTGTCCGCCGTTCTCGTGCCCCCAAGGTGGCCAAGGCGAGTGTGGTTCGCAGACATCGTTCGGCTGGCAGTGGACCAGTTCGTTCTGCCTCTTCGGCCCGGTCTGCTCACTCAGGGTCGATTGCGTTACCTAAATTTACCAGCGCTGGGTTTGACGGCCTGGCTGCTGAAACCTCCATCCTGAAGGAGGAGGGTCTTTCTGATTCAGTCGTTAAGACTCTGATCAGTGCCCAGAAGAGGTCTTCGTCTATCATCTACTATAGGACTTGGAAAGCCTATATCGCTTGGTGTGAGATAAGATCTTTTCCTTGTAGGGTCTTTTCGGTCTCCAGGATTCTGGAGTTTTTACAGTCAGGGCTGGACTCTGGTCTTCAGCTTAGTACGTTGAAAGGGCAAGTTTCTGCCTTATCTATCTTTTTTCAGAAGCGCGTTGCGCTTCAGTCTTTAGTTAAAACTTTTTTCCAGGGGCTTACGCATGTGCGGCCTCCCAGGAAACCATTACTCCCGGTTTGGGATTTGAATTTGGTTCTTTCTGCTCTTCAGGCTCCTCCTTTTGAGCCTTTGCAAGATATTGCTTTGTCTACCCTGACTTAGAAGATTGTCTTCTTGGTAGCGATCACTTCGGTCCGGTGCGTCTCGGAGTTGGCGGCCTTGTCTATCCAGGCGCCTTAGTTTGAGAGGCATCAGGATAAAGTGGTCTTTCGGTTCAAGCCAGACTTTCTTCCTAAGGTTGTTTCTGCTTTTCATTTGAACCAAGATATTGTTCTTCCCTCCTTGTGTCCTAATCCTAAGAATGACAAAGAGAGGGTTTTGCATTGTTTGGATGTAGTACGCTGTGTTAAGTACTACTTGATTATCACGTCTCCTTTTCGTAGGACGGATTCCTTTTTTGTTGTGCCCCATGGGCCTAAGAAGGGTTTGGCACCAGCCAAATCTGCCATTAGCAAGTGGATACGTCAGGCCGTTACAGCGGCCTATTCTGCTAAGGGGAAAGTTCCCCCTTTTTCGGATCACTGCTCATTCTACTCGTGCCATTGGGGCGTCTTGGGCTTTTCAGCACCACAGCTTCTGTTGAACAGGTTTGTAAGGCCGCCACCTGGTTTTCTGTTCACACTTTTTTTTACAAAGTTGATGTGCGGGCCTCAGCGGATGCTGTTTTTGGCCGCAAAGTTCTGCAGACTGCAGTCATTTAAGTTATGCTTCACCTGGCCTTGAGATGCCCTTCCCTTGTGGACACTGCTTTTGGATGTCCCATGAAGTGATGAATATTTAAGAAGTGAAGCGGGGTGTGTGGCACACCAAGAATAATACCATTTTGTGAGTACTCACCTGAAAAATGGATATTGTTGGTATGCCACACACCCCGCTTCACACCCGCCCTTTTCGGTATTACCGAAGCATTTATATGGTGAAGCACTTTTTTATTTATATCAAAATTAATTTTGGAGGTTACTGGTGGAATACTGGTACCTTGTTTTACTGCGTTTTGAATATACTGGTGATTGAAGGGAGGTACCAGGTATATATAGGCCGGAAGGGGGCTCGTTACAAGACTTCCTCTCTGCACTACGTCACCTGCGGTGGATTAACCCATGAAGTGATGAATATTTAAGAAGTGAAGCGGGGTGTGTGGCACACCAACAATATCCATTTTTCAGGTGAGTACTCACAAAATGGTATTATGTCTATCAAGTTCAACCAAGGGGTAGGGGAAGTTAAGTTTTTTTAATTTTTTTTACTGATAACCGCTTATAGTAACTGTTGATGTTATTTTCTTCTAAATAAGCATCTAATCCTTTTTTTTAAGCTGTCAGCGGTTGATGCTGTAACAAGCTTCTGGGGGAGGCTATTCCACAAACTTATAGTTCTTATGGTAAAGAATGATTGTCGCCTCCGGGGACTGAATTTATTTTTTTCCAGTCAAATGGAGTGCATATTTATTTGCAGTGGCTCTCCTCTGCACCTTTCCGTAGTCAGAGCGTCCGTTCTATGAATGGGTGCCCAGAACTGGACGGCATATTCCAGGTGAGGGCGCACCAGTACCTTGTAAAGAGGCAAAATGACACACCTATCCCTTGATTCGGTGCCTCTTTTAATGCATGATAATATCTTGGTGGCCTTGACATTGCATACTATTTGGCCTGTACCCCCAGATCCTTCTCAACAAGTGTTTCTCCCAGTTTTACTCCCCCCAGGGATATATGTGGCCTTCAGGTTGTTAGACCCCAAGTGCATGACTTGTCCAAGTCAGTCTGAAGTTTGTAAACATCTTCAATAGACTGCACTGTGCTACATATCTTTGTGTCATCTGCAAAAATAGAGACAGTGCTTCTAATCCCATCTTCTATGTCGTTTATAAACAAGTTGAATAAAAGTGGGCCCAGGACTGAACCCGGCGGTACACCACTTACAACCGGTAACCATTCAGAGTAGGTATCATTAACCACAACTCTCTGCACACAATCCTTCAGCCAGTTTTCAATCCAGTAACAAACTGTATTTTCTAATCCTGAAGATTTCCCCAAAAGGTGTCTATGGGGGACAGCGTCAAATACTTTAGCAAAATCCAGAAAAACTGTATCTACAGCCGCCCGTCTGTCCAGGCTTCTACTCACCTTCTCATAGAAGCCAATTAGGTTAGTTTGGCAGCTTCTTTCCTTAGTAAAACCATGCTGGTTGTCACTTAATATTATAATATTATTAATTTTAATAATATTATG
Source organism: Gastrophryne carolinensis (assembly GCA_027917425.1). Classification (NCBI taxonomy): domain Eukaryota; kingdom Metazoa; phylum Chordata; class Amphibia; order Anura; family Microhylidae; genus Gastrophryne; species Gastrophryne carolinensis. The sequence continues at coordinate 129,988,126 of CM051243.1, read as the reverse complement.
GATAGTTACATATTTGTGTATATTCGTGTATATAGTCCCGTAATAGCCCCTCAAGCAATTTTCCCACAATGCACATTAAACTGTCTGTAATTTTCCGGAGAAGACCTAGAGCCCTTTTTATGGGCACCACATTTGCCCTTCGCCAATCTCTTGGCACTATATCAGTTGTTATTGAGTCTTTAAAGATCAAGAACAGGGGTGGTGAGATAACTGAGCTGAGTTCTTTAAGAACTCTTGGGTGAAGGCCATCTGGCCCTGCATTTAAATTATTTAGTCTTTCTTGGATGATATCCATGTTTAGCTTGTTAAGTTTTATACTTGGGCTATTGCTATGAGTGGTAACTCCTGTGTTGGCTCTTTGCTCCTCTCTTGTGTACACAGAGCTAAAGTATACATTCACCAGCTCCCCCTTCTCTTCATCCCCAGTGACCATTTTCCCATTATCATCAATTATGGCACATATCTGTTCTGATTTCGTTTTCTTTGAGTTTATATATTTAAAAAAACGTTTAGGGTTTGCTTTGCTTTCTTCGGTCACATCTCTTTCATTTTGTGCTTTTGCCAACCTTATTTCTTTCTTACAAGCTTATTTACTAATTCATACTTTTCAAGAGTTACAGCTGAGAGCTCAGCCTTGTAGTGTTTAAATCCCCTTTTCTTGTTCTTTATTGCCCTTTTAACCACAGATGTCAGCCACCAGGGGTTTAATTTTAGCCGCTTATATTTGTTACCCATAGGAATACATTTTGCAGCATTGGTACTCACAATTGATGTGTAGTAGTGATGTGTAGTGAAGCAGGGCACCCAGGGAGGCATATACCAGCCTGTGAATTCCTGGTACTTCAGCATGATACCATGTGACCTACCCCAGATCATGACACTGAGGGCCCAGCCTGGAAATACTTTTATGTTTGTTTGTCTCTCACTCCCCCACCTCCTCTTATCTGTAGGAACTGTTAATACGATTTTTAGGATCATAACTTTGGATAAAAGTTCATAAAACTCTGGATCTGGGTTTAAATAACCCAGCCAGGTGCTGGCCATTCTATGGATCTAAGAACAGTGGGTCAGAGGAACAACAACTTTTAGAAAACTTGATCAAGTTGGTTAATTTACAGCGTTAGCCATAGAAGATAGAAGTTACTTGGCAGAATTCTTGCATTATATGTGACCTTGTGCCAGACATTATGGCTTAAAGTAAACCAAAACCCACCCTGGAGTCTGAGACTCCAGGACAGGCATACTCACCCCCCTGGACATCCAGATTCGGGATGCCCCACGGTGTCAAATCCCCCAGATCGCCTGAAAACTCACCTTCATTCCCAGGCCAATGGCGCATGCACGAACAGTGGCCGCATCCCCACTATCCCTCTAGCACCAGGCATTTGTGAATGGCTGGTGCAGGCACTCTCCCTGTTAAAGGGTAGTGGGGTATGCGGCCGCCAGCACACTTGGATCTGCTCTCCTTAGATGAACTCTAAGACGAAGGGGCAAGAGCAGACCCGAGCGAGTTGACTGGATGAGTGGGGGGGCAAAAACCAAAGCCCAGGATAGTAAAAATTCTAGGTTTTGGTCCACTTTAAGCAGTGGTCTGCTGATAATACAGCCATAATACAGCCAAAAAGACTCAGGTGGAGCTACCTTTCAAGGGCGGTCACCTCTTTGGAAAATAACTGAAGGATTTGCTATAGTGAGCTAAGGCCGATAAGAGTACTAGATTGATGATTAAGGGCTGGCAACGGCCTGAAATGCGTAACCGGTCCGGATGGTGGGGGGGCACTCTCCCTGTCTGCAATTTTTATTCCTTTTGTTTGATTTTACTAGTGCTGGATGCACGCTATTTTAACACTTGAAGTAAAAGCTAAGTTTTAACCTTCGCCAAGCTGGACATTGCAACTGAAAATCAGACTTGACATGGCCCTAGTTTTTAGGACATTTCGTAAGTCTGAATCAACATCCTCAGACAAGGAAGAAGGTGCTGCCTTTAAGAAAAAGGGGACAGGTAAATCTAAGTCTTCCTACCACCCCAAATCCCAACCTGACCCCAAGGCCTCTCCGACATGAAGGGATGCCAGTTTAGACACAGTTGGCAGGACTGAGGGTCAGATTCCAGGCATGCAGACTGCCTCATGAAAGCCCTGTCACCAGAGGGAGGGGGAGACTTGACACTTGAAGTAAAAGCTAAGTTTACACACAGTTGGCAGGCCTGAGGTCAGATTCCAGGCATGCAGGGGGAGGGGGAGAGATTGAGGCTTTGACTGCTAGTATGCTTCAATTTATTCACCATCCCTAAAAGGGAGTGCATCATACTGAACTGCTGATACCTCAACCCCTCCGTATCAGAAAATTGCCGGCATGTGCAGGTAGTGTATAACATCTTGCTGAGATTTAGGGGATTTACCAATTGCAAAAGATTTCTACTGCAATTCAAACTGTGGAAAATGCGGAAGAGCATGGTTTTCCTACACCTCAGTCTTTAGCCCAGTTTGAGGGTCCTGTCTGTGCCCTGGCACAACAGGAAGTTGTTGATTTCTCTCTCCCAGGCCCCTCCGGCCTCCACAGTGGATGATATGCTCACCCTGTGGTTCAAGTGCTGACCAGTCAAGAGCTTTCCTCCACAGTCTCTGCTCCCTAGACTAGTATAAAAAGTCCTAGAGTACTCCACGACCATTCTAGTTGCTCCTCATTGGCTAAAATTAATGCGGTTTGCAGTTGTGGTCAGACAACCCCTTCTTCTGCCTGCCTGCCAGACAAACCAGAATGGACTTACTTTGATGTGAATCACTTAATAATTCCCCACAATGCTTCTCCATTCCTTGCATTCTAGAGTTTATGCAGAAGGGTTTGGATGATGGATTGCATTTAAGCACTCTCAAAGGACAGGTTTTCACCTTGCCATTCTGTTTTAGCTACCGAGAGCACAAAACTCTTAAGTCCGTACATTCATGCAAGGGGATATCTCTGGAACCAGTGTGGTATCTCAATCTAGTTGTTTCTGTATTGCAAGGACCACCTTTTGAGCCTATATCTGAAGCATCTTTATTTTGACTAAAGGTGGTGTTGCATTAGTTCAGTTGGCAGCATTGTCTTGCAATGATTTCTCATACGGATAAAGTAGTCCAATGTCTGCAGGAAGTTTTTTTCTCTAAGGCCTGTTTTATGGCTTTTCATTTAAATCAGGACATTAAGAGAAACAAAAAAAGACTTTCGTTTTTGTGCCAATCTTTTTTTTTATTTTTTTTATTTTTCCCGCTCTCGTATGAGTGTTCGAGCGATTCTATGCATGCATTGCAAGCCTTCTGTAAAGTCTTCGTCCGTTCGTATGTCAGAGTACGAGTACGAGAATGTCATTTTCCAGCGTGACTTTTCCGTTTTTATTTTCTCATGTTACATTGTCGGCTTTCGTTTTTGCCCTTTTTCCATCGACTCCTCCCACGAATCCTTTACGTTTCCCGTTAGATTCTGATTCCCTTTTTCCATAAATGATCATCCAGACAAAAATCCTTACGATCTTACGCCTGCGCACTACAAACTTAACTCATTAAAGTGCTCGCCTACATATTTGGGTCACTCACTTCTGCTACAATGCTTAGCTAAATCACTTTGCGCTTTCCTACATCTTCCATGTATGACCCCTAAAACGTACCCAAATCACTTCGCAGTTAGGTTCTTCTTCCATTTTTCACCCCTAAAACTCACCTAAATCACTTTGCGGTCATGTGAATATTCATCTCTTAATATTTCTGGGACCATTAGTTTTGTGTTAATGTATTTTGTAAATGAAATGACACTGAAACTTTTATTAATTTTTTTAATACCAAATGCCATTTTTGTTTGGCCTTTCTTTGAAAATGTTTTTTTTTTTTAAATGTAAAATTGTTTTTTCTTCATAAAATATAAAATATTTAAATATTTACAAAATTGTACATTTACAACTATAAAAAAACTATATACATAGTAATGGCGGGCCACAGAACATTATTCTTCATCTGTGGTCCACAACGAGTCGCAAAGCTCCTGCATCTCGCCCACCAACTGAAGGACCCTGATACTCAGTTGTGCCACTCTGGCACGTGTGGTACCTGTTAAAAAATGTAAAATAAATTATTGGTATAACCTTGTTGGGGTCATACTGCAGTGCCCTCCCCCCTGTATGGTCCAAACACCTAAATCTGGACTTCAAAAGCCCGAAGGCCCTCTCCACCGCGGCCCAGGTTTTGCATAGGGCGCGATTATAGAACTCCTGGCCCGCATTCTGCAGGCAAAGAACGGACGTCAGGAGCAAGGGCAGGAGCGGATATCCAGAATCTAAAATAATTTAAAAATACTAACATAAAATACACATTTTAAGCAACAATATTGTTTAACATGTCATCAAGGGCTAAAAACAGCCATAGGTTAAGACATGAGTCATCAACTATATTCATTGCCATACGGTGAAAATGGATTGATGGAATGTGAGCAAACTTACCCAGGAGCCATCCACCAGATAATTCTCCTGACTCAAACTGACGAAATAAGCCGGAGCTCCGCAATATATAAGCATCATGGGACGACCCTGGATGCCCTGCAATTACACTGAGGAATCACATATCCGGAACCAAACACTGCTTGTATGTTGTGCGATTGGCACATCTTGCGGTTCCTGCAACCAAGTCTAAAATAATTACACAACCAGGTAACCAACTAAAACAATAACTCCTACAATAAATTAAGATTCAAGTTCAACAATCCAAATATAATTCACAAAGGACATAAGTCTAAAAAAATATAGCAATTATATGGATGTGTGGAAAATAAAGGTTTACATGCTAAGGACTAATTAAGGTCAGCATTAAAATGCTTTTATAAGGCATACATGAAATGTATTGATTCAGGTATGCATTGCTATACAATTTATGGCCTCGGCCATGCTGATACATGCAATGCCTTGGAGCTGAAGGCGCGCAGACTCCTCCACATAGCCGCAAAACATGTTCAACAATAGCAATCCGAGTCCTCAAAGGTCCCGTAAGTGGATCGCAAATGAAACGGTTTAATAGGGTGGTGGTCCCTCGGCAATCAGCTTTCTGAATCAGACGCAAGCCCATCCCAACAACGTAAGTTATCTGAAAGAACGCAAAATATCAGTTTTTGATGGGAAAATGATCCGAACTAACGCAAATGTTCCGATTTAGTTTCGTTCTTTGAAAGCGCATATGCGCATTAGCCCGAACGTTCGTACGAATGGAAAATGAATGAAAAAAACTAAAAAAATTACTAACACACACAAAAACTTTTACAGACAGCTATGGATGTCCAGACGAATGTGCCTCTGAATCGAGCCTATTGTACTCATATTATCCAAATCCATTTCAGCCTATGGAACAGATTTTACATTCACTTGATTTAGTGTGTACACAGCATCTGTGCAAAGAACAGGTGTGCTGTTTGTGGCTCCTACCGCACCCAAGGAAGCTTTGGCAGCTACCCAACCCACTATTAGCCATTGGATTAGACAGGCTATTTCCCAGGCCTCAGGCTTATACCTGCACCAGCGTGGAGCCACAACTAATTCTGCTCTAGTCCCTCCTTCCAGCTACTACAGTCAGGTCCTATGACTGTGCCAGGGTGTAGCACAACTCACTTTCTGCGCTTGTCCCACCTTCCAGATTACCCATCTGTTAAGAATATCAGGTGCCCCTGTATGGACAGCTAAGAGAAGACCATTTGCATGGTATCCCTGCCCTTTGTGTATGTGTGGACTAGGACCCCATGGTCTAGCTTAGGATGCCCCTTATTAAGTTAACTTCTGCTTTCATCCCATCCCTTTCTGCTCATACTTCTTTATGTCCACACCAGGGGTTAGGTTTCATTGCCCCTATTATCCATCCAGGCTTTTGGGTCACCATTGGAGAGGCGCCGGGTCTCGCAAAAATGTGGGCAGTGGCGCTGCATGTTTAATGCCTTAATCAGCTACCAGAGGGGGAACAGACCCTTTGCACAAGATAAGTCGCTGAACTGTATAATACTGTTTGGCAACCAGAAGATAAGCCCCAGTGGGAATGTTTCCCTCCTTTGCCCACCCTGATGCCTTGTTCCAGGGCTGGTCAAGCTGGATCTGGCACCCCCCCCGGGATTCCAGTGATCTTGCGCCCCCTGCGGACATATGTGGCAGAACACCTAGAATACTTGTTAACAGGAGCCTCAGAGTAAAATGACTTGGGCTTTGGCAGGAAGGCATGATGAATGCTCAAGCACCTGCAGGAAGAGCGGTATTTCGAAGAGGACATTTATTTCATCAAGTTTCGGTGCTCCTTGTTCTGAGGGGGGAGGTCCTGCTCCAGTGACACAAATGAGTCAGATGTGGAGCAGACAAAAGTCTCCATCAGGGACAAGGTTGACGGCTATGTATGTTTTAACTGTGACTTTTGAAGGAAAGAAAAATTGTGTATTTTGAATTTTTATTACATTTTGTAGCTTTTTTGTAAACAAAAATTGTGAGTGCTGGATGTGGCGAGGTCATAATCCAGATAGACATTAGTGGTATAACAGGAACTGGCTTTACTGGAACATGAATGCAGGAAGAGCATGTCGCCTTACATGGTGCATAATACAGACAGGAAAAAGGAAGAATCGGTCATAGAGATCACAGCTCAATGTACAGGAAATACAACACAGCAAAGAATGTAGACACTTCAGATAAGCACTGATAACAGCACCATCCACTGTCATAAATGTAGATAAGCTGTAAACTGTTGCACAATTTTCCAATACCCCTTCTCAACTGCTGAGGCTTAATCTTTTAAACCCATCTTCTTTGTGAGGCTTGGTAAGGATATCTGTTGTCAAATCTTCAGTAGGGCAATAAAGTAACTCAAGAAGTCCCTGTTGGGGAAGTTCCCTGGTCTCAAAATGCCGATTCAGGGTTTGCAGTATTTCTGCTTCATTCTCTAATTGCTCAAAACAAATCGGGATATCGTCCACATAAATCATAGATCCATCTGTTTGCCAATTTCTTTGTGTATAAGCAGGGGTCTGCTTTACTTCTCTTAAAGTCCTCATGTGTAAGCGCTTCATTTTTTTTAGTGTTCCATGCTCTGGCAGCTTGCTTTAGACTGTATATACTCATCTGAAGTTTGTATACTAGGCCAGGCCTTTGTTCATCTTTGAACCCTGGTGGTTGATTACATTTCCTTGTGATGGCTACTGTCAGAGTTCTTATTGTAACATGTTTACTAGAGATGAGCGAACTTTTGAAAAATTCGATTCGACTGATTCGACGAATTTTCCGACAAAAATCGTTTCGACCCGAATTTATTCGCGACGAATCGCTATTAAAAACGGCTATTTCTGAGCCTCCTAGAGCCTCAATAGGGTTGTAAACCATTTTGCCTTGCTGTAACACGCATAGGATGCGTGCTGGGTTAGTTAAATAATACTGTAAATAAATATCACATGCAGATCAGAGGCATCGCTAATAGAATCGCAGAGCGGCACAATTGCAGAGAATTGAAGTGGCATCACTATGAGGGGCAGGAGCCCAAACATTGCTTTAAAGAGACACTGGAGTTGGCAGCAGCAGGAGCCCAAAAATTGGATGAATCACACCCTGGAGTTGCAAGCAGCAGCAGGAGCCCAAACATTGGCTGAAAGAGACACTGGAGTTGGCAGCAGCAGGAGCCCAAAAATTGACTGACACACCCTGGAGTTTCAAGCAGCAGCAGCAGCAGGAGCCCGAACATAGCTTGAAAGAGACACTGGAGTTGGCTGCAGGAGCCCAAAGATTGGATGAATCACACCCTGCAGTTGCAAGCAGCAGCAGCAGGAGCCCAAATATTACTTTAAAGAGACACTGGAGTTGGCAGCAGGAGCCCAAAATTGGATGAATCACACCCTGGAGTTGGCAGCAGCAGGAGCCCAAACATTACTTTATAGAGACACTGGGGTTGGCTTCAGGAGCCCAAAAATTGGATGAATCACGCCCTGGAGTTGGCAGCAGCAGCAGCAGCAGGAGCCCAAACATTACTTTAAAGAGACACTGGGGTTGGCTTCAGGAGCCCAAAAATTGGATGAATCACGCCCTGGAGTTGGCAGCAGCAGCAGCAGGAGCCCAAACATTACTTTAAAGAGACACTGGGGTTGGCTTCAGGAGCCCAAAAATTGGATGAATCACGCCCTGGAGTTGGCAGCAGCAGCAGGAGCCCAAACATTACTTTAAAGAGACACTGGGGTTGGTTTCAGGAGCCCAAAAATTGGATGAATCACACCCTGGAGTTGGCAGCAGCAGCAGGAGCCCAAACATTACTTTAAAGAGACACTGGGGTTGGCTTCAAGAGCCCAAAGATTGGATGAATCACATCCTGCAGTTGCAAGCAGCAGCAGCAGGAGCCCAAATATTACTTTAAAGAGACACTGGGGTTGGCTTCAGGAGCCCAAAAATTGGATGAATCACACCCTGGAGTTGGCAGCAGCAGCAGCAGGAGCCCAAACATTACTTTAAAGAGACACTGGAGTTGGCAGCAGGAGCCCAAAGATTGGATGAATCACACCCTGGAGTTGGCAGCAGCAGGAGCCCAAACATTACTTTAAAGAGACACTGGGGTTGGCTTCAGGAGCCCAAAAATTGGATGAATCACACCCTGGAGTTGGCAGCAGGAGCCAAAACATTACTTTAAAGAGACACTGGAGTTGGCTTCAGGAGCCCAAAAATTGGATGAATCACACCCTGGAGTTGGCAGCAGCAGCAGGAGCCAAAACATTACTTTAAAGAGACACTGGGGTTGGCTTCAGGAGCCCAAAAATTGGATGATTCACACCCTGGAGTTGGCAGCAGCAGGAGCCCAAATATTACTTTAAAGAGACACTGGAGTTGGCTTCAGGAGCCCAAAAATTGGATGAATCACACCCTGGAGTTGGCAGCAGCAGCAGGAGCCCAAACACTACTTTAAAGAGACACTGGGGTTGGCTTCAGGAGCCCAAAAATTGGATGAATCACACCCTGGAGTTGGCAGCAGCAGCAGGAGCCCAAACATTACTTTAAAGAGACACTGGGGTTGGCTTCAGGAGCCCAAAAATTGGATGAATCACACCCTGGAGTTGGCAGCAGCAGCAGGAGCCCAAACATTACTTTAAAGAGACACTGGGGTTGGTTTCAGGAGCCCAAAAATTGGATGAATCACACCCTGGAGTTGGCAGCAGCAGCAGCAGCAGGAGCCCAAACATTACTTTAAAGAGACACTGGGGTTGGCTTCAGGAGCCCAAAAATTGGATGAATCACACCCTGGAGTTGGCAGCAGCAGCAGCAGGAGCCCAAACATTACTTTAAAGAGACACTGGGGTTGGCAGCAGGAGCCCAAAAATTGGATGAATCACACCCTGGAGTTGGCATCAGCAGGAGCCCAAAAATTGGATGAATCACACCCTGGAGTTGGCAGCAGCAGGAGCCCAAAAATTGGCCTAAAGACATAAATATGTTTTGCACCATTTTGAAAGTGTAAAATGTGGCACCATGCTGAATCTAGTCGCATGCATCAGCCATTGGTGGGTGGAAATCCTGGCTGATCCATCCCTGATTCAGTCCAGCGGATCCTCAAGGTGTGTTGGCATGGTCATGTCAAAGTATGACATGACCTGCTGGTTCAGGTCCTGCTCCAGGTCTTCGTGCTGCTCATGAGTAGCCTCACTATGCGGGTGTAGAAAGCTACTCATTAGCGACTGAAGACTGAGGCTGCTGCTGATGGAGCTGCTGCTGCTGCTCCTGCCAACCCCCCCAGCAGCCATGACAGTGGAAGGTGAGCGCAGAGGTCCCCTCGAGTCAGACCTGCAAGAGTATGGACCATGGCGCAGATAGGCATCGGCCAACTGCCTACTTAGAATGTCTTTGTAGTAGTTCAGTTTGGCCTCCCTCTCGGTGGGTTTAAAAAATGCCCCCATTTTGTGCCGGAAGCGAGGGTCCAATAAGGTGGACAGCCAGAAGTCATCCCGCCGACAGATGGAAACAATTCTGGGGTCACTACGCAAGCACGTGAGCATGCTTCCTGCCATTTGCGCAAGTGACTCGGATGGACTACCTGTCTCCATCTCCACTGCATACTGCCACGGTGTGCCCGGGTCCTCTGTCTCGCCTTCCTCAAAAACCTCTAGCTCCTCTGGCTGCTCCTGCTCCTCTTCTGTCCGCTGACTAGATAAACCAGCCATTTCGCCAAGCCTAAACTGTGTTTCGCTGGGCATCTCCTCCTCCTCTTCCTCCTCCTCCTCCAGTAGAGCTCCAACGGGGTTCATGTGGCCGTAAGATGTAAACGCCATGTCTCCAGTGCCCTGACCAGCCATGGTTTCCAACATGTGCTGTAGTACATGAAGCAGTGGAATCACGTCGTTCATCCCGTAATCCTGCCGACTGACAAATAAAGTGGCTTCCTCAAAGGGCCTGAGCAAACGGCAGGTGTCACGTATGAGCTGCCACTGGTTGACATTGAAGTTACACAGGGGAGTCCCCCTATCTGCTTGGATCATCAGGAAATCTGTGATGGCTTTTCTCTGTTCATATGATCGGTCCAACATGTGAAGGGTGGAATTCCAACGGGTGGAAACATCGCAAATCAGACTATGTTGGGGGATACCGTTCTGATGCTGTAGCTCAAGAAGGGTGTGTTTGGCGGTGTATGAGTGGCTGAAGTGCATGCAAAGTTTCCTTGAAGTTGTTAGGATGTCTTGCAGATGGGGGGAACACTTCAGAAACCGCTTGACAACCAGATTGAAGACGTGAGCCATGCAGGGGGCATGGGTCAGGCTTCCTTGGCGCAGCGCAGACAAAATGTTCTTCCCATTGTCGGTAACCATGATTCCCATTTTACGTTTTCTTGGAGTAAGCCATGTTTGGATTTCCTGATGAATAAATTTAAGCAGTTCCTCCCCTGTGTGACTCCGTTCGCCAAGACAAACCATGTGAAGCACTGCGTGACACCTCCGTGCCCTGCACACATGGTAGACTGGAGGGGCACTGAGACTTGAGCCTACAGTGGAGGGTGAGGAGATGGCGGAGGATGAGGAGGCCGAGTCGCACAGTGTCACAGGCCCAACGGGCAGGGAATGCGGAGGCCGAAGCGGCGTGACCTGTCCAAGTTGCTGCTGCAAAGGGACCACATTCACCCAGTGGGCCGTAAACGACATGTACTGTCCCTGACCGTAGTTACAGCTCCAGACGTTGGCGCTGCCATGCACTTTGCTACACACCGACAGGCTCAAGGACGCGCCCACCTTCTGTTCAACAAAAGTGTGCAGCGCTGGTACTGCCTTCTTGGCAAAGAAATGACGGCTTGGGACTCTCCACCTCGGCTCGGCACAAGCCATCAGTTCTCTGAAAGGTGCAGAGTCCACCACCTGAAAAGGGAGCGACTGCAGCACCAGCAACTTGGACAGGAGCACATTCAGCTTCTGCGCCGTAGGATGAGTGGGCGCATACTGCTGTCTCTTGGACATGGCTTCGCTGATGGATTGCTGGTGGGATGCATGACTTGGAGGAGGAGGAGCAGGAGCGACAGAGGATGGGTATGACGCACAGCTGCCTTCGGCTGAGGTGCTGGAGCCTTGGCTGGCAGAAATTGGGAGCGGCGTGCCACTTGGTGAGGAAGCAGTCTGGCCCACCTCTCCGTAGCCTAGGTTCTCCCAGGCCGCTTTATGGTGACGCTGCATATGTTGACGCAGGGCTGTGGTGCCAACATTTGGACCCTGGCCACGCTTCACCTTCTGCCTACATATCTTGCATGTGGCCATGTTACCCTCCTGCGGATGCTTCAGGAAAAACTGCCACACTGCCGAGTAGCTACTTTTCCCACCAACATGCCTCACTGATTCGCTGCTATTGTCGCCAACTCCAGGAACCCCTGCCCCACTACCTCCCGATAAGGTAGCCTGCCGCGCAGCAGGTGCTCTACCCCGGCCCCGTTTGGCTCCAGGCTTTACAATTGTGCCCCCATGCTGCCTGCCAACTGTCACGATCTCCTCACCTGATCCACGTTCCCCCGCTGTCTCCGGTCCATCTCTGTCGGAGCCGGCGGCGGGCCGGCGTCGCTCCTGCCCGCCCGCCGCTCGGCTGTCACGAGCAGCCGATCGGGCGGCTTCCGTCCTAGCCACGTCAGGAGCGGGCGCGCCGCTCTCTGTGCGGCGCGCTCCCGGTGCGTGCCCCCGTACGCGCGCGGGCCTGTCACTAACATATACCCTCCGGCGGCGCTGCACACAGCGCGCCCGCCGGAGGTAATTAGTGTTGGGCCAATGAGCCCTTGTGTCAGTTTAATATTCTGCCTCCCAAGTTTGAATGGGGCAATCAGCCCAGAGTTCCCCAAATGCTCCAATACACACACCTTTCCCCTCAACCAATCCAGTCTGTCCCCCTCCTATATAGGTTTTCACCCTGCAGTTGTTCATCGCCCGTTATAGCGTGCTACTGGGTGTGATTTGGATAGCTCTTCTCCTTGCGATTTTTGCCTTGTTCTGACCATCCCTGATTGCCGCCTGGACCGACCTTGCTTGCCCTTCGACTACGATTCTGCCTGCTCCTTTGTACCGCGAACTTCTGACCTCCCGTTGTTACCCTTGGCTTGCCCCTGACCATTCTTCTGTCTAACCCTTCTGTACCGTGCCTCCTCGGATTGACCACCCGTGTATGACCCTTGTCCGTTTTTCGCTACTCAGTCTAGTCCCAGGATTCATCTGCCTTCCCCTGCATAAATCAGCATCCTTTGTGCTAATAAGACCTGGGGGCAACCGTGTCCGGTGAGGCGTGTCTAGCGTCCCGGCAAACGGGGGCTTACTATAGGTGAAGAAAGCAGCGAAGATTGGGGGTTGCTGGTTTATTGGAAGGTGGGTGTCTCCGGGACCTGACATTATAACGGGCCGAAAAAGAGAAGAATATCTTCTAGATGGAAGAATTGATCCAACAGGTTCAAGCTATGGCCACTGCCATTAATCAGCTGGCTCAACGAGTGGCCACGCAAGAGAGTCGTCAGATGCCTGCGCCAGTGGATCCTTGTCCAGCCGTCGAGCCCAAGATCCCTCTCCCGGAAAAATTTTTGGGGGATCGGGCGAAGTTTTCTAACTTTAAGAATTCTTGTGAACTCTACTTCCGCCTTCGACCCCACGCGTCTGGATCCGAAGCGCAACGCGTTGGGCTGGTCATTTCACTCCTCCAGGGCGACCCACAGACCTGGGCGTTTGGTTTAGCTCCGACTGATGAAGCCTTGCAGTCGGTCTCTTCTTTTTTTTCGGCCATGGAACTACTGTATGCTGACCCAGATCGGGCTGCGACGGCGGATTCTAAATTGCGGAACCTGAGACAGGCCAAACGTTCTGCTGAAGAATATAGCGCAGAATTTCGGCGGTGGGCTATAGATTCCCAGTGGAATGATCCGGCTTTATGTAGCCAATTTAGAATTGGACTCTCTGACAACATCAAGGACATCCTGGTGAACTATCCTTTGCCTAAAAACCTAGACGAATATATGCAGCTGGCCATCAGGGTGGATCGACGTCTCCGAGAAAGGCGCCAGGAAAGAGGCAAGGACCAACCTTGGGGATCCTCACGTCAAGAGTCAAGCTTTAAGGGGGCAGCCGTTTCCTCTCCTTCCTTGTCGCTTGAGGAACCGATGCAGCTTGGCGTTACCCATCTCTCTCAGGCGGAGAAGGTTTGGCGCAGATCCCAAGGCCTCTGCCTCTATTGTGGTAATCCGGGTCATTTTGCCAAGACCTGCCCAAACAAGGCTCCGGTGGCGGGAAACTTCAACGCCTAGATCTTGCAGAGGGACCTCTTCTAGGCGGTCAGGTATCGTTCCATCCAGATAATCGTGTACTCTTACCCGTTACACTCTCTTGGGGTCCTTCCCGGACTATTGCCTCCGCCTTCATTGATAGTGGAGCGGCTGGCAATTTCCTGGATAGATCCTTAGCCATCACTCTAGGGATCCCGTTAATCCCATTAGAAAATTCCCTTCGGGTCCTGGCGGTCAACAATAAGCCCATTGAGGGGGGGTTGGTCTCCCACAAGACCCCTTGGGTAAATTTAGTCGTAGGATCTGCCCACTCGGAAGAAATAGAATTTTTGGTTATTGAAAGTCCCGTCTCCCCTATTGTTTTAGGATTTCCCTGGTTAAAGGTCCATAACCCAGTGATAGATTGGAGGTCTGGGGATCTGGTGAAGTGGAGTCCTTCATGTCAAAGTCGTTGTTTCTCTATATCCCTTAGAACCACACCTATGGTCCTTGATGGTTTACCTCCAGTCTATGCAGATTGGACAGACGTATTTTCGGAGAAATCCGCCGACATTCTTCCACCCCATAGGGCCTACGACTGTCCTATTGACTTACTCCCAGGTACTATGCCCCCTAGGGGGAAACTATATAATCTCACTAGATCTGAAGAGCAGGCCATGAAAGATTATATCACCGAAAATCTCCAGAAAGGCTTTATCCGTCCTTCCACCTCCCCTGCCGGTGCTGGGTTCTTCTTCGTCGAGAAGAAGGACGGCGGCTTACGCCCCTGTATAGATTATCGAGGGTTAAATAAGATTACTGTAAAAAATAGATATCCCCTACCATTAATCAATGACCTTTTTAATCAGGTCTCTGGGGCCCAGGTCTTCTCCAAGTTAGACCTTCGAGGAGCATATAACCTTATTCGCATACGGCAGGGGGATGAATGGAAAACGGGCTTCAATGTAAAGGATGGGCATTATGAATACTTAGTGATGCCATTCGGGTTATGCAATGCTCCTGCAGTGTTTCAAGATTTTGTCAATGACATATTTTGTGATTTTTTGGGTCAGTTTCTCGTGGTCTATTTGGACGACATACTGATTTTTTCCCGCTCCCTGGTGGAGCACCGTCAACATGTCAAAGCGGTGTTGCAGAGATTGCGGGAAAATCGTCTGTATGCTAAAATCTCCAAATGTGTTTTTGAAGTGTCTGAAATCCCGTTCCTAGGATTTATAATCTCCAAACGGGGATTGGTGATGGATCCTTCCAAGGTTTCTGCTATTTTGGAGTGGGAACAACCTAGAACCCTAAAGGCGCTTCAGAGATTTTTAGGATTTGCGAATTTTTACAGGCAGTTTATAAAGGGTTTCTCGTCCATAGTGAGTCCTTTAACAGATCTCACTCGTAAGGGCGCTTTTGTTGAGGAGTGGCCTCCCTCAGCTAAAAACGCCTTTCAAGTGTTAAAAGAGACTTTCACCTCCGCTCCCATTTTGATACATCCCGACACCCGGCTTCCATTCCTATTAGAGGTTGACGCCTCGGAACTGGGAGTAGGAGCTGTTCTTTCTCAGTATGCGGGCAATCCTGAGAAACTACATCCTTGTGCATTCTTCTCTCGGAAGTTTTTACCGGCTGAACGCAATTACGATGTGGGGAATAGGGAACTATTGGGTATTAAACTGGCCTTTGAAGAATGGCGCCACTGGCTAGAAGGTTCCCTACACCCCATCACTGTGTATACTGATCACAAGAATCTGGAGTACTTAGAGTCTGCCAAGAGACTCAACTCCCGTCAGGCGCGCTGGGCACTCTTCTTTTCTCGATTTAATTTTATTATCACCTATAAGCCGGGAAGAAGAATGCCAAAGCAGATGCCCTATCCCGTAATTTCGGGGATTGTAAGGACCAGAGCGGTCCTCCAGAATCGATTTTGCCTTTAGGTTGTGTTGTGGCTACTCTTCTCCCTGACCTGTCTAGCTCGTTAATGCCATTTCAGGTTGATTCTCCTCCGGGTAAACCCTCTGATTGTTTATTTGTTCCACCTCATTTGCGTCTGGCCGTTTTACAGGAACTACATGATGCCAAGTCGGCTGGTCACTTAGGTGTTCGGAAGACCTTGGCTATCGCCAAACGTCATGTCTGGTGGCCCACCATCCGACGCGATACTTCCGCCTTTGTCGAAGCATGTCCGGTATGTGCTCGAAGTAAGGCCACTCATGGGTCTCCTGCGGGACTATTAGTTCCCTTAGAAATCCCCGCTGAACCATGGTCGCACATATCCATGGATTTTATTGTTGATCTTCCTCCATCACAGGGGAATTCTGTAATTTGGGTGGTGGTGGATCGCTTCAGTAAAATGGCACACTTTATTCCATTGATAAAACTTCCGTCGGCACCAGATTTAGTACAGCTATTCATTAAGCATGTTTTTCGCCTCCATGGTTTACCGCAGAATATTGTTTCAGATCGAGGAGTTCAGTTTGTATCCCGTTTTTGGAAAGCTTTCTGCAATCGTTTAGGTATTAAAGTGTCTCTCTCTACCGCCTATCACCCTCAGTCTAACGGACAGACTGAACGGGTAAATCAATGTTTAGAACAATATCTACGCTGTTTCGTCTCCGATCGCCAAGAACAATGGGCGGAATTCATCGAATTTGCAGAATTCGCCTTTAACAATGCGCCGAGTGAATCTACTAGGTTTTCGCCTTTTTTTTGTAATTACGGGAGAAACCCAAAGGCATCATCTTTTTCTGGTCCTTCCTCCAACTTGCCGGCCTTGGAGGAATGGCTACGAGAAAGGACTAAAGTATGGTCTGAAATACAGACTAACTTAAGGAAAGCCTCTGGAACTTATAAAAGCTTTGCGGACCGACATAGGTCACTTGAACCACCATTTCAGGTGGGTGATTGGGTCTGGGTCTCTACTAAAAATATTGCCCTTCGGCAACCCTCGTCTAAGCTAGGGCCTAAATTTATCGGTCCGTTTCCTATTATAGATAAACTAAGCGACGTTACCTTCATCCATGAGAATTCCGTCGTCCTTTCATGTCTCTTTGTTAAAGTCTGCCAAGAATATTCAGGTGTCGTCTCCTCCTCCGGTCATAGTGGAAGATGAGCCTGAATATGAGATTAATAGGATACTCGACGCCCGGGTGTTGCATATTTAATTGATTGGAAGGGTTTTGGTCCTGAGAAAAGGTGTTGGGTACCAGCCAAGGATGTCCATGCTAAAACCCTTATCAATAGGTTTCATCGTGAGAACCCGGATAAGCCTGGTAAGGGTCCTGAGGCCCCTCGTGAAGGGGGGGGTAGTGTCACGATCTCCTCACCTGATCCACGTTCCCCCGCTGTCTCCGGTCCATCTCTGTCGCAGCCGGCGGCGGGCCGGCGTCGCTCCTGCCCGCCCGCCGCTCGGCTGTCACGAGCAGCCGCTCGGGCGGCTTCCGTCCTAGCCACGTCAGGAGCGGGCGCGCCGCTTTCTGTGCGGCGCGCTCCCGGCGCGTGCCCCCGTACGCGCGCGCGCCTGTCACTAACATATACCCTCCGGCGGCGCTGCACACAGCGCGCCCGCCGGAGGTAATTAGTGTTGGGCCAATGAGCCCTTGTGTCAGTTTAATATTCTGCCTCCCAAGTTTGAATGGGGCAATCAGCCCAGAGTTCCCCAAATGCTCCAATACACACACCTTTCCCCTCAACCAATCCAGTCTGTCCCCTTCCTATATAGGTTTTCACCCTGCAGTTGTTCATCGCCCGTTATAGCGTGCTACTGGGTGTGATTTGGATAGCTCTTCTCCTTGCGATTTTTGCCTTGTTCTGACCATCCCTGATTGCCGCCTGGACCGACCTTGCTTGCCCTTCGACTACGATTCTGCCTGCTCCTTTGTACCGCGAACTTCTGACCTCCCGTTGTGACCCTTGGCTTGCCCCTGACCATTCTTCTGTCTAACCCTTCTGTACCGTGCCTCCTCGGATTGACCACCCGTGTATGACCCTTGTCCGTTTTTCGCTACTCAGTCTAGTCCCAGGATTCATCTGCCTTCCCCTGCATAAATCAGCATCCTTTGTGCTAATAAGACCTGGGGGCAACCGTGTCCGGTGAGGCGTGTCTAGCGTCCCGGCAAACGGGGGCTTACTATAGGTGAAGAAAGCAGCGAAGATTGGGGGTTGCTGGTTTATTGGAAGGTGGGTGTCTCCGGGACCTGACACCAACCATGCTGCTAACACCTTGCTGCCTGAACTGCTGACTCCGGGGCAACCTGCACCCCTCTTCTCCTGATTATGACGATGAAGCCCCTTCATCACCCGGCTCCCAAGTGCGATCGGCTTCATCGTCATCATCATTATCACCGAGTTGTGGCTGTACGTCACTGATGTTCGTGGATTAGTGTCTGGCGCAGGAGCTGGAACGCACCCACGACACTGTCCACATCACTATTTGTCTGCCTAGCTAAAGAAGCCACCTCCATTTCTTGGCTGGGCAGTAGCTGCTGACTGTCCTCTATCTGATCGTCCTCCTCACTAAAGAGTGGAGCTGAACCCAAAGCATAGGATACGTCACTGGGGGAGGGAACGGCGTAGGACAGAGGCAATGGGAGGACAGGGACTGCTCTCGGGGCATGCTAACTCAGGGTTGTGTCAGAGGAACCTACCGACCCTAGACTGGGGGTCTCAGACGCAAGTTGTGATGATGTTGTTGATGAGCGCGTTAACCAATCTACCACGGCAGATGCGTTACTGGTGGAGACCCGCTAGCAGATACTGGCAGATTAGGTCTCTCAGCGTGACTCCTGCTGCTACTGGCCCCCAGTCTGCTGCGACCTCTGCCTGCGGAATTTTGGCCTCTGCCACTCCTCTTTTCACTTCCAGGCACTTGTCTGCCCGACATAGTCTAACTGGCGTGGTAGTAGGTGATACTTTAAGAACCCCCAGCGGTGGGTCTATATGAAACAGAATATAATGCACACCAAAAGTGAGCATTAACACTCAGCCTCCAACAGGCCTGCTTAGTGTAAATAAGAGAGCTGCTTAGTGTAAATAAAGAGGGGTATGGTATGTTACAGAATGGGATGCCACAACCGCAGTGCACCTGGGAGCAGTAGTACTATGCACAGCAAAAGTGTCTTTATCAGGCCAAATTACTTTTAGAATAAGTGCAAAGGGTTATAGTAAATAGAGGATGGTGTAGTCACAGAATGGGATGCCCCAACCGCAGTGCACCTGGGAGCAGTAGTACTATGCACAGCAAAAGTGTCTTTATCAGGCCAAATTACTTTTAGAATAAGTGCAAAGGGTTATAGTAAATAGAGGCTGGTATAGTCACAGAATGGGATGCCACAACCGCAGTGCACCTGGGAGCAGTAGTACTATGCACAGCAAAAGTGTCTTTATCAGGCCAAATTACTTTTAGAATAAGTGCAAAGGGTTATAGTAAATAGAGGCTGGTGTAGTCACAGAATGGGATGCCCCAACCGCAGTGCACCTGGGAGCAGTACTACTATGCACAGCAAAAGTGTCTTTATCAGGCCAAATTACTTTTAGAATAAGTGCAAAGGGTTATAGTAAATAGAGGCTGGTGTAGTCACAGAATGGGATGCCCCAACCGCAGTGCACCTGGGAGCAGTAGTACTATGCACAGCAAAAGTGTCTTTATCAGGCCAAATTACTTTTAGAATAAGTGCAAAGGGTTATAGTAAATAGAGGCTGGTGTAGTCACAGAATGGGATGCCCCAACCGCAGTGCACCTGGGAGCAGTAGTACTATGCACAGCAAAAGTGTCTTTATCAGGCCAAATTACTTTTAGAATAAGTGCAAAGGGTTATAGTAAATAGAGGCTGGTGTAGTCACAGAATGGGATGCCCCAACCGCAGTGCACCTAGGAGCAGTAGTACTATGCACAGCAAAAGTGTCTTTATCAGGCCAAATTACTTTTAAAATAAGTGCAAAGGGTTATAGTAAATAGAGGCTGGTGTAGTCACAGGATGGGATGCCACAACCGCAGTGCACCTGGGAGCAGTAATACTATGCACAGCAAAAGTGTCTTTATCAGGCTAAATTACTTTTAGAATAAGTGCAAAGGGTTATAGTAAATAGAGGCTGGTGTAGTCACAGAATGGGATGCCACAACCGCAGTGCACCTGGGAGCAGTAGTACTATGCACAGCAAAAGTGTCTTTATCAGGCCAAATTACTTTTAGAATAAGTGCAAAGGGTTATAGTAAATAGAGGCTGGTGTAGTCACAGAATGGGATGCCACAACCGCAGTGCACCTGGGAGCAGTAGTACTATGCAAAGCAAAAGTGTCTTTATCAGGCCAAATTACTTTTAGAATAAGTGCAAAGGGTTATAGTAAATAGAGGCTGGTGTAGTCACAGAATGGGATGCCCCAACCGCAGTGCACCTGGGAGCAGTAGTACTATGCACAGCAAAAGTGTCTTTATCAGGCCAAATTACTTTTAGAATAAGTGCAAAGGGTTATAGTAAATAGAGGCTGGTGTAGTCACAGAATGGGATGCCACAACCGCAGTGCACCTGGGAGCAGTAGTACTATGCACAGCAAAAGTGTCTTTATCAGGCTAAATTACTTTTAGAATAAGTGCAAAGGGTTATAGTAAATAGAGGCTGGTGTAGTCACAGAATGGGATGCCACAACCGCAGTGCACCTGGGAGCAGTAGTACTATGCACAGCAAAGGTGTCTTTATCAGGCCAAATTACTTTTAGAATAAGTGCAAAGGGTTATAGTAAATAGAGGCTGGTGTAGTCACAGAATGGGATGCCACAACCGCAGTGCACCTGGGAGCAGTAGCACTATGCACAGCAAAAGTGTCTTTATCAGGCCAAATTACTTTTAGAATAAGTGCAAAGGGTTATAGTAAATAGAGGCTGGTGTAGTCACAGAATGGGATGCCACAACCGCAGTGCACCTGGGAGCAGTAGTACTATGCAAAGCAAAAGTGTCTTTATCAGGCCAAATTACTTTTAGAATAAGTGCAAAGGGTTATAGTAAATAGAGGCTGGTGTAGTCACAGAATGGGATGCCCGAACCGCAGTGCACCTGGGAGCAGTAGTACTATGCACAGCAAAAGTGTCTTTATCAGGCCAAATTACTTTTAGAATAAGTGCAAAGGGTTATAGTAAATAGAGGCTGGTGTAGTCACAGAATGGGATGCCACAACCGCAGTGCACCTGGGAGCAGTAGTACTATGCACAGCAAAAGTGTCTTTATCAGGCTAAATTACTTTTAGAATAAGTGCAAAGGGTTATAGTAAATAGAGGCTGGTGTAGTCACAGAATGGGATGCCACAACCGCAGTGCACCTGGGAGCAGTAGTACTATGCACAGCAAAAGTGTCTTTATCAGGCCAAATTACTTTTAGAATAAGTGCAAAGGGTTATAGTAAATAGAGGTTGGTGTAGTCACAGAATGGGATGCCACAACCGCAGTGCACCTGGGAGCAGTAGTACTATGCACAGCAAAAGTGTCTTTATCAGGCCAAATTACTTTTAGAATAAGTGCAAAGGGTTATAGTAAATAGAGGCTGGTGTAGTCACAGAATGGGATGCCACAACCGCAGTGCACCTGGGAGCAGTAGTACTATGCACAGCAAAAGTGTCTTTATCAGGCCAAATTACTTTTAGAATAAGTGCAAAGGGTTATAGTAAATAGAGGCTGGTGTAGTCACAGAATGGGATGCCACAACCGCAGTGCACCTGGGAGCAGTAGTACTATGCACAGCAAAAGTGTCTTTATCAGGCCAAATTACTTTTAGAATAAGTGCAAAGGGTTATAGTAAATAGAGGTTGGTGTAGTCACAGAATGGGATGCCACAACCGCAGTGCACCTGGGAGCAGTAGTACTATGCAAAGCAAAAGTGTCTTTATCAGGCCAAATTACTTTTAGAATAAGTGCAAAGGGTTATTGTAAATAGAGGCTGGTGTAGTCACAGAATGGGATGCCACAACCGCAGTGCACCTGGGAGCAGTAGTACTATGCAAAGCAACAGTGGTTAACCAGGGTGAAACAGCTAACAACGCCAGTTACCCAGGCAGTAACACTCAGGCTGGATGAAAAAAAAAAATCTCCCTGTGACTGCCTCCGATTTTTCCTAACTGCTGACTTCCTGCCTGTCTCCTGCCTGTCTCCTGCCTGTCCCTGTCTGTCCCTGTCTGTCTATCTGTCTCTCCCTGACTACAGCAGCGTCCTGTATCTCACGAATGCAATCGAGAAATGAGGAAAAGCAAGATGTCCGCCCCCTTAAATAGCGCTGTGACGTCACCGGGCTTGCTGGCTGCTGATAGGCTGCATGTGACTGCCCCAGCATGCACTGGTGCAGGGTAGATGTCTGGACATGTCCCGTCCGCCATCTTAGAATGCCTGTAATGTAAATGAATGGATGTTAAAGGAAAACTTCGAGCGATCGAAGCACGGGGAAATTCGGATCGAATCCGGGTTCGTCCGGATCGATTCGCTCATCCCTAATATTTACCTAATGGAGCAAAGGTCTCAGCATAGTCCTCTCCATATTTTTAGGAATATCCTTTGGCTACAAGTCTTGCTTTGCATTGCTCCACTGTACCACCTGCATTGTACTTGACTTTAAAAGTCCATTTACAACATATGGCTTTCCTTCCAGGTGGTAGTTCTGTAAGTGTTCACGTTTTATTGTTATGCTTGGATTTTATCTCATTCTTTGCAGTCTTTATCCATTTAACCCTTTAAGTGCCAGCCTATCTAGAGTTTTTGTCACCCTCTGTTGCCAGACCATGTTTCACTATTTTGCTACACATCTACAACTGTAATGTCTGAAGGAATTTCTAGGGAAATGATATATTGTTTTTTTCAACAGAGTCTGGGCTTCAACATGAAATTGTCTTGTTTGGAATTTTTTTTGTGTAATCTCAATAAGTTTGTCAATAAGATCATTGCGTGTGAGATCCCAATTTCTCCCGGTTACAACGGTACCACATATGTATTGGTAGACACCCTTTCCTGTCCAGGAGACTCTCCCAAACTGAAACAGTGCTTTAGGAGATTTTCAGATTAAATCCAACTATGCTATGCAGTTTTGCAAGAAAAATAAACCCTTTACATTTGAAATATCCTCCACAAACTATATATTTTCTGGAAGTACACACCTCAAGCTTTCTACGCTATTCAGGCTTGTTGACGTGGGCGTAGTTTTTTGGAAGTAATCTCTCAATTCATTCTTTGGTTGCACAGAGTTTCACTAAAAAAGAAAAACAAAGAAGAATCAAAGCTACATTTTCCTAAAAAAACTATATGCAAACAAGAAAAAACAAGTTAAATCTGAAAAAGCGAACAGATCAATACCCAACATGCATAGTTCCTGTCAAGGAGTTCCCAAAGAAAAGCATGCGTGTAATGGTAATTTTACTTGAAAATCCCAGCCTTGCAGACAAAGTACGCACCTTGCGCTTTTTCAACTAAAAAAACCTTTACATTTGGAAAACCCCCATTAACCATATATTCTCTGAAAGTACACATATTAAGCTTTCTAAGCGTACCCAGCTTGTTGTAGTGGGCTCATCTTTCTGGAAGTAATCCCTCGAAGAATTCTTAGGTTGCACATGGTTTCCCTAAAAAAATGTATAAAAAGCAGAATAATAAACATGTTTTCCTAAAATATCAATATACTAATAAAAAAAAAAACAAGCAAAATCTGAAAGCACAAGGTCAGAACAATAACCAACATGCATAGCTACTTTTAACCCTTTTAATTGCCCGCCTACTTGAAGTTTTGTCACCCTCTGTGGACAGGTCATTTTGCACCATGTTTAACCGTGATTTTTGCAGGAATTTCCAGGAAATTTTATATATATATTTTTGCAGCAGGGTTTAGGCTTTAACATGAAATGTCTTGTTTGTAATTTTTCTACTGTTTTTAAAAATATTTTTGCGTAAAAACAAAAAAATAAAAACATTTTTTTTAGAAAACTGTCTCCTTTATTTTAAATAAAACATTTCTCCCAACGGTACCACATATGTTTCAAAAGCCCCCCAGGAGACCCCCCAAACTGAAAAGAGCACTTTATAACATTTACAAATAAAATATAACTACTACATTAGTGAAAGCACAGCGCTATACACAAAATGAAAATCAGTTATCAAATAAAACTTAGGGTTGCTCAGATGTGTAGACTGCCTTATTCCAACAGAGAAAATATGAAAGTGAGAAAAAAACACAGAGCAAATAGATAAAAACTCTCTGAAGGAAAGGTCCAAAACTGCTATTATCCCACAGTGCATGCACTCAAAAGGACAATGTGGGGGTATCCTCCACCATTCGAAAAAAATGCTCACCAGAATTAGAAGAATAGAAAGCCTTCAATTGTGGGTTGGGTACTCGATTGTGCTCCGAAACACAGTAATTATGGTTGCTCCCAAGCACAGTAACCCTATTTCTAGGGTGTGGCACTTTAATGATTAAGCCACTTGTTGGATTAGTACTCATGCCACAGGTCCAGCATAGAAAAGGGAAAAGAACAGAAGACAAAACCTAGTGCAACTCTGTATGAGCAAAAGCGTAACTAAGTTTAATAAAAATAGATGCACTTACAAACATAAAAAATTACTCAGGCATTAAAATCAGTACATTGGAATACGCAAGTGAATTGCTTCTCATCTATACTTCTTACAAACAGCCAAAGGGTTAAGTGGGGCAGGTCCAAAAAGAAATGAGTAACGTAGCTGTCAAAGTAGAACCATATCCCCGCCTGACGCATTTCGTTGCACTTGGCAACTTTAACGAAGGCTGGGGAATATGGCTCGATATAGGGAAAAAATACTCACATACTGGTGTCTCATTTCCGGTCTGTGCACGTATCACCAGCGAGGTCCAACTTGCATCCAATAGCTGGCAAGTTCCATTAAGCAGCCAATCATCATGTTCACTTGTATGGCCAATAGTAGTAAGTTAAGAAGCGCTGGTAGGTTCAGGTTGCTGTCCCCTGCATGCATCATCTGCATCTTCCGCCGTATGAACAATAGCGGACAAGCTACATACGTCACCGGCGTCTTCCGCCGTGTGACCAATGGCTGGAAAGTTACATTATGTAACCAATCAGCAAAACCGGCTGCATAGCCAATCAAAAGACAGTACCGAATCAGAAACCACTGCGTCCATCTCCCCTCGCAATGGGAAGCAACGCTAGGTGGGCGGCAGACGTGCGTCAGCAGGTGAAGTGGAGCTACCACGCCACAACACAATAGCACAGTCATCTGCGCCCACCCCTCCCCACAGCGCAGAGCAATGAGAGGTGGGCAGCAAACGTGCGTCGGCAAGTGGGGGGGAGCTACCATGCCACATCACAATAGCACAGTCAAAGCTAGTGATGACCCAAGCCAAAAATATGCAAGAACTCTGCGTATGGCAGAGTTACCGTATCTCACCTAGGAGCAATGGCTAAACCGCAATTACTTAACAGAGGCGCAGGATGGGCCTATCTATACAGAAAACCAATAGATGCTAATGACAAATAGGTGAAAAAGGGGCGGGGCGGCCCAATACAACAAGGCTTTGGCGTGTCTCCCAGACAGCCCTCAGAAACTGGAAATGTTAATATCCAGAAAAGAACAGGAGGAACTATACAGTCCCCCTTAGGTTTGAAGGGACCTCAAGTGAAGGTAGCAGCACATGGATGAAGGACGCACTAATAAAGACTTTAAAGGACCACTGTTACATAGGAAAAAAAACAAGCTGCACTGCAGCTAGCAAGACCCTTCCCATTAAAGTGCAGAATGCCGAATAAAAAATGTCTTTATAGGGACAGAAGCATATTACATTTAAAACGATGGGGATAACTAAAAACAAGAAGTATAGTAATAAAAGAAGCAATTCACTGCTTACAATATTAACCCTTTAAGTGCCAGCCTACCTTGAGATTTTGTCACCCTTTGTTGCCAGACCATTTTGCACTATTTTACGCTCCCCACGTTCAACTGTGGTTTTTGATGGGATTTCCAGGGATTTCCCAGGAAAGTGATATATTGTTTTTTTCTGCAGAGTCTGGGCTTTAACATGAAATGTCTTGTTTGTCATTTTTTAGGTGTATTCTCAATATTTTTGGATGAAATATATGCAAAAAAAAACCCCCAAAAACTATTTTTTACAATTTGTAGTGTTGTTTTGTAATAAAAAATGTAAGTTTCTCACTAAAATCTTATTGCGCGTGAAACACCAATTTATCCCGGTTACAGCGGTACCACATATGTATTGGTAGACACCCTTTCCTGCCCAGGCGACTCCCCCAAACTGAAACAACGCTTTAGGAGATTTTCAGATAAAATACAACTATGCTACGCGCTAAGCGCACCTTGCAGTTTTTCAAGAAAAACAACCCTTTACATTTGAAATACCCCCGACAAACTATATATTCTCTGGAAGTACACACCTCAAGCTTTCTAGACGTACCAGGTTTGTTGACATGGGTGCAGTTTTCTGGAGTTAACCCCTCAATATATTCTTTGGTTGCACAGGGTTTCCCTAAAAAAGAATAAAAATGCAGAATCAAAACCACATTTTCCTAAAAAAAACTATATGGAAACAAGAAAAAAAAAAAATCTGAAAAAGCAACATGCCCCGAACAGAACAATACCCAGCATGCATAGGTCCTGTCAAGAAAAGAGTTGCCAAACACACCAAAGTAAAGCATGTGCGTAACAGCAATTTTACTTCAAAATTTCAGCTCTGCAGACAATGTGCGCACCTTGTGCTTTTTCTACCAAAACAAGCCTTTACATTTGGAATATCCCCCATAAACCATATATTCCCGGAAAGTACACATTTTAAGCTTTCTAAGCGTACCCAGCTTGTTGTCGTGGGCTCATCTTTCTGGAAGTAATCCCTTGAAGAATTCTTAGGTTGCACAGGGTTTCACAAGAAAATGTATAAAAAAGCCGAATAAAAAACACCTTTTCCTAAAATATCAATATGCAAATAAGAAAAAACAAGCTAAATCTGAAAGCGCAAGGTCCCCCGAGCAGAACAATACCCAACATGCATAGGTACTATTAACCCTTTTAATTGCCAGCCTACTTGAACTTTTGTCACCCTCTGTTGGTCATTTTTCCCCATTTTGCGCCATGTTTAACCGTGATTTTTGCCGGAATTTCCTGGAAAATATATATATATATATTTTTTTGCAGCAGAGTTTAGGCTTTAACATTAAATGTCTTGTTTGTAATTTTTCTGCTGTTTTTTAAATATTTTTGCGTAAAAAAAACAAAAATAAAAAAATAAATAAAATAATATTTTTTAAACAATTGTCTCCTTTATTTTAAATAAAACATTTGTTTTAGTAATGAAAACCATATTGCATGTGATAGCCCCATTTCTCCCGATTACAACGGTACCACATATGTATCGATAGCCCCCCATTCTTGCCCAGGAGACCCCCCCAAACTGAAAATAGCACTTTATAACATTTATAAACAAAATACTACTATCCACACTATAAACGCAAGGGGTTAATTTAAAAAGAAAATGACATAGGGACCCCCCTCCCGGGGGGGGACCCCGTTTTTTTTGGAATTTTTCCATGAATTTAGGCTAAGCCTAACCCTAACCCTTAAAATTAAAGAGAAAATGACATAGGATCCCCCCTCCCAGGGGACCCCATTTTTTGGGGGGAATTTTAAGGGTTAGCGTTAACCTAACCCTAACCCTTAAAGTGGACCAACACCCAGGATTTTCACTATCCTGGGTTTTGTTCCACTTCCGCGGGGGTGCCCCGCTGCGTGAAACCCCCGAGAAAGGTATAAAAAAACTCACCTCACCCCGCTCCTACGGCGCATGCGTGAGCGCTCGTCCAATCAGAGCGCTCAGAGCCGCTGTGGTATGCACGGACAAGGGACGGACAACCACAGCAGCTCCGAGCACGCGGCAGCCGCATCTCGCGCTTCCCTCTAACAGGGAGCGTGCCCGCGCCGGCCATTCACAAACGGCGCCCTGCTAGAGAGAAGCGTGAGAGGCGGCGGAGGCCCGCGCATGCATCGTTGGAACGGGGATAAGGTAAGGCGAATGGGGCGTCCTGGGGGGTTTCACACAGCGGGGCATCCCGATTTCGGATGCCCCGCGGTGAGGGATCTGATCGGCCCTGGAATCTTATAGATTCCCGTGCCGATCAGCCTGGGTGTTGGTCCACTTTTAAAAAAAAAAAAAGAAAGACGTAGCATCCCCCCTCCCGGGAAGGGGGGGGAACCCATTTTTTGGCAGAATTTTAAGGGTTAGGCTAACCCTAACCCTTAAATTTTTTAAAAAAAATGTAGGGTCCCCCCCCCCCCCGGGAGGGGGGACCCTACGTCATTAAAAAAAAAAAAAATTAAGGGTTAGGGTTAGGCTAACCCTAACCCTTAAAATTAAAAAAAAAAATGTAGGGTCTCCCCTCCCGGGGGGGGGGGACCTCATTTTTTTTTTGAATTTTAAGGGTTAGGGTTAGGCTAACCCTAGCCCTTAAAATTCAAAAACAAAAATGACCTAGGGTCCCCCTACCCGTCATAACCAGCCCGGGACCAGCTATGGGGGCTTGTAGGCACAGAGTGGGGGGGCCAGCTTTTGTGGCCCCCCCCACCCTGCAGCCTACGAGCCCACATACCCTATGTGGGCCCGGGCTCTTCTGCCCCCCCCTGGCCTTTGGGGAGGCAGGTAATAGGGGATGCCTCGTGAACTGGTATAAGGGGTCTCATGGACCCCTTACCAGTTCACAAGGGGTTAACAGTAAAAATAAACACACTGACACTTTAATAAAAAATTTTATTAAAAAATAAAAACTTTTTTTTTTACTTTACTTACCTTCGATCGTCAGCTCCTTTGTCCCTCGATATGTTGACAGATGTGATCATGCTGGCTGCAGTAGCAGAGGGGCAGGTGATGATCTGATCACCTGCCCCTCAGCTCCTGTGGCCAGCATGATCACATCTGAATGAACAACAGCCGGGAGCCATGACGACACCCGGTGAGTGACGTCACAAAGGGGGCGGGGCTTTGAGCCGGGATCGCGATAAGCCCTGCCCCCAAAGGGGCGGGGCTTGTCACAAGATGGCGGCGCCCGTCGGAGCAGGAGGGGGGAGAGCCCTTTCAGGCTCTCCCCTGAAGCTGAAGAGCCAGGGGGGACGATCGGAGGACCCCCCAGTGAAGAAGAGACCTGTCGGGAGGCAGCGCGACCTAAGGTAAGTGAATGTCATTTTTTTTTTTTTTTTTTTTCACAGCTGCAGCTGCTGCTGCCGAAGCGGGGGGGGGGGCACTATTCTGGGGGCTCTCCTGGAGCCATCCGAGACCCCACGGGGGATCAGATGGCACCAAATTAAAGAGGAGACCCGGCCGGATCTAACGAGGGGTCAGGTGAGTATTTTTTTTTTTTTTGCCCACTAGCAGGGGTAGATGCCAGGCACGTGAATTTTACGTGGCTGGCACTTAAGTCCAGGAGAAGCAACCATGTAAAATTTACGTGGCTGGCATTTAAAGGGTTAAACACATAAAAATACCACACTCCAAGCAGGATTTAGAATGATCAATAAAACAATTGAGATCAAATTCTATATTTAATCCCCTAGGTGCCAAGGTATCCAGGTCAAAGATCCACTTTCTTTCCCTTTTCGAGATCTCCCTAGTAAGATGAGAGCCACACCAGTGTTTCTCAAATTTATCTATCCCTATAAAGGTGATAAGCGATGGATCACTAGAGTGTGCCAGTTTAAAATGAGCGGAAAGGCTGTGAGATTCCAGGCCACGTCTGATGTTGTAGATGTGCTCTCTCTGACCTTTAACTCCCGTGTGGTCCTTCCGATGTAAAACAACTGGCAGGGGCACCAGATCAGATACACATGTGTAGAGTTACAGCTGATGAAAGTGGATATTTTAACCTCCTTGCCAGTTTTAGGGTTAAGAAAGTTTTTTTTAGGTTTGGGTACCTGTGTGCATGTCTTGTACCTCATGCAGGTTCCACACCGATAGAAACCCATTAGGGGTTCTTCTGAAATAGAAACCCTACGAGGTGGATCAATAAAGCTACTGGTAAGTATGTCTCTCAAATTTGGTGCCCTTTTAAATATAAGTTTGGAATGGGTTGGTAAGAGTGGACCCAAAATAGGGTCCTCCTTTAGGATATGCCAGTGTTTGCGAAACTACTGTTTCACACCCATATGCTGCATGTTAAAACCAGTGATAAAAGAAAAGTCCAAATCTGAAGAAAAAGTTTTAGTAGAAGATTTTTGTAGAATAGAGACTAGATCTGTGTCTTTGATTGTGATAGGGGTCATAACCGTTTCCTATAAACCGCTTGGCCAGCGCCTGTGACTGTAGGTCATAGTTATTAAGTGACGAACAGTTGCGTCTAGCCGCATAAATTGACCTCTAGGAATTGCCTCCAACCACTTGGGGTGGTGGCAACTCTTCATTGGTACATAACCGTTGCGGTCAGTAGGTTTGAAATATGTTGATGTGGCCAGACTGGTATTTTCTTTCTTAATGGTCAGATCTAATAAATGAATGGAGTCACTACTACACTCCATAGTCAACTCCAAATTAAAGGAATTTTCATTAACTTGTTTAAAAAACAACTCAAGCTCTGGCTGGGCCCCATTCCATATGCAAAATACGTCGTTTATATATCTCCGCAACACGACCAGATTAGGCCAGTGTCCCCCTTGGATAAATTGGGCTTCCCAAAGGCCAACGTACAAATTTTGCGCCCATGGCCACACCCCTTTTTTGCAAGTAAAATTAATTGGAAAACCAAAAATAATTATGATCCAAGGCAAAATTCAAACAATTGATGATGAAATCAATTTGGCAAAGAGAAAGATTTAATATTGTTTGTAAAAAATAGCGAATTACTGCTACCCCTTGGTAATGCGGAATGACAGGTTAAAGCAGCGTAACGTCCGCTGTTGCCAATAGCCAGTTATCATCAGCAACTTGTGCATCACACAGTTTCAAAACTTGTGAAGAGTCCCTAAGATACTAGGGTAGGTTCATCACTAAATTCTGTAAAAAAAAGAGTCCACGCACTCCCCAAGTCTACATGTGATTGAGTCGAACCCACTGACTATGGGGCGTCCCGGTGGTTTTGATAAACTTTTGTGTACCTTGGGGAGTTGGCAAATGGTTGGAACCCTTGGGGTTCGAAAGCAAGTGCTCCTCAATATAGTCAGATTTATTTAGAACTACCAACCCCCCCTTTATCAGCTGACTTAACAAATATATCATGTTTCGATTCAAGTACTTTCAATCCTTTGAAAAGGGGGGGAGGGCATCTTTTTTTTTTCTTACTTTAATGTCTCTAAAATCCCTTACTATCACTGCCTTAAAGGATTCCAAGTGATGGTTGGTTCCATTAGCTGGATTAAAAAGTGAACGATTATTTAGGGATGTGTGCTGAAAAGCATCAGTGGGAGTATCAGATGGAACAGTAGTGGGTTCTTGCATTTGTTCTTACTTGTTTATAAAGAACTTCTTAATATTCATTTTGGGGACAAATTTCTGTAGGTCAGCATACATGTTGGATGTAGGAATGTAGTAAAATGGATTTTTAATTTAAGTTCGGCCAACCTTTCGATCAATTAATTACGAGTGTTGGATCAGGGCTTAAAATATGCTCCACCATGCAATCTAAATACATTTTCCATGTATGTTGACCTACAGAAATTTGGCCGCAAAATGAATATTAAGAAGTTCTTTATAAACAAGCAAGAACAAATGCAAGAACCCGCTACTGTTCCATCTAATACTCCCACAGATGCTTTTCAGCACATATCCCAAAAAATCATTCACTTTTTAATCCAGCTAATGGAACCAACCATCACTTGGAATCCTTTAAGGCAGTGATGGTAAGGGATATTAGAGAGATGAAGGTAAGAAAAAAACGATGCCCCCCCCCTTTTCAAAGGATTGAAAGAATTTGAATCGAAACATGATATAGTTGTTAAGCCAGCTGATAAAGGGGGGGGGGGGGGGCACTTGGCATTCTTTTAGAACAAGGCCTTGATTTAGGTATCCTTACTAAAAAGCAGTTTGATTATCTTTATCCTAAGGCCCCACGGGTTCCAACCATTTACCAACTCCCCAAGGTGCACAAAAGTTTATTAAAACCACTGGGACACCCCATAGTCAGTGGGATAGACTCGGTCACATGTAGACTTAGGGAGTACGTGGACCTACCCTCGTATCTTAGGGACTCTTCACATGTTTTGGAGCTGTGTGATGCACAAGTTGCTGATGATAACTGGCTATTGGCCACAGCGGACGTTACATCGCTTTATACTGTCATTCCGCATGACCAAGGGGTAGCAGCAGTTCGCTATTTTTTAAAAACAAATCAAATCTTCCTCTTTACAAAATTGATTTAATCATCAATTGTTTGAATTTTGCCTTGAATCATAATAATTTTTGGTTTTCCAATGAATTTTACTTGCAAAAAAAGGGGTGTGGCCATGGGCACAAAATTTGCGCCGAGCATGGCCAATTTGTACATTGGACTCTGGGAAGCCCAATTTATCCAAGGGGGACACTGACCTAATCTGGTCGTGTGGCGGAGATATATAAACGTATTATGCATATTGAACGGCGCCCAGCCAGAGCTTGAGTTGTTTTTTAAACAAGTTAATGAAAATTCCTTTAATTTGGAGTTCACTGTGGAGTGTAGTAGTGACTCCATTCTTAGATCTGACCATTAAGAAAGAAAATACCAGTCTGGTCACATCAACATATTTCAAACCTACTGACCACAACTGTTATGTACCAATGAAGGGCTGCCACCACCCCAAGTGGTTGGAGGCAATTCCTAGAGGTCAATTTATGCGGCTTAGACGCAACTGTTTGTCACTTAATAACTATGACCTACATGCGCTGGCCAAGCGGCATATCGAAAAAGGCTATGACCCCCATCAGATTCAAACACAACAGGGCACAATCAAAGACCCGAGTCTCTATTCTACAAAAACCTTCTACTAAAACGTTATCTTCAGATTTTGACTTTTCTTTTATCACTGGTTTTAACTTGCAGCATAGAGACTTGAAACAGTTGTTTGACAAACAGTGGCATATCCTAAAGGAGGACCCTATTTTGGGTCCACTTTTACCAACCTATCCCAAACTTATATTTAAAAGGGCACCAAATTTGAGAGATATACTTACCAGTAGCTTTATTGATCCACCTCGTAAGGTTTCTATTTTAGAAGAACCCCTAATGGGTTTCTATCGGCGTGGAACCTGCATGGGGTGCAAGACATGCACGCAGGTACCCAAACCTACAAAAACCCTAAAACTGGCAAGGAGGTTAAAATATCCACTTTCATCAGCTGTAACTCCACACATGTGTATCTGATCTGGTGCCCCGCCAGTTGTTTTACGTCGGAAACACCACACAGGAGTTAAAGGTCAGAATGAGAGAGCATGTCTATAACATCATCATTGTTTTATTGATCATTCTTAATCCTGCTTGGAGTGTGGTATTTTTATGTTTTTAATATTGTAAGCAGTGAATTGCTTCTTTTATTACTATACTTCTTGTTTTTAGTTATCCCCATCGTTTTAAATTTAATATGCTTCTGTCCCTATAAAGACACATTTTTTATTCGGCATTCTGCACTTTAATGGGAAGGGTCCTGCTAGCTGCAGTGCAGTTTGTAACAGTGGTCCTTTAAAGTTTGTAACAGTTCCTATGTAACAGTGGTCCTTTAAAGTCTTTATTAGTGCGTCCTTCGTCCATGTGCTGCTACCTTCACTTGAGGTCCCTTCAAACCTAAGGGGGACTGTATAGTCCCTCCTGTTCTTTTCTGGATATTTAAATTTCCAGTTTCTGAGGGCTGTCTGGGAGACGCGCCAAAACCTTGTTGTACTGGGCCGCCCTGCCCCTTTTTCACCTATTCGTCATTTGCGTCTATTGGTTTTCTGTATAGATAGGCCCATCCTGCGCCTCTGTTAAGTAATTGCGGTTTAGCCATTGCTCCTAGGTGAGATACGGCAACGCCGCCATAAGCAGTGTTCTTGCATATTTTTTGCTTGCGTCATCGCTAGCTTTGACTGTGCTATTGTTATGTGGCATGGTAGCTCCACCCCACTTGCCGACGCGCATTTGCTGCCCACCTCTCATTGCTCTGCGCTGTGGGGAGGGGTGGGCGCAGACGACTGTGTTGTTGTGTTGTGGCGTAGTAGCTCCACCCCACCTGCTGATGCACGTCTGCCACCCACCTCTCATTGCTTCACATTGCGAGGGGAGATCGCCGCAGATGAGTGGTTTCTGATTTGGTACTGTCTTTTGATTGGCTATGCAGCCGGTTTTGCTGATTGGTTACATAATGTAACTTGCCCGCCCTTTGATCACACGTCGGAAGACGCCGTTGACGTATGTAGCTTGTCCGCTATTGGTCTTATGGTGGAAGATGCAGATGACGCATGCAGGGGACAGCAACCTGAACTTACCAGCGCTTCTTAACTTACTGCTATTGGCCATACAAGTGAACATGATGATTGGCTGCTTAATGGAACTTGCCAGCTATTGGATGCAAGTTGGACCTCGCTGGTGATACGTGCACAGACCGGAAATGAGACACCAGTATGTGAGTATTTATTCCCTATATCGAGCCATATTCCCCAGCCTTCGTTAAAGTTGCCAAGCGCAACGAAACGCGTCAGGCGGGGTTATGGTTCTACTTTGAAAGCTACGTTACTCATTTCTTTTTGGACCTGCCCTACTTAATTTGGCTGTTTGTAAGAAGTATAGATGAGAAGCAATTCACTTGCGGATTCCAATGTACTGGTTTTAATGCCTGAGTAAATTTTTATGTTTGTAAGTGCATCTATTTTTATTAAACCTAGTTACGCTTTTGCTCATACAGAGTTGCACTAGGTTTTGTCTTCTGTTCTTTTCCCTTTTCTATGCTGGACCTGTGGCATGAGTACTAATCCAACAAGTGGCTTAATCATTAAAGTGCCACACCCTAGAAATAGGGTTACTGTGCTTGGGAGCAAGCATAATTACTGTGTTTCGGAGCTACCACGATCAAGTACCCAACCCACATTTGAAGGCTTTCTATTCTTCTAATTCTGGTGAGCATTTTTTTTGAATGGTGGAGGATACCGACACATTGTCCTTTTGAGTGCATGCACTGTGGGATAATAGCTGCTTTGGACATTTCCTTCAGAGAATCTATTGCCCTGTGTTTTTACTCACTTTTAAAATATAACTACTATCCACACTATAAAGGGTTAAAAAAATGGTGGTCCCTTTTTGGGGGCCAGCTTTGGTGGCGCCTGGTGCAGGTAACTGGCATTCTCTGCTCCGCTGAAGACTCAAACAGGCAATCAGAGGCCCATTGCAGGTTGAGGCGACCCTGATGTTGGAACCCAGATAGGGATGAGCTTTTTTTCAGTGCTAGTGGGGGAAAATGCCAAGAATGTAGATTCTGTGTGTTTGGCACTTAAAGGCAGAAGGAGCAAGCTTGGCACTTAAAGGTTTAGGATCTGATGGTCAAGCCTCTGGATCATGGCAGGGTTAGCTTTTCAGCCAGTGACTGCCACATCAGTACTCCGTGTTGACTGTAAGAAGTGGCTCAAACATCAAAAAATCATGTTGAATGATGGGGTGGTGATTCCTCCATCCTGGCGTTTGACCACCTTAAGCATCTCATACCTATACGCTTGATGCTATGGACACTGCTGAGCACTTGATAACATGAACCATGTCCTTCATCATCAAGTCCAAGACTCCCTGGCCACAGAGCCTTAAGCCTCCGGCCAAGCTTGAAGGGACTCCCTCACCTGTCCAGGTGGGGGGGACGCCTCCTTTACTTTGCACCTCTTTGAACATAATCTGGACATAATCTATCCAGGATACCTGGATTCATGTGGTGGTCACCGCAGACTACAAGATTCTGGATCAAGCCCCCACTCCAGTTCATAGAGTACTGAAGGGTAATTTCTCCAGGAACACTGGTCACTTTGCTTAAGGCTGCAGACAAACTGGTACAGTCAGGAGTTATCTCAGTGCCGCTGTAGAGAGGGGCCTGAGGTTGTTCTCAAACTTGTTTGTAGTTCCGCAAAAAGTACAGATCAATCCCTGCATTTGTCAGTGGGGATGATGGAATAGCTGAACTTTCTATTGACCATGGACATCAAGGACGCTTACCTCCATGTTCCTATTTTCATGGGACATCGAAATATCTGAGATTTGCACTGGACTCAAAACATTTCCAATTTGTGGCCTTGTTGTTTAAACTGTCCAAATCCCCATAAGTATTTACAAAAGTGCTGGCAGGGTTCTGCTGCATCATCAGGGGATCCGAAGTGTCCCCTACTTGCATTAACCTGCTCATTTTGGGCTCCCTTCAAAAAGAAGGCAGTGAGGGACATCTGGACAACGTGTCCACTCTGGAACATTTTGGCTGGGTCATCAGCATTCTTTCACACTGTCCTATCCAGAAGAAAGGGCCGGTAATTGGGGGTGCCGGGGTTAATGGCAAGTCACCCGCTAGCCACAGGTGATTGCCAGCCCCCAGCCTTGTGAACTGGTATAGGGGGTCTCATGGACCTCTTACCAGTTCACAAGGGGTTAATAGTAAAAATAAAGACACTGTGACGCAGAGAAAAAAAAATGACATTTTTATATTTTTCCTCTTCTACTCACCTCCGATCCTGTGTCCCTCGCTGCTGTCCCGTGACGATGACAGCTGGCAGACAGATTCTGGTAGTGATCGGAGCAGGGCAGGTGAGGGGCAGAAGACTGTACAAGTCACTAGTCAGACCGCATATGGAGTACTGTGTACAGTTCTGGGCACCTGTGCTTAAGAAGGACATATCAGAATTGGAGTGCGTTCAAAGGAGGGCAACAAAGTTAATAAAAGGGGTGCGGGGGCTAAAGTACCCTGAAAGATTGTCAAAGTTAGGTTTATTTAGTTTAGAAAAAGTTTAGAAAAAATGAACTAAAGTCTATATTCAGCCTTACATACTTTGTTACTATACTATGTTACTATGCAGGGCTGGATAAAATGTGGTTAAAAAGGCTTGCCCAGGCATGTGGGGAGCCCCCACTGTCACAATAGCTTCTATGCCCATCAGGCCAAAGACTGGAAAGCCTGCTGGACTATACCATAACCCAAAGGTTGGTGGAGGCCCCCTATTGCAGGCCAAGTGGTGGAGGCCCCAGGGTGCATGCCCATTGTGCCCTCCTCATAGACCAGCCCTGTATGTATGCCCTATGGGAATCCATCTGGGTAGATGCTTTGCTGACTCTAGCAACGGATTTCCCCTGGGTTAGGAGTTCCCATGGTATACTGGGTGAGTGAACGAAACTCCCCATCCTGGTAAGGGACACATTTTAACACCCAGGCCCCACTCAGATATCCGTCCCTTTACCCAGTCTATCTGGGGGTTATGCTTCTGAAGCCAGGGTAGCTCCAGAATAACTGGTGTTAAGGGGCAGAGAGCACAAAGAATCTGAGACTTTCAGAGTGGGGGTATCCATAGTGACTTTGACTTCATGACATCATGAGAAGGGGTCTACCCTGCTGCAGAGGAGAGTTGAGTTCCCCATAGGGTCACAGGTTATGCCCAGGGAGTGAGCAAAGGAGGCATCTATGAAGTTCCCAGCTGCCCTCTAGCCACAAGGGCACAGGACTGGACAGAATGGGAGCCCCGGGAAACTGTAATGGTCATTGATACAGTATGAAACCCCATGGAGAATTTCACAACACCAATGCTAGGTGAAACAGACACGTCAGACTTCTGAAGCCTTTTCACAGGCTTCTGGGGACAGGTTTTTGCGAAGTGGCCAGCTTCTCCACAGTACAGGCACAAACCATGGGACTGCCTCCTATCTCTCTCTGCCTGAAGTAGTTTAGTGGCCCCAAGCTGTATTGGTTCCTTGGCCTGCGAAGAAGGGCAGTGGGCCAGCACGTAGCTAGCAGGCATAAGAAGGTGAAGGCCAGCATAGGCTGCCGACTTTTCCTGCCAATGTTCGATGATGACAATCAATCAGAATTGCCAGCTGCATAGCCACATCTAGGGTATTAGGTGCTGGGAAGCTACTGAGGAGATCTGCTCTAAACTGACTCCTAAGTGCTGGGTCCTTCCAATGACTATTGACATCCCAGCAGTGGAACTTGCCCCATGCCGGAGTTTGGGCCGATTGCCATTGGCTTTGGCGTTGGCATTGGCAAATGTCCGAGTTGGCAACACCCAATCTCTGCCGCTGCTTGAGCCTTTAGACAAGCCTCTGTTCGCCGGGACTCTGGATACTCCTCAATGGACACAGATGCCCCCAGGTCTTATATAGTGCAAATGATGCCAACTTACGGTGGAAGGTAGCTGAACCAAGGGCACACAGAGTCCAGACTAGCTGGGGTCATACATAGGATATCAGTCCTACATGGGTCATAGCACAGGGATTGAGCAGATGGACGGTTGAGGTTAGCCGAAGGGTCAGGGCCGGGGAGTCAGAGGTTTTGAGGTATCCGGAGGGTCAGGCAGAATCATAGTCAAACAGGCAGATGTTAGTCCAGGTGGCAGGCAGAGAGTGGTTGGACATAACAGAGGTAGATAACAGATAAGCTGCCTGTGGAAAATCCTGTAATGAACAGCCAATCCATGCAGGGAGCAGCCTGTTTTTTTTGTTGCCAGCGGCCAGAGATTGAATACAGAGTCAGCCCACTAACATTAACCCTCTAAAGTCCCTATGGAAATGTTGTCCTGTAATGAATGCATTGTAGAGAGACAGCACGTCTAGAGGTATGCCGGGGACGTGCAAAGAAAGACAGCCAGAGCACAGTACAGGTGATTAGCCAGCATATGAAGGATCTGAATGCCTGACACAAGGTTTTTCTATAAAAATGAAAGTAAGATGATTCTCCAGTTTAACAGTAAATAGGTTAAAACAATTGCTGTTCTATCCAAAAATTGCAGAGCAGCATTTTATTTTGAAGATACTCCAAAGGAGGGACACATATTGGAATGCCCTACCCAGTGTGATTGTTGATAGCAAATTCAAAATTAACCTCAATGATTTGAATATTTGTTAACATTCTGGGATACTCTATTTTCCCTACATCCAGTCCAGGCTGTCCCAATATCCTCACGATTGGGTGTTCGCCCCCAGGGGGCGCTTGACTGCAAGCTGTAGCTCCTCCCGGCCCCCTATAAAGGCAGCTGTTCCTCTATCATTCCTCAGTTGTTCATCTTGCAGTTTGGCTGCATAAGATCACTGGCACTCTCTCTCAGATATTGGCAGCAGAGCAAGGCAACCTAGCCCATCGGCCGCTGCGAACTCTGTTTCCATGGATCTCTGATGACCCATTCCTGCCTCCCAGCCTTTGGCTGCTATGGGATCCGTGACGGTAGGGTGAACGCCGGGGTCTGTGGCGTTCGGCAGAGCACATGCTCTGGGCCGCAGACCTTATTCTAAAAGGTAGCC
The DNA here is from genome assembly GCA_027917425.1 of Gastrophryne carolinensis. Taxonomy (NCBI): domain Eukaryota; kingdom Metazoa; phylum Chordata; class Amphibia; order Anura; family Microhylidae; genus Gastrophryne; species Gastrophryne carolinensis. The sequence goes on along the minus strand of CM051243.1, from coordinate 129,948,981 downwards.
GGCCACAGGCTTATGGTGAGCCTGAGGGGGAACCACTATGTATATTTTTGTATATGCTCTCCCTGCCCACGCGCTTTATTATTTGTGCGTGTGCTGCTTGGTGTGACTTTACTTTGCTCCTCACTGGCAGGCAGTGAGGAGCAGTTTCTGGCTTCTTACTCACCTCCCTGCGTTCCCCCGTCGGGTGCCCAGGACGCGCGCCACTCTCCAGTAGTGCCCCGCGGGCCTTCTCCGCACCGCTGTGTGCGGCGTTCTAAATATGGTCGGCGAGGAGGGGGGTATCATGGCCGCCACCATGACAGTTCTGAGGGAGGCGGCATTCTTCTTGTGATGCACCGCTGGGGGGCGGGGCCCTGGCATCGGTGCACTGATGACATCACGTCGGTGCCGCCCCCCCAAGGATCCTTCCAGACGCTGGTTATCCCTCCTGTCGGTGTCGTGAGTCCCTCTTATGATTGCTGTTGCTTTCTTCTATTGTATTTATGCTAAGGCTGACATGGGTCTTTCTCTTCTTTTTCTGTTAGATTGTGGGCTAAGGTTGAGGGTTGTGGTTCCTCCCGTTCCCCCTTTTTAAAGAGGGATCGACTATAGGCTTAGGCCGTTAGCATCTAGTAGCCTTATTGAATTTTTTACTATTCTAATCACCATAATGGAGGCATCAGTGGATAGTGAGCTGGGGGACCCATTTGGGCAGGACAGGCTCTGCCCCTTTTGCAGAAGGAATCCTCTGGGCGGATTCAGCAGTATTTGTCCCACTTGCGCCAGAGGCATTGTTTTGGACCGTGAGTGGGCGGTCGCCCCTGTCCCTAGCCCTGTATTACTATCGGCCTATCCTGACCCTCCGCTGCTGCATTCAGCCCCTAGTGAAGGGGGAGCCAGCAAGGGGTTTCATACTGATTTTGCACATAGGCTGGCTAGTCTCGAGAAGCAGATCTCGTTGACGGCCCTTAAGAAGGCCTCGAGTAAGAAGAATTGACTTGGATTACTATCTCCTTGATTGCTTGGGTTCCCACGAGGAAGGTGAGTTGCCAGATGATTCGCGCTCCACGGTGAAATATTCCGCTGGTGATGACAGTATCTCTGGTTCCTCCTCGGACGAGGACTCTTGTCTCCCGGATGATACGGAGAGTTTGCTTTCCTCCGTGTTTGATACCCTACACATTATTCCTCCTAGAGCGGCTAAGAGGAAGCAGGGTGATTTATTTCGGCCTGAGAGGCAAAGGCGGGTCTTCCCGGAGCAGCCTCACTTTTCTTACATGATCCTTAAGGAATGGGAAAGGCCCAACAAGTTACCATTGGTCCCTAAGGGCCTGGATAGGCGGTACCCCTTTCCTGCTGAATTGATTTGGTTATTGTGTCACCCTCCCGAGGTGGATCCTCCTGTGTCAGGTTTGTCCAATACCACTGTTATGCCATCACCTGATAATGCTTCCTTACATGATCCTGCGGACAAACGCATGGATCAGCTGGTCTGCCATGCCTTCACATTTGCTGATGCCCTCTTTTGCCCGGCGTCTGCCTCAGCTATCGTCTTACTAGCCAACAGGAGAAAGGTGAGGCGCCTTGTGGCTAGAGCTAAGGCTCTAGCGCTAAGGCTGAGGAGTATAAGGAACTCAAGGCTTGCTTGGATATCATTGGCTTTGTTGTTACTGCCATAGATGATGTGGTCAGTCTTGGTGCCAGAATATTGGTCTTGCTTGTTGCTCTGCGCCGCTCGCTTTGGCTGAAGCAGTGGTGATGCGGCTGCTAAGAGGTCCCTCACAAGTCTACCTTTTGTGGTAAGTCGGCTGTTTGGGGAGCGCCTGGACGTTTTGGTCAAGGATGGTAGACTCCCTCAGAGAAGGAAGCCTGCTTGGCCCTTTCGGAACCCCTCTTCCTTTCGTGCCTTTCGAGGAGGAAGAGGATCTTCATTTCCAGGTGGCCGCAGAGATACCCGGGGCAGAAGTAGGTCCCGCAGCTGACCCAACTCCTCCAGGGGGGCTAAGTCCAAACCCTCTGGTAGTGTCCTCCGGTTACAAGATAGAGCTGGCAGCCAGGCCACCCATAAAGTTCAAGGATATCTCGAAGCCCGCTAAAAGCTCAAGCTTTGAGAACGGCTGTTCAACACCTCCTGCGGAAAGGGTGATTTTCCCTGTACCCCGGCAGGAGCAGGGTCAGGGATTTTGCTCCAACCTGTTCATGGTTCCCAAGAAGGACGGAACGCTTCAGCCGATCCTGGACCTGAAGGGTCTCAACAGTCAGACATTTCCGCATGGAAACATTGCGGTCGACCGTGAGATCGCTTCGGCCCGGCGACTTCATGACTACGGTGGACATCAGGGACGCCTATCTACACATCCTGATTTTCCAGGGACATCAACAGTTTCTGAGGTTTACGCTGGAGGAACAGCATTTCCAGTTTGTAGCACTCCCATTCGGGATATCCTCAGCTCCCTGTGTGTTCACCAAGGTACTGGCGGGCATCATGTCTATCCTGAGGAGTCAGGGTATTCATGTGTTACCCTATCTGGACGATTTGCTAATCTCAGCCCAGTCCCTTCAGCAGGCCGAGAGCGATACACAGACAGTGCTGTCAACCCTGGAAGCCTTCGGATGGGTAATCAATTACCCCAAGTCATTTATCATTCCCTCAACAGTGAGATCCTTTCTGGGAATGACGATAGACACCGCTCAGGTCAAGGTTTTTCTGCCACAGCAGAAGGTTTTGGGTCTCCAGACGCAAGTGCAGTCCTTGCTGTCTTGTCAGCAGCCGTCGGTACGTCTGGGGATGAGACTGGTGGGCCTAATGGTGTCATGCTTCGAGGCAGTGCCCATCGCCCAATTTCACATGGGACCTCTTCAATTGAACCTGCTGACTGGCTGGAATCGGACTCGGGAGTCCTTGAAACAAGGTTTTTTGCTGCCCCCCCCCCCAGCCAGGCAGTCCCTCTTGTGGTGGTTGGGCTCCCGGAACCTGCTGGTGGGCAAGTCCTTTCTGGCTCCCCATTGGGAGATAGTTACCATGGATGCCAGTCTGACAGGCTGGGGAGGCGTTTGGCAGACCCAGAAGATCCAGGGTCAGTGGGGTCCGCAGGAGAACTGCTTACCCATAAATCTCTTGGAGCTGAGAGCGATCCAGTTGGTGCTTCTACGCTTGACTCCCCATTTAAGAGGTCGTGCGATCCATGTTCACTCTGACAATCAGATGGCTGTCGCCTACATCAACCACCAGGGCGGGACTCGGAGCAAGAGATCCCTCAAGGAGGTAACCCAGATTCTGACTCTGTGCAGAGGAGTATGTTCCCTGCATCTCGGCGGTCTACATCCCCAGGGTGGAAAACCAGGAGGCAGACTCCCTGAGCAGGAGTGCCTTGCACCTGGGGGAATGGTCCCTCAGCAGCGAGACTTTTCAGGCTCTGTGTCTCCGCTGGGGGCAGCCGGACGTGGATCTGTTTGCGTCCAGACACAATCACAAGCTTCCAAGGTTTGTATCCCTCTCAAGAGATCCTCTGGCCATTGCAACAGACGCTCTGGTGATTCCTTGGATAGAGTTAAAATTTCTGTATGCATTCCCTCCGTTTCCGCTCCTGGGCAGAGTGCTGCGCAAGATAGCCTAGGAGGGGGTACCAGCCATCCTGGTGGCTCCTCGCTGGCCGAGAAGGAGTTGGGTTGCAGACATAGTCCAGATGTCAATAGATTGCTACATCATGCCCGACGACCCAGGGCTTTTCACAAAGGGGTCGCTGCGGCACCCCAATTTACGGACGCTGGCTTAGACGGCCTGACTATTGAAACCTCAATCCTGATGGAGAAAAAGTTATCGGCCCTGGTTGTGCAGACAATGATTCAAGCACAGAAGAAATCTTCTTCCATTATATACTACAGACTTTGGCGGGCCTATATTGCTTGGTGCGAGGCCAAGAGCCTTCCTTGCCGGATATTTTCTATTTCTAGGATTCTGGAGTTTTTAAAACACGGCTTAGACTTGGGTCCCAAGCTGAGTACCCTCAAGGGTCAAGTCTCGGCCTTAGCCATCTTTTGCCAACCATAGGTTGATCAAGACTTTTTCCAGGGAGTTACCCATGTCCGGCCACCGCTTAAGTCAGTATTACCGGTGTGGGACTTGAATTTAGTACTATCTGCTCTTCAGGGTCCTCCCTTCAAGCCATTGAGTGATGCTGCTTTGTCTATGTTGACTCTCAAAGTGGTCTTTCTGGTAGCGATCACCTCGGTGCGTCGTGTATTAGAGCTGGCCGCGCTTTGTATGAAACCACCCTACTTTGAGCTGCATAGGGATAAAGTGGTTTTTTGCTTTAAACCTGATTTTTTTTACCTAAGGTCGTTTCTCCCTTTCACCTTAATGAGGAAGTTGTCTTGCCTTCCTTGTGCCGAGCACTGGCTAATTCCAAAGAACGGACCCTCCATGCTTTGGATGTGGTCAGAGCCATAAAGTATTACCTGGCTGCGACTGAATCCTTCAGGAAATCGGATTTGCTCTTTGTCCTTACAGAGGGTTCTAGGAAAGGATTGCCACCAGCCAAGTCCACTCTTAGTAAGAGGATCAGACAGGCGGTGGTACAAGCATATTCTGCCAGGGGGAAGGAACCCCCTTTTCAGATCACGGCTCATTCTACCAGAGCTATTGGTGCCTCTTGGGCTTTTCAGCACCAGGCATCGGTGGAACAATTTTTTTAAGGCCGCAACTTGGTCTTCTGTTCATACAAAGTTTTACAAGGTGGATGTCAGTGCCTCATCTGACGCTGTTTTTGGCCGAAAGGTGCTTCAGGCGGTAGGGAAATGAACTACATGCACTGGGGATCCTGCCCATATGGACAGTGCTTTTGGATGTCCCAATCGTGAGGATATTGGGATGGCCTGGACTGGATGTAGGGAAAAATACTATTCTGTGAAACTCCCCTGTAGAATTGTTTTTGGATACATCCAGTCCAGGCCGTCCCACCCCGCCCTTGTGTTCATTATGTCCTGTATGCCTGTTATGATGATCAAACATTTTTTGTTTCATAGGTTTTTCTAGTTTTTCTTGGGACGGCCTGGACTGGATGTATCCAAAAACAATTCTACAGGTGAGTTTCCCAGAATTGTATTTTTTTTCAGTGGACACAAAATGAAGGTGTTATTTACAGAGGTTGGAATTGATGAGTGATTTGTATTTTTTTGCATACATTTAAATTGCAATTGAAGGAACATTTTTGGAAATGTGTAAAACACGGGATTAATAGATAAGTTGGAAAACAAAACATGGACAACATGGAAAACAATTGCTGGTCCGTTTTAACACTCTGAAATCACCCAAGGCTGCATGTTTCAGTGGGATAATTAGCATTTGAATTGGTTGATTTGCATTTCAATAGCCTATGGTAGTTTAAAGCACATACAAATGGGGAAAAAGCAACAGGGTTTGCATTCCTGGAAAGTGAAAATAAGTAATGGCTTTTTACAAGAGTTGAAAAGTTTACCCATTTTAGGAATCACAGGGGGTAAACCTGTGGTTGTGTAGGGCTGGCAGTAGGGGGTAAGCCTTCAAAAAATGATCCAATTTCTACAGTGGCAGCAGCGGAATTGGCATCTTGACAATTCAGTTGAAGAAGACCAAACCATGGCTTTTTTTTAACAAGCTCTAATAAATGTACCTATTTTGTGCATCACGGTGTAGACCTGCGGTTGTGTAGGCCTTGTAGTAGCAGAGGGTTGCAGTGGAGTTGCTGTTGGTGGTAGTAGTAGTAGTCATTTTAAATGTACCCATTTTGGGCAGCACAGGGAGTTGACCTGCGGTTCTGTAGGGCTGGTAGTAGCAGGCAAGCCCTCAAAAAATGATCCCATTTGTAATCTGGGTGTCAGGTCTGGAGTTCCTCCACAGCCTGATTTCCCCTGCATTATGCTGCTCCACCAGCAGATGGCTCTGTCCTGCTGAGGTGTGTTAATCAGCCAGCACCTGTGGGTCTTCCTGGCCTATATAAGCTGGTCAGCACATAGCCTTAGCGGATCAGCCTTAATCTGTCTTTTGAACCTGAACTCTGGAACTCTGTACCCCGGACTTCTGCCTTAGCCTCAGTCATAGCCATTGCTTTACTTTGGACTACTAGCACGTATGTTTTCTCTCGTCACAGCAATCTGAGTGTTTCTTGATTCTTGGTTTATCTTTATGTATATAGCAGCTTGGTTGATGTATACCCACTGTTTGTTGTTATTAAACATGGTTTGCCGCATATCCGCCTCTGTCTAATTCTGGTCATTACTACTATTGGGATTTCTCAGATGAGAAATCCATGACACTGGGGTAGCAGCAGGATTGGCATCTTGACAATTTTGTTGTACAAGATGAAACAATGGCTTTTTACAAGCCTTAAAAAAAAGTGCCCAATTCGGGCATCACAGGGTTAAACTGCAGTTGTGTAGGCCTAGTAGTAGCAGAGTGTGGCAGTGAAGGTGTTGGTGGTAGTAGTTGCATTAGCAGTACTAAAAGGCAGAGGAAAGAGAGACCTGTGGTAGCTTTTGCACGGCTGGCAGTAGTGGACAAACCCTCAAAAAATGATCCCACTATTCTTGGTGTGCCACACACCCCGCTTCACTTCTAAATATTCTTCACTTAATGGGTTAACTCACCGGCAGGTGACGTAGTGCAGAGAGGAAGTCTTGTAACGAGCCCCCTTCCGGCCTATATATACCTGGTACCTCCCTTCAATCACCAGTATTTTTCTCTCTGCTTGACGACAAGTCAGAAGATGGAAGTCTCCTGCTTACAGGTAGGCCGGGGTTTTTACCCCGGCACCCCCCTTTTGGTCTATTTCTGCCCGGTTTGAGTGTTTATACCTTGATGGTGGAATGGAAGCCTCCCAGCCTAGGCTGCTCACTGGGCAAATGGTAGATGGCACTTTAAGTGCCTAGGAGCTTATCTCCTACCGCTCGACCTCATGCGTGGGGCAATGCGGCGAACCGGCATGGTGATCCGGAAATGGGATGCCCCTGTCCCGAGGGTCCCCGTAGCCCCTTTCTCTCCTGTTTCGGTCCCTTCACTATGGGGGGGGGGGGTTTGAGGGTGTGCATTTAGTATGTGTGTTTCACTAGTATAACTTTATTTCAACATGTGTGTGTTCATGTTATGCATTAAGTTTATTCAGCATGTGTGCACTTTTTGTTCTCTTGGTTTAGGTCTGCTTGAATGACAGACCGCGCTGGGTAGGTGGCTGGCCGCTTTAACTAGGCAGACTGTTGCTTAAGCGGCCCCCTCCCGCCTCCCCCCTTCCCCCCTTCACCGCTGGCACTGTATGAAGTTTATTTTTTGCATAGGCTGCGCTATGCGGTCTTTTGTCCTTCCTCCCCCCCTCCGCTGCCTGGGCGCACGTGTAGTGGCCCATCTGGTGTAATCCCCAGCTGAATTGGCTGCACTGATCAGCGTAGGGGGCAGGTCCCGGTGACGCAGCAATGGGGGCGTGGCGCCGGCGGCGGCGTCGTGCGGCGGCCCCAGTTTCACTTCCCTTCAAAGGGGGAAGTCACGTGGGCGCGCGGCCGCACTTGGTCTCCGGTGCTGCGGCTGCTGTCTCGCTCTCCGGCTGCTGCTCTCGCTTGGCCAGGTAAGCGGCCCCACTTGGTGGGGCCGTTAAGTGGGAATTTCATATCCTCTTGTATTGAATATGGTGGGGAGTCATTTTTTATTAGGGGGCATGGTTTTGCTCATTTTTTAAGGCACTTTGGTGCCATGTATATATGATTGTTGCACACATGTGAGGATCTGATTGTGATTTCTCTTGCCTTACAGATCCAGGGATCCCTGTTTATGGTAGTGCCCGTTAAAGCAGCGGCCGTTAAAGCCCGTTAAAGGCCGCTGCAAAACGGAGGCACCTGACTCCGGTACCTTCGGCTCCACAGGACGAGTTATGTGAGCCTGTGGAATGGTCCGATGGGTCCTCGGACGAGGATGAATTCCCGTTGGAGTCAGATGAGCCTGCAGATCAGCTTGAGGCTGATGTGATTGGCGATTGGTCGGAGGGGGTTGTTTTGACACCCCCTCCATTCTGGCTCAAATGTTTAAAATTTTGAATTTAGATCCACCTGAGGCGGCCACCCTGCCAAAGGGTCAGTTGTTTAAGGAGCCTCAGCCACGTTGGGTTTTTCCCAGACAACACCACTTTGAGAGGGTGGTTCTTAAGGAATGGGAACATCCCACGCGGTTATCTGGAATCCCTTCCAGTTGGGAAAAGCGTTATCCTTTTCCGCCAGAGTTGGTAAAGCTTTGGTCTGTCCCTCCTGACGTCGATACCCCTGTGCTAGGGCTCTCCAGCACGGCTATGGTACAGTCTGCTGAGACCACTGTCCCTAAGGATGGGGAGGATCGTCGGATTGACCAATACACGCGCCATGGCTTTATTTACTCCGGGTCAGCGTTGCGCCCGGTATGTGCTTCAGCCCTTCTGCTATTGGCGATTAAGTCTTTAATTCAGGGGCTTTATGAGGATCTCAATCCCGCTTGTAAACAGTTTACTGCGCTTAAGCAGTGTGAATCTTTCGTGTCCTATGTCCTATCCGCTGCACTGGCTATGAGTAGCAAGGCAGCGGCTATGCTGGTGGCTATTCGCCGGTCAGTATGGCTGCGTCAGTGGTCAGCGGACGCGGCTTCTAAAAGGGTGCTCACAGCTCTCCCCTTTTTGGGGTTGCGTCTGTTTGGGGAGAAAATTGATTCAGTCGCAAAGGGTGGTAAGATGCCACAACGCAAGAGGCCTCGTGTCCCCTTTAGGGGGGCAGGTTCCGGTAGGCCTTCCTTTCGAGTATTCAGAGCGGGCAGGGGTGCTTCCTTTCCCGCTACCAGAGGTGCAGGTTGGACTCGGGGGAGGGGCCGTGGCTGGTCCGCTCAGTCCTGGGGCACCAAGCCCAAACCTGCTGATAAGCCCACTCAACAATGAGGGGCTGCCCTCACCCGTGCGGGTGGGGGGACTATTGCGACACTTCTCCCAGGTTTGGAACCAAGTGGTTCCAGGCAGATGGATCCAGGAGGTAGTGTCGGCCGGTTGCGACCCGGAATTCGGGTCTCACCCTCCTTCACGGTTCGTTCGGTCTCGGGTGCCCATTGATCCTTTGGCCACGCAGGGGCTCCTGGCGTCGGTAAGGAATCTGTTAGAGATGGCGGTCATCCGGCCGGTGCCGCGCTTAGAGATGGGCCTCGTTTTCTACTCCAATCTTTTCGCAGGCCCCGAGAGAGATGGGTCGGTTCGTCCCGGCCTGGACCCTCATCAACACAGTGTGTTTCTTCCTTTTGCCCAAGTTCACACGAGAACGCGTCAGCTTTTTCTGTTAGCGTCTTGGGACCAACAGCCTCGGTCGCTGGATCAGTCCTTCCAGTTGTCCTCCAGGGTCCGGCAGTCCCTCCTGTGGTGGTTGGTCTCGACCAATCTTGTGTAGGGCAGGTCTTTCCTGACCCTCCTTTGGGAAATTGTCACCACGGACGCCAGTCTGTCGGGATGGGGCGGATTCTGGAAGGAGCTGCAGTTTCATGGGCAGTGGGGACCTCAAAGGCCCCACTTACCCATCAATATTCTGAAACTGAGAACCATCCGTCAGGTGCTTGCTCTCCTGACTCAGCTCGTTCTGGGCCTTCCGGTCCAGATGCGTTCAGGCAATCAAACAGCGGTTGCTTATATCGGTCTTCAGGGAAGGACTCGCAGTCTGAGTGCTCTCAGAGCAGTGTCCCTGATCCTGACCTGGGCGGTGTCCCATGTTCCTTGTCTCTCGGCGGTTTACATTCCAGAGGTGAAGAACCAGGTAGCGGACCGGTTGAGCAGGGGCTCTCCCCGTCTGGGAGAATGGGCTCTCCATCCTCGGGTGTTTCGCTCACTGTGTCTCCGATGGGGGACCCCGGAGGTGGACCCGTTTGCCCCTCGCAGGCTCCCGAACTTCGTGTCGCTCTCCCAGGTTCCTCTGGCTCTGGCAGTGGACGCCATGTCCCTGAGCTGGGGAGTTCTGGGATTTCTATACCTGTTTCTCCGATGCTGAGCAGGGTGCTTCGGAAGTTGGCTCTGGAAAAGGTGTCCGCCGTTCTCGTGGCCCCAAGGTGGCCAAGGCGAGTGAGGTTCGCAGACATCGTTCGGCTGGCAGTGGACCCGATCTGCTCACTCAGGGTCAATTGTGTAACCCCAATTTACCAGCGCTGGGTTTGATGGCCTGGCTGCTGAAACCTCCATCCTGAAGGAGGAGGGTCTTTCTGATTCAGTCATTAAGACTCTGATCAGTGCCCGGAAGAGGTCTTCTTCCATCACCTACTATAGGACTTGGAATGCCTATATCGCTTGGTATGAGATAAGATCTTTTCCTTGTAGGGTCTTTTCGGTCTCCAGGATTCTGGAGTTTTTACAATCAGGGCTGGACTCTGGTCTCCAGCTAAGTACATTGAAAGGGCAGGTCTCTGCATTATCTATCTTTTTTCAGAAGCGCGTTGCGCTTAAGTCTTTAATTAAAACTTTTTTCCAGGGGGTTACGCATGTGCGGCCTCCCAGGAAACCATTACTCCCTGTTTGGGATTTGAATTTGGTTCTTTCTGCTCTTCAGGCTCCTCCTTTTGAGCCTTTGCAAGATATTGCTTTGTCTACCTTGACTCAGAAGATTGTCTTCTTGGTAGCGATCACTTCGGTCCGGCGTGTCTCGGAGTTGGCGGCCTTGTCTATCCAGGCGCCTTACTTTGAGAGGCATCAGGATAAAGTGGTCTTTCGGTTCAAGCCAGACTTTCTTCCTAAGGTTGTTTCTGCTTTTCATTTGAACCAAGATATTGTTCTCCCCTCCTTGTGTCCTAATCCTAAGAATGACAAAGAAAGGGTTTTGCATTGTTTGGATGTAGTACGCTGTGTTAAGTACTACTTGATTATCACGTCTCCTTTTCGTAGGACGGATTCCTTTTTTGTTGTGCCCCATGGGCCTAAGAAGGGTTTGGCACCAGCCAAATCTGCCATTAGCAAGTGGATACGTCAGGCCGTTATTGCGGCCTATGCTGCTAAGGGAAGAGTTCCCCCTTTTCGTATTACTGCTCATTCCACTCGCGCCGTTGGGGCGTCTTGGGCTTTTCAGCACCAAGCTTCTGTTGAACAAGTTTGTAAGGCCGCCACTTGGTCTTCTGTTCACACTTTTTCTAAGTTTTAAAAAGTTGATGTGCGAGCCTCAGCGGATGCTGTTTTTGGCCACAAAGTTCTGCAGACTGCAGTCATTTAAGTTATGCTTCACCTGGCCTTGAGATGCCCATCCCTTGTGGACACTGCTTTTGGATGTCCCATTAAGTGAAGAATATTTAGAAGTGAAGCGGGGTGTGTGGCACACCAAGAATAATACCATTTTGTGAGTACTCACCTGAAAAATGGATATTGTTGGTGTGCCACACACCCCGCTTCACTCCCACCCTTTTCGGTATTTCCGAAGCTTTTATATGGTGAAGCCTTTTTTATTTATATCAAAATTGATTTTGAGGTTACCGGTGGAATACTGGTACCTTGTCTTTCTGCTTTTTTAATATAGTGGTGATTGAAGGGAGGTACCAGGTATATATAGGCCAGAAGGGGGCTCGTTACAAGACTTCCTCTCTGCACTACGTCACCTGGCGGTGAGTTAACCCATTAAGTGAAGAATATTTAGAAGTGAAGCGGGGTGTGTGGCACACCAACAATATCCATTTTTCAGGTGAGTACTCACAAAATGGTATTTTTACTACAGTAGCAGCAGGATTGGCATCTTGACAATTTAGTTGAAGAACCTGTTGTGGTTGTGTGGGGCTGTAGTTAGTAGGCGGCAGAAGGGGTGCTGGTGGTGGTAGCATTAGCAGATTGTCCCATGCAGCATTCTGATGCTGCTCCAGGTGCCTATGTAGAGCCGTAACTTCCTGCTTGCAGATCTGGCACTGTGCTAGGTTTTGTCCTCCAGGGAAGGTACGAAAGAACTTCCATACGGTAGCTTACCGTAAATAAGAAGATCTAGAATGTCCACCACCTGATTTTGCTCCTCCTATGGCAAGCTTTTTTCTGGAGTCTGCAAAAGCAGCATCAGTGTTGCCATCACCTGCTTCTGAACGGACCATACCAGCAGACCTAGCCCTGTGCCATTTTGCAGATGATCTGGCCTTACCTTGGCTCAGGTCTTTGTTGCTGCCAGTGGCAGAAGTACCCTCCTGCCCTGATGATGTCCCTTGTTGCCTGGTTCCCAGGTCCTGTCCAAAACTACATCATCATACTCCCCCTCCTGATCCCCGCTCCTTCCCTGTTCTGATATTTCATCATGATCATGGTCTACTTGCCTCCTCACATCACAACCAGCTTTCCAACTGAAATCAGCAGACATATACGTCACACAAAACCTTCATGTAAGCATATGTATATGCTCATTAGCATAAAGCTTTTTCTTAACACCCCAAGTGATTATTATCCTGAGGATCTTCAATTACCTTTTGTGCAAACAAATCCCTCCACCTATAGATTCAATCATGTACCAGCTCCACAATAGATAAATCGTGTTGATCAATTTAGCTCCACTTTAATGGTGCCACCATCTTTATTAAAAGCTATATCCACTTTGGCCTCTCAGTATTATTCTCATCAGCCAGACTTATATCCAAATAGCCAACACTCAGGCAATACTTAAAATCATCCTCAATTTATTAAAATGACATAAAGAAGAAAGGGAATAAAAACCGCACATAGCGTAATACTGTTGACACAAATTCATAAACTATCCTGCGGTCTCCAAGAAAATGCTCACCAGAACATAAAATATATCTTGCATAAAATGAATTAGAAGGTAGGGCAGAGCGAACTCTTACGTCTCCCCTCGCAATCGCGTCTTTCCCTCGGCCGCAGGTCCCGACACTGCTTCAATATTTTTAGACAATCACGTGATCCTGCGTAGCTCCGCCCAACGCGTTTCGTCGTCATTCATTGGACAACAAGAGCCTCGCAGGAGCACGTTATTTAAAGGCTTGTAAATCACGTTATTTCTAATTTAACTGTTTCCTTATCTTCCCAAAGACTATGTCTTCATATAAGCTGCCACCAATCATTAGCTGAACTAGATAAAGGGGAACGCCGGATCGCTCTAGCCTCCTTCCAATCTCAACACATTATTTAAACAGACCATTACAACATAATAAGCATAATCATTTAATAATCAATTCAAAAATTGTAGAAATAAAAATAAATACGATACAATCAATTGCTATAGTTAAAAAAAATTCTCATTTAAACTTAACACAATTCCAATATAGTTTACAACTCTATTGTAAGTTTAACCCTAGTTATCTAGGGTTAAAAAACAGTTTAAATCATATTCTATATTCAACCCATCAGGTTGTAAAGTCTTCATTAAATAAATCCATTTTGACCGGGATACCTCTCTTAAAATATTCCCTCCTTTAAAATGTTTTTCTGTTTGGTCAATTACCTAAAATTTAATACCTGTGGGATCACTATTATGCCGGATTTTAAGATGTAGACACACTGTGAAGCTCATATCCTTTTTTTATATTGTATATATGTTCCCTTAAGGGACGTCGTTTTGCAACTATAAAAACCTGTTACGTCCGATATTGTCCCTCTTATTTTTTTACACGGTTCAATATAACTTTTAACTAAATGTGTTGCTATGCTGGGGGGTTTCCTGTATATTACTCTGGTCTATTAGGTAAATGTGGGCCCAGAACCTCATCATTTTCTAGCACATGCCAGTGTTTCTCCAAAACTCTACTAATTCTCTTATAATCATTTCTATATCGTGTTACCATAGTAAAATTATCATGTTCTTTTCCACTTTCTTTTTTACTATCATTTTTCTTTAACATACTCCCCCTTTCTTATTTAGCAATATCGTCTATCTCTCCTTTTATAAAATTGGAATCATATCCTTTATCCAAGAATCTATCCCCTATTACATGTACCTGTTCCTCAAAATCTTCATTTAGGGTACAATTTCTTTTTATACGATGGAACTGTCCCCTTGGAATATTTCTAAGCCATTTGGGGTGATGGCAGCTCATTTTAGGAACATAAGAGTTCCTATCCGTACTCCTAAAGAATGTTCTAGTTATCAGCCTTTTCCCATTTTTTTCAATCTCCAAATCAAGAAAATGGATTTTGGTATCGCTAACTTCTTTTGTAAATGTCAAACCCCATTCATTTTTATTAAGAGAGGAAAAAAAAATTCAAATGATTCCAGTCCACCATCCCAAATAACGAGGCAATCATCGATGTAACGCCCCCAGATACGCAGTCCTTGCTGATGGAGCCCATATATAAAGGTTTCTTCCCACATCCCCATATACAGGTTTGCGAGGCTGGGGGCAAACTTCGCCCCCATTGCCACGCCTTTAATCTGGAGGTAGTAGCTTTCACTAAACCAAAAATTATTCCCTTCAAGCACAAAGTGAAAACAATCTGTATCATACGCATGTCAGTAGTTAGATAGTGCCTAATGGCTTGAAGTCCTTTTTCGTGCAGTATATTTGTATATAAAGACACCACATCTATAGTTACTAGTAACGTGGTATCTTCAACCTCAATTGTTTCCAAAAGGTTTAAAACATGCTGGCTATCCTTTATATACGATGGTAGACTAACCACTAGAGGTTGGAGAAAATGGTCTAGGTAGTTCCCCAAATTGTAAGTTAATGAATTTATTCCACTGATAATCGGTCGGTAGGGGGGATTTTATAACGCCTTTTTATAACTGCCAGTGTGTCCATGTCTACCAGCACCCAAGCTGCCACAGCTATGCATATTGGACACTGCTTCCACCACCTCCGCAACACACTCCAAAGGCTGACTGTCATCAAACAAATTCTCCTAATCACTATCCATAGCAACTGGGCTGCTGAGAAAATTTGGCACCCCACTAGGAGGGAGTAGTAAAGAGAGAGATGATAGAAGCTTTTACTGTGAACTGTAGCTGTAGTGGAGGAAGAATCCACTGAAACCTAACTCAAATTCATTGCGTCAGTGTCTTTCTCCTCCTGAAATGAACGAGAGCAAGTCAACCAGTCCACAACGGATACATTGTATGAAATAACATGCCCACTGGAGGAAATAGACAACGCTGACTTATACTACTGCATATATTATTGCTGCTTCTACTAGAAGTGGTGGGCCTGGGCAAATATATGCTGCCAATACTATGGCTGGACCTAAGGAAATGGCTGGTGCTACTTTTCTGGTGCCTGGGCAAATGGCTGCTGACCACAGTGTTGGTACTGGCACCAACATCCCTATCCTTAGTGGCAGAAGGAATTGCAGGTATATCCCTTCCTCCACCCCATCCTTTCCCACCCCTTCCTTTTCCAGACATATTACTTAGTATTTAAAAAAAATATTTGGAGCAGCACACACACTAAAATGACACACTTGCACAGCCTAGCTAAAACAGACAGATGTGCACTAAAATATTGCTTGGACGGTGAGAGATTTTTTGTTAAACTCTATTTATTGTAATTTTATTGGTTTTTCAGACAAAAACAACGGCAGTTATACATTTGTGGGGAAAATACAAAACATAGGGTAAGGGAAGGAACAGAAAGGAAAGAGGGGTAGGGGAGAACGGGGTACAGGGTTCGCCCGAATATTTCTAGACATAGTGTATAAAGTACAACTACTACAACACCGCTTATTGACATGCCCAGTTAGTACACATTTTCACCTATGACTCCACCATGGATCAGGAGATAATGTAGGCTACCTGTACTCCTCCTCTAGTTATGTTGTGGCCTGTGTCTAAGTAAGAGGAGTGGGGTGTGGCAATGAGCATAGAGGATTTGCTGCATAAACTTTGAGGGATGGGATGAGGTCCGCTTCCAGGAAGTAAGGCCAGGTTAAAGAGGGGAGCCTTGCCCCTTCCGGCCAACCCTCCCCATCAGGTTTAGTCCCGGGGGGGGGGGGGGGGGAGGCCACGTAACCTTGTATCTAGTTTGCTAAAGCAATGCTGGGAGGCACGATTCCCGGTAGATCAGCCAGCTCATCCAGGTGGTTGTACACTGGTCTGTGGTGTCTCTGCTTTTTGCAACTAGTACTTCCATGCAGCGAATTTCCTCCAACTCCACCACCCACTCCGTCAATGTAGGGGGGGTTGGAGTCCTCCAGTGCCTAGGAATAATGGCTCTCATAGCTGTAAGGAAGTGACCCAAGACCCCCATTTTAATCCTTGACACCGGGCCCAGGATTAATGACAGGAGAGCGACCTGAGGTGTATTATCTATCTTGATCCCGAATACCCCCTCATAGATTGCAAAGATTTGGTCCCAAAGGGCCTTGATTGCTGGGCAGCTCCACCAGATGTGGGTCATGGTACCCACCTCTCTCTGGCATCTCCAACATTTGTCCGATTGTGCGGCTGCAAATCGGTGCAGGTCAACCGGGCATCAGTACCATCTAGCGATATAGTACTTTATAGTTTCTTTCCTGCAAAGTACTTGCCAATGATATCCCATGGGTGCTCAGAAACACTCAGTATCAGTATCCGAAATCTGTATACCTAGTTCTCGTTCCCACTTGTCTATGAACTTGGGTGGACCTGAATGGTGTGTTCTGTGTAGCAGAGCATAAAAGGAAGACACTACTCTATTTGGGGGTTGTGTGACAAAGAATTCTAGTTCAGTGGAAGGGACACAGGATGTTTCCAAGAGCTTATTAGTGAAGATAAAGTTGTATAGCTGTCTGTGTAAGAGCCACGAGATGCGCCTGCCTCCTGATCTCTCATTTAGTTCTGATAGCGTGGGAATCTTGCCTGCCTCTAAAACCTGTCCTATCATGGTGTTATTGGAAGCTTCCCAAATGAGGAAGCTCTCGGCACCAAGTCTGGGCTCAAAGGCTGGATTGTCAAAGAGTGGTGTAAGAGGGCCTGGTCTGCGGACCAGTGCACGCTTATTTTGTAGGGGGTCCCAAGTTTCCAGGAAGGGTGTAGCCTCCCTATGGGGTTTAGCGTAACGCTAGTAAGGTAGGGTTAAATGGGGATAGAGATTTTTCGAGCTGCACCCAGAGTTTGTCCCTCACACTGTGTAACCAGTCCACCATCCGCTGCAAGACCGTGGCTGTGAGGTAGACTTTTTTAAGTCCGGGAGGCCTACTCCCCCTCCGCTTTTATTCCGGGAAAGGCTGGAGAGTCATATCCGGGGTTTGGAGACACCCCAGACGAATTTGGAGAAGGCTCACCTCAGTTTGTTAAAAAAACTGTTGGGGACTTTTATCAGGAATATATATAAAAGTTTGGGAAGAATGTCCAACTGTTGATTCTCTCAAACCATGAGATTGGCCTTTTAGTATAGGAGTCAAGTTCGGCTAGCGTTTTGGTGAGAGGCGGGGCATAATTTAGCTCATATAAATTGGTTAAATTGGCCGGGATCTGTACGCCTAAGTACTTGATGGCCTGCATTCTCCACTTGAAAGGGAAATTACTTTCCAAGCGGCTGGCCTCTTGGGGTGATAGAGAGATGTTGAGTGCTTCCAAGTTGCTCACTCGGCCGAATCGCTGGAATTCTTTTAGAACAGAGGGGAAAGAGATGTGTGTTGAAGATAGATGCAGCAACAGATCGTCTGCGAATAGGGAGGCTTTATACTGGTGGTTAGCTATCTGTATCCTTTCTAATCTTTGATATCTGGGTTGTTCCGGATAGCTATGGCTAAATGCTCCATGGTGAGGACGTATAGGAGGGGGGCAGCAGGCAACCCTGTCTCGTGCCATTGCTTATAGGGAAGGTGGTAGACAGGAGTCTGTTCGCCCTGACTCTAGCAGTAGGAGAGGTATATAGAGCGAGGATCTTGGAGAGGAGGCCAGGGCCAACACCAACCTGTCGAAGTGTTGCCTCCATAAACGCCCAATTCACTTGATCAAATGCTTTCTCTGCGTCACAGGAGAGTAAGCATACTGGCTCCTTTGAAGAGACAATGTGTGCTGTTAAGTCGAGCAGTTCGTTAGTGTTGTCCCTAGCCTCCCTCCCCAGGACGAATCCTACTTGGTCCAGGTGTATCAGCGCCGGGAGCAAAGGTTGTAGTCTTAGAAAAATGATCTTTGTGTAAAGTTTGAGGTCTACATTAATTAAAGATATTGGTCTGTAATTTCCACATAAGGAAGCATCCTTGCCCGGTTTAGGAATTACCTAGATCGTCGCTTCCAAAGACTGTTTGGGGAAGGGGCAGTGTTCATCAATTACAAGGTTTTGGTTAGGAATGGGACCAGGCGGGGTCCAAAGTGCTTGTAAAATTTAGGGGAGTAACCATCTGGGCCTGGGCATTTTCCTGAGGGCGACTCCTTGATTGCGTTAGCTACTTCCTGCTCCTAGAAGGGAGCCTAAAGGGGGTCCGCTTCCTCCGCAGGTATAGTTGGGAGGGGGGTGTTCTCAATATAGGCAGCTATCTCTTTGGGGACGCTCGTGTAGCCGGGGTTAGGTTATGCGGGCTGTGTATATTATATAGTGAGGAGTAAAACTCTCTAAAAGTGTCCACTATAGCAGATGGTGTCTGCGCTAGAGTTCCATCGCCCCTTTGGATGGTCGGAATATAGGCTGCTGCTGGTCTAGGGTGTAGAGTTCTTGCAAGCATCTGGCCACATTTGTTGGCTAACTCGTAAAATAGAGCTTTGCCCCTATCTCTGTAGTGCAAGTAGGATTGGTTATAGAGCTTTTGGAGCTTTTCCCTGGCGTTTTGTAGTTCTAGCAGCTTGGTATTGGTTTCACTCTGTGTTCTTTCTCAAGGGTAAGGATCAGGGTTCGGGTCTGGATGATAAGTGAAGCTCGTTCCAGTTTGAGCCTCGTGCC
Source organism: Gastrophryne carolinensis (assembly GCA_027917425.1). Classification (NCBI taxonomy): domain Eukaryota; kingdom Metazoa; phylum Chordata; class Amphibia; order Anura; family Microhylidae; genus Gastrophryne; species Gastrophryne carolinensis. The sequence continues at coordinate 129,930,227 of CM051243.1, read as the reverse complement.
GTGTTCAATAATCTCCCCTCGGATAACGCTCTTTAGCACTTCCCATTGGTAAGGCAGCGGGGTGGGGTCTTCCCTGTGAGTTTCAAGAAAGTGTTTGATAGTTCTTTCTATCGCAGAAGAGCAGGCTGCGTCACCAAGCAAGTCATCATTCAACCTCCAAGTCCAGCCCGGGGGAATAAGCCCTGGTAGGCAAAACGAGATAAAGATAGGAGCGTGGTCTGACCACATTATTGGCCCCATCCAAGCCCTGGGGTTCCAATCCAAGGCGGGATGGCTGAGTAAGAGGTAATCGGTTCTACTAGTCTTTCTTGTTGCCGTTTAGTGCCCTCCAGGTAGCTATAAGTTGGAGGCTTCCTAGGGATTTTTTAAGTCTGTTGATCTTGCTTAGCGACACAGCAGACCTCCCTGAGGAAGGGTCAATTGTGGGGTCAAAAGGGACATTGAAGTCTCCTCCAAAGATAATAATCCCTTTCGCAAAGGCTTTGAGCAGTTTAAGTATTTTGACACAAAAGTTTACTTGGTCCAAGTTTGGGGCGTATATGTTCACAAGAGTGTGTGTCTTATTAAATAGCTTGACTTTAAGGAAGAGAAATCGGCCCTGAGGATCGCTTTTTGTTTCTATTATTTCATGCGGGAGTGACTTGTGGAATGCCACCGGATACTCCTTTTGTTTTAGCCTCGGGGTTGGAGGAATGGTGCCAGGTTGGGAAATACCTGTTGCCTATTTTGGGTATGTGTTCTGTCTTAAAGTGTGTCTCTTGTAATAGAAGTGGGTTATTCTTGGTGTGCCACACACCCCGCTTCACCTTTAAATATTCATCCATTATTGGGTTAATCCACCGCAGGTGACGTAGTGCAGAGAGGAAGTCTTGTAACGAGCCCCCTTCCGGCCTATATATACCTGGTACCTCCCTTCAATCACCAGTATTTTTCTTTCTGCTTGCTGACAAGTCAGAAAATGGAAGTCTCCTGCTTACAGGTAGGCCGGGGTATTCTTACCCCGCCACCCCCCTTTTGGTCTATTTCTGCCCGGTTTGAGTTTGTATACCCTTATGGTGGATTGGAAGCCTCCCAGCCTAGGCTGCTCACTGGGCAATTGGTAGACGGCACTATTGGTGCCTAGGAGCTTATCTCCTCCGCTCGTCCCCCTCTTTTGGGGGCAATGCGGCTATCCGGCATGGTGATCCGGAAATGGGATGCCCCTGTCCCTAGGGTCCCCTTAGCCCCTTACTCTCCCGTTACGGTCCCTTCTCCCTTCACTATGGGGGGGGGTATAGAGGGTTGTGTATTATGTATAGTGTTTTCACTGTATTGCTGTCTTTTACTTATGTGTGTTCACTTTGTGCATATAAGCAGACTGCGCAGCATGGTGCGCTTTGTCTGTTATGCTGGAGCTCCGGGCAGATCCTCTAAGAAATTCATCAGTGGCCAGTGTGTTGGTCAGCTTTATGGGGGCGGGGCAGCGGACCGCGCTCAGCTGTTGGGCTTGCCGCCTCAGTCTGCGACCCCTCCCGCCTCCCCACTTCCCCGCTGTCTCCGTGTGGCTGCGCTTATGCTTCTCCTTCCCCTCCTCCGCCGCCTGGCTGTGCGTGAACCGGCGCAGCTGGTGGCAATCCCTCAATGAATGGGCGCGCACGAGGACACTTCTGACCGGGTTGTTGGGGGCGGCTCCCTGTGACGCGGGGGGGCGTGGCGCCGGCGGCAGCGGCGCTCGGCGGCCCTGGCCTCACTTCCTTCCTGTCTCTGTTAAGAGAGGTCACGTGGGGGGGGGGGGGGCGCGCTGCAGCACATGTGTTTTGTTATCCTACTGCTGCGGCTGCTACATTGTCCCTCCGGTCTTGCGTTTTTGCCTGTCAGGTAAGCGGCCCCGCTTTGGTGGGGCCGAGAGTGGGATTTCTTTTTCCTTATTCTCTGATTATGGGGGCAAGCTTTTAAGGAGGCACTCTTATCATACTATTGTGTTATATTATGATTGTGCATAAGACATGCTGCATGTGTTACACTCATATAGGGATCTGATGGTTTGTTTCTTTCCTTTCAGATCCTGGGATCCCTGATTATAGCGGCCCTCCGGCTCTATGTTGCCTGGCTAGTCTTTCTTTTTTAGAAAAGAAAAAGGGGGATATTTCTTTATATATAAAGTTACACATTTAATATATATATACATATATATATATATATATATTGAGATTATTAAGGGGGACCTTTTCTTAAAAAAAAAAAAAACAAAAAAAAAAAAGTATTTATATAACAAAAACCCTCCCTTCTGGGACATTTTTTATAAGGGGGCATCCCGGGTTGGCTTATGCCTTAAAAATCCCAGTATTTGCGATACCATAAATCACCAATATGGAGGCTTCTGTTACTACCGGAAACGACTCGTCAGAGCCGTCCAGGGGGTGTGTAAAATGTGGGGCTGCGCTCCCGGCTGATGATGTCTTTATTTGCATTCCTTGTGCAAAGCAGAGTATTGCGCGTCAGTCTGTTGATCCGGCTGCTGGCCCGTCGCAACTTCCATCATCTCCTGCCTCTCCCTCCCTTTTCCGGACCCCGCATGACACTGTCAAAAGTGGGGATTCACAATCCGAGGTGGCGGCAAAATTGGCCAGCCTTCGGAAAGTATTGCCCGTTAAAGCGGGGTTGAAGGCCCCTGCAAAACGGAAGCGCCTGACTCCGGTATCTTCGGCTCCACAGGACGAATTATGTGAGCCTGTGGAATGGTCCGATGGCTCCCCGGATGAGGATGAATTCCTCTTGGAGTCAGATGAGCCGGCAGATCAGCTTGAGGCTGATGCGATTGGCGATTGGTCGGCGGGGGTTGCCCTTGACACCCCCTCCATTCTGGCTCAAATGTTTGAAATTCTGAATTTAGATCCGCCTGAGGCTGTCACCCTGCCAAGGGGCCAGTTGTTTAAAGAGCCTCAGCCGCGTTGGGTTTTTCCCAGACAGCACCACTTTGAGAGGGTGGTCCTTAAGGAATGGGAACATCCCACGCGGTTATCTGGAATCCCTTCCAGTTGGGAAAGGCGTTATCCCTTTCCGCCAGAATTGGTGAAGCTTTGGTCCATTCCTCCTGAAGTCGATACCCCTGTGCTAGGGCTCTCTAGCAACGCTATGGTACAGTCGGCTGAGACCACTGTCCCTAAAGATGGGGAGGATCGTCGGATTGACCAGTATGCTCGCCATGGTTTTAGTTATGCTGGGTCAACAATGCGCCCGGTGTGCGCTTTGGCCCCCCTTCTATTGGCGGTCAGATCTGTAATCCAGGGGCTATACGAGGATCTCAATCCCGCTTGTAAAGAGTTCGCTGCGCTTAAGCAGTGTGAATCTTTTGTGTCCTACGTTCTATCCGCTCAGGACGATGCGCTGGCTATGAGTAGCAAGACAGCGGCAATGCTGGTGGCCATTCGTCAGTCTGTATGGCTGCGACAATGGTCGGCGGATTCAGCTTCCAAAAAGGTGCTCACAGCTCTCCCCTTTTTGGGGCTGCGTCTGTTTGGGGAGAGGATTTATTCTGTCGCGAAAGGTGGTAAGATGCCACAACGCAGGAGGCCTCGACGCCCCTTTAGGGGGGCAGGTTCTGGTAGGCCTTCCTTTCGAGGATACAGAGCGGGTAAGGGGGCTTCCCTTCCCTCTACCAGTCGTACAGGTTGGACTCGGGGGAGGGGCCGTGGCCATCCCGCCCAGTCCTGGGGCTCCAACCCAAACCTGGCGGTAAGCCCGCTCGGCAATGAGGGGCTGCCCTCACCCGTGCGGGTGGGGGGACGATTACGACACTTCTCCCAGGTTTGGAACCGGGAAGTTCCGGACAGATGGATTCAGGAGATAGTGTCGTCCGGTTACAAGCTGGAATTCGAGTCTCGCCCTCCTTCACGGTTCTTTCGGTCTCGGGTGCCCATCGATCCTTTCGCCGCACAGGGGCTCCTGGCGTCAGTAAAGAATCTACTAGAGATGGCAGTCATCCGGCCGGTACCACGCTTAGAGATGGGCCTCGGTTTCTACTGCAATCTGTTCGCAGTCCCCAAGAAAGATGGGTCAGTTCGTCCCGTCTTGGACCTGAAGTTACTCAACAGGTTCATCTGGTTTCGGAGGTTTCGCATGGAAACCTTGCGTACTGCCGTCGGCTCTCTTCGGCAAGGGGACTTCATGACGTCCATAGACATCAAGGATGCTTACCTTCATGTTCCCATCTGCCACGCTCATCAACGTTTTCTTCGATTCGTGGTGAAGGATCAGCATTATCAATTCGTGGCACTTCCGTTTGGCCTTACCTCAGCTCCAAGAGTGTTCACCAAGGTGCTGGCAGGGGTCATGGCCATTTTCAGATCTCGGGGCATTCGTGTCGTACCTTATTTGGACGACCTTCTCATCATGGCTCCGTCGCTCAATCAATCAGAGACAGACACCAGGATGGTGGTCTCCACGCTGGAAAGCTTTGGTTGGGTGATCAACTTCCCCAAGTCCTCCCTCGCTCCGGCCAGGGTAGTGTCCTTCCTGGGGATGCAGTTGGACTCTCATCAGCACAGAGTGTTTCTTCCCCAGTCCAAAATTCATCTGATTCAGGAGTTGGCTCGGGTCCTACTCTCCAATCCTCGGCCGTCCATCCGTCTGGGGATGAGGCTGGTAGGGTTGATGGTTGCCTCCTTCGAGGCAGTTCCTTTTGCTCAATTCCACACGAGGACGCTTCAGCTTTATCTGTTGGCGTCCTGGGACCGACGGCCTCGGTCGCTGGATCAGCCCTTCCAGTTGTCCTCCCGGGTCCGGCAGTCCCTCCAGTGGTGGTTGGTCTCGACCAATCTCGTAAAGGGCAGGTCTTTCCTGACCCCTCTTTGGGAAATTGTCACCACGGACGCCAGTCTGACGGGATGGGGCGGATTCTGGAAGGAGCTGCAGTTCCAGGGGCAATGGGGACCTCAGGAGGCCCACTTACCCATCAATATTCTGGAACTGAGAGCCATCCGTCAGGTGCTTGCTCTCCTGACTCAGCACGTCCTGGGCCTTCCGGTCCAGGTGCGTTCAGACAATCGAACAGCGGTTGCTTACATCAATCATCAGGGAGGGACTCGCAGCCTGAGTGCTCTCAGGGAGGTGTCCCTGATCCTGACCTGGGCAGAGGCCCATGTTCCTTGTCTCTTGGCGGTATACATTCCAGGAGTCGAGAACCAGGAAGCGGACCGGTTGAGCAGGGGCTCTCCCCGTCTGGGAGAATGGGCTCTCCATCCTCGGGTGTTTCGCTCACTATGTCTCCGATGGGGGACACCGGAGGTGGACCTGTTTGCCTCTCGTCACAATTGCAGGCTCCCGAACTTCGTGTCGCTCTCCCAGGATCCTCTGGCTCTGGCAGTGGACGCCATGTCCCTGAGCTGGGGGGATCTGGGATTTCTATACCTGTTTCCTCCGATACCCATGCTAGGCAGGGTGCTTCAGAAGTTGGCTCTGGAAAGGGTGTCCGCCGTTCTCGTGGCCCCAAGGTGGCCAAGGCGAGTGTGGTTCGCAGACATCGTTCGGCTGGCAGTGGACCAAGTCGTTCTGCCTCTTCGGCCCGATCTGCTCACTCAGGGTCGATTGTGTTACCCCAATTTACCAGCGCTGGGTTTGACGGCCTGGCTGCTGAGACCTCCATCCTGAAGGAGGAGGGTCTTTCTGATTCAGTCATTAAGACTTTGATCAGTGCCCGGAAGAAGTCTTCTTCCATCACCTACTATAGGACTTGGAAAGCCTATATCGCTTGGTGTGAGATAAGATCTTTTCCTTGTAGGGTCTTTTCAGTCTCCAGGATTCTGGAGTTTTTACAATCAGGGCTGGACTCTGGTCTTCAGCTTAGTACGTTGAAAGGGCAAGTTTCTGCCTTATCTATCTTTTTTCAGAAGCGTGTTGCGCTTAAACCTTTGGTTAAAACTTTTTTCCAGGGGGTTACGCATGTGCGGCCTCCCAGGAAACCATTACTCCCGGTTTTGGATTTGAATTTGGTTCTTTCTGCTCTTCAGGCTCCTCCTTTTGAGCCTTTGCAAGATATTGCTTTGTCTACCCTGACTCAGAAGATTGTCTTCTTGGTAGCTATCACTTCGGTCCGGCGTGTCTCAGAGTTGGCGGCCTTGACTATCCAGGCGCCTTACTTTGAGAGGCATCAGGATAAAGTGGTCTTTCGGTTCAAGCCAGACTTTCTTCCCAAGGTTGTTTCTGCTTTTCATTTGAACCAAGACATTGTTCTTCCCTCCTTATGTCCTAATCCTAAGAATGACAAAGAGAGGGTGTTGCATTGCTTGGATGTAGTACGCTGTGTTAAGTACTACTTAATTATCACGTCTCCTTTTCGTAGGACGGATTCCTTTTTTGTTGTGCCCCATGGGCCTAAGAAGTGTTTGGCACCAGCCAAATCTGCCATTAGCAAGTGGATACGTCAGGCCGTTACTGCGGCCTATTCTGCTAAGGAGAAAGTTCCCCCTTTTCGTATCACTGCTCATTCTACTCGCGCCATTGGGGCGTCTTGGGCTTTTCAGCACCAAGCTTCTGTTGAACAAGTTTGTAAGGCCGCCACTTGGTCTTCTGTTCATACTTTTTCTAAGTTTTACAAAGTTGATGTGCGAGCCTCAGCGGATGCTGTTTTTGGCCGCAAGGTTCTGCAGACTGCAGTCATTTAAGTTATGCTTCACCTGGCCTTTAGTTGCTCAGCCCTTGGGGACACTGCTTTTGGATGTCCCAATAATGGATGAATATTTAAAGGTGAAGCGGGGTGTGTGGCACACCAAGAATAATACCATTTTGTGAGTACTCACCTGAAAAATGGGTATTGTTGGTGTGCCACACACCCCGCTTCACTCCCACCCTTTTCGGTAGTTCCGAAGCCTTTATATGGTGAAGCTTTTTATTTATATCAAATTTGATTTTGAGGTTACTGGTGGAATACTGGTACCTTGTCTTTCTGCTTTTTAAATATACTGGTGATTGAAGGGAGGTACCAGGTATATATAGGCCGGAAGGGGGCTCGTTACAAGACTTCCTCTCTGCACTACGTCACCTGCGGTGGATTAACCCAATAATGGATGAATATTTAAAGGTGAAGCGGGGTGTGTGGCACACCAACAATACCCATTTTTCAGGTGAGTACTCACAAAATGGTATTTTTATTCCTTGGGGTGTGGGATAGGGGATAGTTCAGGAGAGGGAAGGATGGCCTAAATCTGGGGTTGGAAAACTATGACCACCTGACGGGAGATGTGCTTTCTTGAAGGAAAGATTGTTATACCCATCAGAGTCAAACCAAACTGTGTTTACAGAAAACATTTACAGATTCGCCTGCCGATCCAGGGGAGATGTCTCCTCTAACTAAATCGGCCGGGCCAACCCAGAGAAACAAGCACGGGCATCTGCTGGGGTGGGAGCCGTTCCCGATCCCCAGCTCATCACCCCAACAACCTGACACTGGTAACTTATAATGAAAACGGAGAACATGCATTAGAACATAAACAACTGTGAATGTTTAAGGGCGCCTTGGGCAGGACCACCTCATCCAGAGCCATGAGCTCATCGGCCAGATCCAGCCAGGGCGGACCAATGCCCTGGCCCAAGCGACCGGCCGGCCCGTCAAGTCAACAGCATCTAAGCACCCAAGTCAGACCCAGCCGCGCCAAAGCATACCCCCACCTCATAATCGAGGGGGGGGGGAATGCCTGCGAGTGTCCGTACAGCATGCCACAAGGCCCCCCTTACGTCCAGCCACTATCACGAGTTATGCGTCAGGCCATCCGTGCCCGCCAACAGGACAGGCATCGGGAGCCGCCCCCATTGCCCCAGGCCACCCCCCCGGCTAGACAACAACTTGCCATTACATTGCGGCACTGGATTAAAAGACCTAAGCGGCCACGCGCACAGTCAAGTGCCACAGACAAATCAGACAACCACACGCCAGCTGCCCAGGAAAACCGAGGGGGAGAAAGGGGGGGCCCAGGGACACCTACAAGTGCAGCAACGGACCACCAGTAGCCAGAGGCAAAAACATGTGGAGAAACATGGAGGGACGGCCAATGCGGCCAGCTCAGTCCGGGGCAGGCCCAACCGCGGCCCATATTTATGCCAGGCGGCCCAGGCCAGGCGCAGAAAAACAAGGCTCAAAACCAGGGTCGATCCCGTCTCCCCCACCCCCACGCAGCGCAGCGGTTCCATCGCCCCTTTGGATGGTCGGAATATAGGCTGCTGCTGGTCTAGGGTGTAGAGTTCTTGCAAGCATCTGGCCACATTTGTTGGCTAACTCGTAAAATAGAGCTTTGCCCCTATCTCTGTAGTGCAAGTAGGATTGGTTATAGAGCTTTTGGAGCTTTTCCCTGGCGTTTTGTAGTTCTAGCAGCTTGGTATTGGTTTCACTCTGTGTTCTTTCTCAAGGGTAAGGATCAGGGTTCGGGTCTGGATGATAAGTGAAGCTCGTTCCAGTTTGAGCCTCGTGCCGTGTTCAATAATCTCCCCTCGGATAACGCTCTTTAGCACTTCCCATTGGTAAGGCAGCGGGGTGGGGTCTTCCCTGTGAGTTTCAAGAAAGTGTTTGATAGTTCTTTCTATCGCAGAAGAGCAGGCTGCGTCACCAAGCAAGTCATCATTCAACCTCCAAGTCCAGCCCGGGGGAATAAGCCCTGGTAGGCAAAACGAGATAAAGATAGGAGCGTGGTCTGACCACATTATTGGCCCCATCCAAGCCCTGGGGTTCCAATCCAAGGCGGGATGGCTGAGTAAGAGGTAATCGGTTCTACTAGTCTTTCTTGTTGCCGTTTAGTGCCCTCCAGGTAGCTATAAGTTGGAGGCTTCCTAGGGATTTTTTAAGTCTGTTGATCTTGCTTAGCGACACAGCAGACCTCCCTGAGGAAGGGTCAATTGTGGGGTCAAAAGGGACATTGAAGTCTCCTCCAAAGATAATAATCCCTTTCGCAAAGGCTTTGAGCAGTTTAAGTATTTTGACACAAAAGTTTACTTGGTCCAAGTTTGGGGCGTATATGTTCACAAGAGTGTGTGTCTTATTAAATAGCTTGACTTTAAGGAAGAGAAATCGGCCCTGAGGATCGCTTTTTGTTTCTATTATTTCATGCGGGAGTGACTTGTGGAATGCCACCGGATACTCCTTTTGTTTTAGCCTCGGGGTTGGAGGAATGGTGCCAGGTTGGGAAATACCTGTTGCCTATTTTGGGTATGTGTTCTGTCTTAAAGTGTGTCTCTTGTAATAGAAGTGGGTTATTCTTGGTGTGCCACACACCCCGCTTCACCTTTAAATATTCATCCATTATTGGGTTAATCCACCGCAGGTGACGTAGTGCAGAGAGGAAGTCTTGTAACGAGCCCCCTTCCGGCCTATATATACCTGGTACCTCCCTTCAATCACCAGTATTTTTCTCTCTGCTTGCTGACAAGTCAGAAAATGGAAGTCTCCTGCTTACAGGTAGGCCGGGGTATTCTTACCCCGCCACCCCCCTTTTGGTCTATTTCTGCCCGGTTTGAGTTTGTATACCCTTATGGTGGATTGGAAGCCTCCCAGCCTAGGCTGCTCGCTGGGCAATTGGTAGACGGCACTATTGGTGCCTAGGAGCTTATCTCCTCCGCTCGTCCCCCTCTTTTGGGGGCAATGCGGCTATCCGGCATGGTGATCCGGAAATGGGATGCCCCTGTCCCTAGGGTCCCCTTAGCCCCTTACTCTCCCGTTACGGTCCCTTCTCCCTTCACTATGGGGGGGGGTATAGAGGGTTGTGTATTATGTATAGTGTTTTCACTGTATTGCTGTCTTTTACTTATGTGTGTTCACTTTGTGCATATAAGCAGACTGCGCAGCATGGTGCGCTTTGTCTGTTATGCTGGAGCTCCGGGCAGATCCTCTAAGAAATTCATCAGTGGCCAGTGTGTTGGTCAGCTTTATGGGGGCGGGGCAGCGGACCGCGCTCAGCTGTTGGGCTTGCCGCCTCAGTCTGCGACCCCTCCCGCCTCCCCACTTCCCCGCTGTCTCCGTGTGGCTGCGCTTATGCTTCTCCTTCCCCTCCTCCGCCGCCTGGCTGTGCGTGAACCGGCGCAGCTGGTGGCAATCCCTCAATGAATGGGCGCGCACGAGGACACTTCTGACCGGGTTGTTGGGGGCGGCTCCCTGTGACGCGGGGGGGCGTGGCGCCGGCGGCAGCGGCGCTCGGCGGCCCTGGCCTCACTTCCTTCCTGTCTCTGTTAAGAGAGGTCACGTGGGGGGGGGGGGGCGCGCTGCAGCACATGTGTTTTGTTATCCTACTGCTGCGGCTGCTACATTGTCCCTCCGGTCTTGCGTTTTTGCCTGTCAGGTAAGCGGCCCCGCTTTGGTGGGGCCGAGAGTGGGATTTCTTTTTCCTTATTCTCTGATTATGGGGGCAAGCTTTTAAGGAGGCACTCTTATCATACTATTGTGTTATATTATGATTGTGCATAAGACATGCTGCATGTGTTACACTCATATAGGGATCTGATGGTTTGTTTCTTTCCTTTCAGATCCTGGGATCCCTGATTATAGCGGCCCTCCGGCTCTATGTTGCCTGGCTAGTCTTTCTTTTTTAGAAAAGAAAAAGGGGGATATTTCTTTATATATAAAGTTACACATTTAATATATATATACATATATATATATATATATATATTGAGATTATTAAGGGGGACCTTTTCTTAAAAAAAAAAAAAACAAAAAAAAAAAAGTATTTATATAACAAAAACCCTCCCTTCTGGGACATTTTTTATAAGGGGGCATCCCGGGTTGGCTTATGCCTTAAAAATCCCAGTATTTGCGATACCATAAATCACCAATATGGAGGCTTCTGTTACTACCGGAAACGACTCGTCAGAGCCGTCCAGGGGGTGTGTAAAATGTGGGGCTGCGCTCCCGGCTGATGATGTCTTTATTTGCATTCCTTGTGCAAAGCAGAGTATTGCGCGTCAGTCTGTTGATCCGGCTGCTGGCCCGTCGCAACTTCCATCATCTCCTGCCTCTCCCTCCCTTTTCCGGACCCCGCATGACACTGTCAAAAGTGGGGATTCACAATCCGAGGTGGCGGCAAAATTGGCCAGCCTTCGGAAAGTATTGCCCGTTAAAGCGGGGTTGAAGGCCCCTGCAAAACGGAAGCGCCTGACTCCGGTATCTTCGGCTCCACAGGACGAATTATGTGAGCCTGTGGAATGGTCCGATGGCTCCCCGGATGAGGATGAATTCCTCTTGGAGTCAGATGAGCCGGCAGATCAGCTTGAGGCTGATGCGATTGGCGATTGGTCGGCGGGGGTTGCCCTTGACACCCCCTCCATTCTGGCTCAAATGTTTGAAATTCTGAATTTAGATCCGCCTGAGGCTGTCACCCTGCCAAGGGGCCAGTTGTTTAAAGAGCCTCAGCCGCGTTGGGTTTTTCCCAGACAGCACCACTTTGAGAGGGTGGTCCTTAAGGAATGGGAACATCCCACGCGGTTATCTGGAATCCCTTCCAGTTGGGAAAGGCGTTATCCCTTTCCGCCAGAATTGGTGAAGCTTTGGTCCATTCCTCCTGAAGTCGATACCCCTGTGCTAGGGCTCTCTAGCAACGCTATGGTACAGTCGGCTGAGACCACTGTCCCTAAAGATGGGGAGGATCGTCGGATTGACCAGTATGCTCGCCATGGTTTTAGTTATGCTGGGTCAACAATGCGCCCGGTGTGCGCTTTGGCCCCCCTTCTATTGGCGGTCAGATCTGTAATCCAGGGGCTATACGAGGATCTCAATCCCGCTTGTAAAGAGTTCGCTGCGCTTAAGCAGTGTGAATCTTTTGTGTCCTACGTTCTATCCGCTCAGGACGATGCGCTGGCTATGAGTAGCAAGACAGCGGCAATGCTGGTGGCCATTCGTCAGTCTGTATGGCTGCGACAATGGTCGGCGGATTCAGCTTCCAAAAAGGTGCTCACAGCTCTCCCCTTTTTGGGGCTGCGTCTGTTTGGGGAGAGGATTTATTCTGTCGCGAAAGGTGGTAAGATGCCACAACGCAGGAGGCCTCGACGCCCCTTTAGGGGGGCAGGTTCTGGTAGGCCTTCCTTTCGAGGATACAGAGCAGGTAAGGGGGCTTCCCTTCCCTCTACCAGTCGTACAGGTTGGACTCGGGGGAGGGGCCGTGGCCATCCCGCCCAGTCCTGGGGCTCCAAGCCCAAACCTGGCGGTAAGCCCGCTCGGCAATGAGGGGCTGCCCTCACCCGTGCGGGTGGGGGGACGATTACGACACTTCTCCCAGGTTTGGAACCGGGAAGTTCCGGACAGATGGATTCAGGAGATAGTGTCGTCCGGTTACAAGCTGGAATTCGAGTCTCGCCCTCCTTCACGGTTCTTTCGGTCTCGGGTGCCCATCGATCCTTTCGCCGCACAGGGGCTCCTGGCGTCAGTAAAGAATCTACTAGAGATGGCAGTCATCCGGCCGGTACCACGCTTAGAGATGGGCCTCGGTTTCTACTGCAATCTGTTCGCAGTCCCCAAGAAAGATGGGTCAGTTCGTCCCGTCTTGGACCTGAAGTTACTCAACAGGTTCATCTGGTTTCGGAGGTTTCGCATGGAAACCTTGCGTACTGCCGTCGGCTCTCTTCGGCAAGGGGACTTCATGACGTCCATAGACATCAAGGATGCTTACCTTCATGTTCCCATCTGCCACGCTCATCAACGTTTTCTTCGATTCGTGGTGAAGGATCAGCATTATCAATTCGTGGCACTTCCGTTTGGCCTTACCTCAGCTCCAAGAGTGTTCACCAAGGTGCTGGCAGGGGTCATGGCCATTTTCAGATCTCGGGGCATTCGTGTCGTACCTTATTTGGACGACCTTCTCATCATGGCTCCGTCGCTCAATCAATCAGAGACAGACACCAGGATGGTGGTCTCCACGCTGGAAAGCTTTGGTTGGGTGATCAACTTCCCCAAGTCCTCCCTCGCTCCGGCCAGGGTAGTGTCCTTCCTGGGGATGCAGTTGGACTCTCATCAGCACAGAGTGTTTCTTCCCCAGTCCAAAATTCATCTGATTCAGGAGTTGGCTCGGGTCCTACTCTCCAATCCTCGGCCGTCCATCCGTCTGGGGATGAGGCTGGTAGGGTTGATGGTTGCCTCCTTCGAGGCAGTTCCTTTTGCTCAATTCCACACGAGGACGCTTCAGCTTTATCTGTTGGCGTCCTGGGACCGACGGCCTCGGTCGCTGGATCAGCCCTTCCAGTTGTCCTCCCGGGTCCGGCAGTCCCTCCAGTGGTGGTTGGTCTCGACCAATCTCGTAAAGGGCAGGTCTTTCCTGACCCCTCTTTGGGAAATTGTCACCACGGACGCCAGTCTGACGGGATGGGGCGGATTCTGGAAGGAGCTGCAGTTCCAGGGGCAATGGGGACCTCAGGAGGCCCACTTACCCATCAATATTCTGGAACTGAGAGCCATCCGTCAGGTGCTTGCTCTCCTGACTCAGCACGTCCTGGGCCTTCCGGTCCAGGTGCGTTCAGACAATCGAACAGCGGTTGCTTACATCAATCATCAGGGAGGGACTCGCAGCCTGAGTGCTCTCAGGGAGGTGTCCCTGATCCTGACCTGGGCAGAGGCCCATGTTCCTTGTCTCTTGGCGGTATACATTCCAGGAGTCGAGAACCAGGAAGCGGACCGGTTGAGCAGGGGCTCTCCCCGTCTGGGAGAATGGGCTCTCCATCCTCGGGTGTTTCGCTCACTATGTCTCCGATGGGGGACACCGGAGGTGGACCTGTTTGCCTCTCGTCACAATTGCAGGCTCCCGAACTTCGTGCCGCTCTCCCAGGATCCTCTGGCTCTGGCAGTGGACGCCATGTCCCTGAGCTGGGGGGATCTGGGATTTCTATACCTGTTTCCTCCGATACCCATGCTAGGCAGGGTGCTTCAGAAGTTGGCTCTGGAAAGGGTGTCCGCCGTTCTCGTGGCCCCAAGGTGGCCAAGGCGAGTGTGGTTCGCAGACATCGTTCGGCTGGCAGTGGACCAAGTCGTTCTGCCTCTTCGGCCCGATCTGCTCACTCAGGGTCGATTGTGTTACCCCAATTTACCAGCGCTGGGTTTGACGGCCTGGCTGCTGAGACCTCCATCCTGAAGGAGGAGGGTCTTTCTGATTCAGTCATTAAGACTTTGATCAGTGCCCGGAAGAAGTCTTCTTCCATCACCTACTATAGGACTTGGAAAGCCTATATCGCTTGGTGTGAGATAAGATCTTTTCCTTGTAGGGTCTTTTCAGTCTCCAGGATTCTGGAGTTTTTACAATCAGGGCTGGACTCTGGTCTTCAGCTTAGTACGTTGAAAGGGCAAGTTTCTGCCTTATCTATCTTTTTTCAGAAGCGTGTTGCGCTTAAACCTTTGGTTAAAACTTTTTTCCAGGGGGTTACGCATGTGCGGCCTCCCAGGAAACCATTACTCCCGGTTTTGGATTTGAATTTGGTTCTTTCTGCTCTTCAGGCTCCTCCTTTTGAGCCTTTGCAAGATATTGCTTTGTCTACCCTGACTCAGAAGATTGTCTTCTTGGTAGCTATCACTTCGGTCCGGCGTGTCTCAGAGTTGGCGGCCTTGACTATCCAGGCGCCTTACTTTGAGAGGCATCAGGATAAAGTGGTCTTTCGGTTCAAGCCAGACTTTCTTCCCAAGGTTGTTTCTGCTTTTCATTTGAACCAAGACATTGTTCTTCCCTCCTTATGTCCTAATCCTAAGAATGACAAAGAGAGGGTGTTGCATTGCTTGGATGTAGTACGCTGTGTTAAGTACTACTTAATTATCACGTCTCCTTTTCGTAGGACGGATTCCTTTTTTGTTGTGCCCCATGGGCCTAAGAAGTGTTTGGCACCAGCCAAATCTGCCATTAGCAAGTGGATACGTCAGGCCGTTACTGCGGCCTATTCTGCTAAGGAGAAAGTTCCCCCTTTTCGTATCACTGCTCATTCTACTCGCGCCATTGGGGCGTCTTGGGCTTTTCAGCACCAAGCTTCTGTTGAACAAGTTTGTAAGGCCGCCACTTGGTCTTCTGTTCATACTTTTTCTAAGTTTTACAAAGTTGATGTGCGAGCCTCAGCGGATGCTGTTTTTGGCCGCAAGGTTCTGCAGACTGCAGTCATTTAAGTTATGCTTCACCTGGCCTTTAGTTGCTCAGCCCTTGGGGACACTGCTTTTGGATGTCCCAATAATGGATGAATATTTAAAGGTGAAGCGGGGTGTGTGGCACACCAAGAATAATACCATTTTGTGAGTACTCACCTGAAAAATGGGTATTGTTGGTGTGCCACACACCCCGCTTCACTCCCACCCTTTTCGGTAGTTCCGAAGCCTTTATATGGTGAAGCTTTTTATTTATATCAAATTTGATTTTGAGGTTACTGGTGGAATACTGGTACCTTGTCTTTCTGCTTTTTAAATATACTGGTGATTGAAGGGAGGTACCAGGTATATATAGGCCGGAAGGGGGCTCGTTACAAGACTTCCTCTCTGCACTACGTCACCTGCGGTGGATTAACCCAATAATGGATGAATATTTAAAGGTGAAGCGGGGTGTGTGGCACACCAACAATACCCATTTTTCAGGTGAGTACTCACAAAATGGTATTTTTATTCCTTGGGGTGTGGGATAGGGGATAGTTCAGGAGAGGGAAGGATGGCCTAAATCTGGGGTTGGAAAACTATGACCACCTGACGGGAGATGTGCTTTCTTGAAGGAAAGATTGTTATACCCATCAGAGTCAAACCAAACTGTGTTTACAGAAAACATTTACAGATTCGCCTGCCGATCCAGGGGAGATGTCTCCTCTAACTAAATCGGCCGGGCCAACCCAGAGAAACAAGCACGGGCATCTGCTGGGGTGGGAGCCGTTCCCGATCCCCAGCTCATCACCCCAACAACCTGACACTGGTAACTTATAATGAAAACGGAGAACATGCATTAGAACATAAACAACTGTGAATGTTTAAGGGCGCCTTGGGCAGGACCACCTCATCCAGAGCCATGAGCTCATCGGCCAGATCCAGCCAGGGCGGACCAATGCCCTGGCCCAAGCGACCGGCCGGCCCGTCAAGTCAACAGCATCTAAGCACCCAAGTCAGACCCAGCCGCGCCAAAGCATACCCCCACCTCATAATCGAGGGGGGGGGGAATGCCTGCGAGTGTCCGTACAGCATGCCACAAGGCCCCCCTTACGTCCAGCCACTATCACGAGTTATGCGTCAGGCCATCCGTGCCCGCCAACAGGACAGGCATCGGGAGCCGCCCCCATTGCCCCAGGCCACCCCCCCGGCTAGACAACAACTTGCCATTACATTGCGGCACTGGATTAAAAGACCTAAGCGGCCACGCGCACAGTCAAGTGCCACAGACAAATCAGACAACCACACGCCAGCTGCCCAGGAAAACCGAGGGGGAGAAAGGGGGGGCCCAGGGACACCTACAAGTGCAGCAACGGACCACCAGTAGCCAGAGGCAAAAACATGTGGAGAAACATGGAGGGACGGCCAATGCGGCCAGCTCAGTCCGGGGCAGGCCCAACCGCGGCCCATATTTATGCCAGGCGGCCCAGGCCAGGCGCAGAAAAACAAGGCTCAAAACCAGGGTCGATCCCGTCTCCCCCACCCCCACGCAGCGGGGGAGAGGGGAGGGCTGGGGGACCAGGCCGCCCGGTCCCAGCACCCGGGGGGTCAGCTTCGCTGGGCGGCAGGCACCCGCCCGGGCTATACGTCACAAAGTTAGGACGAGGCGCAGGGAACAACGAAATTGAGGCACCTCGGTAGTTGGAGGGCCCTCGTTCCCATGCCTTCCTTAAGATCTCCTCTTTAATCTTGTAATAATGGATGCAACAAACTATGTCCCGAGGCCTAGCGGGAGCCGTTGATCGAGGCCCTGGCACTCTGGATCCTGTTGATCTCGATGTGTTCATCTCGGCGCCGACCTAGGAGCTCATTGAAGATAACAGTGGCAATCTCCTCCAGGTTAATGCTTTCCGGTGCCTCTGGGAGGCCTCAGATCCAGATGTTGTTTCTGCTTCCTCTGTTTTCCATATCATTGAGGTGGAGTAGCGTCTTTGATGTATGTTTAGCCGCGATGGTTTGTGCTTGTTGCAGGGCAGCATTGGCTCTCTCCAGGTCCTCCAGGCGCCGATTTGTAGTTGTCTGGTCCTGCTCCAGGGTCTGGACCCTATCAGCAATTTCATTTGCGGATTTTGTCACTTCCTCCAATTCCCTCCTGAATAAGGTCTCCATCCTGTTGGTATAATTTCCAAAGTCCTTTCTTGAGGGAAGGAATCTTAGAAGGACTTCTAGGGTATATTGGGCAGAGGGAACATTTTCAAAATGCATGGCGCCAGGAGGCATCGCTGTTTCGGGCCTATTTAAGGTCACGGGGGATCTCGTGTTTAGAGGCTCCATCTGAGCCAGCTCACCAGACTCAGACAACATTGGGGGAGCTTCTTTCCTTAAAGCACTGTGGGGGGTGTCTTCCCCACTCTCGGGCTTCCCCACTCTCAGGGCCAGATTCATTGCCCCCCTGTACAGACTGTGGGGGGGATGCTAAGGCAGCTCCATTGCCCCCTTGAACTTGAAGCAGCTGATATTTGGTCACTACGTGGCTCTGCTGCCAGCTTGCCTGGTTTGCTTCCTGTCTCACTGGCACACATGCTGGTTGTGAGACCTGAGGCACCCCCTGACTAGGCCACAGCGTGGATTCATATCCCATCATGGCAAACTCTCTATCAGCTGTGGGCGAGACCCCCCTTCGCAGGATCTGGGAGGTAGCTGCAGCTGGGCCCGCTGCAGTCCCTCGCTCAGGGCCGGTGGCATACCTGGGCTGATGCGTGGCTCCGCTTCCTCCTCTTCGGGCGGCTCCATTCCCGCCGCTTCACTCTGCCTGCACTCTCCGATGGAGGAGGACGACAGGTGCCTCTCTCCTCGAACACTGTCTCGCCTCGCCTCCACGCCGACAGGTGATCGAGAGCTGGTCTCCACTGCTGCAGCCGCCTCTGGTGAGTCATGTTCTCCCGGCTCCGTCGTCTCTCTTGCGCTGGGTGGTCGGGGGAGCAGTTCCTCCTTGCCCTCGTGCTCCAGGTCCGCCGCCATATTGCGGCCCTCCCCCCGCGGGCTTGGGGTATCTCCGGGGGGCAAAGTTCTGAGTGATCTTCGGTGCCCTCGCTCCTCCGGACACTGCCCTGCTCTTCCTCCTCTTCGACATGGGTCAGCTTGGTAGTAGGGGATGGATATAGTGCTTAGACTGAGCGTTTTAGACACAGAGCTCCCAGAGATCCGTCTTCACGCGGCCATAGCTAAACCACACCCCGTTAATTGTTGTATTTAACAAAGATGCACTGTGTACTCCAACTTAAAGAGAGACAGGACCTGCACAGAAAAAAAAGAGCTGCTTTCCTGTCCCTATGCTGTGGTTCAAAATGCCCCAAGTTGTCCCTGCTCTAAAATCAAAGCTTGCTTTGCAATGCTGGATACCTCAGCAAAATATGTGACTATATCCTGCAATAGCGCCTCCTGATTGGCCAGCTACCCTGACCACTTAAACTGTGACCATGTCACCGTGTGTCTCTGCTTCTCCTGGCTGGCCATGACCTGTGGGGGGTTGTGCTAGTGAAATCCTGCCAGGTTTGTCTTCCGTGTTTTGCTGCGAACCATGTGAAGTTCGGGTTTGCGGCAAACTGAACGTTTCCTGAAATTTGGTACCGAAACCGGGTTCATCTCTACTCTTGATTTATTAAGTTTTGTGTGTGAGTGCTACATGCGGAAATACATGCACTTAAATGGCTTGGCATGCTATTCATAAGGTTGTTGATGGGTGTCTGAAGAACATTATGCCATGCTGAATGCACTTGAGTATCCAAATCACCAAGCTGCTGGCAACTCTCTTTGCAGTTGCCAACCAATGACCCTTATGTGTTCAATAGGAGACAACGCCAGACATGCTACAGACCATAGTAGCACATTTTGTCCATGCAGGTGGTTCACTGCAAGACTGGCAACATGCAAACCGATGTCATGTCGGAAAATGGCTCCATTGAAAAAGTGGTCATACAACTGGCTTCACTACTAAATCAATGTATGGCTGAGCTGTTAATGTACATAAAATGAAGAATGGGAATTCATTGTTTTTTCTTTCATTTTACTTTAGCCCATCAGAGTAATTCAGTCACAATTGGGTTAACATCTCAGCCGAAGGGCGTGGACTGCAAGAACAAAGGCGTGGGTTCCTCCTCCCAGGCATATATCCTTCCGGTTGACTTCTTCCAATCCAGTTTCTTTCTTGCAGTTGAAACTGGACTGCAAAGGGGTATGTGAACTCCTCTCATTTACTTTGTTTTTAAGGATTATGCCTTGGAAATGGGTGTATTGGAAACCCTGTCTGCCCTTGGCCCCTCATACTCCTCTGATCTGGATGGGCCCACAATGCCTCCGCAGCTATGCTGTTTTCAGATCAGGATGGTAAGGGTAAGCGCCAGGGTCTTAGGGCGCTCTGGGGTGTCACCTTTTGTTCTGTATAAAGAGCTGACACAACTGTGCTGAAAATCCTGTCACAGGTTTTTGTCTGGTGAGCCTGATTGGGGGGAACCAGGGGACTTATTTTCCCTCTTTTATTGCTCTTTCCCATGTGTTAATTGTGTTTTTTACTGATTGCAAAATTCGCGCCTTTAAAGGGTTGAGCTAAGGCGGCAGCGAGGAAGGATTTCTTTCTCAGCCGCCATTGCTGGAAGAATTTTGGCTTAACAAGGTAGCTAGCACTGCCAAATTGGCCGGTTCTCCTCCAGGGTACAACGCTCTATTCTTGGCCGCCTCCGCTGAAAGAATTTTGGCTTAGCGAAGTATCCAGCACTGCCGAAGCTTCCGGTTCTCCTCAAGCGCTGGGGCAAAGCGCTCTTTTTTTTTAGTCGCTGCTGCTGAAAGCCACCATGGGGGCACCAGAAGCAGTAAAGCCCTCATGGAAATGAGCCGGATTTTACTTTGGGCCAAGAAACATTTTCAATGCATCTCGGCTGTACACATACCTGGAGAGGCAACTTGCAGGCAGATCCCCTCAGCAGAGCGGTACTGCATCAGAGGAAATGATCTCCCATTCAGAGGGTCGTTCAATCCCTATTCATGTGCTGGGGGATACCGGACGTAGATTTCTTTTAATCATGGCACAATTGGAAGGTTCCAAAGTTTGTGTCCTGGTCCAGGGATCCACTAGCAACAGCAGCAGATGCCTTGACTCTTCAGTGGTCAGCATTTAAGCTACATTATGCATTTTCTCCGATTCCACTCCTGGATTGAGTACTAACTAAAGTTAGCTCACAGGGGAGTCCCAACCCTTTTGGTGGCCCCTCGGTGGCCAAGAAGAAGCTGGGTTTCAGACATAGTAAAGATATCAGAGAGCAAGCTGTGGAGGTTACCGGACGATCTAGATCTTCTCACACAGGAGCCTCTAAGGGATTCCAATTCACAAGTTCTGGCTTGGATGGCCTGGCTATCAAATCCTTCATCTTGACAGAAAGGGGGTTTTCTGCAAGTGTCATCCAGACTATGATCCAGGCCAGGAAGAGGTCTTAATCAATGATCTACTATAGAGTTTGGCGAGCATTTATCGCCTGGTGCAAATACAGAGGGTTTGCAAGTAGAACTTTTTTCTGTTCCCAGAATATTGGATTTTTTGCAGAAAGGTCTTTATGGAAGTCTTCAATTGAGTACTTTAACCCTTTAAGTGCCAGCCCACCTGGAAATTTTGTTACCCTCTGTTGCCAGAGCATTTTTCACTATTTTGAGCTACACATGTTCAACTGTAATTTTTGAAGAGATTTCCTGGAACTTCCCAGGAAAATTATATATTTTTTTTTTCAGCAGAGTCTGGGCTTTAACATCATATGTCTTTTTTTATCGTTTTTGTAGTACATTACTAATAATTTTGGGTGAAGTATGTGAGAAAAAAAAACAAAATGTTTTACATTTTGTAGTGATTTTTTTTAATCAAAAATGAAATTTTTACAATGAAATAATATTGAGTGTAAATGCCCCATTTCTTCCGGTTACAATGTATTAGTAGACACCCTTTCCTGCCCAAAAGACACCAGAAACTGCAAAGAGCGCTAGAAATACAACACTTTACATTTGAAATACCCCCCACAAACTATACATTTTTGAAAAGTACAAAATTGAGAGTTAATAAGCCTCCAGGCTTTTTGGCGTGGGTGCATTGGGTTGGACTTAATTTCTTGAAAGAATCTCTGATTCCAAAGCCTTTTCCTAAAAAAAATAAGCAAAAAGCAGATTCAAAATCAAACACCCCAAAGGCATGTGCTCGAGGGTCATTTTACTGAAAAAATTAGCTGCGCACACAAAGTGCGCACCTTGCAGTTTTTCCAAATTTACAATCCTTTACCTTTTGAAATACCCCCCACAAACTATATATTTTTAAAAAGTAAATACCTCAAGGTTTCTAAGACTACCAGGCTTGTTGGCAAGGGTGCATTGGGTTGGACTCAATTCCTTGGAAGAATCTCTGGTTCCAAAGGCTTTACCTAAAAAAAAATAAGCAAAAAGCAGATTCAAAACCATATTTTCCTATAAAAACAATAAGCACGCAAGAAATAACACAGTAAATCTGAAAGAACAATGTCTCCTGAACAAAAGAATACCCCACATTCATAGGTACTTTGAAGGGTAGAGTTGCCAAACACCCCAAAGTTAGGCATGCGCTCGAGGGTCATTTTACTGGAAAAAATCAGCTGCGCACGCAAAGTGCGCACCTTGCAGTTTTTCCAAATTTACAACCCTTTACATCTGAAATACCCCCCACAAACTATATATTTTTGAAAAGTACACACACACCTTAAGGTTTCTAAGACTACTAGGCTTGTTGGCGTGGGTGCATTGGGTTGGACTCAATTACATGGAAGAATCTATGGTTCCAAAAGCTTTATCTAAAAAAATAAGCAGAAAGCAGATTCCAAACCATATTTTCCTATACAATCAATAAGCAAGCAAGAAATAACACAGTACATCTGAAAGAACAATGTCTCCTGAACAAAACAATACCCCACATGCATAGTTACTTTGAAGGGTAGAGTTGCCAAACACCCCAAAGTTAGACATGCGCTCAAGGGTCATTTTGCTGGAAAAAATCCGCTGCCCACACAATGTGCGCACCTTGCAGTTTTTCCACATTTACAACCCTTTACATTTGAAATACCCCCACAAACTACATATTTTTGAAAAGTACACACCTCAAGGTTTCTAATGCTACTAGGCTTGTTGGCGTGAGTGCATTGTTTGGACTCAATTCCTTTGAAGAATCTCTGATTCCAAAGGCTTTACCTAACAAACAAGCAAAAAGCTGATTCAAAACCATATTTTCCTATAAAAACAATAAGCAAGCAAGAAATAACACAGTACATCTGAAAGAACAAGTCTCTTGAACAAAACAATACCACACATGCATAGGTACTTTGAAGGTTACAGTTGCCAAACACCCCAAAGTCAAGCATGCGCTCGAGGGTCACAAAGTGCGCACCTTGCAGTTTTTCAAAATTTAAAAACCTTTACATTTGAAATACCCCCACAAACTATATATTTTTGGAAGGTACACATCTCAAGGTTTCTAGGTGTCTTGGGTTTCTTGTTTCGGTAACCTTTTTCGGGATGAAAACACTTGAGGTGATCATTGATTGCAGAGGATTTTTCTAAAAAAATATTAATAAAAATGCAGCATACAAGAAAATTTTCCTATTCTATTAATATGCAAACAAGAAAAATCTCAATAAATCTTAAACCGCAAGGTCCCTGGAACAGAACAATACATAACATGCATAGTTACTTAACCCTTTAAGTGCCAGCCTACCTGCAGCATTTCCCACTCCCTGTTGCCAGACCATGTTTCACTTTTGCGCTACACATGTTCAACTGTCATTTTTGAAAGGATTTCCAGGGATTTCCCAGGAAAATGATATATTGTTTTTTTCAGCAGAGTCTGGGCTTTAACATGAAATGTCTTGTTTGTATTTTTTAGGTGTATTCTCAATATTTTTGGGTGAAATATAAAAAAAAAAAATATTTTTTTACAATTTGTAGTGTTTTTTTGTAATAAAAAATGTAAGTTTGTCAATAAAATGTTATTGCGTGTGAAATCCCAATTTCTCCCGCTTACAGCGATACCACATATGTATAGGTAGACACCCTTTCCTGCCCAGGAGACTCCCCCAAACTGAAATAGCGCTTTAGGGGATTTTCAGAAAAAATACAACTGTGATATGCGCTATGCGCACCTTGCAGTTTTACCAGAAAAACAACCCTTTACATTTGAAATACCGCCAACAAACTATATATTCTCTGGAAGTACACACCTCAAGCTTTCTAGGTGTACCAGGCTTGTTGATGTGCCCATAGTTTTCTGGAAGTAATTCCTCAATGTATTCTTTGGTTGCAAAGAGCTTCCCCAAAAAAAGGATAAAAAAGCAGAATCAAAGCCACATTTTCCTAAAAAAACTATATACAAACAAGAAAAAACAAGTTTAATCTGAAAAAGCAACATTCACCGAACAGAACAACACCCAACATGCATAGGTTCTGTCAAGGGAAGATTTGCCAAACACCACAAAGTAAAGCATGTGCGTAACGGTAATTTTACTTGAAAATTGCAGTTCTGCAGACAAAGTGCGCACCTTGCGATTTTTCAACCAAAACAACCCTTTACATTTGGAATATCCCCCATAAACCATATATTCCCTGAAAGTACACATGTTAAGCTTTCTAAGCGTACCCAGCTTGTTGTAGTGGGCTCATCTTTCTGGAATTAATTCCTCAAAGAATTCTTTGGTTGCGCAGGGTTTCCCTAAAAAATTTATAAAAAAGCTGAATAAAAAACACCTTTTCCTAAAATATAAATATGCAAACCAGAAAAAACAAGCTAAGTCTGAAAGCGCAAGGTCTCCCGAACAGAACAATACCCAACATGCAGAGGTACTATTACCCCTTTTAATTGCCAGCCTACTTGAGATTTTGTCACCCTCTGTTGACAGGTCATTTTTCCCCATTTTGCGCCATGTTTTGCGCCATTTTTGCTGTAATTTTCAGGAAAATTATATTTATATTTTTTTGCAGCAGAGTTTAGGCTTTAACATGAAATGTCTTGTTTGTAAATTTTATTTTGTTTTTTACAATATTATTAAGTAAAAAAATAAATAAATAAATAAAAACATTTTTAGAAAATTGCCTCCTTTATTTTAAATAAAAAATGTATTTTATTAAGGAAAAGCATATTGCATGTGAAAGCCCCATTTCTACCGATTAGAACGGTACCACATATTTATCGGTAGCCCCCCGTTCCTGCCCAGGAGACCCCCCTAACTGAAACAAGTAATCTATAACATTTACAAATAAAATACAACTACCATCCACACTACAAAGGGTTAAATCGAGAAAAAAAAATGACATAGGGTCCCCCCTCCCTGGGGGGGATTTTTAAGGGTTTAAAACTCTTAAAAATCCCCCCAAAAAATTGACATGGTGTCCCCCTTACCCAGAGTAACCAGCCCGGGACCAGCTATGCAGGGCTTGTGGAAACAGGGCACAGGGGCCAGCTTTTGTAGCCCCTGGCCCTGCAGGCTACAAGCCCGCATAGCCTGTGGGCCCGGGCTCTTCTGCCCCCCCCAGGGCTTTGGGGAGGCAGGTAATGGGGGTGCCAGGGGTTAATGGCAAGTCACCCGCTAGTCACAGGTGACTTGCCACCTCCCCCAGCCTTGTGAACTGGTATAGGGGTCATGGACCCCTTACCAGTTCACAATGGGTTAAATGTAAAAAAAAACCCACACACACAAAAAGAAAAAATTAATTTTTTTTTTGATACTTACCTCCCATCCATCCTGGAGCACTGTGTCCCTCGGCGATCACTGGCTTCTGCTCACCAGCTGGAAGCCTTTTATAGCTGCTGGATGACAGAACACAAAGGGTTAATTAAAAAAAAAATGACATAGGGCCCCCCCTCCCAGGGAGGCGGACCCCATTTTTTTTTGGATTTTTAAGGGTTAAAAACCCTTAAAAATCCCCCCAAAAAATGACGTGGGGTCCCCCTTACCCAAAGTAACCAGCCCGGGACCAGCTATGGGGGCTTGTAGGCACAGAGTGGGGGGGCCAGCTTTTGCCCCCCCCCCACCCTGCAGCCTACGAGCCCACATAGCCTATGTGGGCCCGGGCTCTTCTGCCCCCCCCCCTGGGCTTTGGGGAGGCAGGTAATGGGGGTGCCGGGGGTTAATGGCAAGTCACCCGCTAGGGCAGGTGACTTGCCACCCCCCCAGCCTTGTGAACTGGTATAAGGGGTCTCATGGACCCCTTACCAGTTCACAAGGGGTTAAAATGTTGAAAAAAAACACCACACATTAATAAAAAGTATTTTATTTTAAAAAAAAAAATGTTTTTTACTGTACTTACCTCCGATTGCAAGCTCTTGTCCCTCGCCGCTCTGCTGACAGATGCCGGTGATCGGCATCCAGAGAAGGAGGAGGCAGGAGATCAGAGGATCTCCTGTCACCTCCTTCCAGGGCACCGATCACCGGCATCTGAGAAGCTGACAAGGCTGAAGCCGGTGATCGATCGGGGCCGGGATGACGTCATAAGGGGGCGGGGCTTAGCAGCAAGATGGCGGCCACCATCGAGGATGAAAGGGGAGAGAGCCTCTCGGGCTCTCTCCTGAAGATCGGTAAGTCCTGGGGGGGGGATCGGAGGCCCCCCAGGTGAAGAGGAGGGACAGCGGGAGCCAGCGCACATGCAGGTAAGTGAATGTCGTTTTTTTTTTTTTTTACAGTTAGCAGCTTCTGCTACCAAAGCGGGGGGGGGCGGCCTATTCCGGGGGCTCTCCTGGAGCCATCCGACCCCCCACGAGGGATCGGATGGCACCAAATTAAAGAGGAGACCCGGCCGGATCCAACAAGGGTCAGGTGAGTATTTTTTATTTTTTAAACCAGAAGCGGGGAAAATCAAGCACGTAACACCTACGGGCTTGGCACTTAAGGCCCAGCCAAGCCAGCACGTAGCTGTTACGGGCTTGGCAACAAAAGGGTTCAAGGGTAAACCATACGTGTAAAGGTAACTTTTTCAACCCAAAAAAAAACATTTACCTGTCAATACCTGAAATAAATCTTTTGCAATCTAGGGATGCTATTGTGGGCACAGACCACTAGACAAATAGCACAGAAGTTAAATAAACATCAGAAAAAACAATGAAACATAAAATTATCCTCAATAATGGTACTAAGAGGTGATGTTATGGGAGGATAAGCTTTGTACTGATAGATTGTGAACGTCAGTAAACACAGAAATCCTAATGAAGGGCCCCATGTTTTCATCATCCATCACAAGTATCCAGCGGCTCCTGCTTCACCATTTCCTCCGTCCACATTTGGCTTAGCAAGTACCAAAAAAAGGGGGGGGGGCAAGAAAATGTAATTACCAAACTGATTTGTTAACTAGAAAAAGTATAAATTAAGGGCCTGCCACTTACCTTGTGGAGATTTAATCTGTTACTATAGATCTGGGGGGGGGTTTGCAGAGCACAGTATCCCAAACCATGACCCTAGGGCACGGAACAAAACCTAACCTAAAGCCTACCTACAGTCTAAAGTTAAATATAAAAATCCTGAACAGAACAATAAAAATCAAAATCTAATTGTGTGTGGTATGCTTCAAAGCAACCCTCCAAACACAAACCAGGTTGGCTGGGACATGTCGGGCAGTAGTAGTGCACATCTCTCCTAAAGCCACGCCTACTACATACCCTATAAGGCTTCTGGGGATACCTCTTTCTATTGATGGAGGGAATGCACTTTATGAAATGCTTCCCCACTAGCCTGGCCTCTTTATTGTTACCAGCCATCTCTGGTGCCTTCTTGGTATCCCCAAATAACAAAGCAGGGGGTAGCTGTTGCTGGAAATTTACAAAAGATAAATTGGAGCCTGGTACTGCTGCCTTGAAGACAACAAAGGAGTTAAAGGTGGCCAGTTTGACCAAATGGATAGCAACTTTTTTGTACCAGGCTTTGGATTTTCTGGTGGCGTTGTAATATGTTAAAATTTGGTCTGTTTTATCCCATGAATTTATTATAATCTTTGATACAACGTGGCTTTTGGGAAGGGGCGCAGGGACCACGTTGCCGTGAATTCACGACTGACTCATCGTGGAATGTTGTCAGCATGAATACATTTTTTTTTGTCCATGTACTTCACGGGCAGGAGCTCATCACTTCTTACAGCATACGACCCTCCACGATTTAGTTTTTTTTCAGCATTGAACTGGGCAAACCTTTTCGATTACAGTTGATGGTGCCACAGGCCAGGGTGTCCAATGTGTATATGGCTCAAAATAAGGGGATGCTGGTATAAAATGCATCCACATATAAGTGGTAACCTTTCCCCAGTAGAGGGGTCATGAGTTCCCATACAATCTTGCCACTGACAGACAAATAAAGGGGACAACCAGGGGGGTCCAGATGTGTGTCCCTTTCTTCGTAGATTCGAAAAAATTTGGTGTAGCCGGTCACACTATCGCATAATTTGTAACATTTAATCCCATAGTGGGCACGCTTACTAGGGATATATTGACGAAATACAATGCGCCCTTTAAAAAGCAGAAGTGACTCGTCAATACTTACATTTTAGGAGGAGGTGTACACTTCCGCAAAGCGCTTAGACAGGCTATCGATCAGGGGATGTATTTTGTGAAGCCTGTCATGACCAGGCTCACCGCGGGGAATTGCAGTGGCATTATTATTAAAATGTAGAAACCGCAGTAAAATTTGGTAGCGGTTTCTGGTCATTATGGCAGGAAATAATGGGGTTGCCAAAAGGGTTCGGGCATCCCAGTAGGAGGCGATACTAAATTTTTTTCAGATACTCATGGCTAAAGTGAGCACCCAAAATTTTTTCAACTCACTTATGTTTGTGGGATGCCATGCATGAGTACGGGCGTGCCTTAGTTGAACCAGAGTGGGACAATGACCCCAGTCCCCCACTTCAGGGAGGCCAGCAATAGTGAAATACATTCTTGCACTGGCCCATCACACTTAATGCCGTCACACCTTCTGCCTGACTACTACAGCAGAAAGTGATATGCTCTTCAACCAGGGTCCCCAAACTTTCTTATTATGAAAGCCACATGGAGCACTGAAAGATGGTCAAACACCACATTAGACGTGAGCCACATTCAAAGCTCAATAGTGGGGGCAAGGAGGGTCATCACTAATCAGCCCATTCGTGTAGCAGCATTGGATCTGGGTAGATCGGCGGGGCAGCGATCTGTCACTAATTAGCATGCATCTCACTCGGCGGAGGGGAGAGAGATGCCTGCTGATCAGTGACAGATCAAAGCAGCCCCGATCGGCGGAGGGGAGAGAAATTCACGCTGATCAGTGACAGGTCGGGGCAGCAGCCATCACGCTGCCCCGATCTGTCACTTATGCATACAATATTCATTGATTTTAGTTGTTCTTATATGAATAGGTTGAATATGCTCATTTAAAAACAATTAATTCATCTTTTATAGATTTTATATGAGAAGTTGATTTATTAGTATGTCGATACTTGCACTTTTATTTGCTTGTTATAACAGATGAATATCATGAGGAAGAGCATTTCAGAGTAGAAGTACATTTCCTAGCAGCCTTTGTGATTACCTGAAGGGGGGGAGCACATGTAGTGAGGGGGACAACACCTCAGAATGGCACAGGAGGGGACAGGGGGGGTCATCACTTATCAGCCTATTCGTGCAACAGCATTGGATCGGGGAAGATCGACGGGGCAGCGGCGATTGGTGCTGCACCGATCTGTCACTGATGAGTGTGCATCTCTCTCCCCTCCACCGCTCGGAGAGAGATGCCCGCTGATCAGTGACAGATCGGGGCAGCACCGATCGGTGGAGGGGAGAGAGATGCATGCTCATCAGTGACAGATCTAGGCAGCAGCCATCACGCTGCCCCGATCTTTCACTGATCAGCCCAGGCAGCATATATAAGCGGAGCAGTGGTGAGGCAGGGGAAGGGGGGGGCACGTGTAGGGAGGGGGACAACACTTCAGAATGGCACAGGAGGGGACAGGGGGGGGTCTTCACTTATCAGCCCATTCATGCAACAGCATTGGATCGCGGAAGATCGCCGTTGCCCAGATCTGTCACTGATCAGCGTGCATTTCTCTCCCCTCTGCCGCTCGGAGAGAGATGCACGACGAAGGGGAGAGAGATGCACGCTGATCAGTGACAGGTCATGGCAGCAGCCATCACACTGCCCCGATCTGTCACTGATCACCCAGGCAACATGAATGAGAGGAGCAGCGGGAAGGGGGGAGCACGGGGGACATTACCTCAGAATGACACAGGCAGGGGCAGGGGGGTCATCAATTTGCAGCAGCAGCATTTGATCGGTGCAGCAGCCATCACACTGCCTGATCTGTCACTGATCACCCAGGCAGCATGAATGAGAGGAGAAGCTGCAAGGGGGGGAAGCACGGGGGACATTACCTCAGAATGCCACAGGCAGGGGCAGGGGGGTTATCACTTTGCAGCAGCAGCATTTGATCGAGGCAGCAGCCATCACACTGCCCGATCTGTCACTGATCACCCAGGCAGTATGACTGAGGAGCAGCTGCGAGGGGGGGGGGAGCACGGGGACTACACTTCAGAATGCAGCAGCATTGGATCGGTGCAGATCGGCAGGGCAGCAGCAGGCGGGGGGGGGGGGTAAAGCACATATAGGGAGTGGACAACACGAGTGAACGGCGGGGGAGGGGGTGATCACATGTGGGTGGCAGCACAGAGCGATGGAGGATGTGCCAGAGCCCTAGCCGGGGGGATTTAACATGAAACAGAGGCAGGAATCAGGCAAAATCTTACAAATGGCTCCCCCCCAGGACCCCACTTACCTCAGATCCAAGCAGCAAGAGACCAGATGCCATGTGGCCTGCGCTTTTAAAGGGGTGCGGCGCCGGCTGATCACAGCTGCGTACACCGCACTTTGATTGGCTCCTGTGACGATTGTGTCACAGGAGCAACCATTGAATGAACTTTGGCTGAACCCCCCAAGCCTCCTCTTCAAAATAAATCAGGAACTGCAGTGGTGCGACCTTCCAAACGGCCATGAAGTAGGAAAATGTCAGGTAGGTGAGTCTCCTGTAGCTGGCACTTAACGGTAGGAGATTTTTCTTTTTATTTTGAAATTTTAGGACCCATATTTAAGGCTTATATACAGAAATTCAATAGCACTTCATCTCAAATACACATGGGGATAATAGTGCATTGATTGCTACATATTAAACGCATATGAGCAGATGGATTGAATAATAATCTCATTAGGTATGCAGGCACTTCCTGTGGTAACAATATTAATCACTGCTGTGTAGCCATAAACATACAGCAAACGTGTCCAGATACCAAATGTATCAACAGTATAATCTTGTTTACAATCTTGTTTAAATATGGGTCCTAAAATTGCAAAATAAAAAGAAAATTTTTTTTATAAAATTTTTTTTTATAGAGGATAATTGGTGTGCGCCTGACATCTTGAAAGACATGGTTTGCAGGATAGGAAGAAGTATCCAGGCAGGCAGCACCCGATGTATTGATGCTTTTATGCTAGATATAGAATTGACTGAAAGTGTGCCACCAATCACTTAACGGTAGGAGAGGCAGCTACGTGAGACTCACGTAGCTGGCATTAGAAGAGTTAAAAAGACAGATATCTGCTTCATCTATCTTTTTTTCAGAAACCCATTGCTGAGAATAAATGTATCAAAACTTTTGTATGGGGAGTCGCTCATGTGCAGCCTCCTCGTAAGCCACTGCTGCCGGTTTCGAACCTGAACTTTATCAGCTCTTCAGGGTCCTCCTTTTGAACCATTGGTAGATGCATCATTATGTTTATGGACTCTTAAGGTTATCTTTTTAGTGGCAATAGCCTCAGTAAGGAGGGTTTCTAAATTAGCAGTTAAGTCTCCTTATTTTGTGTTACATAAGGATAAGGCCATCTTCTGCTTTAAACTGGATGTTCTTCCTAAAGTGGTTTTCTCCTTTTCATCTTAATGAAGAGGTGAATTTGCCTTCCTTATGTCCTGCTTCAGTGTCCGATAAAGAAAGTGAAAGCACTAAGTTACTATCTCACTGCTACACAATCTTTCCATAGATCAGACTCCTTATTTGGCATAGCTGAGGGTGCACGGAAAGGTCTTCCACCAGCTAAGTCTACCATCAGCCGATGGATTAGACAGGCAGTGGTAAGAGCCTATGTCTCCAAAGGAAGGATCCTCCCTTTAGGATTACTGCTCATATGACACGAGCTATTGGAGCATCTTGGCCTTTTCAGCATCAAGCTTCAGTAGAACAAGTATACAAAGTCGCAACTTGGACATACATTTGCCAAATTTTAGAGGGTAGATGTAAGAGATGCCACCTTTGGTGAAAGGGTACAGACATTTGTAAACTAGATGTTTTTGGAATTACTTTGAATCCCACCCGAATAAGGGTACTGCTTTTGGAGGTCCCAATCGTGACTGAATTAGTCTGATGGCCTGAAGTAAAATGAAAGAGAAAAGATAATTGTGTGAGTACTCACCTGTAGAATTGATTTCTATTTCATTTAACAGGACATCAGACCCTCCCTGTCTGCTAGGCTGTTATATCCATGTATTGGATGCCTATTCTTAGTGGAGTGGTAAATATGTAAATAGTCTGATCAACATTGAAAGAAAAAAAAATAAATAAATAAAGAAACGGAGAGAGGAGTCTTGTATTTTGTCTCCAGCCTTTTGTCTCCAACAAGAGATATAGGTATGCCTCCCGGGTGGCTGGTTCTACTGCTTTTCAATTAAACTGGATTGGAGGAAGTCATCCAGAAGGATATAGGCCTGGGAGGAGGAACCACGCCTTTGTTCTTGCAGTTCATGCCCTTTGGTCGAGATGTTAACTTAATCATGACTGAATTACTCTAATGTCCTGAAGTAATAATAAAAGAGAAATGTATTCTACAGGTGAGTACCCGCAGAATTGTCTTATTTATCATATTAATATGATTGCTTGTTTTTGATGTTTGTATTTTTCAAGTTACAATGTTGTACAATATATTTCACTATGTTTTTTTATTTTTCACTATTTGCAGGTGGGCCCAGCCGGATCACAGTTTGGCCTTTTGGCATGCCTCTTTGTTGAGCTGTTCCAAAGTTGGAAGATATTGGCCAAGCCATGGAAAGCTTTCTTTAAACTTGTTGGCATAGTTCTCTTCTTGTTCTTTTTTGGACTGCTACCGTGGATTGACAACATAGCTCACATTTTTGGCTTTATCAGTGGTTTACTGCTTTCATTTTCCTTTCTCCCATATATTACGTTTGGTACAGCTGACAAGTATTGCAAAAGAGCTATGATCATAATATCTTTAATGGTTTTTATTGGTCTCTTTGCATCATTGGTCATTTGGCTCTATGTATATCCGATTAACTGGCCATGGATCGAGTATTTAACCTGTATACCTTTCACTAACAAGTTCTGTGAGAAGTATGATATAGACCAGGCTCTCCACTAGGTTCCAAGTAGACACATAAACATAATAGATTTAAAATGGTATTAATTCTTTTAGACCAGATTATGTTTAAATTTTATCAGGTTGAGGCAGGTACACAGTGTGCTCTAGTCGATGTGAAATAAAGCTTTTCAAAGCAGAGGACTTATTTGAGTCCATTCTGGGACCTGGACTGGGAAATGTATTGTAAATGTCTATACAGTGCTGAAATGAAAGCTTGTAAATGAGACTGTATTGGCCATTTTTGTGATTTATATTAAATGCTACAGCTCAGGAATCCCTTCACTGTTTTTTCTGTAATGTGCTTTTGATCCTTTTTAATACCTGGTTTTTAAGGGTCCTGATGGAAAGGCTTAAAGACACAGAGGCCTTGCCTACAATGTTTATATTATGTGTCCTATTTCATTAACCCTTTAAATACCAAGCACGTAGTTTCTACATGGTTGCTTCTCCGACCGTTAAGTGCCAAGCATGTAGAATCTACGTGCTTGGCATTTCCCCCTTCTACTGTAAAAATAGAAGAAAAAAAACTCACCTTTGGTATGGATGTAAAGCTGGGGTCTCCTCTTCCTCTGGGGGCATCCGATCCCTCCCCCAGGGTCAGGCCCCTGCACCCTGGTTCTACAAGCCCTGCATAGCTGGTCCCGGGCTGGGTAATTTGGGTGGGGGGACCCCATGTCATTTTTTTGTTTTTCTTAAGGGTTTTTAACCCTTAAAATTCCCCCCAAATATGGGGTGCTCCCCCTGGGAAGGGGGACCCCACACCAAATGTTTTCTTGATTTAACCCTTTATAGTGTAGAAAGTAGTTTTATTTTATTTGTAAATGTTATAAAGTACTCGTTTGGGTAGTCTCCTGGGCAGGAACGTGGGGCTACCAATACATATGTGGTATCATTGTAATTGGGAGAAATGGGGCTATCACATGCAATATAGTTTCCTTTAATAAAATAAATGTTTTATTTAAAATAATTTTTACTAATAATTTTTATTTTAGTTTTTGTTACTTAATATTTTAATAAACAGTAGAAAAATTACAGGACATGTCATGTTAAAGCCTAAACTCTGCTGAAAAATATATATAGGGCCTTATTCATGAAGGGATAGCGACAGGTAGCGCCTGTGAAGGGGCAGGTAGTGTCAGGTAGCAGCAGGTGAACCACCGGAAACGGCACACAATTCCATATTTATGAAGCCGAATCTAGTGACTGGAACAACGCCATGTAGCGTACAATTCATCATTATCCCAGGCTCAGTGTACAGCACCGGCGTTCAGCCTTGCAGAACGCCACATCTTACCTCTCACTTCCTGGCGCTCTCCCATACATTTATATGGACGATCCTTAAATCCCTTTCCTCATCCCAATTTAAATAAAAACTCAAATCTTCCTGACATGTATTCTGGCCTAGAAAATGACATGAAATGAATTTTTGAAATTTTTTTTGATTAATAATATTTTTATGCAGAATTGTCCTTACATGTCTGGTATTAAAGTGTTCATGTTATGTATTAACAATGTAATTCCATATGTTTTCGTTTTGTTACTACTGGCACAAAGCAGACTTTAATCACACAGCCTCTGGCGCTATGGGCTACAACTACCCGATTTTGAGCGGCGGCGTTGTTTGAGGCTGTTTTTTTTATGAATGTGGTGTGAGTCGGTCGCACTGAGCTGGCGCTACCGTTCACTCCCATACAGCATAGTACTGCGACTCACACATCATATTCATCAATGCCTAGCACAGCGACTACTAGCGGTTGCTCTGAAATCCGCGCTACAGACGCTCATCTGTCGCTACCTGTCGTTAGTAATGAATCAGCCTGATATATAATTTTACTGGAAATTCCTGCAAAAATGGTGCAAAACATGGCGCAAAATGGTGACCTGTCAACAGAGGGTGACAAAATCTCAAGTAGGCGGGCAGTTAAATGGTTTAAAAGTAGCTATGCATGTTGGGTATTGTTCTGCTCAGGGGACCTTGTTCTTTCACATTTAGCTTGTTTTTTTCTTGTTTGCATATTGATATTTTAGGAAAAGATGTTTTTTATTCTGCTTTTTTATACATTTTTTTAGGGAAACCCTGTGCAACCTAAGAATTCTTCGAGGGATTACTTCCAGAAAGATGAACCCATTACAATTAGCTGGGTACGCTTAAAAAGCTTAAACGTGTACTTTCAGGGAATATATGGTTTATGGGGGGTATTCCAAATGTAAAGGGTTGTTTTGATAGAAAAAGCGCAAGGTGTGCACTTTGTCTGCAGAGCTGAAATTTTCAAGGAAAATTACTGTTATGCACATGCTTTACTTTGGGGTGTTTGCCAACTCTTCCCTTGACAGTACCTATGCATGATTTTACTTGTTTTTTCTGTTTGTATATAGTTTTTTTAGGAAAATGTGGCTTTGATTCTGCTTTTTTATCCTTTTTTTATGGAAACTCTTTGCAACCAAAGAATACATTGAGGGATTACTTCCAGAAAACTGTGGCCACATCAACAAGCCTGGTACGACTAGAAAGCTTAAGGTGTATATTTCCAGAGAATATATAGTTTGTTGGGGGTATTTCAAATGTAAAGGGTTGTTTTTATTGAAAAACTGTAAGGTGCGCCTAGCGTATAACATAGTTGTATTTTATCTGAAAATCCCCTAAAGCGCTGTTTCACTGGAACCACTGGAATTGGGAGAAATTGGGATTTCACACGCAATAAGATTTTATTGACAAACTTACATTTTTTATTGCAAAAAACACTTACATTTTTTCTGCACATATTTCACCCAAACTTTTAAGAATACACCTAAAAATGACAAGCAAGACTTTTAACCATTAAAGGCCAGACAAACAATATATAATTTTCCTGGGAAATCCCTTCAAAAATCAATGCGTAGCACAAAATAGTGCAAAATGGTCTGGCAACAAAAACTCTAGGTAGGCTGGCACTTAAAGGGTTAAAGGAGGTCTATATAGCTTATATCATGTATATAAAAAATAAAGCAATAGTATAGAACCAAATATATCCCTTACCAAATATTGCCTGGGTGATTGCTCAGTCCATTCACTGAATAGGGGAATCCGCTGGCCTGTAATCAGGTGAATGCAGTCAGCTGACCACTAAGAACAACAGAGACTGTGAGCATAGACACCATTGAAATTGTTGTTCAGCACCATAAAAAATGATGGCACTTTATAAACAAACAATAATCACTTCTTATACCCTTCAGTAACTGACACTACAATGATAAACAATATAAAAATATCCCCCTAGCATTACCTAAGGAAAAAGAATATGTGAGCAAAAAAAAAATTAAGATAAATAAAAACTGGAAATAACATATATATATATATATATATTATATGAAATTTGCTGGGGGGGGATACAAATATATATTCTAAGTGTGCCATACACTCCACTTCGATCTTCATGACATGTGGGTAATCTCCAGTAGAGGGCGAACTTGTGCAGAGATGAATATGCAAAAAAAGAAAGCCCCTCCCGGTCCATATATACCTGGGACCTCCCACCAATTTTCCAGTTTCTTCTCTGCAGGGAAGGCGACAAGACAGAAGATGAAGACTTCTTTTACTTGCAGGTAAGCCGCGCCCGGCCGTTTATTGTCCCTATTGCTGCCAGGACCCTTTCTAAATTGTCCCTATCTGAGCCTCCCAGCTTAGGCTGCGGGTCCTGGTGAGGGTAGGAGCACCCTATGGGTGCGGAAGGAGCATTGCTCCACCGTGAGACCTCATTATGGGGTAGGCGGTTACCAAGGTTTTGGTGATCCTGGTGTGGGATGCCTCGTCCCTACATGCCTGTGGCCCTATTCGGCCGGGTCCCCCCCCCTTCCGGGTCCCTAACTTCCCTCTGAGGGGGGGGGGCTGGCGGGCCGTCATCCTCGGCCTCTCCCTTTTACTTTATATGTATATGTATATATGTGTATGTGTGTTGGTGTTACCACTGTAAGTTGTGTGTGAGTTGGTGTGGATCACCTGGAAGTTATTCCTTGATGAATTGGTGCTGTTGCTTGGCCTAGCCTGCTGTGGTTTCTCCTGTCAGCCTGGGGAGCTTCTCTCCCTCAGGCTGTGTTTAGATAAGGGGGCGGGGCCGGGCGCTCGGCGCGGCCGCGGTAGCCCCGCCCCCTCGTTCGGCGCATTTTCTGAAGGGCCTCCCTGGCCAGATCCGCGCTGCTGGGATGGGGGAGGGGCCTGGAAAAGCGCGCCTTTGGCGCTGGCCCACCCCCCTTCTCTTCCTGCTTCCTCCTGATCACCTCAGAGATGGGGGGCATCTTGCTGCATTGCTGCTGCTGCTTTCGTTTCTGGGGGACGGTAAGGGCCTGGTGGCCACTTCATTAGTTATTTGGGGGTCCCTCTCTGGTGGGGGGCCCC
Organism: Gastrophryne carolinensis; assembly: GCA_027917425.1. Classification (NCBI taxonomy): domain Eukaryota; kingdom Metazoa; phylum Chordata; class Amphibia; order Anura; family Microhylidae; genus Gastrophryne; species Gastrophryne carolinensis. Next base: position 129,893,332 of record CM051243.1, on the reverse strand, counting down.
CCTATGGTACAGGCTTATGCTTTTTTTGTCATTTTGGTATTTGTATATATATATTAGGGATGAGCGACTCGATCCTGACGAACCCGGATTCGATCCGAATTTCATGAAAAATTCGATTCGGATCGAATCCGAATTTCCCCGTGGTTCGATCGCTCGAAGTTTTCCTTTAACATCCATTCATTTACATTACAGGCATTCTAAGATGGCGGACGGGACATGTCCAGACATCTACCCCGCACCAGTGCATGCTGGGGCAGTCACATGCAGCCTATCAGCAGCCAGCAAGCCCGGTGACGTCACAGCACTATTTAAGGCGGCGGACATCTTGCTTTTCCTCATTTCTCTATTGCATTCGTGAGAGACAGGACGCTGCTGTAGTCAGGGAGAGACAGTTAGACAGACAGGGACAGACAGGGACAGGCAGGAGACAGGCAGGAGACAGGCAGGAAGTCAGCGAGAAGCAGGGAAAGTTAGGAAAAATTGGAGGCAGTCACAAGGAGATTTTTTTTTTTTTTCATCCAGCCTGAGTGTTACTGCCTGGGTCACTGGCTTTGTTAGCTGTTTCACCCTGGTTAACCACTGTTGCTTTGCATAGTACTACTGCTCCCAGGTGCACTGCGGTTGTGGCATCCCATTCTGTGACTACACCAGCCTCTATTTACTATAACCCTTTGCACTTATTCTAAAAGTAATTTGGCTTGATAAAGACACTTTTGCTGTGCATAGTACTACTGCTCCCAGGTGCACTGCGGTTGTGGCATCCCATTCTGTGACTACACCAGCCTCTATTTACTATAACCCTTTGCACTTATTCTAAAAGTAATTTGGCCTGATAAAGACACTTTTGCTGTGCATAGTACTACTGCTCCCAGGTGCACTGCGGTTGTGGCATCCCATTCTGTGACTACACCAGCCTCTATTTACTATAACCCTTTGCACTTATTCTAAAAGTAATTTGGCCTGATAAAGACACTTTTGCTGTGCATAGTACTACTGCTCCCAGGTGCACTGCGGTTGGGGCATCCCATTCTGTGACTACACCAGCCTCTATTTACTATAACCCTTTGCACTTATTCTAAAAGTAATTTGGCCTGATAAAGACACTTTTGCTGTGCATAGTACTACTGCTCCCAGGTGCTTTGCTGTTGGGGCATCCCATTCTGTAACATACCATACCCCTCTTTATTTACACTAAGCAGCTCTCTTATTTACACTAAGCAGGCCTGTTGGAGGCTGAGTGTTACTGCTCACTTTTGGTGTGCATTATATTCTGTTTCATATAGACCCACCGCTGCCTGGGGGTTCTTAAAATATCACCTACTACCACGCCAGTTAGACTATGTCGGGCAGACAAGTGCCTGGAAGTGAAAAGAGGAGTGGCAGAGGCCAAGATTCCGCAGGCAGAGGTCGTAGCAGACTGGGGGCCAGTAGCAGCAGGAGTCACACTGAGAGACCTAATCTGCCAGTATCTGCTAGCGGTCGGGTCTCCACCAGTAACGCATCTGCCGTGGTGGATCGGTTAACGCGCTCATCAACAACATCATCACAACTTACGTCTGAGACCCCCAGTCTAGGGTCGGTAGGTTCCTCTGACACAACCCTGAGTTGGCATGCCCCGAGAGCAGTCCCTGTCCTCCCATTGCCTATGTCCTACGCCGTTTCCTCCCCCAGCGACGTATACTATGCTTTGGGTTCAGCTCCACTCTTTAGTGAGGAGGACGATCAGATAGAGGACAGTCAGCAGCTACTGCCCAGCCAAGAAATGGAGGTGGCTTCTTTAGCTAGGCAGACAAATAGTGATGTGGACAGTGTCGTGGGTGCTGCGAGCATTCCAGCTCCTGCACCAGACACTGTTGACGAATCCACGAACATCAGTGACGTACATCCACAACTCGGTGATAATGATGATGACGATGAAGCCGATCGCACTTGGGAGCCGGGTGATGAAGGGGCTTCATCGTCATCATCAGGAGAAGAGGGGCGCAGGTTGTCCCGGAGTCAGCAGCTCAGGCAGCAAGGTGTTAGCAGCATGGTTGGCAGGCAGCATGGGGGCACAATTGTAAAGCCTGGAGCCAAATGGGGCCGGGGCCGGGGTAGAGCACCTGCTGCACGGCAGGCTACCTTATCGTGAGGTAGTGGGGCAGGGGTTCCTGGAGTTGGCGACAATAGCAGCGAATCAGTGAGGCCTGTTGGTGGGAAAAGTAGCTACTCGGCAGTGTGGCAGTTTTTCCTGAAGCATCCGCAGGAGGGTAACATGGCCACATGCAAGATATGTAGGCAGAAGGTGAAGCGTGGCCAGGGTCCAAATGTTAGCACCACGGCCCTGCGTCAACATATGCAGCGTCACCATAAAGCGGCCTGGGAGAACCTAGGCTCCGGAGAGGTGGGCCAGACTGCTTCCTCACCGAGTGGCACGCCGCTCCCAATTTCTGCCAGCCAAGGCTCCAGCACCTCAGCCGAAGGCAGCTGTGCGTCATACCCATCCTCTGTCGCTCCTGCTCCTCCTCCTCCTCCTCCTCCTCCAAGTCATGCATCCCGCCAGCAATCCATCAGCGAAGCCATGTCCAAGAGACAGCAGTATGCGCCCACTCATCCTACGGCGCAGAAGCTGAATGTGCTCCTGTCCAAGTTGCTGGTGCTGCAGTCGCTCCCTTTTCAGGTGGTGGACTCTGCACCTTTCAGAGAACTGATGGCTTGTGCCGAGCCGAGGTGGAGAGTCCCAAGCCGTCATTTCTTTGCCAAGAAGGCAGTACCAGCGCTGCACACTTGTTGAACAGAAGGTGGGCCAGTCCTTGAGCCTGTCGGAGTGTAGCAAAGTGCATGGCAGCACCGACGTCTGGAGCTGTAACTATGGTCAGGGACAGTACATGTCGTTTACGGCCCACTGGGTGAATGTGGTCCCTTTGCAGCAGCAACTTGGACAGGACACGCCGCTTCGGCCTCCGCGTTCCCTGCCCGTTGGGCCTGTGACACTGTGCGACTCGGCCTCCTCATCCTCCGCCATCTCCTCACCCTCCCCTGTAGGCTCAAGTCTCAGTGCCCCTCCAGTCTACCATGTGTGCAGGGCACGGAGGTGTCACGCAGTGCTTCACATGGTTTGTCTTGGCGAACGGAGTCACACAGGGGAGGAACTGCTTAAATTTATTCATCAGGAAATCCAAACATGGCTTACTCCAAGAAAACTTAAAATGGGAATCATGGTTACCGACAATGGGAAGAACATTTTGTCTGCGCTGCACCAAGGAAGCCTGACCCATGCCCCCTGCATGGCTCACGTCTTCAATCTGGTTGTCAAGTGGTTTCTGAAGTGTTCCCCCCCATCTGCAAGACATCCTAACAACTTCAAGGAAACTTTGCATGCACTTCAGCCACTCATACACCGCCAAACACACCCTTCTTGAGCTACAGCGTCAGAACGGTATCCCCCAACATAGTCTGATTTGCGATGTTTCCACCTGTTGGAATTCCACCATTCACATGTTGGACTGATTATATGAACAGAGAAAAGCCATCACGGATTTCCTGATGATCCAAGCAGATAGGGGGACTCCCCTGTGTAACTTCAATGTCAACCAGTGGCAGCTCATACGTGACACCTGCCGTTTGCTCAGGCCCTTTGAGGAAGCCACTTTATTTGTCAGTCGGCAGGATTACGGGATGAACGACGTGATTCCACTGCTTCATGTACTACAGCACATGTTGGAAACCATGACTGGTCAGGGCACTGGAGACATGGCGTTTACATCTTACGGCCACATGAACCCCGTTGGAGCTGAACTGGAGGAAGAGGAGGAGGAGTTGCCCAGCGAAACACAGTTTAGGCTTGGCGAAATGGCTGGTTTATCTAGTCAGCGGACAGGAGAGGAGGAGCAGGAGCAGCCAGAGGAGCTAGAGGTTTTTGAGGAAGGCGAGACAGAGGACCCGGGCACACCGTGGCAGTATGCAGTGGAGATGGAGACAGGTAGTCCATCCGAGTCACTTGCGCAAATGGCAGGAAGCATGCTCACGTGCTTGCGTAGTGACCCCAGAATTGTTTCCATCTGTCGGCGGGATGACTTCTGGCTGTCCACCTTATTGGACCCTCGCTTCCGGTACAAAATGGGGGCATTTTTTAAACCCACCGAGAGGGAGGACAAACTGAACTACTACAAAGACATTCTACGTAGGCAGTTGGCCGATGCCTATCTGCGCCATGGTCCATACTCTCGCAGGTCTGACTCGAGGGGACCTCTGCGCTCACCTTCCACTGTCATGGCTGCTGGGGGGGTTGGCAGGAGCAGCAGCAGCAGCTCCATCAGCAGCAGCCTCAGTCTTCAGTTGCTAATGAGTAGCTTTCTACACCCGCATAGGGAGGCTACTCATGAGCAGCAGGAAGACCTGGAGCAGGACCTGAACCAGCAGGTCATGTCATACTTTGACATGACCATGCCAACACACCTTGAGGATCCGCTGGACTTCTGGGCAGCCAAACTTGATTTGTGGCCGCAACTAGCAGAGTTTGCCCTGGAAAAGCTGTCCTGCCCGGCAAGTAGCGTGCCATTTGAGCGGGTGTTTAGTGCGGCGGGGGCCATATTTACGGCGAGGAGAACTTGTCTGTCAACTAAAAATGTGGAGAGACTCACCTTTGTCAAAATGAATCAGGGATGGATCAGCCAGGATTTCCACCCACCAATGGCTGATGCATGCGACTAGATTCAGCATGGTGCCACGTTTTACACTTTCCAAATGGTGCAAAACATATTTATGTCTTTAGGCCAATTTTTGGGCTCCTTCTGCTGCCAACTCCAGGGTGTGATTCATCCAATTTTTGGGCTCCTGCTGCTGCCAACTCCAGGGTGTGATTCATCCAATTTTTGGGCTCCTGAAGCCAACCCCAGTGTCTCTTTAAAGTAATGTTTGGGCTCCTGCTGCTGCTGCCAACTCCAGGGTGTGATTCATCCAATTTTTGGGCTCCTGAAGCCAACCCCAGTGTCTCTTTAAAGTAATGTTTGGGCTCCTGCTGCTGCTGCTGCTACCAACTCCAGGGTGTGATTCATCCAATTTTTGGGCTCCTGAAGCCAACCCCAGTGTCTCTTTAAAGGAATGTTTGAGCTGCTGCTGCTGCTGCCAACTCCAGGGTGTGATTCATCCAATTTTTGGGCTCCTGAAGCCAACCCCAGTGTCTCTTTAAAGGAATGTTTGAGCTGCTGCTGCTGCTGCCAACTCCAGGGTGTGATTCATCCAATTTTTGGGCTCCTGAAGCCAACCCCAGTGTCTCTTTAAAGTAATGTTTTGGCTCCTGCTGCTGCTGCTGCCAACTCCAGGGTGTGATTCATCCAATTTTTGGGCTCCTGAAGCCAACCCCAGTGTCTCTTTAAAGTAATGTTTGGGCTCCTGCTGCTGCTGCTGCCAACTCCAGGGTGTGATTCATCCAATTTTTGGGCTCCTGAAGCCAACCCCAGTGTCTCTTTAAAGTAATGTTTGGGCTCCTGCTGCTGCCAACTCCAGGGTGTGATTCATCCAATTTTTGGGCTCCTGAAGCCAACCCCAGTGTCTCTTTAAAGTAATGTTTGGGCTCCTGCTGCCAACTCCAGGGTGTGATTCATCCAATCTTTGGGCTCCTGCTGCCAACCCCAGTGTCTCTTTAAAGTAATGTTTGGGCTCCTGCTGCTGCTGCCAACTCCAGGGTGTGATTCATCCAATTTTTGGGCTCCCGAAGCCAACTCCAGTGTCTCTTTAAAGTAATGTTTGGGCTCCTGCTGCTGCTGCCAACTCCAGGGTGTGATTCATCCAATTTTTGGGCTCCTGAAGCCAACCCCAGTGTCTCTTTAAAGTAATGTTTGGGCTCCTGCTGCTGCTGCCAACTCCAGGGTGTGATTCATCCAATCTTTGGGCTCCTGCTGCCAACTCCAGTGTCTCTTTAAAGTAATGTTTGGGCTCCTGCTGCTGCTGCCAACTCCAGGGTGTGATTCATCCAATTTTTGGGCTCCTGAACCCAACTCCAGTGTATCTTTAAAGTAATGTTTGGGCTCCTGCTGCTGCTGCTGCCAACTCCAGGGTGTGATTCATCCAATTTTGGGCTCCTGCTGCCAAATCCAGTGTCTCTTTAAAGTAATATTTGGGCTCCTGCTGCTGCTGCTTGCAACTGCAGGGTGTGATTCATCCAATCTTTGGGCTCCTGCAGCCAACTCCAGTGTCTCTTTCAAGCTATGTTTGGGCTCCTGCTGCTGCTGCTTGAAACTCCAGGGTGTGTCAGTCAATTTTTTGGGGCTCCTGCTGCTGCCAACTCCAGTGTCTCTTTCAGCCAATGTTTGGGCTCCTGCTGCTGCTTGCAACTCCAGGGTGTGATTCTTCCAATTTTTGGGCTCCTGCTGCTGCCAACTCCAGTGTCTCTTTAAAGCAATGTTTGGGCTCCTGCCCCTCATAGTGATGCCACTTCAATTCTCTGCAATTGTGCCGCTCTGCGATTCTATTAGCGATGCCTCTGATCTGCATGTGATATTTATTTACAGTATTATTTAACTAACCCAGCACGCATCCTATGCGTGTTACAGCAAGGCAAAATGGTTTACAACCCTATTGAGGCTCTAGGAGGCTCAGAAATAGCCGTTTTTAATAGCGATACGTCGCGAATAAATTCGGGTCAAAACGATTTTTGTCGGAAAATTCGGCGAATCAGTCGAATCGAATTTTTCAAAAGTTCGCTCATCTCTAATATATATATATATATATATATATATATATATATATATATATATATATATGTGTGTATATATATATATATATGTATTTTGAATGATGTTGCTACGCTGTATAGTAACTGATATGCCTTATTGTGTGTTGCAGATTGCTTCATAATAGTGCATATTAAGGGGTTCCTCCTGGTCCTGGGGTCCCTAGTGTTAAATTGATCACCTTAAACCCTCCCACCGGGACTTTTAAGGGGCATCCCGGGTTGCTTAGGCATAATTCCCTGCGGTCTTGCGACTGACCACAAAAATCACCTTATGGAGGCTCCGCAGCATACTGGGCTCGGGCTCCCTCTGGGACAATCCGGGCCATGTGTGGGGTGTGGGGTATCCCTTACGGGGGAGAATGTGCTGATTTGTATACCATGTGCACAAAGGGCCATAACGCGGCAGTCCGGTACCCAGCCTTCTGGGTCGGCTCCTCCCGCTTCATCGCCTTCCCCGCCTTATCCGTACCCCAAGTGTCATTGGTGCCAGCGGGGAGTCGCACTCTGATGTTTGTGCTAGGTTGGCAGCATCAATAAATTTATTGTTAGCACGGTGGGCAAGAAGGCCCAGGCTAAAAAGAGACATTTGTCGTCGGCCCAGCCCTTGTGGGATGTTGACGATGATTCCATTGATTTGTCGGATTATTCCCCTTTACAGGAGGGGGAATTGTATGAGGAAACGGAGACTGACAATGTACAGTCTGGTGATGCTGATGTCGGGCTGGCGCTGGGGGATGCCATTGATACGGCCACTGTCTTGTCACATCTATTGGAGGTGTTGGATATTGACCCGCCTGAGGCGCCTCCTCTCAAGAAGGGGGAATTTTTTGGGGCCCGCAAGCCCGGTCTGGAATTCCCTACCCAGGGTCATTTTGATGCGCTGATCCTGAAAGAATGGGAAAGCCCAGTCGGCTTCCTGGTGCTCCTCAGGGATGGGATAAGAAGTATCCTTTCCCGGTGGAGGCGGTTAAGCGATGGTCTTCTCCTCCCGAGGTCGATGCGCCAGTTTTGAGTTTGACTAACTCTTCTGTGCTGAACACCCCTGACGCCACTTCCCTTAAGGATGGCGAGGACAAGCGCCTTGATCAGATGGCGTGTCGCGCATTTGTCAGCGTGGGCTCGGCCCTGCGGCCGGTTTGTGCATCTGCCCTAGTGTCGCTTGCTACCAGGTCTCTTATCAGGGACTGGCTGAATGACGCTCAGTTTGATCCGGCTAGCGAAGAGTTCGCTACCCTTAAGAAATGTGAATTGTTCATGGGTTTTGTCTTGGCTGCTACGGAAGATTCTATTGTCATGTGTAGCAGGACTTCAGCCCTATTGGTGGCTATGCGCAGATTGGTCTGGCTCCGACAGTGGACGGCGGATTTTGGGGCCAAGAAGTCGCTTACAGCTCTTCCCTTCCTGGGTGCGCGGCTGTTTGGAGATAAATTGGATGCTGTTGCTAAGGGAGGTAAGTTACCTCAGTGGAAGAAACAGCGCCGTCCCTTTCGGGGGGCTGACTCGTTCACTCTTTCCTTTCAAGGGGCCAGAGCGGCTAGAGATTTGGCCTTCTCAGGTGGCAGGGGCTCGTCCTGGAACAGGGGCAGAGGTCGGGCACGTCCCGTGGCTGCCTGGGGTTCCAAGTCCAAGCCCGCCATTAAACCGGCTCAGCAATGAAGGGGCGCCCTCACCTGCACGGGTGGGGGGACGGCTGCGGCTCTTCTTCCAGGTCTGGGTCCGGGAGGTCACAGACAATTGGATTTTGGAAGTGGTCTCCTCCGGGTACAAACTGGAGTTCGAGTACTGGCCACCTCCAAGATTCTTAAGGTCTCGGGTGCCCTCGGACCCTCAGGCTGCACAGGGGCTCCTGTTAGCAGTAAAAAACCTTCTGGACATGGGAGTTATTTGCCCGGTGCCTCAGTTGGAGAGAGGCAGGGGTTACTACTCCAGGGGATTCGGTGAGACCCATTCTAGATCTCAAGGTTCTCAACGGGTTTATCAGAGCCAAAAAGTTCTGCATGGAGACTCTGCGCTCGGCTATCAATTCCCTTCACCAAGGGGATTTTATGACATCCATAGACATCAAGGATGCGTATCTGCATGTTCCGATTTTCCGGCGCATCAGAGACTCCTCCGGTTTGCGGTGGAGGATCAACATTTTCAGTTTGTAGCCCTTCCCTTCGGACTGACCTCGGCGCCGAGGGTCTTCACCAAGGTCTTGGCGGGAATAATGGCTCTGCTCATAGCTCAGGGCATTCGCATTGTGCCTTATCTGGACGACCTGTTGATCTCAGCTTCTTCCCTCCATCAGGCGGAGCTGGACACCCACCAGGTGGTGTCGACTCTGGAGAGGTTCGGGTGGGTGATCAACCGCCCCAAGTCTTCTCTCTCTCTCTCCGTCACGAGTGATTTCATTTCTGGGCATGAATCTGGATACCATTCAGGCCAGAGTGTTTTTGCCCCAGACCAAGGTGCGGGGGATTCAGGATCTGATCAGCCTTCTTTGGGCCAGTCCTTAGGCTCGATTCAGAGAGACAAAAAAAAAACTTCAGTTTTAGTTCCGATCCGTTTTTTTTGGAAATGTTTCCGTTCTCGTATGAGCATATGAGCGATTCTATGCATGCATTGAAAACCTTCTGTAAAGTTTCCGTCCGTTCATACGGCAGATTACGAATACGAGAATGTCATTTTCCATCCAGACTTTTCCGTTTCATTTTCACATGTTACAACGTAGGCTTTCATTTTTGCCCTTTTCCCATCGTATCCTCAAACGAATCCTTTACGTTTCCCGTTAGTTTCTGTTTCCCTTTTTCAATAAATAATCGTCCAGACAGAAATCCTTACGATCTTGCGCCTGCGCACTACAAACTTAACTCATTAAAGTGCTCGCCTACATATTTGCCACCCTCACTTCTACTACAATGTTTAGCTAAATCACTTAGCACTATCCTCCATCTTTCCTTTTGGACCCTTAAAGCTCACCCAAACCACTTCTCGGTTAGGTTCTTCTTCCATTTTAGCCCCCTAAAACTTACCCAAATCACTTCTCGGTCATGTGAATATTCATCTTTAAATATTTCTGGGCCCATTAGTTTTGTGTTAATGTATTTTGTAAATGAAATGACAATGTAACATTTTTTTTTATTCCATCATAAAATATAACCTTTTTAAAAATTTTGAAAATATCAAATTTTTACAACTATAAAAAACAAAATACATAGCAATGGCAGGCCACTGAACATTATTCTTCATCTGTGGTCCCCAACGAGTTGCGCAGCTCCTGCATCTCGCCCAGCAACTGAAGGATCCTGACACTCAGTTGTGCCACTCTGGCACGTGTGGTCCCTGTTAAAAAAAGGTAAAATAAATTATTGGTATAACCTTGTTGGGGTCATACTGCAGTGCCCCCCTGTATGGTCCAAACACCTAAATCTGGACTTCAAAAGCCAGAGGGCCCTCGCCACGGGCCGGGTTTTGCATAGTGCCTGATTAGAGAACCCATGGTCCGCATTCTGCAGGCAAAGAACGGGCATCAGGAGCAAGGGCGAGTGGCACATCTTGCAGTTCCTGCAACCAAATATAAAATAATTACACAAAGCAAAGGTAACCAACTAAAACAATAACTCCTACAACAAATTAAGTTCAACAATCCAAATATAATTCACAAAGGACAGAAGTCTAAAAAAAATAGCAATTATATGGATGTGTGGGAAAATAAAGGTTTACATGCTAAGGACTAATTTAGGTCAGCATTAAAATACATCTATAAGGCATACATGAAATGTATTGATTCAGGTATGCATTGCTATACAATTTATGGCCTCGGCCATGCTGATACATGCAATGCCTTGGTGCTAAAGGCGCGCAGACCCCTCCACATAGCCGCAAAACATGTTCAACAATAGCAATCCGAGCCCTCAAAGGTCCCGTAAGTGGATCGGAAATTAAAAGGATTTATAGGGTGGTGATCCGTCGGAAATCAGCTCTCTGAATCAGACAGAAACCCATCCCAACAACGGAAGTTATCTGAACGAACGGAAAATTTCCGATTTTGTTTGGAAAATTATCCGAACTAACGGAAATGTTCCGATTTGCTTCCGTTCATCGAAAGCGCATTCCCGAACGTTCGTACGAATGAAAAATGAACGGAAAAAAATAAAAAAAAATGACAAACACCCACCAAAACTTTCACAGACAGCTACGGAAGTCCGGACAAATGTGTCTCTGAATCAAGGCTCTTGTCCCTCTATCCGACAGGGGATGAAACTGGTGGGCTTGATGGTGTCCTCCTTTGCACAGTTTCACATGAGATCTCTTCAACTTCACCTATTGACGCATTGGGACAGGTGTCCATAGTCATTGGATCAACCTTTCAGGATGTCTCCCAGGGTTCGGCAGTCCTTTTGGTGGTGGCTGGAGTCGAGCAACCTGTTGAAGGGCAGATCCTTTCTGGTCCCTTGTTAGGAGACGGTTACCACGGATGCCAGCCTGTCGGGCTGGGGAGGTTTCTGGAAAAGTTATCAGTTCAGCGGGGTGTAGGGTCTTCAGGAGGCTCACATCCCCATCAATGTCTTGGAGCTCAGAGCCTTCCTACTGGTTCTGGCACGGCTGACCTCACATTTACAGGGTCTACCGGTTCAGGTTCGTTTAGACAACCGAACGGTGGTAGCTTACATCAATCACCAAGGAGGGACTCACAGCAGGAGTGCCCTCAGGGAAGTCACTCTGATCCTGCACTGGGCGGAGAGCAATGTTCCTTGCATTTCGGCAGTCTACATTCCAGGAGTGGAGAACACGGAGGCGGATTCCCTGAGCAGGGGATCCTGTCGCCAAGGAGAGTGGTTTCTCAACCCCGAGGTTTTTCTAGATCTTTGCCGCAAGTGGGGGACTCCGGAGGTGGATCTCTTTGCCTTGAGGCACAATCACAAACTTCTGGCCTTTGTGTCTCTTTCTCAGGATCCTCTGTCTCTGACAGTGGATGCCTTGTCCCTTGCTTGGTAGGATCTGGGTTTTCTTTACCTGTTTCCGCCTGTCTCCATGCTGGGCAAGGTAGTTCGCAAACCGGTTCTAGAAGGGGCGCCAGCAATTCTTGTGGCTCCAGGTGGCCAAGAAGTGTTTGGTACGCAGACGTTGTAAGGCTGGCAGTAGATCAGTACCGGCTTCCCATGTTGCCGGATCTGTTATCTCAGGGTCTACTACTTTACCCTAATTTACAAACGCTGGCTTTGACGGCTTGGCTGCTGAAACCTTCATTCTGAAGGAGGAAGGTTTGTCAGCGGCAGTTGTTCAGACCTTGATTAGAGCTAAGAAGCGGTCCTCTTCTGGCATTTTCTATAGGACTTGGAGGTCCTATATTGATTGGTGTGAGGCTAGGGCCTTGCCTTGTAGGGTGTTTTCGATTCCTAGGATTTTGGAGTTTCTTCAGCATAATCTGGATCTTGGGTTCCAGCTTAGTACTTTGAAAGGACAGGTTTCTGCTCTGTCGGTTTTCTTCCAGAGGTCTTTTGCCTTACACCCGCTGGTTAAGACCTTTTTCCAAGGGGTCGCGCATGTGTGACCCCTCGGAAGGCTGTGGTTCCTGTTTGGGATTTGAATTTGGTTCTTTCGGCTCTCCAGGGTCCTCCTTTTGAGCCGCTACAGGATATTGCTCTTTCAGTTCTCACTCAGAAGGTTGCTTTCTTGGTGGCTATTACCTCTGTGCGGCGTGTCTCTGAGTTGGCTGCTCTGTCGATTCAGGCCCCTTACTTTGAGAAACACCAGGATAAGGTGGTTTTTCGTTTTAAGACAGATTTCCTTCCTAAGGTGGTGTCTGCTTTCCACCTCAATCAGGATATTCTCCCTGTTTTGTGCCCTAAGCCTAACAATGACAAGGATAGGGTTCTGCACAATTTGGATGTTGTTCGCTGTGTGAAGTACTATTTGGTGACTACTTCTTCCTTCCGCAAGACGGACGCTTTTTTCGTGGTGCCCTGCGGGCCCAGGAAAGGTTTGGCGCCTGCTAAGTCTATGATTAGCAAATGGATTCGTCAGGCCATTTTTGGGGCCTATTCTGCTAAGGGGAGGACTCCTTCTTTTAGGGTCACTGCGCACTCTACTCGTGCTGTTGGTGCATCCTGGGCTTTTCAGCACCAGGCTTCTGTTGAACAAGTTTGTAAGGCTGCTACTTGGTCTTCCGTTCATACTTTTTCCAAGTTTTACAAGGTTGATGTGCGGGCTTCAGCGGATGCTGTTTTTGGCCGCTAGGTTCTGCAAGCTGCAGTGGTTTGAGTTGGTACATTCTTTACTGTTTCTGGTTCCCACCCATGACGGACACTGCTATTGGATGTCCCACATGTACCGTTTTGTGAGTACTCACCTGTAAAACGGGTATTATGAGTGTGCCATACACTCCACTTCGCCCCACCCCTTTTTTTCAGGTATTCTGGAGCTTTTATATGGTGAACCATTGGTTTTGATTGTTAAGGTTATAATTGGTTCTTCCTGGTCCCCTTACTGCTTTTTTACACTGGGAAATTGGTGGGAGGTCCCAGGTATATATGGACCGGGAGGGGCTTTCTTTTTTTGCATATTAATCTCTGCACAAGTTCGCCTCTACTGGAGATTGTATGTAATTAGGTACAGAGCAAATGAGAAATGAAAAATAAAACATAAACAACCAACCAATGTGAACCTATCCCCTAGACCAATATACATCAACTGTCCACAAACACAATAAAATTCAAAATTAAACAATTGTAATTTTATGAGTCCATGTTTCAAAGTGTCCCAAAACACATGCACTGATACTTAAGTGCTCCAAAAAAAAAAACTTTTTTCCGTGCTACTGAGGTCCGGTGGGTATCCCAAAAGCATGCACCCGTTGGCGGTGATCACCCTTCACTCCGTGTGCGCTTACCAGAACTATGCATCCAAATCTCCTTATAATTAACTCGTTATAATCAACGTGCTCCGTGAATTATTTCAAAGGATAATTTCATAGATTAAAAATGCTTCCATAGATTCAATCCATAATACTCAGTGATCACATGGAAAAAGAACAAAGACAATAGTGCAACCCCATCTGATTGTTGTTCACGTGTTTAATATTAATTAAAAATGCACTTACAAACATCCAAATAAGAATGCACAAAAGAGTAAACCAGTAGAGTAGTCCTCCTTCCCCTAGTCCACTATGGCCAGTAGTAGATATGGATATAGTAGGAACTAAACTTGTGCTCAAGAGAATGCACCTCACCTTTAAAGAATAAAAGAAAAAACTTTGCCGCTGCCCCGCCTAACGCGTTTCACTGATAATGCAGCTTTTTCAAAGGCTTTTGTAATGGCGCTCTGGAGTTTTTTCTTTTATTCTTTTAAAGGTGAAGTGCATTTTCTTGAGTACAAGTTTAGTTCCTACTATATCCATATCTACTACTGGCCATAGTGGACTAGGGGAAGGAGGACTACTCTACTGGTTTACTCTTTTGTGCATTCTTATTTGGATGTTTGTAAGTGCATTTTTAATGAATATTAAACACGTGAACAACAATCAGATGGGGTTGCACTATTGTCTTTGTTCTTTTTCCATGTGATCACTGAGTATTATGGATTGAATAAATAGGGATGAGCGAATCGATCCGGACGAACCCGGATTTGTTCCGAATTTCATGAAAAATTCGATTCTGAACGAATCTGAATTTCCCGGCTATTCGATCGATCGAAGTTTTCCTTAAAACTCAGTTAGGGATGAGCGAATCGATCCGGACGAACCCGGAACCCGAATTTCATGAAAAATTAGATTCTGAACGTATCCGAATTTCCCAGCGATTCGATCGATCGAAGTTTTCCTTAAAACTCAATGACAGGCATTCTAAGATGGTGGGCGGACATGTTCAGACATGTCCTCAGGGGCAAGTGATGATGGGACAGTCACATGCGGCCTATCAGCAGCCAGGAAGCTCAGTGACATCACCGTGCTATATAAAGCGGCGGCCATTTTCCTTTTGCGCAGTTCAGACTTGCATTGCAGAGAAAACTGAGCTAGCTGCAGGGAGGGACAGACAGTTAGTCATAGTTAGGTAAGAGTTAGCGATAGCTAGAGAGAGTTACAGATAGGTAAAGAGAGAGACAGATAGGGAGATTTAGAGTGGTAGACAGAGCTAGGGAAACCGGAACAATCCAGCAGCATACAAGTCACAGTGACAGGGTGCTTAGTGCTATGATTCATATTTCATAATAACTGGGTTACTGTTAATATATTTGGTTTGGTTTAAATACAGCTGCACACTAGGCTCGATTCAGAGAGACACAAAAAAACTTTCGGTTTGGTGCCGACGTCGTAACATTTTCAAAATTTCCCGCTCTCGTATGAATGTGCGAGCGATTCCAAGCATGCTTCGTAAACCTTCCGTCGAGCGCACGGACGCTCGTATGCCAGAGTACGCAGACGAGGATGTCATTTTCATTCGTGAATTTTCAGATTCCATTTTCACAACTAACAACGTAGCCTTTCGTTTTTGCCCTTTACCCATCGTATCCTCACACGAATCCTTTCAATTTCCCGCTACATCCTGCTTCACTTTTTCCCAAAGTATTCGTCCAGACGAAATTCTTACGATATTGCGCCTGCGCACTACAAACTTATCTCATTAAAGTGCTCGCATACATAATTTCACTCCCATCACTTATCATCCAAAAAAACTCACCCTAACCACTTAGCGCTATCCTGCCTTTTCCCTTGAGGTCCCTTAAAGCTCACCCTAACCACTTAGCGCTATCCTGCCTTTTCCCTTGAGGTCCCTTAAAGCTCACCCTAACCACTTAGCGCTATCCTGCCTTTTCCCTTGAGGTCCCTTAAAGCTCACCCTAACCACTTAGCGCTATCCTGCCTTTTCCCTTGAGGTCCCTTAAAGCTCACCCTAACCACTTAGCGCTATCCTGCCTTTTCCCTTGAGGTCCCTTAAAGCTCACCCTAACCACTTAGCGCTATCCTGCCTTTTCCCTTGAGGTTCCTTAAAGCTCACCCTAACCACTTAGCGCTTTGTTTCTTCTTCCATTTTCACACCCTAAAACTTACCCTAACCACTTAGCGCTTTGTTTCTTCTTCCATTTTCACACCCTAAAACTTACCAAAATCACTTAGTGCTTTGGTTCTTCTTCCATTTTCACACCCTAAAACTTACCCAAATCACTTAGTGCTTTGGTTCTTCTTCTATTTTCACACCCTAAAACTTACCCAAATCACTTAGCGCTTTGGTTCTTCTTCCATTTTAGGTCCCTAAAACTTACCCAAATCACTTAGCGCTTTGGTTCTTCTTCCATTTTCACACCCTAAAACTTACCCAAATCACTTAACGCTTTGGTTCTTCTTCCATTTTAGGTCCCTAAAACTTACCCAAATCACTTAGCGCTTCGGTTCTTCTTCCATTTTAGGTCCCTAAAACTTACCCAAATCACTTAGCGCTTTGGTTCTTCTTCCATTTTAGGTCCCTAAAACTTACCCAAATCACTTCACGGACATCACAATCTTGATTTAGAAATATGTCATTGGCCCCTTGTTTTTGGTAAATGTATTTGTGCAAATAAATGGGACACCATTTTTTTTTAGTTTTTTGTTTATTGCTCAACTGGCATTTTTGGAGGAAATATTTTTTGCAACTTTGTGCAAAACATTTTACAAACTATATACATTTTTTTTTTTGGTGAATTAAAATATATACAATAAGAGATTTTGTAAAAAATTAAAAACTATATACAATATAAACTATTTAAAAACCAATAAAACTATATACAAACAACTTTTGGGTTTAACCAATAAAACTATGTACAATGTAAAATTTTTAAAAATATACAGGGCCAGGAACCAGGACACTAGTCTTCCTCTTCTGTTGTCCCCAACGTGTCCTGCATCGCCTGCAGATCGGCCACCAACTCAAGGACTCTCCGATTCATCTCAGCAAGTCGTTGTCGTGTGGTCCCTGCCAAAAAATCAGACAAACATATTACTGGGAGAACAATACATGTTTCTCACCTGTGGATTTAATGTATTTTATTAAACAAATTCACTATAAGGCACATATGTCATTACTGAAAGGAATTAAGGTTATGAAGTGGCCACAGGTCATTAAGCTAATTAAGTGGCCACAGGTCACTCTTATCTTGGCATTGACTAGGGCATTATGTTTTTTGGGGTTCATGTGAAGTTAGACAGAAATGGCAATAATGCCATGACTACTTACTTGGTTGGTGGCCGAGAGATGGCTCGTTGGGGACAACACCCTGAGTTCCTGGTTCCTGGCTCTGCTGTGAAGAAGTGCCTGTAGAAACATGGGCCAAATGGTTAGTTTGGATGTCTGATTCAGCAGTCCTCAAATGTTTTTAGCTAAGTCTGGGTCACATCACTCACCTTCTCCAGGGTCTTGTGGGCTCCTATCTGCTGCCTCCTCACCCACTACCTCACCCGCAACCGAAGCATCTACAAATACAGAATCAAGGATTCAGTTTGGTGATCTCAGGAGCTAGCATGTATATGTTTTGGCGTAGACATGAAGAGTGACATACCAGAGGATCCCGCATGCGTGGCAGGGTACGACTGCCTGCCCACGCTGTGCCGCCCCTCCTCTGTGGTAAGGTCCAGGGGCTGCTCTGAGGAGGCCACAGAGGAGGGGTCGGCCCGTCGCCCTGGAGATCCACCACCTTCACTCCCAGCTGCAGAATCATGCAGCACTGGTCGGCCTGTGCGCCTCCGGGTGCGGCGAATTCTGTAATCCATTTCCAACACTACCAAAGAGAAGGCATTATAAATAAAAGGCCTAAATTCTGTCGTAGTTACATCTTGCATGCAAGCGCTATGTACTTACTTGGGAAATGTATCCCGAAAAACCTCTGCACCCGGGGCATGTGCAGTCGCTTCAGGTCCGACCAATGCTGCATGATCTGTGTGTGGGTGAAGGTGGTGTCGGTCCGGTGTTGGATCTCCGAGATGATCTCCAGGGCGACGTTTTGTTTCTCAAACGAGTTGGGCAGGTAGTCGTACCTGCGCTCCAGCATGGTCTACAAAACAGAAATCAAACATAGCAAGAACTCAGAAATGCATATCTAGAAGTGCCAACAATACATTATTTGGTTCAATCACATGAACACATACACACACACGCTTCTAGCCTAAGTTAAGTTTCAAATATGGCAGCACTGTCGTTTGGCACGTGTGTGGCGTGCGCTTGGGTGTGCATGTAGTTGAACCAAATCTTTAATTCAAAAATATTACTTATTGCGCATCCTTAACATGTAGATCAGCATTTACCAATCAAAGCAAAGTCCTTAAAAGACACTTACGAGCATGATGATCTCTTCTTGTTGGCGGGTGAAGATAGTGGGCGCCATCTTTCTTCTTCTCGGCAGCAGATAAGCGCGGCCCCAGCGGTTTCCGGGTTTCGCACGGCCGTGCGAACGGC
Source organism: Gastrophryne carolinensis (assembly GCA_027917425.1). Taxonomy (NCBI): domain Eukaryota; kingdom Metazoa; phylum Chordata; class Amphibia; order Anura; family Microhylidae; genus Gastrophryne; species Gastrophryne carolinensis. Next base: position 129,875,209 of record CM051243.1, on the reverse strand, counting down.
CGGACGTGCGTGTAAGCGAACGCGTAGGCGTCACACGCCGGATACCTTATTTAAAGGTCCCTGCACACACAGCTCATTCTCTTTGAGAGTCCACACAAAATGGCACCAAAAAAAAAGATTGCAGCAAAGAAGCAGAGCAAGCAGGCTGAGCAGGCCGAGGGTCCGCAAACCAGGTCGCAAGAGCCTAAAGCCAGACTAAGGGCTAGCACCAAGGCTGCTGCAAAAAAGGAGGTGGCAGCACCACCACAACCAAAGAGCAAGCTAACCAAGGCTGGAAAAACTCAGATGGGTAAGAGGGGACGAAGCCCCACCCCACCCTGCCCCACATCACCCCCCCTGCCCCACATCACCCCCCCCCACGTGGCACCAAGGCCATAGGCAAAGGCCAAAAACACAGGGCCCGAAGCCGCAGCAGGGGCCAAACAAGGTCAAGGTCCAGACGCCACAGCAGGGGCCCAAGGCGCCGCAGGGGCCAAACAAGGGGCCAAACAAGGTCAAGGTCCAGAAGCCGCAGCAGGGGCCGAACAAGGTCAAGGTCCAGAAGCCGCAGCAGGGGCCCAAGGCGCCGCAGGGGCCAAACAAGGGGCCAAACAAGGTCAAGGTCCAGAAGCCGCAGCAGGGGCCGAACAAGGTCAAGGTCCAGAAGCCGCAGCAGGGGCCCAAACAAGGTCAAGGTCCAGAAGCCGCAGCAGGGGCCCAAGCCGCAGCAGGGGCCAAACAAGAACCAGGTCCAGAACCCCGAAAAGCCACCAAAGGCCAACAGCCCCCTCCCCCCCCGCACGTGGCTCAAAAGCGAAGGCAAAAAGTGTGAGCAGATATGCCTCACCCCAGGCAACCACCTCCAAGGCCCCACAGACCCAGGCAACCACCTCCAAGGACCCACACACCCACAGGGCTCCAAGCAGCACCTCCAGTTCGCCAAGACCCTCTGTTGCTCGCCCACATTATCCTCCGGCACAGGTTGGCATGCATTCCCCCTATGCCACATCTACACCTGCAACTTCAGGGTCCACCCAGCCCCGAACACCCAGTCCCTTCCCAAGTCCAGTAAGATCAACAGCCAGCCTCCAGTCGTTGAGGTCTCCTCCATCCCCCCCGGCCAGAATGTCACCCCATTTGCAACCAACCACTGAGGAGCCACAACCACCCCGAAGAGGGCGCATCTTGCGCAGAGGACACTTGGGTGGCCGTTTTGCAGAGTCCCAAACTCTGGCATTGGCTACTGGGCTCACCTTACATTTTGATGAGCTATATGGCAGGAAATCAAAACACACCAGTAAACAGCGCAAAACTGAGATTTTTGAAGAACTCACCAGGCAAGTCAATGCCGCGGGTGAGGAACGTAAAGATATGGACCAGATTCAACGGAAGATTTCGGACCTAAAATATGCAGTGCGGAAGAAAGAGAGTCTAAGGCGGATGCACAGGTACATAGGTCATGTTTTGGTTTGTATTATTCTTGTCTCTCCATCAGTGCGCTTAATTATGCTTACTATGTTTTTCAGCGAAACAACTGGCGGAGATTTCCCAACAAAAATGCGATTTACACCGGCTGAGGAGATGGTGCTGTCCTTATTACATCCCGTGGCCTTAGAGGGACACTCGGCCCAGCAGGACACCGACAACCCACCAATTCCTGCAGGTTAGTAATGTGTGAATGACCCCACAAATGTATGGAAACATACACATAGGCAGCAAGGGCTAGTTAAACACATGGCTGTAGGGGGTGGCAGCAAGGGCTAGCTAAACACATGGCTGTAGGGGGTGGCAGCAAGGGCTAGCTAAACACATGGCTGTAGGGGGTGGCAGCAAGGGCTAGCTAAACACATGGCTCTAGGGGGTGGCAGCAAGGGCTAGCTAAACACATGGCTGTAGGGGGTGGCAGCAAGGGCTAGCTAAACACATGGCTCTAGGGGGTGGCAGCAAGGGCTAGCTAAACACATGGCTCTAGGGGGTGGCAGCAAGGGCTAGCTAAACACATGGCTGTAGGGGGTGGCAGCAATGGCTAGCTAAACACATGGCTGTAGGGGGTGGCAGCAAGGGCTAGCTAAACACATGGCTGTAGGGGGTGGCATCAAGGGCTAGCTAAACACATGGCTGTAGGGGGTGGCAGCAAGGGCTAGCTAAACACATGGCTCTAGGGGGTGGCAGCAAGGGCTAGCTAAACACATGGCTGTAGGGGGTGGCAGCAAGGGCTAGCTAAACACATGGCTCTAGGGGGTGGCAGCAAGGGCTAGCTAAACACATGGCTCTAGGGGGTGGCAGCAAGGGCTAGCTAAACACATGGCTGTAGGGGGTGGCAGCAATGGCTAGCTAAACACATGGCTGTAGGGGGTGGCAGCAAGGGCTAGCTAAACACATGGCTGTAGGGGGTGGCATCAAGGGCTAGCTAAACACATGGCTGTAGGGGGTGGCAGCAAGGGCTAGCTAAACACATGGCTGTAGGGGGTGGCAGCAAGGGCTAGCTAAACACATGGCTGTAGGGGGTGGCAGCAATGGCTAGCTAAACACATGGCTGTAGGGGGTGGCAGCAAGGGCTAGCTAAACACATGGCTGTAGGGGGTGGCAGCAAGGGCTAGCTAAACACATGGCTCTAGGGGGTGGCAGCAAGGGCTAGCTAAACACATGGCTCTAGGGGGTGGCAGCAAGGGCTAGCTAAACACATGGCTCTAGGGGGTGGCAGCAAGGGCTAGCTAAACACATGGCTGTAGGGGGTGGCAGCAATGGCTAGCTAAACACATGGCTGTAGGGGGTGGCAGCAAGGGCTAGCTAAACACATGGCTCTAGGGGGTGGCAGCAAGGGCTAGCTAAACACATGGCTGTAGGGGGTGGCAGCAAGGGCTAGCTAAACACATGGCTCTAGGGGGTGGCAGCAAGGGCTAGCTAAACACATGGCTGTAGGGGGTGGCAGCAAGGGCTAGCTAAACACATGGCTGTAGGGGGTGGCAGCAAGGGCTAGCTAAACACATGGCTCTAGGGGGTGGCAGCAAGGGCTAGCTAAACACATGGCTGTAGGGGGTGGCAGCAATGGCTAGCTAAACACATGGCTGTAGGGGGTGGCAGCAAGGGCTAGCTAAACACATGGCTGTAGGGGGTGGCATCAAGGGCTAGCTAAACACATGGCTGTAGGGGGTGGCAGCAAGGGCTAGCTAAACACATGGCTGTAGGGGGTGGCAGCAAGGGCTAGCTAAACACATGGCTGTAGGGGGTGGCAGCAAGGGCTAGCTAAACACATGGCTGTAGGGGGTGGCAGCAAGGGCTAGCTAAACACATGGCTGTAGGGGGTGGCAGCAAGGGCTAGCTAAACACATGGCTCTAGGGGGTGGGTTTGTTGGGAGTGCTCACTTTGACTAGGGTGTGTCATGTGTGTGGCCTGGTAATGTGCACATTGCCACCCACATACATGCTGTTTAAGTTAATTTCTGAAAAATATTTCACTTAGGAGTGGAGAAAAGAAATGGGTGCTATGTATTAATTGACAAGCACACGCCACACTAACATCTTTGGCTGTTGGTCAATTTGGGAAGAGCTGGGTTAGTTGGCCAACTGATTAAGATGGTTTGCTAGAAATGTTTTATGGCATACAATGTTCCCCACCAGAATCATATTGTAAGTGTTTTTTGCCACCTTAGTGTGTTAACTTCATCGCCTTAAAGGGATGTGGCAACTCACACATCAGCCATTAGTTGCATGTTTGTTTGGAGACACATGAACAATGGGTCTAGTCTGGTTTAACAATCCATGCACTAATGTAATGGCATTCCTAGTGAATGCCTAGTGGCCACGTTGTGGGAGGGGCCCTTACTGCTTGGCCACGTTTCTTTGATTACCATATGTGTTCATAAACATAAACTATGCATAGTTGTGTGTTTTCATAGCTCTTTTTCTTCTAAAGCAGGACAGCATCATCCCTCAGCTAGTGGGGACTCCTCTGCCATGTTACCGCTGCCGTCTTCTTCCGCGCTGCATAGGACCCAGGATCCGATGTCTACGGTAAGTGTATTTTGATGCTGTTGTGTATGCATGTAGGTTGCCATGTTTTGCTTGTGTGGTTTTTATAGGTATTCCCCACACTGAACCTGTTTTTTTTACATGTCCCCAACAGAGCCACACACTGATGGAGCAAATCCAGGAGCAGGAGGAAGATGGAAGCTTCATAGGAGATTCTGAAGATCTTCCCCTGGGACAGAATCTGCAACTGTCCCAAAATGTGTCTCCGCCAAATCCACAGCAGCAGAGTGAAGCTGGCTGCATGCTGCCTGCACATCGTGGGCAGCATGCAGAGACTGACCCTCCAGTCCCCAGTTTCAGATCTGCTGCTGAGGATTTGGCGATCAGACCTGTGGCTGTTGGGGGTCCTCGAGAAACATCATCTGCACGCCCCACAACCCGGGGAATTGGGCGGCGTACTCAGCAACGTCGCCCAGTTTCCCAGGGGAGGGGCGTGCAGATGATGGAGTCAGCATGGCACCAAGAGAGGCGGCTTTTTCGTCGGCAAAATCAGCAAAATCAGGAGCATATTAGGGGCCAATTAGAGTCCCTAAATACTACCTTCAGTGCCGTGCTGACTGAATTGAGGACCCATAACAGCCACATGGCCAACTTGACTTCAGAACTAAGGTCAGGCATGGCAGAAATGCACACTAACCAAAGACACATTTTGGAACAGTTGCAGATTCTGAATGCCACACAGGCCCAGGTTATGCCCCCCCCACCAAGTGGGCCAACCTGGGTTCTATGGGCATCACCCATATTAAGGTGTGTTTGGCGTGAATCTGGTCCATATCTTTGCGATACATCCCCACTGGATTGACTTGTCTGGTGAGGGCTATAAATCTTCAATTTTGCGCTGTTCTTGCTAGTTTGTTTTTGATTATCCCCCATATAGCTCATTCAAGGCCTGAGGTAGCCCAGTAGCCAATGCCAGAGGCCAAGACTCACTGAATCGGCCACTTAAGGTGTTGCGCGGCTGCCATGGGCACTATAACATTTGTGGTGGCTCCTCATGTTTGGCGGCATGATTGGGTGACATTCTGGCCTTAACAACGAAGACCTTGGACCCTGGCTGTGATTGTACTGGATTTGGATTGGGACTGGGTGTTCTGTTTTGGGTGGCCCACTGACTTACAGGTGTAGATGTGGCATAGCTAGGTTTGCTTTCAACCTGTGTCGGTGGAAAATGTGGGCAAGCAGGAGAGGGTTTTTTTTGTGCAAATTTTTTTCCCTAAAACAAAATTGTAAATAATTGCATGTACATGTCTGGTCCACAAGTATGTGAGGCCCACTCAGATACTATTCTGTTTGTAGCACATAAACCTTTTACGATGTAGTAAACATTTTTGTTTTCACCAAGCTCATGTCTGTGTTGTTTTGATAGAAAAATATGAGTTCAAGTTGTCACCAAAACAAGCAATAACCAAGGTCTACAAATAAATACTCACACATATAGCAAAACAAACCAAATAAAAATAACAACCAAATAAAAAAAAAACAAATACAAAATTAGGAAAAATGTGTGGCTATTAAATTTGCCCGCACGGCTTGCCCAGACGCACTTGGCTGGCCCACATAGGCGTCGTCTGCCTCATCGGAGGGTGGAGAGGGTGGGCAATCCAGATATCGGGGGACCCTTTGCATAATAGCTAAATTATGGAGCGCTGCACATGCCATTATGATGTCAATGACCTTTTTGGGGTCATACTGCAGGGAGCCCCCAGTGTGGTCCAAACATCGAAACCGGGTCTTGAGGAGTCCAAAGGCCCTCTCCACCACTGCCCTGGTCTTTCTATGTGCACGATTATAGGCCTCTTGTGCTGGAGTCTGTGGCCGGAGGACCGGAGTCATCAGCCACGGCAGTAGTGGATACCCCAAATCTCCTAAAAAATGTAAACAAAATAAAAAAAAACATTAAATCATACATTGCCACGCAACATTCCTACTCCAATAAAAATAAAAGAGGTATGTGACATTGTCACACAAACATGAGCATACATATTGCAGATGCAAAAACCAGAATCTAAAAAATGTGATAGATGGTGGTCCAAAGTAGGCAAATAATACTGTGGATGCTGTGCAATCAGCCAGACTGTTAGCAGCTATTGTTGCCTGCCTGTGCTGCAGAACAATGTTTTATGGGATAAGTTGACCTGACTCATTTTCAGTCTTGGCTTAGTCCAAAACCGGTGTAAGCCGGCCCCTGCACTTTATCCCGCTCACCTCTACTCAGTAAGTGAAATGCATGTAAGCAAAGATGGCGCAGACTCTCTGGTAAAGTCAATAACCGATTTTGATCTTAAATTGTTTGGAAGGCGGTTTCAGACTTTGCCTCGCATTACACTTATTAATTAAAACAATGCAGGCCAAACAATTTGGCAGCCTATGTAGTTTGTATAATGTAATGGTTCCAGTGGGGTTACACATGTTCACAAGGTGATGGGCAAGGCAGCGTTTAGGAAAGGTTAATACAACCAAAATCAAAGCCATACATATACAATCCAAATCGGTAATTTGAGGCAACTTACCAAGGAGCCATGCACCCGCAAATTCCCCTGACTCAAACCGCCGGAATAATCCTGATCTGCGCAGGATGTAGGCATCATGGGCTGAGCCAGGGTAGCCTGCCAGGACGCTCAGAAAACGCATGTCCTGGGCCACCACTGCTTGCACATTCAGCGAATGGCCCATTTTGCAATTTCTGTGTAAAAAGGAAACATAAACAACAAAAAAATAATGATTTGAAAACAAATCCAACGCACACTTCAAACAGCCTAAGTCAAAATGTAACATCCAGACAAATAACACTAAACAACTACGTTACATTTAAGTGGGCAACAAAAGAAGATCAATGTTTGAGCCTTGACAAGGTTGAGTTACTAGTTCTATTTTAAGTACACTTATAAATGTTTTACTTGGAAATAACTAACTTTTTTAGTCCTGTAAAAATAAGGGCCATTGTTGCACATACACTCTTGGCAAGGAGGGAGCATTAGCAAGGAGGGAGTGATTGCAATGAGGGAACATGTAAAGCAGAGAGTATGAACCTAGAGGGACTAATCAAAAGGAGGGACTATTGCCAATGAGAGTTACTAAAAATGGAGACATTAGTCACAAGGATGCATTTCAGAAAAGGAGGGACTATTGCCAATGAGAGTTACTAAAAATGGAGACATTAGTCACAAGGATGCATTTCAGAAAAGGAGGGACTATTGCCAATGAGAGTTACTAAAAATGGAGACATTAGTCACAAGGATGCATTTCAGAAAAGGAGGGACTATTGCCAATGAGAGTTACTAAAAATGGAGACATTAGTCACAAGGATGCATTTCAGAAAAGGAGGGACTATTGCCAATGAGAAATACTAAAAATGGAGACATTAGTCACAAGGATGCATTTCAGAAAAGGAGGGACTATTGCCAATGAGAGTTACTAAAAATGGAGACATTAGGCCCAAGGATGCATTTCAGAAAAGGAGGGACTATTCCCAATGAGGACCAAAAATAATGTGATTGGGTAAAGGAGGGACACACAAATATTTAGATACAATGGAAGCCCAAACTTGCCTGTATATATACTCGTCGCTTGACGGAGGGACCAGGGCAACGTGCGTGCAGTCAATTGCACCCATGACATTGGGCATGTCGGCGATGTTATAAAATGCCAGCTTAATGGCGTTTCTGGCTACCATATCCTCAGGGAAACAAATATATTTCCGAGTTATGGTAGCCATGCCTTCCAAAAATTTGGATAGCGTGCGGCTCAGCGTAGGCTGTGAGATCCCCACGAAGAGGGCACCCAGCCTCTGGAACGAGCCGTTCACCAAAAATTGCAGGCAGCCAAGCATCTTGGTCATACCTGAAATTGCTTGCCCCTTCCTTGTGGTGCGGGCTAACCATGGCCGCAGCTCACTATACAGTTTATGGAGGGAAGCGCGATTAAGCCTGGTCAGCTCGAACAGCTCAACGTCATGCATGGAATTGATGTCCATGCGTCGCCGCCGGTGCAATCTGGTCTCTGCCCTCCGGACGATCTCAATGCCCATGAGTTGCAGATCCTCATGCTCCTCAAAGGCAGTAGCCTCGTCCATGGATGGCTCACGCCCCCGTAGTCAAAAAGGTGCCGGGAATGTTTTGGCCCTGAAACGAATTTATGAGGTCTGGGACCATCGGCAATCAGCTCATTGCAATAACGAAAAATTTCTGAACGGACGAAACATTTCCGATTTGGTGGGAAAAAGCTCACGAGTAATGATTTTGTCACCATTATCGAAAGAGCATATACGCATGTTCTCGAACGTTCGTGCGAGTGAAAAATATACGAAAAAAAGCCAAAAAATGACAAACACCCACCAAAACTTTCACAGACAGCTACGGAAGTCCGGACGAATGTGTCTCTGAATCGAGCCTACTGTGCATGCCATGCACATGCTATTTTACCCTTTCTGCTATTTAGCCCTGAATGCTATTTTAACCCTATGTGTTAAACAAAAGCATTTCTCATAATTGGATTAGAGTTAATATTTTCTGTTCAGCTTAAAATACACCAGGCCACATGGGCATCCCAAGGCACATGCTATTTTAACCCTATCTGTTAAACAAAAGCATTTCTCATAATTGGATTAGTGATAATATTTTCTGTTCAGCTTAAAATACACCAGGCCACATGGGCAAGCGTTGATCAGCATCAGCTTTATTAAGCTACTTCAGTTTGCACTTGTTTTTGACTGCTTTCAATAAACCAGGCCGCAGGGCACCCCAAAGCTGCACCTTCCACCCTATCTGTTATACAACATAAGCGTTGTTCAGCATCAGCTTTATTAAGCTACTTCAGTTTGCATTTGCTTGTTGACTGCTTTCAATAAACCAGCCCGCAGGGCACCCCAAAGCTGCACCTTGCACCCTATCTGTTATACCACATAAGCGTTGATCAGCATCAGCTGCTTTATTAAGCTACTTCAGTTTGCACTTGCTTTTGACTGCTTTCAATAAACCAGGCTGCAGGGCACCTCAAAGCTGCACCTTGCACCCTATCTGTTATACACCATAAGGGTTGATCAGCATCAGCTGCTTTATTAAGCTACTTCAGTTTGCACTTGTTTTTGACTGCTTTCAATAAACCAGGCCGCAGGGCACCCCAAAGCTGCACCTTGCACCCTATCTGTTATATAACATAAGCGTTGATCAGCATCATCTGCTTTATTAAGCTTCTTCAGTTTGCACTTGCTTTTTGACTGCTTTCAATAAACCAGGCCGCAGGCCACCCCAAGGCTGCACCTTCCACCCTATTCGTTATACAACATAAGCGTTGATCAGAATCAGCTTTATTAAGCTACTTCAGTTTGCACTTGTTTTGACTGCTTTCAATAAACCAGGCCGCAGGGCACCCCAAAGCTGCACCTTGCACCCTATCTGTTATACAACATAAGCGTTGTTCAGCATCAGCTTTATTAAGCTACTTCAGTTTGCACTTGCTTTTTGACTGCTTTCAATAAACCAGGCCGCAGGGCACCCCAAAGCTGCACCTTGCACCCTATCTGATATACAACATAAGCGTTGTTCAGCATCAGCTTTATTAAGCTACTTCAGTTTGCACTTTTTTTTGACTGCTTTCAATAAACCAGGCCGCAGGGCACCCCAAAGCTGCACCTTCCACCCTATCTGTTATACAACATAAGCGTTGATCAGCATCAGCTTTATTAAGCAACTTCAGTTTGCAATTGTTTTTGACTGCTTTCAATAAACCAGGTCGCATGGCACCCCAAAGCTGCACCTTGCACCCTATCTGTTATACAACATAAGCGTTGATCAGCATCAGCTGCTTTATTAAGCTACTTCAGTTTGCACTTCCTTTTTGACTGCTTTCAATAAACCAGGCCGCAGGGCACCCCAAAGCTGCACCTTGCACCCTATCTGTTATACAACATAAGCGTTGATCAGCATCAGCTGCTTTATTAAGCTACTTCAGTTTGCACTTGCTTTTTGACTGCTTTCAATAAACCAGGCCGCATGGCACCCCAAAGCTGCACCTTCCACCCTATCTGTTATACAACATAAGCGTTGTTCAGCATCAGCTTTATTAAGCTACTTCAGTTTGCACTTGCTTTTTGACTGCTTTCAATAAACCAGGCCGCAGGGCACCCCAAAGCTGCACCTTGCACCCTATCTGTTATACAACATAAGCGTTGATCAGCATCAGCTGCTTTATTAAGCTACTTCAGTTTGCACTTGCTTTTTGACAGCTTTCAATAAACCAGGCCGCAGGGCACCCCTAAGCTGCACCTTGCACCCTATCTGTTATACAACATAAGCGTTGTTCAGCATCAGCTTTATTAAGCTACTTCAGTTTGCACTTGCTTTTTGACTGCTTTCAATAAACCAGGCCGCAGGGCACCCCAAAGCTGCACCTTGCACCCTGTCTGATATACAACATAAGCGTTGTTCAGCATCAGCTTTATTAAGCTACTTCAGTTTGCACTTCCTTTTTGACTGCTTTCAATAAACCAGGCCGCAGGGCACCCCAAAGCTGCACCTTGCACCCTATCTGTTATACAACATAAGCGTTGATCAGCATCAGCTTTATTAAGCTACTTCAGTTTGCACTTGTTTTTGACTGCTTTCAATGAACCAGGCTACAGGGCACCCCAAAGCTGCACCTTCCACCCTACCTGTTATACAACATAAGCGTTGATCAGCATCAGCTGCTTTATTAAGCTACTTCAGTTTGCACTTGCTTTTTGACTGCTTTCAATAAACCAGGCCGCATGGCACCCCAAAGCTGCACCTTCCACCCTATCTGTTATACAACATAAGCGTTGTTCAGCATCAGCTTTATTAAGCTACTTCAGTTTGCACTTGTTTTGGACTGCTTTCAATAAACCAGGCCACAGGGCACCCCAAAGCTGCACCTTCTAACCTATTTGTTATACAACATAAGCGTTGATCAGCATCAGCTTTATTAAGCTACTTCAGTTTGCACTTGTTTTTGACTGCTTTCTTTTACAAAGTTTTTGTTGGTGGTTTGCAGAGTAGTAGCGCATACAAGATAAGCACAGACAAGGTTATAGGAACACAGGAATAAAATAAACATTACATATTCATGCAGATGTTCCAAAACGTGGTTTTCACCAGTGATATTATCTAAAATTTAAAAAACATCTATGTGGATTCAGCAAAGAAGATTATTCTAAACGGTATGAGGTCTGGCACAACCACAGAAAGTAAGTATGTGACCGTCCATATAGGAAAAAGAAAATAAAAACTTTATGATTAACTGAATACTCATAAAATACTATCATGGTGGCATCTAATAATTTTACATATGGGCCTTAAGGCGATAGTGGTAGGATGTGCAAACATTTTTAAGGGTTCGAGAGACAAACAGTAGGGTAGTGGGGTGGGAATGTGGGGGAGAGGGAGGGTATAAAGAGGTAGGTGGGTCTAAAGGATTAAAAATAGTCAATCCACTAAAGAGGCTCAGGAGGGTCAGGTAAAAGTGCTCTAAACTGGAAATATGGGGTCAGTCTGTTCTTTGGGTATGCTTATATGGTCCAGCCATGGGTTCCATACTTCAAGAAACTGGTCATATTGGTCCTTATGTATCGCAGTGATTTTTTCATTACACATAATGTTCGATATTCTGTTTTGTATTTCCATCCAGGGTAAGGTGCGGAGTTTCCAATTCTTCGCTATAGTGAGTCTGACCAGCATCAGCTGCTTTATTAAGCTACTTAAGTTTGCACTTCCTTTTTGACTGCTTTCAATAAAACAGGCCGCAGGGCACCCCAAAGCTGCACCTTGCACCCTATCTGTTATACAACATAAGCGTTGATCAGCATCAGCTGCTTTATTAAGCTACTTTAGTTTGCACTTGCTTTTTGACTGCTTTCAATAAACCAGGCCGCAGGGCACCCCAAAGCTGCACCTTGCACCCTATCTGTTATACAACATAAGCGTTTTTCAGCATCAGCTTTATTAAGCTACTTCAGTTTGCACTTGCTTTTTGACTGCTTTCAATAAACCAGGCCGCCGGGCACCCAAAAGCGTTTTTCAGCATCAGCTTTATTAAGCTACTTCAGTTTGCACTTGTTTTTTACTGCTTTCAATAAACCAGCATCAGCTTTATTAAGCTACTTCAGTTTGCACTTCCTTTTTGACTGCTTTCAATAAACAAGCCCACAGGGCACCCCAAAGCTGCACCTTGCACCCTATCTGTTATACAACATAAGCGTTGTTTAGCATCAGCTTTATTAAGATACTTCAGCTTGCATTTGCTTTTTGACTGCTTTCAATAAAACAGGCCGCAGGGCACCCCAAAGCTGCACCTTGCACCCTATCTGTTATACAACATAAGCGTTTTTCAGCATCAGCTTTATTAAGCTACTTCAGTTTGCACTTGCTTTTTGACTGCTTTCAATAAACCAGGCCGCCGGGCACCCAAAAGCTGCACCTTCCACCCTATCTGTTATACAACATAAGCGTTGATCAGCATCAGCTGCTTTATTAAAGTGGACCAACACCCAGGATTTTGACTATCCTGGGTTTTGGTCCACTTCGGCGGGGCACCCCGATCGGGGGTGCCCCGCTGTGTGAAACCCCCCAGAAACCCCAAAAAACTCACCTCTCAACGCTCCCACGTGAGCGCCGCAGCCAATCCCCGCCAACGTCCAGGCGGGGATCAGGAGCGTCCAAGCCGCTTCCGCCGCCGCCGCCTCCCGCGCGTCACTCTCTGCGCGCGCGCGCCCCCGCCGGCCATTCACAGAGGGCCGGCGCGGGCGCGCGCACGTCTGGAGGGGCGCGCGGGAGGCGGCGGCGGCGGAAGCGGCGGCGGATCAGGTAAGGTCTTTTTGGGGTTTCTGGGGGGTTTCACCCCGCGGGACATCCCGATCTCGGATGTCCCGCGGGGTGGGAGGTGATCGGCCCGGGAATCTTATAGATTTCCGGGCCGATCACCCCTGGGTGTTGGTCCTCTTTAAGCTACTTTAGTTTGCACTTCCTTTTTGACTGCTTTCAATAAACCAGGCCGCAGGGCACCCCAATGCTGCACCTTGCACCCTATCTGTTATACAACATAAGCGTTGTTTAGCATCAGCTTTATTAAGATACTTCAGCTTGCATTTGCTTTTTGACTGCTTTCAATAAAACAGGCCGCAGGGCACCCCAAAGCTGCACCTTGCACCCTATCTGTTATACAACATAAGCGTTTTTCAGCATCAGCTTTATTAAGCTACTTCAGTTTGCACTTGCTTTTTGACTGCTTTCAATAAACCAGGCCGCCGGGCACCCAAAAGCTGCACCTTCCACCCTATCTGTTATACAACATAAGCGTTGATCAGCATCAGCTGCTTTATTAAAGTGGACCAACACCCAGGATTTTGACTATCCTGGGTTTTGGTCCACTTCGGCGGGGCACCCCGATCGGGGGTGCCCCGCTGTGTGAAACCCCCCAGAAACCCCAAAAAACTCACCTCTCAACGCTCCCACGTGAGCACCGCAGCCAATCCCCGCCAACGTCCAGGCGGGGATCAGGAGCGTCCAAGCCGCTTCCGCCGCCGCCGCCTCCCGCGCGTCACTCTCTGCGCGCGCGCGCCCCCGCCGGCCATTCACAGAGGGCCGGCGCGGGCGCGCGCACGTCTGGAGGGGCGCGCGGGAGGCGGCGGCGGCGGAAGCGGCGGCGGATCAGGTAAGGTCTTTTTGGGGTTTCTGGGGGGTTTCACCCCGCGGGACATCCCGATCTCGGATGTCCCGCGGGGTGGGAGGTGATCGGCCCGGGAATCTTATAGATTTCCGGGCCGATCACCCCTGGGTGTTGGTCCTCTTTAAGCTACTTTAGTTTGCACTTCCTTTTTGACTGCTTTCAATAAACCAGGCCGCAGGGCACCCCAATGCTGCACCTTGCACCCTATCTGTTATACAACATAAGCGTTGATCAGCATCAGCTGCTTTATTAAGCTACTTCAGTTTGCACTTGCTTTATGACTGCTTTCAATAAACCAGGCCGCAGGGCACCCCAAAGCTGCACCTTGCACCCTATCTGTTATACAACATAAGCGTTGATCAGCATCAGCTGCTTTATTAAGCTACTTCAGTTTGCACTTGCTTTTTGACTGCTTTCAATAAACCAGGCCGCGGGGCACCCCAAAGCTGCACCTTCCACCCTATCTGTTATACAACATAAGCGTTGTTTAGCATCAGCTTTATTAAGATACTCCAGCTTGCATTTGCTTTTTGACTGCTTTCAATAAACCAGGCCACAGGGCACCCCAAAGCTGCACCTTGCACCCTATCTGTTATACAACATAAGCATTGTTCAGCATCAGCTTTATTAAGCTACTTCAGTTTGCACTTCCTTTTTGACTGCTTTCAATAAACAAGCCCACAGGGCACCCCAAAGCTGCACCTTGCACCCTATCTGTTATACAACATAAGCGTTGTTTAGCATCAGCTTTATTAAGATACTTCAGCTTGCATTTGCTTTTTTTTGAAATTCTTTATTTATTTTCAAGTATATATAACAAGTCAATACAAAAACAAAGGAGCAGAAATTCGCTTGAGGCCTAACGGAGCCAGTCGGCATACAAACAGTGAGGTAATAGACATGCATTTAAGGCTAAGATCCGGCAATGCATACTCATATGTCATAAGGATAAAGTGCGACATAGCCCATCTATTGATCCTCCGCCCGGTCGGCGGCAACCGCCCCCGGGAACCAAGCAGCTAGCGCCCGCGGCGGGCCCCGCCGACGCAGGGGGGAAGACCCCATCAATACCATACATAATTATCCTGTTCTGGAGTGGGCTGGCTGAGCAGAAACTGAGCCATAGAGAGAAAGAGAGGAAAGAAAAGAAAACAAAGAGAGAAAGGAGTAGAGGAAAGGGGAGGGGAGGGAATGGAAAGGGGGGAGGGGAGGCGAGGGAAGGGGGTGCTACGGGTATAACCCTCATAGGGCGTAATATAGATCGCCGCCTAGGGTCCCCCGCTTTATATAGCATGTCACCCGAAGATCAGCAAAGGGGTGAGGCAAGTATGATTGTCAAAGGAGCTAAGGGTCTGTCTGGAGCCCATCCCCGACGAGTATCTTATATCTGTCTGAGTCTTTAAAAAGGAACCACGGTGTCCAGGTTTGTATAAATTGTTGTGAGACCCCGTGGATAGAGGCGGTGAGTTCTTCCATTTCCATTACCCGGTTAATTTCCCCCACCCAGTCCAACACTGACGGGGCCCCCTCCGATCTCCACAATCTTGGGATGACAGCCTTTGCTGCATTAATGAGATGCCTTAGAAGCGATCTCTTATAGGTCTTCAGGGGGGCATCCGCTAGGTGCAGGAGGAGCAAAGAGGGGTCCCGGGGCACCGGACTGCCCACTATCTCTTCGGCAGTGCGGGCTACAGATTGCCAGAAAGGGATTATCTTAGAACATTCCCAGAACACATGGAAGAAGCTCCCCGTCGCCCCCCGGCACCTCCAGCACTCAGCAGGAATTGTCGGGTCCATCCTATGCAATCTCTGCGGGGTGAAGTACCATCTTGTAAGACATTTATAATTAGTTTCTTGTGTCTTGGAGGACATAGAGGTTTTATGAGTTGCTAGAAATACATATCTCCACTGGTTCTCTGTCAGCTGCCTGTTCAGGTCCCTCTCCCAGTCCGCACAGAATCGGGGCGTCTCCCTGTTCTCGGAGTTCCCTAGCAAGGCATACAGTTGGGATATTAGCTTAGGGGGGGGATCCTGTGCCGTAGCCATCCGCTCAAAGGGGGTGAGGGTCCTGATCAGCGCCTGTTTAGGTCCCAGGCTCAGAAGAAAGCTCCGGAAGGTAAACAAAAGCCAGTGGTCGAACAGGTGCGTATCCCACTTGTCCCTGAGATCTTCTAGTCGAGTCCAGCCTGAGGGCGATATGAGGTCCAGCCCCCTCGGGGTGCCCTTCTCATTAAAGGCCTCTCTAAGGCGAGGGAGTATGCCTATTGGGAGGGAAGGGTTGCTCACCAGCGGGACCAGGGGGGTCGGCCAGGGTGATATCTCTGTCCTACTTCTGATTCCATCTAGGACCCCTAGGGAAGTAGCTATGAGCGGGTGGTCTTTACCGAGGATCTTCCCCTTTCCAGTCACCCACGCAGCGTTCCTCAGAGGGAATTGCAACCAGGTCGCCTCCAGGCCCACCCACTTCTTTCTTGTATGTTGATGGTGCCAGTCCAGCACTCGTTGGAGGTGCACCGCACGCCAATATTGAAGCAGATCAGGGCAAGCTAACCCCCCAGCTGATTTAGGTCTAAAAAGGAGCCGCAGTTTCATCCTTGGTTTACGCCCCTGCCAAATAAATTTAATAAAGGCCGAGTTCAGGGATTTAAAGTATGCCCTAGGGATGTGTATAGGGAGGGCCTGAAGCAGATAGAGGATCCTAGGTAAGACCGTCATCTTAATAATACTTATTCTGCCCAGCCACGAGAAGGTGGGAAGGTCCCAATTCGCAAGGTCCGTTTTAAGTCTAGAGAGGAGGGGGCCAAAGTTTGCATTGTATATCCCATCTACAGTGTTAGTAATCTTGGTGCCAAGATATGTGATGGCTAAGGGAGGCCATCTAAACGGGAAGGAAGATCTGAGGAAGGTAGCAGTCTCACCTGGGAGATTAACTCCCAATGCTTCTGACTTATCATAATTTATTTTTAAGAAGGAAAGCCTGCCAAACCTCTCAAACTCCCTCATCAACACCGGGACGCCCACCCTCGGGTTCGTGAGGAAAAATAGCAAGTCGTCCGCATAAGCTGAGATCTTATGTGTGGTTGAGCCGACTGTGATCCCCTGTATATCCTCCTGTCCTCTAATTCTACACAGAAACGGTTCCATGGACAGTGCAAAAATCAAGGGGGAAAGGGGGCAACCCTGTCTGGTACCATTTCTGATGTCAACTCGGTCCGACAGAGCGCCATTGATCTTGATTCTTGCCGAGGGGTCCGAGAAAAGGGCCATAACCAGTTGCAATGCCTTAGGCCCTAACCCGATATGCTCTAGCACCGCCCTAATAAACTGCCAGTTGACCCGGTCAAAGGCCTTCTCGGCGTCAGTGGACAGCAACACCACCGGCTCCCTGGTTTGTTTGACCTTATGAAGTAGGTTCAGCACTCTGGTTGTATTATCCCGGGCTTCCCGCCCTGGTACAAATCCGGCCTGATCACCATCCACCAACCCCGGGAGCAGCCCCGACAGCCTATTCGCCAGGACTTTGGCGTAGAGCTTAAGGTCTACATTCAGTAATGAGATGGGCCTATAACTACCGCAGGAGAGTGGGTCCTTCCCAGGCTTCTGTATTACAGTGACATGAGCGGTTAATGCCTCACTCGGGATGGAGGCCGGGCCAGAGGGCTCCAGAAGCGAGTTGAAGGCAGAGAGGAAATGTGGGCCGAGGAGATGAAGAAATTGTTTATAATAAATGGCCGAGAACCCATCAGGCCCTGGGGACTTCCCGTTTGGCGAGCCTTGAACAGCCAATTTAAGCTCCTCCATGGAGATTGGGCTCTCAAGGGCGTCTCTTTCCTCCCTACGCAAGACCGGCATTCCTGAGTCCTCTATATATTTCCTCATCCTCTCCATACGCCCCTGATTCGGGCTTACCCCCACAGGGTGGATATTGTAAAGACTCTGGTAAAAAGACTGAAAAGTTTTTGCAATATCCGGGGTGTTATAAAGCTTTGTCTGGCGTTCGTCAATAATAGCTTCTATATAATTTAATGATTGCTGCTTCCTAAGGGCTCTCGCCAAGAGTGCACTGCTTTTGTTCCCCCATTCGAAATATATTCTTCTACATCTCTTTATGATATAGGCGGCCCTAGAGGACAGGAGAGAGTTCAGGGCCGTCCTGGCCTCCGAGAGCTCCAGCAAATTGCTTTTGGCTAGTGAAGCTTTATGAGATCTCTCTAGCTCTTGTACTCTTTCCAGTCGTTTCTGCAGCTCCCGCTCCCTGTCTCTTTTCCTCCGAGTGGCGTGTCCAATTAGGATGCCCCTGACTACTGCCTTATGGGCTAGCCAATTGTTGAATGGGGAGGTGTCTTTGCTTTCATTAAACTCAAAAAACTCTTTTATGGCTTTTTGGATGTCGAGAACCAGTGTCTCATCTTGGAGAAGGGATTCATTTAGCCTCCATGTCCACTCTCCCCTAGAACCAGTGGTTAAGTTGAGAGAGAGGGCCACGGGGGCATGGTCTGATATAATTGTGGGTTCTATTTTGGTGTCTACTACCTGTGGTAGAAGGGAGTGAGACACTAGGACATAGTCGATTCTGGAATATGAGGCATGAACCGCAGAGTAATAGGAGTAATCTTTAGTGGTGGGGTGGCCAATCCGCCAGGGATCGCAGAGCTGGGCCTTCTGAAGAGCCTTTTTTATTTTCCTCAATGCCGCATACGCCAGAGCCGACCGTCCCGTGGATGAATCCAATAAGGGATCCAGCGCTACGTTTAGGTCTCCACCGAGAATGATGGGTCCGTCCTGTACTGCCATGAGTTTGTCTACAAAAGATTCTAGAAAGGTTACCTGCCCAGAGTTAGGGGCATATGCAACAGCTAACGTATACTTCTTATTAAATAGGGATCCCTTAAGGATCAGGTATCTCCCCTGCCCATCTGAGATTTTGTCTGTGACCCGGAAAGGGGTGTTCTTAGCGATCAGTATCGCCACTCCCCGCGCCTTGACATCCGGTGCGTTACTGGTAAAGGACTGGGAGAAGGACCTGGAGGACAGCCTAGGGGCTCCCTCCCCCCTCAGATGCGTCTCCTGTATGAAGGCAAAGTTTGCTTTATGTCTGGACAATTCCTGAGCTAATTTGGATCTCTTAATAGGGGAGTTCAGTCCTCTAGCGTTCAACGAGATCACCCTGAGTTTTTTGGTAAAAGGGGGGTTATGCCCCGCTCTAGAGTCAGAGTCCCTCATTCTGTGGTAGTCCTCGGACGTCGCTTACACCCCCTAACTAGGGACTTGGGTAACGGGAACGGGAGGAGGTGACGGGGCAGGGGAAAGGGGAAAGGCGCAGTGGGAAGGGAGGAAAGAGGGAAGGAGAGAAAGTAAAAGGCAGAAGAATAGAAAAGAAGTGGTGTTGGGGAGCGTCCCAGTCCGGTGAACCGGGTTTAGCTCCCTTAAACCTGAACACCTAACAGTGACTAACGGGGATCCAAGGGCGTCCTCCGATCCCAAGGGGTGATCGGAGAGGCGGCCTAGAAACCCGTGTAAACGAGGGCGGGCAAAGCCCTACCCTCGAGAATACTAGAGGAGCCGGCAGCGGCCCCGCAGTCCCAGAAACCAGGGATCAAGGAGCCGCGGCCCGCCCTCGACTTGGGGACCGAGAGGCAAGTCGCCGATCGTGACAAGAGTGCAAAGCACTATCCAATTCACGTTAAACCAGCGCCAGCCCCTGGCCGCCCATAAATTATAACACATTACCATAACAGTGCATTTGTAATCCTGAGTTAACATTAAGAATCAAAACAGTTAAGACAGACCAAACCTAGGAATTCTAAACCGGGGCTCAACTGTCCGCCAGCGAGGAAAGGAGCAGGCAGGCTGCTAACGTAACGGGTCCCCGGGAGACCGGCCCCATGTACCCCCCCCCCCCCCCCCCACAGGAGGCCGGAGCCGATCCCCGAGCACGAGCCGAAAGGTCACCGCATCAGCTTCTGTCCGTCTCAGCTCGGGTCACGGGGCTCCTGCAAGCTCGGCCCAGGGACCGGCGCCCGATCAAGAAAGCGCATCCCAAATCCATCATAAATCTGTGATAACCAGTTTTTAAGTACTAACAATAAACAGTGATACATATATCGTAACAGGGTAGGAATACGGGCATACGACCTGTCTGAAGGCAGTCCGATCATCACAGGCGGGGGGCGGGGGGGAAAGGAGCACAGCAAGAAGAACAATGTCCTTTATAACACGGCGATCTTATGTGTAACGATCAAACTCCCTCAGGCTCACGCATCGGGGGGATGGAGAGATCGACGTCCTCTGGGCTGAGAAGGATATAGATCCGGGTTGACGCCCATCCAGTCCGGGATCTGGAGAGGTCGAAGTCCGAACTGTTTCAGAAAGGCTGGCAAGTCCTCATGTCTACGAAGTGCAGCAGTTTTGCCCCCCTTTGAAGCAATCAGAGCGAAAGGATAGCCCCACCGATAGGTCACGTTGTTCTGTTTGAGCAATTCTAGCAGTGGTCGTAGAATTCTCCTTCTCGCCAGCGTAGATCTTGAGAGGTCGGAGTAAAAGTGAAGTTCCGCCCCGTCGAAGTCTAAGGGCCCTCTTCTCCTTGCTGCTGACATGATCGCTTCTTTCTCTTGGAAAAAGTGGATCCTACAGATCACGTCTCTTGGAGGGTCGCCCGATCGGGGGGGAGGGGCGATGGCCCTGTGCGCTCGGTCAATTTCTATCTTGGAGCCCCCTTCTGATTGTTCTCCTAGGAGCGTTGAGAAGATGCCCTGGAGTGTAGGCATTAGGTCCTCTGATCGCGTCGCTTCAGGGAGGCCTCTGATGCGGATGTTATTCCTCCTGTTGCGGTTTTCTAAATCTTCCAAGTGAAGGGTTAGGTTGTTGGTGGCTGTTTCCTGCGCTTGCAAGCGAAGTGTGAGCTGCCGTATGGCGGACCCATCCTCTTCCTGGTTTTGCTCCACCTTGTCCAGCCTGGCGTCTAGTTGCCTCAGATCTCCTCTCAGGAGGCCAACTTCTTCAGATAGTTTTTCGCTGATTGAGCGCGTGATCAGAGACAAGTCCTCCTTAGTAGGCATGGAGCGCAAGTGAGCCCATATTTCAGATAGCGTGCGTTCCACCGGGGGTGGTCTGGGTGAGTCGGTATCCCCCTGAGCCTGCTCTTCCCCCGCGATCCCATGGGACGGGCCACCCGATGGCCCGGGGCCCCGGGGGGCCTCCCCGGGCTTTGAGATATACCGGTTGAGATCGGTCTGGCTGGCGGCCAGAGAGCCCCTCGTCTGGGTCTTGGAATCTTTATGCTTGCTACCGCCGCCCATCACGGCTGGGATTCGCTACGCAACACTCCCGGAACTCCCCTAGGTTTCCTCCAAGATGCTTCTTCCACTTTTCTCAGCGTGGTGGGTGGGAAGCGGTATGCTTCTTCACAGTGCAGCCTTGGGTCCCAGCAGAGGGAGACGCGCTCCCAGAGCCCTCCTTACTGAAGAGCGGAGCAAAGGGGGGATGGATGGATGAGGTGTCTAGACCCACTCCTCTCTGGCAATGCAGCCCCGGGTCTCAGCAGAGGAAGGTGTACTCCCGGTGTCCCTCTTTACTTGATGGGAGAGTAAGGGGTGGGTGGAAGGGTGAGGCGTCCGGGTCCGCGCCTCTCAGGCAATGCAGCTCCGGGTCCCAATAGAAGTGGGCGCACTCCCAGCGGGGCGTTGCTTAATGGCAGGGCAAGGGGCAGGAGAATGGGTGAGGCGTTCAGGCCTGCGCTTCCCCGATGATGGAGCCCTGGGTCCCAGTGGAGGAAGGTGCAGTCCCAGCGCCCCTCTTAGCTTGATAGGAGAGCAAGGGGTGGGCGAGCGCAAGAGAAAGGCGTCCGGCTGCCTGGTGGTAGGGCCAGGCGGTAGAGCAAGGGGTGGGTAGATGGGTGAGGCGTCTGGCCTGCGCCCCGGATGCCCCTCTTTACTGAGGCACAGAGCAGAGGGTGGGAGGGCAGGTGAGGCGACTGGGCCTGCGCTTCCCAGGCGCTACGGCACGGAGGATGAAAGATAGGGGGGGGTCCCAGATCAGGCGCTCACCTCCTCAAGTCAGTCGCTGTACTGCCAGGGCTCCTCAATCGTCAGCAGCGCAGTGGGGCTAAGATGGCGGGCGCTCCTCGGATCGCCTCTCTGACGGGGTTTCCCCGCCGTCCGCAGGTCCTCAGATGGTGGGGCAGGACGCAGCCGGGGTAGAGGCCCACAGCGCCGGTGTCCGGATTGCGGCGTCGCTCACCTCCTGCAGCTGATCCGGATTCGGGGGAGGCAAGATGGCGGCCTCTCCTCCAGGTCCGCACTACAGTGCCCCAGGCAGATGGCTCCACTCCTCGGGGTCGGCCTGGAAAGGGCGTCGCCGATGCAGAGGGCGCCCACCGCTGGTGCTCGGATCGCCGCTCACTCCTCCTCAGCTGTATCACAAGCGCGATGGCGGCAAGATGGCGGCAAGATGGCGGCCGCTCTCCCAGGCCCGCACTTCACCGTCTCGGGCAGGGTCTTCTATTCCTCAGATCCCTCCAAAAGCGAGTCCCGCAGCAGCTATAGATGCTCCCCTTCACCTCAGGTATGTGCCATAGGTCGGGGTTCAGGATTAGGCTGTTGAAATAGCTAATAAAAGCTTATGGGGCCAGGAGCCGTTAGCAATCAGGTCCTCACGGCGCCATGGCAAGCTCCGCCCCCCCTGCATTTGCTTTTTGACTGCTTTCAATAAAACAGGCCGCAGGGCACCCCAAAGCTGCACCTTGCACCCTATCTGTTATACAACATAAGAGTTGATCAGCATCAGCTGCTTTATTAAGCTACTTCAGCTTGCACTTGCTTTTTGACTGCTTTCAATAAACCAGGCCGCAGGGCACCCCAGAGCTGCACCTTGCACCCTATCTGTTATACAACATAAGCGTTGTTCAGCATCAGCTTTATTGCGCTACTTCAGTTTTCACTTGCTTTTTGACTGCTTTCAATAAACCAGGCCACAGGGCACCCCAAAGCTGCACCTTGCACCCTATCTGATATACAACATAAGCGTTGATCAGCATCAGCTTTATTAAGCTACTTCAGTTTGCACTTCCTTTTTGACTGCTTTCAATTAACCAGGCCGCAGGGCACCCCAAAGCTGCACCTTGCACCCTATCTGTTATACAACGTAAGCGTTGATCAGCATCAGCTTTATTAAGCTACTTCAGTTTGCACTTGTTTTTGACTGCTTTCTTTTACAAAGTTTTTATTGGTGGCTTGCAGAATAGTAGCGCATACAAGATAAGCACAGACAAGGTTATAGGAACACAGGAATAAAATAAACATTACATATTCATGCAGATGTTCCAAAACGTGGTTTTCACCAGTGATATTATCTAAAATTTAAAAAGCATCTATGTGGATTCAGCAAAGAAGATTATTCTAAACGGTATGAGGTCTGGCACAACCACAGAAAGTAAGTATGTGACCGTCCATAAAGAAAAAAAAAACTTTATGATTAACTGAATTCTCATAAAATACTATCATGGTGGCATCTAATAATTTTACAGATGGGCCTTAAGGCGATAGTGGTAGGATGTGCAAACATTTTTAAGGGTACGACAGACAAACAGTAGGGTAGTGGGGTGGGAATGTGGGGGAGAGGGAGGGTATAAAGAGGTAGGTGGGTCTAAAGGATTAAAAATAGTCAATCCACTAAAGAGGCTAAGCGGGTCAGGTAAAAGTGCTCTAAACTGGAAATATGGGGTCAGTCTGTCCTTTGGGTATGCTTATATGGTCCAGCCATGGGTTCCATACTTCAAGAAACTGGTCATATTGGTCCTTATGTATCGCAGTGATTTTTTCATTACAGATAATGTTCGATATTCTGTTTTGTATTTCCATCCAGGGTAAGGTGCGGAGTTTCCAATTCTTCGCTATAGTGAGTCTGACCAGCATCAGCTGCTTTATTAAGCTACTTCAGTTTGCACTTCCTTTTTGACTGCTTTCAATAAACCAGGCCGCAGGGCACCCCAAAGCTGCACCTTGCACCCTATCTGTTATACAACATAAGCGTTGATCAGCATCAGTTGCTTTATTAAGCTACTTCAGTTTGCACTTGCTTTTTGACTGCTTTCAATAAACCAGGCCGCAGGG